>OX465505.1:6475116-7729674 GCA_950022335.1 Eurois occulta
GCTCGTTGGCAGACCCCAAGTGCGGACTTCTGACGTTTTGTAAGCGCCCACGTTTGCGCTCCATAGGTGAGGGTGGGTAGAATGCACATGTCCATGAGCTTTCGCTTAAGTGACAGGGGAAGAGATCCCTTCATTAAATGTTTCATCGACCAGTAGCTCTTCCAGGCATTCTCGGTGCGTCGAGCAACTTCTTTATCTTATCTTGCATGGAAAGAGACTATCTGGCCGAGGTATATGTATTCATGGACATATTCAATCCCCACACCCCCAATGAATATAATATAATAATAAATTGTTTTATTTGGAACACCATAGGAACCATGATTAACCACCATTTAGGCTGCCGTTGTACATGAGCTATATATTGTAATGTTGTGTGTATATCTTTTAATTTTGTATGCAATAAAGAATAAGAATTATGTAAGGGAGCTGTATCCACTGTATGCACTAGACGACCTTAGTGCAGGTTGGTAAAAGCCACAGGTATTCCGTAGGATCCCGATCACCAGTTTCGTTATCTTAGTCCTTGAAACATTAAAGTTCAATAAATTAACTGCGACTGACCTTGACCGAAATAAAAATCACGCATCAGCGACGCTGAACAATTTTGATAAGACAGGTGGTTGGCGCTTCGATGTTACAAAGTCCAATAGTAATCAATGTGTTAGTAAATTGATTGTACATTGGATTAGAAACGCTGGCTTAGTCATAGATTATCCGTATCATGTTTATTAGATTAAAGTACCAATAAATCGTAATAAACAGTTCACTTTAAGTCTTTTCAGTAAATACCTGTTTAAGGTTTAAGAATATCGCTGGCTTCTATGAGACTTCAGAACAGATAGCCGTTGCTGATCCAATAAAGTTATAATGGGAACCAAGACATCATCATCTGCCTAGCCTTTCCCCAACTATGTTGGGGTTGGAAGTAGCTGAAAGCCAGTATTTTCTTCTACTAAAATCTATCTATACATTATTTCCTCCACTCATGGTCCTAGGTTCTTAATCAGTCTCCCAATAATTAATGAATCATCACTCACCGTCTCAAATGCGTCCTCCACGCACAAACAATCATAAGATTGATAACAGTATCGACGGGTACCAAGTCTGCGACCTTCGTGCCTGTGCCCAGCATCGTACGGAAGATCCCCTTGCCCACCGCCGCTATGATACCGTTGGGACCATTCCAATTGTCCACCCAGCCTTTTACTGGCTCTCGGACTGATGAGAGCACTGGAAAAAAGGAAAAGAAAATTTTAAAAGCTGCGATGAACTGACTTCAGTCAAGTAGTGGATTGCAGAAGACTGATGATTATCTATATATATAAAAATGAAACCCGTTTTCCTTGGTCACGGCATCACGCGTGAATGGCTGGACCGATTTCACTAATTCTTTTTTTGTTGTATTTGTTATTATTAGGAGAAGGTTCTTACGGAAAAAAAATTTAAGAAAATCTCTCAGAAATATTGAAAAATATACATTTAATTTTGCATATTTAAAAAAACGCGCGTAACGAATGTCAATGTCATTCACAGCCATAGACTATATTGAAAGAGCAATGTTTGTTCGGAAACGTGATTACTTAATTAAATTCTAATAAATTTTTGAAAATAACTCGCCACGGAATAGTTATGTATAGATAAATATTATTAAATGTTCCGTTTTTTGACGTTACTAAGGTAAAATATAGGTAGGCGCATCTAAGTGTGGTCTGAGTATATGAGTTTGATTTCAGAACGCATTATACAAACTTCGCATAACGAGGATATATTACAGATTCCAGTTCAAATTGAATAGGTACTCATACCTAAGATAGGTCAGCTATACAAAATAAAGTAGTGCATCATTGCTACGCTAAGGCGGTACGAAGTTCGCCGGGTCAGCTAGTTTTGTTATAATTTAGGAGTAGAGGGTAGTATTTTCAAATTATTATTACGTTCTCAAGCATTTGCAGCTGAATAGGGTCGCAATTATGTACATATTGCACGAAGTGATGAAAAGCAATACTTCGAATTTCATGCGGCTCGTGTCGTTGGAGCCATGGTCGGGTCGGCATTATGCCGAGTGCACCCGAACATGTGATGATGATGACTATGTTATTTGTGTTTACAAAGTAATTATTATTTCAACCATAGTAGTTCAATCAAAGTTGCAGACATGGATTTACGATTGATTATTATCGTTAATTACCCTAGACCTTTATAAGTATAACTCATGTGACAAATAATCAGCAGATCACATTACGTAATTCCTATCTACATATGACAGCCTAAAATTACATAATCTGGTCTAGATCTTATCCCTACTCAATCCATCAATGTTAAGGCAGACTATAGCCAAATTTTGTGATAACATTGTAACACAATTCTAAACTTATAATAAAGATAAAAATACTTAGTAATGAATGATGTCAGTAAAGTATAGGCGTGTTCGTTTAGTATCTGATTGGGCGAAACATATCCTGGATTTTTGTGTATTGACAAACGTACCTACTACTAATATACACGCTGGACATACAGACAGAGTTGCTATAGCATTTGTATTAATAGGTAGCAACACTTGCATTACGAAGTTTGACAGAAGCCACAACGGGCCTTCCTTCATAGACAGGGGGATAAGCGCGTCATCTGTCCCCCGATTTAGAATCACTGGACGGCAGTCATATCAAATTCGGTATACAGATAATAAAATAAATAAAATAAAAAGCCTGTGTATTCCTTGCCTGTGTAGCGGCGCATGACGCAGAGGATAAACTAAACGTTGCCAGACTTTCGTGCCACTGACTACATAACGACTGTTAAAGATCTATAACCAATGACTTAACGTGCTTTCTGAGGCCCAAGAAAACTTGGTATGTAATTTATGGGAGAATACCCATCCACGGACCAACCTAGGCAAGCGTGGCTTAACTTGAAGATCAACCCGTCCAGTCACGACCAGTCACGTCGTGGCTGTATTTATATAATACTCGATCCTCTTTTTAACTATATTCATAGAGATATCACCCGCATGGCCAATTCTCTTTCACGGAAAGGAAGCTATGTATCAGCAGCAACAGCAGTGGGAACATCATAGTTTGATTATGGAAATCACAACTATACCTGGTTGGTGAGCTGGGCACTTAACTCGTTAACAAATATTAGCACTTTAAAGCTTAATTTTCCGCAAACGAAACCTTGATTCGAAAAATGGTATTTATGTTTGAGCGATCGATCGAATTACACCCCATAGCACGGGTACGACAAGAAAAAAAATCATCCCACTTTAGGTGTTAGCGGAGCAACCCAAATTTTTTTTATAGGTATATGATTTAGTTTCACCTCTTTGTTGACGTGATTAATATGTATACGAATACCAAATTACAGCTTGCTAGTATTAAGAGTCTCAGAGCTAACCCGTGGACAGACATACATAGTCAAACTATAAGGAACCCTAAAAAGACTCAGGGCCGATTATGGTATCAATAACGGACCCTGTAGCACACGCAGCATATTCTCCACAGTTAAGTTGGAGAGAGAAGGAAGCAAGCAATATAGGTACTCAAACCACTTGAAAAACAAATGAATATGGATATCGGATTTATCAACTGAATCATATAGAAGCAAAAGCAGCAACATCCCATTTTTTCATTTTGGCAACTTTTAATGCAGTATGGTAGTATTCCGTCAACTTTACTTGACCGAATATTAAAATCGTTTCAAAACCATCATTATCCTATACAAAATAGAGGTTCTAATTTGAGATTGGTAGCAAAACCAGCAACATCCTTCATTGACCAATCAGGTGTCACTATTCGAACCAACGGTGCAGCAATATCCATGATTGACTGGTGCAAAACCAGCAACATCCAATTAAGAATGGCGCAAAAGCAGCATTATCCAATCATTGGATGCAAAAACAGCAACATCCTAAATGTATTACTCTATTTTGGTAAATGTAGTGTTTCTTAGGGAATTCTGTTTTACAATATCTGATTCTGTCATCATTAGTTATCTATTCTTGTAACATAATGTAACTAAAAATTGGTACATGCAACGTAAACAAAAAAAGACGTCTACTGCCTTTTCAGTAAAAGTGGATGTTGCTGCTTTTGCTTCTATATGATTCAACTATAATCTGCAGGTACGGACGTCAGGAAACACGTTATCGATAGTTATGATAAAACTACACTATAACTAGTAATCGGTGTGGTAATCGGTTGGCTTGGTATAGGCATGTGATACATCAATGAGGAAAATGTCGTGTGAAAAGTTTTGAGTAGGTACGAATGTGGATGGGTATAAGAGTAGAGGAAGACCAAAGAAACGATGGACGGACTGTGAGAAGGATGATATGGCAAGAAAGGAGTTGTCTGTTGAGATGACGAGTAATAGAGAAGTATGGAAGAAGAAGACATGCTGCGGCGACCACAAATAACTTGGGATAAGGGCAAGAGAATGATGATATTATACAAAACTACATAAATGTATTAGTCACATTCCTATTGGGACTTTGTAGTACAAACGATTCTAACTAAAGAGACAGATGTATTGCTGGGGACTTCTCCACCTCAACTAAAACACTAGTAACTGTCGTTTTGAGAGACTCACTAATGTGATCTTTACGTTCAAAATGTTGCTCTTTACTCTAATTTGAGTAAATGGATTTTGATTCATCAGGCAGAAGATTGAAAATAGAGCACTGCGAGGTGTTGGGTCTTTTCCTGTAGTGTTTAGATTTCCACATTAATATCAATTTTGTAATGCGTGGCAACACCATTATCTTTTTCTAATGTATGGATAATTGCTTTATCAGCCTAAGGTTGAGTATCCCTTGCACATCATACAGCGACAAAGTTTTTGTCTATGTCACAGTTAGATAATTTATACCTCAGTGAAGTTTTAATTTTATGGGGCTTGTTGTCAAATTTGGCAAAGCTACAAGATCGTTTTTGCCAACCGCCGTCGGATCTTTTACCTATGATATTTATATTGCATTTATTTCAAAGATAATTAAATTATTTACAAACTACAAAACTATAATAGTAATAAATATGTACAAGTAGGAAAGGGTTACAGGGCGTCCAAAAATTCGTCCGCATCGCTGTCAACAGGAAAAGTGCCCAGCAGGCTATGATATTGTATGACTCCAAATGCGGATTAATATTTTAAATTCCAATCAAATCATTTATTTATCACGAACTGTTGCTCGCGACCTTCTTTCGCGTGAAATTATTGTATATAAAAAACAATAACTCCCCTTTTTTAATCGGATTTTATTACCAAAACTTCAAGGGTTTTATTTTTTTGCACGGAACCCTAATTATTTTTCGTAAAATAGAAGTAGCCTAAGTTACTCCTTACTACATCAGCTGTACCAGTGAAATTCCCGTCAAAATCGGTCCAGCCATTCCAGAGATTAGCCGGAACAAAGAGACAGACAAAAATTGTAAAAAAAATAATTTTGGTATATGTACCGTTTATAAATTCATATGCATTGCAAAAGCGGTTAATTTAATATTACAAACAGAGACTTCAATTTTATTTATTTGTACGATGTATAGATAATATAGGTACTCGTAGATAGATAGTACAGCTGTAAACAACTAATAAAATCTCACCGCAAAAATTATCTTGCGGTGCATAAATGCCTCCGGCTGCGACTGTACTACAGGCTACATTGACGTATAACATTTATCATTCGTCCCAAGGCCAAAAATAATCGATTTAGGCGAATATCCGATAATGCGAATAAAACAGTCTAATTAGTAATGTAGGTGAGTCTATTATTAAATCATATGTTGATATCCATATAATTTTAAGTAATAAACTTTTAAAAATTGTGGCCATAGAAAATTTGCATTTTTAAGCAATAACTTGTAATGCTCATAATATTAATAACAGTTTAATACCCTTTTGGTGGAATGGTCATAAAATACACAATATTGAAGTTTTATGAGACTAGCAAAACATTAAATATATCAATTTATTCAGAGGGCAAATATGCGTTCAGTCTATAAAAAGCATGAACATGTTATCGAGATATTGCGCCGACCCCAAATAACATGGGACAAGGGCAGGAAGAAGAAGATGTTATCGAGATATCATGGTGTAAGCTGACTCTTCTCGAAGTCGTACACACAAGTACAGAATCATTGGTGTCAACCAAGCATTCTGTACATCAAAGTGAGTAAACCCACGCAAAAATGATGGCTGGGAAACGACTTTTTTTGAGGGGGAAAATTCACGGTTTACGGTAGGACTCAATATAACTCATTCAAAACATTGAGCTGATGGATGGATTGAATGGTACGGGGGCATGTTTAAAGTAAAAATATTACATTAAAACATATCTACATTTAAAAAAAAGCTTGTGGGAATGTTAGGACTTTGGCCTCAATATCTCCGTATCTAGAAGGTTCCCAGGTATGGTCCAAAACAAAACGCAATGACGAGGAGAACTAGTGCGATCTGGTGACATAGATTGCGAGAAGCACAGAACACAGCACACACAGACGCAAACACACAGGCGCAGGTTTTTTGGGTTAGCTCGTTCCATCGTCGACCTCATCTCTGTCCTCAGGACTATAGATTGAGGTCAAGAGTAGGCCCATTAAACATAAAAAAACCGGTCGATTTGGTGATGCATGTGTGGTAGAGGACAATTCCAAGTAGTGTATGTGTGGCTGTGTGTTTATTTCATCACCACTGCTCTCAAAAACGGCGAAGGAAAACATCGTGAGGAAACCGGCATGTCGTAGAGTCAAAAAAAAAATTCGAAGACATGTGACATCTACCAACCCGCACTGGGCCAGCGTGGTGGATTATAGCCCATTCCCTCTCATAGAGAGGAGGCCGTGTGTCCCAGCAGTGGGAACAATAAGGCTGATTATGCTTATGTATGTGTGGCTGTAATGATTATGGTGACCAGATAATGATGATTTATAATCTTACCGATAGAAGGCCGTACAATGGAGACGGGTAGGTTTCCGCTCTCCTTTATAAGCATGTCCTCCGCTAAAGCCTTTGTGAATGTATATGTGTTAGGCCTGTCACCTGAAATGTAGAAGAATAACACATTAATAATTTTGTCAAAGAAAATCTGAAGGCTCTCTTGGTAAAATACCAAAAAAAAACAGGGAAATTAATCGTCAAGCAAATCGACCGCAAAACAGTAGCGTCTTCAACGTCTGTCATTAACAGAGCGACAAGAAGTATTTTTTTTGTTTCACATTTGACTTGGACAAGAAAAATCCGCTGTCATTTAAGTTATTTTACATTCGGAATTTAAACCACAGCATCATTGTAGCTTGCAGTTATTGTCAACCACAATGCAACCGATATTTGTGGTCTCTTGGAAGTATACACCTTATTAACGCCCTCTTTGACACGTGTCAGCTTTTCATTATCACGTTCGCCATTTATTAGTAAATAAAAGACAATGTATTCTCCATTTATCTATTCACTCACCGACTAGATCCGGTGTGATTCTGTCGACCAGCTCATCCGGCAGGGTTTGGACGAGGGTCACGACATGCTCGGGGTGTGCAGGCGGCGCATATACCGTCTCCTCAACGCGTTCGCGCTCGCAGTTGCAATATGCTGTCGATACGTGCACTAAGGCCTGGAAACAGAGAAATAAAGAGTGAAAAAGTTGAATGATAGTTGAGTGAAAAAGTTGAAGTAGTAATAGAAGATTGTGATAGCTGACCCTAAACTATGAACTGATGTCACTAAAGAAATGATCGCGACAATCACGCGTTTGTGCAAAAAATAGGACATCTTGCACTTCGAAGAATAAAAGGTCTAGGAAGAGTGAAAAAAGCGCTTTGAAATAAAGGCATCTCTTTTAAGATTTCTGAATCTGACTGACTCGGTATTTGAAATAAGGGTCTTGATCAAAACTTACCATTGATGTGACCAACTCAGACTTTCAGAAAACTTCTCATGATTTAGATTAGGCTTATCGTGGAAAGCTATCTTTTGACAGAAACAAAATGCAGTATAGGTGCAGTCATTGAATTTCATGATGACGACACTGAGTCATTTCAAAATGATTCATAATGTTAGAGAGATAAGTCGCAGAATGTGTCATGCGAAAATAATTCATACACAATAGTAATTGATTTTACTATTAATATAATGTAGATCATTAATAAATTATTAAATGTAAATAATAACAATGTAGGCTGCTTGTGGCTAAATAATAACAGCCGCACGGGATCTACCGTGGATAGTTCACCATACGTTTGATCTATCATATACTGATTTCCGTCCGTGGGTCGTAAAGCACGTTAAGCCTTTGGTCCCGGTTGCCATACCTTTGACAATCGTTACGGATAGCCCGCCACACTATTCATTAACCACTGTAACTCCTGAAAGCCAGAATCAACAGTGGCGACCACCAGAAAAGCGCCGAGGCAATGAAACTCGACGAAGTCCCAGAGGAACAATTTAACTGTCATGGACCCCGCAATGAAATTAATCAGAAAAGCATAGCGGAGGAGTAGGAAAACCATACCAAACCACCGTGGGCCAGAGGGCACGGTCTTTTTCTTCTTAGCGTGTCGACGGCAGTCTAAATTAAGTCGACCCAGAACTTGTCTACGACTTTAATACCTTCAGTTGCGTCCATCAGTTCTGATGAGCGAACAGGACACGCAGTATACGATATTAAGTATCCCATCGTTTGTGGAACAGCACTACATTTCAACTCCTTGTCTACGACTTTGGCGCCTTCAGTAGCGTCCATCAGTTCTGATGAGCGAACAGGACACGTAGTATACGATATTAAGTGTCCCATCGTTTGTGGAACAGCACCACATTTCAACTCCTTGTCTACGACTTTGGCGCCTTCAGTAGCGTCCATCAGTTCTGATGAGCGAACAGGTCACGTAGTATACGATATTAAGTGTCCCATCGTTTGTGGAACAGCACCACATTTCAACTCCTTGTCTACGACTTTGGCGCCTTCAGTAGCGTCCATCAGTTCTGATGAGCGAACAGGTCACGCAGTATACGATATTAAGAGTCCCATCGTTTGTGGAACAGCACCACATTTCAACTCCAGATCAGAGTCATCTATGAATCTCAACTTGAGCAGGTTTTCCTAGCTTCTGCCAACCTGGAGTCTGTTGATCGACTTCCAGGTAAGATAGCCAACTAAGCCTGCTTACACAAAATATCCTAAGCTGCTTACCTCAAGGCTAAGCATACGATGGCAAAGCTGCACCAGCTGCTGTGTGCCCAGCATGTTGATGGTCACGGATAGCTTGAGTTTTTCGTCGAACTTCACCGTTGCCGCAGAGTGGAACACCACTGATATCTGTTGGAGAAGAATGGAGAATTTAAGCAAAAATAAGTTTTGTTGAAATTTTCAAACAGTGTAGTGTTATTTTAAAGCAAACTATTTAAATTGTTGGACGAAATTCAGAATATTCAGTCTGAGAAGAGAAACTAAGTCTACAGATCCCGTATTGAGCGAAAAACTAAATACAATTTTCAGTATGTATAGTATAATCAGCCTATAATGTTCCCACTGCTGGGACACACGGCCTCCTCTCTATGAGAGGGAATCGGCTATAATCCACCACGCAGGCCCAGTGCGGGTTGGTAGATGTCACATATCTTCGAATTTTTGCTTCTAGGACATGCCGGTTTCCTCACGATGTTATCCTTCACCGTTTTTGAGAGCAGTAGTGATGAAATTAATTACACAAAGTAATGCGCCTGCTTGGGTTCGAACCCACGGTTTATTGTTCTCCACCGCTGCTTTCAGTATGTATGAGCGAGGCAAAATATTCAAAAATGTAATTGTCAACGCAACAAAAATGTGAACATTTCTGGATGCAGCAGGGCAATCTTATGATTTAAATCTTTATTTTAGAGCCAATTTTAATAGGTGTCCATTAAAATGACCTCTTCTTATTTATGCATGGTGAACATAATTATGCTATGAGCTTACAAATTTTAATTAAGACCTGTCTGAGAACTTTGACTTTTATCAAACGCAGTAGACATCTGCATTTAAATAAAAATGGAAAGCATTAGAAATAAAATAATGATGTTGAAAAACTCGAAAGAATAGAAATTTCAGTGCTCTAACAAGTGATTGCCAAAATATTCTTAAAATAATTAATATTCATAATTCAGTTTTGAATATTAGAAAGCACACTTTTACTTTTTTTTGTGCCAAGCATCTGCATAGCCTTTTCCCAACTATCTTGGGGTAGGCTCCCAGTCTAACCGGATGCATTTGAATACCAGTATTTTACATGGAGCGACTGCTTATCTGACCTCCACAACCCAGTTAGAACTGGGTAATACGATATCCATTGGTAAGACTGGTTGTCCGACTTTCGGGCGACTGACTACCTGTAACGACTGTCAAAGATGTAAAAATGACAGCCGGGACCAACGGCTTAACGTGCTTTCCTAGGCACGGGGGAAACTCGGTATGTAATGGGTGGTCACCCATCCACAGACCAACCTAGGCAAGCACGGCTTAAACTAAAGATCGACCCAAGCGGCTGTTATTATTTAACCACGAGCTCCTCTTACTTTGTGCCAATATGGTTAGTGAAAAACAATACTGCACTCTTTAGCCCTGTTGCTTTCTGCTGTCCTCTAGATCCAATGGTTAAACAACCACGGGATTCCAAAACGAATATGCCCAAGGTCAGTCCGTGGATAGGTAATCATCCATTACACATCGGTTTCCTCCGTGCCTCGGAAAGCACGTTATGCCGTTGGTCCCGGTTGTCATTTGTAGATCTTTGACAGTCGTTACAGGTAGTTAGTAGCAAAATCTAACAACCAGTCTTACCAAGGGGTATCGTATTACGCAGTACTGGGTTGTGGAGGTCAGATAGGTAGTAGCTCCATGTAAAATACTGGTATTAGGCTGCTTCCGGTTAGACTGAAAGTTGGAATAAGGCTGGGATGATGATGATGATTATGATACAAAGGATCTTGTCTTACCTTCTGACAAAGCATAGCCTGATCTGCAGCGCTGATGCCCAGCTCCGGTTCGGTGATGTCGCCCACTATTGGGACTATCTTGTTCAACTCCTGGGGCCGCTCTCTCCGTAAAGTCTCGAACAGCTGGAGAAGAAATATTCTTCATCAGTAATTGAATAGGAGGAATATAAAAAAAAACTAGCACATGCCCGCGGCTTCGCCCGCGTGAAGATTGATTATTTTCCCACGAGATCATACTACCGGATTAAAAACTATTCTGTGTTAATCCAGGTTAGAAATCATCTGTGTGCAAAAAATAAGAGTAACAAACATCCATCCAGTTATCTTCAGAAACTTTCGCACTTACAGTATTACTAGGATTGGTCAGGCACTAATAAATCCGATCAAAATTATTGGTTTAAAAACCGGCCAAGTGCGAGTCGGACTCGCGCACGAAGGGTTCCGTACCATTATCTATAAAAACGGCAAAAAAATCATATCTGTTGTATGGGAGCCCCCCTTAATATTTAATTATTTTTTTTTAGTATTTGTTGTTATAGCGGCAATAGCTAGTAAGCTGAAATTTTCACAAATGATGTATTACTCATTTGTGAAAATTTCAGCTTACTAGCTATCACGGTTTATGAGATACAGCCTGGAGACAGACGGACAGACAGACACCCGTTTTACCCTTTGGGTACGGAACCCTAAAAAACAAAGATAGACTTCGGTTTCGGCTGTCATTCATAAATCTTTGACAGTCTTTTTGTTAATCGATCGAAAGTCTGATGTAGTACTAATAACGGCGATTACAGATTAGCGTTTTTTCGGCGTATAATCTTGTTTTTAGACGAGCGTGTAGGCGGGTTTGGCTTTGGACGCGCCTTATGGTTCACGCGCAACTGGTACGAGCGCTGACGCGATTATAAACTTCTATAGGCGTTGTTTCTTTGTCAGAATCCATATTGCTACTGACTGAACCTACTGTTTCGAGCGAACACGTCACAATAACACTATTCCCGAACAAAGAATCGAACCCAGCACCTCATGCTCAGCAAACGAGCTTGCGATCACTAGATCAACGTGTTAATATAAGTACCCACTTCATAAATGCATAAAAGAATAACACACAATGACAACACTTAAGTACATAATGGAAATGCCACTCCATTGGAATAAATAAATAAATGGCATCTTAGAAATAAGGAAACTAAACAATGTTCAAATAGTCGTCACGTCTTTGATACACAATGTTATGAATATATGTTATGTACTAAAAGACTTTAAACACTTACAATATTCAAATGATTCTTTGTCTAGTAAAGCACAAAGCTGAAGTGTTTAACAGAATTGCTGACAGACCAAATAAGGATAACGGGACATTAATTAATATTATAAAACTTCTAAGGTCTCGACTGCGTTGTTGGTCGCAAGGGTTCGATTCCCGGGTCGGGCAAAGTGTTATTGGGTTTTTTTCCATCAGGTATTTTCTCAGTAGCAGCCAGTAAAGATACTTAATTGATACGCTAAGTAGGTAGGTTATATTTTTTTTGTAAGCCTATTTGAGTGTCCTACTACTGGGAAAGTAGGTAATATATGTACAGACGCCAGCATATCAAGCTACTACAACCTGTCAAATTTCTTTAATAGATTTTCAACTTTATCTCTAAAGCAAGGTTCAAGGTTGGTTGGGAAAATCCGACAGTTTCGGGTAGGTTGACCTACTGGCGTCTGTACATATGTATACCTTTTTTTTATGTGATCTACCCTAACAGAAACCATCACGGATGTAGTGTTCACTAGAGGCTCATTTATTTCATTAAAAAGCGAACACCATAAAAATATCAAAAAGCTTTTCAACGGCCAATACAAAAAACCTTTTACAACTAAAACAGCTGCTATGATTGTGCCCCCGCACATTGAAAAGGCACACAATACCATTGTTTTAAGTTCCAATGAAATCTTTAAAAATAAAATCAACGAGGGAGCAGTGGCGGCCTCGTGACCAGCTTAACCCTCGGCATAACCACGTTTTTATATAACATAAAACATTTAACCACAAAAGAAGTTATTTGAATGCCAAAAGAAGTCGTACGAAGTTCTACCTACCCTCAACAGATCGTGGGTCTCGCTTCGTGCCCGGTTGATGACAATAGGTTCGCCCCCTATTATATGAGACTTGAAACAACTGGCGGGTTTGGTTTTGCTCCCAAGATATATAATAAACTACCTGATGAAATTAAGTGTATGCCTTTAAACAGATTTAAAAAGTCCCTTCAGGGGATACTACTTGAGAAATGTTATTATAGTGTGGATAAATATTTAAATGATAATTTTTAGTGTGAATTAATCCGATAATTATGTGATTTTATGACTTTTGACATTTTATATTTGTTTTTATTTTATGATTTTTACTTTTATTGACATTTTATTATTTGTAAGATTTTAATTTTTGTTGACGTTTCTTATGTGTGATTTATTTTATTTTATTTTAATTGACATGTTCTATTTGTAATCTTTTTTTATTTGTTTGTAATTTTAATTGATTTTTTCTTTTCTAATTTGTATGTCAGTAACGACAAAACATAGCAAGAACCTTAACTATTTATAAGATCTCTAATGTTATACCTATGTTTTACAAATAAATGATTCTGATTCTGATTCTGATTCTGGGATGTGGGTGTACTAATTGGGTAAACCTCTGCCTAACCGTTCGGGGATTACAAGCATGATGTTATGATGTTTCTAAGGTCTTTTATTTTGTCACTAGCTGTTACCCGCGACCTTCGTTAGCGTGAAATTATTGTATAAAAAAATAAAACTCCCCTTTTATAATCGGATTTTATTACCAAAATTTCAAGGGTTTTTTTTTTGCACGGAACCCTAATTTTTTTTTAAATAGAAGTAGCCTAAGTTACTCCTTATTACATCAGCTATCTGTCAGTGAAGGTCCCGTCAAAATCGGTCCAGCCGTTCTAGAGATTAGCCGGAACAAACAGACAGACAAAATTTGTAAAAAATGTTATTTTGGTATCCTTAAGTACCGTATATACATTCATATGGATGTAGTCAAAAGCGATTAGCTAAGATAAGCGATAGATTTGAAATAGACAAAGTGTTTGTTTAGACGAAGGACATACTTGAAGGGCGTGTAGTACCTACTCATGAAAATTATCACCGTTTATTAAGGGCCCTACCAAGAAACCAAGGGTAAACTAACTAATTATTTTTAAAAATAAAGTAATTTTTCCTTTGAGTAAAATTTTCTATCTCCCTACTTTCCCTGCAGGTCATCATCATCTGCGTAGCCTTTTCCCAACTACGTTGGGGTCGGCTTCCAGTCTAACCGGATGCAGCTGAATACCAGTATTTTACATGGAGCGACTGCCTATCTGACCTCCACAACCCAGTTAGTACTAGCTAATACGATACCCCTTGGTAAGACTGGTTGTCAGACTTTCGGGACACTGACTACCTTTAACGACTGCCAAAGATGTACAAATGACAGCCGATACCAAAGGCTTAACGTGCTTTCCGAAGCACGGAGGAAACTCGGTATGTAATATGTAGTCACCCATCCACGGACCAACCTAGGTAAGCACGGCTTAACCTAAAGATCGACCCGAGTGGCTGTTCTTATTTAGCCACGAGCTACTTTCCCTCCAGGGACAGTCTCGACATAGATACCGACATTGTTGCAAACTTTCGATCGCTAAGTAAGAACGAAAAAATTCGGTTGCAATAACGATGCTTGTGAGAAACGCATCTTGGATGTTCAGACTTGCATTTCTCGCAAGCATTGTTATTGCAACCGAATTTTTTCGTTCTTACTTAGCGATCGAAAGTTTGCAACAATGTCGGTATCTGTGTCGAGACTGCCGGCCCAGGTGGCGCTGAAAAATTCCACCTTGCATATTTGAACCGTGAATTTTTTCACATACCGAAACACAACCGTTTAGCTTGTAGAGGGGGTGGGGGGGACACTTGAGTCTAACAAAACTTAGCACTTTAATGATTAATATTTCACAAACGAATCCCTTAATCGAAAAATTACTTGCACAAACTAGCAATATTCATTCCATTTCATTATTGGAAACCAGAGTGAAAGAGAATTACCTTTCCTCTCAATTATGTTGTATTATTATTAGTTTATAATATCTTAGCATTATGCATTTACAGAAGTATATATTTATATTTACTCGATAATGTGTATTTATACTTAATATTTTAGGCTAAGTCAGGTCAGGCACATAAACACATTATTCTCTTCCTTTTTTTCACACATTGTTGTCTATATTTCTTTTTAATTTCGCCTTTTGCAGGTCTGCTAGCAGAAGTTTCTTGAGAAATAAGCAGTACCTATGTACTCATATATTATAATGTTATTTTCCTGTGTTGTCTACTGTGTGTACATAAATAGTAAAATAAAAAAATATTTTTTAAAGACCGCGTCGCGACCGCGGGTACGCGAGAAAAAAAAAACCCCACTTTACGTGTACAGAAGATATCCTATAATGTTGTTTTATTTTTTCTTGTGTATGTTATTGTTACCACAATTTTTATCTTATGAATGATATTTTTTGTAAAATCCTTCGGAAAAGTTTGGTTTTTTTTTTTTGTAAATCTCGTTAAAATATAAAAATTAAAAAATAACGAATGAGTGAACTACTGACCGGTGACTGTGTTAACTCGGTAAGACGTGAGGCAACATCCTGGCCACGCTTCGGCCGCATCAGTAAGTAGATCTTCTTAATCTTTGGACAACTCCGTAACAGCTTTTCAACGAGCACCTGTGGAACAAGGACATCATTTATTTATTTAGTATCTACAGCTCAAGCCATACATATTAAATTACGTTACTCCTTTCCTCTGCCTTCTCATAGAGTTACAAACATCATATCATTATGATCAGCAATATTATTATCAGCAAACAAGTCCAATCCAGGCCCGGCAGTCTCGACATAGATACCGACAATTTCGCAAACTTTCAATCGCTTAATAAGAACGAAAAAATTCGGTTGCAATAACGATGCTTGCGAGAAACGCAAGTCTCTACATCCAAGATGCATTTCTCGCAAGCATCGGGGTCGATCTCCACGAGCGCGTTGAGCATCATACGCGGAGGTGGATCGAGCTACATTCCGGCAAAATTAAACAATTTATGCCTTCTAGAGCTATTCTAATTATTTCGAACGAATAATTCGCACAGCTCCGCATACAAATCCGACTCATCGGTATACCCATAAATAATTTTACAGGCTGTTGTTATTTGGTCAACAGATGTAAATAAAATGATTTATGTTACTATTACTAGTAACAAGAATTTGGTTGTGTTGTTTATAATTAGGTTTTTGTACCAACAGGTATTTCTCAGTAGCACGGCGCCTAGATGTGTGCCCGGTTGATGGCAATAGGCTCGCCCCCGATGATATGGGACTTAAACATATCTCGGGAAATGTGGAAGTAGGTATTGCAAGCATAAGTCTAACCCTTCACGGGTTACAGGCATGATGTTATGTTATGTTAGACGATACTTGTGTAACTAATAGGTTTACATACTTCAATGGCGTAACGAAACTACAGAACCAAGATTTCTCACTTAACATGCTGCTGCAGGTGCTGAAAACCTCAAACGGCGCAAATACGAGTTAATAGGCTTCTTCTGGGTAAGCTCGTTCCATCGTCGACCTCATCTCTGTCCTCAGGACTAGATTGAGGTCAAGAGTAGACCCATTTAATATAAAAAAAATACAATAATTTAATTGGTAGGTATGTGTTTGAGCCGTTTGGGGTTGAAACACTAGGGCCATGGAGTCCCGAGTGCCCACCTAGTATTTCGGGAAATCGCCAAGCGGTTCGATTTCAACATGAATGATGTAACCAAGGTTTTGCTAACATATTCTAATTTAAAAAAGTGTCCATGGAGTTTCTTGCCCATTCTTCTTCGTAAAGATCTACGCTTTGGAATGGGCAACTACTACAGTACTTTCACAATTATTGTGCCCTATGACTGGGACTGTAACTTCATTGTATTGTTGTTTGTTTCGACAATTCAATGTAACTGACCTACTTGAAATAAATGCCCACTAAATACTACAAAATTATGTAATACTTATGTACATTTCATCGACACCGATATCGTTATCAATATAATATTAATTTGTTTATCTTATCAATGAAAGTTTCAAGTGATTAACGAGTTTAACCGTTAACAATACATACCTACTATGTTGGCTTTATCTAATCTTTTCGCTTTCGGAAACAGTACACGTTTTTTATACTAGTAACCTAATTAATTCAATACTTTGTTGATGATGTAACATCAGGTCGGTAGGGACTGCCCCGAAGATAGGAACACCGAAACTTCGGCTTCCAAGGTAGAAGAGGCCATGCGCGAGCGCGGGCAGGGATCACACATTTAGAAGTATTATTATTTGGGAAATTGCAATCTCATTCAGTTATACAGCGTGTAACGGAAGGGGGTATCAACAGGGCACGCCACGATAGTGGCGGTAAGTCCCCTCTTTGAGGAGTGGCTAGGGAGGCGCCATGGCGCCCTCACCTTCCGCCTGACGCAGGTCCTCACCGGACACGGGTGCTTCGGGAGGTACCTGCACCGAATCGGGCGGGAGGAAACGCCCGGATGCTACAATTGCGAGGATCGACCGGAGGACACGGTGGAGCACACCGTGGAGGTCTGCTCTGCTTGGGCGGAGCACCGCCGTGTCCTCGTAGCGGCGATTGGCGGCGGCGACCTCTCGCGTCCGGCCCTGGTTCAAGCCATGGTCCGGGGCGAGAGGGAATGGGAAGCCGTCGCCTCCTTCTGCGAAGCAGTCATGCTAGCGAAGGAGGCGGCGGAACGTGAGAGGGAGAGAACCTCCTCACGTCCCAGCCGCCGCGGGAGAAGCACCGGGCGTCGGGGGCCACGCCGCGATGGCTCTCGGCCACCGTAGGCGCGGGCCTGTGGACGGCGAGTAATGGGCTAGCTCGCCGTCCGTCCGTCGTATGACGACGGGCAGGCCGTGTCGACGGCGCGTTCGTGTTCCACGCGCGCCTCAAAGAGTTGTCAGCAAACGGGAGGGGCCCGCAAGAGCCGGTGCCTGCCAGGGCTGCGGGACTGTTCGAAAGAGATACCGCGGCCCTGGAACATAAAGGGCCAATGAAGGAACATGGGTGTTTTTTAGTCAGTAAGAGTCTGACACTCCCTTCCGCTCCGCCCAGAGCGGGAAGGAGTCATTTGATGATTTCTCACCCCCCAAAAAAAAAAAAGGGGGGTATCAACCCAGAAAGAGGTGAATGTGCTCATGAAACTCAACAACTTTCCCCAAGAACAAAGGTCGAAATATGAAAAAAAAATTTGGCCCTCCCTTACAAAACTGACTATCAGCTGATTGATTTACTACTCGTTTTTTTTTTCCCTTCCGTTACACGCTGTATATACAAAATGATTTTTTCAAGTGGGCGTGGATGGCTTAATCCAAAACTGTGGGAATAGCGAACAATACGCAAAGAAAGAAATAAAAGAAACAAAAATAGTACGAAATTAAAAAAAAGAAATAACTAAAACATCTCGAGCCCGATTTTGATGAAAACTAAAACTGCGTCATTGGATCCTAGCCAGGAATTGAATGCATTGATTTCAAAAAAACAAAACACTGCATTATTACTCCATTCGATAATATCGCTAATATGAAAGATAAAGGAGTAAATGATGCCGTGTCGTCTGACAGGGGAGAATGGAAGAAGAAAACGTGTTGCACCGACCACAAATAGAATGGAACAAGGGTAGGAAGATGATGATGACAGTGTCCCTAATAAGGATCAAGACGACGACGACTAATAACATACGACAAACTAAAGGAATCACGTATCTGGTTCAGATGGTGACAGGTGAACAAACCGTCTGACCCGTCTCCGATCTACCAACCCGTACTGGGCCCACGTGGTAGATCTTGGGACAACCAACACACCGCCACCTGATCCCAAACTAGGCAGAGCCTGTACTATGGCAACCAGACAACTGATAAACATACTTACATATTTCTAAATACATACATATCACCACATAGTATAAAACAAAGTCGCTTTCTCTGTCCCTATATCCCTATGTATGCTTAAATCTTTAAAACTACGCAACGGATTTTGATGCGGTTTTTTTTAATAGATAGAGTGATTCAAGAGGAAGGTTTACATGTATAATACATGCACCCGTGCCAAGCGCGGGAACGGGTCGCTAGTTATAGATAAATTACACACCCAGATACAGAACAAAATAATCGTACTCATCGCACAAAGTCCTTTGTGGGAATCGAACCCACGACCTCCGTCCTAGCAGTCAGGGTCACTAACCACTAGACCAACAGGCCAATCATTATAGCCCACTCCCTGTCCCAAAGGGGAGACTTATGTCCCAGCAGTGGGAACATTATAGGCTGAATAATCATAGCGGTTACCTCACGATGTAATCCTTCACCGTTCTTAAATTTGTAAGAAATATCCAAAGAAATCTAGGTTTACCCTGACATTAATGAGACCCTATTAGTGTTAAGAACCAAGCACTTAGACGTAAGTATCAGGTTAACAAGGTACATTGTCTCATGTATTTGTCAACAGCATTGTCTTTCACACACATAACATAACATCACACCGGTAATCAGAAATTAGGCAGAGGGGTACCTGATACCCACATTTCTTCGTCTATACCCAAGAACCGGGCACAAATCCAGACACCGTGGCTGCTACTGAGAAATTCCTGACGCCAAAACCCAATAACACTTTGTCTGGGAATCGAACCCAAGACTTTATGCTTAGCGGTAGCGCTTGCAACCACTAAACCAACGGGGTATTCAATGTTTTTTTTGTAATACACCTGTCAAAGTATTTATAATAAAAGGTTTTCACTCGTTACCTCTTGCCATAAAGAAAAATAGAATAGCATAGACAAAGATTTTCAGAAACCGGTAGGCTGCGTTTTTACCACAGATGAGCAAAGATGCGTAGCGGTGTGGATGTGTGCAACTAATAATAATGTCAGATCGAAGACCGATTTCTTGCCAAAGCCGAAGGTAAACCTTAAACTGGCACCATACTTCACGAAGTACATGGTTTGAAAAAAAAAATCTACTGAGTTTTAACCAAAAAGTTTGGTTGTTTTTGTTTTTCATGTTTCAAGTAATATCTACTTTGGTAGAAAAAATGGCAATGTCATTCGTGGAGTAGGTACATAGATTCTCGCGAAAACTATAACATGTTTTTTTTAAAAAGAACATCACAATTGAAATTCAGTTCAAGATTGACTAAAATTGAATAATATTACGTTTTAACTAAAAGTTTATGTTGACTTGTTTAAAAAATTCAGATATCCTTACCTTCCCCATGAAACCGGTCCCACCAGTGACAAATACAGACTTATCGGCATAAAACTCAGCAACTGGCACATACTCCTGACTCCCAGGTGCATAGTGCCCACCAGACAAACACGACGCCATCTTGAATTACTTTCCCTTCACTAAATCACGCTTGAACACTTGATAAATACATCAAAATTGGACTAGCCCCTCCAGTAAGCATGTGCGGATTTTCTCACAGGTTCTCCGTTTGTATTGGTTTAGTGTATCAACAGGTTACGGGTTGCTTTAACATGGTTGTTTGGTTACACCTGGAAATAAAGAGAAATAGGTTAGTTGGTTGTTGAGATTACAATTTGCAATTTGTTTTTTTAAACGTTTAATTGCTAGCAATGAAATGCTATCCTAATGATCCTTAAACAAACTTTAAAACTATAAATACACCGTGACTTTGTAGTCGTCTTATAACGGCAGCCCACTTCATATAACCAATGACAACTAAACATTCATCTATATAATTATAAAATTATTATTAATTATTAATTATTATGATTATGACGCATGACGTAGTTGAAACACCATGTTGCAAGCGATGATCAACGTGACTCGTGCGATGGTTTATAATTCTAATGTATTATTTATTTTTCTTTGTACCTATTATCTTAATTAATGGTAAAACATTTATTTCAAAGATTACTAAATTATTTACAAACTATAATAGTAATAAATATGTAAAAAAATAATAATATGTTATTAATGGTTAAAAAAAATCGCGCCTAGAGGTATTTTATGGTGGATACATAGAGTGGACCACCTTTGTAAGATGACTAAAAAGTCACGGTGTATAAATATAAATAATAACAATAAAAAATAAAAAAATCTATAAATATTTTATAATATTTTTTCTGTTTAGTTGTACTTCGTTTTTTGCGTCTGCATCACCTTAAGGTAAACAGGTAGAAAATGCCCTTTATTTTTTTTTCCATAGAATAGAGTAGAATGTACTTTATTGCACACCAACATTGAAACACAACTGTTGCACAATATTGGCAATTCTATGTTTACAATGGCGACCTTATCGGTAATAGCGATAGCTGATAGTCAACTTTTGATTGGATGGACTGTACGAACATAAAATATAAACGGGCATAGTGCATAAGTGGTTTTTTTAATGAACCTGTGCAATTTTTCAAGACCTTGTACAAATGCTTTGGGCTATTTATATTTTTTATTATTTTTGTTCGTATCTTATAATAGCGTTTAAGTGCATTAGTTATATCATAGTTATATTAACTCATACTAACTTATTTCACTATTATGATATTTCACTACATTGTTAAGAAATCTGTTGACCAAATACTCGTAGTATTTATTAGAAACTGGCCACCCGTGATACAGTTTTAACCTAGTAGTCCAGGCATCGAAAATTGTTATACCAACATTATTTCTAAGATTTAAATTGTATTTATTGTGCCAATTCTAATTTTGAATACACATATTACAACTATTTTCGTAGCGATGACCCTGCTTATTTGACACCTTTAAAAAAAATAATCATTTTATCTATCATAACTACATCTTATAAACAAATAGGAAGTGAATCACTTGTAACCTCAACCTTCTTTATCTATTGCAACAGTTATCAAAAATCATGTTTTTTACTGACAAAACATCCTTGCGGTTATAAGGTCGACTAGTTTGCCAAATCTAGGTAAATAGCTCTGAACCAGGATTTATTCGTGAAATAAACAAGAGGAATAATTGCAGAATGATTTATTTGGAAAGAGAACAAGTAAGTAAGTAAGTAACGATTAATTTCGAGAATACAATTTTATTGTGAATTTAAAGATATTAAGAAAACTAATTATATACATTATATATTAAAAATCAATAATTAAACTAACAACAAACTATAAAAGGGCATCAAAAAACTCCTCCTCAACGCTGTCAGCTGGTAATGTGTGTTATAAAATAATAAAACCATAGAAAAAATTGTAGAACACGTACACAATCCTAATATTTAAAAAAAGAATGTTCTTAAAATTCTCCATGTCGTCGTAAAATGCCAAGGTACTAACAAGTTTAAGGCTAAGATAGTTGCAAAGCTCTGTAGGCCACATAAATATTCATAAAAAAAAACGCAATATATATGCAATATTACATAATTATAATCACGATGTTCTTCCGGCAAAATTGCATATTGATCGAGGTCGTAAAAATGTCTATGTTAATATAAATTGCCTAAATGCAATAAATTGTTTGTTAATTTATAATTGACATGATTTTTACAGCGATTTTCGCATTCTTAATAAGTTTATAAATAGTTTAATTACTGGTTTCATTAATAAAATATAAGTTGATTTCATAAATGATTCACGATAGTAGAAAACCTGCTGTCAAAATCTATTCCGTAGTTGAGACTAAGTAAAAACTACACAGCAGAGCCACTTGGTGAAATCTTAAATTTCATCCACTGCGCGACACTACACAGACTGTACATCTGGATCTAGAAGCATAATTTTTTCACAAAAGTTCCTTTTTTATCAAATGCCAAGTTGCAATGCAAGGCCAAGTACATATGACCCCAATCTATTTAGGTAAGTCGCGAGTTAATACGCTTCTTCTGGGTAAACTCGTTCCATCGTCGACCTCATCTCTGTCCTCCGGACTAGATTGAGGTCAAGAGCAGGCCTATTAAACATAAAAAAGTGAAGTAAAATTCAAAAGACATCTAAATTTGTATGGAAGTTCGTAATTTTTGGCGACGAGAACGCCGACCCGACGCACGGCTTGTTGATTTTTAAGATTCGAAAAAACTACTTCAAACTACCAAGTTAACTTGTTACTGTACTTACCTATAGAAATAACTTAAAATAAAAATTTCTGTAGCGTAAGTTATTCTTCTTAAAATAGACCACGTTCTGCAAAAATCAATTCAAACTACTAAATTACTTTGACTGCAACGGAATCGTATCAAAAGACAATTTTCGTTCAAGAATCTCTTTGTATGTCTTCAACGATTAAACTGGTCTGAAAGTTGGGACACGGATAGACCTGGATATAGGAGACTTCTTAATCCCGGTCAGAGGCCAAAGCCAAGAATCTAATTTTATTTCTGAATGTGCAATGTAGATATTTAAATGCCCTCGAACCTACTGTTTTAGAGTTTTCCTAACATTTTGTAATTGAAAAACAATGGAAAATAATTAAATTACAAATCAAAGATCATTTTTCATGGGACAAGGGCAGGAAGATGATGATGATAAAATATCATTTTTCAGATGCTAGCTTCTAAATAGAATATTTCAAGTTTTGAATAATGTCAACAAAAGGGTAAATAGGTCTAACAGCTGACAAATGAGTCGTTTGGGCACATCTTGGTAGCTTGGCCATTTTCAAGCGTTGCACGGCAATGAATTCATCACATGGATCGATTGATTCAATCTGAAATCCTAACCTCTCATACTAAGGAATGCAGGGTTTCTAGGTCCAAATAAAGTGAAATCTAGAAATCATAATTACAAATATATTCTTACCACAATAGTTCGTACAAAAATGATCACACTTTTCTTTTGAAATTGCAAAACGTCAATGCATGTACAATCAAAGTATACAACAGCCAAAGCACTTGTATTTCGCTTTCAGATACATTTTTGACAGTCACAAGCACGTCCCGATGTAAATAATATACGTTCATGTACAAGTTTTTTACTAATTCACTTTTTATTTCATCGGTTTTCATAAAACAGGCGATATCCGTAATCACGGTGTATCCATGTCTTACTTTTGACGTCTTCGGTCATTTTTTACTTTATTTTTAATTTCTTAGTTTTGGCCAGTTTTGGAAATGAGGTTGAGGTTATAGTTAGTTTTAAATTTAATGAACATTCGCAGTTCTGAATTTGTTAATTTTTGGTTGTGGGACTAGTATTGGCTAATAAATAATCATCAAAAATGTTTTTGGTAATATGGGCGTGTGATGCGAAGGTATGTGGAAAATGTCGTGAGTGTCGTATGTTTTGAGTGTGAATGTGTGTGTGTGTGGAAGACCAATGAAATGATGGATGGACGATGCGATGTGAAGTTTGATATGGATAGAAAATGGGTGACCACTGAGACAACGATTAATATAGAAGTATGGAAGAACAAGACATGCTTCGCCAACCCCAAATAATTTGAGAGAAGAGCAGGAGAATTAAGAATATTTGTCATGATTAACACCTTCTTTTTTTACATGACTGAGTAATCGGATTTTCATAATTAATATAATATTACCTACATAATTTGATACGTCATATAACGTCAGGGAAAACCCTGCGGCAATACAGAGAACATTGTATGAATACATTTACTAATAATACCATTGTATCAATTAATTATCTAAAGACTAAGTTGTGGTTTAAAGACTGAAAACAAAGACTAATTACATTGCTGACAATCAGAACTTTCCATCATCTTCCTGCCATGTCCCACGTTACTTGCGGTCGGCGCAACACGTTTTTAGGGTTCCGTACCCAAAGGGTAAAACGGGACCCTATTACTAAGACTTCGCTGTCTGTCTGTCTGTGTCTCCAGGCTGTATCTCATAAACCGTGATGACAACAGATATGATTTTTTTGCCGTTTTTATAGATAATGGTACGGAACCCTTCGTGCGCGAGTCCGACTCGCACTTGGCAGGTTTTTTTTTCATTCTCGGCTGTCAGCCAGCCGTCACGTTACTCCTTTTGCTTGAGAAATAAAAAGTCTTGAAATGGTCTTTTTGAAAACAAGTTCAGCAACTGTACTGGTGGTGAGATTGGTGAGCATGGGACTGTCTTCTCTCACCATAGCATAATGGGTGTAAAAATACCATTAACGAAATCGAAAGGCGATTGTTCTCTCCGTCATTGCATTCATTATTTTATTCTGCACCATGGACCTGGAATCTTCTAGTTACTGAGATATTGAGGGTCAGAAGTTACAACTTTTTCACAAGTTTTTATTTTAAATAAGTTTTTAATGGTTTAACTTGACTTGAACTACCTCCTTGTCCCCTTACTATTCAATGCATCCACCAGCAGAATCTTTTGAGTGCGTTACTTCAAGCCCTACTAAAAAACCTGATATTAAACCCGAAAAAAAAGTCGTTTCCCAGCAATAATTTTTGCGTTTTTTTTTTTAATTTATGGAGAGAATGCTTAGTTGACGGCTTCGAGAAGGGTCAATTTACACGTAGATGATCCAACAGCTTGGGCTAAAGCCACCTTAGAGAACGGTCCGTAATCGTCTTTGAATTTTTGGTGACATGCCTCACGATGCATTCCGTAACCGTTTTGTGAGCAGCGGTTATAAAATAAATTTATAATAAAAATGTGCCTGTCTAGGCTCGAACTCGTGAGTCGTAGTCATCTTCGCTGGTCCCAAAGTCCAGAGTTTGCCCATTTACTAAGCGGTCAATAGTGGGCATTTTCAGGCACTGCATTTTTTATTTTATTTTACACCAAATAGGCTTGCGTTTGGCCGCAACTCGCTTGATGAGAAGCGGTGATGGCCAGGTTTGAGGACGCTTGCCTAGAAGAAACCGATTTATTCGAACATTGAATAGATCCAGATAATAATGATCGGGGAAAAGGGAAGCTGGCAGTGAATTCTGTTGATGAAAGTGTGAAGATGGTGGCATTGCCGTCTGTTACCGTTATCATGCTGTTACATGGGCAGTATGACCACTTTAAGTGTGCAGAGGAAAGTGGAGGCTTGTTAAGAAAAATGCATCGATATGTCAAACTTGGTACATTTGTTTTAGTTCTGAGTTTTCCCGCCTGCATTTCTCCTACTTTATCGTGGGGTTAGTGTATAACCTGGTGTCAGAGTTTTAATGCCGCCCATGGACCTCTGACTTGGTTTTACATCCATCGAGAAATATCTATCAGGCATGCTGGTTTCCTCACGATGTTTTATCTGAAGCAAGTGATAATTATACAATACGCACATGAATCCGAAAAGCAAGTGATGTGTGTCTTGACTTCGAACACGAGACCTGCCTACCTACTGACTGTCCGACGGTCATACCAGGCTATCACTACTCACCCGCTTGCACTGATAAGTTGGTTGAAGTGGAAAGCAGCATTGCCGCTGCGATCAGCGCTTTTGGAATTCTACCATCAGACGCTAAGTTTAAAGTACATTGTCGCATTTTCCTTATTTTTGTGGGCACGGTTGTTTACCGAGTATCATTTTGATTGATAACTTAAAATTGGGGCCAGATTTCTTTCGTCTACTTTTTATCGCTATGAACAAACATAGGTTTCCTATCGATACTGCATGCTTATCGGTTGATAACCGAGGCTCATACCTAAGTAAACAGGGTGAATTTTCCAAGTGAAAACATGAGGAATAGCGAAAAATGCTCAAAGGAGTCTCGAGCCCGATTTTGATGAAAACTAAAACTGCACCAGTACATTTTTGAAAAATCAATATTCCTAGCCAGGAATCGAGGCCATTGATTTTGGAAAAAAAAACACATTGTATTATTACACCATTTGATAGTGTCGCTAATAAGGATCAAATTTTGGGAAGTAATGACATACGGTAATCATGAATTAATCTCTGGAATTACTCAGTTGATTTAAAAAAATCTTTCACCAATGCAAAGATACAATTTTACCGGATGCCACAGTCTGTGTTTTTTTTTCGAAACAGACGAAGCCGGGGTCAGAAGCTAGTGGTTTATATTCTTGTCACTAAAACCAAATGTTCTACCACAAGGTCTAATAGTTAATACCATACTATTATATCATAGTTTAAAAAATAGATATATAAACATAAAAGTATAATAAATATAAACATAGCGAAATTTATTCATATGACCGTGGCACAGTTTAATAAATTAATCCATTAGGTGTTAACTATTACCGGATATATATAAATTGACTGTCATATTATATATTAATCTTTTAATAATATGGACATATTCACACTTCATTTGTATAAAGGATGAGCAGAATTCAAGGTGGTTGAACCGGATTAACTTGATTTTTGAAATTGATTTGTGATCAATTCTTTGATAAGTTAAGAAACTTGATTGATTTTGATTGATTAGGTTGTCATAACACAAGGTGAGATGGCTAGACTTGGAACTTTTGATTTAGGCCGTGGTGTTTTTTAAATAATTTATGTATAATAATTAATGAATACTTATACACCACTATTTTTAGGTCGTTCTGGAACCGAATACTATTAACTCGATCATTGAACTCGAAACGATTGGGACTATTTTTTTCAAAAAGTAACAATAAAAAAAACACGAAAGAATAAATTTAATGTTTTTTTTTTGTGAAATAATGAGAATCGATCGATGAATGAATTTTTCAATGGGTATCGTTCGCATGTGTTGCCAATCGTGGATACGTTTTACACACACATATGCATTTGAGTTCTCATTATTTCACAAAAAAAAAACATTAAATTTATTGTTTCGTGTTTTTTTATTGTTACTTTTTGAAAAAAATAGTCCCGATCGTTTCGAGTTCGATGATCGAGTTAATGGTATTCGGTTCCAGAACGACCTAAAAATAATGGTGTATTATACAAATGCAAATTGGTAGTTCTTAATCCCTCATAGAACAGCAGCCGGTTGTTGTGTCTGGTGTACTACTGCCCGACAGTTGTCGTCAGATTCTTCTGTAGGGTGTAAACAGACTCTTCACGAAACCCTCAACCAAGCATTCTGTACATCAAACTAAGTAACTTTACACAAAAATTATTTCTGGGAAACGACATTTTTTTAGGGTGCAAAATCACGCTCTACGGTAGGACTCAATGTAACGCACTTAAAACATTGTGCTGATTGATCGATTGAACTCGAAACGATTGGGACTATTTTTTTCAAAAAGTAACAATAAAAAAAAAACACGAAAGAATAAATTTAATGTTTTTTTTGTGAAATTATGAGAACTCAAATGCATATGTGTGTGTAAAACGTATCCACGATCGGCAACACATGCGAACGATACCCATTGAAAAATTCATTCATCGATCGATTCTCATTATTTCACAAAAAAAAAACATTAAATTTATTCTTTCGTGATTTTTTTTGTTACTTTTTTGACCTAAAAATAATGGTGTATAGCTGTAGTACTTATTGTACTTTATAGCTGTAACTAGTACTTTTAGTACTGTGCCGCTACAGATGTCTCATGTATTCGTATTTTTCGTTCTAGAACATCCCAGTTTCCTTCTGCATTGGCCCCGTGTGGTGATAATACAGAACTTAAATAAATGTACAGACACCAGTACATCAAGCTACCCGAAACTGACAAATTTTCCTAATCAACCTTGAACCTAATGCTTTAGCGATAAAGATGAAAATCTATTAAAGACAATTTGAAAAATTGTAGCAGCTTGATGTGCTAGCGTCTGTACCAAGTTTGACGTATCATTTTTTCTTCACAAGCAACGTCTCATTGAACTGCAAATTTTAAGTGGTCATACTGTACTACTAAGTCCACTGACAGTCTGCCACTTTCCACCCTTATGCCCTTAGTCATAAGGTTGAAAATTGGTCGACCGTCAGTGAACTCAGGTGTACATGTTTGGCTTAGAATGTCACATTTTTATAGGCCGTCTGGTGTTCCCGTTCCAAAGTAATAAGTATGAGTTAAATAGAGGTCCCCGTTAAATGGTACCTCTTATAGATCGCTACAACTGAATTTGGCAGGATAATACCATTATTACCAGGCTTGGCGTAGGATTTAGGACACGTTTTGATAACGGTGCGGCACGTTGGGAGCCATTTGTATCCGATAGGTTTTGATAAAAGAATTACGTAAATGAAAAACAATATTTCAGTTATTGAGGAATTTCTCAGTAGCAGCCACTGAGTCTGGATTTGGGCCCGGTTGATGGTAATAGGCTCGACCCCTATTACATAGGACTTAACCATAACTGGCGAATGTACTATTAGGTTCTCCTCTGCCTAGCTCTTCGGGGATTACAGGCGTGATGTTATGTCATCTGCCTAACCTTTTCCCAACTATGTTGGGGTCGGCTTCCAGTCTAACCGGATTTAGCTGAAAACTAGTATTTTACATGAAGATCTGCCCATCTGACCTCCACAACCCAATTAGTACTGGGTAACACGATACGCCTTCGTAAGACTGGTTGTCAGACTTTCGAGCCACTACCTGTAACAACTGTCAAAGATCTACAATTGACTGCCGGGACCAACGGCTTTATGTGCTTTCCGAGGCACGGAGAAAACTCGGTATGTAATGGGTGGTCATCCACGGACCAACCCAGGCTAGCGCGGCTTAACCTGGAGATCGACCCGAGCGGCTATTATTATCTAGGCATTACCTCCTAATATAGTCATAGTTTAAGGAGGTACTGTTTATCTCGATTTTTTGTCGAGTCGTCATCATATTCATGCTGTTGTCCCATATTAGATGGGCTCGGCGCAAACCGTTTTTTCTTCCATTCTCTTGTCATGTCGATAGTCACTTTATCATATACATATTCCTTTTTCTGTCATATCATTCCTCACACAATTCATCCTTCTTTTGTTTAGTCTTTAAATTGAATTTACAAGCTTATTTTAAACTAGCTGTTGCCCGTGACCTTCAAATTCAAATTTATTTATTTATTTTAGGACAACTAAATCCAAAGGTTAGTATACAAAACTTAGAAAAACTATTCCCCCATTATTCTTTTTTTTTTTCATTTATTATTTCTAATTACCTTCTTTCGCTTGAAATTATTATAAAAACTAGCTTTTGCCCGCGACTTCGTCCGCGTTTCCGTCGTTTTTGGAAAAAAAGTTAGCAGATGTCCTCCCTCATAGTTTTGAAAAAGTACCTACGCTTTCACCTACTCAATACAAAAAAAATAAACATGAATGACCCAAAACTAACCTATCAGTACTTATCTAAAAGTCTATGAGTACTACTTCTACTTCTATTCTACCTACTACTACTTCACTTAAAAAAAAATAGCAACTATTAATAGTTTACAATTTAAACAAAACTAAACCTAATTCATAAAATAACAACAAAAGAAATTAAAATAAACTATTTAAAGACTAAAAGTCGCGCTGATAAGCACGGTTTATAAAATAACAATTATTGTCTGTCAATAAAGTCCAATACTCTGAACGCATCAACAGCCAAATATTGAATGAATCGCCTCCCGCCCCTTTTATACTCTGCCGCCGCGAGCCGTGTCGAGCGCGGCAACCGTTACGCAAAAATGATCCTTACAGCTTGCTTCTCTATTCACGCGCGATGGCTTGTTAGCGTAGGTATTTCATGTATAAGTTTGGTGTTTTTGTACCGATTTCTATGATTCTTTTTTTATTAAATAGGTACTAATATTCATTAAAAAAATAAGGATGATGGTGAGTGTTATTGGTATTATATTATACGTAATAGTAAACAAATATAATAACAAATCTCTGAACTGCTAAGCTATCGGGAGTTACACGTGTTATTGTGAGTCAACTATAAAAGATAGATATATGCTGTCTTGGGATATTTTTTATATAATTTTATGTTGAATATTTCCGTTATACATGATTTCTATGTAGCTTTAACCGTTAAGGCTGCACACGCGACGGAAGCTTAAAAAATCAAGTAATTTCTCCCGTTTTCCCAACATTTCCTTACACTGCTCTGCTCCTATTCATTGTAGTGTGATGAAAAGTATACTATAACCTGCCCAGGAGTTCGAAGAATAACTGATGTTTTTTTTTTAATTGGGGTTGAGTGAGAATATTATAAACGTAAGAGTAAACAAATATAATAATAACAAATCTCCGAACTGCTAAGCTATCGGGAGTTACACGTGTTATTGTGAGTCAACTATAAAAGATAGACATATGCTGTCTTGGGATATTTTTTATATAATTTTATGTGGAATATTTCCGTTATACATGATTTCTATGTAGCTTTTAACCATTAAGGCTGCACACGCGACGGAAGCTAAAAAAACCAAGTAACTTCTCCCGTTTTCCCAACATTTCCTTTCACTGCTCTGCTCCTATTAATGGTAGCGTGATGAAAAGTATACTATTACCTGCTCAGGAGTATGTAGAATAATTGTACCAAGTTTCGTTAAAATCCGTCGAGTAGTTTTTTTTTCTATAAATAACATACAGACAGACAGACGGACAGACAGACAGACGGACAAAAATTTTACTGATTGCATTTTTGGCATCAGTATCGATCACTAATCACCCCCCGATAGTTATGTTGTAAATATATTTCATGTACAGAATTGACCTCTCTACAGATTTATTATAAGTATAGATATTACTGTCCTATTTGAATCATTTTTTTTTTTAAATAAAGTCCTAAATTACTCCTTATAATATCTGCCAGTAAAAGCACAGTCAAAATCGGTCCAGCCGTTTCGGATATTAGCCGGAACAAACAGACAGACAAAATAAAAAAGCGTTTTTTTTTGTTACAAGTAGCTTAGAATATACTTTCATAATTATGTATTCAGTAAAAAGCTGTTATTTTGAAATTACAAACAGACACTTCAATTTTATTTATTTGTAGATACTTTACATGTCGCTATGTTATTTTCGACTACCACGCGGTCGGAAACTTACATTATTAGTAACAGAACAACACCTAAACGAAAGAATCAATTCATCAAGGAAAACATAAAAAAAAACTGTTTCCCCCTAATCTCACGCCCAAAAATTCCCAAAACTCCTAACCAACAAAACTACAACTCCTGCTAACCCCAAAACTAGAAAGCGTGCGTACAGTTAGGCGTATAGAATCAATAAGGACAAGGTCGAACGATGCCCCTTACCCGACGTCGACGCCCAGTGTCGGGCAGAGTACTAGGAAATATGCTTCGTTTACACACGGGAGAGTAAGTGGGATGACCTACTGGCTTATATCCCTCAGGCATGCTGATTGTCTGACACTGGTGGTGGATATTGGAGTTGGAAATGGTCATTTTTTTAAATGGCTTATTATCAATGTGTGTGTGTGTTTTAAAAAAGGTCCAATAAATAATATTGAAATCTTCCGTATTTTTTTTGGGTACACTAAAAAATTTTGAAATTAATTACTTTTGAAGCTTTTAACGATCGAATGGGCTTACAACGAAATCATGAACATAATGTGTCAAATATGCTTCGATAAAACATTGCTAAAATAAAATGGCACTTCGATTCATATTCCAATATTTCTCGAACTAAGAAATACTGTAATAATATTCTTTCCTGGTACTTCTTTATCAATAACTGATTATAAACACGTCGACGCATTCGAGTTCGATGTAATAATTCCTGAAAAAATGTTACGTTATCTTAAAAATGACTCAATAATTCATTAGAAAAAAACACCTAAGCGGATAAAGCGGAACTTGGGAGAAAATTTAATCATAATTTAATTTTGACGTGCAAAATATATTTTTACAAACAATTTGCTGTAATAAATATAATTTTCATCAGTGACGCCAGAGCTAGGCCAGTGACTTGATCAATGTAAACGCGTCGTCCCTCGTAACACACAAATGCGTCTATGCGGGACGTTGGAAGTTGGTACAAAATGTAGAACCGTAGCACTCTCAATGTTAGGTAATTTGTCGTAGATTACTATTTAGCTAGACAGATGTTGCTAAGACTTACAAATAAATTAAGAATTTCGGCTCATAAAAACAAAATGGTTTAAAAGTACCCTTAACAAAGCCGGTACTTGTTCTACCCGTCATTGCGATATTATTATGGTCTAGACCATACCTTCTAGTTACGGAGATATATTGGGGGTCAAAGTTCCAACTTTTTCATAAGTTTTTCATGTTATAACTTTACTTTAAATATCTCCACAAACCCCGTCCAATTCAATGCATCCATCAGCACAATTTTTTGAGTGCGCCATATTGCGTCCTACCGTAATACGTGATTTTTTTGCCTCAAAAAGAGTCGTGTCCCAGCAATAGTTCTTGCGAAGAGTTACTTAGTTTCGACATATAGAATGCTTGGTTGACGGCTTCGAGAAGGGTTCATTTACCTACACCTTGCATTAAATAAAAAATAACTAGATTTTGACGAGTAATAGAGAAGTATGGAAGACGAAGACATGCTGCGCCGACCCCAAATAAATTGGCATAAGGGCAGATGGAGAATGATTATAATGGTGAACTATATTTTGACCACGTGGAGGAAACCATCCCTAGACAATGTACTTACCTACTGCATATATCAAAAGTACCATAACATTACCTATGTCATGTCTTAGGTCATGGCGCTCTGGGCGGAGCGGAAGGGAGTGTTTGACTTTTACTCACTAAAACCCTAAATGTTTATGTTCCAGGGCGGCGGTATCTCTTTCGAACACTCCCGCTCTGGCAGGCATCGGCCCTTGCGGGCCCCTCTGGTTTGCGTTACGCGTTAGCATTATTTCAAATTCCTTCGACAGCCCACTGCTTAAAAATTAGACCAACTTATAAGATGAGCTCTTGCGACAGTAATACCACCTACGCTACATGTTCGGTGTCATCTATTCGGCGGATGACATCCATCTACACATGCAACATACTTGCGATTAGGTGGAATTAAAATCTACGGTCCTCAGGGGTTTCCATGACGTCTAAAAGTATTATTGTTTTAATGCCAGTGTTGGAAAGAAACGGAGCTATGGAGGACGTCTAGCGCCATCTCTTTCCCACCCTGGAACAAAGTTAAGGTCAAAGCACCAGGGTCGGCCGCGAAATTCAAATTTTCTTACGTTTTTTTTTTTTGTAATTTGCAGGTCTGTGTCAGGTTTTATGTGGATTAAAATATGATTCGCGACCGTTACAAATGTGGGCTTACAGAGTTATAATCATTAAAATCATCAATACAACCCTCTAAATTCATTTAACCCCATTGAATGACTTCTTCATGAAATAGTCATTGATTGGGATTCAATGAACTTCGAGAGTTGTATGCCAGTTACGGTTGTGAATCGTGTTTCAATTTTTACGGTCGCGAATATTATTTTGTTCAACAAACAGCCTGCCTGTTTATCAGTGTTTTCATGTTGCTATTTAACTGCAAATTAGTTTCACGGTTATTTTAGATTTGATATAAATCTTATGATAACGAGAATCGCGATAGATCGCGAAAGCTAGACTAGACAGCTAGACACTTGGGTTCATCGTGCTTCCACTAAACGGCTAAAATGGCCCACAGGTTAGCCAGCAACCAGCAAGTGTGCCTAGTTTAATCCCATCTCAGATTAGCAGCTTTACGAACAGCGTCAGTGATTTGTGTAGGAGCGCAGCGTGCTTGGTACATTTAACACGTTAATTCACATACTGCGCTCTGCTGAAGTATCAGTAGAGCATTTTATAGACAAAGAAAGTAGGTATATTTATTTACCTAGAAAATAGGAATACCATCATTTTTTCTCGTTACGGCATCAACTTATTTTTATTCCACAGCATGAGTACAAAGTGCCTCGCCGGCCTAGTGGTTGCAAGCACGACTGCTATGCTCGGTCCTGGGTCCGATTTCCAGGTCGGGCGAAGTGTTATTCGGGTTTATCCAGCAGGAATTTCTCAGTAGCAGCCACCGAGTCTGGATTTGTGCGATATTCGCGCCCCTTTTAAATGAGACTTAAACATTACTGATGAAATGCAGTTTTACTATTAGGTACACTTCAGCTTAACTCTCTGGCGAGTACGGGCATGATGTTATGTATGCAGAACAATACTCGCCAATGTTCAGTTTAATGTAATATATTTATAACTCACACCATTTTCCCTAAAATAGCTTCCTCTATATTCTGCAACAAAGAAATCTAAAAACACAATTCACCCTCAGTTTAGGCGAACCCCAGTCGAATATTTCTCAAAGAAACTTGGCACGCGTACGGATTGAAAATCGGTAAAATGCAGGTAGTTTTTGTGCGCCAATTTAATGGTTCCCCAGCGGTCGTGCAAAGCCGGGGGCTAAGCCAAGCTTGTTTTACACTTTTTTTTTGTTTTGTTTGTTGGATTTTGGACTGGTCTTAATGTTCTGAATTCCTGGTATTTCGGAAGTGTAGTGATCGATTTGTCTCTTTCTATTTTTGTCTAAAATCAGGGTAACATACTGATGGGAAAGAAAAATAACGTGAGAAAACTAGGACATCTTTAAAATCACTAACTAACATTGCAATTCTTGAGGAAAAACCCAATAACACAGCCCGACCTGGGAATTGAACTCAAGATCTCACACTCAGCAGTTGCACTTGCGCCCGTCCACAAGATCAACGACGCAGTACAGAATATCTACTTCAGCCAACTAATACTAACGGAGAAAAATAGCAAAAACGTAAAGCAACAGTACCTAGATCAAGCAACTATATTTAGGTGACATCAATATAATGGCGAGCGTTTTCACTTTCAAGACTTTTAAAAAGCATTTGAATAAGCAAGGTCAGTAAACTTTTATAATTTTGAACATAAAAACCACGATCAGTAGTTTACTATAAGGAGTTCAATATTGTTAAGGTGCATTGTTGAAATAGATAAAGAACAATTCTATTTTAACGAAAATAAGACTGTAAACACAAACAGCATTGAATCTGATTATCTATCGTTTCTTTAGTCTACAAATGGAGCATTAGAAACATTTAGTGCAAAAGAAATTAGATCTAATGGTGAAAATGATAGAGTTCGAAATAAGGTGAATACGAAAATGTCTGCTGATCAAGATGTAGACCACTAGAAAATTAAAGAAAAACATACTACGCCCAGCGTAAATAAATTGGAATTAGGGAAAAATCTCCTAACCCATTGCAGGCCCGGGTCGGCTGCTGTAGAAATAATATGGCCTAATGGCGTATCCTCGACCCATCCCAAATACAATGACAATGTGAAGCCACAACGGTTTGCACCCTCCAGGATTTAAACGCAGACCTATGGAGGTTACATACTGGCCGGATAGAAAAAAAAAAGATGCACAAGAAAAAAATCCAAAAAAAGCGATTTGCTTGCGATTGCGAAGCGATTGACTCCTCCTTTTTAAAAGTCTGTAAACAAAAATGATGACACACAGATGAAGACGTACACAGCACACGTAATAGCTTAGAAGTTAGAACCTGATGAATGCGGATCACTAATGTATATAGGAATAGGAACCACTCACTAATGAGTCCGCGTCGAATGCATCAACTATGCTGTCTACAATAATCTCTCACGTTTCTTGTACAAGATTATGTGTTGACACATTTATACAACACACTCTAGAGGCCAGACTTCTTATTCTTTGTGATCCTGGTATGATATACTTTAAAGTGTGTTAGGTCAAATCATGCAGACACAGTGAATTGAATTAAATTAAATTAAAAAGAATCGTTAGGGTGCAGACTATTTCCAATTATGTGTAGACATATATGTAAAGAATTGTTTTTTTTAACTGTAAGTATCTATGAAAGCTATGAAATTATTACTAAGTACTAACATAGTTCTTATGCATTTCTAACCCAAATGGACTTGGTTGTTCGTAATAAAGTATTGAATTTGAATTTGAAAAAGTGACTTCTGTGCTGCCATCGACGACGGTTTGGAATTGGCGAAGAATTGAGGTCTTGTATGCTATAATTAATATATAGGGTGACTGGTAATTAGTGACTGATACTTATACACATGATTGTCCTCATGATAACAAACCACTTTCCCAAAGAAACATTTTTTTTTATACTCATTCATTTTTATCACAATAATACAACAGCTTTTAGAAATCCCAATGCCGCTCTGTCTCATTACTATCGTACCGTGCAACAGTGAGTAGGCAAAGCACCCGCGCGGCTTGCAAGTCCACTCCGTATGCGGCGCCCGCGCCTCAGTCCGGCCGCCACGTGCCGTTATCGGTGTATTATTGTAATAAATGTTAAAAAAAATGTTACTGTTGGAAAGTTCACGGTCAATAATTACCAGTCACCCTATATATATTGGCGTAGTGTCTCGAACCATAAAAAAAAAAAAATACAAAAAATAAACAGTAGTGTTCCACGAGATCTTGAAGCTATGTTGAAACTAAAAACTAGTAAACTACAACCTATTTAATTTAGTTAAATTAAGTTTCTATTGTTAAGTGTTAATTAAGTGAACTGTAATTTGTTCTTTGAGAAATAAATGTCTAAAGTATGTAGAAGTATTGAATTTCCAAAAGTCTAGACTAAAAGTGGTCCAGTTTCATGGCCTGAGTCACCACACAAGAGGTCTTGCCTTTATTCTGTTACACCCTGTATGTTCCACCTAGCCAAAAGGTTCCCACTGTTGGATCACTGGCCTCCTCTTTATGAGTAGGCAGTAACCAACCACGCTAGCCCGGTGTGGCTGCAGTTGGTAGGTGTCACTAGACTGCCAGGGCTGCGGGACTTTTCGAAAGAGATACCGCGGCCCTGGAACACAAAGGGCAAAAGAACGTCTGACACTCCCTTCCGCTCCGCCCAGAGCGGGAGGAGTCATTTGAAGAATTCCCATCCCAAAACAAAAGAAAGAAAAGTTGTCACAAGTCTTCGATTTTTTTAGTTCTAGGACATGCCGGTTTCCTCAGAATCTTTTTCTTCACCGTTTAGACAGCAGTTGTAATAAAATATTTTGAACAAAGTAGCCGTGAGAAAAACGGTGAAGGAAAACATCGTGAGGAAACCGGCATGTCCTAGAACCAAAAATTCGAAGACATGTGACATCTACCAACCCGCACTAAGCCCGCGTGGTGGATTACAGCGCATTCCCTCTCTAGAGAGGAGGCCGTGTGTCCCAGCAGTGGGAACTTTATAGGCTTATTACGTTTACCCGTTAGCAGTAATGAACGATTGTTTTCGTTCTACGTAATTATGTAAACGGACCCTTTACGAAGCTGTCAACCAAGCATTCTGTACATCAAACTAAGTAACTAACTCTACACAAAAGTTAATGCTGGGAAACGACTTTTTGTTTTGGTGAAAAAAATCATCTTTTACGGTAAAACTCAATGTAACGCACTCAAAACATTGTGCTGATGTATATATTGAATAGTAAATACGTCATGGAGGTATTTAAACTAAAGTATTTAAAAAAAAAACTATTTACAAACTATAATAGTAATAAATATGTACAAGTAGAAAAGGGTTTCAGGGCGTCCGAAAATTCGTCCGCATCGCTGTCAAAAAAAACTTGTGAAAAAGTTGGAACTTTGACCTCCAATAAGGTCCAGAACAAAAAAAAAATGATAGCAATGACGGGGAGAACAAGTGCCTTTCGGCTTCGTTAAGAGTATTTTTACACCTATTATTTAAATATTTTGGGACAATAGATATAGGACTATACAAGATGTTACATTAAAACCCACCAATTATAACAACTGACAAAAATGCCAAGAGATTTTTTGGCCAGAGACTTAATATGGCTTACAAAAACCAAATGTGACTGTGTGAGTCAACACAGGACCATAAAACACGGTTTCATTTTCACATAAGTCAAGGCATGCTTAGGAACTTAGTCATCCTTTAAGAAAGCCGAAACGACTAAGAGACTTTGACCCATATCGTGGGACTTTCACTGCGTGTGTAACTGTCCACTTCGATGTAACTGACTACATACCATACATAACATAAAATCACACCTATAATCCCCGAAGGGTTAGGCAGAGGTGTACCCAAATAGTACATCCACATTTCGCCAGTTCTGTTTAAGTCCCACGTTAGAGGGGGCCAGTCTATTGCCATCAACCGGGCACAAACGCACACTCCGAAGCCTCTACTGAAAAATGCCCATTGGAGATACCAAATAATACTAACTAATCTGGGTACAAAACCCAGGACCTCATCCTCAGCAGTCGCGCTAGCAACAACTAAACCAACGAGGCAGTTCGTTTTGCTCTACCGATCAGCATAAGATCACCAACAGTGAGAGATATTTTTGAAAACAGAAGCAATTTCCGTTTTTTTTTTTTGTCAACAGTCTCTAAAATTCTGTGCCAATACAATATAGTTTAGTAGGACACTGTGACAATTTCTACCACTCCCTACCGGTCAGAACAATGGTGGTAACTGTCCACAAATGGTGCGTGACTGTACCACGGGCGTACGGTGAATTTTACTTGTAGGTTAGGCTGCGTTTACACTGACCGTTTTGTCGCAGATTTAGTACTGCTCGATCATCGAGTCGATTTGGAAGGAAAGTGTTTTAACCTGGTAACATTTAAAGTCTTTAATTGCGTCATAGACCTAAAAAAAAACATGTAAAAATAAAAAAAATAAAATTGGTTTCAATTCGTTGAGTTTCGCGTCCAAATTTTTGGCCTTGCAGTTATGTTTTACCAAGGTTTGCAATTTTATGTCATTCGTCAATGATAGTCGATCCTACAATAGTCGTCAGTTGCATGTTATGCATAATCTTGGCCATCAACGGATCTCAAGTCCGAAACATAGGCTAGGCTATTAAGTGCTTGCAAAACAAAACTCACGGGTTTTGCCGACTTGAAAACTCCAATCTCCTTTTACTTCGTCCACGTCCATGAATTTACTATAAGTCTATCTTTGAAAAAAAACAATGAAATTATGCCAGATCTGGTGATCAACCACGGAACGGTTGCAGCAGTCACTACCACTACATATAAGAAAGATGGCTGTCCCGTCATTGCCAGAATTCCAAATTGTCAATGTCCAAGCTATTGAACGTCAAAATATGATTATACGGTTCTAAATCGCGAAGTACAAAACTGAGCGACCCAAACTGCGTTCACTTATTCAATGTTGTTCAATGAGAACTCACCTTTATAAGACGGATTCTATTCCACTGTACATTGACCTAGCGGAGAAAGTGGCCAAGCACCGGTACAGTCGTCCACTGCGGTGATTTGTACAGATGATTTTAATTTGTTTCTTTTTTGCTGTGATTTGCTGGTTTTTGTTGCGTTTCGTTATGGCATACTGTCTTAATTATTACGTTATTACATGATGTTATTTTAATTTGAAATTGTTGTGCCAATCTTTGTTAATGCTGATGAATGATTACACCGCATTGTTCATTATGATATAAAAAATGTAAGTAAAATCCTAGTTTACCAAAACGTTAGGCAGAAGTGTATCAAAGAACACCCACATTTCACCAGCTATGTATTAATAAGTCTCTTGTAATAGGGCACGTGCCTATTGCCATCCAAATTACGGGATAATACTGAGAAATTCTTGAAGGAAAAACCCAATAACGCTTTGCACGACCTGGGAATCAAAACCCAAGATCTCACGTTCAGCAGTAGCTCTCGCGACAACTGCTTGTTCGATATATGTAGACAAGACATTAAAAAGTATGTTATGTATAGAGGTTATATATACGAATGCTTGCGATCAGCTGTTTGAGTGGCCGCTTATGTAATGCTGGTAATGAAGCTGCCTTGATGTTGTTCGTTTATGTAATGATTGTTGATCCTCTTTTTTGTTTAAAGTTCATTTCATGATATTGGTTTAGTACACTTAGACAGAAATTCTCCACAGGTATAGAGCTGCACGGGCTCATTACATCATCTTCCTTCTTCCATCGGGAGTGCAGACGTACTGCAGGTTATCACCCATTCCTTGTCGATGTTCCACACTTTCACACGAAGCGCCTTTTTTTTCCGATGGCAAATCATCAAATGACTCCTCCCGCTCTGGGCGGAGCGGAAGAGAGTGTCAGACTTTTACTGACAAAAAACCATCCATGTTCCTTCTTTTGCCCTTTATGTTCCAGGGCCGTGGTATCTATTTCGAACAGTCCCGCAGCCCTGGCAGGCATCGGCCCTTGCAGGCCCCTCCTGTTTGCTGACATCTCTTTGAGGCGCGCGTGGAACACGAAGCGCCTTGCTACATCTTTTATTATGCGCCCAGCCAAGTAGTTTTAATTCCCTGCTTGCGTCGGTGTTCCCAAGTTCATATGACCTGAATCTATTTAAATCGCAAGTTGATAGGTTTCTTTTGGGTTAGCTCGTTCCATCGTCGACCTCATCTCTGTCCTCAGGACTAGATTGAGGTCAAGAGTAGGCCTATTTAATAAAAAAATTAAAATAAAATATAGGGTAACAGCCCGCTGAGATTTGGCTTTCAGCCCGGACTCTTCTACTTCACAAGATTTTTTTAAAATTATGATGAGTAGGTATTATGTATAGGTAGGTATATTAGGTATAGGCTCGTGGTTAAATAATAACAGCCGCTCGGGTCGATCTTTAGGTTAAGCCGTGCTTGCCTAGGTTGGTCTGTGGATGGGTTGACCCATTACATACAAAGTTTCCTCCATGCCATGATCCCGTGTAACATAATAATGTCATGTATTTTGTTTATAGAGCTTTTGTTTACTTATTCATTTATTTCAAAACAATGCCGTTATGAGTTCCATATCTTATTTGTATTATGCGTGTAAGTATCTGTAGAACTATACACAATACTGAATATTATATCATCATAATAGCCTTTTAAACGTTATTGTTAAAATTATAACAATGATTATTATTTACATCACAAACAATTAATAAGATTTGAATAGGATGACGAATTGTATTCAGATTTCTGTTAATCTGAGTATAATATGTAATTTATATCAAAATCATTTCAACTACGAGTAATATTAGTAGGACAATACCTTTTTACTAAAACAATAATAACTAATTATGTAAGTGCAACAGTTGTAGAGGTTATTTGAAATCTAAAACTGTATTTGAATTACCATGCTCGCATTTATGTATAAAACTGGTTATTGCCCGCGACTTCTTACGCGTGAATATTTTTATGAGTACGTGTGAGAAAAAAAACCGGAGAAGTGCGAGTTGGACTCGCGCACCGAGAGTTCCGTATAAACTTTTAGATATTTTGTTATTAAACTACATATTTACGGTTTTCAGATTTTGACCTTTACTTGTTCTATAAGACAATTCTTCTAGCCAAATTTCATGATTCTAGATCAACGGGAAGTACCCTATAAATTTTGATTCCTTTGACAGTGTCGAAACATACGTTTTTGCGGCATAAACAGCAGTCTCTTTTTTTACATTAACTTAGAAGTTTGATTTTTGATTTATTTATTTAAACTTCATAGTGGTACATAGGCGGACTTAATGCCACAAGGCATTCTCTACCAGTCAACCTTTGGGTTAAATAAGAAAACATTGTGATAGGGTAAAAAATAAATATCTAAAATAACTTCTTGTTTACGAAAATGTATATACTTATATTGATACTAATACACATATATAAATAAAATAAACTACTAAATATTTTAACAAATACCAAAATAAAAGACAAGAAATCTAATAATAATTACCATGACTCGACTTCTAATTGAGAGCTATTTATCCTGACTTAAGTAGTGGTTACGAACTTTTCTTTTAAAAGTGAGTTTGCTTTAAGCTTTTTCAGATTTTTTCACGGCTTCAAGGGACTGTATACTTGAGTACATGGTTTTAATTTCAACTCGATACCTCTACGCGTTCCCGAGATAAAGTGTCTTGACAGACAGACAGGCTGACGGACGGACAACAAAGTGATCCTATAAGGGTTCCATTTTTTCCATTTGAGGTACGGAATTCTAAAATAAAAATAGCCTATGTCCTTTCCTAGGGTGTAATCTATTTCTTCGCTAAATTTCATTAAGATCTGATTAGCCGTTTAGTCGTGAAAAGGTAACAAACAAATGTAGTTATTTTCGCATTTAAAATATTAGTATGGAGTTTGAATAGGTTTTATATAATCTGAATAATTTTTAATCAATCTACACTTACGATTGTTTAACTAATTGACTACCATCCGCCGGCGGCTTCGCCCGAGTTTTTTTAAGGTTTTTATACTATGCCGATAATCTTCGCACAAGTGCAAGCAATTGAATTTAACAAAATTGTATCGCAATCGGGTGAACGGTATGGCGCATAAAATACAATCAAACAAACATTATTTTTTTATATAAAAAGATTAAGCCAGACTTTCCAGCTGTAGGTGGGTTTGATTGCCCGCCTTGGTTACTTCATAGAATTTATTACATCACCACTACTCTCAAAACGGTGAAGGAAAACATCGAGGAAACATAATATGTCCTAGAACCAAAAGTTCGAAGACATGTGACATCTACCAGCCCGCACTGGGCGCGCGTGGTGGATTACAGTCCACTCCCTCTCGTAGAGAGGAGGCCGTGTGTCCCAACAGTGGGAACTTTATAGGCTGTTTATTTATTGCGTGCACCTTTCATTTTGTTTGAAAACTTGTTTATACGTCGAATCCGAATAAGTATAATTGAGAACTAAAGTTTTAAAGTTCTGGAAAAACCAGTATTTAAAGTATTGTGGAAAAAATATTTTTTCTTCCATTTACATTTGATTTAATCTCATTTGCATTGTTTAATTAATTACTTTAATGAGATTGGTGTACATTTAGTTTTGTGAGAAACTTAAAATATAATTGAAACGTAAAGTTATAAAGTTCTGGAAAAACCAGTCTTTAAAGTATTCTGGGAAAAGTATTTTTTCTTCCGTTTATATTTGATTAAATCTCATATGCATTGTTTAATAATAGGTGTACTTACATTTAGTTTTGTGAAACTTAAAAAAAAGTTTTAATTGACAATTATTTTTTTTAAATGTCCTCGTCCTTTTATTTTTGTTCACACGACCTACCGTGAACCTCAACTGACCATTCTAGATGTTGTTCCATGTGTTAATATTTTTAGAGGTAATTTAGGAGACAAATTAATAAGATTATATTCCTAGCCATAATATTTAAATATTTAAGCCATGTCACGTTTAACACCCTAACTAATACCTTAACGAACGAACTATTTTTTATTGAAAGGATATAACATACGTATGTATAAGTTTAAATCTTCTTAAAAATACACTGAATACCATAAGCATTAGGAAAACAAGCTAAAAGTATGTACTTAAGTAGTTATGTCTACAAAAAAAAACATGATTATTGTTTTGATGTTTTAACAATAATTTTGTTGTTTTTAATGAAACTGTGAGGTAACCCCTACTCTGGTAGGTACATGGTGCCCTATAAAACGACATAGGCTGTTTTATGAAAGAGTTTTTATTCGAATGCCGAAGTATGCATGTTGTTATCATTCAACTATTCAGTGAATTACAAGTATGATATCACCTATGATCATCGTCATCAGATTAGGCTTTTTCCAACTAGGTATGTTGGAGCCAGCTTCTAGTCTAACAGGAGCAATTGAATACCAGGATTTTACATGGAGCGACTGCCTATCTGACCTTCACAACCCAGTAAGTACAGGGTAATACGTCTACGACAATTCGGCCCTTAGGTAAGACGGGTTGTCAGACTTTTGCGCCACTGACTACCTGTAACGACTATCAAAGCTCTACAAATGGCAGCCGGAACCATCAGTTTAACATGCTTTCTGAGGCAGGGACCTTATTACCTATGACATTTTTTTTAAATCTTTTTTAATGGTTACAAAAAAGTGGTAGCACTTTTGTTCCCGATGTTACTTGGCCTACTTAGAAAGAACTTGAGTTAACTTAACCGAGTGAACTATTTAAATCTAAGCACGATGCACCGCGCTATGTGGACTTAGTTTAAACTTAAAACTTAGAATTGCTTGTGTCTTATGTACTTAAGAACTGTTTTCTAGAACTTTGTAGACGTAAAACGAGTGCAACTGCGCAAGAAATGCAGAGGAAAATCAGCCTTATTAAACAAAAAATGACATATCTAGTAAGGCTCTAATTTACCTGTCACCTTTCTTTAAATGTTCTCTTTTTTCTTATGGCTGCAGATTATACGTAGAAATAAAATCGTCCCTAAACTGGAAATTTTTCAGATAATTTATATTACCCATAAGAAATATCTCCTTAAATGTCATAAAATCATCACACAATGATATTATCTACTTTATCAATACTAATACAAAAAATTACAATAGCTCCAAATTATGGACTAATTAACATTTATAGTATAGATTGTATTATTTAAAGTTATTTTAACTCATTTGAACTTTGAAGAGATCCATATTATAAATTAATTAATTAATCCATATTATAACACAGCATTTTTATCGTGGACAGTACTCTCAATTCTGGGATTGATGCGATGTTTGCGTTACGTTTACGTTACGTTAACGTTACGTTATCATACACCGACTTGCTGACTCAGAGACTCAACAAGCTTTCTCCGAGTATCATCGAAACTAACCGTTTGGCCACGAACTGCACGCTCAAGCGTCATGCGTGTCGCGACAGTTATTACAAAGTTATTAACTTTACTTTTTGAAGTCTTTTGTTTTTTTAATTGTTTTTTCGGCCATCAACTTGTTGTTGCAGTATTCCACACAAATTCTTGTTATGTGTTCATTTTACATTGTAATTAGAAGTTGAGAGATCATCGAAATAGGCAAGGAAGAAAAAACACTAACTCATAAACTGCTCAAGCAATAGTTAATAAAATTTATATGGGATACCGCGCACCGTTGGTAAATAAATGAAAGAAATTGCCTAAACTTAAAGCAATTTATTTTTCTACTAGAGTCTAGGGCTCAAGACCCTAGTTCTCTAGGGCCTAGAGTCTATAAAGAAAACCGATTGCCGCATCGCAATGTATTCACGCGAAGAAATCAAATGACAAACGCGCGTGTTGCGTCGACTGAGGTCGTGAACAGGACATAAAAGATTTTTTCCTGTATGTAACATACTTTAAATTATTATTTGTAAAGATGACTGGCGGGTTCTCAGAAATTATTTCATCAGTTTCGGTGATTGCCTTACGTCATAGGCTTATCAAATTGCTCATAAGGCCTGTAACGGTATATTTTATTGAAGACTAGCTTATGCCCGCAGCGCCGCCGGCGTGGAGTTCGGTAATAGTCAACGGGATTGTACTACCAGGATAAAAAGTATCCTATGTGTTAATCGACGTTATAAACTATCTCTGTGCCAAATTCATCCAAATCCGGTCAGTAGTTTTTGCGTGGAAGAGTGACAAACATCCATACATCCTCACAAACTTTCGCATTTATAATATTAAAAGGATTTTGAATATAAATGTTGATGGATGGAGTAAGAGAGGAATATCAAAGAAGAGATGGATGGACTGTGTGAGGAATGATATGGAAGAAAAAGGAGTAAGATACCGTGACGGTTGACAGGGGAGAATGGAAGAAAAAACGTGTTGCGGCGACTCCAAGTAACATGGGACAAGGGCTGGAAGATGATGATGTTGCTTCTGTGCGTTATAGTTAACCAGTGCTTGGGCTAGAAATGGGTTTTTTTTTTCGGGTGGGAAATCATCAAATGACTCCTCCCGCTCTGGGCGGAGCGGAAGGGAGTGTCAGACTTGTACTGACTAAAACCCATCCATGTTCCATTTTTCTTTTGCCCTTTATGTTCCAGGGCCGCGGTATCTCTTTCGAACAGTCCCGCAGCCCTGGAGAATTGGGATTACATCATTATCAAGATCACCCAGAGCCCAATTTGACCCACTGCTGGGTATAGGCCTCTCTTTGCTCATGCCAAGCTCCACGTTTTTATGCCAGTCTCATCCAGGATATTCCCGCGATTCATTTTATATGTACATTATATTGAATCGCGGGAATGGATGAGGATCTTGATCTTAAGCAAGAGTTAGAGCGAGATTAGGAACTGTAATCTTGATCAAGGCGAGACCTGACGCCTTTTTTCGATATTCCACCTGGAAGAAAATCTCGTTCTTGGATATCTCATCTGAGACCTCGACCGTACTGGTCGAGATTACGACACTGCTTCGACCCCAGACTTAGGATGCGAGAAGTCGAGTTGCATTTACAGGTTAGACTCTTTACAGGCTTGTATTACATGACTAAGAACGAGATAATATTTTATTTAACTTTTTGTTGACGGCTCAGTTCAAAATTGGACGCTAAAAAACGTATCCATGAGCTTACTACAGCTAAATTCGTGAGTATACTTCAAAATCAAAATATTTTATTTCACATAGGCCTACATGGGCACTTATGAAACGTCGACAAAAAGGTGCACGGTTCGGGTTGGTCGTTTCCTATGGAGAAGAACCGGCAAGAAACTCCATGGTTACTCTTTAAAAATGATTAGATTTCACTACAAGTTTCGGATATAAACATGAGTCTTATATTACAAAAATGACGGTAAACGACCAAATAAATAACATCACGCCTGTAATCCCCGAAGGGGTAGGCAGAGGTATACCTAATAGTTCATCCACATTTTGACACTTATGTATAAGTCCCAAGTAATAGGGGGCGAGCATATTGCCACAAATCGAAATCCACGGCTGTTATTGAGAATTTACCAAGTAAATATTTTTAATGTAATAAAAATGCGAAACGACAAGGTGTAGATCGCAAATCAAATAAATAGGAAATAACCGTACCCCAATTCACAGGAAACGTCTCAAGTTGTTATGATGACGAACCTCTTATCAATAGTGATAAGATATCAGTGTGATATCTAGATTTCAATAGCCCACTTTTTACTTGGAATGATGTAATAACAACTGAATTATTGGATATATTGGTGAACTTACAAAAACTATAAAAAGGGGAAGAGAAAAAACCGGCCAAGTGCGAGTCGGACTCGCGCACGATGGGTTCCGTACCATTATCTATAAAAACGGCAAAAAAAAAAATCATATCTGTTGTATGGGAGCCCCCCTTAATATATTTTTTTTAATTTTTAGTATTTGTTGTTATAGCGGCAATAGTAATACATCATTTGTGAAAATTTCAGCTTTCTAGCTATCACGGTTTATGAGATACAGCCTGGAGACAGACAGACAGACAGACAGCGGAGTCTTAGTAATAGGGTCCCGTTTTACCCTTTGGGTACGGAACACTAAAAACGAGTAACGGTAGACAGAACATTATTTTAAAAACAAATTAAATAAGCCTCAATCTTGTCCTGAGGACAGAGGTCGATGGAACGAGCTAACCCAAAAGAAGCCTATTAACTCGCGACTTAAATAGATTGGGGGCATATAAACTTGGGAACACCGACGCAGGCAGGGAATTCCACTCCTTGACTGAGCGCATAATAAACGATGTAGCAAAGCGCTTCGGGCGAATGTGTGGAACATCGACAAGGTATGGGTGATAACCCGCACGTCTGGACTCCCGATGGAAGCAGGGAGATGGTAGAATGAGCTCATGGAGCTTATCTAACCATCTTGTAATGTCTGACTGCATATATCACCATCGTATCGTGTTATTCAGTAACTGGGTTTTAGAGACCAGTAAAGCAAATGCTCCATATTTAATATTGGTATCAGCTGCATTTGGTAAGAGCTAAAGCTGACCCTAGCATATAGTTGGGTAATAGCTAAGTAGAAAATAATAGTGGAGGAACTAAAAGTGGTTTCAAAAAGCCGAGGGGCTTCTTATGGACAAATGTAATGCAGAGAAAAAAAGAGTATCTGATAGAAGAATTGTGTAAGTCTGAATGTGGATTGCTATGAAAAAAGAAGTGTAGAAAACAGATGGAGAAAGATAAATATTGCAAGGTATGAAGAGAACTTAAAGATGACGGCTAATAGAGATGCTTGGATGCAGGAAAAGACGCACTGCGCTGACCTCAATGTTAGGATAAAATACAAAAGGTATTTTAAACAAATTAAAAATATCTTTCACCCAAAGTTTTGTCATTGAATCTTCTAGTAAAAGAAGACATTAAATAGATTATGTATTAGAAATTAATATAAGCCACATAGCTGTAAGTCTGCTCACCTCATAAGGAAAGCAAGAGCGCAATGTAATGTTAATGTAAAACAGTATTGAGGAGTGTACAGTGGGCACAGAATAGTTAACACATGGAATGCTAACACAATTATACAATCTCCATTGAGTCTTTAAACAACTATGAAATATTTAAAAGTGAATTAATTTAATAAAATTCAGCTATTGTATTTATTATATTTTTTTTGTACACTTTATACAAAATAAAACAACATAACTTTGAGTAGGTATAAAGGCACTGCTTATTTCATTATAAAATAATACTAAATGCAACAAGCCGACAAATTTCTGAGGTATGCAAGGCTTTCAAACGGAAAAGTAATAGCATTCGCCTGTTAAACTTTATGTACAAAAAATACAACGATTTTCAACATCAAAATCACATCATTACCCTCGTTTCATCATAAGACTTTACGGTTTAGCATATTTTCCAAACTATAACACAGAGGCGAGGGCGACATACACTTAATTCTGCTTATCATTCTCGCACACTCCATTTACTCTTCACTCCGTGTCCGTGCGTGACTAGGATGTCACTTTCTACAGCATTAATATTGATTTCAAACGGCTATGTTAGTTGGCAAACTGTACGAGTATATTCTCTATAATATTTAACCTTGCGGGATATACCTACTGAATTGTAAAGGGTGACGTTTTAAAACTTAAGGGCCTAGAAAGATGTGACTTTTTAGGGTTCCTTACCCAAGAGTAACCGATGGGTCTATCCGTCCGTCTGTCTGTCAGCGGGCTTAATCTCATGATCCGTAATAGTTACACAGTTGAAATTTTCACAGAATGTGTATTTCTGTTGCCGCTACAACAAAAACTAATAAAAATTCATTAAAAATTAAAGGGGGCTCCCCTACTACGATGGTGCGGAACCCATCCTTCATGCGAAAGTACCACTGGCATTTGGCCGGTTTTTATCAACGACCACTATAAAACTAAATGGTTTGGATTGATTTAAGCTACCAAAAATAAAATATCAATCCCGTTGAAATTTGCTGTAAAAAATATGAAATACTAGCGACCCGCCCTTGTTTCGTACGGCGCCACTTATTGGGTCTAACTATCCTATCTTTGAAGCCGGTACCAACCTTACACTCACAAAATTTCATTGAAATCGGTTGGATAGTTTCGTAGATTAGCTCATACGAACATAGTGACACGTGTTTTTTTTATATATTAAAGAAGAAAGAACACTATGAAAGCGACTCTGATCTAGAGTTACGTCATCCTATTGTCTCCTATGTTGCGACTGAGAAGCTTAAGAATGTATGTAGATACGCTGAAATAATTATTGATAGTTCTTCAAGAGGTTCTTCATGAGGAGCTCATGTCTAGATAATAACAGCCTCGGATAAATCTTCAGGTTAAGCCCCGTTTGCCTAGGTTGGTCTGTGGTGACCACCCATTAGATACCAAGTTTCCTCCGTACTTCGGAAAGCACGTTAAACCGTTGGTCTCGGCTGTCACTTGCAGATCTTTGACAGTCGTAACAGGTAGTCAGTGGCCTGAAAGTCTGACAACCAGACTTACCAAGGGGATCGTATTATCAAGTACTAACTGGGTCGTGGAGGTCAGATAGGCAGTCCCTCTATGTAAGATACTGGTATTCAGCTGCATCCGGTTAGACTGGAACCCGACCCCAACATAGTTGAGAAAAGGCTAGACAGATGAGTTCTTCAAGCTTGAATAAAAAGTTTTATAGTACTTGTCATTTCCTCAAAAAGTCAGGTGCGTTACGTGATAGCGTTTATGTCGAAATCGAAAAGAATTATGTAAGTATTGTAGTCGTGTTATGTACAATCTATGTACGCTAATGTAGTACAGATTGGATTACATACAAAATCTCACGCCATCTTCTCATGGGGATAAGCAGAAACCATAGAACGCCACCTTCTGCGATCCTTACATACTCCTTTCGCCTCGTCCACGTTCATACATCTGGTCATTCACGCACGCCGGTTGCGAGTACTACGCACCTGACCTTCTGATTGCCAACAGCAGAATTACTGGTCAGATTCTTGATCAGTATAGCAGAAAAGATTTGTATTTTATATATACTTTTAGTTTATCTTTGTCATCATTCATCATTTACCTAGCCTTTTCCCAACTATCTTGGGGTCGGCTCCCTGTCTAACCGGTTGCAGCTGAATACCAATATTTTACATGGAGCGACTGCCTTATCTGACCTCCACAACCCACTGGTTAATACGATATCCTTGGTAAGACTGGTTGTCAGACTTTCGGGCCACTGACTACCCGTAACTGTCAAACTGTCAAAGATTTACAAATAACAGCCGGGACCAACGGCTTAACGTGCTTTCCGAGGCACGGAGAAAACTCGGTACGTAATACGGTCACCCATCCACAGACCAACCTAGGCAAAGCACGGCTTAACCTCGATCGACCCGAGCGCCTGTTAATATTAAACCACGAGCTCCTTAGTTTATCGTTGTATTAACTATAATTATTTTCAGATATACACCTACCACTGCTTGTCTCTGCATCAGCCAAAGGTTGACTGGTAGAAAAGTCCGCCCCTGTACTTTGTGCTTGAAGTGTTAAATAAATAAATAAATTTGTTTCGCCGACCCCAAGTAACATGGGACAAGGGCAGGAAGATGATTTTTGATCAGACTAGGTATCAGAAACCGAGAATCCAGCAAGACTACATAGTATCTGTTTAGAACTCCATATTATGCTATTAAAAGGTAAGCACCCAAGGCTAGTGGTGGTACCTTCATACAAGCCTAAAACCTTGACTTGCCCATAGAACCTACTACTCTCCATGATGTCAGGGTTTCTGCACAGTCTGCTTGCTCTAGGGCGTGCCGTCTTGTTGGCCCTTAGGCAGGTCACTGCAGGGCAGTTAGGTCGGGTATCACATAGCTGGAAAATATTTTAACCATGCTAAGATGTTCTCAAAATGGTTGAGGAAAACTCGCGAGGAAATCGGCATGAAAAATTCAAAGACAGGTGACATCTACCAACCCGCACTGGGCCCAAGTAGTGGATGATGGCCAACTCCTCACAGAGAAGAGGTTTTAATCCCAGCTGTAAGAACTTAATAGGCTGAGACGCTATCAGCTATTCTCACATAGTTCCGAGTCAATATCTTCTTCTTAGCGTGTCGATAGCAATCTACATTGTATCAGCCCAAAACTGAGCTACTAGTTTGGCGCTTTCAGTAGCGTCCATCAGTTCCTGTAGCGAACAAACAACAGTACTCGCAGGACACGATATTAAGTGCCTGTCGATCTGCCGAGTCAATATGAGAGAAGGAGACCCGGATATGAAACTGTGACCCTCAAAAACCCAGGCTTTAGGCCATCTTATGCAGCCTTAATTTAAATTCAATGGTGCAAAATATGTAATATGTTGGCTTTGACCTTAAAATATCTTAAAAGATTGATATTTAATCTTTATCAATTTGATTCGTTTGCCCATGCAAATTAATGAGTGTTGAAGTTTATGGGTGCCTGTCAATTATTTAAATAATATCTAATAGTAATTTATCAATTTAATCTTATTACATTTTATGTTTTATTAATATTCTTAAACAGGTTGCGAATCAAACGGTTATGATTATGCAAATAAAGTGACGTTTTTTTTTATAAATCATTATTTATTTATTTTCAATTTAAAATTCAAAACATTTATTTTAATAAAACCGATAACAGAGACTTCTGAATTGTCACAAGTAGAATGCAGTATAAAAAAAGATGAATCTGCAGTCCGCAGTCACACAATTGCCCATTCCAAAGAGTTAATCTCTATTGAGAAGAATGCGCAAGAGACTCCATGGACACTGGTCTCTTATATTACAAATTCGGGATAAATCGGTTTATAAATCATAGTTCTTTTGCCCGTATCCCAATTTACTAGTTTTTGACGCATGTCGTCTTCTTCCATACATCTCAGCCGTCATTTCAGCCGTCATTTCTATAGTCACCCCTATTTTAGCCATAATATCTATTCTTATTACAACCAAAAAAAAAAAACTAATAACACCACCACTACCACCACCACCACCACCACCTCTACTATTTAATTTTATCTACAACCTTTGTAAGTATAAAATAATAAATAGTAAAACGAAAGATACTTGGCTTTCACTCAGTAGGCTCGGGTTCGATTGTTCGAAGTACAGCAAAATATTTTTTTTTAATAAAACAAGCTTTTTTAAGATAAAATGAAGAGAATTAGGTTTATCTAGCAACATTGAACGCGTATACACAATGTCCTGTCCATGCTATCCGTTGAGGAGTTCTCTAACTATCTTTCTCTAATCTAACTTTGATTTTAAATCCATTTGGTACAATTTCCATGAACATTTTAGATTTCCATCATCGTTACGGCTGATTTTATGGCACTTTGTCTTTTGTCTGGACTCAAGTTGTTTAGAATCACACGATGCTAGCAAGCTTGTTGATCAAATGCTCGGCTTTTCTCTGAATGAAAATACACGGTTTCCCTGAAGCATGAACCCTCGTTCTCACGCCATTCATCTGTGCGTTTCAGTAGAATTTTGGGGTAACATGTCAGTTCTATATTACATGTGTGTGCGAACCCTTGCTTGCTAATACATTTGATATTTCGATGGAAGAAAAATGTTCTTGTCGATTTCTTGATAAAATGTTTATTAATTGTAACAAAGGTGTTCAATAAAACAGACGAAAGTGGACTCAATTGTAATAATTCAATAGTCACTTTGCAATATGGTGAAAATGCTTATGCCTAGCGATCTAAATAAATGTGAGATGTAATCGTATAATTTGTTTAAACCACAGAAATACATAGTTAACGTAAGTATCTCGATCTGTATGAAAACCAAGCGTGCAATTTTTTGACTACATATTCTTACGTAGGTATTATGCACTATTTAGTTACTATACAAAATAGACTACGTTTTTGTTCTTTAAATGCACAGAATTAAGTTCTGGTCTTGGTATGAGCATGTGATGGGGATATATAATATAAATGTTGATGGATGGAGAGGGAGAGGAAGACCAAAGAAACGATGGATGGATTGTGTGAGGAATGATATGAAGGAATTAGCGGGACGGTTGACAGAGGAGAATGGAAGAAAAATACGTGTTGCGCCGACCACAATTAATAACATGGGACAAGTGCTGGAAGATGATGCTGTTACTGATTGTAACAAATTAGCTTGCTGCGACAGTAGCCACGTCAAAGTCAAAGCGCCAGGGTAGCCCGCGAAATTCGAATTTTATTACGTTTTTTGCAATTTGCAGATCAGTGTCAGGTTGTATATTGATGAAAATATGATTCGCGTCCATAACACGTACGGAGTTACAGAATTATAATCATTAAAATCATCAATACAACCCTCTAAGTTCATTTAATCCCATTAAATGACTATTTCATGAAAAAGTCATTCAATGGGGTTAAATGAATTTAGAGGGTTATACATCTGTCCTGCCAGGGCTGCGGGACTGTTCGAAAGAGATACCGCGTCCCTGGAACATAAAGGGGCAAAAGAAGGAACATGGATGGGTTTTAGTCAGTAAAAGTCTGACACTCCCTTCCGCTCCGCCCAGAGCGGTAGGAGCCATTTCATGATTTCCCACCCCAAAACAAAAAAAAAAAGGTTATACATCGTAATAATTCTTTTCCTTGCCGTCGCTTTCCTAACGTTTGAAGTACACATTGGAGACTATTAAGCCCGTCTGCTCTTGAAAAAATCTAGTGCATCTTCAGCGGTCAGATAGCCGGCTGGGAAATCGATATGTGATAGTCTAGCATGGAGAATCTAGACACATATTTGTATAGACACTATTGTATAGGTGTATCATTGGGCAGTAAGGAGCTATACCCTCCGTCTGGTGCGAGCGGAGGGTTATGTCGGACTTTAACTGACTAAAAACGCACTGTTCCTACTACTGCCATGGGTCGGGGGCGTTACAAATACATTCACACACAACCATGTATAGTTTATAACCTGGATTAACTTATAGAATAGTTTTTATCCCGGTAGTACGATCACTCGGGACGATTAACGAACTCCACGCGGGCAAGGCCGCGGGCATAAACAAGTAGATAATAAAACTTTCCCTTAAATCGGCCATTCACATCATATACGAGTACATAGTCAAGAAAACGAAATCACGGTTTCGAAATTAGACTGCCAAGAACAACATATAATATAGTTTACGCACTTGTACTCTCTAGTAACGACCATTATGAATGATCGTGAGTGTTATTTTGATGACGCCTCGTTGGTTTAGTGGTTGCAAGCGCGACTACAACTGAGCATGAAAGCCTGGGTTCGATTGTCCTTAAGCTAGTTAAAAATAAATTAAGAAAGTCAAGATTGCAGTAAGTTTTCCATTTAATTTTTATTAGATATAATTAGAGGTAAAAGTTTCTAAGTTTTCTTATCTATGAAGAATATAATATTGAAAAGCTGTTGTAACTTGTAGGTAATTAAAATTGTAAACTTACACGTTTTCTAATTATTGTTTATATCAGGTTTATGATTTCAGTATTTTTTTAATCAATAAGTAAATCAATAATGTTGAATCAAATAGCCCTAACAAGAGAACAATGCCCATTTCTCATACACTTAAAAACTGATAATGAAAGTTTTTATATAGTTATAAGGTGTATTAGAAACTCTACATGTAAGTTTAGAAAAAAAATGTCATATAGCAAAATGGCTTTCAAAAAAACAGTTCGGAAGTTTTATTTAAAGTCAGACTAAATTGCTTACGATCTAGTCATTACTAGAGTCATAGTAATTATTTTATGGTTTCTCGTATTTCGGACTATGTGTATGTATTATAATATATATAAGTTATTTTATCTGTATCCATATATGTATTAGTATGTACTCATTTATGTGTATCAATTTCTGTTAACAAAATGGTAATTTTATTATAAAAAAATTGTACTCTACCACAATGCTGTCCTATTTGACCCAAAGGTTGACTGGTAGAGAATGCCTTGTGGCATTAAGTCCGCCTATGTACCACTCTTGTACATGAAGTTTAAATAAATAAATATAGTTATTTTTACGATTTAAGCGCTACGAAGATAAAAAAAATATTAATGTTACTTTTTAGGTTAGAATTTGCCGTTACCAAATAGGTAATGCGTTATCAAGAGGACGTATTTACAATGGTATTGTAAGCAAAAATCATCAATGAGGAAGATATCGAAGTCCAGGGGCGGAAAATAGGGTCGTAAATAGAAGTAACACACCAAATGGCACAGTACACAACGAAACACAAACGCAACAACGAAGGACTGCGCCGATTTCTATCACAGAACTGTCAAATGTCAAAAAAAATCCGTTTCGGTCATCCGAAGTCAATTACATACTGCATGATTAATTTATTTAATTATTATGTTATTTTTAATTAATCTATATTATACAAAGATTATTAAAGAAATACTTACTGAATTTTAAAATTTATTTAATTTCTATGCATAGGTGAGAAATGGGCATTGATCTTTCGATTTATTTATTTTTTTAATTTCAACAAAAGTAAAAGTAATTTTAAAGTATTTCTTTTTCGCCAGAATAAATCTTATCTACTTATTTCAGGAACCATTCAACCTAAAAGATAATCCCCCACATAACTTGCAAGCTAATAAACATACATAGAATTGTTAATAAAAATACCTACTATTCATTAACTTTTAAAAAAAATTACCGGTTTTTTCATTTACATTCGAAATTTCTATCTGAATCTAAATACTGGTTGGTTTTTACCGCAGAAAGGCAGATTTAGTTTGTTCAGGAAATCTAGTTAGGACTGTAATAATTTTGCCTTAGCGAGGAAAATAATTAAAAATTATTCTGTGGCGGAAATTTGGTAGCTTACCTAGTTAACTCTAAAATATAAGGATAATGTCAAAAACGAACAATGCAAATTTTTTCCTTTTCTTATTAATATTAATTAGTAGTTGTGCCTAATTGTATTTTTTGTAAATTTTTGTTATAATCTCGGAACGAAAACATACCTTTTTAGATTTATTAAAAATTTCTTAATAATTAACGATAGAAAATTGTTTCTTTTATTCCTATGTTTTACTATAGGCATTAAAAATGTTTAAAACTAAAAACAAAATTAATAAAACTAAAACTGAAATACCCACCGAAATAAAACGTCAACCTCCAAAACACAACACTTCAAAAAAGGAACTCTCCCAAAAAAAAAAACTTCGAGTCAACGACGAAAAAAAAAACAAAAAAAAACGAGTCAGCGGGAAAAGAATAACAAAAAATAATAACGTAATTATTTTTATCACTTCACCAAAGCACACGGTTATGTCCACTATAATACTGTGTGTGAAAGGCGGCGGCGTCGATGACCGAGCGTTGCCGAATCGCGACTGAGCGCGCGCGGGACACAGCGTAGCTTATTATAGTTAAGATAGCTCAGTTGAGACATCAACACGATTTTTCACTAAGAAGGGAGTAGGATTTTGATGATGAAGGTTTTTATATATTTGCGTTATATGTTAATGAGATTTTTGACGTCTAAAAAGACGTAACATAACGCATCAGAAGGGCAAGGTCGAGGTGTACCTGATAATGCACTCACAGATATGTTTAAGTCCCACGTAAATGGGGGCGAGCCTATTGCCATCAACTGGGCACAAATCTATAGACAACGGGCTGCTACTGAGAAATTCATGGTGGAAAAATTAACTATCAGAATGTTGTCCTATTTAACCCAAAGGTTAACTGGTAGAGAATGCCTTGTGGCATTAAGTCCGCCTATTATAATTATTTAAAAAAATTAATCAAAACCCAATAACACTTTACCCGACCCGGGTATCCAACCCAGGACGTCATGCTCGACAGTAGCGCTCACGACTACCAGACCAGCCAGGTAGCAGTTATTCAAGCCTCTTTGATGTCATAAATATTTTTATTTTTTATCGAATGCAGCTTATAAACAGTTAAGATAGCGCAAAGATATAATATAAAGAACCTATTGTCCTTAGAGAGGTGGTGGCCCAGTGGTGGCGGCCCCGACTTACGAACAGTAAGTCGTGGGTTCGAACCCAGGCAGGCGCATTGCTTTGTGTAATTTATTTCAGCACCACTGCTCTCAAAAAACGGTGAAGGAAAACATCGTGAGGAAACCGGCATGTCCTAGAACCAAAAATTCGAAGATATGTGACATCTACCAACCCGCACTGGGCCCGCGTGGTGGATTATAGCCCATTCCCTCTCATAGAGACGAGGCCGTGTGTCCCAGCAGTGGGAACATTTAGGCTGATTATGCTATGCTTATGCTATTGTCCTTTGGCCGTTCCGGGAATTGAACCCAGGACCTCATGCTCTGCAATCGCGCTTGCGACCACTAGGCCAATGAGGCAGTAGAGTAAAGATATTATCATGATTTTTGAGAGGTGTTGGTTACCCAGTACTGACTGCGTTGTGGAGGTCAGATAGGCAGTCGCTCCATGTAAAATACTGGTATTCAGCTGCATCCAGATAGACTGGCAGCCGACCCCAACATAGTTGGGAAAAGGCTAATCAGATGATGAGATGACGTCGATCGTACGTTCAAATTCAGTATAATAATATAGTGATATAGCATAATAGTGAAATAAGTTAGTCAGCATCTGCCTAGCCTTTTCCCAACTATATTGGGGTCGGCTTCCAGTCTAACCGGATGCAGTTGAATACCAATATTTTATATAGAGCGACTGCCTATCTGACCTCCACAACCCAGTTAGTGCTAGGGAATACGATACTCCTTGGTAAGACTGGTTGTCAGACTTTCGGGCCACTGACTACCTGTAACGAATGTCAAAGATCTACAAATGACAGCCGGGAACAACGGCTTAACGTGCTTTCCGAGGTACGGAGGAAACTCGGTATGTAATGGGTAGTCACCCATCCACGGACCAACCTAGGTAAGCACGGTGAAATAAGTTAGTATGAGTTAATATAATGTACCTACTTAAACGCTATTATAAGATACGAACAAAAATAACATAAAAAAATAGAATCTAAGGAAAATAATTTGTAGCACTTATTTGCTAATACTAATATGATTATGATTGTCAGCAGTATTAAACAAATAAACATTGCAAAGCAACATTTTTGTTGCGGGCGACAATTTGTTTAGACAGCGAAAAATCTACGGAAGTCTAGCCTAGAGTATGACGCACTAGGTGCCCTCATACTTATGTACTGAAAAGATCTTGCATTTTTGACACATCTCACGTACAACCTTAATATTGAAAAGAGCAATGGTCAACTGACAAAGCTCCGCCGCCTTTTAAAGGAAATAAAGGCGACTGCACTGAAGAAGTCATGTTTTGTAAACTACCATTGTTGTTTTTTTTTTAATTCGGGTTTTTCTGATGTTTTGGGAAAATAGCCGTAAAATCTTTAATGACCATTTCGTCGTAGAAGTTCTTACACCACGTAAGTTTTATTGATTTTTCATATGAATTTTTGATGCCGTTTGCTAGAGAATCGGAAGACGGTTTTTTTCACATAAATCACACATGTATGTCCCTCTAGAGTAATTATAATTTTCTTATTTTTTTTTTATTTAACAACATTCTGTACCTAGTATTTAAGTAAAATCATCACGCATGAGTTGTTAGTTATTAATCTAAATTAGTTTTATTCCTATAAGTCTTGGGGGGCGTGGTGACCCGTAACACAGGTATTGTATACCTATTTCGGGTAACAGTCTCTCACGAAAGTGCACTCTGTGTATTAGATGTAATAATTCCTGTTCACTGTAACGTTTGTGATGAGAAAATAAATATATTATTTATTATTTCAGTCAATTAAAACAAACACCGTCTAATTTGAAGTGAACACAAATTTTAAAATGGTATTGAACCATTATCTAGTATAATTATGCATTGTTTACACTGCTTCTGTAAAGTTACTATTATTGACTTTTTTTCGGGAAATGACCCCTCCCGCTCTGGGCGGAGCGGAAGGGAGTATCAGACTTTTACTGATTAAAACCCATTCATGTTCCTTCTTTTGCCCTTTGTGTTCCAAGGCCGCGGTATCTCTTTCGAACAGTCCCGCAGCCCTGGCAGGCATCGGCCTTTGCGGGCCCCTCTTTGAGGCGCGCGTGGAACACGAACGCGCCGTCGACACGGCCTGTCGTCATAAGACGGACGGACGGCGAGCTAGCCCATTACTCACCGTCCACAGGCCCGCGCCGACGGTGGCCGAAAGCCACCACGTATCCCCCGACGTCCGGGGCGTCTCCCGCGGCGGCTGGGACGTGAGGTTCTCTCCCTCTCACGTTCCGCCACCTCCTTCGCTAGCATGACTGCTTCGCAGAAGGAGGTGACGGCTTCCCATTCCCTCTCGCACCGGACCATGGCTTGAACCAGGGCCGGACGCGAGAGGTCGCCGCATTATTGACTTACGCGGTGTTAGATCTTGAAGTTCTTCGACGATTAGTTAAAATGTTTAAGAAGCATGGATGCAAAAGCCATGCTGCGCCGGCCCCAAATAAATTGCGATAAGGTAAGAGAATGATTTATTTATAAATACTAGTTTTTACACCTCATTTAAATGAACGCCATCGGTTTAGTATCATTATGCACATCTTTCTTTTTTCTATTTTGTTTGAGTAAATGGACGACAGGCCTAATAATTACACTAAATTCAAAATCAAATAAATTTCAAAGTTCTCAATTAACCACTTGCAGACACGTTGAACATGAATTTAAAAGTGTTTTTTTTTATACTAAATATGCTTGTGTTTGGCCACAACTCACCTGATGGGAAGAGATGATGCGTCCTAGGGTGGAGCACGCTTGCCTAGAAGAGACTGATTCACTCGAACTTTTCAACAACAATTAGGTATCATTCAAAAATAAAGAAACAATTACGGTTAAAGATCATTATTTCTCAAAAGAATTACTAATTTACTTACAGAGAAAACATTAATATTTTTCGAACAATGTTATCTGCCAGTAAGCGTAGGTAAAAACAAAAAGAATGTACATATACTTACAAATAAATAAAATTGAAGTGTCTGTTTGTAATATCAAAATAACAGATTTTGACTGAATGCATATGAAAATATGTACGAGTATATGTATACGGCACTTATTGCAAAAACACAGTTTTTTCAATTTTGTGTCTATCGGTCTGTCTGTTTGTTCCGGCTAATCTCCGAAACGGCTGGACCGATGTTGACGGGACTTTTACTGGCAGATAGCTGATGTTATAAGGTCAAACTTAAGCTACTTCTATTGCAGAAAAATAATTAGGGTTCCGTGCGAAGTAATTAAACTCTTGAAATTGTTAACAAAATCTGATTCACTATGTGAAGTAATATTTTTTTTATAATAATTTCGCGCGAACAAAGGTCGCGGGCAACAGTTAGTGTATTTTAAAACTACCGTCATAATAATACTTCAAATTCAAATATGTTTATTTGCATACATCGTTTTAGCATAAAGTTTGGATGTACTGCGCGTTCAATATAATAATGCTTTCAAGATGTTTGCTGAGACCCATTTTTTTTTTGGGAGGGAATGTCAAACTTTTACTGACTAAAAACCATCCATGTTCCTTCTTTTGGCCTTTATGTTCCAGGTCCGCGGTATCTCTTTCGAACAGTCCCGCAGCCCTGGCAGGCATCGGCCCTTGTGGGCCCCTCATCATTGCTGACATCTCTTTGAGGCGCGCGTGGAACACGAACGCGCCGTCGACACGGCCTGTCGTCATAAGACGGACGGACCACAGATGGATTTCATGCCATATTACGCAAAAAAACGGCTTCGCTGCTGTGCAGAGTGCGGAGTAGTCGCAAATATATCCTGAGAGCTGTGGCGGAGAGCTATACTCCAAATATCAAGCATTTTGTGCGGAGGTTGATTAGGTAGGAAATGTGTCTTTCTGCCTGGTCAACCTTTGTTTTAATAATTTATTTTTTATCAATGTTACTAACACTAGAATATAAGTTGTGTGTAATACTAATAAAATATGGATCACTGTTGTCTGATTTAAATGAATTTTATTTTATTTATTTATTTATAACAAGTACAAAATAAACAAATCGGAAGAAGATAGGTTCCACACAAGAAACAAAAAACACCTACCCTATGTTCGTTTCTGTACACCTGACAACGTATGTACAAAATTTCAGGATGATCGGTTCAGTAGTTTAGGCTTGAAAAGGTAACAAACAAACTTACTTTCGCATTTATGATATTAGTTAGGATGGATGTGAGAACGGTAGAAAAAGATGTGTCCGTTGAGACTATCCTGTTTATAGAGATAAAGAATACAATAATTCACAAATTAAATAATTACTTTAAATAGGTAAGTAACAAAATAGAATACTCTTGATTAAGCACACCATACAAATTACAGCGATTGTAATTTATAATGCAGAACTTGATAATGGAGTGATACAATGCGCGGTTTTATCGCTAAAAGCGAAATTTTCAAGGCAGTCTTGGGATGAATTTTGATGGTTTTTTTTTTATTAGGGAGGAGAGACAATACTGTAATAAATACCAACTACCCTAACAGAGAACTAATAATAAATAATAAAAATATCTTGGGACAACCAACACGACGCCATCTGATCCCAAACTAGGCAGAGCCTGTACTATGGCAACCAGACAACTGATAAACTTACTTATATATTTCTAAATACATACATATTATAGATAAATTACACACCCAGATACAGAACAAATAATCGTACTCATCGCACAAAGATTTGTCCTGTGTGGGAATCGAACCCACGACCTCCGTCCTAGCAGTCAGGGTCACTAACCACTAGACCAACAGGCCAATCAACTCTCTCGATAGTTGTCTACAAATAATTGTACGGGATGCAATAAATGAGTGAATACGTGGTAACTGTTTTCGCGTCGATGTCCCTTCCACCCCGTATGTTGATGGCATGATGGTCCATCAATAGCTTCTAGCTACAATGTAAAGTTTGCAAAAAAAAACATAGATTTTTAGTGTTTTTGGAAGTCGGTTTTTCCGACTGCCTCATTGGTTGAGTGGTCGCAAGCGCGACTGCCGAGCATGAGTTCCCGGGTCGGGCAAAGTGTTATTGGGTTTTTCCATCGGAATTTCTCAATAGCAGCCACGCAGTTTTTATTTGTGCTCGGTTGATGGCAATAGCATTTAAGCATACAGCATAATCAGCCTCTAATGTTCCCACTGTTGGGACACACGGCCTCCTCTCTATGAGAGGGAATGGGCTATAATCCACCACGCGGGTCCAGTGCGGGTTGGTAGATGTCAAATGTCTTCGATTTTTTTGGTTCTAGGACATGCCGGTTTCTTCACGATGTTTTCCTTCACCGTTTTTGAGAGCAGTGGTGATGAAATAAATTACACAAAATAATGCGCGTTGCCTGGGTTCGAACCCATGAGTTACTGTTCGTTAGTCGCGGCCGCCACCATTGGGCCGCCGCAGGTCTCACTGGGCCACCGTTGCTCTCGATTGGGCCACCGCTGCTCTCTGATGGCAATAAGCTCGCCCCAAAATGTGGGTGTACTATTAGGTACACCTCTGCCTAACACCTTGGGGATTACAGGCGTTATGTGTAGTGTTTTTTTGGCTTTTCCATCATCTATATTGCAGATACAATGTCACTTTGTCCAGGCCTGACACCCAAAAAATGACATACCTACATATTATGACGTCATCTAAACCAAAGTCAACTTTATTGCCGTTAAAATTAAATTAAATAATAAGTTAATAACGTTGACTTCTCAAGGCAACACTTAGATTTGCCATTTTTATGGTATAACCTTAGATTGACATTAGATTTACCTTGAATTGACATTCGGATTACATGTTTTATGGCATTTATATTAAGCAATAGTGAATTTAAGCCTTCCCGATGTCCTTTAATATTTGAAAAGGCAAACAGCATAATATGGTTAGAAAGGAGGTGACTGCTGAGATGACGAGTAATAGAGAAGTATGGAAGAAGAAGACTTGCTGTGCCGACCCCAATTATATTGGAACGTGCATCTCGCCCGCGACTACGTCCGCAAAAATTGTGATAGCTCGGCTAATATGCATGATATAAATTTAATTTAAAGCCTATAGCACCCAATAATGTATCTTTGGATTACTGATCACTCTTCACGATTCTTTTTAACGATTGTTTGTGAATGTGTGAACAGTGTAGGCCTTGTAGATTCCTAGAGGTGTGATAACTTTTGTTAACCTCTTATCTTGTTTTCCGTTTTTTTGTGTTGTAAGCAACGACTTATTGTCGGGCCTATGTTGTCCCCCCATACTTGAGTACTAATGCTGTAACATGATAATATTGTAAAAACTAATCATTTTAAAAGAGTAACTATGGAGTTTCTTGCCGGTTCTTCTCCATAGAAAACGACCAACCCGAACCGTGCACCTTTTTGTCGACGTTTCATAAGTGCCCATGTAGGCCTATGTGAAATAAAAATATTTTGATTTTGATTTTGATTGACTCTTTAGAATTGGATCCTAATGATCCGGAGATTATCCCTACATACAAACTTACAAACGAACGACATTGTAAAACCGGCCAAGTGCGAGTCGGACTCGCGCACGAAGGGTTCCGTACCATTATCTATAAAAACGGCAAAAAAATCATATCTGTTGTATGGGAGCCCCCCTTAATATTTTTTTTTTAATTTTTAGTATTTATTGTTATAGCGGCAATAGTAATACATCACTTGTGAAAATTTCAGCTTTCTAGCTATCACGGTTTATGAGATACAGCCTGGAGACAGACAGACAGACAGCGAAGTCTTAGTAATAGGGTCCCGTTTTACCCTTTGGGTACGGAACCCTAAAAATGGCCTATGCATCAACACGTATGGAAGCTTTACAATAATCACTAGTTCTTTTTATAATTTACATTACAATTATTACAATGCAACGGACACTTCATAATTTCGAAAACATTTTAAATAAGTAATTCACTTCCTTCTGTCTTATTCCCCGGTGCGGGTGCCATTTTTTTTTTTTATTGAATTGAGGTTTTTAGTTACAAACAGAATAAAGCGATTGAAAGCGCTATGTGAAAAGAGCAACATCGACACTGACAGTCGATGAATTGACAGATGACACTTTGACGTTTAAATGATAGAATGACAGTCTCGTAAGTTTGTCACTCGCAATTATTATTACGGTTATATTGGCCTAATTATAACCTCAAATACCGAAACTGTTTTGATTTTTTTTACAATTCTCAAAAGTGTCCGTGATTTTAATTTAGATTAAATCGTATTATTGCATTATTTAAAACATAAAAAGTTAATTCACGTCTCTGTTGGTTCTTAGGCGAACGATGTATGAACGCCGAACAATGTCCTTTACCTCTTTATAATATTACAGTATACACCATTATTTTTAGGTCGTTCTGGAGCCGAATACCATGAACTCGATCATCGAACTCGAAACGATTGGGACTATTTTTTTCAAAAAATAACAATAAAAAAAAAATACGAAAGAATAAATTTAATGTTTTTTTTTTTTGTGAAATAATGAGAATCGATCGATGAATGAATTTTTCAATGGGTATCGTTCGCATGTGTTGCCGATCGTGGATACGTTTTACACACACATATGCATTTGAGTTCTCATTATTTCAAAAAAAAAAACATTAAATTTATTCTTTCGTGTTTTTTTTATTGTTATTTTTTGTAAAAAATAGTCCCAATCGTTTCGAGTTCGATGATCGAGTTCATGGTTTTCGGCTCCAGAACGACCTAAAAATAATGGTGTATATCTATACAATGATGGTAGAGATGAAAAGACAAACTGCATATTTATTGGTCAGAATTCCGTACTAAATCGAAAGATGGTTGATTCAGCAAAAGAGTGTTGCAGTGCTATTGTCATACGGTCATACCCTATGACCAGTGATCGGAATAGGCTGACTATATTTGCCTAAACTTCGGAGAACAGAGACAGAAAGTGGAGACTTACTTACGACTTTATTTTTTTTCCCGGGATTCGGGAAAAATCTTCAATACGTTGAAAATAAGCTTTATTGAAGATGTGTAAAGGCTATTTTGAACTAAACTAGCATTACACTTGTTCGATAACGTGATTTTTGAACCGGTGACCTGTCAAAATGTAAGTACCTACTTAAACACCTTAAATTATGTATCAAGATCTTAATTATGCAACCGTTAGCCGTGAAAACATTTACGAAACTTTACATACAATACTTATAATTACGTCAGATGCCTTAAATAGTTTTTTTTTTTTTTTTCGGTCGAAAACAAATAACTGTCGGAAGGATTGATGTCTACATGAACTGTCAAAATTGTTTGGTTTCGTTTTCGTAAATAGCCTTTAGATTTTTGCCATATCATTGCTCATCTGCATGTTTCGATTTCTGCCAGTCGAATGGTTGTATAGGGTACTGAAGAACAGGGTGTAAAGCTCTTCAACCCCTGTAGAAAAGGGAGGATCCTCCGACCAGACGGGTGTTGTGTTTGGTGGGTGCTACTGCCCGACAGTTGTTGTCGGGTTTTCTATATGGTCTTAACTCGCGGATAACTTTAATAGCACGATAATTTTGAAGTTAGTTCTTCATTAACATGGGAGAGTCTAATGCCTAGAAGAGAAATTCCTAAACGAAATCTGCTGTGTTGGTTTGTAGTAATAGCTACGACTTACGAATTGTATTTCGTGGGTTCGATCCCGGGCGCCAGTTACAGAAAAGTTGAAAGGGAATCGACTGTCTTGGTATGGACATGTGATGAGGAGGGACGAATCGTATGTGACTAAAAGAATGAAGAATATAAACGTTGATGGATGGAGAGGAAGAGGAAGACCAAAGAAACGATGGATGGATTGTGTGAGGAATGATATGAAAGATAAAGAAGTAAATGATAGCGTGCCGGTTGACAGAGGAGAATGGAAGAACAAAACATAGGACAAGGGCAGGTTTGATGATGATGGGTTCGATCCCGGGCAGGCGCGTTGCTTTGTGTTATATGTATAATTTAACACAATTGCCCTCTGCTGCTTATACCTTTGCAAACCGGGAATAGAACTAGGACCTCATGCTTAGCAACAATAGCTATAGCTATAATTATATTTATAGTATTTAAAATATTCTTGTAGTTCATCTTAGTATTAAATTAAAAATTGCAGATATATACATCTATCACTGCTTGTCTCTGCATCACCAAAAGGTTGACTGATAGGTAATGCCTATGACATTAAGTCCGCCTCTGTACTTTGTGCTTGAAGTGTTAAATAAATAAATAAATAGTTCTTGTTGCGACTAAAGCAACGAGGTTATAAAAAGAATTCTTATTATTTATAAGGAAGTCGTTTGTCTTGGTATGGACATGTAATGAGGAGGGATAAAACGCATGCGACTAAAAGAGTGATGGACATGAATGTTGATGGATGGAGAGAGAGAGGAAGGCCAAAGAAAAGATGGATGGATTGTGTGAAGACTGATATGAAAGAGAAAGGAGTAAATGATGCCGTGACGTCTAACAGGGGAGAATGGAAGAAGAAACCGTGTTGCGCCAACCCCAAGTAGAATGGGACAAGGGTAGGAAGAAGAAGATTCTTCTTTATTGCACACAAAATAACAAACATACAAAATCAAAATCAAAGCATTTATTTCAAGTAGGCCAGTTACAGGCACTTTTGAATTGTCGAAACAAAGACAACAATGAAATGTAGCTACAGTCCCAGTCACAAGGCATAAAAACTGTGAAAGTACTGTAGTTGCTCATTCCGTAACGTAGATCTCTATGGAGAAGAACGGTCAAGAAACTCCATGGATACATATGGCTTATGTACAATGGTGAGCTTACCCAGAATTGGGAAAGTATCATTCAATTATTAAATTGTAGGTGTGTATCTGTCTGTGTGTAAATATGTGTGTATCTGTCTTGCCGTTTCTCAACTATTCTGTGGAAACAGCTTCCAATCAGACAACAGCAAACAGCTGAATACCAGTATTTTACATGTGGCGACTGCCTGTCCGACATCTACAACCCTAGTTGGGTAATACGATACCCCTTGGTAAGACTGGTTGTCAGACTTTCGGGCCACTGACTACCTGTTAACGGGCTGTCAAAGATCTACAAATGACAGTCGGGATCAACGGCTTAACGTGCTTTCCGAGGCACGGAGGAGTCTCGATGATGTTATGAATGCTGGTCATCCACGGACTGACCTCGGCAAGCGAACCTTGACCTTCGATTCGTCATGTCTGCCTGTCTGCCTGTCCGTATGTCACAGCCACTTTATTCCGAAACTATTAAGACTACACAGTTGAAACTTGGTAGCTACAAAAAAAAATAAAAGATTACTGGTGGGCTCTCCATAAATGGAAAAAAAAACTAAAAAAAAACATCAAGTCTATACGTGCAGGGTGTCTTTAGATATGTCTTTAATAATAACATTGAAGTTCCTAAAACCATTATTTCTCATAGTAAAATTTTTTTGAAAGATAGATACTTCCAAAGTTGTATTTATATGTGTTCCGCCCTCTAATTTCTAAAATAAGAGGAGGAAAATTCTGAAAAAAAAAAATGTAGGAATGTAGAAAAAACTTTCAACGAAAATTGGTTTGAATAAGATCTGATGTTTAGTTTTTGAGATATGGGAGTTTTTCATAAAACTGCAGCAGTAACTTTGTTTTTCATTAACATACAATGAAAAACAAATTTAGTTTTGCTATTGAAGGCAATACAATACAACATAATATGAATGAGCCTTCAAAATATTTTTATTATATTGTTTGGTGCTACGGAACCCTGTGTGCATGTGAGTACATTCGCACTTGTTCAATACTCAATAAGTATAGTAGTATTTAGTTGTACATATTGTTATTAAGTTAGTTTTAATGTTTACTGTTTTTGTTCCTAGATTTACTTTATTTTAAAACTTTTCCTGTCCTAATTAAATTATGCATTGTAAAGTGATGGCCTGAAACACAGGTTTAAATAAACCTAGATCAGGCAGGTCGCTACCTAACATTTGATTTCGCCATTATCGTAACTTGCAACAGTTATATATATTTTAGTTATAGTTTACTTATAAACACTAATTATACAATTGTTTAGAAATAACACTACTGCACCTAAATGTACACTTTTGTAATACCTACTTTTTTGAAATAAATTATTCTATTCTATTCTAATACCTAATTAAAACAGTATTTTGCACTGCAAAATGTACTGGACGCTTTTGAAGGTGTCAAACTAGACGCCAAGTTCAGGGTCGACCCTATTTAGATTACGAACAACACGCTAAACTAACTAACTAACGCTAGCTACCTAATTACAGCCGAACGGGTCGATGTTCAAGGTTAAGCAGCGCTTGCCACGGTCGTCGGTCCGTATGGTAACCATACTTTTCATACCAAGTTTCCTCTGTGCCTCGGAAACAATTCCATTGGTCCCGGCTGTCATTTGTAGATCTTAGATAGTTCTTAGTTAGTCAGTGGCATGAAAGTCTGATAACCAAGGGTGGGGTTTTACTCAGTAACTGGTATCTTCCTCAGTAACTCAGTACTGGTCAGATGGGCAGTCGCTCCACGTTAAATTTTAGTTTTCAGCTGCATCCGGTTAGACTGGAAGCCAATCACAACATAGTTGTGTAAAGGCTAGGCAGATGATGATGTCGTTAAACAGAATAAACAAGCAGTAGGTACCGAAGGGTCAAATTTTTGTAAGAGGTAAGCCGCATTAGCCGCGGAGCTCGTGGCTAAATAAGAACAGCCGCTCGGGTCGATCTTTAGGTTAAGCCGTGCTTACCTAGGTTGGTCCGTGGATGGTTGACCACCCATTACATACCGAGTTTCCTCCGTGCCTCGGAAAGCACGTTAAGCCGTTGGTCCCGGCTGTCATTTGTAGATCTTTGACAGTGGTTACAGGTAGTCAGTTACCCGAAACTCTGACAACCAGTCTTACCAAGGGGTATCGTATTACCTAGCGCTAACTGGGTTGTGGAGGTCAGATAGGCAGTCGCTCCATGTAAAATACTGGTATTCAGCTGCATCCGGATAGACTGGAAGCCGACCCCAACATAGTTGGGAAAAGGCTAGGCAGATGATGTAAGCCGCATTACAACATTTATTTAATATTTAGTAGGAACGAGTTGTATGGAACCTTTTTTTTTGAGATGGGAAATCATCAAATGACTCCTCCCGCTCTGGGCGGAGCGTAACGGAGTGTCAGACTTTTACTGACTAAAAACCATCCATGTTCCTTTTTTTGCCCTTTATGTTCCAGAGCCGCGGTATCTCTTTCGAACAGTCCCGCAGCCCTGGCAGGCATCGGCCCTTGCGGGCCCCTCATGTTTGCTGACATCTATTTTAGGCGCGCGTGGAACACGAACGCGCCGTCGACACGGCCTGTCGTCATAAGACGGACGGACGGCGAGCTAGCCCATTACTCACCGTCCAAAGGCCCGCGAGTTGTATGGAACCTTCGCCTTCGATTACAAAGGATTGCTTCAATGAGAAACCCTGTCGGGTACAACAAAGTGGAAAAAATATCTCTTCCTATTTGGAAGATGTTTTTTTTAGGGTTCCGTACCTCAAAAGAAAAAAAACGGAACCCATATAGGTTCACTTTGTATTTCGTCCGTTCGTCTGTCTGTCTGTCAAGACCCTTTACCTCAGGAACGCGTGGAGGTATCGAGTTGAAATTAAAACCATATACTCAAGTCTACAGTACCTTGAAGCTGTGAAAAAATCAAACTTCTAAGTTAACGTGAAAAAAAGATACGGCTGTTTATGCCGCAAAAAACGTATGTTTCGACACTCTCAAAGGAATCAAAATTTATATGGTACTTCCCGTTGACTTAGAATCATGAAATTTGGCAAAAATCAAAATCAAAATATTTTTATTTCACATAGGCCTACATGGGCACTTATGAAACGTCGACAAAAAGGTGCACGGTTCGGGTTGGTCGTTTCCTATGGAGAAGAACCGGCAAGAAACTCCATGGTTACTCTTTTTAAAATGATTAGATTTTACAATATTATCATGTTACAGCATTAGTACTCAAGTATGGGGGGCAAGCATATAAGCATTGTCTTATAGCACAAGTATAGGGAAAGTATGAGCGGACTCTACCTCTCTGACTATACTTTAGGAAACACGAGCGCGATGATCTATCTTTTCTTAAAGCATGAAATCTTATCCCATGGGGGTAGACAGAAACGACAAAACGATACGTTCCTAACATAAATCCTTTCGTGTACTGGCTTTAAATTTTCTTAAACCAATTTTCTATCAAAGGTACTTCGTTCTCTGCCCAACCCACAAGGGACAAAGATCACATATTTAGCGAGCCCTAGCGGAGGATATCCTCAATTTAGTTTGAATGAAAATAGGGACCCAGGACTATATGCATAGCTTGTGTAGCGTTAGCATAACAAGCTAATGATATTTGATACCTATTAGTGAGTGTAACTATTTACGTAATTTGTAATATCTGTTACACAAAGTACCTACAGTTTTATCATTACGCCTGTAATCTCCGAAGGGTTAGGCAGAGGTGTATCTGGTAGTATACTGAGATTTCCCCAGTTATAAACTTATACTGTCACTTACGGGATATCTTCCGTGATTGTTCATGATTTAGAACTCCCGATATTAGAAAGTAAGAAGTATAAGTTTAGTTTTAAACCGTGAAAGCTCATTGTTCCCCAGTTATGTTTTAAGTCCTATGTAATCGGGGCTAGCCTATTGCCATCAACCACGCACTAATCTAGACTCTGTAGCGGCTACTGGAAAATTCCCTGCAGAGACATCCAAGAAACCATGTCCCTTCCCTTGGGGTCATCAATCCAAGCGCCTAGGGCAAGCAGACTGTTCAGAAACCATAACATTTTGAAGAAAAACGGCTATAACGACAAGGCAAGCTGAAGGTACCACCACTTAACCCGACCTGGGAATCAAACCACGATCAGCATTAGCGTTTGCGACCAGCAACAATCGAGAAAATAAAGTCATAAACTTCGCCCAAAACATTCGTTCTGCAGACCGTACATTCAAAATTAATGTCAATAGGTCAATGTACTGTATGTCAGTTAGTAATTTTTTTATTAATATTATTATAACGATCGTGAATCTTTGAACCCGCGGTCTAGTTTGTGATTGGTGGTATTTTAACTGGCTGTTACTATCGCAGTGTTAAATTAATTAATTATTTTTTATTCTAGTCTATTAATAGCGTTTAAGCATATTAGGTATATGATAATATATTAACTCATTATTATATTAGTGATTATAGCCTAGTGGTGTGGCTGTCGGACTTCCAAGTCATAGGTTTCGAGTTCGAACCCAAGACACGCACCTCAAATTTTTCGGATTCATGTGCTTATTGAATAATTATTGTCACTTGCTTTCGGTGAGGGAAAACATCGTGAGGAAACCATACCAGCATGCCGGAGAGATATTTCTCGACAGCATGTAAAGCCAAGTCAGAGGCCCATGGGCGGCATAAAAACCTGATACCAGGTGAGGCACTAACCACACGATAAAGAAAGAACTCATTATTTCGCCACTTTTTTTAACTTCATACATATATGTACTTAACATACATTTTGATAAGAAATATGTTGTGCAAATAGTAATTTTATCAAAATTCATGGCTATAATCTAGCACGCGGGCCCAGTGCGGGTTGGTAGATGTCACGTGTCTTCAAATTTTTGGTTCTAGGACATGCCGGTTTCCTCACGATGTTTTCGTTCACCGTTTAGAGAGCAGCGGTGATGAAATAAATTACACAAAGTAATGCGTCAGCCTGGGTTCAAACCCTCGACTTACTGTTCGTAAGTCCCCTCCGCCACCACTGGTCCACCGGCTGACGACGACAAAATAAAGGGAAATATATTGGATACTCACTAATTCGGAGGAATAAGCAAATTTAAGTAGGTATTAAGGCGACGGATCAAGGAAAGTGTCATTTCTTCTAAGCAAGCGTGCTCCACCCTATTTATTTATTTATTTATTTATCATCACTACATATTATAAAACAAAGTCGCTTTTCTGTCCCTATTTCCCTTTGACCGCTTAAATCTTTAAAACTACGCAACGGATTTTGATGCGGTTTTTTTTAATAGATAGAGTGATTCAAGAGGAAGGTTTATATGTATAATAACATGCTTAATATATTAGAGAACCACTGATAATTGCAAGATTTCTATTGTGAAGTCGTAAATAATTTCATTTTTTTCCGCTTACATTGCAAACGCAGGCTGAACCCTACGAGATTTATCAAAATAATGTACTAAGTATTGTACATATTAAAAAGGTCTACAGAAAACTCCGCGATGGTATATGTCTATCTCTTATGGATATCCCACAATAATATGTTTTTGTCATTTACTTTTTACGCCAAATAATGGCTAATTTCCGAAGCGATTTTAACCAATACGGCATTAATCCGTATCCAATTAAATACCTTAAATACATTGTTGATTTAATATAGATCTATATGGCCCTTTACAGCATATGATTTAAATGAATATTTTCGAAGATATTACAGATTTAAAAATTGCGGCGAGGCGGACGGCAGCGATAAATAGCGCGTCGGAGGCCGCGATTCTCCCATTGTCCGGGTAAGCAGCTTCAACCTTAGCGAGTTGTTGCGCTGCGAGAGGCCATTTATCGGAGCTCTCTAGCGAGGAATATAACAATCTCAATTTTAATCATTTTTTCAGTGATCTCATGATGATGATGTAACCAAGATTTTGTAACAATATTTTTTTTTTAAAAGAGTGTCCATGGAGTTTCTTGACCATTCTTCTCCATTAAGATCTACACTTTAGAATGTGCAACTGCAGTACTTTCTCAAGTTATTATGCCTTGTGACGGGAACTGTAGTTTCGCTTCTTTTGTTTTTTTTTTTGACATTCAAAAGTGCCGTTATGGTCTAATTGAAATAAATGCTTTGAGTGAGTTTGAGTTTGAGTTTGGTACGGAACCCTAAATAGGAAAGTTTTGAGCGTGAATGTGAACGGCTATAAGAGTAGAGGAAGGTAAAACAAATGATGCATCGACTGTGTGAAGGATATGACTAGAAAGGAGGTAACTGCTGAGATGACGAGTAAAAGAGAAGTATGGAAGAACTACAAGTCTTCTCCTACAAGTCTTCTTTTTCCATACTTCGGATCCTAAATAATTCGGAATAAGGGTAAGAGAATGAATGACTAAACAGTTCTCAGCATAATAATTATTACATATAAGGTGTAAACGGACCCTCCACGAAGCCTTCAAACATTTTGTACATCAAAATAAGTAACTATACACAAAAATCATTGCTAGGAGACGGTATTTTTGTGGTAAATAAATCAAATCAAATCAAAATCGTTTATTGCTATATCCATAATGTACAACATACAGGTGGTAATTAAAAAAAAAAAAGAAACAATTATGGACCCTGTCGGGCACAGCAACTTTTTAAATAAATAGTGAGAGGAAGAGCGCTTAATTAAAAAATTGTTCATTATTATTACTGTAGTATAGTTTTTATATAAGTGTTTTAGTATAAATTCTTAAAAAAAAAAAAACTCTCTTCTTAAATAATCACGTTGAGTTGCGCGCGAGCGGTTGAGTCGAACGCACACGCTTAGCTGCATCGCAACTTTATCGCGTGATTTTTACTTCTACACATATTAATTATGGTATTAAATTATCGTATGTTACTATTAAATGGCTGATATAAACATTAACGTGGATATTTGCGCTTCGAGTGGTAGTGATGACATAGTGCAGGAGCCAGTATATCAAAGAGAACAACAACTTAACTTAAATTGGACCGAAGAGATGGAGATGAACGAAATGAGTGAGCAACGAGTTGCAAAGAAAAGGCGACAAGAAGATGAAGAAATAGTGGAGGAAGATGGATTTGTGACAGTAATTAGAAGGCCTAAGCGAGCAAATAGGAAAGATTCTACAAGTGATAATTTAATGGGAGAAAGTAGTGGAAACTCTGAAGAAAGCTACACTTGTGTATGTGTGACAGGAAAAGAAATTTTACCAAAACAATTTGGTATGGCAAAGCTTTTGAGATCGTTAAAAATCGAAAAGATTGTGAAGATGGTATATAAAAGTGCATTCAGGGTTCTGATATATTTTGAAAATAAAGAAAGTGCTTTGAAATTATTAAATTGTGAAAGTTTTATTAGTTCAGGATACAGAGTTCAGAGCACTGACGAAACTAGCTTATGTTATGGTATTTTAAGACAGATAGATCTAGGAACAGAAGAAACAGAAATTCTTGAAAATCTCTCATGTGAGCATGACATAATATCAATAAGAAGGCTAAAGAGAATGTCTGACAGCGGGGAATGGATAGATTCAGAGACAATACGAATTTGTTTCAAGGGCGCCACTTTACCGCCGTATGTATTTGGGTACGGTTGCAGGTTCAAAGTGGAGCCTTATACATTTCCAGTTTCGCAATGCTCGGGATGCTGGAAAAGAGAATGCTCATGGAAGTATGGAATCCCGTACCATGCTGCATCAAAATCAAACCTTGTTTTTTATAGACTACACTGATCGTATTAACTCCTACAAAAATTATTTTTGAAAAAAAAAACCCGCGTTTCAGAGTTATTTTATAAAATCGAAACTAACCTAAACAGTAGGTCTATTTTTTCGACGCTACCAACGACGTATTTTAACACACATACATTACATTATTGCTCTAAAAACAGCGTAATACACTAATATTAGTAAGAATTACGAGTTAAAGTAACATCCACAGTTTGCTTGACTGAAACTCGATTTTATTTTAGACCTTTACATTGCCAATAGTCAGTCAGTCGTAGACAGAGAACTGTCTACGCAGTCAGTACAGTACAAATGTCAGATGCCACAGATAAGATAACTATAAACCATAGAGTATAGTAAGTGCTATAAACTAGTCGGGATTTAGGGATGTAATCGATAAATCAAAATCTTTAGGCTGAGAAAATCTATTTTGTTGCAAATAGCAATAAACCAAACTAAATCGATTTGGTGTACTGATCTTACTTAATTGTAATTAATTTTAGAGTCCGCTCGACAGACAAGGGTTTTTTCAATTGAAACGGAACGTCATTTATATTCAGTTGAAACGGAACGTCATATAAAGGGAGTAAAACAATATTCGTACTTTTAAACTCGAAAAGTATATTTCCAGTTCAAAAATCAAATCCCCGACGCGTAATGCCGTAAAAAAATATGAAACTAATTACTAAATATTTTGGTTTTGAGGCGCGAGACTTTTTGGTACCAACTTTGGTCATTGTCCTTTGGCCATCTTTCCAGAACATGTCCAATTAAAAAAATTGTATGTCCCAAATGCGGAGGTCACCACTCAAATTGTGAAACAAATAACTATGTTTGTGTGAATTGTAAAGGACCGCATATGGCCATGTACAAGAAGTGCCCAATCTTCCTAAAAGAAAAACAAATCAGAGACATAATGACCAAGGAAAATTATACCTACAGAAAAGCATTAGAACTATATTTGAAAGAAAACAGAAGTCATAAAACAAGTATTGATAAAGGGGAAATTGAAAAAAATAGTAACGACATAAATTCACAACATGGAAATAAACAGAATACTCAAGAAACATTTAGAGATATACTTTTAACAGGACGAATGGGTAATAGCAGCAGAAGTGAGGATATGATGCTGAATAATGTCATTGAAGAGAGGAACTCAAGGAAAAACATACGTCAGCAAGAACATGTTCCGAAAAAAAAGACGATAGAGACTAGAGTGCCGGACAGGTGTAGTTTAGGTGAAGAGACGTTGTCATCTTCACCCACCTATGAACCCATAGATACAGAGAAAGAAAAAAACCAAGAAGGTACCAGAAACACAAGCGTCAGCTTAGAATTTTTTAGTACCTTTCAGAGAGTCAAAGATATATGTATGTCTGACACCGATTGGGATACCAAACTTAAACAACTAGGCAAACTTGTAATTGAAATATTAGGTCAACTGATTGTTAAAGTTTTGAAGAAAGAAGACATTTATACTAAATTTATATCTATGTTTAACAATGGCTAACAATATAATAAGAATGTCTACTCTACGTATTGTACAGTGGAATGCACGAAGCCTACGACCTAAACGTAATGAGTTTGAGTTGCTAATGGCACAAGAAAAAATACATATAGCTTTAATATCCGAAACGTGGCTGGTACCTGAATCTCATTTCAATGTAAGTGGGTATAATATTTTTAGACAAGATAGGACGGATGGCTATGGGGGGGTAGCTATTATTATTTGTAAATCGATAAATGTACAACAATGTCTTATTTCAACTAGAAACTCAGGCATGGAAGTTATATCTATTAAGCTTTTAAACTGTAATGAAATTAAAAATATAGTTTTGTTATATTGCCCTTCTTCAGTTCGCACAAGCCTTGCTGACTGGGAACAAATTTTCTCTCTATATCCTAATAAATGCATAATAGCTGGGGATTTTAACGGTCACCATGCAACCTGGTCCTCTAAAGCCGATGCAAGAGGAATTCAGATTTATGACGCGGCTTTAGATGCTGGATTTATCCCTCTTAACGATGGGAGTGCCACTAGAGTGACTTTAACAGATAATATTGTTCAGAAGACATCTCCCGATGTGACGTTTGTTTCGACCGATTTGTCTGTTTTACTAAGCTGGAGCGTGATGAACGAAAATCTCGGAAGTGACCATCTGTTTGTTAAAATTTCATACAAGTATTCTAATAATATGAACGCTGTTTGTTTAAATAAAAAGCGAAATTTCAAGCTAGCAAAGTGGTCAGAGTATAGTAAATCCTTAGAAAATTATTTATTACAACCTTTAGACACAATTAATGTGCAATCCTTATATGATAATTTTATTAAACAGATGAATAAAGCAGCCGATGAACACATACCTTGGATTAAAACCTGTAATAATCCAAAAAATAAATTTCGACCTAAACCTTACTGGAACACAACACTCTCACATTTAGTGGCGAAACGTAGGTTGGCTTTAAAAAAATTCAGAAGTAATCCTACTCCAAGTAATTTAACCATAATTGAACGCATAACAAAAGCCGCAAGTGATGCTATTTGTCAAGCTAGGACCAAAGATTGGCAAAGTTACTGTAGCAGCATTGATGAACAAACGTCAAGTTCCGATATGTGGAAACGCATGGGCTGGATCAAGGGAGTCAATTCGTCCAGATCCCGCGCTTCGAATGATCAGAAGATTGAACTTCTTTCTAACCTCGCTCCAGACTATGTCTACCCAAGGGTCCAACATTTTAATTCAAATAATATATTACTCGAGGCCAATTTTACCATACAAGAAATGAGTAACTGTTTTAAGCGAAAGGATACAGCGCCCGGTAACGACGGGATTACATATTCCCTCATATACCATTTACCTCCGGCAGGCAAATTATATTTATTAGATCTATACAATCACATTTTTAATACCGGTAATATTCCAACACAATGGCGTGACATATTAGTGACACCAATACCAAAACCTTCACCTAACGGTGGTACCAAACTCCGGCCAATATCCTTAATCTCTTGTATATGCAAAATCTTTCACGCAATGTTGACAAAAAGGCTAGAGTGGTATATAGAGAAAAATAAATTGTTGTCCCCGTTCACCTCTGGATTCAGAAGAGGACAGTCGTGTCAGGACTGCCTAGTCAAATTGGTAAGCCAAATTTACTTAGGATTTTCGCATAAAACTTCGACTATAGCGTGTTTTTTGGATATCACTAATGCCTATAATAATGTGATAATAGATGTATTGATAAATACCTTAGACGAAATAGGTGTTGGGAAAAAATTCTGCCAGTATCTGTGGAACTTTCTGAGTGAACGACACCTCATTATGAAAGATGAAACCGACCCCAATAAATATTTTATAAGATATACAAATCGTGGCTTAGCGCAAGGCGACCCGATTTCCCCTGTTTTATTCAATGTAATTACAATTAAATGTTTTGAGAAAATTAGAAATGTAACGATGTGTCAATATGCAGATGACTTTGTATTATATTCCCCCTCCAGAAACTTAAGACAAAGTCAAACAGAATTTCAAACAGCGTTAAATGCATTTTGTCTCATTCTGGATGAAATGGGGTTACAATTGTCAGCTGATAAATCGAAGATTTGTATTTATAATAGAGGTTTTAGAAGATTACAAATAGAACTTAAATTAGATCAGGACAATTTAGAAATAGTAGACAATTACAAATATTTGGGTGTGTGGTTGGACAGATCGTTGCGTTGGAGTAAACACATTAACATGACTGTTGAAAAGGTGCAAAGGACTCTTAATTTACTTAAGGTTTTGGCAGGTGCTTCCTGGGGTTTACATCCTAGACACCTAAGACGTATATATATTGCACTAATCAGAAGTCGCCTAGACTACAGCTGCTATTTATATGATGCGAGTGCAAAATGCCATCTAGACAAATTAAATAAAATTCAAAATCAAGCTATGAGGATAATAGGAGGTTTTATCAAAACTTCACCAATTCACGTTATGGAAAGTGAGCTATGTGTAATTCCGCTGTACTTACGGAGGAAATATTTAGCTTATAAATTCTGTCTAAAATCAAAGGCTATAGAAAATAATTTAACATGTCAGTTATTAGAGAATATCTACGCTCTTCGACAAAATCGTTATTGGAAAAATAAAAACATTCCTTTACTGGTATCGGTTATGAATGAGGTTAAAGAGTTGCAGGTAGCTTCTTCCTGTCCATTATTAATGTACACTTTACGAACATGGATAACTAATATTAATGTAAATGAAATAATTATAACAAATTTAGACTCAATAAAAAAATCCAAACGTTTATACGATAGTAATTTAATAAAATATGAAGTTATTAGTGAATTATATACAAAGTATAATGGCTGGTTCTATATATTTACCGATGGGTCGAAGAGTGTAGAAGGTCAGGGGTCTTCATATTATATACCTAATATAGACTTAAGTGCTCAGGATAATTGTTTTAAAATAGGTGAATCAACGTCCGTTATGACGTTGGAGCTCATTGCAATCTCAGAGGCTTTGACTTACATAATTAAGCATTGTGGACATAAACATGTTGTCATTTGTACAGATAGCAAAAGTTCATTACAACATATATATATAGCTATAGATAGCTTATGTTATTATATCTAAAATTGATGAAATTACTTTGAAAGGCATCCAACTGAGATTGCAGTGGGTTCCATCGCATATTGGGTTGCAGGGCAACGAAGAGGCTGACACGTTGGCGAAATTAGCGGCTAGGAATGGAAAAGATTTAGATATTATATTAGATTATTCTGAATATTTACCAAAATATAAAAATGTATTGTATGATCATTGGAAAGAATATTTTAATAAACGGTCATTAGAGAAGGGTTTATGGTATAAAACCATTCAGTGTGAACCTCTTCGCGTGCCCTGGTTCATGAATAATGAACTTAGTAGAAAACTGATTGTTGTTGCCCTTAGACTCAGATGTGGACACATTCCATGCAAAAAATTTGCCTTCATGATGAAGAAAATCGCTTCACCCAATTGTGAGGAATGTGGAGTTGTTGAGGACCTACAACATTTATTGATGGAATGTGTCCAATATGAGTCCAGTAGAAATAATTTAGTAAGGTCCCTGAATTTGAACAGAACGGATGTAGGCATGTTCCATACAATTTTATCCCAACCAAATGGCGACAATGCAAAGAGTTTGTTTAAATTCATGGCCAATGTCTTGTGAAATTATGTAAATAGTAAGTTAGTAAATTGTTTAGGATACGATGGGACTGACATATGCTATGCGTAAAAGCCCCTATAAATAAATAAAGAAAAAAAAAATAAATAAAATAATCACGTTTTACGGTAAGACTCAATGTAACAAACTCAAAACAACTATGCTGATGGATGCGTTAAATAGTTAAGGGGGCATGGAGGTGTTAAAAGTAAAGTTATAACATGAAAAACAAGTATTTTTTTTACAACTTGTGAAAAAGTTAGAACTTTTACCTCCAATATTTCCGTAACTAGAAGGCTCCCAGGTATGGTCCCGAATAAAAAAAAATATGAGCGCAAATGACAGGGAGAACAAATTTCTTTCAAATTCTTTACGTGTCTTTTTACACTTATTATACTCCAAATGACAATCTTTTAATTTGGAGGACATACTTCATCGGAGTTTGATTGAAACGTTAGGTGCAAATAATAATAAGTTAATAACAATTCAAATACCTCGATCTGGCTCGCGAGGTTGTCGACATGTGGGACGTGAATACAGCAGTCATTGTGCCGATAGTCGTGTCGGCCAATGGCTTAATAGCCAATAGCCTCGACCAACATCTGAAGAGGCTCTCGCTTGGCAGCTAGATTAAGGGCTTTATTCAGAAAGCAGTACTTCTGGACACGGCGCGTATTGTTAGGAGGTTCCTCTCTCAAGAGTCCTGACTACCGGTAGCTCGGACCCTGTTCCCGATGCTGGTGGGCTACTATTTTTTATATTTAAATGTTTTTTTTATATTTATTTATATTTGAATATTTAAAAATGTAAATAATATGTTAAGAAATGAATAAACGAAATAATAAGTTAACATAATAATAAACGTTTATTTAAGATAACTAGGATCCAATTTCTTTGAAGTTTAATGACATAACTAGAGCTAGTAATACAACCTTAATCTACCAGCCCCCCGCCTGTCCCTTGAATGTGAGCATTAATACAAGACCCATGTACAGACAGTCAAATCTACTGGCTATCATACATAAAACGCTGTTGCGACTAGCGCATACTCTGCTCAGCACTGCAGCGCAGCAGCGCACCACTTGCGCAGAGTAGCAAAGCATAGTCTATTGTTTCTTAAATACCATTGACATTAAGACCGTCCGAGGTAATTAGACTGCAGGACAATATACCAAATAAAAAAACACCCAACGTAGAAGTGTCCAGCGCCAAGTAAATAGCTCATTAACGAAAACAAACGTCTGTGAGTGCAGTGGTAACCTCAAGAATTGTTATAGCAGTACTAAAAATAGCCACCTATTTTGTCACGAGGATCTTAACAGTCTTGGTATCCTTTTGCGTCACTCGGGACGAGAAGGCGGGACCGTCCGCAAGACAAATAAATTGGGATGAGGAGACGATAATGATTTGACAGTCGTTACAAGTAGTCAGTGGCCCGAAAGTCCGACAACCAGTCTTACATTGAGGCATCGTCGTGTTGACAAGTTATGGGTTGTGGAGGTCAGGGGGCTTGATGACCGCTTTATCCGAACCATAATATTATAACTACTGACTGCCTCGTTGGTCTAGTGGTCGTTAGCGTACTGCTGAGCATGAGGTCCTGGGTTCGATTCCCGGGTCGGGCGAATTGTTATTGGGTTTTCCCATCAGGAATTTCTCAGTAACAGCCACGTAGTCTGGATTTTTGTCCGGTTAATGGCAATGGGCTCGCTACCTTACATGGGACTTAAACATAACTGGCGAAATGTCGGTGTACTATTAGGTACGCCTCCGCCTAACCCTTCGGTTATTACAAGCGTGTTGTTATGTTAATATAAACCTAAATTACGTTACAATTCGTAAAATGGTCACAATTTACAATATTATCCATCAGCGGCCATTTTAAGAATTTTAACGTGACTCATATTATTATCCTAATAAGAATCTGCTCAAACGGCTATTTTAGGCCCTTTATAGGCAATTCCAGGGGGGTTACTATGATGTCTTAAAGCTCGAGTGAGTCCAGTGTGGGAAAGAGACACAGCTATACAGGTCGTCTATCGTCATCTCTTTCCCACACTGGAATTATTCCTGCTATAAGACGTCATGGTAGACCACCAGTTCATGTGAAATACTTATATTCAGCTGCATCTGGTTAGACTGGAAGACCCTCATAGTTGGTAAAAGGCTAGGCAGATAATGATAAATAGGATGATGACATGCAATACTCATACATAGTGCGAGCGAGTAAGGACTTTAATGTTCTTTGTAAAGAGTTCTCATTTGACTAATTTACCAAAACCTATTATGCACGCACTCGGCTCAATGCTAACGTTTTTGAAAGCGCGTAGTGATTTATTTTTCTTTATATTTTTCCCCCGTGTCATTAATGCCTAAACTGGTGTCAGAGTGTATAATAATATAGTGTTTAATGTATCTCAATATACTTCCTTTTGATTATATCGTGCTTGTTAACTAGTGATCCTAAGATTTGTAATACCTTTTCTGTGTTCACTCGTGGGAACCTGTAATTGGCTCTGTGGTGCATAGGGGCCGTCCATTAATCACGTGATGTTTTTGGCATTTTTGAACCCCCCCCCCCTCCCCCTTGGTGATACGTGTATTTTTAGTACCAACAAAGAATCTTAAAATTTTTAGAATATTATCTTTAAATACAGGTATAAAGTATAATCTAATTTTATTCTGAAATGAAGGTATCATGATTGCAGGTTGTTTTTGACTGGCGTAAAAATAATATTAAAGGAATGGTGTAATCGTGCGAAAAACATAAATATATTGTACTAGTACATGGACATAATTTAATGTACATTACCCTTGGACCACGGATTAGCAAGCCTACTTTCTTCAACACTAACAACTTTGTTTAGAAATCGCATCGCGCGATTGATGAAAACACGTGATATCTTACTACACCCCCCTCCCCCCTTGTGATATTTTGTGATTTTTTCCAAACCCCTCCCCCCCCCCTTTCGGGCCTCACGTGATTAATGGACGGCTCCATATACAATTGTTATTCATTTGTTATACCTAGCTGTTGGTTCTCCTATTTATAAATAAATAGCTGACTCGTGCGCACTTCGTTGGGTGGTAAACATATTCGACCGTTTTTTTCCGACTTACTTTACAAATCCGACTACCACAAAAAAGTCTTTTAAGTTTTCGGGTTAATATAATATAGCCTATGATACTCACAAATAACGTGGCTTTCTATTGGTAAAAGATTTTTTTAAATCGGTTCAGTAGATCCAGAGATTACCCCCTACAATCTCACAAACTCACAAACTTTACCTATTTATAATATTAGTATAAATAAAATAATAAGTAGAGCAGCGGTGGCCCAGTGGTGGCGGCCCCGACTTACGAACAGTAAGTTGTGGGTTCGAACCCAGGCAGGCGCATTACTTTGTGTAATTTTTTTCATCACCACTGCTCTCAAAAACGGTGAAGGAAAACATCGTGAGGAAACCGGCATGTCCTAGAACCAAAAATTCGAAGAAATGTGACATCTACCAACCCGTACTGGGCCCGCGCGGTGGATTATAGCCCATTCCCTCTCTTAGAGAGGAGGCCGTATGTCCCAGCAGTGGGAACATTTAGGCTGATTATGCTATACCACATCTGTGTTCCCCGGGTTGGGCAGAGGTGTACATAAAAAACACCCATATTTCGAACATTATGTTTACGTTCCTTGTGATAGGGGGCGAGCCTATTGGCATTAACCAGGCAGAAGTCCCGACTCCAAGCTGCTACTGAAAAATTCCTAAAAGACAAGGTCCCTTTGCTTGGTTATCGAACCGAAGACCTCATGCTGAACAGCAGAGCTTGCAAACAATAGAAAAACGAGACGTTTTGCAAGTTTATCCTCTATTTTAAAAAATATTTTGAAATTCGAACGGTGTCTCGTTGTGAATCCGCGATGATTTACTTCAAAAACAAATGAGTTCGCTTTCGAATTGTGTGCGCTCACTTGAGTGACGTGAACTAGTGAACTGTATAGAATATCACTACAAGTCACCATGTATTGAAACGTGGGACATATAGCGGGCTTCTAACTGCATATGACGACAGTTTAAAAATAACCTCATTTATTTATAAGTCAAGACTGATTCTATTTCTGGTTCTGTAATACCACGTGTAGTTGTAGGCTAGGAACATACTGCCTTATATACAGGAACATACTGTACTAACTGGGTTGTGGAGGTCAGATAGACAGTCGCTCCATGTAAAATACTGGTATTCAGCCGCATCCGGTTAGACTGGAAGCCGACCCCAACATAGTTGGGAAAAGGCTAAGCAGATGATGATAATATACTAATATTATAAAGAGGTAAAATTTGTATGTTTGGATGTAGGAAGAAATCTCCGGAACTACAGATCCGATTCGGAAAATTCTTTCACTGATGGGAAGCTACATTATCCCCAAGTATCACAGGCTATATGCTGAACGTTCCTGTGGGATAATAGTCTGACCATGATGCGAGCGAAGCCGCGCGTAAAAGGTAGTGCAGAATAAAAACATAAATCATAAATTCCATAAACAAAATAAAAAATAGTTTATTTTGTGTTCTCTGGCATAACTGTAAATTGATAGTAAGAAACGGTAGGTACTAAATAGATTTATGCATTGAAATAATTAATTACAATTATTTTTGCCAATTTTACAAGTAACTTGCACGCTATGTTCGAAAGTTTCTCCATTTGGATTTTCTTAGTAACAGCCACGGAGTTCGGATTTGTGCCCGGTTGATGGCAATAGCCGCCACCTAATTACATGGGACTTAAACATAACTGGCGAAATGTGGGCGTACTACCTATTAGGTACACCTCTGCCTTACCCTTCGGGGACTACAGGCTTGATGTTATATTATGTTTATGTTCGAAAATGTTACAGTTTATTTTGTGTAAAGATTATTTAACAGACAACTTTCATACGAAAAATTAAAAAGAAACTTACGGTTCCCAATGTCCCCATACATCAAGAATGAGACCGTTTTCTTACAAGTCGTATCATTTGCACTTTCAAAGATTGAAAAGCTTCTTAAGCTTTGAAAATGTGCAGTCTCAATCGCCTCCACGAGGGCGATAGCTACCTACTATACGGCACATCCGGTGCACCCCGAGTTGGTAAATGTCTCATGCCTTCTAGTTTTTGGTTCTAAAACATGTCAGTTTCCAAACAATGTTTTCCTTCGCCGTGACTAGGGCTGTCACCGAATGGCGTCGAACGGGGAAAAATGAAAAAAAAGAAATGTGGGTCGTCCGGCAGCGGGCAGACGACATAGTTGCCATCGGGGGAAAAACCTGGATGAGATGGCACAGGAACGTGGATAGAGGTCTATTACTCAGCTGTGGTCACCCACAGCTGATTATAGACCTCTCTATTCAGGCTGTGGATGATGATGATGACGATAGAAGCCAACCCCAACATAATTGGGAAAAGGCTCGGCAAATAATGATAGAAAAACGCAAAGTTGTTTCTACAATTCACGAAAAGTCCCATATCTCATTTTAAGAACCTCGATATCATTCTTAAGAGCTGGCGACAGACACACACCACACAGTTATAAACGTGGAAGAAATTTTGTTCAACCTTCAGTTACATGTATGGAGAGCCACCACTTTTACGAGTATCACTAACACTAGAAACTGGATATTTACCATGTCCACTGTTTGTTTTGAGTTCACGATAATAATGAAAAAAAAGGTAATGATAATCTTAGTGACTTCGACAGTTTAAAAACTTATACCACTATTTTTGTTTTTAATCGAATTTCACATCACTACTAGTAATAAGTAATAGTGATGATAGTTGAAATGTCTTGTAAAAGACATAAGCTCTCCAAATTTTAATTTCGTGTGGTGTCAATAATCTCAGAGTAAAATGGCTGTGATATACAGACGGACAGAAAGACAGACAAACAGACGGACAGGACGAATCTATACGGGTTAAAAACATAAGATATTCCCCCAAAAATCCGCACTTCGCCACTTCCCATCGTTTTAGCTGTGGAGCTATCCCATCCAAAAACTGACCTCGTAAAACACAGCTCGACTAGCCATTGAACTAGTGATAAGAGTAGTAAGTACATTTGGTACGACCGTTTAAATTATGTGTATGTAACTATAACTGCCAACAGGGGTAATCTATAAATAGATTACAAATACTTGCAAACGAATGTGGCCAGTTAAAAATATGCATTGTTTAGATTCTCAGACAAACAAAACAAAAATAAATCTTCGTTCGCGCGATAAGCGAAAACAATGTTATCTAAATCTGTAGCAAGCTCTGTCAGACGTCAGAATTTGAGAGTACCTAGCTTGGTTGGTGGTTGGATTAGTTGTTAAATGGGTGGGTTGATTGGTTCGTTGATTTGCAAGGAATTCTGCTAACAAGTCTCTAAAAAGGTAGAGGTAGGCTTCTCTGTTCCTTGATCATAATAATCTGGATCTATTCAAAGTTCGAGTGAATCGGTTTCTTCTAGGCAAGCGTGCTCCAGCCTAGGCCGCATCCTCGCTTCAAATCATACGAGTTACGGCCAAACGCAAGCTTAAATGTAGTATTAAAAAAAAACCAAAAGGTTCGTCGAATTGAACCACAACCCAAAAAAAAAAATGTTTTTATTTTCTTTAACCAGCACATATTTACATAGTGGTCCTTGATAATTAGCAGAAAACCCATTTGAGCTCACATAACACATTTAAAAAACTTCGCAATAGCTCTTTCCTGACATTTTTGTGTTGAACTTCTGCCAATTTCAAGTTTGAGTCTAGACTAATTAAAACAAACGGCTTTCATGAAAACAGAATATCTACATTGAAAGACTACATTGAAAACAATTTGTTACTGACAACTTCTGAAATTTTCAAAAATATCCACACTTAAACTAGCCGGAAAATAACAAGACTTACAAAAATACCTTGCGGAATAAGATAGCTGTCTTGAAAAGATTGCTTTTAGTGATAAGACCGCCCATTGTGTCACCCTATGTTATTTGTTTTCTTTTTATAATTCTTATTTGTATGGTGGGCTTACACTGTACATAATAAAGAATATTGTATTATACTCTGGCTGCTTGAAAACCTACATTTTCTAGGAATTTTCAACGATCATTAAAAAAAAATCTGAAAAAAAATTTCAACACCACATTACTAAACTAAAAGAAACTGGCGACCCCACAAGACTATTTAAAACAAACGGCTTTCAATTAAACACAACATATAAAAAAAAAACCGCCCAAGTGCGAGTCGGGCACGCGCACGAAGGGTTCCGTAACATTATCTATAAAAATACGAAAAAAACACGTTTATTGTATGGGAACCCCCCTTAATATTTTTTTTTTAATTTTTAGTATTTGTTGTTATAGCGGCAACAGAAATACAAATTTCAGCTTTCTAGCTATCACGGTTTATGAGATACAGCCTGGAGACAGACAGACAGCGGAGGCTTAGTAATAGGGTCCCGTTTTACCCTTTGGGTACGGAACCCTAAAAAAACGATAGATACTTAGCTCAAAAATTTGTGAAACATTTTCTAACAATTTTCGAACCCAAATATTCCGACAAAAATTTTTGATCACACATTACTCACACACTTTACAAACATGGAACTTTATTTAAATAACCGATTATGTACTAGTACAAATGCAACGCCGGTAATATAGCTAATTGGGTGACATAATTCTCCCGAGTCTACCAACGGACTGGCGACACTGAATTTATCACAGCACACAGAGAAGCAATTTGAACGTTATTTATATGGGACATAAGTCATTATTTTAAAAGGTGTGTTTAATCGGGCGTGGTTGCTTTTAAGGCCATTGTCCAGCAGTGGGATTGGTAAAGGTTTGGGAAAAATGAAGATACAAAAATAATGTCTGTGAGCTGGAACACTTGGATCCTATTCCCTGATCGGGCTAAGAGTTATTGTGTTTTTCAAACACACATACACATTCAGACTCCATGGCTGCTACTGAGAAATTCCGGATGGAAAAACCCGATAACACTTTGCCCAACCTGGGAATCGGACCCAGGACCTCATGCTGAGCAGTCGCGCTTGCTACCACTAGCTGATTATGCCGGTTAATTGCACTATTAGGGTTATACTATACTCCATTATACATATTTGTCGCCATTGCTACGGCTCAATGCATGAGCTTTTAACCTCAAGTTATTTAATTTGATATAGTTGACCGGGAAAAGCGTGGTTTCATTATAATTACATCTATTTAGGCTGAAATTTGTTTATGGCCGTTAATCATAATAACTATGCACGTCTAACAAAACTGGACTGCCTCATTGGCCCAGTGGTCGTAAGCGCGACTGCTGAGCATGAGCTCCTGGGTCCGATTCCCAAGTCGGGCAAATTGTTATTGGGGTTTTCGTTCACGAATTTCTCAGCAGCAGCCACGAAGTCTGGATTTGTGGCCGGTCGATGGCAATATGCTCTCCCCCTATTACATGGGACATAAACGTAACTAGCAAAATGTGGGTGTAGTAGTAGGTACACCTCTGCCCACCCCTTCGGGGATTACAGGCTTCATGTTATATTATGTCTAATACAACACGTAAAAAGTTTATAAACAGTTTACTCGGATATAAGATAGATAATATTTAGAAAATCAATGCATGGGAGTAGGTACTTAAGTGTTGCAATTGTCTCTGAGAATGAGACACAGACAACAAAACAACTCTATCATTAATTAAATAACATAAAACACTGTTTTATGCTTTCATGTTTTATAATATATAATATATAATTATATAATCTTTATATATACAATTCTTCTGTGAGTGTGTATGTCACTGAACTTCTCTCAAACGACTGGACCGATTTTGATGAAATTTTTTGTGTGTGTTCAAGGGAATCTGGGAATGGTTTAGATTCACAAAAAATTAGGGTAGGTAGGGTAGTAGGTAGGAAAACATGCATTGCAACGCACGGCACAGCTAGTAATATTATAAATGCGAAAGTAACTCTGTCTGTCTGTCTGTCTGTTACGCTTTCACGTCTAAACCACTGAACTGATTTTAATGAAATTTGGTACAGAGATAGAGTTGACCTTGAGAAAGAACATAGGATAGTTTTTATCCCGGACTTTTGAAGAGTTCTCTTGGAAACGCGATATAACCGTACTCGACGCGGGCGAAGCCGCGGGCGGAAAACTAGTGTTTTATAACTAAAGGTTTTGGTGACTTTAAATCGAGTTCCAGTAGTGCGCGTAGCAAAAGACTAAGAAACAGGGTAGACAGATTTGTCTGTACCTAACAAAACAATGTATTTTCCATCCACCCGCATGGTCCAGTCATCCCGTGATCATGGCGCTTGCAACAGCGTCGAAATATCGGGAGCTCAGAATTGTTAAGAATCACGGAAGGTACCCCGTGACAGTGTAAGTTTAATTATAATAATAATAAATATCTTGGGACAACCAACACACCGCCATCTGATCCCAAACTAGGCAGAGCCTGTACTATGGCAACCAGACAACTGATAAACATACTTATATATTTCTAAATACATACAAATTATAGATAAATTACACACCCAGATACAGAACAAATAATCGTACTCATCGCACAAATTTGTCCTGTGTGGGAATCGAACCTACGACCTCCGTCCTAGAAGTCAGGGTCACTAACCACTAGACCAACAGGCCTATCAAATAAATTAAATAACTTGTTTTTACAAAATATTTCGAGGGTTATGCTGGTGACGGTTAAACCCAATAACACTTTGTCCGACCTGAGAACCGAACCCAGGACCTCATGTTCAGTGGTAGCGCTTGCTACAAAACCTAGGAGGCAGTACATTGCGCTCGTTTAAAATATTCATGTTGTTCACAAATCTGGATGTGGATGGCTTGAGTAGGGAAGCACCACTGAAGCGATGGATGGACTATGTCAAGGATGATATGGCTAGAAAAAAGGTGACTGCTCAGATGACGTCTCGCTGATGGTGGCGGGTGTGTCGGGTCATTTAGTTCTCTTCAATATGGTTGAGTTGAATGGCGCTGATCCATGCGTCATGTTCGTGAACGGGCGCTGTCAGTTGGGACTGGTCATCTTTTAGCTGCCACGGTTTATTTTAATTACTTTATTTTTAAATTGTTGGTTTAATCTTTTACTCTGGACGCTCCTAATGCGCACGTCCTTCTACATAGTTCTCACATATATGTATGTATAATCTTAACATGCACGATGTAACCAAGATTTTGTAACAATATTTTGATTTAAAACGAGTGTCCATGGAGTTTCTTGCCCATTCTTCTCCATAGAGATCTACGCTTTGGAATGTGCAACTGCAGTACTTTCTCAAGTTATTATGCCTTGTGACTGGGACTGTTGCTTAGCTTCACTTTTTTTTGACTTTCAAAAATGCCTGTAATGGTTTAATTGAAATATAAATGCTTTGAGTTTGAGTTTGAGTTTGACGAGTAATAGGAATGGAACAACTACCAAGGGGTAAGTATTACCCAGTACTAACTGGGTCGTGGTCATTGTGGAGGTCAGATAGGCAGTCGCTCTATGTAAAATACTGGTATCCAGCTGCATCCGGTTAGACTGGATGCCGACCCCAACATAGTTGGGAACAGCCAACGCAGTAGATGATGAGGAAGCATGAAGAAGAAGCCATACTACGCCTACTTGAAACCAATTAGGGATAAACGCAGAAGAATAATGTGGTTCATAAATCTATTATTAAAATGTGTTTTCTTGTAAAATCTAGTCTATCCCGTTTATTCACTGTGCCAGTTAACACGGCCGCAAGTGCACTGCACGTCAGTAAATACGTTTAATAGGATGACACAATTTGTATGTCTGAGTAACGACGGCCCCCAGTGTAGAGCTCGTTTTACGAAATTAAAAGATTCATCATCGCCTATGTTTTGTTATGATGATTTCATGGACGGTGACAAACAATCTAGATTGTCATTTCTTTGTCATCGTCTAGTCTAGATTCTAGATGATAACATTTCAAGTATTGTAAGCGAATTCTAAAAAGGACGAGGTTCTCAATACGGTTGTATTTTTTAAATAAAATAAATAAATAAATTGTGTTTTATTTCAGGCAAAATACCCATAGGCAACAAAAAAATGTATCATTAAAAATCATTGAATAATCATTACAAAAATCAATAAAATCATTAAATAAAAAATAAAAATATCAATAAAATCATTCAAAAAAATGAAACAAAATAAAAATTAATCATGGAGGTATGTACACTTGTACAGGTACTCATAGTCTTTAAAAATATCAAACATTAATTAAAATGTTAGCTACCTTATAACTCCGTGATTACTATCCGATTCTACTAATCCGATTTAAGTGATTCGTTTTTCATCTGGTAGAGGAAACTTGCGGTGGTCCCAGATTTTTATTCACATTGCTTGGGAACACAGACATTCAAATTTATGAGCGATAGACGGGACAAGACGAAGTAAATCGTAATCTAAAACTTGTTACCACTTAGTAACAAGTCTCTCTGTCTAGTGTCATACGCTTGTCAGGTAGCATTCGTGTGTCAAAATCGAAAAAGTTCAGGATGAAAATTATTGTACGACAATATTCCCAATGTCCGTTCTATGAGTGTTTTAAATCTCTTTGCTTGGGAAGTTTATGAATTATCTTCTATAATACATACACCATTATTTTTAGGTCATTCTGGAGCCGAATACCATGAACTCGATCATCGAACTCGAAACGATTGGGACTATTTTTTTCAAAAAATAACAATAAAAAAAAATACGAAAGAATAAATTTCATGTTTTTTTTTGTGAAATAATGAGAATCGATCGATGAATGAATTTTTCAATGGGTATCGTTCGCATGTGTTGCCGATCGTGGATACGTTTTACACACACATATGCATTTGAGTTCTCATTATTTAAAAAAAAAAAAATTCTTTCGTGTTTTTTTTTATTGTTATTTTTTGAAAAAATAGTCCCAATCGTTTCGAGTTCGATGATCGGCTCCAGAACGACCTGAAAATAATGGTGTATAGCGATCTGCGGGTCCAGTATAATAACGCACTGAGGATACTGTTGAGGCTGCCATGGCGATGTAGCGCGTCAAAGATGTCTGCGGAAAGGCATATAGATGGTTTTGCGGCCATCATATGGAAGAGAAGCGCTTCCCTGCTTGCTCGTCTTCGTGCCGGTACCAATAGTATCTTGAGTTTATTCGCAGATAGGATGGGAGTCTCCAATGCTGCGATATTGGATGAAAATTCACACGAAATAAGCCATGTATGTCTACTAACACTAGTTTTTAAGACCATATTTACTAACACTATGGGCATAGCCCGAAATAAATGCTATAATAATACAGATTCTTTTTCTACGTCTATTTATGTGTATGATTTGCTGATAACTTTTAGTGACAATGGAAAATTAATAGTCGACAAGAGTTTGTGCGAGACACCTACCATCATACCGTAACGAAAAAGGCTGAAAAAAATATTTCTTTGATCAATGAAACAAACAAAACTCAGCGACTTCCGGAAGTAAAGTTACTTTGCAATTTAATTTTTTTTTTGGATGTAATATTTTTTTTTTGCAACAAAAATGTATGATTAAGTCCGCTATCAGCGATAAGACCACCATTGTACTCAAAGAATTATTAAAATGCCTATGTTACTATTTTTTTGTTTTTTTTTTACGTTGCCCCACATTAGGAATTTCTCCTGTATCGTGGGTGCGTTTACAACCATTTAAACTCAAATACACAAACAGCCAGACCCGGAACAACTATCTATAGGCCATACAAATATTTGTTCCGTGCGGGAATCGAACCCGCAACACGAAGCACAGCAGTCAATCGCTCAGCCACTGCGCCAACCGTGCCGTCATTTCGATGTGATACAATCGCCAAATGTTGCTGTAATTATACCCAGCACTTGCAAACTGGAAGAAGTTATTTTGGAGCCTCACTCAAGTGAGGGCACACAATTCGAAAGAACTCATTTGTTTTTAAAGTTCTGTAAAACTTTGTCCAACCAGGGAATGGAAGACTTCACGTTCAGCAGAAACGCAGTACAAAATTATGACGTCACTAAACAATAACTTTGCTTTACATACTCTTTTGGGAATAAGGCGTGACAGTTTTTCTCAGATTCTAGTTTTGTTATTCATTTCAAAATCTCGACATTGGCAGCTTTAAGAGTGATTTCCCAGAGGTACGTATGAAAGGCAATCGAAGAAGTGTACTGCCTTCTCTCTTATCAACTAAATATTATAAGAACAACTCTGATCTGCCTAAGCACGTTAAACCGTTAGTCCCGGCTGTCAATTGTAGATCTTTGACAGTCGCTACAGGTTTTCAGTGGCCCCAAAGTCTGACAACCAATCTTACGAAAGGGTATCGTATTAGCCAGTACTAACTGGGTTGTGGAGTTCAGATAGGCAGTCGCTTTATGTAAAATACTGGTATTCAGCTGAAAACTGATCCCTACATATTTCGGGAAAGCCTGGCTAGATTAGAGTTCATCATCTGCTTACCTTTTTTCCCAACTATGGGCTCGGCTTTTAGTGTAACTGAATGCAGTTGAATTCCAGCCTTGCATTACATAGAGCCACTAGCAATCTGAACTCCATAATCAAATTACTGAGTAACAATATGACACCTCTACCCCTAGACTGAAAGTACTGGCGACAAATAAATCGACGACGGATGGACTCAATGTAACGCTCTCAATACACTGTGCTGGTCGTGGACGAATTTAAATACGCATAATCATAGCATTAAAAACTTGTATTTAAATAAAACTTGCGAAAAATTTGTAACTTTGACCCCCAATCCGTAACTAGAAGGTCCCCAAGGAGTCTAATATGGCCGTTATAGCAAAATCATAATAGGATAATAATATGAATTACGTTTAAATTCATAAAATGGTCATAGAATTATCACCTTGTGACCATTTTACGAATGTAAACGTAATCATATTATTATCCTATAATGATTCTGCTCAAGTGGCCATTTTAGACCTCCAGGTATAGTCTAACAAAAATCTGGTCGTGGACGAATTTAAATACGTATAGTCATAGCATTAAAAACTTGTATTTAAATAAAACTTGTGAAAATTTTGTAACTTTGACCCCCAATCCGTAACTAGGTCCCCTGGTAAAGTTTAACAAAAATCTGGTCGTGGACGAATTTAAATACGCATAGTTATGGCATTAAAAACTTATATTTAAAGTGAAACATTTGTAACTTTGACCCCCAATCCGTAACGAGAAGGTCCCCAGATATAGTCTAACAAAAATCTGGTCACAATGACGGGGAGAACAAGAACCTTTCGATATCCTACTAATATTATAAATGCGAAAGTTTGTGAGGATCGATGGATGGATGTTTGTTACTCTTTCGCGCAAAAACTACTGAACGGATTTGGATAGCATACAGATAGCTTTTAACCTGGATTAACACATAGGATAATATTTATCCTGGTTGTATGATCCCGTGGGACAATTATCAAAATCCACGCGGGCGCAGCCGCGGGCATAAGCTAGTAAGTTTATAAACTGACATAGTAACACGGGCGCTGTCAGTTGTGACTGGGCATCTCTTTGTTGTCACGGCTTATTTGAATTAATTATTTTATTTTTGTATAGTTTTTTTTTGTTTTTACCATGGACACTTTTAACGTGCACATCTTGCTACATCGTTCTCACATAATGTGCTATCTCACATGAATGTAACCAAGATTTTGTTAAAATATTCTGATATAAGAATAAAAACACACATATAACAAAATATATAAAGTTAAAAGAGATAAACAAGAAAAACTACAACAACTTAATTCTGAGACGAATCTGCAAACTTCTTGTGTAAATGCTCTCGAGCGTTCACTTTCAAAGTAAATCGACTGGTCACCGTCATGATACTCTGAGGGTGCACATTCCAAAAGACCGCCTGGACAAAGAAAGAAGAATTTATAAAAGCAAAGCGGTGAGACATCGTAGAAGACAATTATTTGAGGAAGGAAGATTCTTGCTGTGCAGAGCATAAATATTGACAATGAGAAGTCAGATAAGAAGGAGATGGATTTATGATGAAGAGAAACCAGACACTTGTAAGGTTACTACGATGCGAAAAAGATGTGCTTCCCTAGTGCGCCGGGTGCGGGCCAGCCCCAACATTATACTGCAGTGTGTAGCGAGCCGACTGGACTGCTTGTGTGTGAATCGTTGCTGCAAGCTTTCCACATCGGTGTTGAGCTTGTAGCAGGGATTCTTTTTTTTTTATTATTACAAAATGGGCCTGCTCTTGACCCCGATAACGCCTGATGGGAAGCGATGGATGAGGTCTATGATGAAACGAGCGTGCCCAGAAGATGCCTGTTCACTCTTGCTTTGAAGGCAGACGGGTTATATGTGGGAGGGAACACAGATGCCGGCAGAGAGTTCCACAGTTTGGCTGTGCGCCCAGTACCTACGACTTGTTATATCAACCAAGTGTGGATGGTACGCCGCAGTACGTCTGCTTGTCCGGTGGTAAAAGGGTTTTCCTTTCTATAATGCAGTGTTAGGTTTAGTGTGTATGTTAAGTTTAATAACATAGTTGTTAAGAAATATTGTTACAAATTATATTGAGTCATGTTACTTATTTATTTTATTTAACTTATAGAAGGCTTACAGACTAACAAAAAAAATTATATAAAAAGTGTAATATTTCCAAATCGCTAATTACAAGCCTCCACACGTAAACAAAAAAAAAACTAGTAATACCGATAAAAAAAAGTACAGACGACAATTAATTACTAACGAGAGAAGTTGTTGTTGACTTGTTCATTAAATATAAATAAATAAAACCGTCAATGCTCTGCGCTGCCGGATGAGTAACCACCTTAACAGCGATCGATGTGCAGATACCTGATCATACTGCGGAAATTGAAGACGAATCGAATGCAGTTATTAAGAAGTCGGTCAAGTTTATTGAGGAGATCTGCATTCAGGTCATAGTAGCACACGTCACCATAGTCAATTATGGGTAAGATTAGGGACTGTACGAGCATTGCCTTAAGGTGAATGCGACCAACCAACCCGCGAAATTCAAATTTTCTTACGTTTTTTGCAATTTGCAAGCCAGTGCTAGGTTGTATGTTGATTAAAATATTATTCGCGGCTGTAAGACATAATTATGTAGTTACAGAATTATAATCATCAAAATCACCAATACAACCCTCCAAGTTCATAAAGGCGTAGGAACAAAAAAAAAACAGAAAGCAATTCCTACAGCTTTATGAACTTAGAGCGTTGTATTGATGACTTTGATGATTATAATTCTGTAACTACATATGTCTTACAGCCGCGAATAATATTTTAATCAACATACAACCTAGCACTGCATGGCCTGCAAATTGCAAAAAACGTAAGAAAATTTGAATTTCGCGGGTTGGTTGGAGCATTCACCTTAATGTGTGATGGAAAAATATCTTTTAATCAATAGAGCGACCGCAGCGTTCCGGTGACTTTCTTGCTCACAACCGCGACCTGCTTACGCCAGACAAACAAGTGTCAACATGCATACCCAGATCCTTGACGTCAGTGCTAAATAGAATCACTATGCCATCAAAGGTAACCGGTGGCACCGTTAAACCATTCAGCCTTCAAAAGCTATGGGGGTTCCCTACAATGACTAACTTTTTTTTTTTAGGATGTGAAATCATCAAATAACTCCTCCCGTTCTGGGCGGAGCGGAAGGGAGTGTTTGACTTTTACTGACTAAAACCCATCCATGTTCCTTCTTTTGCCCTTTGTGTTCCAGGGCCGCGGTATCTCTTTCGAAAAGTCCCGCAGCCCTGGATAAATGATAGCCTGGCACTTGGTTGGGTTAACCACCACACCGAAACGAGCAGACCAGTTTTTAACTACGCGTAAATTCCGGTTTACTTAGTTGTAAACCCCGGGTATCTTTACAACTCAAGTAACAGTTTTAGATGTTAGTTAGTTAAGAGAGGCAGTCACTCCATGTCACTGATATTCAGCTTCATGCGGCTAGAATGGAAATGAAATGGAAATATTTGAAAAAAAGACTAGGTAGATAGTGGTGTGCAACTGGGCGTAAAACTAAAAATAAAATAACTTTTGATAAACATCTGGAATCTTAATCACTGGACTATTTCAAACTCTTCAGATGTTATTCTCATTTCATTGTTCGTGAATATTTATATACTGCTTCGTTAGTCTAGTGGTTATAAACGTAAGCTGAGCAACGCTAAGCGCCAAGTCTTTGGATTCAGTTCCCAGGTCGGCCAGTGTTATTGGGTATTTTCATCAGGAATCTCTCAGTAGCAGTCACGGAGCCTGGATTTGTGCCCGGGAGATGACAGGCTCGCCCTGTCTTATGTGGGACTTAGATAACTGGCGAAATGTGGGTGGAGTGTTAGGTACACCTCTGCCAAACCCTTCGAGGATTCCAAGCGTGATGTTCACAAATGTCTTATTTAATAAACTAACTAGTTACATAATTACAATAAATAAACTAAATTAAACTAACATAAAAGACTGACTGCCATTTTTCAAAGGGAATCCGGTAGGAATCGAGTTGTATGAAACCTTCGCCACTGATACATATAATTGCAACAAAAACTCCTCAACGCTGTCAGGTTTTGTACTTAATTTAGTCGGAATTAAAACAATGCAATAGTAAGTAACCTTTGACATTTAATTAATTTGAATACTTATTTGAATATTCATTGTGTTATTAAAATGTATCCATCATGTACATTTATCGAAATAAAAGTTTTTTTTTTAAATTATTTCTTGATTAAAAACAAAAAAAAAATATAACCCAAAGATCTTTGACATTTTAATAACGTGAATACTTATTTGAATTTTCATAGTATTATTAAAATGTATCATGTATATCTATGAAAATAAAAGTTTTTTTTTTAAATTATTTCTTGATTAAAAACAAAAACATTTAAAACCCAAAGATCTTTGACATTTTATGAACGTGAATACTTATTTGAATGTTCATTGTATTATTAAAATGTATCATGTATAACTATGCAAATAAAAGTTTTTGGTAGATTTCTATTTCACTAAGCTTAATCAAGTAATGGGTCTGTCTCAAAAAAGTGGCACACTTTCAAAATTTTGTTTTATTTAATTATATAATTAAATAAAACAAAATTTTATTGGTTTTATCTTTATTAATAAATCAACTTTATGTATATTAAGTGTAACTATATTCCTAGTGAGATAGTAAAGAATCGCTTTCGTATAACTATGTTACGGTATACAATTATATCCCAAGGGATATAACTATATTACGGCTTCATCTATCTTACTGCGACAGATATACATGATACATTTTAATAATGCAATGAACATTCAAAAAAGTATTCACGTTAATAAAATGTCAAAGATCTTTGGGTTATAAATGTTTTTGTTTTTAATCAAGAAATAATAATAAAAAAAAAAAACTTTTATTTGCATAGTCATACATGATACATTTTAATAATACAATGAACATTCAAATAAGTATTCTAGTTCATAAAATGTCAAAAAAGTGGCACACTTTTGAAATTTTTTCAATTTTCCAAAAATGTTTGAAATTAAATAAGCTTTAATATACTACAATATGATGACAATATGATGACAATATGATACAATTTGACTTTTATGAGACAAACCCTAATATATTTATAAAACTGAACTTAATCTAGTAATATAAGTATGTCACTAAACTTCGACGGTTTTATAATCATATTCCTAGTGAGATAGTAAAGAATCGCTTTCGTATAACTATGTTACGGTATATAATTATATCCCTAGGGATATAACTATATTACGGCTTTAATAATAATAATAATATATATTTAATTCAATCAACATTGGATCATATACAACACAATTATTATACAATTACAACCAAAATTAAAATTTTATCTATCTTACTGAGACATCTATGGAAATAAAAGTTTTTGTTTTTTAATTATTTCTTGATTAAAAACAAAAACATTTATAACCCAATGATCTTTGACATTTTATTAACGTGAATACTTTTTTAAACCGACTTCAAAAAAAAAGGAGGAGGTTTCTCAATTCGACCGTATATATATTTTTTTTTTTATGTGTGTTCGCGGATAACTTCGTCGTTTTTGAATGTTCATTGTATTATTAATATGTATGTTTAACTATGAAAATAAAAGTTTTTTTTAAATTATTGCTTGATTAAAAACAAAAACATTTATAACAATAACAAAAAATGCAGAAGTAAAAAATAAATGAATATTGATGTTTCCACGAACAATTTGAGGGGTCCTGAACCACAATAATACTTTCAGATATTCAACTTCATCCGGAGTGAATGGACCGACCCCAACATAAAATAATTGGGGTTAGCTTGAGCGCATAACAACATAATTGTTTTCTCCACCATTGCCAAAAATCGGCTTACAAAGAACTCAGCCCTATTCTATAAAGTTCACTTGGATCCTCAATCAATTGAGCGCACACAATTCGAAAGCGAACTCATTTGTTTTATAAGTAAATAATCGCGGATTCACAACGAGACACCCGTTCGAATTTCGAAGTAATGTAAGTAAGTATGTTTAGAAAATGACATTTCTGTTTAATTTTTTGACGTTTCTGAAACATGACATTGGTTAATATTAAAATACGGAATGAAAATTTTCAAAGAGCTGTCGCCATATTGAATATCCTGTGAGTTCATACGGGTTAAGATTGTGAGTGTGACACATTCTGTAGCAAGACAATTCATATTTTGTAATAATTGGTTTGAATAATTCAATACCAAATGGGTACTCAGGACGTGGTATCAATGACCTTGAAACAAACTTTGAGTTATACCTACAGAGGTATAGTTTACTATTTTTCAATACACTTTCTCGAAAACTCGTTCATATCGTACTACGATTAGTTCATTAAGCAATGTATTTCACACGCATGGATTTTCAATAATTTTCTTCACACGTGCGTAAATAAAATTTTCCACAGAGAAACTAAGTCCAAATAGGTTCAATGACTATAGTCGGCGGTTATTGTTTTTTGTTAAATCTCGGCAAAGGGAATTGCGTCTTTACGGCGTAAATATTTTTTGAGTATTTAAATTGTGTTTATAAAAAGAATATCAGAGATAAAAAAGATTATTTAAAACAAATATTTAGTTTTATGAAAAATATAAAGAGATCAATATCCAATGGACCCTTTTTTTTTTTTTTGGACGGCGGGAAATCATCAAATGACCCCTGCCGCTCTGGGCGGAGCGGAAGGGAGTGTCAGACTCTTACTGACTAAAAACCACCCATGTTCCTTCTTTGGCCCTTTATGTTCCAGGCCGCGGTATCTCTTTCGAACAGTCCCGCAGCCCTGGCAGATCATTATGGACCCTGCCGGGAGCTTTGTAAAAAATAAATTTTAATCTTCATTTATCTATATGGATACTAAAATATTAGTTCGTAAGTTTGTATGTCTTCGAAACTACCGAGCCGAATCCGAAAATGCTATCACTAATGGGACGCTTCATTATCCCCGAATGTACCCTGGCTTTATACAAGACGTCCCGAGGATGTATTTGCGACAATAACGCAAGCAAACCTGCGGACAAAACCTAGTGTATTCTCTTTATTTTGATTGCAGTTGTATCAACTATTTCATAGATATGTATTATACTAGGTGTAAACGGAGACTTCACCAAGCCAAGACCTTCAGCCAAGCACTGTGTACATCAAACTAAGTAACTCTACTTAAAAATTTTTGCTGGGAAAAGATTTTTTATAAAACATTGTGCTGATGGATGCACTGAATAGTACGGGCGCGGGCGTCGCGCGTCGTTGAGATATTTAAAGTCAAGCTTGACTTATAACATTAAAAACTTGAAAAGTTGTGAAAAAGTTGAAACTTTGACCACCAATATCTCCGTAACAAGAAGGTTCCCAGGCATGGTCTACAACAACAAAAAAAATAGCGCATTGACGGAGAGAATAATAGTAAGTATAGTATCTAAATTTCCTTGTTTTGCCTTTTTTACACACTGTGTCTTCATTTCTAATCCATCTTTCCTCTCGCAGGGCTGCTGGAAGAAATTTCTTATGAAATAAGCAGTACTTTTGTGCTCTTCTATGTCATTATATTATCCTGTTAAGTATTTGTGTTTACATAAATAAATAAATAATTGCCTTTCGGCTTCGTTATGGGTATTTTTACAGCCATTATACAGTTTAATTCTTAACCCTTATTTTGTCGCAGACGGGTCAAATAGGCCACACACATTGCAATTTAAAACCAATGCATGCTAACCCCAATTTTGAAACGTGTGTGAGAAAGATAAAGTAATATAAGATTCTTCATGGATGATATGGCTAGAAAGAAAAGGGTGACTCATGAGATGACCAATAATAGAGAAGTCTAGAAGAAGAAGACATGCTGCGCCGACTCCAAATAAATTGAATTGGAACTGGAGACTGATTTCCAAGATTGTTGGATTAGCAAAAGTAAGAGCTATTATAATTTGAACTCAGTGTGTACAGACGCTAGCACATCAAGCTACCCGAAACTGTCAAATTTTCTTAATCAACCTTGAACCTAATGCTTCAGCGATAAAGTTGAAAATCTATTAAAGAAATTTGACAGATTGTAGTAGCTTTATGTGCTGGCGTCGGTACATTATTCACAAACTACAAATAAATCTAAAATGTAAGTGCAATTATCAAAATGGGAAAAAAAATCAGAGCGTCAAAAATTTCTTCCACATCGTTCTCAATAGAAAAAAAAAGTGTTCTCAAAAAAGCCCAGAGTGCCGTGCCGTGCCGTGAAAATACTGACAGCAATACCACGTTGGATGGCAATACTGATTCTTTGACCAACAAAAGGCCTCTGGTCACGTGAAGAGTCGCCTAACCGCTTAGCGAAATCCCGAAATACTAAGTGGGCACTCGGACCCCATGGCCCTAGTATAGCAACCCCAAACGGCTCAATACATTACATTATTATAATACTAGCTTTTGCCCGCGGCTTCACTCGCGTTAATTTAGAATTTGACAAACAATTCGGGTTGTACTCTGCTAATAATAAGTAATAGTAAGTAGTAAAATTAGTAAGTAGTAATCAGTAATAATATAATTCAAACATGATTCGAAAGACACGTGGCGCCACCTATTACCAAGAGAAAGTTATTGTTGTTTTTCTCAGGTACAGTCCTTTTTTTCGGGATGAAAGGTACCCTATGTCCGTCTCTGTACACCTGAGAATGTAAATGCAAAATTTCAGGATGATCGGTTCAAAGGTTTAGACGTGAAAAGGTAACAAACAAACTTACTTTAGTAAGTATTGTATATAGTAAGTAAGTAAGAATGGATGGATATTAGTATGGATTACATTTTCTTATTTACTTTTCTTGTATCAGCTCTTGCTGCAGGCAGCCGATATGATACTGCTTCAAGGCACTCATGAAACAAAAATCACCATATTGACAAAAAGTTTGGTGATCGTTTGAGCTCAAGATGCTGAAAGTTGCAACTGATGATCTAGACTAAGTCCATGAGGGTAGATTTCACTAATTGAACACAATCACCAACATCTGTACCGCATTAAAGAGTTATGTGTATAATCATAACTATGAAATATTGATAGTGACACTAACAGTTCTTGAGGAACTCGTGGCTAAATAATAACAGCCGCTCTGGTCGAGCCGTGCTTGTTTGTCCATGAATATGACCACCCATTACGAGTATCAAGTTTTCTCCGCGCCTCAGAAAGCACGTTGAGCCGTTGGTCCCGGCTGTCATTTGTGGATCATTGACAGTCGTTACAGGTAGTCAGTGGCCTGGAAGTCTGACAACCAGTCTTACGAAGAGGTATCGTAGTACTAACCACAACTAACTGGGTTGTGAAGGTCAGATAGGCAGTCGCTTCATGTGAAATACTGGTATTCAGCTGCTTCTGGTTGGACTTCAAGCCGACCCCAATATAGTTGGGAAAGGGCTAGGCAGTTTTTTTTCGCTGTAGGGTTAAGATAGAATGCACTTTATAGAGTCTTTGTTTATCAAGTCACAATGACCTTGAAACAAACTTTGAGCTATACCTAAAGAGGTGTAGTTTATTATTTTTCAATACACTTTCTCGACAATTGGTTCATATCGCATTACGATTAGGTTCAATATGCAATGTATTTCACACGCGTAGATTTTCAATATTTTTCCGCACACGTGCGGAAATAAAAATTTCCAGAGATAACTACACTTAAACTAAGTCCGAATGGGTTCAATGACTATAGCCGGCGGTGATTGTTTTTTTTTAAATTTGGGCAAAGAGAAATGCGTCTTTACGGCGTAAATATTTTTTGAGTATTTAAATTGTGTTTATAAATAGAATATCATAGATAAACATGATTATTTAAAACAAATATTTACTTTTATGAACAAATTAACATTTATTTGTGTTCTAAATTCAAAAAATATTTTAATTTTCTATTTTTCATATTAGGCTCTTTAGCGGCATCATACCTTTGCTTCTTCTTCAACCTGGCGAAAGCAAAGCGCGGAAAAAAAAAGCAAATTAAATCATAGTTTCCTAATAATTCTTGACAAAATACTTTCCATTCTAATATTTTTTATTTCTTCAAAAGTGTATTGAAAAACGACGTTTGATACGCGTGGGGATCTGTTACTGCAGTTCTCGGCTCCATAACACCCTCGCCTGCAGCTCGGATGTTAATTCCGCCTCGAATGCAATAACACAGTTTCCCCACTTATATCAAAATGTACTATATTATTAACATAAATATTCATTAAAATACATAAACATAAGCCTTTTTTCCAAGGGGTAGGCAGAAACAATAGAACGCCACCAGCTACGATACTTATGTACAAAATACCTGCTCGTTTTACTCATCAAAAATATATAAGCCATCATCTGCATAACTTTTTCCCAACTATGTTGGGGTCGGCTTCCAATCAAGCAAGCTAAGCATCAGGTATTCAGTAGTATATTTAGTAGTCATGAAAATAGTACGTTATTCTTATTTTAAAAATCTAAGCGATACTAGCAGCTAATTATTATTTGCGTTAAAAATTCGTATTTTCAACGTTCACACAGTATGACGAAATTAGTTGCTATTTTTAATGACATTGACGTAATTGCAAACCAGTAATTAATGCTTACAAATAGGACATTTTTACATGAAACTATGCTTAAATAAATTAAACAATCCTGAAAATAGAAATAAAATATGAATTTCAGAAGTTTTTCGTCGCGAAATTGACGAAAATTGTCTGAAGACAAAAATCCTAACCTGTTTTCGCTAGGGACATCGATCCGGTATTTTTTTGTGTTCATATCTAAGATTACTTAATACGATTACATTGTTACAATGACCAGTAATCAGATTAACCTTACACGTAATTTCTCGTCACCCACATATTCACAATGGACGGAATATGTGTCAACTTTGACATTGGCAAAAAAGTTCGCCTGTGAAGCATGGAAATCCTTACAAAATTGTCCAGACATCACCACGGGAAGACAGCGCATGCTTCACTCCCATTCAGGAACGTAACCAGAAAGAGACAATTATAGAAGACAGAGAGAGACAGCGATAGGATTCCTAAAATTCAGGGAAAACCACTTTGGCTGCCGAACATTAAAACACATTAATGGTTATGTCATTCGTGCAATTTTTTAAATCTGTCACTTCGAATACGTCATACTTTCCCCGCAATTGGAATACTTCATTTAAAATTTCGATTCAAAAAATTAAAAAGAAAATGCGGCAAAAATGAACAGCCACTTTTTTTTTTAGCTAGCGCGGCGCGGCATAGTTGACGCCTTAACATTCGTCCGTCTGTTACTAACTGCATTAGACAGATTTTAGGTCACTCTAACCGAACTAAACTGGTGAATTAAATGAAGGATAATTTACTTACGTGTGCTGCATCGACCACGGGACATCAAAAAACACTTAAGTCTTAACATTTGTTAGAAAAACCGACAATTTAACATGTAATAACGATTAAAACACACGACACAGTTATAACCTGTGAGCTTTACACTAGAAATTTATTTTTACACTAACTCGGTATGTGATGCGCGGTTAATTTTAAATAATTAAATTTAAACACAGTAAGGTTGAAATGTGTGTGGTTACTAGTTTCGTGGGGAAAAAAAATCAATTGCAGACGGTCCGTCGGGTAGCCATTTTGTCTCCGACTGGATAAGCAGGGCACTGTTTTTACGCATGCGCCAAGTGCCGCCCAAATATCTATGCTCGAATAGATGAGTACAACAGAATATGTGGAAGACTTGGAACCCTCTTAGCTCAATGTTACTAACGTCATTTTTTGATGGTGGCCGAGTTTTTCTTTTAAGAAAACTCTTTTCCGTTTAAAAAAGTTGAATGCGTGGTTAAATTTATATTTAAATTGATATTTTCTTTTTCTATTTTGATGTTTGTTAAAAATAAAACGACACACGCTTTTTTAGGGTTAATTATATGGAATGGAATTAGAACATATTTTTAACCATCACTTTTTTTACAATAGATTGACAGATGAATGAGACACAATAAAATATCTAGAAATAAATCCACTTTTCAATATATATCAGTATTGACAATCATTTCCTACACTTAGTAGCCAATATTAAACTACCTTCATTCTTAATACTTTCAAGGACTGAACAATGAAATCGCTCAAGCAAAATATTCGCATTGTTCGCAGAGTACCAACACGGTTCGCCCAAGTGCTTCACTCAAACTAAGATAGATGGCGCTGTTCTCAAGATGCTACCAAACAGTATGTGGTTTAGATGATAGGTACCTATTTATTATTTTCATAGTCCATAGTGCGTGTAAGTAAATATAGGTTTATTTATTGATTCAAAAGAACAATTGTTTTAGAGTATAGGTAGGTAGGCAAGTGGGTAAATATAGCAAAACCGCTATTTCCTCTACCCAGCTACTTGTTAAAAACAAATTATTAAATTAGTGTCTTTATACTTATTATATTCTGCTACAGACTGTCTTCAAAGTGATTTCTTTTACAAAATACTTATACTTTAAATAAATAAAATTCATTTATTTCAGACAACAGTGATCCATATTTTGTTAGTATTACACACAGCTTATATTCTAGTGTTAGTAACATTGATAAAATATATTATTAAAACAAAGGATGACTCGGCAGAAAAACACATTCCCTACCTAATCAACCTCCGCACAAAATGCTTGATATTTGGAGTATAGCTCTCCGCCACAGCTCTCAGGATATAGTTGCGACTACTCCGCACTCTGCACAGCAGCGAAGCCGTTTTTTTTCGTAATATGGCATGAAAGCCATCTGTGTGGGCCTCAGCAAACATTTCTGAAGCGCTACAAAAACGAGGCAGTCGCAACAACATCCTGAAAGCATTATTGCGATTCAATATAATAATATTGAATGCGCAGGACATCCAGCGATCTCTTAGTGTAGTTGACCCAAAGATTGCTCGTGTAAAAGCTCTGACAATAGGCCTCAAAAAGAGTAATTTTTACTAGGTCAGAACACCGAGCAAATCTACGGGCCAACATGTTACCTCTGACCGCCAGTGCCCTACGCTCCCTATCAATATCTAAATCATCCTTAAGATCGTCGGTGATGAAATGTCCAAGGTACTTGAAATTGGAGACTCTGTTTAAATGGAGTCCATTCAGCTTTATAATTTCTGGTACAGATTCTGGACATCTACCAGCGGCCCTAAAGAGCATATATTCACTCTTGGTGACATTATAAATAAGTCCATGTGAGGCAGCATAAGTCTCACAAACTTTGAGCAATTCCCTGATTGCCCCAGCAGTCGGGCCCAGCAGCACCATATCGTCTGGGTAACTGATGTTATTGACGCTTACTCCATTTATTCGACAACCAACTGTCATGCTGCTGAGCTCAGTGATGAGGCCATCAACATACAGGTTAAAGAGCCTAGGGGATGTTAACCCCCCCTGTCTCACACCGCATTCCAATCCGTATGCTGGCGAGAGAGTGTTAGACCACTTAACCTGGTTCTTTTGATTGGCATACCAGAACTGGAAAATATTCAGTATTTCAGCAGGGGTACCCCTGTTCCTCAACTTGTCCCAAAGCACATCATAGGAGACGAGATCGAAGGCCTTTGAGAGGTCAAGGAAACTCGACTTCGACTTTAATGTCGTCAAAAAGCAACAAATCCTAAACTCAAAATAATGTGCTGAAATAAATTAATGTGTTTTATACATACAGGGTATACCCTTCACTAAGCCGTCAACCAAACATTCTGTACATCAAACTAAGTAACTCTATGCAAACATTACTGTTGTAGTGGGAGTCGGGCCTCTGGCTTCAGGCACTACCGGCACCTAATATAGGCACTATGTTAGGTGACACATCCTTCCGGCTCGCTATATGTTTGCGATTGGGCGCTCCTTGCGGGGTTCCACATTGTCAATGTGGTGAAGCAGTCGCCTGCCTCGGACTCCACGGCCTTAACTATCTTGCAGTAAGAGTGCAGGTTGGATTGCGCGGCACGCTAGCATTAATGATCTCATCCGTCGTGCTCTTGCCACCGCCAGGGTACCAGCTGTCTTAGAACCCAATGGCTTGGCACGCGTCGATGGGACGAGACCACATGGTACGAGTATGACCATAATGCCATGGAAGTTGGGTAGGCCTTTGGTGTGGGATGCAACTTGCGTCGACACCCTATCCCATCTCCCATATGGATAGTAAGATTTTAGACTAAATCATTTAATGGATCCCGACTGTTGTAGTCAATATGTTCCGTATTAGAATTTTTTATTACTTGTTTTATTTTATGTGTGTATTGATGATGAAATTATTTTATTATTGTAGTAATTAAATTGCTTTCTACACTTCTGGACTGAACTTGTTTTTTTTTTATTTTCAGTTTTTATTTAAAGTTATTATTAGTTAGTTCGTTTATTCATTTTTTATATATTATTTACATTTTTAAATATTCAAATATAAAACAAAAAAAGAAACATTTAAAAATATAAAAAATAGTAGCCCACCAGCATCGGGAACGGGGTCCGAGCTACCGGTGGTCAGGGCTCTTGAGAGAGGAACCTCGTAACAATACGAGCCGTGTCCAGAAGTACGGTTTTCTGAATCAAGCCCTTGATCCATTTGCCAAGCGAGAGCCCTTTCAGATGTTGGTCGAGGCTATTGGCTATTAAGCCATTGGCCGACACGACAAGTTAGTTAGTTATTACTATGTAGTTATTTTTACCAAAAAAAAATTTTGTTCGATTTCGTCTGTTTGTCGGTCAGTCTGTCTGTTTGTTCCGGTTAATCTCCGAAACGGCAAGACCAATTTTGACGGGACTTTTACTGGCAAATAGCAGATGTTATAAGGTCTAACACAGGCTTTTTTTTGAAAAATAATTATTGTTCCGTGCAAAACAATGAAAACCCTTAAAATTGGTTCAAAACAAAATTCGTTTCAAAAAGGTAAGTTATATTTTCTTAAATAATCTCACGCGAACAAAAGTTGCGGGCAACAGCTAGTATCAAATAATTTCAATTTAATAACAATAACAGAAGTTTGCTTGGAGAAAAACTGACCTCAACCAAAACAAACTTTAATTGTTTTTTTCTTTAATTTGTTGAAAACCAGGTTTTCTACCATGACGTCTTAAAGCAGGAGTAATTCCAATGTTAGAAAGAAATGGCGCTAGACGACCTGTATAGCTCTGTCTCTTTCCCACACTGGAATTACTCCTGCTTTGAGACGTCATAGTAACCCCATTGAAGTCCCTTTCATTATTATTTCATCTCTGGCAGCTGCAATACAACAACAACCTTATAGTAACCAGAATAAAGATGAATAGAACTTTGACAGAATTGTAGTGTCCGACCATAGCTTCTGCTTCGGCTTCGGCCACATTCGGCTTCAAACAGAATGGGCCGAAGTTTTGGCCGAAGCCCGTGGGTAGTGCATAAAGTTGCCATTTAGCCTTAAATTCCGTAAACATCACGTTCGAAATTCGAACGGTGTCTCGTTGTGAATCCGCGATGATTTACTTTAAAAACAAATGAGTTCGCTTTCGAATTGTGTGCGCTCACTTGAGTGAGAAACCAATCCAAGTGAACTTTACACAATAGAACTAATGCAATCTTTAGGCATTAGCTGACGTCTTTATACCTGTACAAATGTCTAATTTTCTTGGCATTCAATGAAAATAAATAACGAATAACAAGCATAAATTGACATGAAAAGTACTAACATGATGGCAAAGGTACTTATAAGGAAAAAGCAATTATGTGGTATACAGTATTTATTGTTCCCCATTTAAATCAGGATATTTTACTTTTATCCTGTTTTCATACTCATGTTAGGGTAACCTGATTAACGTTACAACTAGGATTTTTTGTAACATGGGGGAACGCCCCTAAAGAAGCATTCAATTTTCTATCGTTGTAGTACGTACCTACCACCAAGTTTAACTCTACTCAAAGCATTTATTTCAATTAGACCATTACAGGCACTTTTGAAAGTCAAAAAAAAGCTAAGCTACAGTCACAGTCACAAGGCTTGTGAAAGTTTACTGACGGTCGACCAATTTTTAACGTTACTACTTATGGTATAAGGATGATCATGCTTTTTTGTAGATTCTGCTTACCAAGCGAGTTTCCACCGAGAAGCGAGAGTCGAGCGACCGAAGGAATCATCGTCATCACCGTCTAAGAAGAACATAGCCTCCTTTACACCTGGGCGGCATTCGAGCGTACAAGTAATGTTACAAATACTACTTACCTAATTATTGCTCCTCTCCTTGATAATAAAGGTTTAGTATTGGAGGGAGAACTATAGCTATATCTATAGTGCCATACATTTATTGGTAATGAACCAAATATTCATACCAAGTGAAAACAACGAAAATCTCTCCCACTGTTCTTTTCTGATTTATTTCGTGACGAGTTTTAAGACAACTAAATGATAAATGATGTTTATTTTGAAAATAGGTTTTTACAAACACTTTACACGTGAAGAAATAGCCAAAACAAACTAAGACTCATTTGCGTTGCATTGGTAGGTAATATTGAATTCCACTGACATGTTTTTGTAACACTTGTGTATTAAATTTGACTTCATGATCATCTGCCCAACCTTTTCGGTCGGCTTCCAGTCTAACCGGACACATCACATTTGACAAATTTATTTTTGACTTATCACGAACTTATTTATATTTTTATTTGTGATACGTATGATACCACTTGACATATAATTTTTATTTTGCTTTTTGAATTATTGTAATTATAAGATACTATTTGACATTTTAATATGATTATTATTATATTGTAAGCGTTTTGGTAAAAAAACTGTTAGCTTAGAATGTATTTCTGAATAAATAAATAGTGTCCTCTATCGAGCGGGTAAAGGATGAATGCAAACCACTCCCAATTAATCAGGATTCATAGATTCCACGACCGCTCCCAATTAATCAGCCTATAACGTACCCTCTACTGGAACAGAGGGTTCTTCTCTATGAAAACGAGTGGACTGTAATCGACCACGCGGGCCTAATGCGTGTTGGTGGATCCCACACGGCTTCGAAAGTTTGTTTCTAGGTCAGTTCCTCACGATGTTTTCTGTCACCGTTTTGAGAGCAGTGGTGATGAAATAAACTGACAGGAAGAACTTGCATTGTTTATTTATTTAGGATCTCCAACAAAGTATACACAGATTGGAAGTTACAACTATACACATGGTTCTACTACGTGACCATCACAGAGAAGAAGCCTACATCAAGAACAGTGTGTAAAGTTCTTCATCCCCCATCGAAAACGAAGGACCCTCCGACAAGACGGGTGTTGTGTCTGGTGGGCTACTGCCCGACAGTAGACTTTTTCTATATAGTTTTAAGTCTCGGATTACTTTAATAGGGCGATTTAGAATTTTGATATTAGTTCTTCATGTGTGTCATAGATGGCGCTGTATTACTTTTTGTAGTATGTTGCTGTAATAAATGAATGTTGTTTTTGTTGTAATACTTGTTTTAGTGTCTCGACTGTGGGAACGTTATACGCTGATTGAAGAGTGTCCCTCGCTAGAGTTCGAACCCACGTTCTACGTAGACGTTAGTCGGGACAGTAACACGGTATGCTATTGTTTCCATTACAAAATTCTTAAATTAGGTACTCTATTAACATTTCTTAACAGCATTACTCTTAAACAATAGACATTTAAATGACGTTCTATAGATATTACAGTGCCATTTCAATTGTTATCCAAGCATGCCTCTGTGTGACGTATGTCATTCTATTGTCAATTCAGTCCGGGATAATACGGGACTTTATTGTCACACTATTCTCCCGCCATTTTCAGTGTCACTAACTTTACTATACAGAACAGTTGTCTTTTGTTTTTTTTTTCTATAAAACGTTTCAAAAATGTTAATATTTCTTTATTTAGTGTTTTTGTGTTCGAACTTTTTGTTTATAAAATCTGAAGGTGAGTTTTCCGTTTCTTCGTTTTTTTTCAGTGGTGGTTGATAATGTCGAAAAGAAATGAATAATGAAAATGTTTCTCTTAGATAATATTGTTTGTTCATTTAATTTTGTGGTTTAACAAATCGAAAGGTAAGTTGGTTTATTTTTGTTTTAATTGGCTTTAGAAGTGTTTATTATGTGGAATAGCGTATACAGAGAGGTAATTTAAAAGAGGGTCTAATAAAGCAGTTTATTTCCTAATTTTATAGGATTACAAAAAATCTTTAAAAATAGGTAAGTAAGTACTTATTTTAGCTTTTTATATATACTGTCGTTTTGTTCTGTATTTTAATAATAATATTCAACACAAAACAAACTAAGTAATAAACATTTTACAATCGATTGACTATGGGGAAAGGGCTCAAATCTCACTTGAGGAAGGAAAATACCAGACTGTCTGGATGCATTTAACCTTCTATTTAATTAATCATAAAAACTTCAACTTTTTGAATCGAATTTTGTTACCAATTTCAAGGGTTTTAATTTTTTTGCACGGTACCCTAATTATTTTTTGTAAAATAAAAGTAGTTTTTTAGACCCTTTGTACCTTATAACACCAGCTATCTGCCGTCAAAATCAGTCCAGCCGTTTAGGAGATTAGCCGGAACAAACAGACAGTCAGACAGACCGCGTATATTTCTTCATATGCATTTAGTAAAAAGCTGTTATTTTGATATTAAAAACAGAGACTTCAATTTGGTTTATTTGTATGGATAATTTACCAGTTAATTAAAAAAACGCAAATTGCCGACTTAGCTATAAAATTGTGAGAATGGAACTTGGCAGGCCATGTCTACCATATCCGTCTGTCAGTTGTGGGCCCGAATATCGCAATTTGCACTTGACACGATCAGAGTATACTCCGATCGAGTGCACTCGGTTAAATTATTAATCAGTTTATTTCAGATCCAAAAATTAATCCATACAAAATAAATAAAATAAAATACAAAGAATTAAATTAAATTAAATTATTACAATTAAATTGGGTTAGTAATATTTTACGCACTACGTTAGTCAAAACCCATCACAATATGCATGCATTTGTTCTGGATAGGGCAATCCGCACGAGATACAACTATCTGCAGGATACTGTTGCTACTGCCTCGCACGCGCTGCAACAAGGAGGCTACTTTCTTGCGTATAACCGCATGAAAGTCGTCCGTTCGCGCCTCCGCAAACATTCCGGACGCACGGACATACAGAGCACTAGCAGCCCGGCGAGTAAAGGTTACCCACAGACTGCTCGAGTACAACGATTGGCAGTACGCCTTGAAAAGAGTAATTTTTACTGCCCTCGAGCATCGAGCAAACCTGCGTGCAACCATATTCCCTCTGACTGCCAATGCTCTGCGCTCCCTTTCTATATCTGCGTCATCTTGCAACTGTTCTATCACAATATGACCCAGATACTTAAAACTGCTCACCACCCTCAGAGCCGCACCATTTAGCATAATAGGCAGAACATGCACTGGACCACGATTTTCACTCCTGAAAACGAGCATTTCGCTCTTCTTCGAGTTATACTTCAGTCCATGTTCCGCCGCGTACGCCTCAAAGATTGTCACAAGCTTACGTACCGCCCCCACCGACGGTCCCAGCAGTACCATGTCGTCCGCATAACTGATGTTATTTACGCTAACTCCGTCTACAAAACAACCCATATGAGTACTGCTGAGCTCGCCGATGAGTTCATTAACGTACAGATTGAATAAAAGAGGAGATGTTATCCCCCCTTGCCGCACACCACACTCCATGCCATATGCATCAGATAGCGCACCAGCCCATCTCACCTGGTTTCTCTGACACGTGTACCATTGGCGCAACACGGAGATAACTTCAGCCGGCACACCCGCTCCTTCCAATTTGGCCCAAAGCTTGTTATATAGCACCCTATCAAAGGCCTTGGACAGGTCCAGGAAGCACGCATATACCGGCGTCCTCCTCTCCTAGAGGTAGGAAGGAGGATGTTAAAGGTATCCTCGAAAAACGTATTGTGGCAAACCATACCAACCCTTCCAAGTACGCTCGGATTATGGGTTGCCACAATACGAGTTGCGTCCGAGTAGGTATCCGAGTTCACTCGATCCGAGAACACTCTGATAATGTCAACGCGGCTTTAAATTTCTAGCTCTAACTCTGCTACGCTGCTACGCCGGCGCCGCTAGCAATGACGCTGGTATCTATATTTAAGTAAAACTAATTACTTGAGTTTAAGTAATTACATTTTTTATGCAATAGACAAAAATTTGAACGAAGGAAAAAAAACCACCGTCAAAGAAATCAAAGCTAAGAATTCTAACTTTTGACAGTTCTAACTTCAAGTAATTACTAAACTACAGAGCAAAAATCGAATCTTAAGTCTTTTACGCAAGTAATCACTTTGAACTGATTATAGATACGGGTGTGTCAGCCCCACTGCTTGTAACTTTTGTCGATTCCACGATAAGAGAACGGGGTACCCTAGTCCCCAATACAGGGTTATTTGTAAAACACCAGAAACCTCTTAAGAGGTAATTGTACTCATCATTATGAACAACTTTTACTATGGGACCAAACCTGAAATCGCGAAAAAAAAATCAGCTGTTCCCTACATTTTGACGAGTTAATCGATCATAAATGTAGGGAACAGCTGATTTTTTTTCGCGATTTCGTCGTTTAAGTTGTTCATAATGATGAGTACAATGACCTCATAAGATGTTTCTGGTGTTTTACAAATAACCCTGTGTATGGTTATTTAAGGAACTAGGGTACATTTTGATTCCTACGAACAATTACCTATTTATTAATTTATTACGTATATCTATTGGTAATAGGAAAACAAACGATTTGTGGTTATTTAGCATTATTGCTTCAATAGTCTATCTGTGTCATAATGTGTTTGGTTTTTCCCATAACATGCTATTGTTTGAAATAACTAATTTTAAACAAATGATTGTACTATATTGATCATTTACTAAATTAAATTGACTGTTGCTATCGCTATTTAACCTGTTAATAGAGATACAGGCTCAACGCGTGTTGTGACAGACAGCTGAAAAAAAACCGAATTAAAAAAAAGACACTAAAAATGAAAAAAGACATAACTTTCGGAAGTGAGTGACTTTTGTTCGTTTTATTGACTTTTTTTGCCACCGACTTCAAACACATGTTAATCTTCTATACTATCTATACTATATATAATATTATAAAGCTGAAGAGTTTGTTTGTTTGTTTGAACGCCCAAATCTCAGGAACTGCTAGTACGAATTGAAAAATTCTTTTTGTGTTGGATAGTCCGTTTATCGAGGAAGGCTATAGGCTATATAACATTACGCTACGACCCTTAGGAGCCGCGCAACGTGTGACACCGCGGGGAACAGCTAGTTTGTTGATAAAAGCAAATAATTTTATAAATAATTATCTATTTGTAAACTCAATTCAAATATTCGTTAAAAAAAACACGAGGGATAAATACACTGCATTCTGAACCTAAAATGTAGTATTTCCTAGGAGCCAGTTATCGAGGAAATGTATTGAAAAAGTCTAAACGTTGCTGAACTGACATAAGCTACAGAATAACTTATTTCAATTCTGTTGATTGTGTTGTAGGTACTTAGTTGTTATTAACGAAACTCTTTGAAAGCTGTTGTCACTTGTTTATATTTTGGCCACCAACAGGCCATCAATACATACAAACATACAAATAAATAAAATTGAAGTGTCTGTTTGTAATTTCAAAATCCATAAAAAAACTGCTTTTTACTTAATCCATATGAAAGTATATGTATACGGTACTTACTAAAACTTTTTTTTTAATTTTTGTTTGTATGTCTGCCTGTTTGTGACGGGACTTTTATGGCAGATAGCTGAACAAGGAAAAAAAAAAGGAAAAAAAGAAATTCTGATGAAATAAGCAGTAACCTTTGTGCTCATTGTCCTGTTAAGTATCTGTGTGTACATAAATAAATAAATAAGAAAAATAATAGAGTTCCCTGCAAAGAAAAATTAGGTAAAACCCATGAAATTGTTAACAAAATCCTATTCAAATAGGGAAGTAATCTATACTATATTCATCATTTTATAAAGCTGAAGAGTTTGTTTGTTTGTTTGTTTGCTTGAACGCACTAATCTCAGGAACTTTTGGTTCTAATTGAAAAATTCTTTTTGTATTGGATAGTCCATTTATCGAGGAAGGCTATAGGCTATATAACATTACGCTATGACCCTTAGGAGCCGCGCAGCGTGTGACACCGCGGGGAACAGCTAGTATTTTATAATTTCGCGCGCACGATGGTCGCGGGCAACAGCTAGTGTGTCGTAATTGGACTTCACATCAATAATTTCAGCGTGATCAAGCAGCTTGTTCTGACTTTCATGGATTTACCACATTTTTCCACGTGGAAATGAACTTAAAGTGCATTCAATAAAAGCGAACAGTCTGACGCGTTGTGTACTGGCGTCGTCCCAGTTGAAACAAGGCGTATGACGTAGTTTCATCGATGAGTGTGATCACTCCACAAGGCTCACACACGGGTTAGTTGCAAACGTCATAATGGCCAGCTACAACCAGCCATTTTCTCATAAATTGTAAGGAATGTGTGGGCATCAATCAAGCCACATAAGAATTACGCATAAGATCTGACGTCACGATTTTTAAATGTTGCAGCACCATGCTGAGGTAAGGCCTTTCGGCCTCGTACAGTCACGAGCACCAATATGTAAACACTTTCCTAAATTTAAAAGCAATTTTCGCGAGAAATAACGATTGTAACTTGGAGATGGGATATTTTTCATAAAAATATGAGTTCCAAAACACTACGTTCGTAACAACATGAAATTGTAATCGGAACAGTAGGAGAAAAACACTCTTAACAGTTGTTAAGTGTTTACATCGATGGGTCCTATGTATATGGGCCAAACTAACAATTTGGCCATTTTGACTTTTTTATGGTAAACGCATCTTAAAGGTATAAAGAATTATGTGAGCTATTAAAAAAAAAAGATTTCTGCATAGAAACACGATTTTTTATTACAGTATAACGGCATAAGTAACATGAATTTAAACGTACAAGGTCCTAAGAGTAGTTAGAAACTTATACGTGGGGAGTTCGCGCGCGTTTGTTTATAGTTTGGACCAATCAGCTCATTTGACACTTATACGTTGAAGTTGAAAGTACATAACTTATCAATTTTCGATATTGGGAAGTTAATTGGTACCTGTTACGTATGGAATGAACAAATTGCAATGAAGGGTTCGAACGAAATAGCGAGCTGTATTTATGATATAATTAAATTGAAAAGTCAAGAAGGTTGTGTCGTACATCGTTCTCACTTATATGTATAATCTCAACATGAATGATGTAACCAAGATTTTGTAACAATATTTTGATTAAAAAGAGTGTCCATGGAGTTTCTTGCCCATTCTTCTCCATAGAGATCTACGATTTGGAATGTGCAACTACAGTACTTTCGCAAGTTATTATGCCTTGTGACTGTGACTGTAGCTTAGCTTTTTTGTTTTTGACTTTCAAAAGTGCCTGTAATGGTCTAATTGAAATAAATGCTTTGAGTTTGAGTTTGAGTCGACTTCAGATTTTGGTCAGAAAATTGCACTGGCCAAAACCGAAACAGGATTATGTTTTTTATGTATCTGTACGCTGCTAAACAGTTTAATTTGAATATAAAGCACACTTTTCTTGAAGTAGGCCACACTCAGAATGAAGGCGACTCCATACACGCCACTATTGAAAGAGCTTCAAAATATAAGAATATTTACACACCCTCTGAATGGAGCTCATTGATTCGATGGGCGAAATTAAAAGGAAGTCCTTATAACGTCATAGACGTAGCTCAAAATATGATTTATGACTTCAAAAAGATGCAGACAAATACACACTTTAACTGGACTAAAAACTCAGAAGGACAAAAAATTCTTTGGTCTAAAATAAAACAAATTCGTGTAAGCCGGGATGAACCATACGTTTTATACTATAAATATGATTTGGGGAGTGAAGATGCTATTCAAAATCATATTAAAATCTTAGATCAGCCAGTACGAACAAGAAGGCAAATTGTCGATAGACCTACAGATATTCTGCAACTATGTTACAATCAGCTGTTACCAATACAACCTTCCAAGAAGAAAGACTTGCTCGATTTATGTCGAAAAAATATTATCCCACCTGCATACCACAGTTATTACGAATTTTTTTTTTTTTTTCATTTGATTATACAGTTATTTTTTTAATTTTGTTTACACCAGATAGGTTTTTAGTTTTGTTATTTTTTGTAATTTTATTAAGAAAATAATAATGTGAAGTAGGTACATTATTTTGTTAATCAAACTAAGATCTCCAGTAACAGTTTCCTTGTTACTTATTTTTTTTTTGTTATTTTTTTATCATGAAAATACTAAAAAGTCTGAATACGGGTCCATAAGTGAAGTTCTAAGGGTAATTCATTTTTTTATTTCAATAAATGAATAAAACTATTGCGTGTTTTTTTATTATTCAAATGATCTAACTGAAAACTCAGTTCGAAGGTTAGCAGATTGTAAAACGTATAAGTGTCAATGTGACATAAATAACTAAATATCTAAATAGCTTATATTCCAATTAATGAATTATCAACTACTTCAATTGTTACTTGATTTTATGGATAAAAAATATAAAAAATATATACTTTATGCTAATTAGCGTAACACGCGTATAATGGCCAATATGACACATTGGCCCTTTTAGGGTGTTTTTAAAGAAAAATAATTTTAACAAAAACTAACGTAGAAGGGCCAATGTGACGTAAAAAAAAAACCGATATATGTATATGTTGAAATAAACGACGTAGCTCAGGTTTTAATAACTATTTATTATAAAACTAGCAATGATTAGGTACAGTAATACACGGTCGCATAATGTCACGGAATAGAGAGAGAGCATAGACAGCGATATCATAGAGCGCGTAAGCAACATAAAAAGGCGCGAAATTCTAAATTAGAATATTACATTCAACACCCTTCCTGAATTTGAGCCTCATTATGACAATAACAGCTACATAACAACTAGTTAAGTTAGACAAAATAAAAAAACTGTTATACAATATTCCTTAATCAATTGAAACTGAGTTATATGATAACGTTAACTCACAAATAAAAAAAAAACTGTTATACAATATTCCTTAATCAATTGAAACTGAGTTATATCATAACGTTAACTCACAAATAAAAAACTGTTATACAATATTCCTTAATCAATTGAAACTGAGTTATATGATAACATTCCAAGTTTTGATCTTAAATATTGAAATTTATCTTTAGACAAAGCTTTTGTAAGTATATCTGCAAACTGACAATCACTACTAACAAACTTTAATACAATTATCTTTTGATGGTACTTTTCTTTAATAAAGTGGTATTTAATCTCAATATGTTTACATCTCTTATGGAAATTAATATTTTTAATGACACTAATAGCACTTTGGTTATCTAAATTAAGACATATAGAGTCCTGTTTATATTCACTAATGTCACTTAAAAACTGTTTGATCCACATTGTCTCTTTGGTGGCAGCACAGGCTGCCATAAATTCGGCCTCGGTTGTAGACAAAGCCACTGTTTGTTGTCTTTGGCTGGACCAAGTCACAGCCGCCCCGTTCTTGATGAATACATAGCCAGTGACTGAACGGCGTGTATCCATATCATTTGCATAGTCTGCATCACTGTAGCCTGTTACATCTGATATTTGTGGAGATTGTGTATAACACAACCCATAGTCTTTTGTATCCTTCAAGTATTTGAAAATCCGTTTTACTGCATTCCAATGGATCTGATTGTAACAATTAAGAAAACGGCTTACCAGACTGACAGCAAACATGATATCAGGTCGACTCACAATTGCCAGATGCATCAGAGAGCCCACTGCTTCTCTGTATGGTACATCTTTCTCACCCTCTTCATTTCCTCTTTGCAATTTCATGTGGGGGTCAACTGGAATACTGTTGGAATTAGCATTAGTCATGTTGAATTTGGCCAATATTTGTTCTATATATTTAGTCTGATGGATGAATATGCATTTACTAAACTGTTCAATTTGCATTCCCACAAAGTTTACAGGTTTGGATAATATTTTAATTTCAAATATGGTTCTCAATTCTTTAGTTATTTCCTGTAGAGCCCATTCATCTGAGGAAAATAACAACCCATCATCGACATATAAGCATAGATAGCATTTCTTATTATTGACTTCACCAACATATACACATTGATCTGCTTTGCTGTTGACAAAGCCAAACTTCTTAAGCACAGAATCAAATTTACTATTCCAACACCGTGGAGCCTGCTTTAGACCATATAATGATTTATTAAGTTTGCATACCGTATTGTCTTCATGGTGCAGACCCTCTGGTGGTTTCATGAATATGGTCTCATCAAGTTCTCCATAAAGAAATGCTGTTTTGACATCTAGTTGAATAATTTTTAAATTATATTGTGTTGCAACTGAAAGAAGTAAACGTATTGAATCATACCTGACTGTCGGAGCATAAGTTTCATGGTAGTCGATACCCTTGGTCTGTGAATACCCTTTAGCACACAGTCTTGATTTATACCTTAGACCCGTTGGTTCATCCTTAATTCGGAATACCCATTTACATGGTATAACTTTTGCATTCAGAGGTTTTTCAACCAATGTCCAGGTGTTATTTTTCTGATGAGCTTCCAGTTCCTCACCAATGGACTTGATCCATTTATCTTTATTAACTGAGTTCACAGCTTCCTTATATGTTGCTGGAACATTTGAGTGGATGTCTTCAGTTTGACACAGGTATGTACTTTCTTTAGAATCGTCTAGTTTTACTTCATTTCTCTTCTTTCTAGGTCTCAATGTTATGTTACTAGCTGCAGGAGAATCTAAACTGATGTCGGGTAAGTAGTCACTGTCTGAAGATGTTTTATTTTCACATACAGTATCATATGAACTTGTTGAAGATTCTTCATCTATTTCAGTGGTATTAATTTCTTCACTTATATCAATTTTCGTTACAGGATTCTTTTCTGACAGTTGTATAGGTACATAATCTCTTTTGACAGTAGATTCAAGAAATATAGCATCCCTGCTTTTTATCACTTTTCTAGAGTTTGGTATTGTGAATCTATAGCCTTTACTGTGATCACAATAGCCAATAAATATCATTTTCTGTGCCTTTGGGTCCCACTTTTTACGCTTCTCTTGTGGTAAATGTACCATGGCTTCGCAACCAAATATGCGCATGTGGTTTATATTTGGTTTCCGTCCAGACCACAGTTCTTCTGGTGTCTTGAATGACAGGGACTTGGTCGGAGAACGATTAATTATGTAGGCCGCTGTGTGTACTGCGTCAGCCCAATATTGTTTTGGTAGTTTTGCATTAAGCAACATACATTTCGCTCTTTCAATGAGGGTTCTGTTCATTCGTTCTGCAGTCCCATTTTGTTCAGGAGTGTATGGTGTGGTAGTCTGGTGTATGATACCAGCACCTTTTAAGTAATCAGAGAATTCCTTATTGACATACTCTAGGCCATTATCCGTTCTAAGAATCTTTATGTGGCTATTCAATTGATTTTCTACTTTATTTTTAAATTCTTTGAATTTTCCTAGTGTGTCACTCTTCTTGCTAAGAAAATACACATAAATCTTCTTGGTATAATCGTCTGTGAATGTTAGGAAATACTTGGCACCACCAATTGTTTGTGTTTCCATAGGTCCACATATATCAGAGTGTACCACTTGAAGAGGAACCATTGATCTACTTCCTTCATTTTTAAAAGGTAGCCGTGTTTGCTTACCTTCTTTACAGGTGACACATGTCAGACTTTCTGTATTTGCTGAGAAAGTTACATGGTCGGCATTTTCAGGCATTTTCTTTAAACTGTCGAAATTAAGGTGTCCCATTCTTTGGTGCCACAGGAAAATATCTTGTTCTTCAACATCAGACATGCATGCATAGCCTCCTCCAGGAGTGTTTAGCCGGTACATGTTGTTGATTATATTAGCTGTTGCTACTATCTGATTTTTACTGTTCATAATAACACAGCCTGTTTTATCGAATCTTACTTGGCCACCACTTCGAATAATCTGACTCACGGATAGCAGGTTAGTCGCTAGTTCGGGAACATATAAAACATTGTTAAACAGGACCTTTTTCTCGTGACCTTTATTATTATAAGTGTCCAAGCTTACTTGCCCTGAGGATTGCACAGATAGCTCCTTGTTGTCTGCAACTCTTATTTTCTTTATGGAAGAGGTTGTCTCATTCTGAAGCAAATCCTTGTGTTTGGTCATGTGCGAGGTTGCACCGGAGTCCACATACCAGGCATCATTTTGTGAGGATGATGCTACAAATACAGCAGCATATGACGAACTACTTGTTTTTTGTGTGTCTTTAGCTTTAGATTTGCATTCTGGACTTTTATGGCCATATTTATTGCAAGTATAGCATCTAGGTCCTTTTGATGGCTTCTTATGGTTTTTCTGAGACTTTTTGTTTACTGCAAATGCCTTGGAGTTATTTTCAGATAGTCTTACATCTTGTAGTAATTTTGCCTTAACAGAATCTGAGGTAATATTCATTCCGGAGCTCTCTATGGCTAATATCATAGGCTGATATGTATCAGGAAGACCAGAGAGTAATAGTGTTCCCAGCCACTCGTCATCTACCTTAAAGCCAATGTTTCTAAGCTTATGAGCGGTACCCATTATTCTGCTTACATACTCCTCTATATTTTGACATTCACTTAGCGATGTATTACATAGATCACGCAGTAGGCCAACTCGTCGTGTCAGCCCAGAGTCGTCGAACGCCGACGACAATTTCTCCCATACTTCTTTGGCAGTGCGAGCCTCTTGAATATGCACATAATTTGTTGGATCGACTGAGAGTATTATCTTTGTCTTTGCTTTGGTATCGCGTTTCATATCTATACTTTCTGAGTTGTTTTCTATGCAATCCCAGAGTTCCTCATGTTGCAAGTAGGTTTGCATTGCAAAACGCCAGGTTGCGTAATTTTCACGGCCAGATAGTTTCTCGATGAACGCGGAAGTATTAATTGATGCCATTTTCAACAAGATAACTCAGTTTAAATGCGTAAATACTTCGCAAAACTTTGACAAGAAAATTCGATCACACGAAACACGTTTCGTTTTGAGGTTAAGTTCACTTCAATGTCTTTGATCACTGATTTTACGACTAAATTTTGCACTGTTTTTATTTCTGAGCTTTCCTGGGCCCATAACCTGTTGAAATAAACGACGTAGCTCAGGTTTTAATAACTATTTATTATAAAACTAGCAATGATTAGGTACAGTAATACACGGTCGCATAATGTCACGGAATAGAGAGAGAGCATAGACAGCGATATCATAGAGCGCGTAAGCAACATAAAAAGGCGCGAAATTCTAAATTAGAATATTACATTCAACAGTATATATAAAATACTATAGTAAAAATGAGGAGGATAGTTGTCTTAGCAAACAAGCAAATAATCGTAAACTTCGGTTTTATCAATCTGAAGTTATAGTAAATTTAAACTTTGGAAGCCTCTCCTATAAAGTTGTAATTTTGCATTTTGGCCCATATACATAGGACCCATCGACATATTGGTGCTCGTGACTGTACAGGGGGTTACTATGACGTCTTAAAACAGGAGTACCTAATTCCAGTATGGGAAAGAGACAGAACTATACTGGTCGTTTAGCGTCATCTCTTTCCCACACTGGAATTACTTCTGCTTTAAGACTTCATAGTAGACCACTTGGACCCATAATTAGTTCAATTTTATGTTCCAAGTTATTTTTTTTTGTTAGTCTCTTTTCTGAATATTAGTTTTATAACTTGCGAACTGTGGGTATCCTATTAGGTACACCTCTGCCTAACCCTTCGGGGATTATAGGGGTGATGTTATTCATGTTGTTTTATTTCCATTGTTTGCCCTATGTGAGTCCAATAAATACCTTTTCTTTCTTTCTCTCACGAAAATTCAAGTTATTATTATAAATTATAATTATTAATAATAAAAATATATACACATTAAAAATAAATAAATACTAACAAAAATAAAATTAATAAATAATAAAGAAATACATTAAATTATTTTAATTCAAAGTATTATTTCCTTTATTCATCATTTTTCTTATTGTATACATTTTTAAATATTTTTAAAAACAAAAGTAAACAAAAGATTTAAAGATATAAAAAATAGAAGGCCCATCAGCATCAGGAACAAGGTCCAGGCTGCCGATGGTCAGGGCTCCAGAGAGAGGAACCGCCTCACTATGCGTGCAGTATCTAGGAGTACTGCTTTCTGAACAAAGCCCTTGACCCAGCCGCGCAATGAGAGCCTCCTAAGGTGTTGGTCGAGGCTCTTTGCTATTAGTCCATTAACCGTAACGACTATCGGTACAATAAATTGCACGTCCCACATGTCGACAACCTCGTGTGCTAAATCAAGATACTTGATTTTTTATCATTCTCAACTTTCACAAGATTCTCGTCATGAGGGACAGTGATGTCAACAATCATTGCACCACAACAACAGGTTTATTTGCTAAAATAGTCCTGTCCGTGATGATAGATCGATCCCAATACAATGTGGCATGACCGTTCTCGAGAACTGGGTCGGGCACATACTTGTAGTATGAGGCTTCAGAACCCATAATGTTGAATTGCAGGACAAGTTGCTGGTGGATAATCCTAGCTACTAGATTGTGTCTGTGCAAGTACTCACCGTTAGCAAGACGAGAACCACCGGAAACAATATGTCGGATAGATTCACCAGGACGGGGTGGCATGCCCGACAGATGTTAACCGTACCGTCCTTGACAATGTATTTCCGATAATTATTCGTCACGATAACTTCGTCCATAATCGCATAGACGAAACCTTCGATTCCCCAAAGAGGTCACCGAATCGTAGCCAGGATACGAACGACAAGAGACCTACATCAGGCCCATGTATAGAGCCCGGAAAAAACGCCTGCGTAGCTCCTTGCTTTGCCTTAATTCAAATTGACTGACTGACTGACTGGGTGATATATCAACACACAGCCCAAACTGCGGGTCTTAGAGACATGAAACTTGGAAGGTGTGTTCATTGTGAAGAGTAAATATCCACTAAGAAAGGATTTTTGGGAATTATACCCCTAAAGGGGTTAAACAGGGGATGGAAGTTTATGTGAAAGTCCGTCAGTTTTGAAGTAATAGGATCTTCAAATTCTGTGTTTAGGCTGACGATTGAAAATTAATTTATACGTGTCTCAATGTTTTAGAAAATTGTACCCCCGAAGGGTTAAAAACGGGGATGAAGGTATGTAACTATGTTTGTTACCGTAACCTGTATTTACTTATAATTTACTTTTTAATCCCGGTAGTACGTTCTCGTTGGATATTTTTCGACACCCACGCAGGCGAAGCCGCGGGCAAAAGCTACTTAATTATTATTCTAATTTTCATGATTTCATGTATTTCAATTGCGTGGTTAACCACGCATGCCAACAACTGTTGGGCAGCCCACTGGACACAACACTCGTCTGGTTGGCAGAGCCTCCATTTTCATTGAAAGATGAGGAACTTTACAGGCGGTTCATCATTCTTCTTATATGGGGAATCTCCATACACGTATCGCTACTGCCAGTGACATACTGAAATCAAAATCAAGTCATTTATTCAAATTAGTCTATATATATTCTTCAGTCTTCTACACCATTATTTGTAGGTCGTTCTGGAGCCGAATACCATGAACTCGATCATCGAACTCGAAACAATTGGGACAATTTTTTTCAAAAAATAACAATAAAATAAAACGAAAGAAAAAATTTAATGTTTTTTTTTTAAATAAAGAGAACTCAAATGCATATGTGTGTGTAAAACGTCCACCACGATCCACGATCGGCAACACATGCGAACGATACCCATTGAAAAATTCATTCATCGATCGATTCTTATTAGGTATTTCACAAAAAAAAACATGAAATTTATTTTTTCGTGTTTTTTTTATTGTTACTTTTTGAAAAAAATAGTCCCAATCGTTTCGATTTCGATGATCGAGTTAATGGTATTCGGTTCCAGAACGACCTAAAAATAATGGTGTATAGTCTATTATTGTAAGAGGAGCTCGTGGCTAAATAATAACATCCGCACGGAACGATCTTCGAGGTTAAGCAGCGCTTGTCAAGGTCGGTCTGTCGATGGGTGACCATCATATACCGAGTTTCCTCCGTGCCCCGAAAAGCTAGTCAAGCCATTGGTCACGACTGTCATTTGAAGAGCTGACAGTCGTTACAGGTAGTCAGTGACCCGAAAATCTGAGAACCAATCTTACCAAGGGGTATCGTATTACCTAGTACTAACTGGGTTGTAGAGGTCAGATAGGCAGTCACTCCATGTAAAATACTGATATTCAGCTGCATCCAGTTAGAAGCCGACTCCAATATAGTTGGGAAAAGGCTAGGCAGTGATGAGTCTAATATTCAGAAATTTTTGAACATCACAAATTACAGGAGACAGTCCCCGGAAACGCCTGACCTTCGTCACTTCGCCAAGAAGAAGTGGTGGAAGACACTTCCCAGCAACACATCTGTCTGTTACGAGTAGGTTAGAAGATACTGGTTTTATCCAATAGAATACTAATGTCGATAATTTGTGGTCAGCGACCACTTAATGCCTTCTTTTTTCTTTTTTTTCGGATGGGAAATCATCAAATGACCCCTTCCGCTCTGGCGGGGCGGAAGGGAGTGTCAGACTTTTACTGACTAAAACCCATCCATGTTCCTAATTTGCCCTTTGTGTTCGTGCGTCTAGGGCCGCGGTATCTCTTTCGAACAGTCCCGCAGCCCTGGCAGGCATCGGCCCCGGTGGACCCCTCCGGTTTACTGATATCTCTTTGAGGCGCGCGTGGATCACGAACGCGCCGTCGACACGGCCTGTCGTAATAAGACGGACGGACGGCGAGCTAGCCCATTATTTATTTATTTATTAAAACTTTATGCACATAATGTACAAAGGCGGACTTAATGCCTTGGGCATTTTCTACCAGTCTACCTTAGGGTGATGCAGAGACAAAACAGTAGGTGCAATAGAAGGTACAGAAAATTACAAAGTCTAAAATATAATAATAAATACATACATACAAACAAAATATACAAGGTAAAGAGAGTTAAAATTCTTACATGGATAAGGAAAAACAACAAATTAACTGTGGGACGAGTCTGCCAACTTCTTAAGTAAGTGTTCGCGAGCTTTTACTTTAAAAATGAACCGACTGGTTGCCATCCTGATATTCAGAGGGAGCGCATGCCAAAGGAAAACCGCCTGGACAGGAAAAGAAGATTTAAGAAAACCAGAGCGGTGAGTAGGACATCGTAGAAGACGATTATTACAAGAACGAAGGTTCTTGCTGTGCGCAGAGCATAAATATTGGAAGTGAGAAGTCAAATAAGCAGGAGAAGTAGGTTTGTCTAGAAGAGAAAACAAGGTTGTCAAAGCCCTCACCATCCAGCCATTACTCACCGTCCAGTCCACTGTGTAGAGTAGGCTTACTTTATTACAATTACACGTCAACCAACTTATCTGTGCAGGCGGGAAAACACAGAATTAAAATAAATACAGGTTGGTAGGCACACCATTTTTCAATCAGCTCCGTATTTTTTTTCTCTTTTGGAAATTTTTCATCGGAGGAGCTCGTGGCAAAATAAGAACAGCCGCTCGGGTCGATTTTTAGGTTAAGCCGTGCTTACCTAGGTTGGTCCGTGGATGGGTGACCACCCATTACATACCGAGTTTGCTCCGTGCCTCGGAAAACACGTTAGCCGTTGGTCCCGGCTGTCATTTGTACATCTTTGGCAGTCGTTACAGGGAGTCAGTGTCCCGAAAATCTGACAACAGGTCTTACCAAGGGGTATCGTATTACCTAGCACTAACTGGGTTGTGGAGGTCAGATAGGCAGTCGCTCTATGTAAAATACTGGTATTCAGCTGCATCCGGTTAGACTGGAAGCCGACCCCAACGTAGTTGGGAAAAGGCTAGGCAGATGATATGGAAATTTTTCATCGGTTATTTAATAAAATATATCAGCTGTACCATACATTTTGACCGTGTAGGAATTACACTTTTGTAGGAAACAGCTGTTTTTTTTTATTAACCGAAGAAAAATTTCTATGTAGGGCTCAGAATGATGTACTGAATACCTGGTAACCGTTTTCGCGCCAGTGTCCCTTCCACCCCGTTTATCAAGTTTAACAAATCAATGCAAATCTTCTTGACAAGCAACGCCAATTTGAACTGCACAGTTATGTGGTCATATTATAGATTATGCTAAATAGGTACAATTGCATGAAAACCACACTGTTACCAACTGTCAATTCGTCATCAAAGAGTCACTGTATCCAAGTGAACTTCGATCGTCTAAGCATTGATTTAATTTTAAAAATTAGTCACACTCGACTATGTAGCGCAGAGCCAAAGGGCTCATTGGTAACGATAAACTGGTCGGTACCAAGCTTCATAGCCTGGCCCACTGCCGCAAAGTTGCATGTTTGTCGGTCTTTATAGACTGTACTTCGGTGAGAGTGCCCAAGAGCTCCACGAGCTGATTCCACCATCTCCCTTCTTCCATCGGGAGTTCAGACGCACTGCAGGTTATCACCCATACCTTGTCGACGTTACACACATTCGTACGAAGCGGTTTGCTACATGTTTTATCATGCGGACAGCCAAGGAGTGGAATTCCCTGCCTTCGTCGTTGTTCCCGAGTTCATTTAACCAGAATCTTTTTATGTTATGATTTAATAGGCTTCTGTTGGATTAGCTTGCTCCATCGTCGACCTCATCTCTGTCCTCAAGACAAGATTGAGGTAGTCTTGACCTCAATCTTGTCCGTGGACAGAGATGAAAAGTTAAATATGGTTTTTATTTAACATAATTTTAACGTAATGACATCATTCGTAAATCTTTGACAGGCCTTATAGGTAGTCCAGAGGCATAAGTCTGACAACTAGTCTTACCAAGGGATATTGTGTTACCAAGTAACTGTTTTGTGGAGGTCAGATAGGCAATGCTTCATGTAAAATACTGGTCCTCTGCATCCGGTTAGACTGGAAGCCGATCCCAACGTAGTTGGGAAAGGGCTCGGCAGACGATGACTAAATAAGTTGAATGAGTCAATAACGAAACTGCTCTTACTTAAATGACTTACCAAATGAATAATAAATTCGCTAAAAATTTAAAATGAATAATACTTTGTTTTCCCCCATAGTAATAATACTTATTAACCTTTACTTTACGTCAATTGTTAAAACCACAAACAGGCAATGGTCTAATTATTCTTTTTTATCCTAGCTGCTGAACGCCAAATCCGAAAATCAAAATCAAAGCATTTATTTCAAGTAGGCCAGTTACAGGCACTTTTGAACTGTCGAAACAAAGACAACAATGAAATGTAGCTACAGTCCCAGTCACTAGGCATAAAAACTGTGAAAATACTTTAGCTGCCCATTCCCTAACATAGATCTCTATGGATAAGAACAGGCAAGAAACTCCATGGACACTCTTTTAAATCAGAATATTTTTACAAAATCTTGGTTACATCATTCATGTTGAGATGGTACATTATGTGAGAGCGATGTAGCAAGATTTACTGGTAAATCAGAAGCGCATTTATGATGGTTATAACGAGCTTTTCGATACACGGAGGAATCTCGGTAGGTAATGGGGGTGTCACCCATCCACAGACCAAGCTAGGCAAGCGCGGCGTAACCTGAAGATTGATCCGATTATTATTAATTTAGCCACAATTTTTTTTTGCGGTTTCATATAAAACTTCTCGACCCAAATTTATTAGTTTATTAAAACTTTATGTAGAAGTAAAAAACTGTATAAAGGCGGACTTAATGTCGACGCGCCAGGGTAGCCCGCGAAATTCTAATTTTCTCAGGTTTTTTTCAATTTGCAGGTCAATTTCAGGCTGTATGTGAAACAAAATATGATTCTCGACCGTAACAAGTCTGTAGCTCCATAATTATCATCATTAAAATCATCAATACAACCCTCTATTTTCATTTAATCCCATTTAATTACTATTTCATGAAAAAGTAATTCAATGGGATTTAATGAACTTAGAATATATATAAACTAAATATAAAATATAAACTTCTTGTATTACTGATTTTAATGATTATAACTTTGTTAAGCCATCATATTTGAATTAACATAGAACCTGACACTGACCTGTAAATACAATACAATAAAGTAATTTAGTATTTAAAAATAAAATAAAAAATGGCGTCAAAAAACTCCTCCTCAACGCTAGCGCTGTCAACTGGTAATGTCCCCAAGAGACTGGCGGCGTTGCCACGCTGTATGGCAACACTAAGCCTCTGACCAAGGTAAAAGCCAGCCCTTGGGTCAGGGGAAGTGTCAACTAAGCGTTTTGAAATTTCCTTGAAAAGGCTGCGAGTACTCGGACCCCACGGTCCTAGAGTTTCAACCTAAAACGGCTCGAAAATATTGCAAAAAAAAACCACCTGCCATTTGCAAAAATATTATTATTTATCATAGCTAGCCCATATGGTCCCACTGCTGGGCAAAGGCCTCCCTCCATTCCTTCCAACGGTCACGATTCTGTGCTACTACTTTCCAATTCGCAAGGAAAACATCCAGTTTGTCCCGCCATCTACTTCGTGGTCTGCCGCCACCCCGTGCACTGTTTCAGGGCACCAATTCTGAGCTTTACGGGCCCACAGTTCATTCAGCATGCGACAGACATGTCCTGCCCAACTTAAATGGAACTGCCATTTAAGTTGGGCAGCCTTTTTGGAGCGCAGTGTAGTGTTTCGAACACGATCTGTTAATTTTACACCTATGATACTACACTCCATAGCGCGATGGCAAACCTTGAGTTTGGATTTTTGGATGTTAGTCAAAGACCAAGTTTGTGCACCGTAGGTCAAGATGGGGGAGAATACACATGTCCATTTGCTTTCGCTTGAGAGACATGGGCAGATTGCAGTAAACGTAAGAATTTGAATTTCGCGGGCTACTCCTGCGCTTCCATCTTAGGGGCTATCTCCACGAGCGAGAGCATCGCGACGGATCTGCACTTCTATCGTCGGGTCGTCTCCACGAACGAGCGATTATTCCGCCAGCGTATCGTCGTGACTGGTAACGGAATCGCCGCGTGCCCGCGACGACTCGTAACGGAATCGTCGTGTTTCCGCGACGAGGCGTTGTGCAATAGTTTTGTTGAAAGAGTTCGCCCGCCGCGCGCTCGCTGCGAGAGCGCCACGTTCTGCGGCGAGCGCGTGTCGGGCGCGCCACCAGTAGCGACGATACCGCGGCTATACGACGACGTTACGCGCGAAAATTGTGCACGTGTGGAGAGTGTGGAGACGCGTTCATTGAGAGTGTATAGAAATACGTGGCACGATATATTATCGCCGCGATTCTCTCGCTCGTGGAGACAGTCCCTTAATGTCTTGGGTATTTTCTACCAGTCTACTTAGACTGATGCAGTATGTATGGTGGCTGATTACTTTTTTGCGATTACAACGTTGGTATCATACATAAAGGAGGTTAGACCATCGATGTTGTCTAACAACAAAGAATTGTCGAATAAAATCATTGGAAAACCGAACTAGGTCTAATTGTAATTTTTTTTTTAATTGTTAATTATTTTAATTTCTTATAAGTAACAACCATTATAAACTAATAACTTGAGTGATTCACAAAACACATGCTTGATGAATCGCTTCACTTGCACTCAAAGTACCTATTCACGTAAATAGATATTAATTTAATGTTTACTTACAATAAACGGCTCGAGAATAAAAAAATACATCCATACGGGTCGATCTACCAGGTTACGCAACGCTTTCTGAGGTCGATCCGTGGATGGGTTACCATCCATTAAACACCGACTTCCATAGCACGATAAGCCGTTGGTCCGGGCTGTTATTTATAGATCTTTGACAGGTAGTCTGAACCCCAGAAGCCAACCAGTCTTACCAACGGGTGTTGAGTTATCTACCCAATAACTGGGTTGTGGAGGTCAGATAGGCAGTCGCAACTAATACTACAACTACTACTAATAAGCAGTGATCGGAATAGGTAGAGCTAATTTATCTAAACTTCGAGGAACAGAGGCATAAAGTGGAGATTTCCGAGTGGAGAACTGAATTCCGGTTTTTGTTTCCCAGAATTGTCAAAAATTCAGTGGGCACGTTTTTTAACGTAGAAAACATATAAATGTAAAAGAAATCTTGGTATCTTAGATTGAACTGTATTCTTTTTTCCTACTTGACGATGTAGGAAAGTTCGGTGCTAATAATTGAAAATCCATCTCCACCCCTCGAAATGACGTCATAGAGCGCGAGAGCGTGCACCTAAAATGAGATGTCGCGCGAAAACTCAAACCTTGTAAATTATAAAATTCATGAAATACAACAACTTGGCAACTTATTTATATAATATACCTAGTTTTTTTGTCATTTCCGTAAAATAAAATCAGGAATTCAAATCTATTTGTATCTCTATTAATAACATTCCTTTTCAATGTCTTCAAAGCGATATCCCGAAAACCGGGATAATACTTACTGTTTTTTTTTTACAGATAGTGGCTCTGTGAACATAAATGTGAGACACGGCGTCACCTGTACGTTGGTCGATAACTACACATTCACTGAAGGACAAAATGTTACTTTCGCTGTAAAACCAACAAACCACATTAACTATGGCTGGTAAGTTCTACCACAATACAAAGAATTAGGCAAAACCTCACTCAAGTGAGCGTACACAATTCGGAAGCGAACTCATTTGTTTTTAAAAGTAAATCACCGCGGATTCACAACGAGACACCGCGCACCGTTCGAATTTCGAAGTTATTGTGTAACTTTGCTGACTAAAAAGAGATTTCATCAATTGCATGTCACTAAATTCTATCAACGGTCAAAGGAGTACCAAGCTCCTTGTAACAGCTGACGCTCTAGTCTGAAAGCATGCTTTAGTGTTTTGATATACCGACAGCACCGCCAACATATAATATAGGTACACTGTGACTTTTTAGTCGTCTTACAAAGATGGTACACTCAATGTATCCGACATAAAATACCTATAGGCGCGATTTTTTTTAACCTTTAATAATTATGACATTAGGTACAAAGAAAAATAAATAATACTTACATTAGAATTATGAAACATCCTGTTAATAATAGATGTGTCAAACGGTAGAACATACCTACCCAGCACTGAGGACACGAGTCGAGTAGATCATCGCTCGCAACAGGGTGTTTCAACAACGTCATGCGTCATAATACTGAATAATGTTTTTATTTTTAAATTATTAAAATCACATAAATACGAATTTTTTTTTTCGTGAATGTTTAGTAGTCATTGGTTACATGAAGTGGGCTGCCGTTGTAAGACGACTAAAAAGTCACGGTGTATAATATATTTTACCATCGAGACCCAACGAAAAAGATTGTATTGTTTGCAAAAAAAAACTGAATATTTGTATGTGTTTATATTTACGTACTATGTTCCTCCGTAGCGCCTAAACTATTCATCCGATTTTGCTGAATAAGACAGCAATCGATTCGTTATAATGGCCCATAGGCAACATAGGCATGGGTAACATAGGCATTTTAACCGACTTCAACAAAAGGAGGAGTCGATTTTACCTTATAAACCCCGATTTTAATAAGAGCTTGGTTTTTCAGTAGTCAGGTTTTGACCATCCTCGAGGTCAAGCTTTTTAAAACAGATGTCATATGTTTCGTGAATCGACTTATAGTGAATGATTCCTTTTTTTACAGGTGGCGACTTATAAATGGTAATGTTACCAGAGAATTGTCTAAGGAAATAAACAACAAGGGAAAGAGTCAGCAGGAAATTTCTGATAGTGACGATAAAAAACAACATGTACCAACTATAATACATGTAAGTGAAATAGTTCTAAAACAAGGTTTAAAACTAAGCAGAAGGAAAACCATGTATATAGCGTTAGGCCCGGTGTAGCATGCGCACCAAAGCCGAAATACACTTCTCATCAAAAAAATCGAAACACTTTCGTTTTTATTGTTTTTGTCCTAATTTTTTACAAAAGAGAATTAATTCCATGAAAAAAAAAACATTATTGTGTAGCTGGCAGTTTGGTCATTACAGTAAGAAGAAAAAAATCAAAATTCGAAATTAGAATTTCATTTGTTTATCCTATAAATGAAATTAATCACTGTTTTGAGACAAATGTGTATTTAGGGTTGGAGTACGTTTCTCGTTTAAAAACTAAAAATTAGCGCTTGTCTTTAAACTTTTTGTTTCTTATTTCATTTACTGTGACTTTGGGACGTCTGAAAAAACTTTTTTTTCTAAAACATATGGATACTTCGCCCGCAGAAGCCGCCCAAGTGGTGGCATTGCTGGATTCTGGACTTAGTCAGCGTGTTGTGGCTGCAAGATTGCATCTAAGCTTATCATCTGTTCATAGAGTCTACAAACGCTATCGGGAGACTGGTTCGTTCACGCGCCGTTCAGGATCTGGCAGGAATCGGGTCACTTCTGAGCGAGATGATCGATTTATTGTAACAACTTCTTTACGAAATCGACGCCTTAACGCTTTTCAACTGCAGCAGCAGCTTCGCGTTGTACGAAGAGTAGCTGTAAGTGACTCTACAATAAGAAGAAGGTTGAAGGAACGCGGATTGGCACCGCATAAGCCAGCGAATGGGCCGAAATTAACTGCAGACCATCGAAGAGCGCGCCTTAACTTTGCACGCGAGCACCTAACTTGGTCATACCTTCAGTGGAGCAAAGTACTGTTTTCTGATGAGTGTAAAATTATGCTGTATGGTAACGACGGAAGGAACAAGGTCTACAGAAGAGATGGAGAACGCTTTGCACAATGCTGCATTGAAGAAAAGGTCAGCTATGGTGGCGGTTCGTGGACGGTTTGGGGAGGAATCAGCGCCGACGGTAAGACAGAACTTGCCTTTGTGTCTGGGCCACGGCTGCCTGCACTAAACTCTCATCGGTACATCGAACAGTGTCTTGAACCTCATGTGATGCCCTAAGCACATTTTATTGGCAACGACTTCATATTCATGCACGACAATGCTAGAGCTCACACCGCGGGCGTCGTACGAGATTATCTTACCGAAGTCGGTATCTCCATTATGGTATGGCCAGCAAGAAGCCCGGACATGAATCCCATTGAACATCTATGGGATGAATTAAAGAGACGAATTCGAGCAAGAGATCCAGCCCCAGAAACACTTAGCCAGCTGCAAAATGCAATCCAAGAGGAATGGGATAATATACCACAACATGTGATCGTGACTCTCATCCGATCGATGAAGAACCGTATGGAAGCAGTAATAAGAGCTCGCGGAGGGAATACAAGTTATTAAATAAACGTTTCTTACATTTTTTTTTCATTTACGCGTGTTGTTTTACCCATTTCCTTCATATTCCATACAGGGTAAAAATTACTCATTATACAAAATACGAAACCTATGAAGACTTAATTTTAATTTAGAACAATAACATTAGGATTTAAAAACCTCATACTACTCACTATTAAATGACATTTTACATTTATTCCTAAATATACACATTTTTCTGATAATCCTTATCAAATCATAAACTGCGAGGTGTTTCGATTTTTTTGATGAGAAGTGTAGCAGGGGTGGCTTTCTGCTACTAGGGAACACAACGATGACGAGTACAATACGATTTTCAAAAACTCCACAGAATGTCAATAGCAAATACAGTGCATACACGTACCTTGGACTGCTACGACACACGCTGAGCCTTCCACCTCCGATGGTTCCAAGTGCAGGAACACAGGAATTCCGGGATGCGAATTGAGAATTACGCGCGTAGAAGCTAGAACCGATGGCTTGTCCAGTATTGGGACAGGAGAACGTTAAGCGCGGAAGGAGATGTTATCACACACACGGGCTTTCAAGAAGTGTTTTCGCTCCAACTTTTTTACGAGTCACGGTATGCAACCACAGACTATAGAGGGTCTGCGTTTTGCTATCGCAAACTGATGGAACGTTGAACATCGATGATTAGAATTTGTAGAATTAGAATAAATTACGTTTAGTTTTGTACGGTGACCGAACACCCGGACTACACCAAAACGGAGAGGAGAGAGGCGATATGCCAACCGCACGCCGGTCACAGGACACCGTACACCGCAAAACACTCACGTCTCGTCTCGTCTCCGCTGGCTTAAATAATTACGTGACATCTCTTCTATCTGCTTAACTGCTTCATATTCCTTTAAAATACAATAAAAAAAAAACATTTAAAAATATAAAAATTGTAGCCCACCGGTATCGGGAACAGGATCCAAGCTACCGGCGGTCAGGGCTCCAGAGAGAGGATCCTCCTAATTAAACGAACCGTGTCCAGGAGTACCGGTTTCTGAATCAAGCCCTTGATCCAGCTGCCTAACGAGAGCCTCCTCAGATATTGGTCGAGGCTCTTGGCAATTAAGCCATGGGCTGACAATGATCGCTGAGTCAACATCCCACATGTCGACAACCTCGAGAGCCAAGTCAAGATACTTGATTTGCTTATCTTTCTCGGCTTTCACGAGGTTCTCATTATGCGGGACCGTTATGTCAACAATCATTGCGCGCCGCTCGGATCGATCCACCACCACTACATCAGGCTTATTGGCTACAATAGTCCTGTCAGTGATGATGGATTGATCCCCGTACAGTGTGATATTTCCATTTTCGAGAACTGGGTCGGGCACATACCTATAGGTATGTAGTATGGAACTTAAGATTCCACAAGGTTGTATTTTAGAGCAAGTTGCTGATGGATAATCCTGGCTACAAGGTTGTGTCTACGCAAGTATTCTCCGTTAGCCAGACGAGAACACCCGCAGTTAACGTGACGGATTGATTGGCCTGGACGGTGCCCGACATAATAATAATATGTCAACCGTGCCGTCCTTCACAATAATAACACTGGACAACATTTTTTTTTTTGCCTTGGTTCGCAACTGGTTTTTTTTTTCATACCTTGATAAAAGATTAGTTAAAATATGAGTGTGAAAAAAAAATTAAGCATCTATTTCCGTTAGAAAAAATTTTTATAAAAAAAAAAACAAATGTTACTAAGTTTCGGAGAGAATCATGTTTTTAAAAATTATTCTGAAGATATTTTAGTTCGTTTTGCTTGTTTCTTATAACTATACGACGGATGAACTCATTTTTTAAGTCCAACAACAATCTGCAAGCATTATTGACGAGCATTTTCCTTGGTATTTTTTTCCATTGCTATGATATCTTGATGAAATCTTCCCCGCGTTCATCGCTTACCGCGCCTAATTTGTCGGGGGGAAAAGTCTAGGTGGGAATGAAGGAAATGAATCTTCAAGGATATATTACATCCTATATGCAATACTACATTTATAATCCTGTAGTAGTTTAGAATCCATCTCTTTATAGTTTGCAGACATTCTATTTCCCAAAAAAATGTTTGCCATATTAACAAAAGAAATCCATGCATTTTTTCGTGTGTGTTTAATTTTGAAATAAACATGGAACCCTCCATAACTTTCCTTATGGCCCGACAAAAATTCCTTCTTTTAATTTAGCTTCACTTAGTCTAGGAAAAAAAAACTGAAGAGATCCGGTTAATTCGAGCATTTTTTTCATATTGTAATGTGTATGTATAGAACACTTCTTTAAAACCAAATGCATAAAAATGAACTAAATAAACTCGCCACAATCAACCCATAACCCGTTGAAACAACACTAGAAATAGAACGCAGCCTTTAACTACTAATATCGTACACGGAAAGAAGTTCCTGGTGAAAAATAACTTCAAACTATTTTTCTCCGTGTACTGAAATGTGAATGTATATCATATAATTACAAGTACCAGTCTTATTTTTGTTGTTACGGCCAATGATGATTTTTTTTTTCGATTTACCGTCAAAAATTTTGTCAAATTTATATTTATGGTTTGTCATATTTTTGGATATTTCGATGTAAAATATATTTTTTTTATTTATTTTTCTGTTAATACATAAGAGATGTCGAAAATATATAATAGGATTATCGGCAAAAAGTCGTGTTGACCAGTGTAATTACTATTATTGATTCTTTATTTTGATTACATAAAACGTTTTTTTTTTCAGACAGCTATAGTCAACAAATCGATGGAAGGGAAATGGGAGTTTACTTTTTATATGTTACAAAATAACGAACAACTTTATAACAAATATCCACAAGCAAGGACAAGGTACCCTGACGCAAATGGGGATAAATACATCGTGTCAACGTGCAGTACGAATGTTAAAATAGGTAAATGAGCACTTTTAAATAAAAAAAAACATATTTTTGTAGAAAATAGACCGCCAAGACGACGACAAAGCGAGCCTCTCCTAACTGGCCGGATCAATAGCGCAAGCGTTCAGATGCCTCTTGAGCACGACCTTATAGCGCAGATGTTGACCGCCATGATTCCGTTTATCCTCTGCCATCTCAGAGTAAAAGACCACTTTGGGTAAACGGTAATGCTTCATGCGTAGGACGTGCCCACACCACCTAAGTTGGCGCTGCATCAGTAGAGCTCCTATGCCATACATTTCGGAACGGCGCAGAACCTCAGTATAAGGAACAAGGTCCTGCCACTTAATGCTTAGGATAGCAGAGAGCGACTCGATACATTGAACGAAAAGCGCCAAATACGTAAAGAGGACCTAAGCCCTCCTTTACCTCGTAAACCACTCCACGTCTCCTCTCGACTCCACTAAAGCGGAGACGAGAGGAGACGTGTGGAAACAGACTAACCACAATAGTTGATAATTATCGACATCGTGTCTCTCGTCTCTCCTGTGATTAGTTGAATCTTGCACATCTCTTGTCCACTCCGCCCGTCTCCGCTTTGGTGGAGAGTCTGGGCCTAACCGCGACGCGGTTTTTGGAACGGTGCTGCAGTCACTGTTATTTTACCTCTGAAAAGCAATCTTATTGAAACGATAGTAAAAATCACAGTGATATTGGCTGACTTGTCTTGTCAGTTGTAGCAATCCAACCCCAACCTCGCGAAAGCGAGAACAAAGATCACTGTGTTTACCAGTCAACTCTACTGCTTTAGTTGTGACCGGGTATTTATAAGCAAATTCGACCTAGCCAGTCATATAAGGGCACACGCAAGGAAATAGCTTTAATGGATCGCCGTTACCGAAATCAGCAATGAGGACTAATACGGGGTGAATTTTTTCATCGGTTATTAAAAAAAAAAACAGCTTCTTCCTACAAAAGTGCAATACCTACACGGTCAAAATGTATGGAAAAGCTGTTTTTATTTAATTACCGATGAAAAATTTCTATGTGGCTCAGAATGATGTACTGAATACGTGGTAACCGTTTTCGCGTCGGTGTCCCTTACATTGTTTATATGAAAAACACATACACACGATCGCGATTTTTTGCAGCTATGCAGTAGCGATGCAAATACAAAACGTTCTCCCGCTCGTCAGAAACAGTTGCGCATTTGCATCGATACAATAGCCACATTGACGCGCGAATGCGACTCGACGCGGTTTCGGAGTCGCATGTTTTGTAGCGCGTATAATTTTACATTAATTGTTTAATATCGTCTATATCTTTTTCAGTACCGCCACCACCGCCAGAACCTGCTGCAAAAAAAGGCCGTAAGTTATTTTTTCAGTTTTCTGTTGGATAGTAGAGACCGGATTATATGAAAAATGCAGATTTTCATACGCATTTGCATATGCATTTGTATATGCATTTGCATATGCATACACGCTGAAATTTTAATGGTTGTTTTCCCGCGGCAGAACAACTTGCCCTAGGGAGTACTTTCGAAGCATAGAGTTAAATCAAAAAAATAAAGAAGTTTTTGTTTTAAAATAATTAAAAAAATATTCATCAACTCGAAAACGTGAGAAACAATAGTAACACTAGACGTAACTTGTAGGCACTACTCGAATCGCACGCGCCGCCGCCGACAAAGGGAACAGCGATGCATACATTTTCAAAGCAAAATAAGCTCTCGCACGTCACGTGGTTGCTTTCGAGTTTTGTTTTTCAGAATGGTTTATCTGCCATTTTTTGTTTCTAATATTTTATTTGTTTATATAACGATTGTATTACCAAGACAAAACCATTTCGCTGCGGGAAAACAACCATTAAAATTTCACGGTGTATACATTTTCATATTTTTGCAGTTTTTTAAAAAAATGCATAAATGCTAATATTTTAGCATTTTTGGGCTTGTTTCCTTTCATTTTAACTGGAAAAATGCCACCAGAGGTGATACCCGAAATAAAGTATCTTAATTCAAATAGTGCCCCCTGACCTAAGTGGACCGATACTTTTTAAGTTTTAAAAATATTTTAATAAATAAAAGGCTCAATCGAACCTACTGATATAATTTGAAACAGAACTCAGTTATAAAAAAAAAATATAATATTAAAAAAAAAAACATTCCCCACAAACTTATAATTGTATAAACTAAGACATGAAACTAACTCAATAGACACATAGGATACTTCTTATACCAATAGTTCGTTCCCGTGGGATAACTTCCGAAGTTCACCCGGGCGAATCCGCGGGTAAAAACTAGTCATTTATAAGTGGAATGTTTTTAGTTCCAGCTGACAATACCATCATCATTGCATGCGTTGTGGGCGCCATCCTAGTGGCTATAATAGTAGCTCAAGCGGCGTATATCATGTTCTTAAAAGCGAAGGGTAAGTTTCTTAACACACACATCTTTAAATCTTCTACATAGCTTTCTAAACATCGTGATCTCTTCCTGCTATTCCCTGTTTATTTGACATTCTTTATTAGGATTCCGTACCCGAATGGTAACTAACGGGACCCTATTACTAAGCTTCCGCTGTCCGTCCGTCTGTCTGTCAGCGGGCTGTATCTAATGATGATGAGGTAGACAGTTGAAATGTTTTATTTATGTTGCCGCTATAACAACAAAAATAAAAGGGGGCTCCCCTACTACGATGGTACCGTTCAGGCGCGAGTCCGACTTGCTCTTGGCCGTTTTTTAGGTACTATCGACCAAACTTGCATTTAACCACCGAAAGGACTACTAATATCGTGTCCTGCGTGTCCTGTTGTTTGTTCGCTACAGGAACTGCTGGACGCTACTGAAAGCTCCATAGTAGCTCAGTTCTGGACTGATGAAATTTAGATTGCCATCGATACGCTAAGAAGAAGATGAACTATTCCTGCTTCATGCGCGCGGCCGCTATAAACTCAAGTTTCGCTTCCCTGGTACTTTTTTTGTATTCCTATTGGTCGAAAAAGAGTGGTCAAAAATATGTGATCATTAGCAGAGCCAGAGATTTTTTTTAAACAAAGTATTAAAATGGTAAAACGCTCGCATATTTTTCCTTTTTAGGGTTCCGTACCCAAAGGGTAAAACGAGACCCTATTACTAAGACTTCGCTGTCTGTCTGTCTGTCTGTCTCCAGGCTGTATCTAATAAACCGTGATAGCTAGAAAGCTGAAATTTTCACAAATGATGTATTATTATTGCCGCTATAACAACAATCACTAAAAATTAAAAAAAAAACAATATTAAGGGGGGCTCCCATACAACAGATATGATTTTTTTGCCGTTTTTATAGATAATGCTACGGAACCCTTCGTGCGCGAGTCCGACTCGCACTTGGCCGGTTTTTTTTTGTTTTATTACTATTCATCATCATCATCATCAGCCTATAGCAGTCCACTGTTGGACATAGGCCTCCTCAATCGCACGCCATTCAACTCGATTATCAGCTACTCTCATCCAGTTGCTACCAGCCACCCCGCGAAGATCGTCACTCCACCGAGTCTAAGAGCGTCCCACCTTACGTTTGTTTTTTTATTACTATTGGTCCGCACAAACAGAGGCGGTAAACAGACGTGGTCATTGGTCCTCATGTGAACAGGATTTGCTTTTAAAAATGAGCAGACGTAGCTTTAGTCGAATGTACATCTCTGACTAACTCTTGGGAGGTAACCGGCGTGACGCTATTGAACAAGGAATATGACCTTCTTCGAAATACCAACGTGATTCAGAACACATGACAGACAAAGTCTTTGATAAAGTATTAGTTACATAACTTTTAATATTCTATTCTTTCATTCTTCATTCATAATTTAAGCACCCCACAATAATCAAACTAGAGCTTTTTATAAACGTATCGTTTTATTTTCCAGCCCAAAAACTGATCACATTGAACACACACAACAATCTGTCGAAGAAGTCGGATGCTGCACCAGAAGATACCGGTAAGCTACGTTCAATATTTTAGACCTAGAACAGAAAAATAGTTCTACGCTAATATTAAAAAGAAACAAAAATAATATCACCTGCTGGCGTCGATCTTCAGGTTATGCCGCGCTTGCCTAGGTTGATCCATGGATGGATGATCAGCCATTACATACCGAGTTTCCTCCGTGCCTCGGAAAGCACCTTATTCACACATTCAGCCTGTCATTTGTAAATCTTTGACAGTCGTTACAAGTAGTCAGTGACCCGAAAGTCTGACAACCAGTCTTACCAAGGGGTATAGTATTACCCAGTACTAACTGGGTTGTGGAGGTCAGATAGGCAGTCGCTCCATGTAAAATACTGGTATTCTGTATCCAGTTAGTTCGTTACATCGTCGGACTCATCTGTCCTCAAGACTAGATTGAGGTCAAGAGTAGGGCCATTAAATTAAAAAAAGACTGGAAGCCGACCCCAGCATAATTGGGAAAAGGCTGGGCAGATGATGACGCTAATGTTCTCGAGAGAGAGGTAGGTAAAGTTAGTAAGTGCAGGGAATCTTCGGCACTATTGGATCTGATTCTCTTAGTAATGGGAAGCTACTGTATCCCCAGTGTCATATGCTATAACGGGTGTGAAAAAACATAACCCTTCCTTGGCAGTCGGGTAGAAAGACCCTTAACGAAGCCGAAAGACAGTTGTTCTCCCCATCATTGTGGTAATTTTTTGTTCTGGACCATATTGGCAACCTTCTAGTTAGAGATATTGGAGGTCGAAGTTTCAACTAGTCCTAACAAGTTTTTTTTTAATGTTACATTTTTGATCCTAAATACTTGTCAATGCATCCATCAGCACAATGTTTTGAGTGCGTTACAGTTTGAGTTCTACCGCAAACCGTGACCTGTCACCCCAAAAAAATGTCGTATCCCAGCATAATGTTTTGCGAAGTTTGATGTACAGAAGTAGTGTACGCTTGGTTGACGGCTTTATGAAGGATCCGTTTTCACCTTATATTTAAAACGTCCCCGAGGACATTTTCCGACCTAACCCGAACGAAGCCGCGGTTGCTCCCAGGTATTACCTAATAAAATCTTAAATTCTTTCATTCACTGACAGAGAATACACGGTCTAAGGCTACGAATTTAGAAGCATGCACTTAACGCACTTTGTCACTCACTGGACAGAGGTCAGTGTGTTAGTTGTGATAGTGTGGTGTGACCGTCGGACTGCCAAGTCATAGATCTCGACTTCGAACCCAAGACACGCACCTCTGATTTTTCAGATTTATGTGCGTATTGTATAATCACTTGCTTCAGTTAAGGAAAACATCGTGAGGAAACCAGCATGCCTGAGAGATATTTCTCGACGATGTAAAAGCCAACTCAGAGGTCCATGGGTGGCATAAAAACTCTGACACCAGGTTAGGCACTAACCACACGATGAAGAAGAGTGTCCCTGTCCCAGCATTGGGAGAATCATAGGCTGATTATGCTATGTATATCCACAGCTCGCTACTGCTCAAACCCTGGCCAGAAGATGATGAAAGTAGCCGCTCCAGTGGACGACGACGACAATCGTGGCAGCGTCATCTACGAGGCACCGAATATCGAAATACCCAGCAACCGTAAGTTAATTAATGCCTACTACTATATAAATATCTATACGAATAAATTGAACATCAGCTATCTGCCAGTCAAAGTCCCGTCAAAATCGGTTCAGCCGTTTCGGAGATTAAGAATAATTAAGAATAATTTATTTCAAAAAAAAAAGTAGGTATTACAAAAGTGTACATTTAGGTGCAGTAGTGTTATTTCTAAACAATTGTATAATTAGTGCTTATAAGTAAACTATAACTAAAATATATAATTATAACTGTTGCAAGTTACGATAATGGTGAAATCAAATGTTAGGTAGCGACCTGCCTGATCTAGGTTTATTTAAACCTGTGTTTCAGGCCATCACTTTACAATGCATAATTAATTAGGACAGGAAAAGTTTTAAAATAAAGTAAATCTAGGAACAAAAACAGTAAACATTAAAACTAACTTAATAACAATATGTACAACTAAATACGAGGAGATGACATATCAAATCAAACCAGGACTTCTAGAAGTTTTTCTGTGTCCGTGTAATTAAGCATCGCTAAATAATCCGATATTACAAAATTACATTTCCTATAACTTAGACTATAGAAGTTTAGTTTCTTGTTGAGTCTATTATACAGAAAAGGTCCTAAAAACACATAAAATCGACTAGCAAACGCATGTCTAGTTTGAGGCTTTGTGCAAACCAGGTCTTTTCTTCTCCTATCGGAAGGAACTGGGTCATAGGGAAGGGTAGAGTGCTGCTGTAGTATAATGTGAAGAATAAATAATTGCCGTACTGTGAGCACATTACATGCTTTGTAGAGCAGATGTGTAGGAAATCTAAACGGACGAAAGGTAGCAACCTTTAGAATTGCTCTTTGAGCACGTTCTAGAGGGAGAAGAATCGAATTTCCCACCCCCCCCCAGGATGTTATGCAATAGGTTAGAATAGACTGACACAACGCTAAATAAACCTGTTTTATTAATTTATAGGTGGCTACATTACGTAAATACTTAAAAACATAAATTAGTTTGCGCACTCTAGCACATAGTAACTCGATATGTTTACGGAAATTTAGATTGGAGTCAATAGTGACACCAAGATATTTCAAATGGTCAGCTTTTTCTAAAGTAGGGCAAGAACATGCAGTGTCAGCGTACGTGCTACAGGTATGCGCGTAAATTGTTTGGTTAGTAAGCGGTATGTTAGTATTTCTCATTGTAAATGAAATGTATTTTGTTTTAACAGCATTCAGGGTTAGAAGATTATTCTGGAGCCAGTTAGATACAATGTTGAAACCATTCTGAGCATGTTCATAGGCCTCAGCCCTTGATTTAGCTGCAAATAACAGAGCAGTATCATCCGCATAAGACATTACAACACCATTTTTGAGTGTCAGGCTGCAAAGATCATTAATATAGACTAAAAATAATGTAGGACCTAGTATACTGCCTTGTGGAATTCCAAAACAAGTATTAGAATGATCAGAACTTGTAGTCGGACCAATTTTTACACATTGCTGTCGATCGTTAAGATAATCAGATAATAGTAGAAGCTGCGCTCCTCTTATCCCAAGTGATTCAAGCTTCTGCAAAAGAGTAGTGCAAGAAATAGTGTCAAAGGCCTTGGCAAGGTCTAGAAAAATACCCACTGTATGCATTCCACTATCCAGATTTGTAGAAATGTAATTAATTAATTTGTTTACTGCTTGGTTAGTTGATTTTTTAGGCCTAAACCCAAATTGATTATCTGAAAGTAGTTTGTTATCTTCCAGATATTTTATCAGTCTACTGTTTATGATTTTTTCTAAAATTTTTGACAGTCCTGTTAGTACTGAAATGGGTCTGTAGTTATTCACACTCATTTTGTCTCCAGACTTAAAAATAGGTGTCACCACAGACTTTTTCAGCAATTTTGGAAATATCCCTTTAGATAAACAAAGCTGAAAGATGTGGGTAAGCGGAGGGGCCAGTAGGTGTTTAAATCTTTTAAGTACATTATTGGGTATATCATCCCACCCAGTTGCGCAAACATCCTTTAAGCCGTCTATTATTCTAGCTACTTCGTTTACGTCCGTATCTAATAAAACAAAAGAATTTAACGTGGAAGATGGCCTAGTTGAGTTTTGAGTGGGAGGACGGTTAATATTTATGAATTTTTCAGCCAAGTTTTTACCAACGTTGATAAAATATTGGTTAACCTTATTTGTTGCTTCGGATGGGTTTATTTCTGTTAATAGTAAATCTAGCGGAGGTTCGGAATTTTTAGACCTTAATGTATTAGTTTTTATAAATTTCCACACAAGTTTGCTATTTTTTCCCGCCTTCTCGAGTTCATTTTTATCGTACTGGTTTTTTAGTTTTTTCAAAAGATTATTACAGAAATTACGATATCTTTTATAGGTAACAGAAAGTATTACGTCATCAGGTGCAAGTTTGGATTTTAGGTGAAGTTTGTCTCTGTGTCTTATACAACGAACGAGACCTGGTGTGATCCACGGTTTAATACAACTATACTTTTTAGGGATTATCTTAGTGAATGTGTTTTTCCTTATTACGTATTGTAAAGAATTTATGAAATATTCTAAAGAAATATTTGCATCAACAGAATCATAAATAGGGTTAAAATTAATGCCGCGTATGTCACTTTCAAGGTTTGTCATATTGACTTTAGTGTAGCTACGCTCGCAGTTTTTTCTAGGTGAACTTATTTGCATTGTTAGTAAAACAGCTTGATGATCGGTAAGCGCAGAGTTAGTAACCAATGTTTTGGATGAATTTTTTGATTTTAGAATGACATGATCTAAGCAAGAACCGCTTTGGTGTGTGGGGTAATAGTGAGCTGGTAAAAGTCCATGAAAAGCACAAATATTTAGATAATTGTGTGTATGGGTATCGGGATTCCCGGAGGAAATGTTTATGTTGATATCTCCTACGAGTATTATGTTTTTGAAAATACTTACGGTTTTTAAGTTTGTTTCGAGTGAGTCCAAAAATCTGTCGATATTATGAGAGGGAGGCCTATAAATAGCCATGACTACTGTATCGGGAATAATTTTAATGAATAAGCAATTACTGTCTTGGGATAGTGGTTCTTCTTTAATAGTTCGTAAATTATTTTTAACATAAACTACAACGCCGTCGTTTTGGTTGATGTTTCTGTCTGTTTTATATGAATAAAAACCGTTCAGAGATGGTAAGTTGACTGTCTGTTTTGACAACCAACATTCTGTTAGTACGATAATATCACAGCTTATGTCAAGACTTTGTAAAAACACTTCAAAACCGTCCATATTTCGGTTTATGCTGCGAATATTTTGTGTAAGCAAGGTAAGCGATTTGTCACCAGAACGAAGAAGGTATTTACAGTCCTCAACATTGCAGATCTTGGATTCAGACACAGTAAAACTATCTAGATCACTGATTAGCTGATTGCTCATGATACTTACAAACTAAGAAGAAATACAAATAAATAAGCTACCTGTTTGTGTGCCTACTAAAAATAATAGACTGTGGCGCTCTTAGGCGCCCTCATAATCTATTGAGTTGATGTAGTTGGTCTCTGCATATTTACGTGCCGGGCAACTTACATCACCGGTTGGATGGTCACATTTCCTCTTGAATTTTTTGCACGTCGCACACTGTGGGGGAGAAGATTTGCTAGTGCATTCCTTCACTGAGTGTCCCGTCTCTGCACAGTGGTTGCAAGTAGGACTCGTTTCACGGCAAAACTTAGCTGCGTGGCCGAACTGCTGGCAATTGTAGCACCTGGTGACGATCGTAAAATCTCTTACCGGGCATGAGGTCCAATTTATGAAAATTCTGTTTTGGTTTACCAGCATTTTTCTTATGCCAGCGGGTACTTCCAGAATGTAGTTGCAGGTAGGAAGGCCTTTCTTACCCGATTTATGGCTCAGTTTAATAGTCTCAAGGAAGGAGTCACGTGTTGTATTCGGCAATTTATCTGACAAGTTTTGCTCGTAAATACAGTCAAATACCTCCTCCTCCCTCTCAGATTAGCCGGAACAAAAAGAAAGAGACAAAATTTTAAAAAAATGTGTTTTTGTTTATAGTGCCATATTTATTCTCATATTATGCATGTAGTAAAAAGTGGTTATTTTAATATTACAAACATACACTTCAATTTTATTTATTTGTACCTATAGATGTATAGATTTCACGCGAACGAATATCGTGGGCAACAGCTAGTTATCTATAAAAACGGCAAAAAAATCATGTCGTTGTATGGGAGCCCCACTTACATATTTGTATACTGTTTTTTAGTATTTATTGTTATAGCGGCGACAGAAATACATCATTTGCGAAAATTTCGACTGTCTAACTATCACGGTTCATGAAATACAATCGGAAGGAATGACAGACAGACAGCGGGGTCTTAGTAATAGGGTCCCGTGTTCCCTTTTGGGTACGGAACCATAATAAACGTGGGCCTTATCAAATTCTATCAAATTTCTATTGAAAAGTAATCAGTGCCCTTCCCTTATCTCAATTCATATGGTGTCGGCCCTGCATAGTTTATTCTTCCATTTTATCTTCTACACCTCATCTTAGCAGTCACCTTCTTTCTTATCTAAGTCTATCTATTATTTCACTCACAGCACGCATGCCAATGCAGCCTCCTCAACCACCAGCTATCACCACGATGCCTCGTAAGTACTCTTCATCATCTGCCTAGCCTTTTCCCAACTATGTTGGGGTCGGCTTCCAGTCTAACCGGATGCAGCTGAATACTAGTATTTTACATGGAGCGACTGCCTATCTGACCTCCACAACCCAGTTAGTACTGGGTAAGACAATACCCCTTGGTAAGACTGGTTGTCAGACTTACACGCCTCTGACTACCTGTAACGACTGTCAACGATCTACAAATGACAGCCGGGACTAACTGCTTAACGTGCTTTCCGAGGCACGGAGGAAACTCGGTATGTACCTAATGGGTGGTCACACTGGTCACTCATCCACGGACCAACCTAGTTAAGCACAGCTTAACCTAAAGATCGACCCGAGCGGCTGTTCTTATTTAGCCACGAGCTCCTCCTCGTAAGTACTCTTCGATAGTTTATTTCTTAAAACCACTTCTTATACCACTACCTCACCATCATCTTTATATTTTCTTAGTAGGAAAACTATTGCTGATAGACATACAGCATAAGCATAATCAGCCTATAATGTTTCCACTGCTGGGACACACGGCCTCCTCTGTATGAGAGGGAATGGGCTATAATCCACCACGCGGGCCCAGTGCGGGTTGGTAGATGTCACATGTCTTCTAATTTTTGGTTCTAGGACATGCCGGTTTCCTCACGATGTTTTCCTTCACCGTTTTTTGAGAGCAGTGGTGATGAAATAAATTAAACAAAGTAATACATTATTAATGCGCCTGCCTGGGTTCGAACCCACGACTTACTGTTAGTAAGTCGGGGCCGCCACCACTGGGCCACCACCGCTCTCCGCTAGATAAACAGGAATAGATCAAATTAGATGCTAAAACCTTCACAAGAAGGAAGTTAAAACAAAAAAGATATTCATATTTCTAACGATTTATGAAACGGGGATCGATGGATGCCATGGTTAACTTAAAATTATTCGTTGAGATTTTTTTATTGTTATATCTCAATAAATAACGACAACCACAATGCCTGTGAAAGGTGTTGGAACATTGTTGTGTGAAGCGTGCTCACCTAACATCCGCCATTTTATTTTATTTACCAAATATAATAAACGCGTAAACATAATAAACCAGGCGTGATCGATGTCAAGAGCAGGCACATTTTGTAATAAAAAAAATGCGAGACCTTTCGCGTGGTGTCTCGGACCACGAAAATTAAATTGGCAAAAAATAAATTGGACTTCCTATAGGAATTGACGCAATCAGCAGATTTTTGAGCAAACTAAAAAAAAACAAGTCATAGAACAAAAGTGGTTCAATTTCATGGTGTTGCGTTTAAGTTTTCTGTTACACCCTGTATACATATAACACCTGGGGGGTAATTCCAGTGTGGGAAAGAGACAGAGCTATACAGGTCGTCTAGCGTCATCTCTTTCCCACACAGGAATTACTCCTGTTTTAAGACGTCATGGTACGTCCCTTTTGTTTAGAAGATTTGGTCTCATTCAAAACTTGTTTGTATGATGCCAGCTATTGATAAATACAGGCTTAATACATGGCCGCTATTTGAAAATAAAATAAAATGGCGGACGTTATTTAATTATATTTACACTGAAAACGGAATATTTACCATGTTTACTGTTTGTTTTGTTTGTGTTTCCGTAATTTCATTTACCTGAACAGTTTTGACAAAAACATCATGCCATCTGATGGTATTCGTGTGTGTACCAGAAAATAAGGAATCTCTAATGTATATGTCTACAGGAACTCCCAGACCAGACCACAATATGAGGATTAATTCTCAAGCGATGCTGGCATCAGCTCTGAACAGTCCTGCACGGAGCCTCATGTCGGAGAACTTTCCTCCGAACTTTCCAAGGTCGAATCATAATGGTTAGTATCATCATCCATGATTGCTCCATTGGTCTCGTGGTTGGGCTCGCGACTTCTGAGCATGGGGTCCAGGGTTCAATACCCCCAAGTAAAAGGTGATCTTGGGTTTTTCCATTAGGAATTTCTCAGTCGGAGTTAGGAAGTTGGCGGTATGAAACCTCCGTGCCTCGGAAAGCACGTGAAACCGTTGGACCTGCGTCCGATCTTACTCCGGTCGTGTAGCTATGCCGTCCCATCGGACTATAAGAGTACAGGAACAGAGAGTGCACCTGTGCCTGCGCACACACTTGGGCACTATGATGTCTCCCGCGCCGATGGCTGATCCCTGCTAAGGCCGGCGCCACACGTTGGCCCCAACGTTGATCCCAACGCCACTTGTCCAACGTGTGGATCTAGAAAATAGCATTGGCACCAACGTTGGGACGACCGTTGGGAGTTGGCTGAGGCGTGTCAGTTTTATCAAAGGAATCTGCGCCAACGTTCGCGATCCGTCCACATGTTGGCGCTTTTCTCAGTCCTGACTCCTGTTGCAGCACGACTCAGAACGCGAGAATGTCATCGTCATCCTCAAAATCGCCACCCGTATGGACAAATGAAAAGTTATCGATTTTTTTTAAGTTTACCAGGCATACCCAATAATATGGAGTAATTTCGATTTCTGTATCGAACATCTTCACGTTGGCTCTGACGGGACAGGATTGGTATAATAGCCAACGTGTGGACGTCTCACGAAATTAACCTACCAAGACCAACGTTGGTACGAGCGTTGGCGGCAACGTGTGGCGCCAAGATTGGCCGCTGTGGCTGAAAACGTCTGGAGTACTATTATTATTATTGAGTCGTCTTCTTTCAGAACATGACCTCAATGTGGCTAACCGGCCACGACTGCCTCTGCCAAAAACTCTACACGACACTCCTCACACCATTCCAAAACAAAATGCGCATGACCACATGATTCAAGAGGTCTACGAAGGTAAGTCCAGAAAAATACCATGAAAAAAATTGTAGACGTTTTTCTAGGGTCTCCCTTGTTTGACCGAAAAGAAATTGCCAAATTATCACTTCCCAAACAAATTTTCGCATAATTTCATTTGCCAAATTATTACTTACCAAAAAATCTCTTTACAAATAATTGTTACGAAAACCTATGTTTGGCAAGTGAACGTTTGAACAATAACTTGTTCACCAACTAGTACTTTTACCATTTTTTATCTAGTCAAATATTTCAGTTGGTATAACATATTTTACGCAAAATTAAATAAGCCAAATATTTGGTGTCGTCAATTTTAAACTTACCATTTCAGTCAAAAGCACTATTAACTAGTTGGAATCTCCTATTTGGATTCGGTTGGGGCTCCTATTTCTGTCTGCAGGGTTTACAGGCACCTAACTAACCGAACCTCGGGGTGCCCCTGACGTCGACCGTCTAGGGTTAGCGTTTCCGTCAGCAGGTCGACGGATCCCCGCTGCGCGGGGCTCCTATTTCTGTCTGCAAGGTTTACAGGAACCTAACTAACCGAACCTCGGGGTGCCCCTGACGTCGACCGTCTAGGGTTAGCGTTTCCGTCAGCAGGTCGACGGATCCCCGCTGCGCGGGGCTCCTATTTCTGTCTGCAAGGTTTACAGGAACCTAACTAACCGAACCTCGGGGTGCCCCTGACGTCGACCGTCTAGGGTTAGCGTTTCCGTCAGCAGGTCGACGGATCCCCGCTGCGCGGGGCTCCTATTTCTGTCTGCAAGGTTTACAGGAACCTAACTAACCGAACCTCGGGGTGCCCCTGACGTCGACCGTCTAGGGTTAGGGTTTCTGTCAGCATCTGTTAAATTTCAATTACGTTATATTAAATCAATTTGTGTTATGTCTTCATTCCAAAATTTTTGCCTTTATATTTTTTGTCATAACAAATCATTTGACTAAACGTTTATTGTCGAAATTTTGTTTGCTGTAATAAATCATTTGATTAAAGACCAAAAGCCGTAATGACATTTTGCTTGGTAATAATCTGCCAAGTAAACATTTGACCAAATGAAAATGTGCGTACTAAAATTATTCCAAATATTACATTGGCCTAAAAAAAGGTTGCTAAAATTTGTTTGGGTAATGAAAATTTGGCAAAATCTTTTCGGCAAAACGGCAGGATCCCGTTTTTCTAACCTGATAAACAGATGTGTTGCTGGGGAGGTGCTCCACTACTTCTTCCTAGCTAAAACAAGGCAAGGGGACTGTCTTATAATGGGTGTAAAAGTACCCTTAACGAAGCCGAAAGGCACTTGTTCTCCCCGTCATTGTGATTTTTGTTTAGTTCTAGAGTCTAGACCAACTAGAAGGTCTCCCTTCGTGAACTTAATTCACCAGAAGATTAAGTATACATTGGGTAGTATTTAAACGCAAATCAAAAAATATCCTTTTTCTATGCAATAAGATTCCGAATTCCCATCAAAATTACTGATTGCACAGCAAAATATTCAACTCAAAATAGCAAAAGCTTTTTCATCAATGCACAGCTAACCGCTGACCTGGAGACTGTCCAGAAGGCAGAAATGGACAGTAATTTTTAATAATCTTAATGCACATTATACTGGGGGTGCCCCTGACGTCGACCGTCTAGGGTTAGCGTTTCCGTCAGCAGGTCGACGGATCCCCGCTGCGCGGGGCTCCTATTTCTGTCTGCAGGGTTTACAGGAACCTAACTAACCGAACCTCGGGGTGCCCCTGACGTTGACCGTCTAAGGTTAGGGTTTCTGTCAGCAAAAATTTGCTGTGCAGTCAGTATTTATGCTATGTATGTAGTATTTTTGTACAAAAATAAAAGAACATAAATGATGAGTATGTATTGATAGGCGATTATTTATTTGATATGCAATTTATAAAATATCCTGTATACATTTAGTAAACTTTGAACACCTTTACTGCTTTTCATAAAATAAAAGACATATTGTTATAATCCAAGTAAACTTTATTCACCCAAACAAATTAAACGAAAACGAGACGAAACGGAGATTAGCCGGAACTAACAGACAGACAGACAAACAAAAACTGAAAAAAAATGTATAAGTGTCGTATATGTTTCCCTATTTATTCAGTAATTCAGTAAAAAGCTGTTTTTTGATATTACAAACAGACACTTCAATTTTTTATTTTATTTGTTTAGATTTTGTAGTTTGTCACCTTAAACCTTTTATAAAAATATAATTATTTGTGTAGACCGACCGGTGCCAGTAAGACCAAACACGACTGTCTTAAAAACGCACTGATAATCTTAATGCACATTATACTGGGGGTGCCCCTGACGTCGACCGTCTAGGGTTAGCGTTTCCGTCAGCAGGTCGACGGATCCCCGCTGCGCGGGGCTCCTATTTCTGTCTGCAGGGTTTACAGGAACCTAAGTAACCGAACCTCGGGGTGCCCCTGACGTTGACCGTCTAGGGTTAGGGTTTCTGTCAGCAAAAATTTGCTGTGCAGTCAGTATTTATGCTATGTATGTAGTATTTTTGTACAAAAATAAATTTAACTGATCTAAAAAAGAATATAAATGATGAGTATGTATTGATAGGCGATTATTTATTTGATATGCAATTTATAATATCCCGTTTACATTTAGTAAACTTTAAACACCTTTTCTGCTTTTCATAAAATAAAAGACATATTGTTATAATCTAAGTAAACTTTATTCACTCAAACAAATTAAACGAAAATGAAACGAAACGGAGATTAGCCGGAACTAACAGACAGACAGACAAATAAAAACTGAAAAAAAATGTATAAGTGCCGTATATGTTTTCCTATTCATTCAGTAATTCAATAAAAAGCTGTTTTTTGACATTACTAACAGACACTTCAATTTTTTATTTTATTTGTTTAGATTTCGTAGTTTCTCACCTTAAACCTTTTATAAAAATATAATTATTTGTGTAGACTGACCGGTGCCAGTAAGACCAAACACGACTGTCTTAAAAACGCACTGAAACTACTAATATGGTCGCTATGTACCTATATCTATTAACTCATACTCCCTCCAAAAGATAATCTTGTATATTTTTATAAAAAAATATTTATGTTTGATCACAGAAATGGAACCAACGGAAGAGAACACTTATGAACCACCGCCGGTCATCAACGCTATGCCACGTAAGTAACTAAATCCATGAGTGAAGTAAAAACCTTATTTATCATCTCTAATAAATAATCTTCATTCATACTGTGTTATTCTGTAAAGTTCAAGAAAACGAACTCATTTGTTTTCAAAGTAAATCATCGCGAATTCACAACGAGACACCGTTCGAATTGCGAAGCGATGTTAAGAGAATAACACTACTGCTATATTTATATAATTATAGTGTACCTACTAGCTTTTGCCCGCGTGGATGTCGAAAAATATCCGACGGGAACGTACTACCGGGATTAAAAAGTAACCTATAGGTTAATCCAGGTTACGGTAACAAAAATAGGTACATACCTTCATCCCCTTTTTTAACCTTTCTGGGGTAGTATTTTCAAAAACGCTGAGACACGTATAAATAAATTTTCAATCGTCAGCCTAAACATAAAATTTGAAGATCCTAACATCAAAACTGACGGACTTTCATATAAACTTCCATTCCCTATTTACCTCTTCACAAGAACACACCCACCAAGTTTCATGTCTCTAGGACCAGCGGTTTGGGCTGTGTGTTGATATATCACCCAGTCAGTCAGTCACTTTACCAAAGTGTATATTTGTAAAATGGAGCTTAGAATAATAGGTGTGAAGCGTACAGATCGCGTTAGGAACACCACCCAGCGTTCCGTAACTCAGGTTGCAGATGTCGGAGAAAAAATAGCCAAGCTAAAGTGGGAGTGGGCGGGCCACGTAGCACGAATGCACCCGGAGAGGCTGGCAAAGATCGTCACTCAATGGACGCCTGACGGAGTAAACCGCAGCCGAGGTAGACCGCGGCGAAGGTGGTGTGAGGATCTGATCTTGTTTGCAGGCGGGGAGAACACGGCCAGATATCGCACAAGATAGACAAGTTTGGAAGGAGAAAGGGGAGGCGTTTGCCCAGTAGGGGGGACACATGCATACGCATAAGCATAATCAGCCTATAATGTTCCCACTGCTGGGACACACGGCCTCCTCTCTATGAGAGGGAATAGGCTATAATCTATCACGCGGGCCCAGTGCGGGTTGGTAGATGTCACATGTCTTCGAATTTTTGGTTCTAGGACATGCCGGTTACCTACCGATGTTTTCCTTCACCGTTTTTGATAGCAGTGGTGATGAAATAAATTACACAAAGTAATGCGCCTGCCTGGGTTCCCACGACATACATACGCTGACGCATGATAGGCTAACAAAAAAAAATATGTAAGTATACTGATATTTATTTTTTATTGCAGTTCGACTCCCTATGCCTCCAAAAAAAGTTCCTACAGGCAATCTTCTGGACGTTAAAGAAAATACACTGAAGTTGAAGCAAGGCAATAGACCAACAGTCACACCAAAGCCGGCACGGCCTCGATCCAGTAAGTTTAAAATATTGTTCATCGTATTTAAAGTTTGAATTGCTTTATCTTTTTGTAGCAGTGAGTGGATCCTGTGGCGGTCAGTTATATTCCATGACGGCACGGTTGGCGCAGTGGCTGAGCGATTGGCTGCTGCGCTGTGTGTCGTGGGTTCAATTCCCACACGTAACAAATATTTGTTTGGCAGGTAGTTATTCCGGGTCTGGCTGTTTTTGTATTTGAATTTAAATGTTTTGAAACTCACCCACGATGCAGGAGAAATTCCTAGTGTGGGGCAAAGTTAAAAGAAAAAAACCATCGGGAAATTTTGCTTCATTGGATTTCATAGTATTTCTGGACCACTTTGTCAAATCAATAACTTTGAGGACCTCAGAAGCCTCTAAACATCCCTTTCAATAAGTGTTTCGATATAAATCTGCGATGATTTTGAGTTTAAAAACAAATGAGTTCGCTTTCGAATTGTGTGCGCTAACTTAAGTGAGGTGAACTAGTGAACTTTACAGAATATCACTACACAAGAAAAAAAATATTTATTTTATTTTCTTTTTCAGATACCATGATTCCGCCTCATGAATTAGAACAAGCTATTAGAAGGAGGAATGGTAAAGATTATTTACTACTACAATCATAATTACATTTTAATTTCTACCACAGGACAGGGTCCCGTGACTGCCTCGTTAGTCTGGCAGTCGCAAGCGGGACTACTGAGCATAAGGTCGTGGCTTCGATTCCCGGGTCGGGCAAAGTATTATTGGGTTTTACCATCAGGAATTTCTCAAAAGCAGCCACGCAGTCTGGATTTGTTCCCAGTTGATGGCTAGACTCGCCCCCTATAACATGGGACTTAAACATCACTGGTGAAACGTGGATGTACTATAGATACACCTCTGCCTAACCCTTCGGGGATTACAGGCGTCATGTTATATTCAAATCTTGTGAGATTTGTCTCTGAAGGGGTGTCTCTGTGGCGCGACGTCCGTATTAATTCGGAAGCACGAAGATTCGGTACCGAAGCATATACTTTATCTGGTTTATTTATAAATTGGTAGTTATGTCCGGTTTTTCACAGACACCATGCCGAAACCCACCATGACGCCAATGCAGCAAGAGCTGGCCATGAGAAGAAAGCCTAATGGTAAGAAATATTTAAAAAAAACTTATTTATTTTACTATTTATGTACACACAGTAGACAATACAGGAAAATAACATTATAATATATGAGTACATAGGTACTGCTTATTTCTCAAGAAATTTCTGCCAGCAGACCTGCAAAAGGAGAAATGAAAAAGAAATGTAGACAATAGTGTGTGAGAAAAGGAAGAGAATAATAAGTTTATGTGCCTTACCTAACTTAGCCTAAAATATTAATTATAAATACATAATTATGAGTAAATATTAATATATACTTATATAAATGCATAATGCTAAGAAGATAATATAAACTAATAAAAATATTTATGAATATAATAAATCATAATTGAGAGCAAAGGTAATGCTCTTTCACTCTCTCTCTATTTTTTTTTTCTCTCTTTCTTTCTCTTTGTTTTTGTTATATATCTTTTTGAGACCTAAGACTACGAAGTAACATTACGCACTCAAAAACATTACACATGTTAGCTGCACAACAATTTTAACTTACTCTAGGCGACACCTAAGCGAATGCCTAAGTAAAAGCAAGTGTCACCTATCGCTGAGCCAAGCATAGAAAATAAATAATAATATTTTATTGACATAAAAGGTTTAACATTTCCATTTGTAACCCTGTCTCCTGAACTAGGTGAGACCTGTGTTACAGGAGTAAATCTGCATAAACATCTGAATATGGGTATAAGTATTCCCTTTGTTTTCTAGAAAACCGTCCGAATATTTAATATAAATAAATCGTCTTTCCCAGGTGATGCCCAGAACGAACTAGAAGAAGCTTTGAGAAGGAGAAATAACGGTAAGATTTCTTGATCAATGCTCTTTTAATGATTGAAAAGTGCTTTTTAGTCAGTTTATCAGCATCCTAAGCTGCTCCAACTACTAGCGGTCCTTTGACATAACAAGCCTATCGCCAATTCAGGGATCCATGTCGCTAACTCATCATCTTCCTGTCCTCGTCCCATTCAACTTGGGGTCGGCACAACACGTTTTCTTCTTCCATTCTTCTCTATCAATCGCCACGCTATCATTTACTCTTTATTCCTTCATATCATTCCTCACACAATCCATCCATCATTTCTTTGACCTTCCTCTCCCTCTTCATCCATCAACATTCATATCCATCACTCTTTCAGTCACATGTTCATTCCCCCTTTCATCTTTTCTGTAACAGGCGTCAATTTCAAGCTTTCCCATTTCTTACTTTATCCATATTAAGTAGTTGATTTTGCTCAAAAATATTAAATTCCATTAAATCGTCTTTCACAGATGCCCAGACGAACGAACTGGAGCAAGCTTTGAGAAGGAGAAATAATGGTAAGTTTTATCGATCAAAACTCTTCTAGATTAGGTACTAAAAGTGCCTAGTGCTTTACACGCATTTCACATGAAATCTACCTCACCGCTTCTTAGTCAGTTTGTCAGCCTTCCTAAGCTGGAAATCCTCAATGGATGTCCTCCGCTCTTGGGAGAACGAAAAGGTCTGTCAGACTCGTACTGACTAAAACCACACCGGTGTGCGCACTTCGGGGGGCAGCGGGTTCCAATGCGGCTTCAACTGCCCCGGACAAGTGCCAGCCCGCTTGACCTGCGAGCGCCGTCCCTGAAGGGAGGTGTAAAAATATCCCTGTTACATCTAAAAGGGGCGCGCGTGGAACACTACGCGCCGCCCTCTAGGTCTAAGCCATCCTGCTCCAACTATTAGTGGTCCTTCGACAGGCATAACAAGCCCAATGACATTCAGCTTACAAATCTCAGACTCTAGCTCAAAATCAAAAACCAACAGTCATTCATTCAAATTAGGCTGAGAGTTAGCACTTATAATTACAAAATTGCAGTTACTAAAACGCCGAAACGCATTACATATACATACCGAGCTTCCTCCGTGCCTCGGAAAGCACGTTAAGCCGTCGCCGGCTGTCTTTTGTGAATCTTTGACAATCGTTACAGATAGTCACTGGCCCGAAAGTCTGATAACCAGTCTTACTAAAGGGTATCATATTACCCAGTACCAACGGAGTTGTAGAGGTCAGTCGCTCCATATAAAATTCCGGTGTTCAGCTGCAACCGATTAGACTCAAAATCAAAAATCAAAATCAAAATATTTTTATTTCACATAGACCTACATGGGCACTTATGAAACGTCGACAAAAAGGTGCACGGTCCGGGTTGGTCGTGTCCTATGGAGAAGAACCGGCAAGAAACTCCATGGTTAGGTTACTCTTTTAAAATGATTAGATTTTACAATATTATCATGTTAGAGCATTAGTACTCAAGTATGGGGGACATTATAGGCCCGACAATAAGTCGTTGCTTACTACACAAAAAAACGGAAAACAAGATAAGAGGTTAACAAAAGTTAACACACCTCTAGGAATCTACAAGGCCTATACTGTTCACACATTCACAAACAATCGTTAAAAAGAATCTAGACTGGAAGCTGACCCCAACATAGTTGAGAAAAGGCTAGGCAGATGATGAGATACACCCACTCTTCGCCACTTCGTACTGTTTTAGCTTTGCGAAGAAGTGACGGAAACCTTTCCCCATGCTCCCAGAAGTCTGTCAGATGTCAATTAAATATGAAGATAACCTCGTTTCCAAACAATATTGTCCAACGAATAAACTGTACTATTAAGTTTGCTTTGGACCCTAGCTGGGTCCAAAGCAAACTTAATTTTAAAGCTTTTTTTGTTTATTCTTAACAGTTATGCACGTGCCGATTGTCTCAATTCCAGACCCGTCTTCGAGGGAATCACCAAAATCAAGTAAGTATTCATTTGTCTTCTTAGGTTTCAGATAGACGTATTTTCGGTGCATACTTTTGGTAGGGCGTGGATCTCGTGGTTAAATAATTACAACCGCTCGGGTTGATCTTTAAGTTAAGCCGTGCTTGCCTAGGTTGGTCTGTGGATGGCCGTATTAATTACCGATTTTCCTCCGTACCTCGGAAAGCAGGTTACGCCGTTGGTCCCGGCTGTCATTTGTAGATCTTTGACAGTCGTTAGAGATAGTCAGTGGCCCGAAAGTCTGACAACCAGTCTTACCAAGGAAATCGTATTACCCAGTGGACCTACTGGTTTGTGGAGGTCAGATAGGCAGTCGCTCCATGTAAAATACTGGTATTCAGCTGCATCCTGTTAGACTGGGAGCCGACCCCAACATAGTTGGGAAAAGGCTAGGCAGATGATGATGACTTTTGGTAGGGCGTGTAGGCGCCTATAGGTGCAGCTTTTGTCAAACGCGCAACGCATTGACGCGCTTATACTTACGCTCGAATCGCGAGAGACGCCTCCCCACGTCACAACGTGCCCCTCATCCGGTGTGTATACGGGAATAAATACAGAATGCTTGGTTAACGGCTTCATGAAGGGTCCATTTACACCTTGCTTAAATGACACTGAACAACTTTTGTACTACGAGTACGTGAAATTAAAAAAAAATATTGAACTTTAAATGAGTACCTAACTGACGCGATAAAACTACAAAAAAAAGTTATGAATCTCCAAAAATCATAAAATAAAAGTTGTTCAGTTATATGGTCTGAGACACCACAGAGAGGTCTTGCCTTTATTCTGATTCAGCCTGTATATTTGGGATCGTCGCAGCATATCTTCCTCTTCCACGCTTTACTTTTACTCGTCATTTGAGCAGTCACCTCCTTTCTAGCCACATTACAATCCATCCATCGTTTCTTCTGTCTTCTTCAACTGTTATAGTCATCCGCATTCATACTCAAAACACTCCTCACGATCTCATGATTTTTTTCATACATAATTATTATATTAGATTGACAAAAACTCCCCAAACGCTTATGTCAATCGTGTTGAAAGTAGTCATGACAAGTTTTGAAAGCGATTATTTAGTCTATTGCCAATTGTCTATGCTCTTTTTTGATGCAATTATCTACCTCATCTTTGAAATTCAGATACCGTTCGAATTTCAAATTGAGAATCCGCGATGATATATATTTACTTTAAAAACAAAGAAAGCGAACTCATTTGTATTTAAAGTTGGCAGCACACTTGAGTGAGGTTCCAAGTGAACTTTATAGAATCTAAAGAAAACTAGGTAAGTTTACGTAGATAATTAGGTTTGTGTACATTACTTCTCTAATTAAAATTATTTGATTTCAGGACCACCACCTTCAAAACTGAAGGGACAACCAATACCACATCCAGTACAAGAAGGTAAAATACTATTGACCCCTCATATAAGCTTAGTTTTAGCTTAGCCTGGACCTCATAAGGGGTCATTGTGGTGATCATTATAAACTAATCTTTACTACATCTTTACTACTTACCATATCGAAAAAAAACAGCTGCCCACAGATATAGGTACACCTAGATAATGCAAGAGCACCTACTTCGCGTGCCCGGCTTAAGCTTATCGTGGCTACTGTCGCAGCAAGCTTTTAAAACATCAACATGACAACTTAAGTATCTTCACATTTTGGCAAAAATAAAAGTCCCATGTAGTAAGGGAGCGAACCTATTAACATCAACCAGACATAAATCCATGCTGCAGTTGAGGATTTCTCTAATGAAAAAACCCAGACTCCGGGCAGAGAAATCCCTGACGGAAAACCACAATAACGCTTTGACCAACCTGGGTATCGATCCCAGCGCCGTGTCCTCAGCAGTAAACACTAGTCTTTAGTTACGAAGCAGTGTTTATGCCTAGTCTTACGAAGCAGTGTTTATGCTTTTACATAATTTAAATATTACTATTTTCCTTTTCCAGAAATCTACTACAACGAAAATCAACCATCCTCAGATGAAGAATGGACCTACGAGCCACTGAAACCCTTAAACAGTTATGACACAAACATATATAATGTATAATTTACCTTGTTCGAGGGAAAATAGGGTTTAAATTTCAATATTAAAAGAGGCTTGTAAGGTAGATACTAGCCTGTAGCTGTCCCAATGCTCTTGTGTGTTGGCGAATCAGAGAACAGTTTGTTAGTCCAGTGCAGTTTTCTTATTAATATTATTATGTTTTCTGTCACAATACAGTCTATCACAGTTAATTTTACCAGGGACGGAAAAGGTTACCCGTATAGGGGTTTTAATGGGGTTACTAATTAGGATTAGGTGAAAAATCCTAGAGTAAAAGGTAACCCGTATTGTACGGTTAATCAGTCTATAATAACCGATTCACGCACAGAGTTCATTTTTGTACATTAAAATATTCAAGAAAGTGACGGAGTTAGCCCATGCTAGGTGGTTTGTCTCTTTCATACTGGTTTCACATTTAATCGGTTAACCCATACATTATAAGGGTTAACTCGTATAATGGTTAATCAAACAAGGTCTAACCGGTTAAACTTTTAGCTCGATTAATCGGCCCAGTCCAAGTGTTTCCCGCGACTTTGACGATATCGTTAACCCGACGCGCTTTTGGACGGCCCTGGTTTCTTCAGCCCAACCTTGGCTACCATTCAGTCGGAACTTTACTCCATCGGTCATTTCCGTATCTAGCTAGATGTCAATAATAATTTCTTTACATAACATAAAATCAGAATTCCAGATGTTTTGTCGATATGTATAAAGATGATATTTTGTATTTTGTAATAGAAAATATACCACCGTATTATTCATTTTAATTAAGTAGGTAAAGTTTTTTTTTGTCCCTTAAATATATCTTTGGCAAATGCTATTTTACGAAGTATTATTTATTATATATTTGTATTACTTATAGTAATTTTGGTACGAATTAAGAAAAAAATATTGACAACATATTATGAGAAGAAAATGTAAATAAGTAAGTTATAATATTAGAAACAGTATAGTCATTTGCTCCTCCTAGAAATAACTGGGTTGTGAAGGTCAGATACGCAGTCGCTCCATGTAAAATACTGGTATTCAGCTGCATCCGGTTAGGCTGGAAGCCGACCCCAACATAGTTGGAAAAAGGCAGATGATGAGTATAGTCATTATGTAGCTGTAAAAAAGTATAATAAAGATATATGAATTTAATCGATTATATAAAATAAGTTCTTTTTTTCTGTGAATAGTTCAAAATTACATTGTAAAATAAGATGAAAAATTAAATAAAAATATTGAAAACTTGCTTGATTGTTGGTCTCATTCTTCTATTATTTTACTCACAAACAAGTAACCTGAAATGGCAATGGGCCGGCCATATTAGCCTTAAAACCGATGACCGTTGGAGTAGACGTGTTCTTGAGTGGAGATCGCGCTGACGCCCTCAGGCTCAGTGGAGCGACACAATGTGGCTGGGTAGCAACTGGATGAGAGTTCCCGAGAATCGAGTTGAGTGGCGTGCGATTGAAGAGGTCTATGTGTAGCAGTAGACTTTTGTAGGCTGATGATGAAAATGCTATAACAAAAACTAATAATAATGCTAATGCTGTAACATATACTCAAAAATAAATAAATCTTATCTTATCTTATAGTAATTCTTACCTCTGGCAGTGCTATTCAGTAAACTTCACTAGGAACCTCACTCAAGTGAGCGCACACAATTCAATCTGTCTGTTATTTTATATAGGTCATCATCATCATCATCATCAGCCTATAGCAGTCCACTGCTGGACATAGGCCTCCTCAATCGCACGCCATTCAACTCTATTCTCAGCAACTCTCATCCAGTTGCTACCAGCCACCCCGCGAAAATCGTCACTCCACCGAGCCTGAGGGTGTCCCACCTTACGTTTGCCGATTATATTATATGTATAGGTAACTTTACCTAAATATCTTATTTGCTAATCTTTTCCCTCAAAGAAACTCCTAGCTCACTTCAATGCAACGTAAATAATAACACGCACTTATCTTTTTTTGTTATTAGAAATATTGCATGCGCCGATCACGTCAAATCCAGACCCCTCTTCGAACGAACCACCTAAGCCAAGTAAGTACGCCTCAGTCGTAAGTCACAGTACACCCACATTTTGCCAGTTATGCTCAAGTCTCTTGTAATAGGGGGTGAGCCTATTGTCGATTATATAGGGATGAAGAACAAGGTGTAAGGTGCCTTATTCTCCATAGAAAAATAAAGATCATCTGACTAGTCGGGTGTTGTGTCTGGTGGGCTACTGCCCGTGGTTTTCTTAGACCTATTTCCTGATACTGACTGATAGCCTTCACTGTTCAACGTACGCCGGTCGGTCAAATCGAATGAAACGCCCGAACGGCGTCGACGACGGCCCGACGTCGGTAGGTCTAAGTCTAACACCAACCTGAAGACTAAGACAACGTGACATTGTATTAGCGAAAATGAAAACCTGATGTCAATGAGGCAGACAAGCTCATGCCAAACCCGTTGAAAAACTTTATACAACATTTTGAAAGCGATTGTCTATTGTCTATGCCCTCTGTAATGCTATTCTCTAAACACCAGTTCGAAATTCGAACGGTGTCTCGTGAATCCGCGATGATTTACTTCAAAAACAAATGAGTTCGCTTTCGAATTGTGTGCGCTCACTTAAGTGAGGTGAACTAGTGAACTTTATAGAATAGCACTACTATGGAAGTCAAGTGCAAATAATTTTGTGTTAATTACTTCTCTAATTCAACTTTTTTGCTATCAGGACCCCCACCATCAAAACCTTGGATACCACCAACTCCTCATCCAGTACAAGAAGGTAAAATAGTGTTGAACACCTTATAGATAAAGCGAAGTAGAGGGCGAGCCATTGTACTTATCTGATTTCATAATAACAGCCGCACGGGTCGATCTTCAAGGTTAAGCCGTGCTTGCCTAGGTTGGCCCGTGGATGGTCAACCATACCTACATACCGAGTTCTCTCCGTGTCTCGAAAAGCACGTTAAGCCGTTGGTTCCAATCGTCAAGGTCTTTGACAGTCGTTACAGATAGTCCGAGGCCCGAAACTCTAACAACCAGTCTTACCAAGAAGTATCGTATTACTGAGTACTAACTGGGTTGTGGAGGTCAGATAGGCAGTCGCTCCATGTAAAATACTGATATTCAGCTGCGTCCGGTTAGACTGGAAAGCCGACCCCGACATAGTTAGGAAGAGGCTGGGCAGATGATGGTATTCCAAATAATGTACGTATTTATGTGTAAATTAATTCCCTAATAAAAAATCTCTGATACCAGGACCACCAACATCAAGACTGCGAGGAGCACCCATACCTCATCCAGTACAAGAAGGTAAAATACTGTTTAACAGTCGAATAAGATACTTAGTTTGACTTAGTTGGTTTGTTTTGGTTGACTGCCTCGTTGGTCTAGTGGTTGCAAGCGCGACAGCTGAGCACGAGGTCCTGGGTTCCATTCCCGGGTCGGGAAAAGTGTTATTGAGTTTTTTCATCACGAATTTTCTCAGTAACAGCCACGGAGTCTGGATTTGAACCCAATTGATATAGGCAATAGGCTCGCCTCCTATTACATGGGACTTAAAAGATAACTGGCGAAATGTGGGTGTACCCGTACTATAATTGGGTATACCTCTGCTTAACCCTTCGGAAATAACAGGCGTGATGATATTTTAAGTTAGGATTAGTTTCACATACCTTAATATAATAACACGGTTGTATTTCGCAAAGGGGTGTGCAAGGGTGAAGTTTACTGACTTTTCGCCAGTTAGGTATTCAAAAGTGCCATATAATAGGGGGCGAAACTATTGCCATCAACCATACAACCAGGCTTTGCACTGCTACTGAGAAATTTCTGATGGAAAATCCCAAAAACATTTTGCCCGACCTGGGAATCGAACCCAGGATCTCATGCTCAGCAGTAGTGCTTCAACCACTACACTTATGAGGCTGAGTTAATTTATTATTTATTTATATTTAATGAACAAGTAACAGGACTCAAATATGTTAGTAACAATATTTCTTAACAACTATGTTAGTTAACTTAACCTACACACTAAACCTAACACTGCCTTATAGAAGTGAGAATCCCTGCTACAAGCTCAACACCGATGTGGAAAGCTTGCAGCAACGATTCACACACAAGCAGTCCAGTCTGCTCGCTACACACTGCAGTATAATGTTGGGGCTGGCCCGCACCCGGCGCACCAGCGAAGCGCATCTTTTTCGCATCGTAGTGTAGAAACAATCGACACGAGCATCAGCAAACATCCCTGATGCGCTACAGAAGCGGAACAGCCCCATCAATACCCGGAACGCATTGTTATATTGGACGCGAAGGGCGCTGTACGATTTTTGAGTGTAATCTACCCACAGACTGCACGTGTAAAATGAGGTACAATATGCACGAAATAAGGTTCTTTTTACTACCTCAGAACAACGCGCAAACCTGCGAGCGATCATATTAGCTCTCACCGACAGCGCCCTCCTTTCCCTTTCAATATCATCATCGTCTCTGAGGTCAGCGGTCAAAAGATGTCCCAAGTATTTCACTTTATATACCCTCACAAGCGATATTCCGTTCCACTTGACCGGAGGGATAGCATCAGGACATCGACCACCGACACCAAAGACCATGACTTCACTTTTAGTGACGTTATAGACCAATCCATGAAGTAAAGCATATTCTTCACAGATGGTCAACAACCTCCCAAGACCACAAACCGAGGCGCTCAGCAGCGCCATATCATCGGCGTAACTAATATTGTTCACACATACTCCGTTAATGTAACAGCCGGTTAATGCCCATCATTAATATGTACATATAAATAAAATTGAAATGTCTTTTTGTTCTTGCAAAATGGCAGCTTTTTAATGAATGCAAAAATATAACAAAAAAAACTTTTTTTTGGTTTTGTCTGTCTGTCCCGGCTGATCTCCGAAACGGATAGACCGATTTTGACGGGACTTTTACCGACAGATAGTTGACGTTATAAGGACTAACACACTTTTATTTAAGAAAATGGATTAGGGTTCCGTGCAAAAAAATAAATGTATAAAACCTATGAAATTGTCAACAAAATCCGATCCAAATAGGGAAGTAATATTTTTATAATAATTTCACGTGGACAATAATTTTGCATGTTGCCCGTGACCTGTCACGGGGAACAAGCAAAAATTATTGCTAGTTATTTATAAGTAATAAAAATATGACTGTTTTCCTTTCCAGAAATCTATTACAACGAAAATCAAGCATCATCAGATGAAGAATGGATATACGAGCCACTGAAACCTTCACACGATTATGATAAAAACTTATATAATGTATAATGTACCTTATTGTAGGAAAAATAGGGTTTACATTTGAATATTAAAGAAGGCTTGTAAGGTAGGCTTGTAGTTGTTCCGTTTTTGTGTTGGCAATTCAGAGTCCAGTTTACAAGTTAATTTTCTTTGATAAAATATATCCGTGGTGCTTGGCAACTGGGCTTATCCCAGTTTTAAACGTCCCTTTGTGCCTATTGGCTTTGTTTTGTTCTATCTCCTGCTGATATGAAGAGAAGAGGAAATTATGGTTTTTTCTACTCCTCTGCTATTCTTTTGTGATAAAATTATTAGCCCACCGGCATCGGGAACAGGGTCCGAGGTGGTCAGGGCTCTCGAGAGAGGAACCTCCTAAGAATACGCGTCGTGTCCTAAAGAACTGCCTTCTGAATCAAGCGCTTGATCCAGCTGCTCAGCGAGAGCCTCCTCAGATGTTGGTCGAGGCTATTGGCAATTAAGCCATTGCCCGACACGGCTATCCCCACAATGACTGCTGTAGTCACGTCCCACATGTTGACAACTTCGCGAGCCAAATCTAGATACATATTTGAATTGTTTATCTTTCTCTGCTTTCACGAGGTTCTCGTTATGCGGAACCGTTATCTTTTCCGATTAATTTAGTAGCGGGATTCATGACAGTTAAATTGTTTCTCTGGGACTTCGTCGAACTTCATTGTCTCCGCGATTTTCCGGTAGTCGCCACTGTTGATTTGTTAGCTTTCAGAAGTTACAGTAGTTTGGGAATAGTGCGGCGGGCTTGTCCAAAAAATAAGTCAATTTTTACGATTCTCAACATTTTTTATGTCCATAAACAAAGATTTTATTGAAAATGCTAAGGGTGCACACCAATCGCGCAAAAGTCCACATACTCGTAGGTCCGTTCGTGCAAAAGTCCATTCGCGCAAATGTCCATGCGCGCAAATGTCCGTTCGCGCAAAAGTCCATGCGCGCATATGTCTTCGCGCAAGTGTCCAGTTACCAAATATAAGTAATACATAGTAAATTGTACCTAACGGAACATAAATGAAGTGTTCAGTACATCATTCCGAATCCTTCTTATGTATTTTGCAATTAAATATATACCATCAATTTATTAATTTTAATTACATAGGTAAAAGGTACATAAGGTAATTTCTGATTATTAGTAATTATCTATGTAGGTATTCACAAGTTTTACGAAGTATTTGTAAAATTAACTAGCTTTTGCCCGCGACTACGCTCGCGTTAATGTAGAATTTGACAATTAATTCGAGTTGTACTCTGCTTGTAATAATATAATTCAATCATGAATTCATGATTCGAAAGGCAAATGGCGCCATCTATTATCATAAGAACGTTATTGTTGTTTTCCTCGGGAACAGTACTTTTTTTCGGGATGAAAGGTACCCTATGTCCGTTTCTGTAGAATTTGACAATTAATTCGAGTTGTACTCTGCTTGTAATAATATAATTCAATCATGAATTCATGATTCGAAAGGCAAATGGCGCCATCTATTATCATAAGAACGTTATTGTTGTTTTCCTCGGGAACAGTACTTTTTTTCGGGATGAAAGGTACCCTATGTCTGTTTCTGTACACCTGACAATGTATGCAATTTCAGAATGATCGGTTCAGTGGTTTAGGCAGGAAAGGTAACAAACAAACAAACTTACTATCGCATTTATAATATTAGTTAGGATAGGATTGTACTATAGTAATTTAAGTACTTACATAGATGATTAAATTTTGACAAATAAAAAATGCAAAAACCGGCCAAGTGCGAGTCGTACTCAAACACACACCGGGTTCCGTGGCACCAAACAATATAATAAAAATATTTGGAAGACTCATTCATATTATGTTGTATTGTATTACATTCAACAGCAAAACTAAATTTATTGCTACAGTTTGATGAAAAAGTTCCATAATTCAAAACTAAACATCAATTCTTTCGTTGAAAGTCTACAATCCTAAATTTTTCAAAATTTTCCTCCTCTTACTTTAGAAGTTAGAGGGGGAGGACACACTTTAGCACTTTGCAAACGACTGACTGAGGAAAAATGGTTTTAGGAACCTCAATGTCATTTTTAAAGACCTATCTGTAAACACCCCGCACGTAAGGTTTAATGATTTTTTTTTTAGTTTGATTTCCATGTATGGGGACACCCTCTTAATTTTATTTTTATTATTTTTGTATAAAAATCGTAAAGCGGTTCACAGAATACATCTACCGAACCAGTTTCAACAGACATGACGAATCTATTTTGCCATTCGGCTACGGAACCCTAAAAAGTAGGCATTACTATTAGAAAGATAGTCGTACGTAGTTGTAAGAAAGAATAATAAAGACAATGAATTTAATCGATTAAATAAGATAAGGTTTTTTTTCTGTGAATAATTCAAATTGTAATATAAACTACGATGTACTTAAAATAAAAAGATTTAAAACATGCTGAGTTGTTGGTCTCTTCTGTTATTTTACTTTTACCAATATTTATTTTAATTGTATACAGGGTTATTTGTAAAACACCTGCAACCTCTTAAGAGGTCGCGAAATTTATGATCGATTAACTCGTCAAAATGTAGGGAACAGCTGATTTTTTTTTCGCGATTTCAGGTTTGGTCCCATAGTAAAAGTTGTTCATAATGATGAGTACAATGACCTCTTAAGAGGTTGCTGGTGTTTTACAAATAACCCTGTATACGACTGGAAGTGTAAGTACCTCCGACGGACCCCGTAGTACTATTCTGTAAAGTTCACTAGTTCACCTCACTCAAGTGAGCGCACACAATTCGAAAGCGAACTCATTTGTTTTTAAAGTAAATCATCGCAGATTCACAACTAGACACCGTTCGAATTTCGAACGTGATATTTCGAAAATAACCCCCACCCCTCTGCAATTTTGCATGTCACAAAGTACTATTTCATTTGGGGGATGCTGCAATTGAATCTTAAACCACAAAAGAAACACAGATACGTTTTCATTATTATTTATTTACAATACTTAAAATACTTACATATTATTTATTACACATTACAATTTTCTAGTTTTAGGGTTATGTTAGAGTTATTTTAATGACTAATGACATTAATATAAGAGATCATGAACATTTTTTTTCTTTCTTTATCGTGTGGTTAGTGCCTAACCTGGTGTCAGTTTTATGCCGCCCATGGGCCTCTGACTTGGCTTTACAAGCCGTTGACAAATATCTCTCAAGCATGCTGGTTTCCTCACGATGTTTTCCTTCACCGAAGCAAGTGATAGTTGTATAGGTATCACAATACGCACATGAATCCGAAAAATCAGAGGTGCGTGTCTTGGGTTCGAACTGGAGACTTGACAGTCTGACGGTCACACCACTAGGCTATCACTGCTTTTTTTTCTGATGGGAAATCATCAAATGACTCCTCCCGCTCTGGGCGGAGCGGAAGGGAGTGTCAGACTTTTACTGACTAAAAACCATCCATGTTCCTTCTTTTGCCCTTTATGTTCCAGGGCCGCGGTATCTCTTACGAACAGTCCCGCAGCCCAGGCTATCACTGCTTTATGACCAAAATGGAAAGCTTTCTTTACAAAAAAGACGATGCCCCCGAAAACATGTTTTACCATTGGTCCTTACGAAGTAAAAGAAATCTTCGCTAGACTTATCTAATCCATTCCAGTTCAATCCTTATAATGTAGTTAATTCCTAACAATACAGGGTGGAAGGGACATCGACACGAAAACGGTTACCACGTATTCGGCGGAGGGGTTATTAGGTTTCTTGTCTTTTATTTTGGTATTTGTTAAAATACTTATTAGTTTATTTTATTTATATATGTGTATTAGTATCAATATAAGTATATAAATTTTCGAAAACAAGGTTATTTTTTAGATATTTATTTTGTACCCTATCACAATTTTTCTTATTTAATCCAAAGGTTGACTGGTAGAGAATGCCTTGTGGCATTAAGTCCGCCTATGTACCACTACTGTACATGAAGTTTAAATAAATAAATAAAAAAATTCACAAATAATTTTAAAAAAATCTGCTGTTCCATACAAATATACAATATTTTGACTGGTGTACACCGTGTACAGATTTTAAATTATCGATGGAAAATTTATATGTAATGGTAAAATGGTAACCGTTCGGGCGTCGATGTCCCGATTCACTCTGTATAATATTGTAAATTTCGGTTTTATATGAACGAAACAACCAAAGAACATTTACTACTTGAACTTCCGTGAGATCCTGAATTGCTGAAACGATTGTTTTCATAATCTATGGTTCCTATTTATTTACACTATTTACAAAATGAAACGGGTGTGTCCCAGCATTGGGAGTGGTACAGACTAATTATAAAAATAAGTTAAAATAATTTATACTAACGCTATTTACAAAATTGGGCTTAAGAGGCAACATAGCAGTCACATTTAAATTATGTGCTTGCATTCAGGCGCAAAAAGTAGTCTTAACAAGGATATCGTATTACCCAGTACTAACTGGGTTGTGGAGGTCAGATAGGCGGTCACTCCATGTAAAATACTGGTATTCAGCTGCGTCCGGTTAGACTGGGAGCCGACCCCAAGATAGTTGGGAAAAGTAGAGAAGTTAATTAAATAATTAACTTATTACCTATTTGTAGTAGAAAAATTATTGAGATATTTACTCGATGGCTGCAATTGTTCATACTGCCATTCATCATCCGACATTCTGCTGGGGTCTGTAAAAATAATAAAATTTATTAAAACAATTTTACAAGGTTTCTTTCAAATTAATATTGAAATATTCTACCGTAGAATAATTTTAAAGTTTTATCTACAAACTTTTCTTATAGAACTCATATGTCTACGTTAGGATTTGCTTGACGGTTGTAACTATACGAGCTTAATCTACAGGCATAACAAAGTTTATAGAGCACAGGGTCGGACTGGGCCGAAAGTGCCCGGGTGGCACAAGCCCGGGGCCCGAGACTGGGTAATGGTAGATGGGATAGAATCGGAAAATATTAATTATCAGTGATATAAAATGAACAACGATATATTATTAGGTATCTAAGTACAGTTCCAATTATATTCCAATAATAAAACAAATATGAAGTTAGCCAATCAACATTTTTTTTAAAGAGGAGATCTTTCGTCTAACCTATTTTTTAACATCTAAGAAACAATGTCAAATGTTATCATTAATGTTTTCAAAACAAACAGTAAACATGACAGTTTACAAACTTGTAATGTCAAATGTGTTATAGACTAGGAACTAAAATAATATTTAGGCTCTTCATTCCAGACTAATCAGTTTTTCATTACTTATTTTAAGGAAGAACGCTTAGCCAAGTTTATAGATTCCACCCTAAGACTGCGTTTCCAGCATAGATGAGCGAGGATGCGGAGCGAGGGATGTGTGTGGAACTAACCAATCACATAGCTAGAATTCCTGAACCTGTGAAAAACAAGTAATGTAAGTAAATGAAATTGTTGTTGATCTGATTTGGTTTTGTAGCTCTAGCTAGCTTTATGTTAACTTATTTAAGTATTTCAAAATATTTCTTAATTTTGGTAATGCCCATCTAGTGGCAACCACTGATCTTTAAATATGTTTTATCTGTAGATAATGCAGTGGACTACAACATTACTACTTAGTTTTGTTAATCGTATGTTTGATATATGTTGTAATTGTTTATTATCCCTCAATAAATAAAATAAAACATGCGATATCATTCCTCGCTCCGCATTCCTCGCTCATCCCTGGTGAAAAAGCAGCCTAAGGGGCTGTCTCCACGAGCGAGAGAATCGCGACGATGTTATCGTCCGTGCTACGTATTTCTATACACTCTCTTAGAGGCCGTCTCCACGAGTGAGAGAATCGCGGCGATATTATCCCATACAAATACGTAATATCGCCGCGATTCTCTCGCTCGTGGAGACAGCCCCTAAGGGTACTAGGAATGGCAGAATAAGGTGTTACAAACCTGGCTGTCTAAAAGGTGCTGGCGGTGGAAAACCTGGCACCTTTTTCGGATGTAAAGGAGGTACAGGCTCTGCAAAAATATAACATAACATAATATAAGATCACGCCTGTAATCAGAGGGAGAGAGGTGTAGCTAACAGTACACCCACATATCGCCAGTTATATTTAAGTCCCATGTAATAGCGGTGAGTCTATTGCCATCAACCGGGCGCGAATCCAGGCTCAAAGGGGCGTGGCTGCCTAGTGGTGTGACCGTCGGTCTACCAAGTCATAGGTCTCAAGTTCGAACCCCAGACACGCACCTCTGATTTTTCGGATTCATGTGCGTGTTGTATAATTATCACTTGCTTCGGTGAAGGAAAACATCGTGAGGAAACCAGCATGCTTGAGAGATATTTTTCGACGGCATGTAAAGCCAAGTTATAGGCCCAAGGGCCATAAAACTCTGACACCAGGTTAGGCACTAACCACACGAAAAAAAGAAGACTGAGTAATTCCTAGTGAAAAAATCCAACAACATTTTGGCCGACCCGGGAATCGAACCCAGGACGTCATGCTCAGCAGTGGCGCTTGCCGAATGAGCTAGGCATAAATATAACTATTTTCCTTATTTACTTCATCAAATATGTTTTATAAATACCTAATAGGCATTGACTCCAATATTGACGCACGTTCATTTGAGGAAATAATAATACATTTCTTATTTAGGAGTTGTTATTTAGGTTAGTTTAGAAATTGTTATTTAGGAGTGACTAAGCTAGCACACCAAAAGACAAAACACTACAATGAGAAAATGTCTGTCATAAAAATGTATTGTCATCAGAACCAAAGGTGTATGCAAAATTTCAGCTCCATTGGTTGGGGGGAACTTTTTAGATACATGCATTGCACTATTTTTCGAAAATGTTCGCCGATAGCTTTTTAGACCTATGTATCTTGCTTATGCGTATGAAGTTTCATTAAAATCGGTTCCATCATTTCGAAAAAAAAAAGGACTTGAAAGTTTGTATGAAATGCCGTAAGTCGAAAACGCTCATAAATCAAGTAATTCGATAGGCTGCTGTCTTTCCAGTCAACCGATCACAAAGAGCTCTACTACACAAGATGTAAACTTATAAACGGACCCAGGAACTTACGAAAAAATCACGTTTTACGGTAAGACTCAATGTTAGAAGGTAACGATCAATGGTAGAAGGGAATAATCGACGTCGTTCGAGAGTTTCTCTCTTTCTACCGTCGATCGATGGCATCAATCGACGATTGATCGATTGGTGTTTACACCCTAACGCTCTCGAAACAATGTGCTGATGGATGCATTGCACAGTACAGGGACCATGGATGTATTTACAGTTAAGTTGTAACATAACTTCGTAAATTTCAGTAAGGGTCTTTTTGACACACAATGGGTGTAAAAGACACTTATCAAAGCCGAAAGGCGTTTGTTCTCCACGTCATTTCGGTTTTTTTATGTTCTAGACCATACCTGGGAACCTTCTAGTTACAGAGATATTGAGGGACAAAGTTCCAACTTACAAATACCCGTATTAAATGTTATAACTTTCTTTCTTCTTTAAATACCTCTGTGATAATGTCTTGAGTGCGTTACATTGAGTTCTATAGTAAACCGCGATCTCTCACCCAACAAAAAAAATGTCGTTTCCCAGCAATTTTTTTTGCGTAGAGTAACTTTGATGAGAATACTTGGTTGACGGCTTCGTGAAGGGTCATCAATGCTGATAGAAGAAAAGGGAGAGGAAGACCAAAGAAAAGACGGATGGATTGTGTGAGAAATGATATGAAAGAAAAAGAACATTAAAACGTTTGCCATCGACCCCACGTAATACAGGACAAGGGCAGAAAAGATGTTATTGCTACTAAGTAATAAATAAGTTAGTACCTGGTCTGTGTGCAGGGTTGAAAGCTGGTACCCTCTCCAGTGTGGGCGACGGTGGGGAACGAGGCAAAGGTCCTGCAAAAATAACTGAACCTTTAAACCACAAAGAGGTCTACACCCACATTTCGCCAGTTTTGTTTAAGTCCCATTTAATAGGAGGCGATAGCCTAATGTCATATTTCCGGGCTTCTTTTGCCGTGAGGCAAAAACAGTTTGAAATTCGAACGGTGTCTCGTTGTGAATCCGCGATGATTTACTTTAAAAAACAAATGAGTTCGCTTTCGAATTGTGTGCGTTCACTTGAGTGAGGTGAACTAGTGAACTGTATAGAATAGTATTGGTAATAAGAATACATTTCTGATATTATTATAACTAAGGTTTATTCTTAAATAAATACACTTACTTGGAAGTTTAAACGATTTAGAGGGCGCAACTCCATTTGGTGGTATTTGTGCAAATTTGGCTGAAAAAAAAAACACCAACTTTAAATCGTTATAGATCTATGGTCATTCGACATGAAAAATGATATGACAAACATAAAGATGATACTAGTTAATAGGTACTAGTATTTTTTTTTATATGTGTCTATATTTGTATGTACTATGTTTATTTTCTATAGATATACCATAACTCCTCTCGATCCTCTAAACTCCTACATCTGGTCGAGTCAGCTAGTTTGCATGTATTGCCTCTGCAACCTACGCATCACAACGCGGTTGGTGATGATAATTGGCTCGACCTAATCCTCGTCTCTAATCCTTCCCTAGTCTCCTCACATGGTCAACATGTCGCTCCTGGCTTCTCCCATCATGACCTCATTTTCCTGTCTTATGTCCTTAAACCTCCCAAACCCAAACCTACAGTCCAGTACAGGCGTGCCTTTGCGCGGATGAATGCTGAGAAACTCCTAAAAGATGCTTCTAATATTGATTGGTCACCCCTGGAGGAAGCCACTTCAGTTGATGACAAAGTGCATCTTTTTAATTCAGCTGTAGTCAAGGTGTATGACACCCATGCTCCTATCAGGAAAGTCAAGCTGAAGCGCCCGCCTGCACCATGGATGAATAGGGGAGTTCAAATCGCAATGCGACGAAGGGACCGCGCGTTCCGGAAGTTTAAAAAGGATCGGTCGGAGGATAATTGGACCCTCTTCAAAACTGCTCGCAATCGTTGTAATCAGATGATACGTAACGCTAAACGCCGCCACATTCTTCACAATATCACTTCTTCTTCTCCTGCTGATATTTGGAAGTTCCTTGGAACTCTAGGTATCGGCAGATCGCGACATTCAGATCTTCCTAATACATTTGGTTTGGACGATCTAAATCGCCATTTCGCCACTGTTCCCACTCTTGATAGTCTAACCAAATATCAAACCATTGGCTATCTTGCTGGTCTGACGCGACCCAATATTACGCCCTTTGCCTTCACCCCAGTCGAGCCGGGAGAGATCAAAAAGATTATCCTCTCCATTAAATCCAAAGCCGTGGGCTGTGATAACATCAGTCGCCACATGATTGTGACGGCTCTTGATCAGCTCCTTCCTGCAATCTCCCATATCATTAACTTCTCCCTTTACTCCGGTGTTTTCCCTTCGCTCTGGCGGAAAGCCCTTGTGCGACCACTGCCTAAAATTCCTAATCCCACTCTTCCCAGTCACTTTCGCCCAATTTCCATTCTTCCCTTTTTATGGAATGGAAGACACCAAGGTTTCCATTTTAGTGTTGATAGATTTCTCCAATGCATTCAATACCGTCAGTCATGAAGTCCTCTTATCCATCCTCTCCTATCGAATGGTCTCCCCCGAGGTTTTGCATTGGTTCTCCTCCTATCTTCGGGGGCGTCAGCAGTCAGTTCTTGCGGGAGACTCTTCTTCCAGCTGGTGTGATCTTGATGCTGGCGTCCCTCAAGGCGGTATTTTATCTCCTCTTCTGTTCTCTATTTTTATAGATCTCATAACCACCGAGCTTCAGTGTGCGTATCATCTTTACGCTGATGACTTACAGCTCCACAGTCGGGCAGGTGTTGACAACTTATCTGATGCGATTGAGGAGCTAAACCGGGATCTAGCTGTGGTGAAAAACTGGTCTGATCGTTTTGGGGTAGCCGTTAACCCAACCAAGTGTCAGGCTATCATTATAGGGAGCTCCCATAGCTTATGGAAGCGGAATGGATTAACGGTGCCGCCGGTTACCTTTGACGGCACAGTCATCTCGTTTAGCTCTGACGTCAAGGATCTGGGGCTGCACGTTGACACTTGCCTGGACTGGCGTAAGCAGGTCGCGGTTGTGAGCAAAAAAGTCACCGGGACGTTGCGGTCACTTTATAGATTGAAAAATATTCTTCCATCACACATAAAGGTAATGCTGGTTCAGTCCCTTATCTTCCCCATACTTGACTATGGTGATGTGTGTTACTATGACCTGAATGCAGATCTCCTCAATAAACTCGACCGACTTCTAAATAACTGCATTCGATTCGTATTTAATCTCCGTAAGTATGACCATGTGTCCGCACATCGGTCACGCTTAAAATGGTTACCCATCAGACAGCGCAGAGCGTTAAGGGCTTTGACAACCTTGTTTTCTCTTCTAGACAAACCCACTTCTCCTTCTTATTTGACTTCTCACTTCCAATATTTATGCTCTGCGCACAGCAAGAACCTTCGTTCTTCCAATAATCGTCTTCTACGATGTCCTACTCACCGCTCTGGTTTTCTTAAATCTTCTTTTCTTGTCCAGGCGGTTTTCCTTGGGAATGAGCTCCCTCTGAATATCAGGACGGCAACCAGTCGGTTCACTTTTAAAGTAAAAGCTCGCGAACACATACAAAAGAAGTTGGCAGACTCGTCCCACAGTTAATTTGTTGTTTTTCCTTATCTATGTAAGATTTTTAACTATCTTTACTTTGTATATTTTGTTTGTATGTATGTATATATGTATTCCCTCTTTATTCATTTTTTTACACATTAATTACATTTTTAAATATTGGAATATAAAATAATATAAAAACATTTAAAAATATAAAAAATAGTAGCCCACCGGCATCGGGAACAGGGTCCGAGCTACCGGTGGTCAGGGCTCTTGAGAGAGGAACCTCCTAACCATACGCGCCGTGTCTAGAAGAACTGCCTTCTGAATCAAGCGCTTGATCCAGCTGCCCAGCGAGAGCCTCCTCAGATGTTGGTCGAGGCTCTTGGCTATTAAGCCATTGGCCGACACGACTATCGGCACAATGACTGCTGTACTCACGTCCCACATGTCGACAACCTCGCGAGCCAGATCTAGATATTTGAATTGTTTATCTTTCTCTGCTTTCACGAGGTTCTCGTCATGCGGAACCGTAATATCAACAATCATTGCGCGACGCTCCAATCGATCTATCACCACAATGTCAGGCTTATATGTATTTATTATTATATTTTAGTCTTTATAATTTTCTGTACTATTGCACCTACTGTTTTTGTCTCTGCATCACCCTAAGGTAGACTGGTAGAAAATGCCCAAGGCATTAAGTCCGCCTTTGTACATTATGTGCATAAAGTTTTAATAAATAAAATAAATAAATATACTTTTGTTTTAAGTTTTAATTTAAATTTTCTTGTTTTGTCTTTTCTACACACTGTGTCTACATTTCTAATCCATCTGTCCTCTCGTAGATCCGCTGTAAGTTTTTTTTATGAAATAAGCAGTACCTTTGTGCTCTTCTATGTTAATATATTGTCCTGTTAAGTATTTGTGTGTACATAAATAAATAAATAAATGATTTTCAAATAGGTACCCCACATGATACCCTATATTCGTCGACTTACACTTAGCTGACAGAACTTTATATTCTTTGTTGTGTTTATTTTATTCCTTATAGTTGAACTTGGACACATCGGATGTTTTAGATAATTTACTAGCTGTGCCCGGCATGCGTTGCAATGCATGTTTCCCTACCTACTACTTTCACTACCCTACCTACTCTACCTACCCTACCTACCCTACCTACCCTACCTACCCTACCTAATTGTGAATCTAAACCATTCTCAGATCCCCTTGAACACACACAAAAAATTTCATCAAAATCGGTCGAGTCGTTTGAGAGAAGTTCAGTGACATACACACTCACAGAAGAATTATATATATAAAGACTAGCTGTTCCCCGCGAACTTCATTCGCGTGAAATTATCGTAAAAAATATTACTTCGCTTTGAATCAGATTTTGTAACCAATTTCAAGAGTTTTGTTTTTTTTGCACGGAACCCTAATCCTTATTCTATAATAAAAACAGGTTATAGTCGGTATAGCCGTTTCGGAGATTAGCCGGAACAAACAAACAGACAGACATACCGACAGACAGGCAGGCAAAATTTTAAAAAAATGTGTTTTTGTTATTAGTTTATATTTTTTCCCGGGTGTCCACTGAAAACCAGCGCTGTGCTGTGGGCCCCCCATAGCACAGCATCATGCTGAGTGGTAACCTTCTTGTCGAAGTCACGACGTGCAAGCTGTCAACTGTTTTTTGTTCTGTCCTGGTGTATTTATAAATATTTGTTGTGCGTTGTATGTTTATTTTCTCTTTTTTTCATTTTGTAAGCACGTCATGTCCCTGTGACAAATTATTATTTTTTCTTTCTTCAATTTTTTCCTTTTCACTATATTGCGTCGCTTGGTCGCCATATTGAGTTTTGATTGCTGCCATGTCTTTAATGACATTTGTAAGATTAAGACAATTCGATTGATGTGAGAATCATCAAAATCGGCCATTGCGTTTGTTTTCCAGAGCGCCACAAAGGAACAAACACACATACATATATACTCCTTTGCTTCCCGCAGTCGGGCTAAAACGTCTTGCGACCCGACCCCAAGTAACATAGGACAGCAAGAAGATGTTGAGGAGCAAGATTCATACCTTCAATTTGTCTTCGGGCAAAACCAGGAGTCTTATGTTCTTCGTCAGAATCATCAGATGCACAGACACTGTTCCTATATGTCTGTTTTGGTACTATTGGACCTGTAAATAAAGATGTATTAACAAATATATAGGCAGACGAGTATGTTACAGCCTCATTTCACCAATTAAATTTAATGCTTTCCAACGGAGATATGCAAGGTAGCGATGAAAAAAACCACCAATTAAAGAGAATTGCGGGGCTTCGGTATAATATGGGTGGTCTAATCCTATCAATTTCTTTTATGTTTAAAACTTTACGAATTTGTCTGTTAGTCCTCTAATCACGGCCGTAAAAATGGGGCATTTAATAGGAGGCGATAGCCTAATGTCATATTTCCAGGCTTTGTTAAAACCCATTGAAAGTTTGCCAGACCTGGAGACTGAACCAAGGACCTCAAGTTCATCAGTCCCACATGCGACTAGAACTACAACTAGGCGAACGATTCACTATTTATAACATAACATAACTTCACACCTGTAATCCCCGAAGGGTTAGGCAGAGGTGTACCTAATAGTACACCCACATTTCACCAGTTATGTTTAAGTGCCATGTTATAGGCGGCGAGTCTACCCATCAACTGGGCACAAATCCAGACTGCGTGGTTGCTACTGAGAAATTTCTGATGGAAAAACCCAATAACAATTTGCCCGACCCGGGAATCGAAGGGACCTCATGTTCAGCATTCGCGATTGCGACCACTAGGCCAACGAAGCAGTAATTTAAATAACCATGGCATTCATTCAGTCATTTTAATAATTATGTTTTTAACTATTATAGTAAGTAAAACAACAATTCTATTGCCGTGAGGCAAAAACATTTCGAAATTCGAACGGTGTCTCGTTGTGAATTCGCGATGATTTATTTTAAAAACAAATGAGTTCGCTTTCGAATTGTGTGCGCTGACTTGAGTGAGGTGAACTAGTGTACTTTAGAGAATAGTATTGGTAATAAGAATACATTTCTGATATTATTATAACTAAGGTTTATTCTTAAATAAATACACTTACTTGGAAGTTTAAACGATTTAGAAGGCGCAACTCCATTTGGTAGTATTTGTGCAAATTTGGCTGAAAAAAAAAACACCAACTTTAAATCGTTGTAGATCTATGGTCATTCGACATTAAAAAATGATATGACACACATAAAGATGATACTAGTTAATAGGTACTAGTATTTTTTATATGTGTATATATTTGTATTTACTATGTTTATTTTCTATATATACTTTTTGTTTTAAGTTTTAATTTAAATTTTCTTGTTTTGTCTTTTCTACATACTGTGTCTACATTTCTAATACATCTTTTCTCTCGTAAGTCCGCTGTAAGTTTCTTATGAAATAAGCAGTACCTTTGTGCTCTTCTATGTTAATATATTGTCCTGTTAAGTATTTGTGTGTACATAAATAAATGATTTTCAAATAGGTACCCCACATGATACCCTATATTCGTCGATTTTCACTTAGCTGACAGAACTATACATTTAAAAAAAAAAAAACGTTTCCCTACTCTAGGAATTTCTCCTGTATTGTGGGTGCGTTTATAAACATTTAAACTCACATACACAAACAGCCAGACCCGAAACAACTATCTGTAAGCCATACAAATATTTGTTCCGTGCGGAGATCGAACCCGACACGACACGCAACGCAGCAGTCAATCGCTCAGCCACTGCGCCAACCGTGCCGTCAATATCCGTCGTATCGTTCTTCGTGTCGTGTCGTTCGTCGTCCGTCGTCGTATGTATCCGTCGTCGTGTATTGTCGTGTCGTATATTCTTTATTGTGTTTATTTTATTCCTTATAGTTGGACTTGGACACATCGGATGTTTTATATTATTTACTAGCTGTTCCCGTGTGAACTTCATTCCGGTGAAATTATCATAAAAAAAATATTACTTCGCTTTGAATCAGATTTTGTAACCAATTTCAAGAGTTTTGATTTTTTTGCACGGAACCCTAATCCTTATTCTATAGTAAAAACAGGTTATAGTCATGGTTATGCTAGACCTTACAACATCAGCAAGTCCAACAAACAAACAGACAGACATATCTACGACAGACAGGCAGACAAAAATTTAAAAAATGTGTTTTTTGTTATTAGTTTATATTTTTTCCCGGGTGTCCACTGAAAACCAGCGCTGTGCTGTGGCCCCCCCATAGCACAGCATCATGCTGAGTGGTAACCTTCTTGTCGCAGTCACGACGTGCAAGCTGTAAACTGTTTTTTTTGTTCTGTCCTGGTGTATTTATAAATATTTGTTGTGCGTTGTATGTTTATTTTCTCTTTTTTTCATTTTGTAAGCACGTCATGTCCCTGTGACAAATTATTATTTTTTCTTTCTTAAATTTTTTCCTTTTCAGAATATTGCGTCGCTTGGTCGCCATATTGAATTTTGATTGCTGCCATGTCTTTAATGACATTTGTAAGATTAAGACAATTCGATTGATGTGAGAATCATCAAAATCGGCCATTGCGTTTGTTTTCTAGAGCGCCACAAAGGAAGGAACACACATACATACATAGGATAAACACATTACCTTCCTTTGCTTCCCGCAGTCGGGCTAAAACGTCTTGCGACCCGACCCCAAGTAACAAAGGACAGCAAGAAGATGTTGAGGAGCAAGATTCATACCTTCAATTTGTCTTCGGGCAAAACCAGGAGTCTTATGTTCTTCGTCAGAATCATCAGATGCACAGACACTGTTCCTATATGTCTGCTTTGGTACTATTGGACCTGTAAATAAAGATTTATTAATAAATATATAGGCAGACGAGTCTGTTAAGCCTCATTTCACCAATTAAATTTAATGCTTTCCAACGGAGATATGCGAGGTAGCGATGAAAAAAACCACCAATTAGAAGAGAATTGCGGGGCTTCGGTATAATATGGGTGGTCTAATCCTATCAATTTCTTTTATGTTTAAAACTTTTCGAATTTGTCTGTTAGTCCTCTAATCACGGCCGTAAAAATGGGGCATTTAATAGGAGGCGATAGCCTAATGTCATATTTCCGGGCTTCGTTAAAACCCATTGAAAGTTTGCCCGACCTGGAGACTGAGCCCAGGACGGCAAGTTCATCAGTCCCACATGCGACTAGAACTACAACTAGACTAACGATTCACGCCTGTAATCCCCGAAGGGTAAGGCAGAGGTGTAACTAATAGTACAACCTTATTTCACCAGATATGTTCAAGTCCCATGTTATAGGCGGCGAGTCTAGCCATCAACTGGGCACAAATCCAGACTACGTGGCTGCTACTGAGAAATTTCTGATGGAAAATTAACCCAATAACAATTTGCCCGACCCGGGAATCGAAGGGACCTCATGTTCAGCATTCGCGATTGCGACCACTAGGCCAACGAAGCAGTCATTTAAATACCATGACATTCATTCAGTCATTTTAATAATTATGTTTTTAACTATTATAGCAAGTAAAACAACAATTCTATTCCCGTGAGGCAAAACATTTCGAAATCTGAACAGTGTCTCGTCGTGAATCCGCGATGATTTACTTTAAACACAAATGAGTTCGCTTTCGAATTGTGTGCGCTCACTTGAGGGAGGTGAACTAGTGTACTTTAGTGAATAGTATTGGTAATAAGAATACATTTCTCATATTATTATAACTAAGGTTTATTCTTAAATAAATACACTTACTTGGAAGTTTAAACGATTTAGAAGGCGCAACTCCATTTGGTGGTATTTGTGCAAATTTGGCTGAAAAAAAAACACCATCTTTAAATCGTTATAGATCTATAGTAATTCCACATGAAAAATTATATGACAAACCTAAAGATGATACTAGTTAATAGGTACTAGTTGCTTCGAGCAGTCGGGCTAAAACGTCCCGACCCGACCCCAAGTAATATAGGACAGCAAGAAGCTGATGAGGATCAAGATTCATACCTTCAATTTGTCTTCGGGCAAAACCAGGAGTCTTATGTTCTTCGTCAGAATCATCAGATGCACAGACACTGTTCCTATATGTCTGCTTTGGTACTATTGGACCTGTAAATAAAGATTTATTAACAAATATATAGGCAGACGAGTCTGTTGCAGCCTCATTTCACCAATTAAATGTAATACTTTCCAACGGAGATATGCGAGGTAGCGATGAAAAAACCACCAATTAGAAGAGAATTGCGGGGCTTCGGTATAATATACCCGTGGTCTAAGGGCGGTTTCAGATTAGTGAATTTTTAGCGCGTATAATTTCGTTTTTGGAAACGCTTGTACGCGCGTATACGCGCACCAATACATTTTTGCCACAAGCGCTAATCGTACGAGCGTTGACACGCTTATAAGCTCATATAAGCGCGAGCCGCGAGAGATGCGGTTTGCTGTTTTGTTTTAGTGCAAAATGTAGCCCGCGTGTAAACGCTTAAGCCAATACGAGCTTATACGCGCTATAAAATACGCTAGTCTGAAAACACTCTAAAACCCATTTCAGAGCTAAATTGTCGCCAGCCGGATGCGCTTAAGGCCGGTAGTAATATGCTTTCACAGCGTTCCGTGCGCACGCACGCGCTCTTATTGTTTACAAAAATGGAAATGAAGCCGAGAATTATAAGCGTAACTTTGCTCTTACTGTTGCTAAGCGATATTTCTGTCAATGTCGCACAGCTGTCAAATTGCAAGATCAAGATAGAGAGAGGAACATGTCTAAGTCAAAGCGAGAGCTAAGTACGGTTTATAGATGTCGGTCGGAGTGTACGCACGGTTGGCACACGTCTCGTTCTGACCGCTTCGGCAGGGCTTGCGAGCAATTTGAAACAGAGGTATTTGAAGAATCTATTGCCGTCGCGCTGCGTCAAGCCTGCCCCCCGTAGAGTGCGATAGGGACAGCTACAGCTCAGACCGATTATATAAAAAAAGACGAGATCGACGTTTCGTATTCCCCTTTTTTCTCCTCGAAAACTGAGCTGATTTAATTATTTTTGACATTTAAATTCTAAGCAACAGTATGTCTAGGTTCCTATCAATTTCTTTTATGTTTAAAACTTTTCGAATTTGTCTGTTAGTCCTCTAATCACGGCCGTAAAAATGGGGCATTTTTTGTCATTTTTGATGGGTCATAATTTCTTTACATTCATTAGTTACTGAAAAAAAAGGAAATGACAGGGACGTGTCTACAGCAGACCTTGATTTTATGAAAACGACCGGACCAACGGACCTGCGAATCAAATCATTTAATATTTGTTTAATCAGTAAATTACTTATTTTTTAGATATTATTATGTACGTACCCTATCCCAATGTTGTCCTATTTAACCCAAAGGTTGATTGGTAGAGAATGCCTTGTGGCATTAAGCCCGCCTTTGTACCACTATTGTAAGTACATGGAGTTTAAATCCTAACTATATTTTATTAATATTATAAATGCGAAAGTAACTTCGTTTGTTTTTAGTTTTTTTTTGTTACCTTTTCACGCCTAAACCACTGAACCGATTATCCTGAAATCTTGAATATACGTTGTCAGGTGTACGGAAACGGACATAGGGTACCTTTCATCCCGAAAATAAGTACTGTTCCCTAGGAAAACAACAATAACGTTCTTATGATAATAGATGGCGCCACGTGTCTTTCGAATCATGATTGAATTAGGGGCCGTCTCCACGAGCGAGAGAATCGCGGCGATATTATCGTCGTCCCACGTATTTGTATGCGAAAATATCGCCGCGATTCTCTCGCTCGTGCAGACGGCCCTATTTTTTTTTTTTTTTGGTGGGCGGGAAATCATCAAATGACCCCTCCCGCTCTGGGCGGAGCGGAAGGGAGTGTCAGACTCTTACTGACTATAAACCACCCATGTTCCTTCTTTGGCCCTTTATGTTCCAGGGCCGCGGTATCTCTTTCGAACAGTCCCGCAGCCCTGGCAGGCATCGGCCCTTGCGGGCCCCTCCCGTTTGCTGACATCTCTTTGAGGCGCGCGTGGAACACGAACGCGCCGTCGACACGGCCTGCCCGTCGTCATACGACGGACGGACGGCGAGCTAGCCCATTACTCACCGTCCACAGGCCCGCGCCTACGGTGGCCGAGAGCCATCACGGCGTAGCCCCCGACGCCCAGTGCTTCTCCTCCCGCGGCGGCTGGGACGTGAGGCTCTCTCCCTCTCACGTTCCGCCGCCTCACTAGCATGACTGCTTAGCAGAAGGAGGCGACGGCTTCCCATTCCCTCTCGCCCCGGACCATGGCTTGAACCAGGGCCGGGCGCGAGAGGTCGCCGCCGCCAATCGCCGCTACGAGGACACGGCGGTGCTCCTCCCAAGCGGAGCAGACCTCGACGGTGTGCTCCACCGTGTCCTCCGGGCGATCCTCGCAATAATGTGCAGACGGCCCCTTAGGTATATTATTATAGAAACTTTAGTAGTGTGTTAAGAGTTTTGTTTCTAAATAACTTGAGCGAAGCCGCCGGCAAAAGCTAGTAAATAAATTTAACAAAGATCGATGCTTACCGTCCATGTACCTCCGAGGAAAAACAGGACTTCTGAGTTCGTCGACTGAAGCATGTAATGCCTTATTCCTGTATGACTGTTTTGGTACCAACGGTCCTGCGAATCAAATCAAATCATTTAATATTCGTGTAATCAATAAAGTAGTTATTTTTAGATATTATTTTGTACCCCAATCCAATGTTGTCCTATTTAACCCAAAGGTTGACTGGTAGAGAATGTCTTGTGGCATTAATCCCGCTTATGTACCACTATAGTACATGAAGTTTAAATAAATAAATATAACAAAAATCGATGCTTACCGTCCATGTGCCTTCGAGGAAAACCAGGAGTTCTGAGTTCTTCGACTGAAGCATCTAGTCCCTTATTCCTGTATGACTGTTTTGGTACCAACGGACCTACATCAAATCAAATCATTTAATATTCGTGTAATCAATAAAGTAGTTATTTTTAGATATTATTTTGTACCCCAATACAATGTTGTCCTATTTAACCCAAAGGTTGACTGGTAGAGAATGCCTTGTGGCACTAAGTCTGCTTATGTACCACTATTGTACATGAAGTTTTAATAAATAAATATAACAAAGATCGATGCTTACCGTCCACGTGCCTTCGAGGAAAACCAGGAGTTCTGAGTTCTTCGACTGAAGCATCTAGTCCCTTATTCCTGTATGACTGTTTTGGTACCAACGGACCTACGAATCAAAGTCTAATTATTTAATATTTGTGCAACAGAAAAAGAACACATTAAAAAGAACCTTATGGCGAAAAATGGGTGTATATAATATTACGTAGACCTCTTTTTTTTTTTTTTGGTGGGTGGGAAATCATCAAATGACCCCCTCCCCCGCTCTGGGCGGAGCGGAAGGGAGTGTCAGACTCTTACTGACTAAAAACCACCCATGTTCCGACCGCTGCCTTAGACTTCGAGAATTACAGCTCTCCGGTGACTTTTGTTCGATTCATTGACTTTTTTGCCATTTGTTTGCCACCGACTTTCGGAAGTAAAGTTAGTTTCCACTCTTTTTAGTATTTTTTTTTTGCAGTCGGTTATTTTTTCGGTTTTTTTTTTTGCAAAAAAGTTTTTTTTACCATTTTTATTTGGTATCTCACGCCAGTTCTTGTCGAGAATTTCCATTTTTACTAAAAGTTATTAGCAGATCATACACATAGACTTAAAAGAAAAAATGTGTATTAGGTATTGAAGATAATTAATAAACTATCCAAGCAATGTGAATAATTTATATGGGACCACCGAGCAAGCTTCCTCTACTAAATGAGAGAATTCGACCAGTAATCACGGAGAAAAGAGGTAACAAACATACCTCCTTTTTTAGAAATCGACAAAAACAAATGAAAAAATCCGGGCAAGTGCAAGTCGGCGCATGAAGGGTTCCGTACCATCGTAGTAGGGGGGGGGGTTTGTTCACTACCCTTTAATTTTAAGATTCCGTTTTATTATTTGTTGTTAAAGCGGCAACAGAAATACACAGTCTGTGAAAGTTTCAACTGTCTACCTATTACGGATCATGAGATACAGCCCGCTGACAGATAGACGCACGAGGCATAGGCTTTCATTGGTTACGGAAACGGAACCCTTGAAATCGTAGCTTTAAAAAGTCCTCATTTAAATGAATAATTTCTAACCCTGTTGTCTCCTGCCAAAAACAGGACTTGTTACTCCTTTGTCAGACGTGTTTAAGCCTTTACGTCTATGCGACGACTTTGATACCATCGGAACTGTAAATAAAAAGGCTAATATTAAGTTTAGATTAAAGAAGTTTTAGTACTACATTCCCCCTGCGGCCTCGCCTTTGAAAATCCATTTTTTTCCACAATATCATTATAAAGGATCTGGGACATTTGCGCGCAAGAAAGCGCGCATGGACACTTGCGCGATGGCGATAATGGCGCTTAAAATTTAATCTACAGAGTAAACCTAACATGGTTTACTCTCTCAAAAGCGGAGTTCGCGCAAAAGTCCATTCGCGCAAAAGTCCGTTCGCGCAAAAGTCCAATCGCGCAAGTTGCCTGATACCCTTTATAAATTATTGCCTATACAGTATACTGGGTGTAAGGGACAACGATGCACAAACGAATACTAAGTATTCAATACATCATTCTGAGTAGTTCATAGTTTTTTTATCTCAATTACTTGTTTAATGCACAATGTACATAACCATAGTTACACGCTAGACTTAAAACTAGTGAGTACATGACCATTTCACCGGTAATTTAAAAAAAACAGCTAGTGTCGAACAGCAGATTTTTGTTTTAATTGAAAATTAGGAGCTCTAAAAAGTTTTTATGTAAGGAAAAAACTTACCAGGATCTGAAAGACTAACATAAATATTATCGTCTGGCATGGGCGGCGCTGTAGGAACTGAAAATAAACAACAAAAATAAATTAGAAACGAATAAATAGCATTTAATCGAACCTACCCTAAAAATATGAATTGACATCATCATCATCTACCAAGCCATTTCCCAAATTATAATGAGGTCGGCTTCCAGTCTAACCGGGTGCAGCTTGCAGTCTTACCAAGGGATATCGTATGATCTAGTAACTGGCTTGTTGAGGTCAGATAGGCAGTCATTCCATGGTAGAGTTAACGCAGCGCCGGCTCTGGTTCACTGTAGTTCGCACCACCATCGCAGACAGTTCCGACTCACCGTGAACAATGCGACCACTAGCCCGGCAAAAACATCACAAGATGTTTAAATGACTTATTCTACCATCGACCCCATCGTCTGCATGGGGGAGTGATGTAGCGCCACTACAAAAAGTACTACAACAACACAGAACAAAATCTATTTTCAAACAGATCACGTGTACATTTTTTACCCATCACAAAAAAGTACACAACGCCGCTACAGAAGTTTTCACTTCAATAAAAAAAAACCCAAACATCGGGAACTCAAAACAAACAGAACGTTAATATCCCGATTGTAAAAATCCCGTTTCTAGTGTTAATGACAATGTTAGTGACCATGACAGTTTAAAAACTTAAAGTTCTATTGTTCAGCTGCATACGGTTAGACTGGAAGCTGACCCCAACATAGTTGAGAAAAGGCGAAAAGATGATTTTAATACTCACAGAGATGCTTATGTACTGGGCCAGGTGATATCGGTGGCTGTGGGGGCACTGTAATGATAAAGCAATATTTATAATTAGGAACAGCTAATTATTATGAAGAGCAGCGGTGGCCCAATGGTGGCGGCCCCGACTTACGAGCAGTAAGACGTGGGTGCGAACCCAGGCAGGCGCATTACTTTGTGTAATTAATTTCATCACCACTGCTCTCAAAACGATGAAAGAAAACATCGTGAGGAAACCGGCATGTCTTAATAGAAAGAAAAATTCGAAGACATGTGACATCTACCAACCCGCACTGGACCCGCGTGGTGGATTATAGCCCATTCCCTCTCATAGAGAGGAGGCCGTGTGTCCCAGCAGTGGGAACATTATAGGCTGATTATGCAATTATTATGACGAACGATGCACGACTAAGAGCAGATTCTACAAATGAAAGAAATCAGCACATGTCAGGCTTAGTTCAAGAGCTGTCGGTGTACTAATTGCGAAGGTATTGACACTGCTTTATGTTTAACGTTGCTTAGATACGCTTTGATCGCGTTCAATAATCAAACAATAATCATTGGATTATTTGGCCCTAGGAAAAAAAAAATATGAACAAAAACACACGACTGAAACGCAAAAAATCAAGCGCATTTGGAAGCAAGCGGGACCCATTGAAATATAAAATTATTGAAACATGGAATGGATCCCGCCTGCTTCCAAATGCGCTTGTTTGCATTTTCTGGCAGAAGAATAACGAATATGTTTATGCTAAGGGGAAACGACCCATTTTGAACTTACTTTGTATAACTTCGTCAGGAGGTAACGGCAACGGTGGGCGATTAGCAATGTTACTTGGAGGATCTGTAAAAATATATGAAAAAAAATTGCTGGAGAAACTTTAAAAAAGGACTAACATCGATATGATACACATAACACACACAACCACACATACAACAACAAAACGACGTATAATAAAATTGTAACAGGCCGATGTCAGTACATTGAAGATATTGAAAAAAAACTGGCCTTTATTAGAGCAACAGAAGCCAAAACAACAGTTTTTAGAATATTTGTCTGTCTGTCTGTCTGTCTTTCTGTCTGTATGTTTGTACGCGCATCACGCAAAAACTACTTCATGGATTTGGACGCAGTTTTCACCGCTCAACTGCTAGATGCTTAACTTAAAATATAGGATACATACGATACAGTTTTGGACCAGATAGGTGGCGCTGTGCGAAGCTAGGGCGGGTCGCTAGTTATACAATTTACTAACAATACAATAAATAAATAATACAAAATAGGCTATTAAATAGTTGTTGATAATGTTTAGTGTTAATAAAAGTTATGCGTCGTATTATATTATTATATATATACGTGTCGAATTGGCACCTCCTCTTTTTTTTCGTCGGTTAAAAGTAGGTACAATTTAAGTAGTTACATGAATAGAAAATTGTCTACATCTGCCAACGAACTGCTTTACAGTTTGGCAGAAGTACCCATTTTTTTTAATGATGTCACCATTTAACGCTTCCTCATTTATTTATTTTTTCTCTTTTCATTATTTTATGAGAATCACTGTTGGTTGCTTTCAAAAGCTTTTAAGGACCGTAAGATAGCAATAACGACTTGTCTAGCCAAAACAACAGAAGCTGGAGAATTATACCGTCTTTCGAATTTGGTCGTATGTAGGTAAATCACCCGATGGTAATTGCTCTACACCGCCTAATGAATTTTAATGACATACATTTCTTTGAATTGAATTTATATTGTTTTTTTTTTAATATTATTGACATGCATTTCTTTGAATTGAATTTATAATGTTTTTTGAATTTTATTGACATGCATTTCCTTGAATTGAATTTGTATTGTTTTTTGAATTAATATTAAGTTAAATTATTATCATTATTAGAATTAATATTAAGACTAATAATGTTGGAACCAATGTGGAGTGTAGTGTTTGTTTTTTCCTGGCTTTATGATGATTATTTAATTTTTGTGTTACATTTTTTGTTAAAACCACTGTTCGACACAAATGTAAATTTGTTGATGAATAAATAAATATACAGCCTAGTGTCCGACGGAAGTTTCGGTTTCAGTTACAGTTTCGTTAAAAAAAAAACTGGTTTCGGCTGGAGTTTCGGTTTCGGCCAAAAAGGAAACCGGAACCAGAATATATATTCATTTGGCACATGCTACATGTGCAGCACATAAAAACTAAAAGTTAACCGAAAAAAAAGAGAAAACATTGTGTGCCTCATGGCTGCGCCAAATAGGATTTTTCAGTGATCTGATAAATATTTATTATGTAATTTAAATTTTTGGCATAATTTTAATTGTCTAGATAAATAGATCTTGGTTTCGGTCACGGTTTCGGCCGAAACCATAAGAGGTGCCGAATGTTCGATTACATTTTCGGTTTCGGCTGAAAATCGTGTGTCGGTCGGATATGCCGCCTATGCATAAAAATAAATATGATTACTTACTCGTACGTTTTCCTTTAGATGACTTTGGAGAAATCGGATCTAGAAATATATTTTTGTTTTGAATATTAACCACTTGTATGCCGAGTATATAGACACAATTAAAAAGCCATTGTGTCTCGTGTAGATCTACGTTCCGGCACACGAAAGGTTAAAAACCAAAATAAAAGCCACAATATCTTAACAGAACTTAATTCTGCCAAAATGTACCAACCCACATGCGTTGGGTATATATTATGTACATATAATGTATGTAAAAAGACCTTTCTCGAAGCCGAAAGGCATTTGTTCTCCCCATCATTGCGATTTTTGTTCTGGACCTCACCTGGGAACTTTCTACATAGTTATGGAGATATTGAACTTTCATAAGTTAAAAAAATGCAAGTTTTTAATGTTAAAACTTTACTTTAAATACCTCCATGACTTGTAATTCAATGCACCAATAACCAAAACGTTTTAAATCTGTTTCATTGAATTTTACTAAAAATCGTGTTTTTAACTCCCAGTAAAATACAATTTCCCAGCAATAATACTTAGTTTGATGTACAGAAATTACAGAATGCTTAGTTAACTGTTTTGTGAAGTGTTTGTTTACACCTTCTATAAGACTGATTTAATGGATATTAGAATACCTACCACATTTAGAATTAGTTTGACATATTTAACTGAATTAACAAGAGATAGTGGATTGGTCCATTTTGCCAGAACTACGCCCAACTGTAAGAACGTCCTACACCTGATCCGCATCCGAGAATATGACGGTCCGGACAAAATCTTCTAAACTCTGACGTCTCTACAGAGTTACAAGGATTTATCCCACTTCAATGAAATTGCCAGGTGGCGTTGTTGGTTAAAATTTGTGCTTAGCACTTATTTGTTCCATGGTCCATGGTTCAATTTAGCACACGCGCCAGAAAATCCTTCTCATCATCATTCTCTTACCCTTGTCCCAATTTATTTGGGTTCGGCGCAGCATGTCTTATTCTTCTCTATTACTCGTCATCTCACTCACCTTTCTAGCCATATCATCCTTCACACATTCCATCCATCATTTCCTTGGTCTTCCTCTACTCTTAGAGCCATCCATATTCATACTCAAAACTTTACAAAAGAGTGGGTCACAACAGATTCCTTTTTGTCAGATAGGAATCTTTTGTTTTGTTGTGTGTTCTTGTTGTGTGTTCTTGTTTTGTGTTTTGTTTTGTGTTTTGTTTTGTGTTTTGTTTTGTGTTTTGTTTTGTGTTTTGTTTTGTGTTTTGTTTTGTGTTTTGTTTTGTGTTTTGAAAGGATCTGTTATGACCCATTCTTCTGTGCCCTAAATACTGGAATAGTAGCTAGACACAAACCAGGGAACATTTATATTACAAAGATTCTATTTACAAAAAAAAATATCACGACATTTTCCTCTCCGTATTCCTCCGCATTACATGCCCATAACAAGACAATTATCAGATTTCCTCATATGTACTGGTAGCTTATTTTATTCATTCGTGAAACAGAAGATTCTTATATAAATCCGTCATAAAAACAAAAAGTACCACACGGACCGTCATTTCTCAGAAGTCATTGTCCACTGCTTGCAAACTGTATGCAGTGTACAGTAGCGTTGAACAGAGTGTAAATAATAAATGAATATTCAATTATGTTTTATAATATTACCTACGTCATTACTTCGTTTAGCTCCGAAACCTGAAGAATACAAATATGTGCGTAAGTCTATATTATCATCATTATAACAGTTTTTAAATATTTATCAAGTAAGTGCTATTCTATAAAGTTCACTAGTTCACCTCACTCAAGTGAGCGCACACAATTCGAAAGCGAACTCATTTGTTTTTAAAGTAAATCATCGCGGATTCACGACGAGACACCGTTCGAATTTCAAAGTGGTGTTTAGAGAATAGCACTCTTTCTTACAGAATAAACGTGATAAGTACGTACTTTTAAATTTTCCGTAAATAATATATGATGACAGAAACACCAACAATAGCCCACCGAGAGAAAGTACTATAATAACCCAAGGCTGGTTAGGGCTTGTTATATCTGAAAAAAAAAACAGTAAGAAATAGAGGACTTATTATGCAAATAGAAGAAAATTTTCAGGTACACGTGTGAAAAACCTCGATTTTAGTAAAAATGCACTGCGTTTGGGGAAAGTTATAAAACAACTTTATCTCCGAAAGATTAAACAGATCTGTACCATTACACAGTACACTTTTTCGCCAGTAATCTTTAAGTCCCACAAATACTTACTCCGGCTTGTTTCTGTGAAATTGCTGAAGAACAACACATTCTCCGACCTAGGAATCGAACCCGAGATTAATATACAAGCATACTCTTTTCAATTCCTGCCTATCATCAGGTCAGATACTTCAGATCGGCAGTTGCTAAGCAGATGATACTAATGTTTTTTTTTTAAACAATTTGTCTCTTACCATCACCACTCTCTGCGTTTAGGGCACCTGTAAACAACAAAAAAATACGGTTATCCAAGTCATCGCAACAGTGCTATTCTCTAAACAAAATTTCGAAATTCGAACGGTGCCTCGTTGTGAATCCACGATGATTTACTTTAAAAACAAATGAGTTCGCTTTCGAATTGTGTGCGCTCACTTGAGTGAGGTGAACTAGTGAACTTTACAGAATAGCACTGGCAGGTATTAAGAATAGTTAGGTAGGCACTATAGGAATTTAAAATAAAATCAGCCGTTTCATACATTTTAACCGTGCAATGCCTACAGTACTGCACTTTTGTGGGAAACAGCTGTTTTTTTTTTATTATCGATGAAAAATTTCTGTGCTAGGTTCAGAATGATGTACTGAGCACGTGGTAAATGTTTTTGCGTCGGAGTCCCTTGCACCCTGTATACAATATTTGAAAAAGCCCTGTCCGATTCGTGAGAGTATTATTAGGTATCGAGATTAGATTAAATTTATTTCCTATTTTTTTATACTTTTTGGATATCAAGTTAAAAAAAATACCCCGACGAAAATTAAAATAAATGTACTAAAATGAGGAAACTTACATGGCAAATTGGCAACACAGGAGCGCGGGTGGCGACACGGCGGTTAGTGACGTCAATCGCCAAAAACAAACAATTGACGATCGAACATATATTATTATACTCATACCACAGATAAAGATAGTGTTGTCCCGTTTTAAAAGTTTGTTCGAATTTAAGGAAATCGTGGTAATTTGGGACAAAAATCACACATTTTAAAATAATACATTAGGTTAGAATATTTTATGTTTCTTATTTTATTTAAGCCTCTTTCGGATCGGACAGGGTACTTATAAAATATGTTAAAAAATAACAGATTTTATTAGTAAGATTGGTGAAGGAAAACTTAAGGAAACCAGCATGTCTTAGAACCAAAATTTCGAAGACATGTGCATCCACCAACCAGCACATGGGTCCGTGGACCATGGGCCAGTCCCACTCGCAGATAGGCCTATGTCCCTCCAGTGGAAACATAATAAGCTGATTATGCTACATATTATAACTTAGGTACTTACGGCTTGTTTGTATTCCATTTACGAGAACCGATTTTTCTGCAAAAAAAAAATCATACCATATGAGTCAGGCTTTTTTATCTTGACAGGATCCTCAAATCCACTAAGGTCTATCACAGTGGTAGTCCATACGAAAATGGACTTTAATCTTAATAACAGTAGTCCTGACCGTTTTCGGTCACAGCGGCCAATCTCAGCGGAGATTTGCCATCGGCGCGGGAGATGCGCAGGCGCAGGTACACTCTGTTCCTTTACTCTCATAGTCCAATAGGACGGCATTCCGACACGACCGGAGTCTCTCTCCGGTCGTGTCGGATTGCCGTTAGCCGCAATACAAAGTAAATGTTGTGCACATGAACCGCTTAGTGAAGGCGCGCACCACGATTTTGCTTTTCACGACGAAATTTGAAAATACAGTTTGAGATGAAGTAACTGGAAAATGACTGTAGTTGAAGCGAAGAGTACCTACTTACTTTTGACCTGAACAGAAGTATTGCAGATACAAATACCAAAATCTTCGTACTTAAGCGACCATGGATCGTATTCCTTTAGGTATTTGAATGAGAAGAACCAATTTCCATCTAAACTGTCGCTGACCTCTCGTATCTAGAAATAAAATGAAAAACAAATATAAAACAAACTAATTCAATACCATCACACTCAACATAACACTACTTACTATTGCGGCACTACAAAAAGTACTACAGCAACATAGAACAAAAAGTACTACAGCGCCATCTATGACGCAGAGGACAAACTAAACATCGAAATCCTGCATCGCGCAAGTAAAATTATTCGCGACTTAAGACTATATAGAAGAACCCGACAACAACTGTTGGGCAGTAGCCCACCAGACATAACACCCGTCTGGTCGGAGGATCCTCCCTTTTCTACGGGGGTTGAAGAGCTTTACACCCTGTCCTGTTCTTCATACCCCCAAACTATCCTTCATACGCTACACACTAACTACCTTACATACCACTGAACACACACCTGCAAGCAAGACTTTCTTAAGTTTAAGTTTAAAATTAAACCTTAACTTCTTTATAGTATATTAACTGTTAGGTATGTAGGTACTGGGGAAATAAGTCAACCTCGCTCGCTAGTAAGTTGCACACTGATTTATTCCGAACATGCCCCGGCGCGGGGAGGCGGGACGCAGCCCGCTCGCCTACCTATGCTCGGTACACATACATAACATTAACATACTTCTGTACCTATTGTTTTTCTTTTTTGTAAATACCCAGTTATTAAATTTTGTATTGCTTTGCTATGAAAGAGCGGGGCTTCCCAACACAGGCATTACTTGCTTAAAAGGAAGCTCCAAACACTAAACTTTTATGTAAACTTATGAAGCAATAAATTATTTTGTATTTTTGTATTTTGTTAACACTGGCTCTTCCCCGCGGCTTCACTCCTGTGATATACGGAATGTACTCACAGGAACGTTTTAAATGTAGAATCGGGGATAATGTAGTTCCCGTTAGTTCGAGAATTTTCGGAATCACATCATCGGTTCCGAAGACTAAGGTTAGGATGCGGCTGAATGCCAGCTGTTATTTTATTTTAAGAAACGAAGAATATTGTCTTGTTTGTGTGGAATTTGAAATGGAATGAGAACTAAAACTAAATAGGTAGGTAGGTACGTTTTTTTTAAATAGCCTATTTTGTCCCACTGCTGGGCAAAAGCCTCCCCCATAGCCTTGCACTCTTCTCTCCGTGCGGTTTACTCCGGCCAATCTCTCACAAACGCCTCTAAGCCGTCACGGCAGTGTTTTCTAGGCCTCCCTCGGCGACGACGCCCGTCTTCTGGCACCCACTGCGTGACGACGCTGGCCCGTCGGTCCTGATGCATTCTACGGACATGGCCCGCCCAATCCCACTTCAACCCAGCAGTCTTATTGCCAACATCAGCGATTCCAGTTTTAGAGCGTGTTGGGTATTGCGCAATTCTGTCGCTGAGCTTAATACCCAACACACTAGGTATACGCTGGTGCCGAGTGTCAAAGAGACACGAACAAGGGGTGTGTGCAGGGGTCTATTGGCGGTCCGATCCTGTGGAACCTGATCCTCGACCCCCTGCTGAAGGGGCTGGAGGAGCGGGGCGTCCACTGCCAGGCGTTCGCCGATGATGTTGTGATGATCTTCGACGGTGACACAGCGTTGGAAATCCAGAGGCATGCCAATGCCGCCCTCGAGTATGTTCGGGGGTGGGGCATCGGAAACAAGCTGAAGTTTGCACCGCAAAAAACTTGTGCAATGGTGATTACCAAGAAGCTTAAGTACGATGTTCCACTCCTGAGCATGGGCGGGGTAGACATTGGCATGTCAAAGGAGATTAAAATATTGGGGCTCACCGTCGACCACCAGCTCACTTTTAACACCCACGTCGCAAACGTATGCAGAAAAGCTGTTAACATCTACAAACAGCTGGCACGTGCAGCCAAAGTGAGCTGGGGCCTTAACACGGAGATCATCCACACCATATATACGGCAGCAGTGGAGCCAGTGATCCTGTACGCAGCAAGCGTCTGGGCGCCGCCCGGCAGCTAAAAGGATCGGAGTGCAGAAGAGCCTCAACACGGTCCAACGAGGATTCGCGCAGAAGCTCTGCAAATCCTACCGCACCGTTTCGCTGAACGCGTCCCTGGTGCTGGCTGGGATACTCCCACTCGACCTCCGAATACAGGAAGCAGCCGCTCTGTATGAGGCGAGAAGAGGGGTGCCACAGCCGGCACTAGCGGGCAGGGAGGTGGAGCGGGTGGTGGGATTTGCAGAGACTCCGCACCCGGCGACACATATGGCCATGGAGTTCGTATGCCTGGAGGACCTGACGTGTGTGGAGCCACAACGTCCAAGCAGTCCGGGTGTTTACGGACGGCAGCAAGATTGCGGGCAAGATCGGAGCAGCACTGTCTCTTTGGGACGGTGACGCCGAGATCAAGTCCGTCAAACTTAGCTTGCCGTCGTACTGCACGGTCTACCAGGCGGAACTCCTGGCCATATGCGTAGCCACGCGCGAAATCCTCAAGCGGAAAGAGGGAACCTTTGGTATCTATAGTGACTCAAAGGCCGGATTACAAACAGTCACAAACCAAGGTTCCCTCCACGCCCTGGCCGTGGAGGCGAGAGCGAACGTTGCCGTGGCTTTATCCCAGAGCAAAGATGTGTCTTTGTTCTGGATAAAGGCACATGCGGGGCTAGAGGGCAACGAGCGCGCGGACCACTTCACGAAGGAGGCTGCACTCCGGTCCAGGAAGAGGCCGGACTACGACCGTTGCCCGGTTTCATTCGTCAAGCGGCAGATCCGTGTGGGGTCGCTTGACGAATGGAATCGGAGGTACCAGAACGGCGAAACAGCCCACAAAAGCTGTTACCAAAATGTTTTTCCCAGATGCGATCGACGCCCACAGGACCGTGCTAAAACTAAAACCAGTCGGTGTAGTCACGCAGATCTTAACAGGCCACGGTGGGTTCTCCGAATACCTGCATCGCTTCAGGTGTAAGGAGAACCCATGGTGCATCTGCGAGCCGGATCAGGTGGAGTCGGTCGCACACATCCTGATGGAATGCCCAGTACATGAAAAGGAGCGCATCAATGCCGAGCAAAAATTGGAGAGTAAAATAACGTTAAACAGCATACAAAACTTTATGTCGGAAAACAAATATAATATTAAAAGACAGAATTTTTAGAGTATTGCATTAAAGTCGCAACCGTAGTCATTAATAGAAATAAAGAGCTATAATACACTGTGCTTTTCCAAATATGGACATTTCTCACCAGAAAAGATATTTAGGTATAAGCATAGTATAACGTAGTAAATAAATATATAAATTATAACTAATAAAATAAAAACGTAAATTCATTAAATAACTCAGTAAAATTTTTGAAAATTAAATATTAAAATAAACTTAAGTATATAAAAATATTAAAAGTTAAAAAAGGTCTCTGACTACGTCAGGGGGACACGAGCAGGGCAGGAGTGGGTTTTAGTCGGTTCGAGTCCGACACTACCTCCACTGTCTCACACCCTGTGAGATAGTGGAGGTGTCCGTGGGGATTTCCCACTCCTGCCAAAACAAAAAAAAACACACTAGGTAGGTACTTACATGGACATATTTATACTCGACAATTGATTTTGACGGTGTGTTCTTGTTGTAATTTACGCTGATGCTAGAGTTTTCCAAATTTTCCAGGACTAGATATTCATCTTTGTGTGCCCAGCTGAAATTCAGAAATTCTGTGAATTGCGAGTCGAATACCAAATACAAAAACGGGAACTGTACGTCTCCATAATAAAGGGTGTACATAGACCCTCAACGAAGCCGAAAGGCATTGTGATCATTTTTTGATTTGGATCATACCTGGGAACCTTCTAGTTACGGAGATATTGGAGGTCAAAGTTCCAACTTTTTCACAAGTTTTTTTTTTTATACTAGTTTTTAAAGATAAACTTATAAATTTACTTTAAATACCTCCATGACCCGTTTACAAAGCATCCACCAGCACAATGGTTTGAGTGCGTTTACATTGAGTTTTAACATAAAACGTGTTTTTACACCCGAAAAAAAAAAGTCCGTTTCCCAACAATACTTTTTGCGTAGAGTTACTTAGTTTGATGTACAGAATGTTTGGTTGACAGCTTCGTGAAGGGTCCGTTTACACCTAGTATTTCAATGTGGAGAATGTATAGTATAGACTTTGTAAGTAGGCCTAGACTTTTTTACCTATAAATAACAGCCTCGTTGGTCCAGTGAAAAAAGAAAGAAAGAAAGAAAAAATATTTATTTGTCACAGGGACATGACGTGCATACAAAAAATAATAATAAAAATAATCATAAGGCGCATTAAATGTTATAAATACAACAGGACAGAAACAGAAAAAGAAAAGTGGCAGTGGTTGTAAGCGCCACTGCTAAACATGAGGCCCTGGATTCTATTGAGTTTTTCCATCACGAATTTAACAACACCAGCCACGGAGTTCGGATTTGTGCTCGGTTGATGGCAATCGGCTCGACCCCTATTATATGGGATGTAAACATAACGGGCGAAATGTGGGTGTACTATTAGGTTCACCTCTGCCTAAAAATTTGGGAAGCGGAACTTCTAGGGTTCTTGCACTAATAAAGGAACTTACTTGCTCTGCATGATGAAGACCTCGCTACTGACTTCTAAGTTGAACTTAGTCCCATAAGTTAGCGCACTTGCTTTGACTGTGCATAAACCCTCATTGATAGTGACACTGACAACGTCATCTGAAAAATAGAGGGTCAGATAAATTGCTTATTTATTTATTTTAAACTAGCTGATAAGCTGACCCACTTCGTTGGGCGATAAACATTTTCGAACGTTTTTTCTCCGACTTTCTTTGCAATTCCGACTACCACGAAAAAGTATTTTAATTTTTCGGGTTACGTTAGTTTATAGCCTATTACACTCACAAATAACGTGGCTTTCTATTGGTAAAGGAATTTTCAAAATCGGTTCTGTAGATCCAGACATTACCCCCTACAACCTCACAAACTTTACTCTTTATAATATTAATATATGTAGATAGGTACGCCAACACAGTACATACAAGTTAACCCTTCGACTGTCGACCTGAATCAGGCATCAGTCCAATGATGCGTATCTGTCGAGCGGCTTATTCGTCGAGTGGTTATACATACATATTGTTGAAATATGTAAGTCCTCCATGTACTAAAATAAATAAATAAAATAAATAAAATAAATAAAATAAATAAAATAAATAAAATAAATAAAATAAATAAAATAAATAAAATAAATAAAATAAATAAAATAAATAAATAAAATAAATAAAATAAATAAAATAAAATAAAATAAAATAAAATAAAATAAAATAAAATAAAATAAAATAAAATAAAATAAAATAAAATAAAATAAAATAAAATAAATAAATATAAGAATATAGGTCGAGATTGTTATAATATGTCGCTGGGATATGATAAAAACAGGGATTTGGTCAATTCCCTAAGGGATTTGATCAAATCACGGAGAATGTTAAAATAACAACACGATTTTATCATTTCCCTAAGCAAATCTAGTGATTTGAACAAATCCCTAAATTGATTCAGTGAAATGATAATAAAACATGTCCAGTTCTTGTTAACGTCGCGCTCGCGCTTGCTTGTTAGTGACCGCGCCCCCTGCTCCACCGCGCACTCACCCGCGGCGCCCGCACAGCAAGTTATTTTTGTCATTTCACTGAACCAATTTTGGGATTTGTTCAAATCACTAGATTTCTTTAGTGGGATTTGTCAAATCACCAGATTTGCTTAGGGAAATGATAAAATCGTGTTGTTATTTTAACATCTTCCGTGATTTGATCAAATCCCTTAGGGATTTGGCCAAATCCCTGTTTTTATCATATCCCTGCGACATAATATATAGGTACCAATAATTATAGGTGTATACAACTTTCGCGTAAGTACCTACAATAAAGCTTAGGTATATACTATCTGGATTAAAATAAATAAGCATAAAAAGCATTATCAGCCTATAATGTTCCCACTGCTGGGACACCCACACGGCCTCCTCTCAATGAGAGGGAATGGGCTATAATCCACCACGCGGGCCCAGTACGGGTTGGTAGATGTCACATGTCTTCGAATTTTTGGTTCTAGGACATGCCGGTTTCCTCACGATGTTTTCCTTCAACGTTCCCTACCAGTCCTGCAGCCCTGGCAGGCTACGGCCCTTGCGGACTCCTCCGGTTTGCTGACATCTCTTTTAGGCGCGCGTGGAACACGAACGCGCCGTCGACACGGCTTGTAATATAGCCTCGTTTTGTATTGATTTCCCGTGCAACAAATGATCCTCATAAACTGGTCACATCGGCTTGATTGGTCCGTATGTATACGATCCCGTGGGGCAATTACCGAACACCCCGCAGGCAAAGCCGCGTGCATAAGCTAGTAGTATAATAATTATTTTTATAACACATTCGCTCGTAAAGGGTCTCTTATTTCACCAATTTCAATATCGTATTGTATCTCATTACGTACTTGTGCGTTATTGTAATATAAAACGCACGAGTTTTTTTTTTAATAAAGTATAATGCACGGTTTATCAAGATGCTCCGTCTAGAACGGTACTTTTTTTAAATCATAACAAAGAGTTTTTATGTCAGAAAAGTGGTCAACATTTTATGAATAAAATTAACTTTGTAACTAAAATATAATAAATAAACATTTTTAATTTAATTAATTTTGACAATAAATTACAATCAAATCTGTAACAAAAACACAAAAATATTAATTTACTTTATTAGTAATACTGTTAAGTTTTTTGTGCCTTTGCCTTAAAAAAAGGGCTGATGCGCGCGCATCGCTAATTTGTGAACAAGTAAAGATTTATTCGTTTAAGAAAGTCCGAGTTTTATTAATTCCTCGCAAATATGTTATAAAACGTCGTATGACATACGTGCGCTTTGATAATTACAGTCTCTGCTCTCTTGTAGCCTCGGCTGTGCTTTTCAACATACCGCACTTATATCATAATGTACTATAGGTATCCTTTTTTTTTTTGGAGGGTGGGAAATCATCAAATGACCCCTCCCGCTCTGGGCGGAGCGGAAGGGAGTGTCAGACTCTTACTGACTAAAACCACCCATGTTCCTTCTTTGGCCCTTTATGTTCCAGGGCCGCGGTATCTCTTTCGAACAGTCCCGCAGCCCTGGCAGGCATCGGCCCTTGCGGGCCCCTCCCGTTTGCTGACATCTCTTTGAGGCGCGCGTGGAACACGAACGCGCCGTCGACACGGCCTGTCGTCATACGACGGACGGACGGCGAGCTAGCCCATTTGTGCCATTACTCACCGTCCACAGGCCCGCGCCTACGGTGGCCGAGAGCCATCACGGCGTGACTATAGGTATCCTTCCAATCATTTCATTATGCAGGGTACAAAGTTTAAATTATAATTTATTATGCATTTTCCCCCTACCAATCATTTCACTATTCAGGGTACAAAGTCTAAATTATAATTTATTATGCATTTTCCCTTACTTATCATTAACGTCAAATATATCGCTTTCACAAACAGCGAAAGAACCTACTCAGGTACCTACGCATGACGTTGACGACCAATCAAGCTATAAAAAACAGTTTTTGCGGATCTCTCATTGTACAGGAAATCAATAGAAAGCGAGGCCTTGTTATACTGGATATGTACAGCTTGAGGTGTCGCCCTGTGTGTTAATGACTTATTTGGAATGACCTGTTTATGAATTATGAGTTATGACGTATGTACGAGCCATAAATTATATCAGTGGTATGGTGCAGAATACAGTTTTTTCGCAATTTATTTACCGCTACCTATTATTACCTTCCTTTAATCGCGTGAGGTTCGAACAAGAGGGAAGGGGTCAGAAAGGAATCATGATGAATTATGATAGGGCTATCCCCCTATATACATATACACCATTATTTTTGGGTCGTTCTGGAGCCGAATACCATGAACTCGATCATCGAACTCGAAACGATTGGGACTATTTTTTTTTTTCAAAAAAAAAACAATAAAAAAAATACGAAAGAATAAATTTAATGTTTTTTTTGTGAAATAATGAGAATCGATCGATGAATGAATTTTTCAATGGGTATCATTCGCATGTGTTGCCGATCGTGGATACCTACGTTTTACACACACATATGCATTTGAGTTCTCATTATTTATAAAAAAAAAACATTAAATTTATTCTTTCGTGTTTTTTTTTTTTTTAAATAGTCCCAATCGTTTCGAGTTCGATGATCGAGTTCATGTTATTCGGCTCCAGAACGACCTAAAAATAATGGTGTAGGTATATTCAATGATGACACTTGCACCACTAATAGCATCCTCTTGGCCACAAAATACTTGAGCACGAACGACACGCGTGAGAAAAAAAGTTTTCAGCAAAAAAAATCGACTTCAAAAAAAAAATTCCAAAATAACTTTCGGAAGTTGGTGGCTGTTTGTTTCATTGACTTTTTTGCCACCTCCTCCTTTTACAGAAGTCGGTAACAAATGAAAGGGCGTCTACGTCTCTTTACTGCGCCCTGGATTTTCAATTTAAAACCTTTGCCAATCATTCGGGAAACCCAACATGCAATGTGTTAATTATGTTATAACATCAATTATAAAGGAAAACATAATTATGGGTCTTACCAACATTTCCAACGTACGCTCCCGTCCCAACCAATTACATATTGATAGGTAATTGTTACACGATTTTAGACCATTATGGTATGTGGTTAAAATACTTACGATGAATTTTCCTCATTTCAATTTGGCTCATATTGCTTAAATCCAAATTTCTAAACATTGTTTTCGAGTATTCATATAACAGTATCTGGGAGACCGATGACTGCTTGGGTGAAAGTAGAGAAAACGAATGTTCCCAGAATATGAGACCTAGCTAGATCGATTTGTCGCCCCTCGTAAACCCCTATAATGCACCTTTCATCGAGATCGTTAGACCCGTTTTGAGAGAACGTGATTATAAATATATATTCCACAGAGCCTAAAGACTAAGGCCTTCAATCAGTGCGTCCAGCCTGTTATGACTTACGGAGCCGAAACGTGGACACTGTCGGTACGGCTAGTCCATAAATTTAAGGTCGCTCAGCGAGCTATGGAACGGGCTATGCTTGGAGTTTCTCTGAGGGATCGCATTCGGAACGAGGTGATTCGACAGAGAACCAGAGTTGTCGACATAGCCCACAGAATAAGTAAGCTGAAGTGGCAATGGGCCGGTCATATTAGCCGTAGGACCGATGACCGTTGAGGTAGACGTGTTCTTGAGTGGAGACCGCGAATCGGCAAACGTAAGGTGGGACGCCCTCAGGCTCGGTGGAGTAACGATCTTTGCGGGGTGGTTGGTAGCAACTGGATGAGAGTTGCTGAGAATCAAGTTGAATGGCGTGCGATTGAGGAGGCCTATGTCCAGCAGTGGACTGCTATAGGCTGATGATGATGATGATTATAAATATTTACTCGTACATACAAATATTGCTTATTAAATAGTGTAGGATAACGCTGGTAACCCTCTGTAGTCCGCGAAGGGTTAGGCAGTTGTGGCTTGTGGTACACCCATATTACGCCCGTTATATTAAAATTAAAAGTCCCATGTTATAAGGGGCGAGCCTAGTGACTATTCTACCGGGAACAAATTCAGACCGCGGGCTGCTATTGAGTAATTCCTGATATAAAACCCAAAACCACTTTGCATGACCCGGGAATCAAACCCTCATCTCAGCCACCCAGCAGTAGCGGTTGCGATCAGTCAAGAATTTATGTACTCATGGCCCAGTTCAGATTGCTCCAGTAGCATTCCAGTACAGGAGCTCGTAGCTAAATAATAACAGCCGTTGGAATCAATCTTCAGGTTAAGCCGCGCTTGCCTAAGTTGAGCTGTTACCTCCGTGCCTCGGAAAGAACGATAAGCCTTTGGTCCCGTCTGTCATTTGTAGATCTTTGACAGTCTTTACAGGGGGGTTACTATGACGTCTTAAAGCAGGAGTAATTCCAGTGTGGGAAAGAGAAGGTCTTCTAGCGCCATCTCTTTCCCACACTGGAATTACTCCTGCTGACATCATAGTACGCTACCAGGTAGTAAGTAGCCCGAAAGTCTGAAAACCAGTATTACCAAAGGGTATCATTTACACAGTACCAACAGGTCTGTGGAAATCAGATAAGCAATCGCTCCATGTAAAATACTGGTATTCAGCTGCATCCAGTTAGACTGGAAGCCGACCCAAACATAGTTGGGAAAAGGCTTGGCAGATGATGAATCCAGTACAGTGATCTAATCCAGCGCTGGATTGCATGTGGAATAATCTAAACCAACACTGGAATATACTGGATGCAGTTCGAGATCCAGTCCTGTAACTGGATTGACGGTCTACTTCCCAATCCAGGGTGCTGGATTACTGTCAGGGCTGCGGGACTGTTCGAATTGAGATACCGCGGCCCTGGAACACAAAGGGCAAAAGAAGGAACATGGATGGGTTTTAGTCAGTAAAAGTCTGACACTCCCTTCCGCTCCGCCCAGAGCGGGAGGAGCCATTTGATGATTTCCCATCCCAAAAAAAAAGTTGATATTGTTAAACAGTTAACACGCATTGTTGTTTTTTGTGATTTTGTACTTAATTCCTCATAATGACTGGAATAACATAACATTACGGCTGAAATCACCGATAATCTAGGCAGAGGTGTACCTAGTAGTATACACATTTCGCCAGTTATGTTTAAGTCCCATGGGAAACCCTAAAAAAATAAACAAATGTGTTTTACCCTTTTTTTTTTTTTTTTTTTTTGGGGGGTGAGAAATCATCAAATGACTCCTCCCGCTCTGGGCGGAGCGGAAGGGAGTGTCAGACTCTTACTGACTAAAAAACACCCATGTTCCTTCATTGGCCCTTTATGTTCCAGGGCCGCGGTATCTCTTTCGAACAGTCCCGCAGCCCTGGCAGGCACCGGCCCTTGCGGGCCCCTCCCGTTTGCTGACATCTCTTTGAGGCGCGCGTGGAACACGAACGCGCCGTCGACACGGCCTGCCCGTCGTCATACGACGGACGGACGGCGAGCTAGCCCATTACTCGCCGTCCACAGGCCCGCGCCTACGGTGGCCGAGAGCCATCACGGCGTGGCCCCCGACGCCCGGTGCTTCTCCCGCGGCGGCTGGGACGTGAGGAGGTTCTCTCCCTCTCACGTTCCGCCGCCTCCTTCGCTAGCATGACTGCTTCGCAGAAGGAGGCGACGGCTTCCCATTCCCTCTCGCCCCGGACCATGGCTTGAACCAGGGCCGGGCGCGAGAGGTCGCCGCCGCAATGTGTTTTACCCTCATGTCAAGTTCAGTTTCCATTCACAACTCAAACATTGTATGACTTTTTCTTAGTCATTCTGAATTACAGGAATTTAGTTGATATAAGTTTAAGTGAAAATAATATTAATAGGAACGGACGGAACGGGCATGGATTTGAATCATCTTGAATATTCTTGAATAAACACCCGTACTCACTCACTTTTTAATTTGGCTGAGTCGTAGAATGCAGCCTAGTGCACTTCGTAAAATGTGTACTGAAAATAAAACGTGCACTTCGCAATTGGTGCACTTCGCAGAATGACCACATTTTATTCACGACGGTTTTAAAATTAAAATCACTCGCTTTTTCGTACATTTTGTAAGTACTTTCAATTAGACTTATGACAATAACAGGCACATTTCCTATAAATGATTTTTATTTCTGCATAAGGAGTCAAAATCAATCAAAATCAAAATATTTTGAATACACATAGGCCTACATGGGCACTTATGAAACGTCGACAAAAAGGTGCACTGTTCGGGTTGATCGTTTCCTATGGAGAAGAACCGGCAAGAAACTCCATGGTCACTCTTTTAAAATGATTAGATTTTACAATATTATCATGTTACAGCATTAGTACTCAAGTATGGACAGCATAGGGCCGACAATAAGTCGTTGCATCGTTGTCGAGTGCCTGATGTTGTATTATGTCTGATTTAAAGTACAAAATTAATGAAAAAGCGAATGTTTTTCGGACTTATTATGCGTAGAAGGTAAACGTGCAAGACAGAGCACCGGCAAGATGGCCAGACGCGATCAAGAAGGCTGTTGGATGCATCATGTAGGTACCAAGTGGTTCACACTGCAGAAGGCCGCATGACTTAGAGACGTGAAATCCAAGACATTAAACGTTATGCAAAATATTTAGTTTTAATTCCTCGAAAATGATCCAGGCCTGGATGCAGGATACAGCACCGCCCTCCCACCCGCAATATGCACATACAGGCAAAGCAATAATAACAGCATGCCACGAAACCAAAGCTATACTCAGTGTGTATTTTGCATAACATTGATGATGATAAGAGAGAAAACGTTGCCCCACACTAGGCATTTATCCTGTATCGTGTGTGGGTGGTCGGGAGCTAGCCAGCGCACGCGCTTCTCTTGTTTCCTTGACGTGAATAGGTATACTACCGCGCTCACTTCCGGTCGACCACTATTAACCCTTATGCCTTCGGCTGTGCTGTCGCTCCATGTAAAGTACTGGTATTCCGCTGCATCCAGTTAATTCAATTCTGTATTGCACATCACATGTGTTTTACAAGATGTTAAAACAATAATAAAGTTCACATGGACCGGCAGTGAGCGCGGTAGTTCCTAGTCCGCAGTTGCTGTCGTAACACGCGTGTCGCTTGAGCGCGTAGCTCGTGGCCAAGGGGTAAGGTTGCGTCATTGCGTCGCGCGTCGTTGCGTGATTTTATAAATAATTGGTGATAAGGATTAGGTCATCAAATATAATTGCCTAAAATGGTGACGATATCGATACTAGAATTCCCTATAACTTTCGCAGTAGTTGATAGGCATAGGTACCTATTTTAGCATGCATGAACCTATAGACAATCAATTAATCATGAATTATGAACTGAGGATACAAAATTATATATCGTTTATACTAGCACAACTGGTTGCAGCTGATTACCAGTACTTTACAACTGGTGACAAATATTTTAGGTTTATTTATCTTTTTAAATTATGAATTTGAACTTTTTCTTAAGTTAAGTATAATATAAACTAGACTCCCGAAGTCCGATACAGATGTGACTTAAAACATCACTGGCGAAATGTGGATGTACAATGCACCCCTGACCCCTGGCTATCCCATAAAGGAAAACAGGCTTGATGTTCCGTTCAATTAATAACAATAACTACCTACTTAACCTATGTACCGGTAGATATAGGGACCAAGGTCCAAACTACCAGCAGTTAGGACTCCAGAGAACGGATCCTCGTAACAATACGAGCCGTGTCTATAAGTAGCGCATTCTGAATCATTATGACCCAACTGCCTAACGAGAGCCTCCTCAGGTGTTGGTTGAAACCTTGGCAAGTAAGTCATTCGCTGGAACGACTATCGGCACAGTGAAGGGTGAGTCAGGCTGGATGTGGGCTGCCAGGGCTGCGGGACTGTTCGAAAGAGATACCGCGGCCCTGGAACATAAAGGGCCAATGAAGGAACATGGGTGGTTTTTAGTCAGTAAGAGTCTGACACTCCCTTCCGCTCCGCCCAGGGCGGGGGGGTCATTTGATGATTTCCCACCCACCAAAAAAAAAAAAAGGCTGGATGTGGGAGACGTAGGAAAGGGTGTTGTGGCACAGTTTGTGAGAGGCCTATGCTCAGCAGTGGACTACAATAGGCTGAGTCGATTGATCGCCAAGTCCACAACCCTCATGTTGACCACTTCGTGAGCCAAGTCAATATTAGTTTATATAGGACTAGGTTATGCCCGTAGCTTCGCCTGTGTGAAGATCGGTGACTGTCCCACGGGACCATACTACCGGGATAAAAGGTATTCTATATGTTAATACAGGTTATAAACTATCCATGTGCCAAACATCCAAATCTGTTCAGTACTTTTCGCGTGATAGAGTAACAAACATTCATCCATCCATTCACAAACTTTCGCATTTATAATATTAGTAAGAAGTAAGATTCTCATCAAAATGAGCTTTGTACATACTTTAAGCCAGACGAAAATGCATGTATTGTAAAAAGTAACAAATGGTAGTGGTTTTTGACAGCGACCAGCGGTCCACATTCAAAACAAACAGTGGACATGGTAAATATCCCGTTTCTAGTGTTAATTATAATTGTAAAGGTTTTCGTCTAATCCTTTCATCTTTCCAATTCTGCATTGTGTTGTGCGAGTTAAAGTTTCACTCCCTAGTCCTCCTGTCGGTGACCATGTTTATCTAGGACCTTATAGCCCTGCTAACAATGAAGACACCAAAATGGCCCCTTTTTTTTTTGGAGGATGTGAAATCATCACATGACCCCTCCCGCTCTGGGCGGAGCGGAAGGGAGTGTCAGACTCTTACTGACTAAAAACCACCCATGTTCCTTCTTTGGCCCTTTATGTTCCAGGGCCGCGGTATCTCTTTCGAACAGTCCCGCAGCCCTGGCAGGCATCGGCCCTTGCGGGCCCCTCTGGTTTGCTGACATCTCTTTGAGGCGCGCGTGGAACACGAACGCGCCGTCGACACGGCCTGCCGTCATACGACGGACGGACGGCGAGCTAGACCAAAGTGGCCCCTGGACTAAACAAAAGGTTGGGAACCACTACTTTAAACCCAACACTATTCTAATATATATTGCAAATAAATGATTATGACTTGTACCGTTCTCGATTAGTCGAACCACAACTTACTAAAATGCGTTACCTGAATAGACAAAATAAAATGAAGATTAAAGGTTGTGGAAATATGCCGCGAAAGTTCACAACTGTATATTTTTGTGCTGTATATTCAAGTTTTAAATGAAGTTCGAAGGAGGTTAGGTTTGTCTTATGGATATCTTTGGGTATAGATTAGGACAATTTCACTCTAAATCTGCACATTTTTGGCAATAATCACGATGCTTTTTGTGAAATTCTTTCCTTATTTTACTTTTTAAGTCTCACTAAGATAGTCGTAAATTTTAGTCACCATTTTTGAGTCACTTGAATAAAGATTTATTAGTGTGTTATTTTGTAGTGCCGTAATTGTACGTTAGCTTTAACCTTTAAAAAATGTTATGAATATGCCTAAATATCAGCAGAAGTCACAAATAATCTTAGTCGACTCGCTCAATAACTCATAGGTAATGAATATTTAACAATGAAAAAACGTACCTATGACATACTCTACTACGAATTTATGATAACAAAATGAACTTACTTTCCGTTTTAACCATTAGGATGTCCACAGACACAAGAAACACAATAAAAATTAACATGTTCACAATTTATTTTCACTGCATCATTAATCACTGACACCAACTGAATAAAGCATTCATTTGTCACACATAACGAATTGCAGGAATTATCCTAAATAAAATTGACAGCGACTAAATGAATGTATTTGAAACAATTAATTTTCAATTTTTCCTTATGTTTCCCGTAATGGGTGTTAGGCAATGATCTACTAATGGCAGAAGGATAATTAATTATTTTAAATAAGTATACAGTCATGAGCAATGTATACAATATACATGGTGGCAGGGTACCGACGCACAAACGATTACCACGTGTTCAGTATATTATGGGAGGTGCACCTAAAGTACTCCCACTGTCCCCAGTTATGTCTACGTCCCATGTAATAGGAGGCGAGCCTATTGAAATAAAGGGACACAAACCCAAACTCCGTGACTGCTACTGAGAAATTTCTAATGGAAAAATCCTAACAGTCTGCCCGACCTGCGAATCGAACCAATTCACTAGAAGATTTTCTCGTGGAATAATTTTTCGCATCTCTGAGATAAGACCAATATAACATTATGGGTTCCTAAGTGCTTATGTTCTTAACAACATAAAATTCGATTCAGTACAGGAGAATGACTATTAACCCATTATTGCTAACTGTACACATAAGCATATTATTATATGTGTGTGGTCGTCACCATTATTTGCGGTCGTGTTTATTCTACGAATTCTGATAAAACATGGCGCAAATTCAGAAAAAAAACTGCTAATTAATCTTTCCGCATGGTTACAAACTCTTAACATACTCAGGAAACGAACTCGGGATCCCTTATTGCAATGTACTGTACTAGCAACAACTGAACCACTGAGGTAGCCATCATCATCGGTCTAGCTTTTTCTTAACTATATTGGGATCAGCTTCCAGTCTATTCGGCTGCAGCTGAATACCAGTATTATTTTAAGTAGTCTGATATTATAATTAAAAAAAAATACTTTCTCGTACTTAGCAAACCCTTTGATTTGATAATCATGGGAGTACATAAAAAATAACTAGTCCACCATCTTTGGGAGTCCGCCATATTGGATTTAGACTGACATCACTTAGCTAACCATGCATTGTCATCCAAACTGAACATGTGTGCAAAATTTCAGCTCAATCGGAAACCGGGAAGTGGGTCAAATTTAACTTCTAAGATTTTATTACAGTTACAGGTGGAGTCAATAAAAGCTTGTTAAAAAAGAAAATGATGGTCTGAGAAGAGTCTAAATATACATAGAATAGTGTATTTATTTTTCGTGATGACGTTATTTCTATTCAAACTGATATCAACTTTATATTATGTGAAGATGAAGTTGATTTCAGAGTGAAAGAAGGACTGGGCACTATTGAATATGTCGTAAACCAGTGAAGTTATAGTCAAAAACTAACTTTATGTCTAGGAATTAAAGTTATTTTTATGAAATCAAACATTGGAAAAAAAATGTGAATGTCAATTTGTCATTAATAAAAAAATAGGTACTCTTTAACAAGTTTATTTACAAACACAACATTTTCTCAATATTTACAGTCTTGTTTTGAATTAAAATAAATAATATTAATTCTTATAAAAAAATGGTGACGGCTGGGAACTATACAATATATAATTAAGCCAGAAAAATTATATGTTTCAGCAATCACCGTCAATTTTAATAGAGGCGCGATGATCAAATACAGCTCTTACAATCATAGAGTACTTACAAATGGTGTACTACTCATCATCTGCCTAGCCTATTCCCAACTATATTGGGGTCAGCATCCAGTCTATCTGGACATAGCTGAATAGTAGTCTTTTACATGGTGCGACTGCTTAACTGACCTCCACAACCAAGTTAGTACTGGATAATACGATACCCCTTGGTAAGACTGGTTGTCAGACTTTCGGGCCACTGACTACCTATAACGACTGTCAAAGATATACAAGTGAAAGCCGGGACCAACGGCTTAACGTGCTTTCCGAGGCACGGAGGAAACTCGGTATGTATTGGGTGGTCACCCATCCAGGGACCTATCTAGGCAAGCAAAGCTAAACCTTAAGCTCGACCCGAGCGGCTGTTATTATTTAGCCACGAGCTCGGAGATTAAAAGGGTGCATGCTGAAAATTGCCAACACTTAAATAGTTACTAGAGATGGGCCGATTTTGGATTCTGCTGAATGTCGAGTTCGGCCGAAGTCCGGTTGAATTTGTGGCGACAGATTCAATCAAGTTTGGTAGTTTTTAAGCGTGCACTACCGTTTTAATTAAAAAGGGCACAACTAACATTTGTCATGAAATTGAGTTATATATATTATATATATATCCGAAATCAGGAAAAAAAGGCCTATCTGTCTAATTTTTTTGTGATTTTAGCAACAAAATTAACTGGAGATAGCATAAGCTTAAAGGGCACAACTGCAACATTTTTTAAGTTTTAGTAATTTTAACATCGATTTTCTCAATATTTACAAAATGTTCGTTGTGCCCTTTTTAATAATGACAGCAGTGCAGTAGTCTTTGAGAAAGGATAATTTTGCCCCTGACATGACGAAAATATAGATCACGTTAATTTTGACAGTGACGCATCGGAAGTAAAACACATTTAGAACTACGACTAGATATACGAACACACAGAAGGCTTTATACAAACGATCAATGATAGGTGCCGCAAAGCATTTTTGTTTCGCGTAACCATTCAAAAACACAGAAAATTACGGAAGCGCATATTTTTTCTGGTTCAACTGTTTATCATTTACTTCATATCGTCATCGGTCAATTTAACAACTTTCGGGTTTTCTATAATTTCATCGATTCTATGCAAGTCCTTGAGTGAGACCTGTCCTGTGCCTCTCTGTATGGGTTTAGGTTGAGACGGGTCAGGCTTCCATCCTAGGAAGTTTATGATCTGGTATGTAGCTGGGACGCCACGCTCTTTTCGGTCTGGCATTTCCTGAAAAAGTAAAAATAAAAAGGTTTTTTTTATTCTATGGTCTCAAATACAATGTTCAAACAAATTGATGGTATTTAAATACGTTAACAGCCCATTACCTACGCCTGATATATCATTAAGTAACACCAAACTAAAATGAAAATGAAATGAAAAATTTTATTTATTGGTTTTGACAAGTTTTTCTTACAAACTAGTGATTGGGGTTTCCTTTTAGGAGTCTACAGCCTGTGTTAGGAGACTCCACTCTTCCATAACTAACATAAAAGTTGTTAAAAGTTTTATATCTTGGTCATAATGTAACAGATAAACTGCGAGACGATGAGGACTTTGAAAGAAAGAGGAGAATGTTGCCAGCGAAAAAAAAACATGCTTGATCGGCGTTTCGCTAAATGTACCAAACAAGTTAAAGTTACTCTGTTCAATGCGTACTGTCGGTCGCTTTACACTGGCTCCTTTATGAGCCGTGTACATGTTTCTGACAATGTAATATTGAGAGCCATTTATGAAGCTAATTATTTCTTTGTATATGGCTGTCAATATTCTTGCTAACAATTTTAATTAATACTAATATTTGTAATGTAATTTTATTTCATTTTTCTTTATTTAGTTTTTATTTTGAAATATTTCGACGCTGTTGCAAGCGCCATGATCGCGGGTTGACTGGAGAATGCGGGTGGATGGATTTGGAATATAAATTGTTAGGAGCAGACAAAACTGTCTACCCTCTTTCTTTTGCTACGCGCACTACTGGAACTTGACACTAAGTCACAGCAAAACACACTCACAGTATCACCAGGTTTTGTGGATTCCTTATTACGATGCCGGCTGCTACTTTTGTACATACTCAAAACTGGATATTATATACAGCGTGTAACGGAAGGGGGTATCAACCCTGAAGGAGGTGAATGTGCTCATGAAACTCAACAACTTTCCCCAAAGAACATAGGTCTAAATATGAAAAAAAAATTTGGCCCTCCCATAGTAAATCAATCAGCTAGTCAGTTTTGTAAGGGAGGGCCAAATTTTTTTTCATATTTCGACCTATGTTCTTTGGGGAAAGTTGTTGAGTTTCATGAGCACATTCACCTCCTTCAGGGTTGATAGCCCCTTCCGTTACACGCTAAAAGATTTATTATTTTGCAAATATGGGTAACCTCAAACGATGACAAAAAACATATAATAGTACAGTCATATTTTACCACGTATAGGCATGCAAAAGAACGGCACGCTGTATATGTATATGGATTTATTTATTTTCCATTCACCCGCATTCTCCAGTCAACCCGCGATCATGGCGCTTGCAACAGCGTCGAAATATCGGGAGCTCAAAATCACGAACAATCACGGAAGATATCCCGTAAGTGACAGTACTTATAAGTTTAGTTTTAAACCGTGAAATACTCACTTTCCCATACATTTCATCATAAATACTAGCTGCGGCGAACAAAACGTCTTTGGACAGTCGTAATGGCCGATTTAATGCAGCGTTGCCTTCGCCTAACGCGCGTACGTCCCTCATGACTTCGAATATACTAGGATACCAGATAACTATAGATTCTACATCCACTGTTTGTAGGGTGTAGCCGCTCCTGTAAATGTGAAAAAAGGTTTAATGAATTCTGATGGTAAAAAAAAACTATTAGACTGCATCCCATTGGACTGGAAGCCAACCCCAAGGCTATATTATAGACGATGATGTTATAATTCCACATTTTTTTATTTTATAACTTTTTTTAAAATTAAATGGGCCTGCTCTTGACCTCAATCTAGTCCTGAGGTGAGGTCGACGATGGGCTGAGCTTACCCAGTAGATTGGGGTCATATGAACTTGGGAACACTGACGAAGGCAGGGAATTCCACTTCTTGGCTGTGCGCATAATAAACTATGTAGCAAAGCGCTTCGTGCGAATGTGTGGAACATCGACAAGGAATGGGTGATAATCCGCAGTACGTCTGGACTCCCGATGGAAGAAGGGAGATGGTGGAATGATCTCGGTGGAGCTCTATAACTTCTTTAGAAACAAAATAACATTTTACTAATTTGTAGAAACCAGGAACCTTTTCGAAAATGCTGTCTTTCCCTCTACCGCGCTGTAAATTGAGCCTTATGCATCAGATTTAAGGTTAATAATCGTACTCACGCAGTAAGCAGTCCTCCAATATCTCTAACTCTAGTAAAAGGCGATACATGCGGCGATATCCCGCCGCTGCGCTCGCCCTCAGCCAACTGTAGCGCTTGGCGCATCTCCATCAGTGTGTCGCTGCCGAATAAACAAGCCATGAAGACCTGGAAATAGAGGGTGACAGAAAATATTTGAATTGGACATACAGTCCGCGCGCGAGCTCCGAGGAATCGGTGGCTGAGGAAGCAGGCGGGTGTGCGCCGCGCCCGACCCTCGCTCCATACCCCTACTATTTACAATTTACACTCGCGCGTAGGCTCAAGATGTGTTAGTATCGATAGCGCAATATCGACTAAATCACAACTCTAGTTCATTACTAAACATCCCTCGGAGCTTGCGCGCGGACTGTATATATATAGGTACATTTTCTATTGGGATATGGCCCCAGATCTATTTCCAACCACACCATTATACAATGATTCAGAGCATTGGTGGTTCAGTGGTAACAGCGAAGACATATAGGTTGTAAGCTGTGGTTACGAACCCAGGCAAGTCTTAGAGCCGGACTCCACCGAAGCGGAGACGAGAAAAGATATGTGTTTTAAACCACCATTAGAATTCCGTTATTTACACTTCTCGTCTCCATTTAGCTTTAGTGGAAACGGTTGAGCAGACGTCTCGTATTTGTTTAGGCTAACCTGCGCATTAGGCGGCAGCGCACAGAAGAGACGCGGCGAGCGGTTTGCAGCGGTCGTACTGTACATATCTGCTCCGGTCTAGCCAGTACACATCTCCCACACAGCTTCGGTGGATACATCCCAAATCCTAAGCATCTCCATTCCTCTCTGCTTCGCACATTTCCGCACGTCTCCGCCTTGGTGGAGTCCGGACCTTAGCCCGCATGATTCACTACTGGCCTTCTAAAGCCACGTTGACACGATCAAAAAATACCATGCATTGTGGCAACCCATAATCTGAGGATATATAACCCGAAACCGCATACTCAGATCGTGGGCCGCGTTGACACAATTAGAGTATTCATTGAAACCATCTGAGTGCGCTCGGATTATGGGTTGCCACAATACGAGTTGTGTGCGAGTAGGTATCCGAGTCCACTCGGTCCGAGCATACTCTGATCTTGTCAACGCAGCTTAAATGATCCTGTTCTGATGTAGGGCCAATGTGGACCACTGGTTGTTGGTTTTAGGCCATCGCTTCACTTCGTCTTATTGATTTCAATGTCACTGTTCTAATAAATAAATTCGAAGACATCTGACATTGCGCCCGAGGGGTGGATTTCGACACATAACAGGGTGCTAGAAACGGAGCTCATGGTGAAATCGTTTTACTTAATTACGTAGGTAACAATCCAGCAGAACGCTATGTGGTGGAGGGCAGTGTGAGCGACACCTACGCGTCGAAGATAAATATTTCAACCGCTACTCACCCCGTCAGGTTTCAGGCACTTCATGATCCTATCGAAGCAGCCGGGCAGATCATTCACCCAGTGCAGCACTAATGAAGATACTAGTAGGTCTACACTGTCGTCTGGCAGCTAAACAAGAACATATCTATTGCTAATTTATTAGAGAAGGTTACGATAGCCTCATCTTCTTCTTGTTGCGTATCAATGGTACGACTTATCAAATTTTTTGGGCCCAGTAGATGGCCACATTAATTGCGGTCTTTAGCCTGTTTACAGTTGTAGTAGATGGACATTCCAGCATGTAAGCCACCGTCTGGTCAAATACTTGAGTATTTAAATACACAGAGGGCTAACATTTATTTATTTTGTCCTGTAATGGGCAGCTAAGGTATACAAGCAATGAAAATTGATCAACACATCATGGATGCTGAGCTGAGCAAATATTACCATCATCTGCCTAGCCTTTTCCCAACCTTGTTGGGGTCGGCTTCCAGTCTAACCGGATGCAGCTGAATACCAGTATTTTACATGGAGCAACTACCTATCTGACCTCCACAACCCAGTGAGTACTAGGTAATATGATACCCCTTGGTAAGAGTGGTTGTCAGACTTTTTGGGGCACTGACTCCCTGTAACGACTGTCAAAGATCTACAAATGACAGCCGGGACCAACAGCTTCGTGCTTTCCGAGGCACGGAGGAAACTAAGTTGGTATGTAATGGGTGGTCACCCATCCACAGACCAACCTAGGCAAGCACGGCTTAACCTAAAGATCGATCTGAGCGGCTGTTATTATTTTGCCACGAGGCCCTCCTGAGCAAATATTACCAACACAGTAAAATATTTTGCTTACATCAATATTCTCCTCATCCATAATTCTTTTCTCGAACTGTACACCGTCTGCTACTACAGCCTTGTCAAGGTGTGTCTGTGAAGTGTCACATAGAGTCACTTTCTCAACGCTGTCTGGGAAGAAGTGACGGGACACGTAACCACGACTTGCACCTAAAATGTGAGTTTGGAAAGATTATTGAATGGGTTTTGCTTACTTCAAAAGCCTCTATTACCAAAATATTTTTTAATCTGTGCATTATTAATGAAGTAGATTAGAATAGACTCGTTTTTGCCAGAAACTTAAACGCTCTGAAATCAGGGTGGAAAGGACACCAACACACATATGGTTGCGGTATATTAATTACATCATTCGGAATAATCTCATGGGTTCAATTCGTTCTTTTGATCTTATGAGGCTGTAATAAAAAGATTATAAAAACTGTGCTGATGTGAGAACCCCACAAATATTTATTCAGCGTGGGAATTTAACACGTGATCCTTCGCACTGAAAAAGCTTTGTGCTGCTGGACCATACAAAAAAAAAATACTTAAGTAAATATTTTTGGAATTAATGACAGAAAAGTTGTAAAAAAAATCAAGAAAACTATTATATTCAATCAAAAATAGTTGAATACTAACTTACCTAGTTCAACAGCATTCTTAAATACACGTTTGATATCTAAAACTCGATCGGCAGTCCGATAACCAACCTCTTCTTTAATATACTCAGATAGGTGATAATCATCTCTCCTGGCTGATCTTTCCCTCTGCAAAGCCTTCGCATTCCTATCAAATATATTCATAGTACGATACACAGATGCAGCAGTTTTCTGTTTTGTAGTTTTAGAAGAATTATTTCGAACCAAAATCTGAACATAGTTACGTAAATATTTCGACTCGTTTCTCGTTATGTGGAGCCTGGAAAGGCAGTTGAGGACTTGCGTTTGTGACATTTTAGATATATAAATAAATAAGTACGGTTTATGTTTAGTTAAAAACACATTATTTCATATACTTCGCAACTAAGCGTCTATGTTTTGAGGTTATGTTTTCAATTATCTGACGTTTCAATCTTTCAATGACAGCCTGCAGGTCATTTGAAAAGGAAAACTGAAATCGTTCGGAAATTAACTATCTCTTGAGGAAATAATTCATGTTTAATTCCGTGTGCGGTGTGTGTGGCCGACCATAAATGGCCATAAAATAACTACTTCATTTGCAATCTTAACTTGAAATTGAACTTTTGAACCAAAAGAGGATAGTTAAATTAGTCTTCATAAGATCCAGGTTAGATTGTTGCTTATGTTTTCTAACCCAAACTATGCAACATGCAAGTCAAATAAAATAATTGTCAGTCAAGTACGTCAAGTAAGTCAGCTGTTATTCGGTGGATACCGCTGTGAAAAATATTTATTTTCACAGAAAATAGCATAGTAATTCATTAAATTGTATACTAGTGGACGTTATTAATATCAAAAGTAAGTTATTTTCACTTCAGAACCCAAATACAAAAGTAATGTTATCAACCGCTTACATAACCTTAAAACTTTTGAAAATAGTTTGCGGTTTTGAATACTTTTTTCAAACCACAGGCTTTCTTGATAAAAATAGTACATTTATAAGACTTACAATGTTGCTAAAATCGGTATCTGATTGAAAAATTAAAGAATTTTATCATAGTGCGCGCCAATTTTAGACCACTGAAACAATACAGAGAATTTTCGTCGTTACCGTGCTGTAAAAAGTTCCAAAACTTATAACCCATCATCAATCTCATTTTCCTGCCCTTACCTTAATTTATTTGTTACAAATATAATAATTACTCAATTATTTTCTTTTTTTTTAAGCAGACTAGTCATCTGTGCCTCAACCTTTAAAAAAAAAATTGTCTATTTCAGATGTGGCCCATAATATTTCAGTTCTTAAGATCAAATGCTCCATACTTCACATTGCCAGTTGCAGCAGTTGTGGGAGTCATAGGATATAACTTAGAAAGCTTGTTGTCTGATAGATATACACCATATACCAGTAAGTAAACAACAAAGGGTCATCAAGTTCTATGTTAGCAGATTTGGTGTCTCATTTCGGCACTTAGTTTTTAAGTGGACCATTCCATCTAAAAAGGCTGGGTTGAGTGCTGAATCTGCCACTCAGACTGTTATAACAGTCTTTCGAACCACCAAAGAAGCAAACTGTGGGAAGAGAAGCACTCACCACCTCCTGATTTTGTTAAACCCCAGGAACATTTGCCTCCGGGATGTGATCTCCAGTGGCCTGTAAAGAACGCACTTAACAATTGCAGTAGTAGACCGCTGCTTACTCAATTTGGCAGAATCTCTGACCACATAATGTCTTACTTACTGTAGTGTCCAAAGCGTCCCAACTAAAAGCTTTAGAGGATGATTTACGTGGCCACATAGTGGGCCCAAAAATTTAAATAACCAGTGACACGAAAGAAGAAGAATAAACTTTTTCTTAAACATTGATTTGTGTGATATGAACACCATATCGCCCTGGTACAATTACTTAAATGGGCATGGTTATTTCAGTATGGTTATGAATGCCTATTGCAAATATTTCATTTCTTGGATTAATGAAACATACTCTGCTATGTTGTTTACTTTGCCATATTGTAACCTGTAACTACCCCACTCCTAAATATGAGTGAGCGTCTATGTTAACATGAATTGTTTTCTGCACTTCCTTAAAGTGGACGATTGTATGTGAGCTATGGCAGCTGTAATGTTTCATTACGTACAGCCCAGCTCCTGCCAGAAATCAAAACAGTCATCCTCATATTTAAAAAAAAATATAAATAAATAAATTGTTTGAAAAAATCTTTAGTGGCAATTGCATACCAAAATGCAGGACATTGGAGTTGTTTTTTGGAAAACATTTATTATGTTTACTACTATCTAATTATGTTTAAAAGGGCATGTCCTTCATGTTAGGTTTAGCTTCCTGCCTAACCGGATGCATGATTACCAATGCCGGATGCATGATTATTTGCCGATTTCTAAATTACAGCTCGTATATTTCTATCATTCCAGAGCCAGTTCAAGACACGAGACTAGAACGTCTAGTAGATGAAGAAGCGCTCATCGACCCAACAAATGTAAAGAAACTGAAATATAAGGAAAATGTGCTGGGACGGAACGTGTCACCGTCGCTGCAGACAAACAACTAGTCATTGTGGTTCGATTTATACGTTAAAATATTGCATAGATAGTTTGAGTTGGGTATTTTATTTTGTTGGTAACCTTTTACCATCTTTGGTTGTGTGAGCATGATGGTGTGAACCAATATCATCTCATACTCTAGCGAAACCATCTTACAGTAAGATTTGTTGATGGTACTTAAATTTGAATTACCGTAAAACGGGGTGAATAGAAACGCAGGGGTGAACCAAAACAAAACTTTGATGGTCACTAAATAATAAAGTAAAATTAAGCAAAAGGTTACTTGTTACCAACAAGTAACATATCATTTTAATTCAATGTTAAAATCCCTTTCAAAGTTTTGTCTCGATTCACCCCTGTGTTTCTATTCACCCCGTTTTACCCAATATATCATGAAATTCTCGATGTGTACAATTAATACATGAACTATGCCACAAACATCCACTCCAAAAGCCATATTTCCGGCAGCTTTAAGAAAGCAAAGAATAACTGACTATTTTTATTCTGATGTTTTTTAACCGAGTCCTCGATTTTCAACTCTCCGCATATTAAGTAGAGGTTGAAAATAGTGCAATTTTCCAACAAGGATGCAGTGTTGAGTTCTCAACAACGAGAGCTGAACATCAAGTTAGTCTTTAAAAAACGCTCAAGCGATCGTGATACATGAAGTCAATTGTGCATATAGGATATTGTCACAAACCCAGCACTATGTTGTGCCAATGGTTGCTACCAGTAATGACTGTGAAGGGGCTGTTAAATAAAAAATACAATATATAAAAATATAATATAATATAAAATATTCAACTCGAATATTAATTTAAAAAAATATATAAAAAAAAAACATTTAAAAATATAAAAAATTGTAGCCCACCGGTATCGGGAACAGGGTCCAAGCTACCGGCAGTCAGGGCTCCAGAGAGAGGAACCTCCTAACAATACGAGCCGTGTCCGTGTACCGCTTTCTGAATCAAGCCCTTGATCCAGCTGCCTAACGAGAGCCTCCTGAGATATTGGTCGAGGCTCTTGGCAATTAAGCCATGTGCTGACTCGACTATCGGCACAATGATCGCTGAGTCCACATCCCACATGTCGACAACCTCGCTAGCCAAGTCAAGATACTTGATTTGCTACATAGCATTAATTATTATAGTTAGACTAGAACCTTTTCTGTAACTCAGTCAGCATTTTTACATTATCACGTCATAATAGTTTTTCTAACGTCTATTTTGTCGCCTAATTTTGGTGTCTTCTTGAGCGGCCCCATGCCAGCGAGCCGTTTACAAAATATAAAAGCAAACAAAAAAAAACAGTAAATACTCGCTTCTTCTTTCTGTCTTCACCGTGTGGTTAGAACCTTATCTGGTGTCAGAGTTCTTATGCCGCCTATTGGCCTCTGACATGGCTTTAAATGCCAAAAAAAAAATATCTCAGGCATGCTGGTTTCCTCACGATGTTTTCCTTCACCGAAGCAAGTGATAATAATACAATGCGCATATGAATCCGAAAAAACAGAGGACTCGCTTCCGTTTACAGTCCTTTTAAAGATATTTTACCTCTGATTTAGGGTTACATAATCATGACAATGACCTCTATTTTTGTAACTATAAAGTTACTTTTGGATTTCTAGTTTTTACCACTGACAGTTTGTCAATGCTGTTGGATGTCTAGTTTCTACCACTGACAAGTTTGTCAATGCCGTTGGATTTCTAGTTTCTACCACTGACAAGTTTGTCATTGCTGTTGGATGTCTGACAAGTTTGTCAATGCCGTTGGATGTCTAGTTTTTACCACTGACAAGTTTGTCAATGCAGTTGGATGTCTTGTTTCTACCACTGACAAGTTTGTCGTCTCCGTCAGGATGAACGGTCACTAGGCGCATTTAACGTTGAATTTATGCCCAAGAATTGCTTCCCTATTGCTTCTATTTGCTTCCTATTCTCAAAAAATTGCTTCCATCATATTATAGTAGAAAAAAAACATTTTAAGGGTGACCGTTCAATCTGATGTCAGGACGGCCGGTCATCGAGTCCTAGTGTTCCTGGTAAATAGAATTATTGAAATTCACAGTGGCCATTAATTACTTCCCATTTGCTTCTCTCAATGTTTTACAACGATAATACTGTAACTGTCACGGCAAAAAAGATATCGACAAAAGTGTTGTTTATCAATATTTTAGCGCCTGACCAAAAAAAAAGCAATACTCTTATTCATCATAAAGCAATATTCATTGCAGTTATGCTTGAGTAGGCGATAAATCTGTCGTATTGTACCGGTTGCCTACAGGTAAGTATTATGTTATTAAAAATAAGTGCCTATCGTATTTAGTGACAAAAATTCAAATTTAATAAACACCTTTAAAGATAATATATCAATTCTAAACGGAGTGTCTAATACAGCAATACAACAATAAAAAGTAGAAAAAAATACGTTTGTGACAACAGTTTATTAATTTATTTTTTTATATACATAACGCAATGTGGTACCACCTTTTTATTACTCCTTACAACTCTCTTACTTAAATCATCATAGCACTCCCATACATTTCCACGTCTACAATGTGCTTTATAGTGACCCATAGTACCAATAGCAGGCGGAACAAATTCAATTATAGAAAGCAGTTCATATTCGTGATTCTGTAAAACCAACTTTGGAGGCGCTTCATGTACAAACATCAGGTCATCCAGTACTTCAAAACTTATAAGATTTTTTAACTGTAAGTCAAACGACATGATACCATCACATAAAAGTCGACGGCAACGAGTCAAATCCATATTGTCGATCAGTGAACTTGCAGTTTCTTGAATTTCAGCCACACTTTTATCGTGCAAACGTAAGACAGACACTTTCCTGGTTACGGTATTAATAGGACAGTCCAAGTTACTACATGACATTTTTTCATCCGCGCTGTAAAGACCACAGTCAATCAGAATTTTGTCAAAAATATAAAGAACATTGCATTCACAATCTACTTCAGTCACATCTCCTATTTGAACGTTTTTGAAATATGTTTTAGCAATAGATGATCTAATTTCATATGCTTCTTCACCGCTGTTTTTGTCACGCATTGTTCGTATGAGCTGACATAGCATATGGTCACTTCCCTGTATTGTTGGATTTATGCTAGATCCATCAGTATATGCTATAGCTAATGCTTGACAGACGGAGTCCAGTGCACAAGTATTTGTTGTAGATATAATCGCTTTGCCAGTTTTGAACCTGCCTGCATTCGAAAGCAGAAACACCTTCTTTCTTGGTTCACTGGTCTGTTTTTTATTTTTATGGCTCATCATACCCAGACCTCTCCAATTCTCTACCAAACTTGGATGATCTGAGAAAATAGAATCATCTGCAAACTCAAACACCTTTTTAACTTTTTCTTTTTGTTCCGTTACCTTTTCTGTTTTTTTTGTTTCATTTTTTTTAATATTTAAATTACTGTTTGCAATCTTCAACTCACCAGTCAAAAATTCAAAGTGTTTGATAATAAATTCATCTATACGTAACCGTTCAGACTTTGTTCCTATTTGAAAAAGTAGTTTTTTTAGGGTTCTGAAATAAGATTCCACATTTGATGACGTAGGTCTGTCTATTTTAGATTTATACAGATTTTTCATCACATTAGACCATAAAGGAAACTGGTTCATCAAACGTGATAAGACATTAATAAATGCTGGGAAATAGTATACGTTTTCATGATTCCCACATTCATCGTCATCACTAAGAGTAATAATAATTTTTTCAGCCTCAATTTTTTCATAAAACCATGATGGATATTTTTGACCAGGTAAAGTTATATTTCCACTTTTAGTATTGCTGCATTTTAAAGTATCTTTAAATACTGAAGTACTTGAATCTTCAACGTTTGTATACAATTTATCATTCTCATTAATTTCGATTTCATAGTCGTTAATACCGAAGGCACTCAACTTTTTGAGTCTGGTTTTAGCGGTTTCACATCTTGTCATGATGCCATCGTTATTCACACCATCTCGTTGATTTAAACATACAATAATCAAATCTGATATAATGCCTTTTGCTTTTAAATAATCGTCACAGTTTTTAAGTTCAATGAGGCACTTTATATAAAAAAATTTCACTCTGTTGTCGGCATACCTAAAGCAAGATAAACGAAATAAAATTTTTATGAAATGACTTGTGTCAATGCGAATATAACATATATCATTAGTTTCTTGATCTTCCTCTAATTTTTTGTAGGAATCTTTCACATATTTAGCAGTAGAATCCCATTTAGTGAAAGCCTTTACTGCTGCTCCAATTAATGCAGAGGAATCGTCTAAGTTAATTTCATCAGGAACGGGATTACATTTGCTCCAAGCCTGTAGCCATTGATATATTGTATCCATTGTCTGGCTTTCGGATATCATCTGAGAGACTGGGACAGAGGAATCGTTTTTCTGAGTTTTCATCATTAACACATATAAAAATAAATGTTTAGTCACTAACATCTTGTTATTTGGACCTAATTCCTTGAAGATGCTACCAGTAGCATCAACACTGAGAACTAATCTGTCAGATTTTTTCAGTTTTTTGCAACAGGCTTCCTGGATTTTTGTCCAATAATATATGTAAAAAGGGTAAAGAGAGATATGCTTAATAACATCTTTGTATGGCGTGACACGAGTCATTTTCCACAAAGATAGCACTGGATTTGTATCGTAATGTAAACTCTGTTTCTCCTCGTATTTAATTTGCCTTAAGCAGCCAACTGTTGGCATATGGGGTGGTTCAGAATCATCAGGTTCCATTATTTCATTCGCTAATTTGTTACGATATGTGATTGCAGATTCGTGTTTTAGTTCAGTGGACATTTCAATGCGCTGGGCTGGTGATAATTTAATTTTTCTATTAGGAACATGAGTAAAAGATGCATCAATATTTGTTACAGAACACACACATCGAGCTATTTTATCAACAGGCCAGGAAATCACAATAGTTATCGATGATTTGCACTGTTTGCATAAACCTTTGCAAGTAATTCTATCTGTATGTTTAACAGAATAACGGTTGAAAATCCAAAAACAAGGGCTTTTCAATGATTTCCATATTTGTTCTCGCAATAGAGGAGCCCACATATGCTTCGGTAAACGCTACTTCTGTTTAATAACAGCCCTTGAGTTTTGAGTAACTTTGAATTGTTTTTTTAATGGTTGAATTTTGTTCCATTGGTACAAATCAATCATAAAATCAAACTTAATTGACTTACTTGGTGAGCATTCTTGGTTTTGTACTGTACCGCTATTGGTGCTCCTACTTTCTAAATTTTCCGTTGCATCGAAAAAGTAATTGAAATTTTTCTTCACAGAAAGTAGAAGTCCTTTTTCGGTAATAGGGCTCGACAACACACATTTTATTTCAGTAAACACGGGATCGCTTGCTGGTGGAAGATCATGAGGATCACGGAAAACATTTTTGTAAAGTAAAAACGCTTTCTTTTGTTCCTCCAAGGGCACAACACATTTTCTTCCCCTTTTCATTATGAAGAAAAACTATATTTGTTTATATTTATAATAATTAACTAAACTGTAACTACCAATGATAACATAAAGTAATAACGACAAAGTAATAAAAAAATCTTGTTGCAAAAACAATCTACCCTCGGTTATTAATAAATGAATAAGGTTCAGTGGCTAGCGCCTATAAGAATACTCCCTAGGAAGTTAAGAGTTGAAATATTATTTTTAAAGGTGTTTATTACACTTCTATGAATTTTTGTCACTAAATACGATAGGCACTTATTTTTAATAACATAATACTTACCTGTAGGCAACCGGTACAATACGACAGATTTATCGCCTACTCAAGCATAACTGCAATGAATATTGCTTTATGATGAATAAGAGTATTGCTTTTTTTTTGGTCAGGCGCTAAAATATTGATAAACAACACTTTTGTCGATATCTTTTTTGCCGTGACAGTTACAGTATTATCGTTGTAAAACATTGAGAGAAGCAAATGGGAAGTAATTAATGGCCACTGTGAATTTCAATAATTCTATTTACCAGGAACACTAGGACTCGATGACCGGCCGTCCTGACATCAGATTGAACGGTCACCCTTAAAATGTTTTTTTTCTACTATAATATGATGGAAGCAATTTTTTGAGAATAGGAAGCAAATAGAAGCAATAGGGAAGCAATTCTTGGGCATAAATTCAACGTTAAATGCGCCTAGTGACCGTTCATCCTGACGGAGACAGTTTGTCAATGCTGTTGGATGTTTAGTTTCTACCACTGACAAGTTTGTCAATGCTGTTGGATGTCTAGTTTCTACCACTGACAAGTTTGTCAAAATTACAGTTATATTTATTGAAGTCACAATAAGGTACTATTACGCTGCTGCTGTCAGAGGTAAAATAATTGTGAAAGGACTCAGTTCAGCAATTAGCCAATAATATAGATTCAAAAACATCAATATATGAGCTATTTTAATATCGCACGTACTTATTTAGTAACTTATGAATTCCCCAATCCTTTCATATCTTAGTAGCGTAATTATTAAGTTGAACATTTCAATTTAAATGTTGTACATAGTTGTTATACATTGTTATTATTAAAATATTTTTTTGATATAATGTATTTTATTTACTACCTTATGTTTGGGCAACATATTTGACATCCACCAACCATATTGGCTTCATTTGTTGGGGTCGGCTTCCAGTTAAACTGGATATAGCAGAGTACCAGTATTTTACATGGAGCGACCTATCTGATCGACTTAACCCTGTTACTGGAGAATACGATACCCTTGGTATAACTGGTTGTCAAACTTTAGGACTACTGACTACTCTTTTATAAATAATAACTGCGACCAACGGTTTAACGTGCTTTCCAACGTACGAAGAAGTCTCGATATGACCCCGGCAAGCGTAGCTCGACCGTCGATAGAAACGTGCGGCTGTTATTACTTTAGCCACGACCCTACGAAGTCAAATAAAACAACATAAAGACTTGACATTTAAATCGTTTATTCTTAAAATACTTTTTTTTAGGAAATAACACTTTTAACAGACTACAATAATAACGCCACAATTCCACACAAGCGCTAAACTGCACTGGTATGCTACCTTTAAACAGTGTTGCCAAACTTAAAAATGTTAGAACTAGGGAATAATTGGAAAATAGTTTAAAAAGTTATAATAACATTAAAATGTGGTAATCTTTAAACGGTCATTTAATGATGTAGTCTGGCAACACTAATCCATTCAATGCATAATCAATGTTTTTAAACGTTTGAAGACAAATGCATAGGAGAAAGTAACTTAATACAAAGAAATGTATCAAAATTACATTAGTTTTCGTTTCTAACTTTTATAGTAACAAATTACGAAATTGAAAAGTGGTTTTAGAGTCATCTTGTGTTTTTAAATTTTGACTGAAATTTTTGAAGAAATTGTAAACAAACCCTGTTCAGGCTAAATGTTCACACAGTCAATCACCAAAAGCTGGGACCGAATAATCGGGTTAATCGGTTAGATCCTTTTATGGTTAACCCATTATATTATACGGGTTAACCCTTCTAATATATGGGTTAACCATTTAAATGAAAAAGAGTAAAATACACAAAACAGCGAGCACCGGCTAACTCCGTCACTTTCTTTGCATATTTTTATGTACAAAAATAAACTCTGTGCGTGAACCCGTTATTATAAGCTGATTTATCATTTACATGTAATTAAAAACACGAGGAAAATTGAGGTTAAAAATGGCTTGAACTCATTGGACAGATTGGGATTAGCTATAGACACACCATCAACATAATTATGTCTTCTGACCATTTGTTTACGTTTTCATTGGAAACTTTTGGAACAGACCTATATACACGGTATAACAAAAACACTAATCGTTACACCTTGTATACGTTATGTTTGATACATACATTGAATGGATTACACTCCGAAGCAATCATACTCAAAATCTGCTCATTATAATAAAATTGGAATTTCTCTTACATCAAAAATATTTACAAAAAAAGAAATAACATATAACTTTTGCTTAATGTATAATAAAATCTCGCTATGTATATACATAATAATTTTCGTACATAACAAAAAACAGGCAAGATAGATAGAAAAAGGAAGAAAATACTTCGATTTATTCTAGATGGGCCACTTTAGAACCATCGTTTTTAAGGCAGGTTATCATAATGATAATCATATATTTGTGGTCAAAGAAAAATGGTTTCTATGGCTTCCATTATACAAGGTAAAATTGAATTAGCTAGCAAACACAGACGTGATCGGTATCGATATTAAGTCTAGTGAGTTTCTCTAGCGAATTCAATTTAACCTTGTATTTTGTGACACTTAACAAAGTCGAAAAGTTTCCGGCCTGAATTATAAAATCTGTATACTATATTATAATCCCATAGAGCGGAAGACTTCGTTTGTTTGCTTGAACCTAGCGGGTTCTGGAATCTCTGGAACTAGCAGTGGGATTTGAAAATATATTTTGGCATTTGATAGCCCAATTTAAGAGGTTGGTAATAGGCTATTATTTACCATCACGTTACAACTCTCAAGAAGACAACAGCTGGCCCAGGATAAACATCGAAACAGTACGTTTTTCATTGTGGATAGCTAAAGAATGATATGAAAGAAAAGGAGTAAATGATTGCGTGACGGTTGACACGGGGAGAATGGAAGAAAAAAACGTGTTGCGCCAACTTTAAGTAACATGGGACAAGGGCAGGAAGACGATATAGTTTTGTATCTGATTAATCTAATGTGGGTAGGCCGAAATTTTTTTGACCTTCGTGATAAGTACCACATTTATTAAAAACTTAGGTTAAAAAAAAACTTTTTTAAAACAAATAGTGAAATGCATACACGGTCATTATAAGTGTGTTGTCAAATCTTTAAAGGGTGCGTTTCTAGCAAAGATATTCGAGGATGGGTAGCGAGGGATGTGTGTGGAACTAAGCAATCACATAGATAGCCTAGCTCAAGCTGTGAAAAAGAAGCGATGTTCTTGGTTGTTTCACACATAGCCCTCGCTACGCATCCTCGCTCATCTTTGGTGGAATCGCAGCCTAAAACTTTAAAAATGTATACAAACCACAATAAACTGTTTTAAAATTAGAAGAAGTTAAAAATAAACAATCAACAGTGGCGCCATCTATATCAAGTGAACTATCTGATTTCACTTCAAAAATTTCACTACTTACTATTATATTTAAAATGTAACCATCGACAAATGTGTATAAAAATTCAAAATCTGTAAAAGCTAGATTCGTTGATAAGTAATTTGTAATATTGCCATTTTTTAAATATAATTTGTGTGGAATAATTCCCTTTTCTTTATTTTGAGCTTTTTGCCCAAAGATTATTGAAACAGTATTGCTGTAAAAACCGGACACGTATCGACGTGAAATCGGCTTAATCTGGTCAGAATAAGCTTTATGTCCATGCATCATTCTCCTGCCCTTATCCCAATTTATTTGGGGTCAGCATCTCTTCTTCCACTTTTATATAACTGGTCATTTCATCAAACACCTCTTTTCCAGCCATATCATCCTTCACACAGTCCCACCATCGTTTCTTTGGTCTTCCTCTAGTCTTAGAGCCATCAACATTCATACTGAAACCTTTCATCACATTTTCCTCATTCCTCCCCATCACATACAAAGACAACCGAACCTCACAACTTTTTAATCACCGGCGCCACTTTCAGATTTCCTGTTATGTCAGACGCGGTGTTGAATCGCGTCATCCGAGAAGAAAAGAGACTAACGCCTTTTTCGCTTTTATTGCATGGACATAAGCTTTTTCTAATCGGATCAAGCCGATTACACGTCGATAAGTTTGTCCACTCCCTAAATATAGAGCTAGACATTTTAATTAAACGTTTAGATACTTGCTGACATAATCACATATTATTTAATTTTACATCGATTAAGCACAAGCCACGTTTTTATTGCGATTAGGCATAATAGGTTCGCCTTTTTTTTGGGACCCACCACATTTCCCAAACCACTGCAACTCCTGAAAGCTTGAATCAACAGTGGCGACCACCAGAAAAGCTCCGAGAAAATGAAGCTCGACGAAGTCCCAGAGAAACAATTTGAATAATCAGAAAAAAATGAATCAAAAAGAACGGCGGAGGGCAAGAGAAAACATAATTTTACCCTCCATATCAGCAATAGCAATAGGTTCGCCTTTATGCCTAACTGACTGACAGTTAATTTAAAAGCATGGACCAATAAATCAGGTTAAAAGGTTAACCGGTTAGACCTTATAACCCACGTTTCATTAACCATTATACGGGTTAAACCTTATGATATATGGGTTAACCATTTAAATATTGCTTAGTGCCCGGTAAATGGCAATCAATATGCTTGTCCCCTATTACATGGGACGTATTACATAACTGGCGAAATGAGGGTTTGCTAGAAATCTGCATAAGCCTTCGGAGACTAGATACGTTATAATATGTATTTTTCAAATTTTAACAAGATGTGATTATGGCAATATGTATTTTTATATTTTACCGCCTTGTATCCAATTTGTAATCCTTATAAATTAAAATAGAATTTTAAAAGTTACATCTACTTTTGACTTTGCTAGCTCACTACTCGAATCTAAGAAGATTTTTAATTTTTAACGTAAATTTTACAAAAAATAAACATTATGACTATATTTTAACAAATCTATGGTTAATTTGACTGTCTGATCATGGAGGCGGTAAATGGAATCCCATGGTGGAATTAAAGGTATAATTCCCAAAGCGCCTGGAACCACAAACTACAGATACAAAGCCGATCAATCGCAATAATAGATCGCAGAGACACCACTTCTTGTTCATCCCGTCATTGCGATCTGTTCTAGCTAGACCATAGCTGGGAACATTCTATTTACAGAGATATTGAAGGTAGAATTCCAACTTGTTCACACGCGTTTTCTTTTAAATATAAGTTTTAAATGTAATGACTTTACTTTAAATACCTCCAAGACCCCTGCACTATTCAATGTGTCCATCAGCACGTTTTGATTGTGTTACACCAAAAAAAAAGTCGTTTCCCAGCAATCATTTCTGCGTAATTACTTAGTTAGATGTACAGAACAGGGGGTCTAAAATGGTCGCTTTATCAGAATCATAATAGGATAATAATATGAATTACGTTTAAATTCGTAAAATGGTCACAAGGTGACAATCCATAATAGTGGGTACGTCTATGACCATTTTAAGAATTTAAACGTAATTCATATTATTATCCCATTATGATTCTGCTAAAGCGGCCATTTTGGACCCCCTGAATGGCTTCGTTTACAAAGCAACTGGATGGGAATGCTTCGGATTCTGTAGATACTTCTCCTGTTGCCGTTTTTATCAAGTTACATAGAAACAGTCGTGTCTTTGCGAATCGGCGGCTATACCCCTACAGTTTGCGGTTACGATTGCCGTCGGTATATTGCACCTTTACATTTTTCTTATCAAGAGAATTTGAACTTTAAGAACAGGGCTTTGACTTATTGGGCAAGCCTAACTTCCGACATTCTATTTAAAGTGTACAAGGTGGAAGAGACACCGACGGTAAAATGGTTACCACGTATGCAGTACATCATTCTGCACCCTCCACATGGAAATTTTTTGTCAGTTATTTTAAAAAACAGCTGTTTCCTACAAAACTGCAGTACCTACACGTCAAATTTATGGAACAGCTGATTAAAAAAAAATACCGATGAAAAATTTCTATGAGGGAGGGGGGGGGGGTTCAGATTGATGAACTGAATACGTGGTATCCGTTTTAGTGTCGGTGTCTCTTCTTTGTATAATAAAAATAATATAATATTACTATAATTTTATAAAATGGCCTACTTTCATTAAAAAATCTTGCAACCCCTTTGAATTTAGTTGGCTAACCTCAACCCCTAACACAATGCCGCGCGCTTTTAAAATGCACAAATTACACCATGGGTTACTCACAACTGTACCAAAAATAACAAAAAAATTACCAAGGTCAACCAATAACAGACTGCATAACAAATTTCTCAATCTCCATATAACAACAAAAAGTATCATAAGAAGTATTATTCGACTGTAAATACTTTCTCACTATATCTAAGTCTTGCAACGCTCTAGACTTTTTGACTAAAACCTCCTTTTCTTCCGAATCAGGCTTGTCTGTGGCTAGAGGCATTAAATCCTCCTTTGCTTTTTCAGCGTAGTTGAAAGGGTCTGTTACTTTATGGTTTCCGCCGAACACAGACCCATTGGTCCCTTGGCCTGTCACTAATTCTTCGTCCACTGTCAGATATTGATCTAAATTACTTATGTTTGTAAAGTAAGATTCTACATCATAATCTTTCAGCATACTGGCTAGAACTTCTTCGTCATTTTCATAGACTTTTGGCTTGTCTACTGTTATTATTTCGTCTGGTACGGTGACATCATATCCGGTATCGACGAAACTCTTTGTTATTGCATCCGGTGGCGTTCTTTCCCAAGCTTTTTCTAGCATGTTTAATGCTTCTAAACAAGTTAGGTCTCTGTCTACCCCTCTAAGTACATTCATGGCCTTTTCTTCTAGAATTAACCTTCGGAATTCATCGCGAAATTTCGCTGATACGCCATTTTTCATTGGTATTAAACCGTTGGCCGCTTTCCAAGGTACAAAAACTAGTTTTAAATGAGATAATTGCAATTTAGAATGTATCGTTGCTCTGTCCAACACAAGAATTGCTTTCCGATTTTTCGCCTGTAATTCTCTGTTCCAATATTTGACATATTCTTCGAACATTTGAGTAGTGAAATGGGCTTGAGAATGTCGAATATACGTTACAGGTAAGGTATCAGGATCTCTAAAGGAATGTAACAACGGGTCTTCAGTACCACAGACAAGTAACTTTTTTTTATCTGTGCCAGGCATATTCGCGCAAAGGAAAACCGCCAATCTGTCTTTGACATAACCCTGTATATACTTCTTTCCTGCTAACTTCTTAATTCGACCTTTAGAAGGGTTGTAATAGAAGCCAAATTCGTCTGCAGTATAAATATCTTCGTCTGGGATACCTAAGCGAGCATCGCTCCACTGTTCTCTGAAAAAATGATTCTTCCATTTCGATTCCATCTGGTTATGATAATCTCTTTTACATGGCGTTCCTCTCAAACTAATATTATATCTCTTCTTGAATCTGTCAAGCCATTTCTTGCTGCCATTAAAAGCGACAAAGCCACTTTCTTTGGCAAACGCTTCAGCCACATCTTGTAGCATTTTACCAGAAACCTGAATATCATTCGCTCTTTGAGAATGAAACCACTCGACAATTCTTGTATCTAAAATACTGTTCATATACCTCGTTGTTCTTTTCCCTGCTTTTTTGGGTAACGCATACTTTTCTCTATCTTCCCAGATTTCGTTAACCACTTCAGGGGTTAAGTGGTATAACCTACATACATCGGAAACGGATCTTCCTTTATGCATTTTGCTGACGATGGCACATTGGGTGGGGTGGCTCAAGTCTTCCCTTTTCAGGCAGGTGTTGAACTCGGTGTATAAAAATGATGGTTTACTTTCATCGTCTGACATTTTTTGGTCTTGATCTGATTGTGTGTTATCGCCCGCTGAGGAGCTTTGGTTTTGGTCTCGACGGCGAGTTTTCCTGGAAAAAGTTGGTGGAAATTATTATGATAAATACTTTATTTGACTTGGTGGAAGCTGGAAGCACCAGGGGAGCTGGAGCAAAATTCAAATTATCTTACGTTTTTTGCAATTGGCAGTTTTTAATTCATAGTCAGGTTGTGTGTTCAATAAAATATGATTGGCGACCGTAACAAATATGGCTTTACTGAGTTATAATCATTAAAATCATCGATACATCTCACCAAGTTCATTTAATCCCATTGAATGACTCTTTCATGAAATAGTCAGAACTTTGCGAAATGGCGGCTGTATCGCGATAGTACCGATGCAGAATCAAGGTTAAGTGATCGAACGAACAGCGATCATTTCCGACCGATCGCGGTAATAGACAAGACAGATTTTGAAAAACTGATCTATAATATTCGGAGACATTTATTATTTACAATAAATACCATATATCTGAAATTCTGCAGATATTAAACGTTTAGTACGTAAAAATGACATTTAAAATTCGCACCAAAACGCTTGTCAGTGTCATAGCGTCGCTGCTAAAAATATAATATAATTGCTGGGGAGTTTCTTCCGCCACTTCTTCTTCAGCTAAAACACTAGGAAGATGGCGAAGTGTGGGCGTTTTGTGGGACTGTCTCTTCTAATTTTAAAGTTCCAAAAGTGCAGATCATTACAGTGACATGCCTAGTGTCCAACAATCCGGCAAGCCCATAAGGCTAGCGCAAACTGTTCGGAAACCATCGTCATCATGAAGAGTAGTAGACTATAAGGCCAAGCCATGCTTTTAGGCTTGTATGAAAGTACGGTGGTACTTATGAGCCCAATTTGAGCTAAATAATGATCACAACTGAGATCCAGCCTGTCCTTTTGATGCCCTCCCCATCGACGCCCTTTTTTTTCGGATGGGAAATCATCAAATGACTCCTCCCGCTCTGGGCGGAGCGGAAGGGAGTGTCAGACTTTTACCGACTAAAACCCATCCATGTTACTTCTTTTGCCCTTTGTGTTCCAGGGCCGCGGTATCTCTTTCGAACAGTCCCGCAGTCCCCCCATCGACGCCCTAAGTACGCTGTTGCTTAGTTTATAAAGTTTTTTGTCCCTGGCTGGAAGCCGTACACTCAAAGCACCCACAGGATAGTCCGGTTAAGCAGAAGCCAGCATCATAGGTCGACCTGCGAGATGCCATAAAAAAAACGGTCCGGGGACCGCCCTAACTACTGAATTACTTACATGGATGTCCCTGCTTCTCTCTTCTTCTTCGAATGCGCTTGTTTCGTGTGGTTCTTGAGCTGGGACTTGGTGTGGAACTTGGAGTGACACGTCTCACACTCTTCTGTTCTGTCGTGGGTCGACATGTGTCGCGCCTGGAGAGGACAGAAAATATTTAGATTTAGCAGTTGGGAGTTCTGTTCTTTCTGCCACCATAGGAAAAAAGAGTTTATGTATGCATGTATAAGGTATAAGTTTATGAAAATAGCCTTATTATTTATTTATTTAACACTTCAAGCACAAAGTACACAGGCGGACTTAATACCATGGGCATTTTCTACTTCAACTTGAGCTAAAACTTTGCATACACGTTTAGTTTGGACGACAATGCATGGTTAGCTAAGTGACTTCATTCTAAATCCAATATGGCGGACTCCCAAAGATGGCGGACTAGTTATTTTTTTATGCACCCGTATGATATGGGCAACAATTAAAAGGGTTTGCTGAGACGAAACGAAAAACAAAAACTACGTCGTCAAACTTATATTTAAAAGCTAGTTTTGTTTCATACATTTCTGATACACACTGCATATACTTAGAAAGAAATCAACATGAAGAACTTACCAAATAACTCTTATTATTAAATTTGAGACCACAAAGTGGACATTTTGGGCCCTCCTTCTCCATGTGCACTTTCGAGTGCATGCGGAGACTGAACGCCTTCTTGAAGTAACGCCCGCAGACCTCACATTTATGTCTGGAAAATAATTCAATAAATTAAACAACTACCACTTTGCCCGACTCAACTCCAATGAGTTGGTTTGATTTGAAAATCATCAACCAACTTCAACTGTAGACTAACTTCTTGGTCTACCGGTTGCCACTGCTGAAGGTGGAAGGATCCTTTTTTTTGGGATGGGAAATCATCAAAGACTTTTACTGACTAAAACCCATCTATGTTCCTTCTTTTGCCCTTTGTGTTCCAGGGCCGCGGTATCTCTTTCGAACAGTCCTGCAGCCCCCCTGGCAGGCATCGGTTAGTGACATCTCTTTGAGGCGCGCGTGGAACACGAACGCGCCGTCGACACGGTCTGTCGTCATATGACGGACGGACGGCGAGCTAGCCCATTACTCACCGTCCACAGGCCCACGCCTACGGTGGCCGAGAGCCACCACGTGGCCCCCGACGCCCAGGGCGTCTCCCGCGGCAGCTGGGACGTGAGGTTCTCTCCCTCTCACGTACCCACCTCCTTCACTAGCATGACTGCTTCGCAGAAGGAGGTGACGGCTTCCCATTCCCTCTCGCCCCGGACCATGGCTTGAACCAGGGCCGGACGCGAGAGGTCGCCGCCGCACGGTGGAAGGATCCTGGGTTTGATGTTTAGGTTGAGCAGGCTAATTGGCTGTAGTCATAAAAGAAACTCAGTACCAATCTGGATTCTTGATTTGGAACTGATATCTGGCATAAAGCTCATTTAATTGCAAAGGACACAGGCCAAATCTGGGTGTGCTTACAGTGCACCATTGCTTAATGTGGAAGGCCAGGGTAGCCCGCGAAATTAAAATTTTCTTAATTTTTTTTGCAATTAGCCAGCTAGTGGCAGGTATGTTGAACAAAATATGATGAAAAAAAACCTAGTTTTAATTTCACAGGCTACCTTAGCACAACTTCCTTAATAGTTCAAGGAAAACCTTTAACAGATAGAGAAATATTTAAATGAACATCTACCTTGTTTTAACTTGATGTTCAAGCCCATGTGTCTTGAGGTCAGCAGAGTTCTCAAACTCAATCTCACAAACTGTACATCGGAATGATCTCCCTTTTTTGACTTGCTCATTATTTTCTTTTTGCTTTTTTCTCCTTTTTGATTTTTTTGGTTTCTCACTCTGAAAAATGTAAGAGAAACATAATTAATTTGTAAATGTTTTTGTACCATATGTATACCATCTTCTGCAAATCTCGCAGTCAAAATTTGCTGGTTTGCTGCAAGAAAACCCAATTCTGGGTTAAGCTCGCCATTGTACATAAGCTATATTATTGCAATTTGTATGTAAATTTGTTATTTTGTGTGCAATAAAGAATAAGAAACATATAAACTTTTGAATTTTTATTAAGGTTCTGCGCAAAATACTCGCATTTGACATGGAGTTGCGGACACCAGCCCGTTATACAATAAGGTTCTAGTCTAGATGCTGGAAAAAAGGTTTTAACTCAGGTTTGGTCAATAAAATCAAATCACGGTTAATCAAATATGTTCAAAACTCAGTGCAACTATTTATGTGTCCAGAACATGTTACTATTTTATGTATAAAACTTGTTGTTTTCATATTTTGTGACTGCCTCACGCATGGCTGGTCAGCAGAAGGTCTAGGGTTCAATTCCAGGACAAGCAGTGTTATTGATTCTCAGTAGCAGCTATTGTGTCTGGATTTGTACCTGTTTGATGGCAGTCAGTTGCCCCCTATAAATTGGGACTTAAAAACAACTGTTAAAATGTGGGTTGTACTAATTCTTAGGTACACCTCTGCCTAACCCTTCAAGGACTAAAGGCATGATGTAATGTTATATGTTATTTTATAAATGTTGTCAACAAAGATATTTTCCTACTATTGAACAAATAGGTACTTTTGTCATTTTTAACTTTAATTTCTATTGCACAAAGTTCAGTTTCTAATACAACTCAACTAGTTTTAAAAATTGTTTTTCTAAAATGAACCTAGTTATTGTTGTAATATGATATTAGCTTTATAGAATTTTTATGTCTATTGATAACTGGCAGTTTTGAAGTTTATGGTTTTTATAGTATTAAGAAGTTATGATTCAAATATAGAATGATGTTTGATTTTTGAGTAGTACAGAGAAAATTTGTAGCAGTCAGTTGAAGTTTAGTGACAACTGAAAAATGTTCAGGTGAATTTTATGTGGAGGTTTTAGAAATGGTTTAAATATAAAGATACGAACAGTTTTGTAATGTTTTATTATATGTGAAGGATTCCAAGAAACTTTCCACCTTACAATGATGGTAAGATTTTAGACAGATACCAACAAGAGGGTAGAGCATTAGGATACAAATTTGATGATGAACAGATAATGTCAAAAATACTATCAAATTTACCGAAGGACTTGATACACTTTAGGACTGCATGGGAATCAACGTCAAAAGAAGACAAAAATTTAATAAATTTAATATCAAGAATCAATCTAGAATTAAAAATGAGGAAAGACAGTAATGAAGAACCGAAACCAACAACATCCTATGAGAATGAGGCTGTAAAAGACACAGAAAACAGCTTTCATGTGAGGAGTTGCTTCAAATGCGGAAGAAAAGGACACATAGCGAGATTTTGCCATGATGATAGGAGAGTAAACAACAACAGCTTATGCTATAAGTGCATGAAGAGTGGACATAGACATGCAGATTGCAACTCACTATACAATTGTGCACACTGTAAGGATAATTCTCACTACACGAAATTCTGCCTAAAGCAAACTGTAAGTAATTTTTATACAGATCATTCTGAACAAGAGGAAGTTGAATTCATTATAGATTCTGGAACAAGCAGTCACATTGTTACATCAGAAAGGTATCTAGTACATAAGGAGAAAATAAATTATAAAATTATGACAGCAGATGGAAACATACATCATGTTAACACAATGGGAAACTTATATTCTAACAATATTACATTAAAAAATGTTTTATGTGTTCCCCAACTTAAAAAGAACTTGATATCTGTATCTAGATTAGCTGATGATAATTATTTTTTAAAATTTTTCAGAACAAGCTGCCAACTCGGAGGTAAAAACTCTGAATGTATGGAGTCTTGCGAACGGAGGGAGGATGGTCTATACTATTTAAAATTATTAATAAATACGACAAAGCCAGTCGTACTTTCGAGGTCAGTCAATGTTTTTCAAATAGACAGTAAATTCTGGCATCGTGCATTAGGACATGTACCTGTAAACAAGACAAAGGAAATTGTTCGAGGGATAGATGGAGGCCGTGTAAAGGAAGTCGACATCTGTGAAGTCTGCACACAATCGAAATTATGTAGAAAACCTTTTAAAACAACTAGACAGAGAGCTAGTCAACCATTAGAAATAATTCATAGCGATATTTGTGGTCCTATTCAAACAGAAACATGGGATGGTTACAAATATTTTATAACATTCTTGGATGATTATACTCATTTTGTAAAAGTTTATCTAATCAAAAATAAAAGCGAGGCTGTTTCAAAAATAATTAACTATATAAATTTGGCAGAAAATCATTTTAAAACTACAGTTAAAACATTTAGATGTGATAATGGAGGTGAATATACTAGTAAACAATTAAAAATGTATTGTAATAACAAAGGGATCAATATTGATTACACTATTCCATATTCTCCACAACTAAATGGTAAAGCTGAAAGATTAAATAGGTCTTTAATGGAACGAACAAGAGCGTTGCTTTTTGATATGCAACTACCACATGATTTATGGGGTGAAGCTGTGTTAACTTCTGCTTATTTATTAAACAGGAGTGCAAATACCATTAATGTTAAAACACCAGCAGAAATGTGGTTCAATAGAATACCGAATTTAAAACATTTAAATATTTTTGGATCTTTAACATATTACAAAAATAATTATCAGTTAAATAAACTTGACTCCAGGAGTAGTAAAGGGCTTTTAGTAGGGTTTACTAACAATGGTTATAAGATCTGGGATCCTTCAAATTTTAGAATTATTTACTCGAGAGATGTGGTGTTTAATAATAGTAAGAGTGAAGTTGCAGATTATTTGAAAATGTGTAATTGTAGAGTGGAAAAGTGCGATTTAGAGAATTTATTTAAAACGGTTAAAGTTGGTATTGGTAGTGATGTTATTACTGGTGATAGTTTTCGTGGTGAAAGTGGTGATGAAGATAGTAATGAAGAAATTAGAGGGAGAACTGTTGAAGATAATATTTTTGAAGATAGCGTTGAAGAAATAGGGGGCAGAACTGTTGAAGATAATGATATTTTTGAAGACAGCGTTGAAGAAATTAGAGTCGATGTTGAAGAGAATGATACTTTGAGAGGGGAAGACGGTAATGATAGAGTAGTTGAAAGTAATGATGAGTTTGAAGATGCAATTGAACCAGTGAATAATGATGGATTGAGGATTTTACCGAGAAGAGAAAGGAAATTGCCATTTTGGTTGAAAGATTATGATTTGGAGACTTCGTTTTTGACTTATACAGATGTTTTTAATAGTTTTGAAAAGGATTTATGGAAGATAGCAATGAATGAGGAAAAAGATTCATTAGATAGAAACAAAACTTGGGAAATTGTGAATAAAAGTGAAGCGAAAAATAGGAAAATAATTTCAAGTAAATGGATTTTTACTATAAAGCCTGGCGGAAGATATAAGGCTAGATTAGTGGCAAGAGGATTTCTACAAAAATATAATATTGATTATAAGGAGACATATAGTCCAGTAGTAAACACAAGTAGTGTAAGATTGTTGTTGGCGATTGCAGCACAAAAAGGGTTTAAAATTAAACAATTTGATGTAAAAACGGCATTTTTATATGGAGAATTAGATGAAGAAATTTTTATGGAAATACCTTTAGGATATAATATAAAAGATAAAGAGAATAAAGTTTGTAAGTTAAAGAAGAGTTTATATGGATTAAAACAAGCACCACTTATGTGGAACAAGAGATTAACGGAGTTTTTAAAGAAATTAGGTTTGTTACAATTAAAATCGGATCCATGTGTGTTTGTTAATAAAGAAAAAGAAATATACTTGGCTATTTATGTAGACGATGGTATTTTAATTGGTGAAAATGAAATTGATTTAAATAAAATTATTAATAAATTAGAAAAAGAATTTGAAATGCGGAAATTTGATAAGACAGAAAAGTTTATAGGGTTTGATGTTAAAGTAGAACAAAACTTTATTAAGATTTATCAAGAAAGTTATATAAATCAAATTTTGGAAAAGTTTAAATATGAAAACTTAAAAGATAGTAGTCACCCAGATATTTTAATTGATACACATCAAGAGGGGAAAGTAAATGTTGATGATGTGCATCGATATAGACAATTGATTGGTTCATTGTTGTATTTGGTGAATAAAACAAGATTGGATATAGCTTTCCATGTTGGTTATTGTAGTAGGCATCAAGAACATCCTAACTTGAATGATTTTGGAAATATTAAGAACCTTTTTAGATACATTAAAAATACAGTCAGCAGTGGTATACAGTATGTTCGTGGTAACGATTTGACTTTGAAAGCATATTGTGATGCAGACTTCGCAGGTGATCCTGATACTAGGAAAAGTACGACTGGCTTCGTAATATTTTATGGTGGTGGTCCAATTCATTGGTGCTCACGTAAACAGTCAGTCACTGCTCTTTCCAGTACTGAGGCTGAATATATTTCTGCGGCCGAATGTATAAAAGATCTACTATACATTCAGAGTCTCATCTTCGAGTTGACAGATAAATTACCAAAAACTGAATTGTTTGTTGATAATCAATCTGCGATAGTTCTGATTAAAAATGGAATTTTAAATAGAAGAAGCAAACATATTGATGTTAAATATCATTTCATTAAGGAGAAAATAGACAAAAATTTATTAGATATTTATTATTGTCCGACTAAGAACAATTTGGCAGATATACTGACTAAACCATTGGATAGAACAAAGTTTTTGAGATTGAGACAGTGTATAGTGAGTGATACATAAGTGAAGAACATTCTATAATGTGATGAGTTATGTAGGTTAATTAAAATATAAGGTTGTTTGGGAATTAATTTGAAATTGTAATGGATAAGTTAGTTATGTAAGGTGTTTAGATTAATTAATTCAAAAGTTTGTTTGTTGTAGTCAGTTAAGTTGGGTGGGTTAATTAAGTTGGGTTTTAAAGTAGTTGATGAGAAGTTATGAGATGTTATTCAAACTGTAATAGACATAAAATTCAGAGGGGATGTTGTAATATGATATTAGCTTTATAGAATTTTTATGTCTATTGATAACTGGCAGTTTTGAAGTTTATGGTTTTTATAGTATTAAGAAGTTATGATTCAAATATAGAATGATGTTTGATTTTTGAGTAGTACAGAGAAAATTTGTAGCAGTTAGTTGAAGTTTAGTGACAACTGAAAAATGTTCAGGTGAATTTTATGTGGAGGTTTTAGAAATGGTTTAAATATAAAGATACGAACAGTTTTGTAATGTTTTATTATATGTGAAGGATTCCAAGAAACTTTCCACCTTACAATGATGGTAAGATTTTAGACAGATACCAACAAGAGGTTACTCGGAGGTAAAAACTCTGAATGTATGGAGTCTTGCGAACGGAGGGAGGATGGTCTATACTATTTAAAATTATTAATAAATACGACAAAGCCAGTCGTACTTTCGAGGTCAGTCAATGTTTTTCAAATAGACAGTAAATTCTGGCATCGTGCATTAGGACATGTACCTGTAAACAAGACAAAGGAAATTGTTCGAGGGATAGATGGAGGCCGTGTAAAGGAAGTCGACATCTGTGAAGTCTGCACACAATCGAAATTATGTAGAAAACCTTTTAAAACAACTAGACAGAGAGCTAGTCAACCATTAGAAATAATTCATAGCGATATTTGTGGTCCTATTCAAACAGAAACATGGGATGGTTACAAATATTTTATAACATTCTTGGATGATTATACTCATTTTGTAAAAGTTTATCTAATCAAAAATAAAAGCGAGGCTGTTTCAAAAATAATTAACTATATAAATTTGGCAGAAAATCATTTTAAAACTACAGTTAAAACATTTAGATGTGATAATGGAGGTGAATATACTAGTAAACAATTAAAAATGTATTGTAATAACAAAGGGATCAATATTGATTACACTATTCCATATTCTCCACAACTAAATGGTAAAGCTGAAAGATTAAATAGGTCTTTAATGGAACGAACAAGAGCGTTGCTTTTTGATATGCAACTACCACATGATTTATGGGGTGAAGCTGTGTTAACTTCTGCTTATTTATTAAACAGGAGTGCAAATACCATTAATGTTAAAACACCAGCAGAAATGTGGTTCAATAGAATACCGAATTTAAAACATTTAAATATTTTTGGATCTTTAACATATTACAAAAATAATTATCAGTTAAATAAACTTGACTCCAGGAGTAGTAAAGGGCTTTTAGTAGGGTTTACTAACAATGGTTATAAGATCTGGGATCCTTCAAATTTTAGAATTATTTACTCGAGAGATGTGGTGTTTAATAATAGTAAGAGTGAAGTTGCAGATTATTTGAAAATGTGTAATTGTAGAGTGGAAAAGTGCGATTTAGAGAATTTATTTAAAACGGTTAAAGTTGGTATTGGTAGTGATGTTATTAATGGTGATAGTTTTCGTGGTGAAAGTGGTGATGAAGATAGTAATGAAGAAATTAGAGGGAGAACTGTTGAAGATAATATTTTTGAAGATAGCGTTGAAGAAATTAGAGGGAGAACTGTTGAAGATAATGATATTTTTGAAGACAGCGTTGAAGAAATTAGAGTCGATGTTGAAGAGAATGATACTTTGAGAGGGGACGGTAATGATAGAGTAGTTGAAAGTAATGATGAGTTTGAAGATGCAATTGAACCAGTGAATAATGATGGATTGAGGATTTTACCGAGAAGAGAAAGGAAATTGCCATTTTGGTTGAAAGATTATGATTTGGAGACTTCGTTTTTGACTTATACAGATGTTTTTAATAGTTTTGAAAAGGATTTATGGAAGATAGCAATGAATGAGGAAAAAGATTCATTAGATAGAAACAAAACTTGGGAAATTGTGAATAAAAGTGAAGCGAAAAATAGGAAAATAATTTCAAGTAAATGGATTTTTACTATAAAGCCTGGCGGAAGATATAAGGCTAGATTAGTAGCAAGAGGATTTCTACAAAAATATAATATTGATTATAAGGAGACATATAGTCCAGTAGTAAACACAAGTAGTGTAAGATTGTTGTTGGCGATTGCAGCACAAAAAGGGTTTAAAATTAAACAATTTGATGTAAAAACGGCATTTTTATATGGAGAATTAGATGAAGAAATTTTTATGGAAATACCTTTAGGATATGATATAAAAGATAAAGAGAATAAAGTTTGTAAGTTAAAGAAGAGTTTATATGGATTAAAACAAGCACCACTTATGTGGAACAAGAGATTAACGGAGTTTTTAAAGAAATTAGGTTTGTTACAATTAAAATCGGATCCATGTGTGTTTGTTAATAAAGAAAAAGAAATATACTTGGCTATTTATGTAGACGATGGTATTTTAATTGGTGAAAATGAAATTGATTTAAATAAAATTATTAATAAATTAGAAAAAGAATTTGAAATGCGGAAATTTGATAAGACAGAAAAGTTTATAGGGTTTGATGTTAAAGTAGAACAAAACTTTATTAAGATTTATCAAGAAAGTTATATAAATCAAATTTTGGAAAGTTTAAATATGAAAACTTAAAAGATAGTAGTCACCCAGATATTTTAATTGATACACATCAAGAGGGGAAAGTAAATGTTGATGATGTGCATCGATATAGACAATTGATTGGTTCATTGTTGTATTTGGTGAATAAAACAAGATTGGATATAGCTTTCCATGTTGGTTATTGTAGTAGGCATCAAGAACATCCTAACTTAAATGATTTTGGAAATATTAAGAACCTTTTTAGATACATTAAAAATACAGTCAGCAGTGGTATACAGTATGTTCGTGGTAACGATTTGACTTTGAAAGCATATTGTGATGCAGACTTCGCAGGTGATCCTGATACTAGGAAAAGTACGACTGGCTTCGTAATATTTTATGGTGGTGGTCCAATTCATTGGTGCTCACGTAAACAGTCAGTCACTGCTCTTTCCAGTACTGAGGCTGAATATATTTCTGCGGCCGAATGTATAAAAGATCTACTATACATTCAGAGTCTCATCTTCGAGTTGACAGATAAATTACCAAAAACTGAATTGTTTGTTGATAATCAATCTGCGATAGTTCTGATTAAAAATGGAATTTTAAATAGAAGAAGCAAACATATTGATGTTAAATATCATTTCATTAAGGAGAAAATAGACAAAAATTTATTAGATATTTATTATTGTCCGACTAAGAACAATTTGGCAGATATACTGACTAAACCATTGGATAGAACAAAGTTTTTGAGATTGAGACAGTGTATAGTGAGTGATACATAAGTGAAGAACATTCTATAATGTGATGAGTTATGTAGGTTAATTAAAATATAAGGTTGTTTGGGAATTAATTTGAAATTGTAATGGATAAGTTAGTTATGTAAGGTGTTTAGATTAATTAATTCAAAAGTTTGTTTGTTGTAGTCAGTTAAGTTGGGTGGGTTAATTAAGTTGGGTTTTAAAGTAGTTGATGAGAAGTTATGAGATGTTATTCAAACTGTAATAGACATAAAATTCAGAGGGGATGTTGTAGTATGATATTAGCTTTATAGAATTTTTATGTCTATTGATAACTGGCAGTTTTGAAGTTTATGGTTTTTATAGCATTAAGAAGTTATGATTCAAATATAGAATGATGTTTGATTTTTGAGTAGTACAGAGAAAATTTGTAGCAGTCAGTTGAAGTTTAGTGACAACTGAAAAATGTTCAGGTGAATTTTATGTGGAGGTTTTAGAAATGGTTTAAATATAAAGATACGAACAGTTTTGTAATGTTTTATTATATGTGAAGGATTCCAAGAAACTTTCCACCTTACAATGATGGTAAGATTTTAGACAGATACCAACAAGAGGTTAATTATCAGTTAAATAAACTTGACTCCAGGAGTAGTAAAGGGCTTTTAGTAGGGTTTACTAACAATGGTTATAAGATCTGGGATCCTTCAAATTTTAGAATTATTTACTCGAGAGATGTGGTGTTTAATAATAGTAAGAGTGAAGTTGCAGATTATTTGAAAATGTGTAATTGTAGAGTGGAAAAGTGCGATTTAGAGAATTTATTTAAAACGGTTAAAGTTGGTATTGGTAGTGATGTTATTACTGGTGATAGTTTTCGTGGTGAAAGTGGTGATGAAGATAGTAATGAAGAAATTAGAGGGAGAACTGTTGAAGATAATATTTTTGAAGATAGCGTTGAAGAAATAGGGGGCAGAACTGTTGAAGATAATGATATTTTTGAAGACAGCGTTGAAGAAATTAGAGTCGATGTTGAAGAGAATGATACTTTGAGAGGGGAAGACGGTAATGATAGAGTAGTTGAAAGTAATGATGAGTTTGAAGATGCAATTGAACCAGTGAATAATGATGGATTGAGGATTTTACCGAGAAGAGAAAGGAAATTGCCATTTTGGGTGAAAGATTATGATTTGGAGACTTCGTTTTTGACTTATACAGATGTTTTTAATAGTTTTGAAAAGGATTTATGGAAGATAGCAATGAATGAGGAAAAAGATTCATTAGATAGAAACAAAACTTGGGAAATTGTGAATAAAAGTGAAGCGAAAAATAGGAAAATAATTTCAAGTAAATGGATTTTTACTATAAAGCCTGGCGGAAGATATAAGGCTAGATTAGTGGCAAGAGGATTTCTACAAAAATATAATATTGATTATAAGGAGACATATAGTCCAGTAGTAAACACAAGTAGTGTAAGATTGTTGTTGGCGATTGCAGCACAAAAAGGGTTTAAAATTAAACAATTTGATGTAAAAACGGCATTTTTATATGGAGAATTAGATGAAGAAATTTTTATGGAAATACCTTTAGGATATAATATAAAAGATAAAGAGAATAAAGTTTGTAAGTTAAAGAAGAGTTTATATGGATTAAAACAAGCACCACTTATGTGGAACAAGAGATTAACGGAGTTTTTAAAGAAATTAGGTTTGTTACAATTAAAATCGGATCCATGTGTGTTTGTTAATAAAGAAAAAGAAATATACTTGGCTATTTATGTAGACGATGGTATTTTAATTGGTGAAAATGAAATTGATTTAAATAAAATTATTAATAAATTAGAAAAAGAATTTGAAATGCGGAAATTTGATAAGACAGAAAAGTTTATAGGGTTTGATGTTAAAGTAGAACAAAACTTTATTAAGATTTATCAAGAAAGTTATATAAATCAAATTTTGGAAAAGTTTAAATATGAAAACTTAAAAGATAGTAGTCACCCAGATATTTTAATTGATACACATCAAGAGGGGAAAGTAAATGTTGATGATGTGCATCGATATAGACAATTGATTGGTTCATTGTTGTATTTGGTGAATAAAACAAGATTGGATATAGCTTTCCATGTTGGTTATTGTAGTAGGCATCAAGAACATCCTAACTTGAATGATTTTGGAAATATTAAGAACCTTTTTAGATACATTAAAAATACAGTCAGCAGTGGTATACAGTATGTTCGTGGTAACGATTTGACTTTGAAAGCATATTGTGATGCAGACTTCGCAGGTGATCCTGATACTAGGAAAAGTACGACTGGCTTCGTAATATTTTATGGTGGTGGTCCAATTCATTGGTGCTCACGTAAACAGTCAGTCACTGCTCTTTCCAGTACTGAGGCTGAATATATTTCTGCGGCCGAATGTATAAAAGATCTACTATACATTCAGAGTCTCATCTTCGAGTTGACAGATAAATTACCAAAAACTGAATTGTTTGTTGATAATCAATCTGCGATAGTTCTGATTAAAAATGGAATTTTAAATAGAAGAAGCAAACATATTGATGTTAAATATCATTTCATTAAGGAGAAAATAGACAAAAATTTATTAGATATTTATTATTGTCCGACTAAGAACAATTTGGCAGATATACTGACTAAACCATTGGATAGAACAAAGTTTTTGAGATTGAGACAGTGTATAGTGAGTGATACATAAGTGAAGAACATTCTATAATGTGATGAGTTATGTAGGTTAATTAAAATATAAGGTTGTTTGGGAATTAATTTGAAATTGTAATGGATAAGTTAGTTATGTAAGGTGTTTAGATTAATTAATTCAAAAGTTTGTTTGTTGTAGTCAGTTAAGTTGGGTGGGTTAATTAAGTTGGGTTTTAAAGTAGTTGATGAGAAGTTATGAGATGTTATTCAAACTGTAATAGACATAAAATTCAGAGGGGATGTTGTAATATGATATTAGCTTTATAGAATTTTTATGTCTATTGATAACTGGCAGTTTTGAAGTTTATGGTTTTTATAGTATTAAGAAGTTATGATTCAAATATAGAATGATGTTTGATTTTTGAGTAGTACAGAGAAAATTTGTAGCAGTTAGTTGAAGTTTAGTGACAACTGAAAAATGTTCAGGTGAATTTTATGTGGAGGTTTTAGAAATGGTTTAAATATAAAGATACGAACAGTTTTGTAATGTTTTATTATATGTGAAGGATTCCAAGAAACTTTCCACCTTACAATGATGGTAAGATTTTAGACAGATACCAACAAGAATATAACCTCTTGTTGGTATCTGTCTAAAATCTTACCATCATTGTAAGGTGGAAAGTTTCTTGGAATCCTTCACATATAATAAAACATTACAAAACTGTTCGTATCTTTATATTTAAACCATTTCTAAAACCTCCACATAAAATTCACCTGAACATTTTTCAGTTGTCACTAAACTTCAACCAACTGCTACAAATTTTTTCTGTACTACTCAAAAATCAAACATCATTCTATATTTGAATCATAACTTCTTAATACTATAAAAACCATAAACTTCAAAACTGCCAGTTATCAATAGACATAAAAATTCTATAAAGCTAATATCATATTACAACATCCCCTCTGAATTTTATGTCTATTACAGTTTGAATAACATCTCATAACTTCTCATCAACTACTTTAAAACCCAACTTAATTAACCCACCCAACTTAACTGACTACAACAAACAAACTTTTGAATTAATTAATCTAAACACCTTACATAACTAACTTATCCATTACAATTTCAAATTAATTCCCAAACAACCTTATATTTTAATTAACCTACATAACTCATCACATTATAGAATGTTCTTCACTTATGTATCACTCACTATACACTGTCTCAATCTCAAAAACTTTGTTCTATCCAATGGTTTAGTCAGTATATCTGCCAAATTGTTCTTAGTCGGACAATAATAAATATCTAATAAATTTTTGTCTATTTTCTCCTTAATGAAATGATATTTAACATCAATATGTTTGCTTCTTCTATTTAAAATTCCATTTTTAATCAGAACTATCGCAGATTGATTATCAACAAACAATTCAGTTTTTGGTAATTTATCTGTCAACTCGAAGATGAGACTCTGAATGTATAGTAGATCTTTTATACATTCGGCCGCAGAAATATATTCAGCCTCAGTACTGGAAAGAGCAGTGACTGACTGTTTACGTGAGCACCAATGAATTGGACCACCACCATAAAATATTACGAAGCCAGTCGTACTTTTCCTAGTATCAGGATCACCTGCGAAGTCTGCATCACAATATGCTTTCAAAGTCAAATCGTTACCACGAACATACTGTATACCACTGCTGACTGTATTTTTAATGTATCTAAAAAGGTTCTTAATATTTCCAAAATCATTCAAGTTAGGATGTTCTTGATGCCTACTACAATAACCAACATGGAAAGCTATATCCAATCTTGTTTTATTCACCAAATACAACAATGAACCAATCAATTGTCTATATCGATGCACATCATCAACATTTACTTTCCCCTCTTGATGTGTATCAATTAAAATATCTGGGTGACTACTATCTTTTAAGTTTTCATATTTAAACTTTTCCAAAATTTGATTTATATAACTTTCTTGATAAATCTTAATAAAGTTTTGTTCTACTTTAACATCAAACCCTATAAACTTTTCTGTCTTATCAAATTTCCGCATTTCAAATTCTTTTTCTAATTTATTAATAATTTTATTTAAATCAATTTCATTTTCACCAATTAAAATACCATCGTCTACATAAATAGCCAAGTATATTTCTTTTTCTTTATTAACAAACACACATGGATCCGATTTTAATTGTAACAAACCTAATTTCTTTAAAAACTCCGTTAATCTCTTGTTCCACATAAGTGGTGCTTGTTTTAATCCATATAAACTCTTCTTTAACTTACAAACTTTATTCTCTTTATCTTTTATATTATATCCTAAAGGTATTTCCATAAAAATTTCTTCATCTAATTCTCCATATAAAAATGCCGTTTTTACATCAAATTGTTTAATTTTAAACCCTTTTTGTGCTGCAATCGCCAACAACAATCTTACACTACTTGTGTTTACTACTGGACTATATGTCTCCTTATAATCAATATTATATTTTTGTAGAAATCCTCTTGCCACTAATCTAGCCTTATATCTTCCGCCAGGCTTTATAGTAAAAATCCATTTACTTGAAATTATTTTCCTATTTTTCGCTTCACTTTTATTCACAATTTCCCAAGTTTTGTTTCTATCTAATGAATCTTTTTCCTCATTCATTGCTATCTTCCATAAATCCTTTTCAAAACTATTAAAAACATCTGTATAAGTCAAAAACGAAGTCTCCAAATCATAATCTTTCAACCAAAATGGCAATTTCCTTTCTCTTCTCGGTAAAATCCTCAATCCATCATTATTCACTGGTTCAATTGCATCTTCAAACTCATCATTACTTTCAACTACTCTATCATTACCGTCTTCCCCTCTCAAAGTATCATTCTCTTCAACATCGACTCTAATTTCTTCAACGCTGTCTTCAAAAATATCATTATCTTCAACAGTTCTGCCCCCTATTTCTTCAACGCTATCTTCAAAAATATTATCTTCAACAGTTCTCCCTCTAATTTCTTCATTACTATCTTCATCACCACTTTCACCACGAAAACTATCACCAGTAATAACATCACTACCAATACCAACTTTAACCGTTTTAAATAAATTCTCTAAATCGCACTTTTCCACTCTACAATTACACATTTTCAAATAATCTGCAACTTCACTCTTACTATTATTAAACACCACATCTCTCGAGTAAATAATTCTAAAATTTGAAGGATCCCAGATCTTATAACCATTGTTAGTAAACCCTACTAAAAGCCCTTTACTACTCCTGGAGTCAAGTTTATTTAACTGATAATTATTTTTGTAATATGTTAAAGATCCAAAAATATTTAAATGTTTTAAATTCGGTATTCTATTGAACCACATTTCTGCTGGTGTTTTAACATTAATGGTATTTGCACTCCTGTTTAATAAATAAGCAGAAGTTAACACAGCTTCACCCCATAAATCATGTGGTAGCTGCATATCAAAAAGCAACGCTCTTGTTCGTTCCATTAAAGACCTATTTAATCTTTCAGCTTTACCATTTAGTTGTGGAGAATATGGAATAGTGTAATCAATATTGATACCTTTGTTATTACAATACATTTTTAATTGTTTACTAGTATATTCACCTCCATTATCACATCTAAATGTTTTAACTGTAGTTTTAAAATGATTTTCTGCCAAATTTATATAGTTAATTATTTTTGAAAAAGCCTCGCTTTTATTTTTGATTAGATAAACTTTTACAAAATGAGTATAATCATCCAAGAATGTTATAAAATATTTGTAACCATCCCATGTTTCTGTTTGAATAGGACCACAAATATCGCTATGAATTATTTCTAATGGTTGACTAGCTCTCTGTCTAGTTGTTTTAAAAGGTTTTCTACATAATTTCGATTGGAGGGGAAAGTAAATGTTGATGATGTGCATCGATATAGACAATTGATTGGTTCATTGTTGTATTTGGTGAATAAAACAAGATTGGATATAGCTTTCCATGTTGGTTATTGTAGTAGGCATCAAGAACATCCTAACTTGAATGATTTTGGAAATATTAAGAACCTTTTTAGATACATTAAAAATACAGTCAGCAGTGGTATATAGTATGTTCGTGGTAACGATTTGACTTTGAAAGCATATTGTGATGCAGACTTCGCAGGTGATCCTGATACTAGGAAAAGTACGACTGGCTTCGTAATATTTTATGGTGGTGGTCCAATTCATTGGTGCTCACGTAAACAGTCAGTCACTGCTCTTTCCAGTACTGAAGCTGAATATATTTCTGCGGCCGAATGTATAAAAGATCTACTATACATTCAGAGTCTCATCTTCGAGTTGACAGATAAATTACCAAAAACTGAATTGTTTGTTGATAATCAATCTGCGATAGTTCTGATTAAAAATGGAATTTTAAATAGAAGAAGCAAACATATTGATGTTAAATATCATTTCATTAAGGAGAAAATAGACAAAAATTTATTAGATATTTATTATTGTCCGACTAAGAACAATTTGGCAGATATACTGACTAAACCATTGGATAGAACAAAGTTTTTGAGATTGAGACAGTGTATAGTGAGTGATACATAAGTGAAGAACATTCTATAATGTGATGAGTTATGTAGGTTAATTAAAATATAAGGTTGTTTGGGAATTAATTTGAAATTGTAATGGATAAGTTAGTTATGTAAGGTGTTTAGATTAATTAATTCAAAAGTTTGTTTGTTGTAGTTAGTTAAGTTGGGTGGGTTAATTAAGTTGGGTTTTAAAGTAGTTGATGAGAAGTTATGAGATGTTATTCAAACTGTAATAGACATAAAATTCAGAGGGGATGTTGTAATATGATATTAGCTTTATAGAATTTTTATGTCTATTGATAACTGGCAGTTTTGAAGTTTATGGTTTTTATAGTATTAAGAAGTTATGATTCAAATATAGAATGATGTTTGATTTTTGAGTAGTACAGAGAAAATTTGTAGCAGTCAGTTGAAGTTTAGTGACAACTGAAAAATGTTCAGGTGAATTTTATGTGGAGGTTTTAGAAATGGTTTAAATATAAAGATACGAACAGTTTTGTAATGTTTTATTATATGTGAAGGATTCCAAGAAACTTTCCACCTTACAATGATGGTAAGATTTTAGACAGATACCAACAAGAGTTATGGGCCAAAATATTCCTAACAGTAACATGAATTATCATAACATAATAAATAGTTATTATTATAGCAAAAACAAACTTATTTTTAGGCAATAAGTTCCATTATTCAGAGATAACGACTATGTTATCAGTCTATTTACTAAACAATAATACGTCTGGTAAAATCCTTATGATAAACATATGGAAATATTCATAGATCAATTTATTGAAAGTAAAAATGAGTGTTACCTTGGAACCATGGTAAATTCATGCATGAAACATGTTTATTACTTTTCAAGCAGGTGTAGTTTCAACCTTTAAAAATCATGATGTTTATGCTGTATAGAGAACACAGACAAGAGGAAAATTGTTTTTGAGAGCTAGTTTCAAGTATATAAACAAGTTAATAGGGCCGAAACTAGTCAGATTATAGAAATGATTGTAATTTTTATGGCAATAATGTTACTTACTTTGTTAAACTCTAGCGGACAATCCTCGTCCATTTCTTCCACTTCCACGGTAACCAGCACTCCAGCCATGATAGGCTCATCATCAGTGTCTCCGTCATAATTACAACTTCTACTATTTTCTTCAGCTATTTCGGCTTTTCGTTTCACAGATAACAAACACTCATCGTCGGACGAACTATCGACGTAAGTCGTAGCAGGGGCCTCTGAACTAGATGCCATTTCGATAGACACGTTACTCATAACCGGCACTACACAAACATTGTCATTATTATCGAGATAAAATTCAAGTTTTCAAGGATATAAATAAAAATAAACACCGCATATCATCGCAGACGCCATTTTCCATCTGTCAGATTTTGATAATGGCATTTTACATGGGTGGAAAATAATGATTTATGATCACGTATTTTTAGAAAAGTTTAAAGTTGTTTAGAAATCCAGACGTAAACCTGGATCTAAAATTACTACATGTTCAAATTAGATAATCTTCATAATTTTAAGGTTAAACAAAATTTTACATTGGCAACAATAAACTTGTCAACAATAAAAAAGTTACCGCTGTCAATGAACCGCCCGAAAAAAACCAACGCGCATCGCTTCTCTTTTGGAATTTATGGTACAGTAACAAGGCTCCCTTTTGTGTTACCGCTGATATTTTAACGTGAAATCCTCAAACTAAAGCGTAAACAAAGCGCGATTAGCGTTGTACACGCTAGAATTGTGTATTTACGCGAATTTGTGAATAGAGTATCAGGATTTATGGATCAATATCGCACACTTGTGAATATGCGCTAGCATCTGCGAAGCGTCGGTACACCAAATGGAGACGAAATCCGGTGTTGGCATTCAAGACCACTGGATGAAGAGTATGATGGAGCCGGCGTCTAGTGACAAACAAGATAACCGTTCGTCAGTTAAACGCGAAAAAATGGCCGAAGCTTACAATGGTGGTGACAATGTGACATACGAAATGAAGCAACAGCAACAGAATGATCCGAGATACAGATGCGATGTTTGTGATCTCACTTTCGAAGGTGTGGAGTATTTGATGCTGCACAAGAAGTTCCATGGAAACGACAAGGACTCGCCGATTATGGAGCCTGAGCCTCCAGTACATCACAAAGAAGGCCCTAAAAAAAGGCGCAAGTTCAAATGTGACCAGTGTGACGTGAAAGTGAACTCTCAGTATCATTTGGATATTCACAGGAGCAAGCATGAAGGTGTTGCCTCCAAAAAGTATTTATGTGAGGTCTGTGACCGAAGCTTTGTTGCAGCTCAATTTCTCAAAAGTCATATGCAAACTCATTCGTCAACCTCGACTATAAACTGTGAGATTTGTAACAAAAGCTTCACAGGACAGGCTTATCTGAAGCTGCACATGCAGCTACATAACGATATTAAGAAATTTAAGTGTTCTAAATGTGATGAGATGTTTCCTACGAAAAACTGCTTGAAGATACATATGAAAAAGCATACAAAAGTGAAAAATTTCAAGTGTGATTGTTGTAACAAGCAGTTTGTGTCTAAAATCACTATGGAGAAGCACAGACAGACGCATGAAGGGCAGCCTATAGATTGTCATGTGAAATGCACACAGTGTGACCGAACTATGCATGCGTCATTACTCAGAACTCATCTCACTAGAGCCCATCCTCCTCACGTTGACGATGATGTGAAAAGACCGCATAAATGTACTACATGCGGGAAAAGCTTCATCGTAAGAATTAATCTTAACCTCCATATCAGAGTTTGTCATCCGGACCTCGCTGAACCGGAGGATGATGATGAAGAGATCTTGACAGACAACTCTTAGGTTACATGGTCACTTGCTACATGATTATTTTGGCGCTTTAATGTCATTTTCGTTGTTAGTAATCATTTTCGACTGTTACTTGAAAAAACAAAATGGCCAAGTTAGTTCCCAAGATTTTGGCGCCAAAAAAATCCATGTACAATGTTTTATTAGAGCATATTGCTACGTATTATTATAGAATAATTATACTTTTTATGATAACTAGTAGTTAAAATATATTTACTTCCTGTAACCTTCCATTTTATGTTTAAAGTTGAATAAAACACATATTTTTATAGGAATTATTTTATTTTATTGATTGCATCTCCTATAATCCTCTCCTGTCCATTGGTTGCCGTGATGTTCTTTCATCCATTGGTTTTTGTATTTCGTCCATTGTCTGCTTACTGCTCTAAACTGTCAGTGTCCACCATAGATATAAGAAATTATATCTATGGTGTCCACACGTAGTTTTACTGTGCATAAACCAAACAAGCAATATACAACCTTATCGCCGTGATCATCCGGCTCAATTACCTATTATAACTGCAATAAATTGCCGAGCGTGATATATTCAACAAAAACCGGCTAAGTGCGAGTCGGACTCGCGCACGAAGGGTTCCGTACCATTATCTATAAAAACAAAAAATCATATCTGTTGTATGGGAGCCCCCCTTAATATTTTTTTTTTAATTTTTAGTATTTGTTGTTATAGCGGCAATAGTAATACATCATTTGTGAAAATTTCAGCTTTCTAGCTATCACGGTTTATGAGCTACAGCCTGGAGACAGACAGCGAAGTCTTAGTAATAGGGTCCCGTTTTACCCTTTGGGAACGGAACCCTAAAAATGACATCCGCGTGGCGTTCCACCGATCAGGAATGAGCGGTAACATACCGTCATCCTCACCTTTCTCCTGCCCTTATCCCAATTTATTTGGAGTCTGCGCAGCTCTTCTTCTATACTACTCTATTACATTCCTGCTCTACAGAGCACGTTAAGCCGTTCGTCCTGCGCCTGATTTCTTTCCGGTTGTATCGGATTGCCGTACCACCGGAACATGAGAGGTGAAGGAACAGGAGTGCCTGCCTTAGCTTATTACTCTATGGTGCCTGCGCACACACTTGTGTACTATAATATGTATGTATTTAGAAATATATAAGTATGTTTATCAGTTGTCTGGTTTGCCATAGTACAGGCTATGCCTAGTTGGGGATCAGATGGCGGTGTGTTGGTTGTCCCAAGATTTAAAAAAAAAAAAAAAAAAATCTCTGGCGCTGATCGCCAATCTCAGCTGAGATTGGTCGCCATGCGTCCGTGACCGAAAAATGGTCATGAGGACGATTAGCCGCCGTCCCATCCTAGTGACCCTCTTTCGAGCCTTATCATCCTTCGCAACACAAAAGTTCTAAATACGCTCTGCTTAAAAAAAAATTGAAGTTACGTTTAAATCCCTTAAAAAGTTTTATTCTGCAAGAATACTTTCAGGCAGTGCCGCCATCTCGTGGCACAATACGTAGCGAAACTTTTACAATAGGAAGAACGCAGCTGGTGCCCGAATATAGTATAATATAGATTGGTTTTACATGAATAGCACAAACGGGGGTCCACGATTTATCCTAAAGTTGAGAGACGTTTATGAATCAACGAGTACGTATCAACAAACGTTAATCATTACTTAACTACAAGCAGCTTTTGTGAAGAAACCACACAGATGATTAGGTATTTAGTTATCTTTTGGCGCTCAAATGACGACAAAAGGGCGCTATTATATTGGTGAAAATATTCTGAAATGAATTAAAAAAACAAAATGAGGTTTTTTCTGATTTTAGCGACTCTCTAAAAACAAGCTGTACCTACCTACTATCATGTGGAGACCTCTGACGTCGCACTGGTTTTTGCAACCCTATCCTTAATCCCAAGGGGTTGTTTTTCGTAATATCTTTACTACGGTAAAAAACGAAAAACAGCTCACGTATGTTAATTTAAAAAAACCGGCCAAGTGCGAGTCGGACTCGCGCACGAAGGGTTCCGTACCATTATCTATAAAAACGGCAAAAAAATCATATCTGTTGTATGGGAGCCCCCCTTAATATTTTTTTTTAATTTTTAGTATTTGTTGTTATAGCGGCAATAGTAATACCTACATCATTTGTGAAAATTTCAGCTTTCTAGCTATCACGGTTTATGAGATACAGCCTGGAGACAGACAGACAGACAGCGAAGTCTTAGTAATAGGGTCCCGTTTTACCCTTTGGGTACGGAACCCTAAAAAACCACTATGTGGAGATTGCGAATGCGAACCAAGCTCTCACACAGCTAGAAGACGACGCGGCAAACCTCATAGAAGACGGGACGAGCTGGACAAAATCAACGACCAGTGGGCCACACTAGCCCTGACTCGAAAGCATTGGCAGTCACAGGGACATGCATGTTTGTTCAGGAGTGGAATGCAGGCTTGTAGTAAAAGAAAAACGAGAAAGTACCCTTAACTACATTTTAATGAATTTAATTAAACTAGAACATGTCACTTCTCAGTCTCCGGCGTCTTTTCTTCTGCCGCATCTTCTGTTTTCTCTTCTGGTTTTTCTGCTTCTGTCTCTTTAACTTCTTTTGCAGCTTCCTGTGAACAAATAATTTTACATAAATATTTTTGTTTTACTTTAATGAAAAAAGACGTATAGTGCTAGTGACCAATGGATGCCATAGAATCGCATAGGCGGTTACACTGGGCATTCATCATTTTATATTAGTCTATGGCATAGACTAATATAATATAAAATGATGGATGCCCAGTGGTAACCGCCCCACAAGTTACTGAGCCTAAGGTCAAACCATAGACATAAGAAAGAAGGGTCGAACCCGTAGACAGAGTATTCTGTCTACGGTCGAACCAAAGCAACCAAACAGTGTAGGGAATTTATTTCATTACCACTGCCCTTAAAAAAGTGAAGGAAAACCTCTACCGGTTAGTCCTGGAATAAATAATGAATAAATATAATAATCGACGACAACGTGTGACATCCACGGTCAACCATGCACTGAGCGATCCTGCGTGGTGGATTACTGCCCCTTATAGAGAGTGTCCCGGCATTACAAACGTTAAAGGCTGTTTTTTTTTAAACTTAGCCCCACACTAGGAATTTCTCCTGTATCGTGGTGGGTGCGTTTACAACCATTTAAACTCGCATGACACGGAACAACTACCTGTAGGCCATACAAATATTTGTCCCGAGCGGGGATCGAACCCGCAACACGCAGCGTAGCAACCAGTCGCTCAGCCACTGCGCCAAACGTGCTGCTGATTATGTGGTTTTACAATAATATTATTGTTTAGTGGAATACTTATAGCATATTGTATTAACAGGACAAAGTGGATTATATACTTTTTAAGTCGACTTTGCTATCTATTCATGCTCCACTTTGTCCTACTGGTGAGGGGCTCGTGGGCTTTATCATAAGGTTAAGCCGCCCTAGCCTAGGTTGGTACGTGGATGGGTAACCACCCTTTACATACCCAGTTAAGCACGTTAAGCCGTTGGTCCCGGCTGTCATTTGTAGATCTTTGACAGTCTTTAAGGTAGTCATGTGGCTCGTAATTCTGACAACCAGTCTTACTAAAGGGTATCGTATGGGTATCATATTACCCAGTGCTAGCTGGGTTGTGGAGGTCAGATAGACAGTCGCTCCATGTAAAATACTGGTATTCAGCTGCATCCGGTTAGACTGGAAGCCGACCCCAACATAGTTCGGAACAGGCTAGGCAGATGATGATGACTTTGTCCTACTGGGGGTCTAAAATGGCCGCTTTAGCAGAATCTTAATAGGATAATATTAAGAATTACGTTTAAATTCTTAAAATGGTCATAGACGTACCTATTATTATGAATTGTCACCTTGTGACCATTTTACGAATTTAAACGTAGGTAATTCATATTATTATCCTATTATGATTCTGCTAAAGCGGCCATTTTAGACCCCCTGGTGGGACAGAGTGAAATAAATCCTTCAACTCACCGCCTGTTTTTTCATATCCTCCTCCTTCTTTTTCTCCAAGTCCTGGCTAACTCCCCTAATCAGTAAGAGCTCAGCCAAGGCCTTCTCTGACAAAGGAGAGAACACCTTCACTGGTTCCCTGTCCGGGTCATCGCAGGTATTTTGAAACTCATTGTAACGTTTTTCCAAGGCGGCGAACTCTTCTGCTGTCATCCCTACGTATCTGTCGTGCATTTTCGCTAAAACAAATTAATAATAATAATATCTTGGGACAACCAACACACCGCCATCTGACCCCAAACTAGGCAGAGCCTGTACTATGGCAACCAGACAACTGATAAACATACTTATATATTTCTAAATACATTCATATTACAGAATAATTACACACCCAGATACAGAACAAATAATCGTACACGTCGCACAAAGATTTGTCCTGTGTGAGAATCGAACCCACGACCTCCGCCCTAGCAGTCAGGGTCACTAACTACTAGACCAACAGGCCAATAAAAATTGAAGGATGTGTGTTGTGTTAGGTTATAATGATATACCTATAAGTATTCACTGTTTCTCTTTTTGCTCGGTTCCTCAGGATCCTAGCGTGATATTATTTTTATAGCTTTAAAACCTTCCTCAAAAATTGGGTTATCAATTTTCGAAAAAGAGTGGTAGATTCAGAGTAATTAGCCGCGTTCAAAGAAATTCTTCAGCTTTATTATAATTATACTAGCGGTTCGTCCCGGCTTTGCACGTGAATGTAGCTAAAACAATCGCTGCTAGATGCAAATCGGTTTTGAATAGGTTTATAAATTAATAAAATAAATAGATTTGAATACTTACATTTTATTTCGGAGACCTGTAAACTACTAGAATAATAAAGACCAAATGAACGTTAACAGTGACATTGGAATTTGCTAGTTATACGTACTTTTTTGTTTCCGTTAAAATCGGTAGGGATTGCCAACATTTTTGTGTAGGTATCTTATACTTACAATTTTGTTTTTAACACGCTTTTCTTTTGTTTCAACGCGCCAATCTCTGGAACTGTAATGTTGGATTTGAAAAATTCTTTATGAATTTGGTAGCCCAATTCTTGAGGAAATTATAAGCTACACTCGAGAGCAATGAATCCGGGTCACTTAAAGAATCCTAAAAATCTCGGAAACTAAAAATGCTAGGTTAATGCAATAAATTGTATTTAATAGACAATGTAATACTCCTTAAATGAAGATATTAAAACTTCTTAGTTATTGTAAAGTCATATCATAAAAAAATCAAATTTGAAAAAGGGCCACTTTCGAAGATGGAACTACGAAATTACAGCATTTGGTTTTGCTTTTGTTTGTAATCTGTCATTTATGTGGGTACATAAACCATGTTGATAGTGCTCTATATTCATTATTCAAGCTGAAATTATGTCGCTTACGCCTGAAGAATGCACCAGAATACTCACAATGCTGGAACCGGCCGGAGTCAGCGCGATACAGCCAGGACTGTCGGTGTGTCGCTGTCAACAGTACAAAGAGTTCTCCGACGTTACGAAGAAACTGGTTCTTACCTACGCAGACCAGGAACGGGCAGAACCAGGTGTACCACAGCACGAGAAGACCGATACTTGGTGAACACCATGCTTCGAAATCGCTTTCTCACAGAAACTGAACTCACAAATCAGTTTCGACGCCTCGGAGGAAGTAACCCAAGTGCATGGACAGTAAGACGTCGGCTTGCTGAATCTAACTTAAAACCCCTTAGACCTGCAAACGGCCCTAAACTGGAGCGTGGGCATCGTATTTCAAGACTAAGATATGCCCAGAGCCACGTAAATTGGAGTATTGAAGATTGGTCAAAAGTTATGTTCTCCGACGAATCAAAATTTATGCTCTACAAGCACGATGGAAGACACAGGAGTGTATCGAAGACCAGGGGAAAGATTCAAGCAAGCATGCATCGAAGAAAAAGTAGCCTACGGTGGTGGGTCTGTACTTGTGTGGGCCGGAATTTCTTCTGAAAGTCGCACAGAGCTGGTGATCATAGAAAACGGCTCTTTAACTAGCGTAAGATATGTGGAAGAAATCCTCAATGATCACGTTGGTCCATTTATGGTCAATTTAGGTGAGGATGCTATATTTATGCATGACAATGCCCGACCTCATACAGGTAGGATTGTGAATGACTACCTTCAAGAGATGAACATTACTCGTATGGAGTGGCCAGCGCGCAGCCCGGATATCAACCCGATCGAGCATGCTTGGGACGAGCTAGGCAGATGCGTAAAACAACGAAACCCTCCCCCAATCACGCTTCGTGAGCTCAAAATTGCTCTCACAGAGGAATGGGAGAATATTCCCCAAAATCGTATAAGGAACTTGGTGTACAGCATGCCAAACCGCGTAAACGCAGTAATGGAAGCACGAGGAGGCAATACGAAGTATTAAAATTCAAGAAAATCGTAATAAAGTTCAAAAATTTCATGTTTCCTATTTTTGTTTTAAGGAGAGATCAGCAGTTTTTTTCTTTATGTAATTTTGTGTTAATAAAATGTATGGCGACTCATATTTTTTTTACTTTTATTTAAGGAGTATTACATTGTCTATTAAATACAATTTATTGCATTAACCTATCATTTTTAGTTTCCGAGATTTTTAACATTCTTTAAGTGACCCGGATTCATTGCTCTCGAGTGTATTTGACGTCACATTATGATCCTTAGAAGCCGACCGGCGGCGGTTGAAACCGCGGGCAACAGCTAGAACTTTTAATGTAAGTAAAATGGATATGAATAACTGTGTTATAAATACAACAGGTAAATCAATCTTCAGAATTTCAAGACATCAACCGAATGTAGCAGCGATGGCCCAGTGCTGGCGGCCCCGACTTACGAACAGTCGTACAAAAGTCGTGGGTTCGAACCCAGGCAGGCTCATTACTTTGTGTAATTTATTTCATCATCACTGCTCTCAAAACGGTGAAGGAAAACATCGTGAGGAAACCGGCATGTTCTAGGACCAAAAATTCGAAGACATGGACATCTACCAAGCCGCACTGGGCCCGCGTGGGGAATGGGCTATAATCCACAGCCCATTCCCTCTCATAGAGAGGAGGCCGTGTATCCCAGCAGTGGGAATACTATAGTGCCTCGTTGGTCCAGTGGTCGCATTCGCTATACAGTTCAGCATGAGGTCCTGGGTTCAATTCCCAAGTTGGGCAAAGTGAAGTGGGTTCACCACCCAGATACCCAGATTTGTTTTTAGCCCGGAGGCTAAATTTGTGCCCGATTAATGCCATCGCGGGTTAATCCTGGATGAGGATGGCACAGGAACGTGGAGATTGGGGCAAGCCAAGAGAAGTCTATTGCCCGCTGAGGGTGAAGTCGGGCTGTGCCCACAACAATAAGCCCACTTCCTATTTCATGGGACTTACTAAACGTTAATTACATATGAGCAATTGAGCATGTATAACTTAGACCCTGGTTTCATCACTTCAGCATAATTTTTCATCAATCGAACAAACAAGGCCAGACAACCTAATGATAGAAAACCCCAATAACATCTAGCCCGACCTGGACATCGAACTCAGGGTCTCATGCCCAGTAGTAATAATAGCCTTTGGCCCTTTGCTACCAAGAAACGCGAACAAAAAATTTTAAGTAAGTTCCTATATGATGTTTATTTATCGTCGTTAGTCTTGGCACAGGACTAACGACGATAAATAAACATCATATAGGAACTTACTTAAAATTTTTTGTTCACGACCCCTGGAGTCAATATGGTGACTTTTAATAAATAAAACATTGAAATAAATTATAACAGTTTACTTACTTACCAATGAATTTGCATGTAAACAATTCAGTGATTACTGATTACCTACCTATACATTTTAATCGACTCCGATTCAAACGTATTTAGTGAAATAATTTAAGAATACGTAAGTGTTTTGTTGTTTGCGCATGAGCATAGCATATAATTAACCTTTATGGCGCAAACCCACCGCGGCGCATGCTGTGCACGGGCACGCGGCGTATTTTAGCTGCGTGGATTCATTAGTTTGACAACATGGGTCTACTTTTCCACTGCAGTACATACTACACACCCACAACTATGTACAACTGTATATGTATAGCGTGGGTGAGCCACCGCGGTGGTAATATTGGTGTATCTAGTTTGTACACCATGCACAGCGTGCATAGCGTTGACAGTGTTGAGTTATGTGAGCGGCTTATTCGAGCAAGCCACGCAAGTACTAATGATGTCATTTCATGCATAGCGTGTCCGTGGTTTGCAGTGGACACAATCACATACATTTTCTTGCAAAGCGAAGCTTAACACACGTGCGTGGCCTATCCGTGCGCCGCGGTAGGTATGCGCCTTTAGGGCTGTTCCACACGGGCGCGTTGCGTTGTCGCAACGCCAATATTTTGACGCATAGCCGGCCACACAGGCGCTGCGCCATCGCAGCGTTACTACGACGCATTCGTAACGTTCTGTCGTCGCAGCGGCGACGCACAGTTGCGGCGAGCATTTTGTAAAAACATCGCAGTCAGTCTATAGAAAGCATGGATCAGAAAAGACGTCTGGCATTGCTCCTATTACTACGTCACCGCCGAAATCGACGCAAAATCACAAGACAGTATTGGATCGGTCCCTTAATTTCATTAAGAAATACCTACTGATGGAGAGCTTGGGTGTGTCCTTCCTACGTCGCAATGAGTACACCCCCGCCGGCTTCGTCTCGGGGGCTGCAGTTCAGTCGTCTGTGCGTTGCGTCGACGCAGCGTGTGACTGCTCCTAAATATTACCCTAGGCTGATAAAATTTACGTTTTTCCTAAATCAATATAATATTTAACTGCTTAAAAGTGAATCTGTGTCATGATTGAAAGAAACAAACAAAGCAATTATTAAGACTGAAATTAACGTTAAAGTTATTAAGATTTAATTTTCTGTTAAAATTCTTCAAAAGATGCTAAACCCTTAAAAAAATAACTTAAAAGTCTCTCTAAGTCCCGGGGATACCCGGGACTTTGATTGTAGGCTGTGTCGACCATACCTGGTTTGTTCTAGGCCATACCTGGGAATCTGCTAGTTTCCTGGGGTCGAAGTTACAACTTTCAATTACAATGGGCATTTCAGTACATACTATTGGAGATCACCTTTTAAGCAAGGAATTGCTTGTATTAGGAGTCTCCGCACTTCCACTTATATTTTTTATGCAATTGAAATGTGGACAATGTAAACATGCAAGATTAAAAATAAATGGGTAACTTATTACAGACGGCTCTAAATGTAATTCATATCTTATGTACCTATCCATCAGCACATTCTTTTGAGTGCGTTACGTTGAGTCCTACTTCCACGAAACGTGATTTCCCAGCAACAATTTGTGCGTAGAGTTACCTACTTAGTTTGATGTACAGAATGCTTGGTTGACCGCTTCGTGAAGGGTCCGTTTACACCTTGCATAGACCGTGGTAGTGACCCCAAACAGGCGCATTACTTTGTGTTATTTATTTCAAAGCGATGAAGGAAAACATCATGAGGAAACCAGCATGTCCTAGAACCAAAAATTCAAAGACATGTAACATCTACCAACTCGCACTGGGCCCGCGCGTTGGATATCTATTTCTCATAGTGAGGAGACCTGGCTTCCAGGTTTTCCAGGTCCAGCAGTGAGTAAATTGAATGCTGATTATGCTAGGGGTAGTGAGATTCGCTGAGTAAGTTTCGTCAATAACTAATTTAATATGTGACAAGCAAGCGCGACTGCTGAGCGTGAGGTCCTGGGTTCGATTCCCGGGTCGGGCAAAGTGCTATTGGGTTTTTTCCATCAGGAATTTTTCAGTAGCAGGCACGGAGTCTGAATTTGTGGTCCGGTTGATGGCAATAGGCTCGCTCCCTATTACATGGGACTTCAAAACTGATGAAATGTGGGTGTGTGGATGTACTCTGTTAAGTGCACTTCTGCCTAACCCTGCGGAGATTGCAGGCGTGATGTTATGTTATGTAGTGTTGTAGGTAGTATTCTTTGGAAATGTCTAGACTAGGGTCTTAACAAGTAACAAAAGGACATGAGTTATTCATTGTTAACAAGACGAGGGTTGACATGTTTGGTTCGAAGCCCTTTTATGAGTGAAAACTCTATACTGGGGCCCTCTATGTTCCTACAAATGCTATACCTGGGTCCTTTAATTGTTCAGTTTGGTCTCTGTATTTTGATGATGGACAATCTTAGGAGATTTTGATCTATTTATGCCAATTTTCTCTAAAACAAGGCGACACCTATAAGAAATGCATAAAAAAGGGCTTTGTTCACAGATATATATCTGTGGCTTTGTTGGATTTTCAACTCTCGACTCAGCGCCTTTAATTGTCAAGCAGTGCAGTGCAGTTCAATTTAACCCCTTTTTATTTATTTTTTCTGGATTCGCCTGGTTTGTGCATTTAGCTAATGTCATGTTTTATATTTAGTGTAGGAGACAAAGGCAGGGAAACTGAATTTGTCACCTTAATGGTCCAATTTAAAGATGATTTAAAGGTATGTAGTTTATCTTTGTAATACAAGATGGCGCTGTTGTCACCTTTTCAAGCAAAGTTATTATTATTGAGCAAATAAATTTGGTTTTATTTGGGAAAGGGTCAGTATACTTTGATTTGTGCATACCAATAAGATTTAAATAATGTTTAGTACATTTTATTATTAAAACTAACTATATTTTGTAGGTACAAAATAAAGAACGGGGCTTGAAAATTAATTTTCGGTCACCTTTGCAAATTATAAAATGAAATACTAACTAATATTTTATTCCCAAAAAGTATTTATGTTTTTCCTTTCCAGTTAGTAATTCACTATTTATTCTACATAATACAAAACGTTCCAATAAGAAATACTTCCCCTATCAAATCTTACTCGTGGAACGGAACGAAAATCCACCCCTCGAGGGGTAATGACTCACTCGTTCCACCCCCGACGGAAACACCCGACGTAACCCGACCATAACCGAGCGGTGAGCGTACGGAGCCCGCACGGAAAACATTAAATCTGAACCCACATTATTATGTAATATTTTACAATTTTTTTAACAAATTAAAATTATTAAAGTCAAAGTGAAAATGTGCGGGAATATGTCAAGTGTTTGTTTTCTCGGATACGCATCAATGTGCTGTGTCAAAGTAAAGTGCTGTACCCAAGACAGCCTATATTGATTTTCTAGTGACGTGCAGATGAAACGTTGTATGCGGAATACAGTGTTATTATTAGATTGTGTAGTGCTTTTAATAATTCAGTAAGTCTTTTTAACAAAATAGTGTTGCGAATCGGATAAATACATCCTATTGGAACTTTGAAACGATTCCTGTGCCTCAATGTTGGAAATGTGTGGAAATCTGCATTAATGTTTTTTCATAATTAATTATGCCGCACTAGTATTTTTTTTTATAAAAAATTAATGCATTTATAAATAAAACCAACGTGATTTCGAAGAAAGACATCCTAAAAAAAATACTTAAAAATAAAAAGACGCCATATTTACGTTCTAAAAATAGTTTCTACCCCTAAAATGACTATTTTAGTACAAAATCTAAAATAAACATCGTATTCTAAAATCGTCGGTAAAAGTGTTGAATTTATCGATCGTTTTACAAGCAATGCCACCAACGAACGCGAAATAAAATTCTATTTTCTTTCTATTACATACCAGTTCGCTAGATCGATTTTCGGATAAACAAAAAACAACGGGACTACAACATTATTACAACATGAACCTCTTTAGTTGTCCAATTTTCATGTCTGAAAACCAGCCAGTGTAGACTACGATCTGGTGACGGTAAAACCTGAATTTTCAAGTGTTCTCAAGTTTAATGGTAGGTTAATACTAGCCTCTTGACAGGGAAATCTGGAGAAGAAGAAGAAGAAATCCCCATAATTTGTAATTGGCATAGAATCTGCTCTGTGGTAATTGTTAGATCGAATGATTCCTTATTAAGAAGATTAAAAACTCATTAATTTCTCCCAATATACCTCCTTTATTATGACTACTATTACAAGAAGTGTAGGCAGTTACTTATCCGCGTACCAGTGAGGTATTCTGTCAATTTTACTTTTAAAATTCGCAGATCTTTGACAGTCGTTACAAGTAGTCCGTGGCCTGAAAGTCTGACAACCAGTCTTACCAGGGGTGTCGTATTGCCCAGTACTAACTGGGTTGTGGAGGTCGAATAGGCAGTTGTTCTACGTAAAATACTGGTATCAAGCTGTATCCGGTTAGACTAGAAGCCGACCCCAACTTAGTTGGGAAAAGACTAGGCACCGGTAATTTATGTCAAATCCACTTTTATAACTCGAATGTGGCCTTAGTCAATGCGGATAATTCGGATAAATTAGTGTTCACAGTAGACACCTCTTCACACTGTTCGAATTTCGAAGTCTTCTTCTACTTCTAGCGACATAAGATTGCTGTAGAGTGGCTGTTGTCAGATGTATATTATCTAAGAAAGGACTACAATTTTGTATACTTGAAATTCAAAGTGATGTTTAGAGAATCACCCTACTTGTACCATAGTCAAGTCAATGTGCCAACATGATCTTCTTCTCTTCTGATTATAAGAAGATGTTTTGATCTGTGCAGTGTTTAATGTTTTCGATAAAATTTTCACCACGGCCATGTAGTAATTCCAGGTCTATACTAATATTATAAAAAAGGTAAAGTTTATAAGTGTGAAGTCGGGGATAACGGTAATTACCGAAACGACACATTAAATTTAAAAAAATATTTCACTGATGAACAGACCAGCACATCAAGCAACTACAATCTGTCAAATTTCTTTAAAAGCTTTTGAACTTTATCGCTAAAGCATTACGTTCAAGGTTGACTGGGAAAATTTTACAGTTTCGGGTAGCTTGATGTGCTGACGTCTGTATGTACTTACCTAATGCTACTCTATTGCTGAGTGTCACAGAATGTGATTTTCACGCGGGCAAAGCCGCGGTACAAGCTATAGTGTACCAATAAAATGTTATTTTCTTCTCCGGCTTTGGCTTCCAAGGCCAATGCAATTTCTGCCCTGGCAATTATATAGCCCTTTTTTTCTCTTCTCCGTATAAGAAGATATTTATGTTGACATCTACTAAAGCTGTCATAAAAGTCCTTTAAATTAAATTGTCACCTATCTTAGAGAGGTGGCCTTTGTCCCAGCAATTGGAACATTAAAGGCAGATTATGTAATTAAATCGTCACCACAATCGTGTCATCATCTGCCTAGCCTTTTCCCAATTATCGGGTCGGCTCCCAGTCTAACCGAATGCAGCTTATATGGAGCGACTGCCTATCTGACCTCCACAACCCAGTTAGAACTGGGGAATACGATACCCCTTGGTAAGACTGGTTGTCAAACTTTCGGGCCACTGACTACCTGTAACGACTGTCAAAGATCTACAAATAACAGCCGGGACCAACGGCTTAAAGTGCTTTCCGAGGCACGGAGGAAACTCGGTATGTAATGGGTGGTCACCCATCCACAGACCAACCTAAGCAAGCATGGCTTAACCTAAAGATCAACCCAAGCGGCTGTTATTATTTAACCACGAGCTCCTCTAATCGTGTAATTCCAAGTATTTAACAAAGCTACCTTCTGTCTAGGTATTCATTTTATTGGAGCAAGGTCGCTTCGATATTGACATTGCATTGAAAATGGCCCTGTACTGTAACTTACCCTGTACTGCCAATGTAGACTGTAGTTTCAGACAAGGACATTTCCGGAGTTTGTAAAACTTTACCTAACTGGAAATAATTTTTTCGATGCTCAAAGATAGATATAGGGCTCCAGCTTCTAGGTCCCATTTAGTGCCTGGCAATTACAAAAAGGAAAATGGCGGCCCAGTGATAACTGCACCGACTTTCACGTCGTAGGTGGAGGGTTTTTTTTTAACTCAGACAGGCTTTAACATAACATCACGACAGTAATCACTGAAGGGTTAGGCATGTTTAAGTCCCATGTAATAGGGGGCCAGCCTATTGCCAACAACCGGGCACAAATCCAGACTCCGTGGCTGCTACTGAGAAATTCCTGATGGAAATAATAAGGACAAGGGAAGGTGGAGGATATCTCCGATTTCGTCTACCTACTAAGATCACACAATGGCACATAATTATGAAAGGTGACTCCTGGATTTCCCGTTGACACCTCCTGCGCAGCGTGTTTTTGGGGTCGATAAACCTCGCAACTACGGTCGTAACGTAAAGGACCGCTAACTTTGAAATGAACAGCAAAAATGTTTCTTACGTTAAGAAAGCATTTCTTTCTGCCCACAAAGACTTGTCATTACGTCTATTTATAGTTCCAGACGGCCTTTTGTTATTAAGGTTGTCGACCTGCCTATTTTTAGGAGTCACCTATATGGCAATTATAGATTCTAAAAATAATGTCACCTTCACTAGAGGGCCAAGTCAGAGTTGTCACTTTGTCTATCAGAAAAGATTAACGATGATAGAAAATAAAAAAATGTAGTGGAGTGACATACGCTAACGAATAGCTTAATGTCGATTCTGCAATAAAGGCGTTGTAGAAATATGAAACGGTTTGAAAAGCGAATGCATCTTGTCTATACACTGACTTTTGGGTGCTTGTGAAAAAGCAAAATCTACAAACAGAGACTGAGCAAGCACAGCAATGTCTTAGCCAAGAACCTCCTAACAGACAAGGGGATATAAAACTGCCTAAAGAGATGGCAAATCCTAAACTTGGACCAGCGACCGTGAAAATTTTAAGTTATTTTGGGACTGAAGCACATAATGTAAATGTTTAATGGAACATCGCAAAAAAAATCTCAAACAAAGACTATCTGATTATGGCTAGACAGCCGATCGCAGATAAAAGGAGAACGCAAAAAAAAAACTGATGAAAACTTTTTATGTTGGGGGTTCAGAATGATAATACAGAATTTAAAAAAATATCGAGAGCAGTAGTGGCCTAGTGGGTTACTGCCCCGACTTACGAATTTAGGTTGTGGGTTCGAACCGGCAGACCCATTACTTTGTGTACTTTATTTCTTCACCACTGTTCTCAAAAACGGTGAAGGAAAACATCGTGAGGAAATCGGCATAACCTAGAACCAAAAATTCGAAGACATGTGACATCTACCAACCCGCAATGGACCCGCGTGGTGAATTATAGCCCATTCCCTCTCATAGAGAGGAGGCCGTGTGTCCCAGCAGTGAGAACATTATAGGCTGTTTATGCTATGCTATGTCTTTTCGTTTTTGTTATTTTTTTAAGTTCCTGCAAATTATTAGCCTGTATGAGTACCTACAACAAATATTGTCTTTCTTTCTTTTAGCATTATAAAACCATCATTGTTACTTGTTACCACGCCAACAATACCTATCGGTTCATGTTCAAAAATTTTCATCTCGTCATTCAATTCGACAAAACCTACACGTTTGACAATTACTAGCTTATCGTAGAACCTTGAACTTTCACATTTTAACGTTGGCAACCCCAGTTCTATGGGCCTAATCTGATTAAACACGCGCCTAGAATTGGGCCTAATAATAATTACACTATTTTACTTATTATTTACGACAATGCTGAGTAAATAAGGACTATACTAAATACAACGTCTTTGTTTAAATTTCTATCCAATAGTGTTGTAGAACCGAAACAAGTACTTATTGAAGTTATTTTAAGATTCAATTTTTTTTTATACGTAGAGTAAGGAATACGAAAGGGTAAAAAAAAGTCCTTTAAATCACTTATTCAATTTTATTACTTAAATATATACATAAGACCTACTCATTTATAAAAACTAATTAGAAATTCCATTACTTCAAAGTCCATTTCGAAGTATTGCGTGTTTACCTGAGTGAGGTTCCAAGTGAACTACACAGAACTAGTAATCTTAAATCTAACAGCATCATACTAGGATCTCCAAATAGCTTTTTAAGCGTAACGCCAGCTTATTAATTCCCTAAACGGGCTCGTGGTTGGGTGGTCTAATAACAATTTAATTAGCCAAATCGTGTGTAACAAAAAAATGGATGCCCCATTTGAGCAAAATTTGTGTAGCGTCGTGCGGTGCGTAGTTGCGTAGGACGAAAATACCTTAACAAAATGAGGAAGTGGAACAAATATGATTATAGAGACCATATTATGTAATCACCATCCTTATTTCATCTACCTACATACCGCAACCTTATAAGTTAGTGCCAACAGTTAGGTACATACCACAAACTTGTTATGTTTTGCCTCGTGCCCTCGTTGGTCTAGTGGTCGCATGCGGAGTAGTTTTTTTTTTTTTTTTTTTGGTGGGTGGGAAATCATCAAATGACCCCCCCCCCCGCCCTGGGCGGAGCGGAAGGGAGTGTCACACTCTTACTGCTTCTCGCTTCTTCTTGCTGCTTCTTGTCTTCTGCTCTTAAGCGGAGTAGCTGAGCTAGAGATCTTAGGTTTGATTCCCAGGTCGGGCAGTGTTTTTGTTTTGAGTTTTCCCACCAGGGATTTCTCAGTAGCAGCCACGAAGTCTGGAGTTGTGCCCGTTTGATGGGATCCAATTATTTCCATCGTCTTCTTCTTCTTATCGTATCGATGTTTCTTCCATATTACACGGTTTCGGCCCAATAGGTGGCCACGTTTATTGCAGCAGCAGAGACGCTCTTCAGGTCGTCAAGAGTGTAGGAACGGACATCTGGGACACTCCAGCAGGCGAGGCATAGTTTGATCCGGAGCGTCGCACTCGCACTCGGTGTTGGAGGAACCAATAATACCCCATTTTGCCAGATTATGTTTACAGCGGCCTACTTGGGTACGCAATCGATTCAAAGCTTTCCAGACAGGCCACGAAACTATCACTGCCGAGAGCCAGGTGTTCTTGGGGCTTTAAGAAGTCGTGGGGTGGTGGACACTTGTCTTGCCATAGCTTGCTCCGTACTTTAGGTGGCCTATCTTGGATTGCCTGAATGGAGCGTAGGAAGCTTTTGCGGCTTTTTAGTCTGTCCGGGGTGGTTGTATGGTCGTAGAGGGCATGTCGGGAAACGGATTCTTGGTTCTTTTCTTCCAGCGCGCATGCGACATCCCTTCGTACAGCAGGTGGTGCGATACCTGCTAGAGGGTACAGCTTTTTCAGAGGGGTCGGTTTTAGGCAGCCCGTTATTATCCGACCGTCTCGTTTAGAGCAGTATCTACTTGCTTTGCGTGAGCGGATCAGTGCCACACTGGGCACGCAAACTCGCCAGCAGAAAAACAAAGGGACATGCCGGTTGTTCGAAGAACATCGCGTGCTGCTCCCAGCTAGTGGAAACTAGGAGACGTAACAAATTGTTTCGGGTCGGGATCTTCTGTTTCGTACTATGACAGTGTGACTTATACGTTAAGGCCCTGTCCAACGTGACAATGTTCTACTTTAGTTCCTCGCCACGAGATGTTGAGTTTCCGGTCGTGTTCCTATTGCAGAGGTGGAATGCACACTGTGTTTTGGACGGATTCGGCCGTAGAGCATTATATTCATAATATTTCCCTAGTATGTCCAGTGCCTGTGACAATTTCCATCAACCGGACACGAAACCAGATTCCAGAGCCGCCCATGGTACTTAAACATAATTGTAACTGGTGAAGAGTGTACCATTAGGTACACCTCTGCCTAACCCTTCGGAGTGTACAGGCGTGATGTTATGTTTTTTTATTTTCTTGGAACGCGATCCAACTTCCAAGGAAAAACTAAAAATAAACTTTTTTAAAACCACCATTTTAACATCCGAATAAATTCTCATTCCTCATAAAGAAATAGGTAGTCTAACGCATTGTTCTAAGACTTTTTAACGCTGGCAACAATCCAGCGAGATGCGGACTACTTATTGCTAAAAGCCTTTCTTTTGACCCAATTCAGTTACCCAAACGGTGTAATAGGGCTACGTTAATTGCTTTCAAACTGGATAGCCGTCATTCAGGCTTATTGTTTACTTAATTAGCATCTTTCAGAGGGATTTTACTCGCTACGTTTGTTTAAAAAACATTTTTCCTTAATTATATTTTGCAGAAATATGGCGGGTTAACTTTTTTGGTCCACAGCTTTTAAAATTATGAATTCTGTAATCTTTTCTAGGTACTCGTTTTTACACAATGTGACACCATTTGAATTTCGAAGGTAACAAACCTTCGAAATTCAAGCGATTCCTCAATGATTTACTTTAAACAAATGAGTTGCCTTTCGAATTGCATGCGCTCACTTGAGTGAACTTTATGATGAACCGTGATGATAGGTAGAATTGTATAGTTCTCTGACTTTGTATCACTATCAATATTACAGTGATCTTTATTCTCATTCACATGAGGTTGCTGTTCAATTACTGCTGTCACAATTAAAATAAATTTGAAAATACTGTTGAACTATACGAATTCATGCTTCCATACTGTATTGTTCGAATTCCGAAGAGCACACTCAAAAAGGTTTGAGCTCACAATGCTATATTTTTTCAATAATTTATTTTATAACAATAGGGGAGGCTTATGGTTCCCGTTTCTATATGATGCAATAATAATCCAACCCCATTCGTTTGTTTTTCGCCCAACCCTGAGTTAATATTGACCCGACTACCGCATCAAATTGGTAATATTAGGAAGTAAGTGTACCTCTATTACAGGCATTCTAGATAAGTAATTGCTTTTGCATTCATTTCTGCTTGATTAATTGACATCAATGATAATGGTTGAACATTTAGGCGATTCTCACGCGACACCGCTCGTCCACGCGGTCGAATGTATCAATGACGGTTCGCCGCGCGGAGAGGCGGTTAGCGCCGCTCGTCCGCGCGTTCGGGCGGTGTACGTGTGTTAGGTAATTAGTATCAACGGATTTCTTACAAGCCAATGCGACGTAAGATCCGCATACTCACCCGACCGCGCGGACGAGCGGTGACGTATGAGAATCGCCTTAAGCTCAAGTTACTAAACTTACGAGTTCGTTGTGGGTTGAAATCCGTGCAGGCAAACACTTTACTTTGTGCAATTAACCACTATTGTAAAAACGAAGAAAAATGGAAAAAAATAAAACGTGCATGATGTTGAAATGTCATAAAAACCGAAATAATTGTGTGATTTTTTGACGTACGCTAATCCAAACTGGGCCCACGTAGTGTACTGCCGTTTTAGCCAACTCCTTCGCGCAGTGGGTAGTCCTAAATTCCTACAGAAGTCTGCAGAAGGGTTTAATAGGAATCTATGGACCTTGCTTCAACTATACGATCGATACTACTCCGGCAGGATTCGGCCATTTATCATGTAGCTCTTGGATAACAGTAGGTTAAGCTATGCCATTTTTACACTCGGACCGAATACAACTGGTCGTAAATCGTAGTTAAAAGTTATATCCCAGAAAGATTCTTCACTTGGCTGAAGGATTATGAGCTTTACCTCTTAGCGTGCAAGCTCAATGCCCCGTCGAGAATGGAAAAAATATTGCTTGCGACGATTTTGTTCGAATTTGAGACAGTTTTGACACTATGTCCGGGCTTGTTTGGCCCTTCCGTGCATGCTAGGCAGGGCATTCTCAGTATCTGAGTGCATTAGAAAATACCCACACGCACTCTAAGCCCAGGACCCCGACGGCCCTGACCCGCAACAGAGTTAATACAGCTTCATACGACAGTTTTAAGCATTCATTCATTATTAAAAGTATAAAAGTTGCATTTCATACGTTCCAAGTTCCCGAGCGACGTGTAATGAAATTCGCTTCGTAACTTATTCAAAATAACTCAAATACTAGTTTAAGTTGAGGTTATTACATTTGATCAGAACATTACATTTTCCTTTCGGTCGAGTTAGATGCAGATTTCTTCTTGTTCAAATACTTAAATAAATCATTATCCACTTTATATCTATGATTTAAGACCCCCTTAGGTAAAGATCATAATTATATTGAGGCACAGGAATCTTTACAACAAAATCTAGTCAATAATATCTTACACAAATATTAAAAACAACGTTAACTTTACAGAACAAATAACAACACTAGTGAATGTGAAAACAAACAATAAATGTAAAATAAAATACGATAATCTTCCGGTATGAACGTCAAACGGAACAAAAACTCTATTTAAAAATAAAATGACTATTAATTTAGTAAAACGCCATCTATCGGCGAAAAGACTGAACAATGTTGGTGAAATGTGAAATTTTTTATGTTCGTGATTGGACCTTGTGGTGTGAAGCGTGAAAATGGAGGGTGGAGGTTCGACAGGGACCTCAGAGGTCTACCAATATGTGGGACCTTTCAGGCTGGAGAAGACCTTGGGAAAGGGACAAACAGGTAATACTTTTTAGTGATTTTTTAAATTAGTTTTATGAGAAAAATATTGAAATCTACCACCATTGTCTTCTCAATAATGTTGGATTGAGTTGCTGCAAAATTCTAGATAAAATAATGGGTACTTTTCACTTTGATCAGTAAAGTTACCGATTCTTACAAATTACCTTACCTAAACCTTGTCGTAATTTGTTTAATGTTCATATTCCTATGACTGAGTTTGAATAAGACTGTCATGGTAAATTGGTAATATACGAACAGTAATATTGATATTGATTAATATGAAACGCCGCACCGGTCTGTGAATTTTGCCCCGACTAATCTCAATTTGCTATTCTCTGAAGCTTTATGATGTTACCATGTTGCCTGGCCTTTGATGCTGATGATGCTTTGATGCTTGGAGCTTTGTTTGGCTCTCTGGATCTTCTGCCTTCTATTTTAAAAGGGCTAGGACACCCCCTTTGATCGCATACACTGACCTAGAGTGACAGTGGGGTTCTACTATATCCGATTCCCAGAAGAAATTCAGTAGCAGTCCGAAATTTGAAAATTGGCGTCATAATATCCACGTGCCGGAAAGCATGTTCATCTGATGGTTTTGCGCCTGGTCTGTGTCCGGTCACTGTGAAGAAAGAGAGGAGAGAGTGCACCGTTCTTCTGGCACACACTTGTTTACTATAACGGTTCTTGTGATGATTACTAGTCTTCGCTAAGATTGGCAGCCATTACTGAAAATGGTCAAGACGACTACTGTTACTATGTATTATTTCAGTGTTAAAAGATGATGATGATGATGCCTTGGGTTCTATTGATCGATTCCCTAGTCGAGCAAAGCGTTATTAGATTTTTCCGTCACGAATTTCTCAGTAGCAGCCACGTAGTCTGGACATATCTGGCGAAATGTGGGTGTTACTAATACTAGGTACACCTCTGGCTACTCTACGGGGATTAAAGGCACCAGTTTATGAAAATGAAAGACGAAAGTGCACTACTATTCATTTATTAGCTTGTCGAGACAGCTCTGTATCTCTGAACGCGTTTCTTGTTCTCCGATTCTTCCACCAAAGCTTGCAATAAGGAGCTGGTCAAAAAAGCATCTGAAACAGAAATCATATCAATGTTTACTGCCTTTGCTTACATTTTTAGTATAGTTTGGCATCATGGCATGGATGGTCACCATCCAATGGGATGGTGATGCAAGATGTAAATGATTGCATGACGGTTGACAGGGGAGAATGAAAGAAAAAAACGTGTTGCGCCGACCCCAAATAACATGGGACAAGGGCAGGAAGATGATGATGATGTATTTAACATAATAAACGCACAAGCTGTCGTGTGGTGTCTCGAACCATGAAACTGAACAATTTTTGTTCCACGGAATCCTGAAATTCGCAAAGCAAAAGTGGACTTTCTTTAAGAATTGACGCGATCAGCTGATCAACATTTATGGTAAAACTAAAAAAAAAAGTTATGAATTTCCAAAACACATCGAACAAAAGTTGTTCAGTTACTTAGATAATGGTCTCCATAAACAGAGCGAAAACAGCTCGTCAATTATTGCCTATCAATCGAAAAAAATAGGATGCAAGATCGAGTGTAGCAAGTTTGAAAAGAGAATGACCAAAGTTGGTACCAAAAAGTCTAGCGCCTCAAAACCAAAATATTATAGTAATTAGTTTCATATTTTTTTACGGCATTACGCGTCGGGGATTTGATTTTTGAACTGGAAATATACTTTTCGAGTTTAAAAGTATGAATATTGTTTTACTCCCTTTATATGACGTTCCGTTTCAACTGAATATAAATGACGTTCCGTTTCAATTGAACAAACCCTTGTCTGTCGAGCGGACTCTAAAATTAATTACAATTAAGTAAGATCAGTACACCAAATCGATTTAGTTTGGTTTATTGCTATTTGCAACAAAATAGATTTTCTCAGCCTAAAGATTTTGATTTATCGATTACATCCCTAAATCCCGACTAGTTTATAGCACTTACTATACTCTATGGTTTATAGTTATCTTATCTGTGGCATCTGACATTTGTACTGTACATAACATGTGTACTAAAATAAAATCGAGTTTCAGTCAAGCATACTGTGGATGTTACTTTAACTCGTAATTCTTACTAATATTAGTGTATTACGCTGTTTTTAGAGCAATAATGTAATGTATGTGTGTTAAAATACGTCGTTGGTAGCGTCGAAAAAATAGACCTACTTTTTAGGTTAGTTTCGATTTTATAAAATAACTCTGAAACGCGGGTTTTTTTTTCAAACATAATTTTTGTAGGAGTTAATACGATCAGTGTAGTCTATAAAAAACAAGGTTTGATTTTGATGCAGCATGGTACGGGATTCCATACTTCCATGAGCATTCTCTTTTTAGCACACACCTCGACCTTGATAGTTTTTCTTTTGCCCTTTATTATAGAGGGCGAATTCTGCCTATTTATAAAGTAAATTTATTTTACATGGAGCCACTGTCTATCTTATTTCTACAACCCAGTTAGTACTAGGTAATACGATACCCTTGGTAAGACTGGTTGTCAGAATTCCGGGCCACTGACAACCTGTAACGACCGTCAAAAGTCTACAAATGGCAGCCGGTACGAACAACTCAACGTATTTTCCGAGGCACGGAGGAAACTCGGTATGTAATTGGTGGTCACCCAACCAATCCATGGCATTTTTTGTCGGTAGAAAGTTCTATCGGGCGCCAGTTTAAACCCTTTTCCCAAGCAATGCAAATTCCTGAAGACCTATAAATGTTTCGTGGCGTTTATCAGGCCCCGTAAATTAAAGCTAAAATATTTATGCCATTGTGTTATTAACTGCACTACTTATTACAGCTGATTGGCTCTCTTTGCTTATGAAACGGGCAGCTTTCCAAGCGCCAACCACTGGTTGTGTAATAAATAACTTTCAACGTAGCTGGAAATTCACTGGTAGACGCATTTATTAAGTTTTAATTAAAGCAGATTGGGATTTATTTCTAGTTAACAATGTAGGAACTCTATGCATTGGGTCCTCTCTGTATGGCAAAATATAAGTTATAGATGAAACATACATAAAGGGGGAAAGTACCCTTAACGAAGCCGAAAGGTACTCTCATTCTCCCCGTCATTGCAACCACTTTCTATTGTTTTAGACCATACCTGGGAACCTTCTAGTTACGGAGATATTCGGGTTCAAAATTCCGAACTCAAACTCAAAAGCATTTATTTTTCAATTAGACCATACCAGGCACTTTTGAATGTCAGAAAAACAAAGAAGGCGAAGCTACAGTCACAGACACAAGGCATAATAACTTGCCTGCCAGGGCTGCGGGACTGTTCGAAAGAGATACCGCGGCCCTGGAACATAAAGGGCAAAAGAAGGAACATGGATCGTTTTTAGTCAGTAAAAGTCTGACACTCCCTTCCGCTCCGCCCAGAGCGAGAGGAGTCATTTGATGACTTCCCATCCGAAAAAAAAAAAAACAAAAGGCATAATACCTTGTGAAAGTACTGTAGTTGCCCATTCCAAAGCGTAGATCTCTATGGAGAAGAATGGGCAAGAAGGCCGACTTTTTTTACGAGATTTTTTTTAAATAATTTTTTTATGACTTTAAATACCTCCACGACCCACGAAGTACTATTCAATGCATCCATCAGCACAGTGTTTTAAGTGCTTGGTTAACGACTTCATGAAGAGGCTGCTTACACCTTGTATGTACGTGCCCACGGTACATCACCATCGAACAACATTTTTTTTAATTGGTCGTCTTGCCCATTGTACTTAGGCCTCTGCAATCGTACCTATGCCTTCCAAGTTGATCCTCGCCTTCTCGTCCAGCAGCTACTACTATCACTGCTACATACCAGTCAAGCATTAGTGAATTTAATAAAATAAACTAAACGATTCGCATTGAGTAGGTACTTCCTCCTGTTTTTCGTCGGATAAAAGTATGATCGGTATCAACATAATTATTCTTGTGTCTAACTTTATCCTAATTAGTTTAATTGGGGTCGGCGTAGTATGTCTCCTCATTCCATACTTCTCTATTTCTCATCTTCTCCTACTCATGAGTCACGCCCTTTCTGGCCATATCATCTTTAACACAATCCATCCCCATTCATATCTACTCTCATACAGGGAAAAATATGATAATATATTTTTGAGTAACGCTTGAAAAACAATGCTTTAATCGTCACTCCAGGCAAACCAATTTGAAGATTCGTTAAAAAAACAAGCGATCATCCATTACCTACCATTCAAATATCGTTTCGCGAACAAACGTAAAAATCCGTGAACAAACATTCCATTTTCGAATCGTTTGAATTTCCAATAGTGCTTCGATGTGACCCGAATATTCAAAATGGCGGAAGCGTTGACAGCTGACAAGACCTCAGGAAATAGTGGCTGGGAACAGTTTTCAGCCTTTGAAATCGTTTTCTGTTGAGAACATGGCGTTTTCATTGTATTGTTGCGGCACTGAATGTTTGAAGTTGCTTTGTAACTTTTGAAAGTTGTTATTCTAACCGACAGTCGTATATTGCCACTCGATGGACGAAGAAAGGAAATATCTATACCTACCACTGTAGGTATCCGGTGGGCTACTATTTTATAATTTTTAATGTTTTTTTTTTATATTACTTTAGATCGAAATATTTAAAAATGTAATTAATGTGTACAAAAATAAATGAAGAAAATAAAAATTTAATCCAATCACAGCTACAATTAACGCTGTCAAAATGTTTGCTATTTTGTGAGTTGATTGTTTTTCCGGAAGCCGGACGTTAGTCTGTAGTTTTACATTTGTTAGGCACACATTTGAGTACCTACACTTCAACCAACTTATCTGTATAGGCGGGAAAACTACACAGTAGGGCTGCATGTTTTTTTGTTGCGTAGCTATTCGCAACTAAAGCTGCCGTCTAGTTTTTTCAATACAATTTCCAAAGACAATTTCACAATTATTTCCCAACAGCGCCCTCGTACCAATGTCATGCAAGTGCCAAAATATCGTTGTAGCAATGTACTCACTCATATTAATAAAATTTCCGGAATTCTGCTTATCACGAATGGGAGTGAGGGAGACACTGGGTGGCACCGCTTGTATGGCGGCTTGCTGATGCATGACGGTCGACGAACTGGTCACCATGTCTAGGACCATCAGAAGTAGGATCCTGAAAAGAATACATCAGCCGCTTTAATTACTCGAAAGGACGACAAGCAATAGGCTCGCCGCCTGCCGAAGTGAGGGTTTAGTAATTTATTTAGACTAGCTTTTGCCTCTGCTGTACCTTTGACCGCGTGTAATATTACTTGTCTATTTTTTGAAGAGCTCGTCGCTAGATGAGAACAGCCGCTCGGGTCGATCTTTAGATTAAGCCGTGCTTACCTAGGTTGGTCCGTGGATGGGACCACCCATTACATACCGAGTTTCCTTCGTGCCTCGGAAAGCACGTTAAACCGTTGGTCCCGGATGTTATTTGTAGATCTTTGACAGTCGTTACAGGTAGTCAGTGGCGTGTAAGTTTGACAACCAGTCTTACCAAGGGGTATCGTCTTTCCTAGCACTAACTGGGTTGTGGAGGTCAGATAGGCGGTAGCTTCATGTAAAATACTGGTATTCAGCTGCATCCGGTTAGACTGGAAGCCGACCCCAACATAGTTGGGAAAAGATGATTTTCTTTTTTTGCACAGAACCCTACTCCGTTTTCTAAAATAAGCCTTATTTACTCCTTATAACATCAACTATTCGCCAGTAAAAGTTTCGTGAAAATAGGTGCAGTCGTTTCGGAGATTTGCCGGAACAAGCAGACAGACAGACCAAACAATTTTTTTTTGTTATAAGTACCACTACTACTACCACCACACGTAGTAGTACTTTTATATACATTTAGTAAAAAGGTCTTATTTTGAAATTACAAACAGACACTTCAATTTTATTAATGTAATATACATAATTAGATGACGTTTTCGGTAGCTTATTGTCACTCCAATACCTTTGACTGTCCATCTTCGTTATCGCTTATACAACATCAACTTGACAAGCCCCTCAGACCTTGGTCAAACTAATAGTTTGTTAAGAAATTGGATTTGTCTGGTTACAAATCTATTCTATGCAAATAAATAAAATTGAAGAGTCTGTTCGTAATTTAAAAAATAACAGCTTTTTACTGAATGCGCATGAAAGACTGGAAGTATACAGCGTGTAACGGAAGGGGGGTATCAACCCTGAAGGAGGTGAATGTGCTCATGAAACTCAACAACTTTCCCCAAATAACATAGGTCGAAATATGAAAAAAAAAATTGGCCCTCCCTTACAAAACTGACTACCAGCTGATTGATTTACTATGGGAGGGCCAAATTTTTTTTTCATATTTCGACCTATATTCCTTCAGGGTTGATACCCCCCTTCCATTACACGCTGTATAATCATTCTCCTGTCCTTATCCCAATTTATTCGGGGTCGGCGCAGCATGTCTTCTTCTTCAATACTTCTCTATTACTCGTCATCTCATCAGACACCTCTTTTCTTGCCATATCACAGCGTATGAAAGTATCGTATAAGGTACTTAATTTTTGTCTGTCTGTTTGCTCCAGCTAATCTCCGAAAAGGCTGGACCGATTTTGATGCGTCTTTTACTAGCAAATAGCTGATATTATAAAGAGGCTACTACTAACTTGAGCTATACCTTGGTAAGACTGGGGCTACTGACTGCCTGTAACGACTGTCAAAGATCTACAAATAACAACCGGGATCAACGGCTTGACGTGCTTTCCGAGGCACGGAGGAAAGTCGGTATGTAAGGTGGTCACCCATCCACGGACCAACCTTGGCAAGCGCGGTATAACCTGAATATTGACCCGGGCGGCTGTTATTATTTAGCCACGAGCTCCTCGAGGCTGACTTTGCTCACCACTACCACATTAATCTGTAGGTGTATGGCTCTTCGATGATGTGAAATAGTTGAAAAGACTTTCGATGAATGACTTTCAAAACTCAGGACCGTTCCCGTCCTGAACGCTTGGTTGAATCATCTTTTTAGGTAGATTGCAGTTTCCCAAGTAAGTTTGTATACCTACGTTAGGATGGAGGGTTAAAACTTCGAAACAACTGATTCGATTTCAAAAAAAAATTCACAACACAGAAGCTACATTATCCACAAGTGTCATAGGCTATATTTAAAACGTTCCCGTGTACTAATTTCCGTCCAAAACGCGGACGAAGACGCAGGCAAAAGCTAGTAGGTAAAAAAGTGAATTTTTCCACTCACCCGTTTGCAAATGACATTATTGTTGATTTGCCCCACTTGTTACACTTTCAGAGGATACCGTGTGAATGATGTTTATCTACAAATGTGCCTTCGGGTTAGGTATCTAGAATGGATGTTTATAGAGCTGATAATACACGCATTGAACAGAAATAATGGAATGAATAGCACTGGAACAGGCGATTCGAGGCACGCTCGATTCTCGGCAACTCTCATCTAGCTGCCAACAGTCACACTACAGAGATAGCCTAGTGGTGTGATCGTCGGACTGCCAAGTCATAGGTCTCGAGTTCGAACCTAACACACGCACCTCTGATTTTTCAGATTCATGTGCGTACTGTATAATTAACACTTGCTTCGGTGAAGGAAACCATCGTAAGAAAACCAGTATGCCTGAGAGATATTTCTCGACGGCATGTAAATTCAAGTCAGTGGCCCGTAGGCGGCATAAAAACTCTGATACCAGGTTAGCCACTAACCACACGATAAAGAAGAACTCTACGGAGATCACGGCCCCACCCGTCCTAAGAACGTCTCATTTTACGCTTGTCGATTCACGGTCTCCACTCAAGAACACGTCTACCCCAACGGTCAGCGGTTCTATGGATGGCTATTATAGCCGGCCCATTGCCACTTCAACTTATTTATACTGTACTTTGGTATGGTAAACAAAATAAAACTAAAACTGCCTTCTCAAGTGGCAATGCACGTCCCGTGAATTCCGGACAGTCAGCCTCACTGCAAATCTAGATTACTTACAAACAATGTTACCGTGGAGAGAACGACATTCGACGCAAGAAATTAGCCTTCAGACTATGTCCAACTCACCGAGTGTAGGCTATGATTATTTGTAATAGAAAGTCTTTATTTTGATTACGGGAGAAATTCAGATCTTAGTTACCCACTTGATTCACCAACACCCAGTTACAGTGGTGTTATCACTGCCCTTTAATTTTCTGTGTAAGAGACCACCATCATGAATCAGGACAATTGATTACAGACATGAAAAGAATTCTTCTGAAACATAGCAAAAAATGTGTCATTTCAGGGAATGGTATTAACCACTCTATGTGAGAAGCAAATACCGAAACAGGAAATATTGAAACTAAACGAGCGGTTCGCACTAAGTCTAAATGTAAATTGTAATTATTTTTAATAGAGCGTGTGAAAGAGACTAAGTAAGTTTATATTATGTACTTACTACTTAGTGCACATGACGCATTAGATCAGAATGTATTCGAAGTTTGAAAAAGGTTCACCTAGGAAAGAACAGTTGGTGCGGGACCGACAGCACAATGTGCTCAGTGCTCTATATGGGGTGGAAGAGACACCGAAACGAAAACGGTTACAGCGTATTCAGTACATCATTCTGAGAGCCCCCCAAATACTTAGAATTTTTTCTTCGGTTATTAAAAAAAACAGCTGTTTCCTACAAAAATGCAGTAACGGTCAAAATGTAAGGAGAACCCCTTTTTTAAATTGAATCTTTTCAAAATGAAGTACCGAATACGTGTTAACCGTTTTAGCGTTGGTGTCCCTTCCGCCCTGTATAGTTCCATTTTCAAATTTTTTCGGTTGCATCGTTGGTCTAGTGGTCGCAAGCGCGACTGCCGAGCGTGCGGTCCTGGGTTCGATTCCCAGGTCGGGCCAAGTGTTATTGAGCTTTTTCCATCAGGAATTTCTCAGTAGTGGCCACGTAGGCTGCATTTATACCCGGTTGAGATTGAAAACCTTTTTCGGAGAATGGCTGGCTATAGCTTTATTAGACCAAATACGGAGCTCGTGCCTAAATAATAACAGCCGGTCGGGGTCGATCTTCAGGTTAACCCACACTTGCCTAGGTTTGTCTGTGGATGGGTGACCACCTAGTACATATACCGAGTTTCCTCGTGCCTCGTAAAACCGTTGATTGGTCCCGGCTGTCGTTTGTAGATCTTTGACAGTCGTTATAGGTCAGTGACCCGAAAGTCTGTGGTCAGGTAGGCAGTCGCTCCATGTAAAATACTGGTATTCAGCTGCATCCAGTTAGACTGGAAGCCGACCCCAACATAGTTGGGATAAGGCTAGTGGATGATGATAACGGATCCATTTTCATATTGTACCTTATACTTGAGTATGGATAGGTTCTTGAGGCGCACCTTGCCGGCTTGCCCAGTACTTTGAAGAACTGCTAATACAATATTTCAACCGTGACATCATGACCACTTAACATCAGTGCACCCACCCCATGCAGCGAAAGAAGATGTCGACGTACACTGTGCCCTCATAAATCTTGCTGGTTTTAAAATTTTGATTAAATTTTTCCTTTTTGCATTTTCAGGTCTAGTGAAATTGGGTGTCCACTGCGTGACGGGCAAAAAGGTGGCCATCAAGATCATCAACAGGGAGAAACTCAGCGAATCAGTGCTGATGAAGGTACTTTCAATTTTAATTTTAGATAACGTTCGAACTAAGCTTAAGACAGCGCCATCTGTTATTGAGTAGCTAAACTTGCAAAAACCGATTTAATTTTTTTAAAAAAATTGAAAATATTTAAATTCAGTTATAAATAATGATATTGTGGTAGAAAAAGCAAACAATATTTTTCGTTAATGACCAGTAGTGACAAAGAAAATGTAAAAATGTTTTAATTAATTTAATGCCATCTATTGGCAGTAATGAGAATTACAATTTACAATTTTTAATGACTTCTGCATAGGTAATAAAAATGTTCACTGTTGCATTTATTAAAATCAAAGTTTTATTTTGTTTTCAGGTGGAAAGAGAAATAGCAATAATGAAATTGATAGAACATCCACACGTACTAGGACTGTCCGATGTTTACGAAAATAAGAAATATTTGTGAGTATCTACATATTTATATTATTCGACTTCATCATTTCACGTCGGTTTATAATCTACATAGGAGAAGAAAAAAACGAGTTTTATAAAAATAACGGTGAGAGGTGTCATACAGTATGAGTGCCACAAATTATGCACTACAAAGCCAAACTCTTTCGAAATTTCCTATAATTATACAGACGCCAGCACAAGAAGCTACCCGAAACTGTCAAATTTTCCCAATCAATCTTGAACCTAATGCTTCGGCGATAAAGTTGAAAATCTATTAAAGAAATTTGACAGATTGTAGTAGCTTGATATGCTGGCGTCTGTACCTACAAAACTTAAGCCAGATGTGATGACCTGTATTTATTTTTTGACACGGTTGGCGCAGTGGTCAAGCGATTGACTGCTGCGCTGCATGTCGCGGGTTCGATTCCCGTACGGGACAAATATTTGTATGACCTACAAGTAGTTGTTCCGGGTCTGGGTGTTTTTCTATCTATAATATGTATGTATTTACAAAAAAAAAATGTATATATGTAGTTTATCAGCCATCTAGCTACCATAACACAAGCATTAAGTTGCTTAGCTTGGGACTAGATGGTGCTGTGTGAAAATGTCCAGGGATATTTATTTATTTAAACTAATATTATAAAGTGGTAAAGTTGATGGTATGTTTGTAAGTTTAGATGTAAATAAGGATAATCTTTGGAACTACTGTCTGTAATTCTTTCACTAATAGGAACATTTAAATTGTTCCGGTAGAATAATTTCCGACCATAGCAAGAGCGACGCCGCGGTGTAAATCTTGTATGTCGTAAAGTGAACTGAGTACTGTATGCATGTACAGCCTTTTCTAAAAATCGTCATTCATCATGAATTCATGATATTATCATGATGAATGACGATTTTTAGAAAAGGCCTACATCTCCAATTTGCTGTAGACGACGTTTTCTTGATAATAACGAGTCTTTAGCATTTTTATTTTTCCCTTGACAGCAATTTCTGATCCACTTTTCTATTTTTTTCCAGATATTTAGTATTAGAACACGTTAGCGGCGGAGAGCTGTTCGACTACCTGGTCAAGAAAGGCCGGCTAACTCCCAAAGAGGCTCGCCGATTCTTCAGACAAATCATATCCGCGCTCGACTTCTGTCACAGTCACTCTATATGGTACTTATCTCCTTTAATAATTCTTTCATGTAAATGTAAAGTCAGCAGAGCCTACTATATTGCGACAGTAAAAAATGAAAAAAAAAACTGCCGCATCTGTAGCGACATCTATCTAGCAACAAACGCACTGATATTATATTTGCAATAACCCGACAAAATCCATCGGGTAGTAGCTCACCAAACACAACACCCGTCTCAGTCGAGAATCCTTCCTTTTCTATGGAGGATGACGATATTTACACCCTGTTCCTCTTACACCTATACATCCCTACATGCGTAAATAGTGAAATGGGGGTGGTTGTGGTAGTGGTGGGGTCTAGTGAAGTGTTACTAGCATAGTTTTAAGGTTCTATTTACTAACACAATTAGTATTTTATCATATGTATGTTAGTCTGTAAGGTATATTTCTATGGTCCAAAGTAGCCTGAAAATAAACGGATGTAGTTGTTAAATTTCTGAATAATATTTTATTTTTATGGGTCGGCAGCATACCCATACCTACTTAAGGTATCGTAAGCGTAAGATTCATTCCGGGATTCTAAAAATCGAATCAAGTCTGAAAAAGAACTGTCAAAGACCGATGAATCTGCTGGATGCGAGACGCACAGCACAGGACAAGTCGATGTAACTTAGCGTAGGGGAGGCCTAAGTCCAACAGTGGGCGTATTATGGCTGACATGATGATGTTCATAAAATAAGCGTTCTGAAATCGGGTAGCTATAGGTTAAAGAGAAAAAAAAAATTAGATTACAATGCCTATTACTGCCATCTAGCGTCGAGTAGCGAAACTAAGGCCCGTATTACAGAACGTCACTCAATACTCAAGCATCATTTAAAACTAGTTTCAACCAATCAAATGGCTTGAATCTAGTTTTAAATGATGCTTGAGTATTGAGTGACGTTCTGTAATACGGGCCTTAGTCTATCAATTTCGAGCCTCACCTCATAATACCAGTACTAACTCAAAATACAATTTATTATTTTACTTTCCAGCCACCGCGACCTAAAACCCGAGAACTTACTCCTGGACGAGCGGAACAACATCAAGATAGCTGACTTCGGGATGGCCTCGCTTCAGCCGGCGGGGTCACTGCTAGAGACATCTTGTGGCAGTCCGCACTACGCGTGCCCTGAAGTTATTAGAGTGAGTAATATTGTAGATCTTTGACAGTCGTTACAGGTGGTCAGCGGCCCGAAAGTCTGACTATCAGTCTTGCCAAGGGGTTTCGTATTACCCAGTACTAACTAAGTTGTGGAGGTCAGATAGACAGTCGCTCCATGCAAAATACTGGTATTCTGTTGCATCCGATTAGACTAGAAGCCGACCCTCATCGTTGGGAAAAAAGTTTTTTATTTTTTGTCCTTTTGGAGATTAACCGGAAAAAACAGACCCGGTTAATCTCCGAAACAGCTGGACCGATTTTGACGGGACTCTTACTGGCAGATATTATACTTTTATTTTAGAAAAAGGATTAGGGCAAAAAAAATTAAAACTAGAAAATGTTAACAAAATCCAAAACAAATAGGGTAGTAATATTTTATAATAATTAGTAATTACAAGCGGACGCAGATCGCGGGTAACTGCTAGTTTTCAATAACAATTAACCGGAATATTCTGTCAATACAGTGGGTACCTTGAGTTTAAGGCCTCCAGCCAGGCGACAAAAACTTAGGAATTAATCGACTGCACGCAAGGGCACCCCCTATGGGGTACGAGCCTCGGCTTAGGGCGTCGCTTGAGGGAAGACAGCTAAAGAACAGGCTGAATTAGAACAATATCATTATTTCGGTACTGCGTTAAAACTACAGGCTCAGCATCGCGGGATGGTTCAAGCAAGGGTTCGGGGGGAGGAGTTGATGACAAGGAATAAGAGAGATCCTTATAATATAACTCGTCGGAGGAACCATAGAGCATTTAAAATCATCTACGATGCCTATGGTTATCCAAATGCGGCTCCTTTCTCATATAAACTACACTTGAGTAAACCCTCGCAGTCGCAGTTATTAAGCCGCCGATACCGGTACGAAAATATGCAAACGACATTCCTTACGGACTTTTTTGAATGGACGTAACGTTGTTTACCTTCGATGAGCCTTTACACTTATCTGAAGTATAATAAACGCTCTGCGCAACTGTACAACAGAATTAATAACCAAGTTTATCTAAGTATAGTGTGAATTTTATAACAGTTTTCATACTGTTACGTAATTTTTCAAAAATTTACTATTTCCTTTAGTTTGCATTACTTCCCAGAATTTGATTCTTAATAGAGACGCTATCGAATGGTGTAATAATACAGTTTTTTTTTACAAAATCAACGGGTTCGATTCTTGAATATCCAACAGTTTTAGTTTTCACCAAATCGGGTTCGAGACTCCTTTGTAATAATAAAAAATACCGCGACTGCAAAAAAAGTAGGTACCTATAGTAGATAAATGGAAAAATCCATAATGACTTCGAATCCACTCCACTCCAATCCCCACTGGGTCCCCACCCAGGCCCTCCTGTTCAACAGTAGCGATGAAGCAGTCAATAATGTCACGCCGGGCAACGACGACGATAATATCGTCGCGATTCTCTCGCTCGTGGAGACAGCCACTATAGGTTTTGTGTTAAGTTGCTTTACAGACTTCTCCCTGACTGAGAGACAATGACAGCTGTTAACCGTTAATACATTACTCAACAATAAAATGTCTGTTTCCTGTATTTATCAATGTAATTCAATTACTGGGCGTTTATGTTGTCAATTGTTAAATGAGACTTGAAAAGTGAGACAAACAGATGGCAATATAAATTCGAAGATATGGCAGTTACTTCCTTCAAGCCAATGGATTTTACAGCTAAAATTATAAGCAAGTTGCACATTATTTTTACAGAAGTTGTCTCCACAGCTTTTCTGGTTTCATAGCCATCATTGAGCTACTTGTATCCTCATAATTTAACATAAGTTTTATTTATGGCATAAATCAAGTTGTTAAATAATGCAGAATAATATTAATGCTTTCCAGGACACTACAAAAATAAAACACCAAAATCAATGGAAAAGTTTTTTAATACAACTCCGCGCCAAAAACTTGGCGGGAAAGCTTACAATTGACGCACAAAATGGCGTCGACAAAACAGTTAAACCAAAGTTTATTAAATAACCCATATCCTCGTAATCATCTAGTTAAGTACTTTGAACGCAAACCGGTGAACACAATTGAATCAAGTGGTGTAATAATAGGGCTTGAAATTGAGCGTGGGCTGTGGTGGTATACTCTTACTAGAGTAATATTAGTAGTAAGCGCTTTGCTTTCAAGGAATAAGAACCTGAAATTCCTTGAACACAAGCTAGTTTCGTGGTTGCTACTGAGAAATTCCTGACCTGGGAATCCAATCCAGCACGTCGTGGTCAGCAGTCGCGCTTGCGACCACTAGACCAACAAGGCAATGACCACACTATTCGACGTAGAATCGACTTGTGCCATCAAAAAGAACTTTATGTCTTTGCAATAAAAGTGAATAGTTCGACGCGATGTCGAGTCGCGTCGTCCGAATTAAAACGATGCGAAGGACGTCTGTTTCGCTTTTATTGAAGGGGCATAACATAAAGCTTATTCTGACATGTTGAAGCCGACTCCGAGTAGAATAGTGAGGCGAATCTAGTTTTGCGACTTTTTTCAAACTAAATATAATTTAATCTGCCCTGCTATGAGCAAGAAAATCATGCGCTGACCATAGTTGCATTTTTATACTTAAGATTATAATCAACTAGCGACCCGCCTCGGCTTCGCACGGGTGCATGTATTATACATTTAAACCTTCCTCTTCAATCACTCTATCTATTAAAAAAAACCGCATCAAATCCGTTGCGTAGTTTTAAAGATTTAAGCATACATAGGGATATAGGGACCGAGAAAGCGACTTTGTTTTATAGTTTATACTATGTAGTGATAAATTAACAATGTATATTAAAATATAATTAGCGAAATGTGGATGTAGGTACTATTAGGTAGGTATTCCTCTGCCTAACACTTCGGGGATTACAGCCGTGATGTTATGTATTATAATGTAACTACTACCTCAAAATAAAGTATAATCAGCAATGTTCCCACTGCTGGGATACACGCCTCCTCTCTATAAGTGGGAATGGGCTATAATCCACCACGCGGGCCCAGTGCGGGTTGGTAGATGTCACATGTCTTCGAGTTTTTGGTTCTAGGACATGTCAGTTGCCTCACGATGTTTTCCTTCACCGTTGAGGTTTACGAAATGGGAAGTTTACCAAATGGGAAGTAGCCGTTTTAAGAGTAGTGGTAATGAAATAAATTACACCACTGCTCCTTTAAAAGAACAAAGGAACACCATTTAAACTATGCAGTTAAAATAATGCTTAGTAACGATGAGATTACCAAAACCGGGGTTCAACAGGGTCAGATTAAACTCGACCTTTATACCGGAAAGAGACACCCCTAAATTAGATTATCAATTTCCGTTTCCTAAATGTGTTTTAATTACTCACCCGCTGTGCAGTAGCAACGTTAACACCAACTTTGAATCATACAAACTAAATAATATAATAAATGCGAAAGTAACTCTGTCCGTCTGTCATTTTCATGACTTATGAGCTGAACGGATTTAGATAAAATTCGGCACACGGATAGAACATAAATTAGGGTACCCTGCCTTCCTGTGGGTTAAGACATACATCGGATCCATTTTAAACAGGTAGTAGGTAAGATCCGATAGTTCTAGCTACCTTGACGCGTGCAAAAGCTAGGTTTAAATAATACGGTCAAACATAACATCACGCTTGCACAATCCTTCGGGAAGGTAGACAGAGGTGTATGAGTTAGTATAGTATAATAGTATTGTCAACCTCACACCTCTCATTTTTGACAACTATTCCCAGTAACTTCAAACATCTAATAAGAATATACGCGCATTGGACGTGGAGTTGCGGACACCAGCCCGTTATACAATACAATACAATACAATACAATAAGAATATACCACCATTTTAAAAGGTATTTATGAATAAGAGTCTGTCCACTTTAGTTCTGTGCCACAAATGCGTTTTTCTAGTCTAGGTTTTTCAGATCTAAATTAGTAGAACTTATATTTGCCTAGGGCTGTATATTATACTACATTTTAGTACATTATATTCTTTGAAAGTACTTAAAATTAACATGAAAAAGTTTATTTTCAAATTCAAGGACCATAGTTTAAAAATAACATACTTAGGTAGGTGATATTGCTACATAATCAGATTTTCCAATAAAAAGAAATATTAAAGAATGGTTTTGCAAAAAAAACTATATGTAACACTAGTTTTTTTTCAATCAACTTCATTATGTATAAAAAAGTTGAATGAAAGACTTATTTACTATTTGTATAATATATGCGAGTATTTGAATACATAACGTAGCTATCTAATTTCATTGAAAATGCTTAAAACCAAAATTGCAAAATCTTAGTTGTCAAATAAATTGTCTATCTGGTGCCAAAGTATTGAAGATTTTAGTCATTATAACTCACTACTTAAGAATCCAAGGAATGGCTACTTTGTACTTGTGAATATTTTTTATAATAATTGTACTTATTCGATCACCCGTTACTATAAAGCATTCTCAATGGAGCCAACTTTAAAAATGTAACAAAAAAAATGGTATGTACTTCTACAATGAGCAATTTTATTTGAATCACAGTCAAAAATGTCTTGAATATCAAAAAAATCACAAACCCTTTAAGCGTACTCTGGAATCTAGTTCTACTCTTAAAGAATTGGCTGACTAAAAAATTATACATTATATTTGTAATACCTAAACTTCACAATTACTAAATATTTGTTTCTAAAAATGAAGGCAATGTTAATCAAATTGGTCAGCCAAAGGTAAATACTAGAGTGTATGAAATGCAAAATGTAATAGAAAAATTTATAACTAAAAAATTACAAATCTTAAATTAACTATTTAGCTCCTAAAAATACCACTAATAACAGCAGTGAAAAAGTTAATAAACTAATCAATGTTTTTGTGTTAATTTTACCTGACTATGGTTTAATAAGAGGTTCAGTTTTTCGTAGCTGCTTACTTTTCAATAGCGATTAATTAATTTCTATAATGCAAAGTAAATAAATCACAGTAAAACCTAGTTTTTGCACACAAAATTATTTTGAACTATTGTTGTTAAATGAGAAACATTTTTCAATCAGAAATTTTTATCCATAGTCAGGGCCTAACTAATCGACACCTTGTTAATATAACGTTTAACAAAACTTAAGAAATATCAACAAACTTTTGTAACTATTTCACACAATTTATCATAATCATATTAATTAACTAATAATAAACAGACACATCTGAAATTCCTGATCCAGAAGTGACCAAACTTTTTGAGTTTCACAATCAATCAACAATATTATCAAGTAAAATAGATCAGAAATCCCAAATGTGTGTAGACAAAAGAAAATGGCGGAAACATCTTACCAATATCTACAGTCAATCGTCATCCACTCGCTGTTTTTTGCTGGTATTCGAAGGTGTCTGCGGTGGAGAGCAATTGGTGTCCCGACGCTTGCCGGAATGCCTTGCACAGTTAGTACCAGACTGACGATTAGAATGCGACTGTGAAGATTCTCTTGTAGGAGAGAACTGTTTCAGCATCTCAACATCATTGAATATCACCTGGGCGCCTCCGCCACAAGTAGGGACCACATCTCCCTTATACAACTTTGTTTCTAACTCTCCATCAGTATCCTGCTCTTGAGATATGAGGCAGTATTTCGACGTCCTCGAGTTGGCTATGTCTTTAACACTGGTTAATTTATTGATGACTTTGCTGTTGACGATATTAGGTTTCATTACTGTGCCCATAGGAACTATTTTGTTGGGAGCATGTTCGACCCAACCTCGGCCATCGGCGGAGATGGAACGACGATGTCTTGGGTTGGCGATGGCTATGCCACGACGTGAAGACGATGGAGTGTCCCTAGTTGTCTCCCTTTGATTGTGATTTGTCTGAGGTGCAGAGCTGAATGGTGTTAGTAGATGCGCTGGTAAAGCTCTAGGTGTAGACCCTGGAGTGAAGTTCCCGTCTCTATTACTTGTTTGTGCACCCATATCTAATGTTCCCTTGTTAAAATCATCATTATCTCCTCGGTTAAGTGCTTCAGCTATGATTCTCAGTCTGTTCTCCTTTTCTTCGATAGCATTCCTCAATCTTTCCTTCTCGCAATTTATTTCTTTTGCTTTCTCATGTTCTGCTGCAATCTTGTGATTGTATTTCCTTTCTAGAATCTTCTTCTGCTTTTCTTTGTCGAATTTGTTTTGGCTAAGGATCATCTCCTTTTCTTGTAATTCTCTTTTCAGTGAAGATGTGTATTCTGTCATTTCATTTAGTTTTCTCTGATGTGTGAGTGAAGCATTCTCTGTGGAAGTCAAGCGTTCTTCTAAAGCTCTCACTCTTCGTTCTGATGCTGCCAACTGTCCTCGAAGGGAAGCATTCTCGCTCCTGATTTCTAAAGAATCCTTTTCAAGGTCTAAAAGAGCAGATCTTAGCCTTTCATCCTTGATAGCTTTGCTGCGTTTCAGAGTTTCGTGACGACTGATTCTCATCTCCAAATGGGCCATGAGTTCTTTGATAATATGAGCTGCTTGAGAACTGTTGAGTTCTAGACTGGGGAAGTCAGGCCCAAGACTGTAGACAAGTCCCAGGTCCATCTCTAAGTCCTTGGCTTCAGGTCTAATTATGTTGTCACGAGCTGTTGTGAATAGTCTATTGGCCTTACGACGACCTGAAGTCAGGCCAATGTTAGCAGCAATATCAATGACCTGTGGCTTAGCAACTTCAACCTCCGCAGCCATCTCCGCAAACCTCATCACTTGGAGAGTCTCATCGTAATCTTCAGCTCTTGGGTTAGCACACACAACCATGCGTACTTGGCCTTCTCCTTCAAAGAAATTCTTAAACAAATGAGTGATCTTTGACTCTCTGTATGGCACCATATTGTTAGCACCGCTGATCTGATTCTCTCGTAATGCTTCCAAACAAGTTCTAAGTGTCATTAAAGACTTGTTAATGTTTCCGGCTTCTCGTAGACGTTGACCAGTGTTCTTGGTTCGGTTTGTGCGCTCACTGCCAGCTAGATCAACTAAGCTTAGCTGACTTATGTTAAGAAACTTCTTGTTCTGGATAACAGCTTCTCCCATTTCATCTACTGGTGCCTGCACCAAACGGATTGTAAATACAGAGTGGCTTCTGCTTGATTCTGCGTTCAATGAAGTGTGGGCCATTCTTTTACGCTTTAAACCCAAATAGAATGCTTCAAAAGCTTCTTCAGCAGACTTTATTTCTACTTCTGTTACACCATGAACATACATGTTGTGAGCTGCGTCTTCACGGATGATTTTTACAGGCAAGTTTCTACTTATCGGAGGCCCGTCTTCAAGTAAATCAAACACACTGTTGTTATAAATTTCCACATAGGTTACAAAGACAGCATATTGATTATCTTCATTAATACCCTCAATTTTAGTTACATCTGATGATGACATAGCTAAATCAGGATTTGAATGGTTCTTCCGTCCCGTTTTGAATTTGTGGAGTTCCTGTTGCCGTTCCAACATGGCTTCCGCCTCAGTTTGAATATCGAACATGTTCATTTTGTCAGGTTTGAAGATATATTTGTGTGCTTGAAAGTCGTTTATAGTTTTGAAGATAATATTCAAACATCGTGGTAAAATACCGCAATTTTGCGGTTCACCGGTCATTGTGAATGTTTTGCCACTGCCTGTGACACCATAAGTAAATAATAAGCCATTTTTACCTTTGATTAGGCCTTCGACTATCGGTAAGGCAACTTTGTCGAACACTTCTTGCTGGTTCGTTTCAGGCGGGAATACTTCTTTGAAAGTATACTTCATAGTCTTCGCATTCTCGTTTCTGTAGCTTATAGCTGTCGCAGGAGGCGTCAGGAGGACCATAGTAGGCGATATTATCTTCATACATGGTGAATCAGAGTCCCTTTGCATAGGTCGCAGTCGGCAATATACTTGTACCGGATCTCTCTCCCCAACTAGATTTTGTTTACTCCGCGCGGGCGTTCGCATGTCGTTTAATCTTTGTTTCGATTTGGCGGACTTCATTTTGAACGTATTTTGATATCACATTCACTATCACAAATTATATTTTTCAACGGATTGATGAAATCAAAGCAACGGTCGTTCATGAATTATCAATATGTTACAAACATTTTAATTATTGAATTGCGAGGTACGTGATCTCTTTCCAGCATGTGGGATTCGTATATTGCTGTCTCATGTAACGGCTGACAGTTGGTATCTGCCGCATTTGGTGGGATAATACTCAGCCGTTGAAAGTTGGTTTGACATAAGGAGAATGTTGCTTGAGTTCGAAATGAAATCTCCATAAAAACAACGCAAAAAAATAACGACCTTGACAGAGTTTCTTATTTACTTTCTTTGTTAATTTTACGAAAAATAGAATCCGATGATCAAGTGATGAAACATTATTAAAATTTTTTGGTTGAACTGTCATTATTCGTTATTCATGCAAAGTAACAGGCAATCATAATTCAAAATTCGTGATTTCTTTATAATTTGTAAAAGATAATATCAAAGTCTTCCATGAAATTCTTTTACAGCAATAATAATAACATGGCATTTTTTTAAATTGACGTCAAACGTTCTCATTATGTTATTGAATACCCTAATTAAAGGCAGCCATTACTAAAGTGGGCACACCAACGTATTACAATGCCGCCAACTTACGAAAGATTATCACGAATTGTATTACTCTGTTCCACGTACAATTTTCGGGGTGGTAGTTTGTTCTTGTTATAAAAGAAAACTGTGTATAAAAATAACTCAATTATGTCAGTATCAATTATTATCTAATCATTGTCTCTATAAATTACAAAATTCAACATTTAATAAATATGGCGGTGACAAAAAATGACATTTCTGATTTCGGTATCTTCACGCTGATTGTCAAGCAAAGCAATTAGTTTTCTTCATAATATTTTACAGTGCTGCAAAGATCTTTTGGCGCTTGATTGACATTATAGGGAAGGCGCTGTTGGTAAACATTAGCGAAATTATCTGTGGAAATTGTATTGAAAATGAGAAAATCCAAGAGTTAGTTCCTATTATGGCCCACGCACCATGCAGAACTGCGAGACTGCAGAATAGTTTTCTCGATACTTTGAAATATCGTCAGTACCTACCATTTACGGCAATTACAGAAGAAAACTATGATTACAAATATTATTATTATTTAACTTTCAGGGCGAAAAGTACGACGGTCGTCGTGCAGATGTTTGGTCGTGTGGGGTGATATTATACGCACTGCTGGTCGGAGCGTTACCCTTCGATGATGATAATTTACGTCAATTACTTGAAAAGGTTTGATATTTTTAATAAATTCTGGAACTACCTACGTAAATAATTAAACAATTGATTATCTATTACTTAATTAATTTGTGAAGTACTTTTTATTGTATAGATTTTTAAACTCGCATATAATACAGAAAAAAGTGATAAAAAAAACTTTATTTCTTGTACCAAGAAAAAACTAGGGATATATAATAAAAAACTACTATTTTTCTATTTATTTGTTTTTTTTTTATTTCTGGATGCACGGCAGTGCGCCAGCCAAGTTCGACATAAGATTAATGGCTTTCTGTTCGCTTTTGTTTTCAGGTAAAGCGTGGTGTATTCCATGTACCACATTTCGTTCCTCCCGACTGCCAACAACTTCTGCGAGGGATGATAGAAGTCAACCCTGAGAAACGGATGACGGTAAGAAGAAAAAAAGCCTTGTTTTATGTGTTTTGGAATACTTATTGTATTGGATTTTCTGCCGCTGGTCGCAAGCGCGAAGCTGAGTGTGGGGTCTTGGGTTCAATTCCTGAGTTTAGTAAAGTGTTATTGGGTTTTTCCATTAGGATTTATCAATGGCAGCTTGGAGTTTGGAAGATGGCGGTATGATACCCGCCTGTCTTGTGAATAAGATAGATCGACATCGAACGACTTGTTCCCATCCACCCCTATGACTCTGTCCCTTAAAAGGGTTAGATGGGAAGAGGTAGTGCCATAGCCTCCTTTACCACCAGCGTTGACATTTAAAGGGGAGGATGGCTTCGATCAAGTAATTTGTCTATGGATTAGATAGTCATCATTAAAAAAACATATGATTATGATAGGATGCCATCAAAAGACGCACTTCCCAAAATCACCCCTATTTATCACCCACAGCTAGCAGAAATCACCCGACACCCCTGGGTGACGGCGGGTGGACGCGGGGAGTTGGAACAGGAGCTCCCCATGATGGAGGTGGTTCAGACCAGGGTACTGCCGTCTGCGGATGCCATAGACCCTGACGTACTGCAGGCCATATGCAGCCTTGGCTGCTTTAAGCAGAGGGAGAAGCTTATCCAGGAACTTTTGAGTCCACAGTAAGTTCTTTGTTAAGCATTTAATTTTGTAAAAAAAAGTCCGCTGTCTTATACAGTGTGTATCAGAAAGATATAGGTAGTCAGATACAAGGGTGTGAATATACAGGGTGACTTTGAATTAATGCGACAAAATGAAATGGGAGCTTCAGTTACAGTAACATAGTAAATATAAACTGTTTTTTCTACAATCTAAATCGTTAAAAAAAAAATACGCGATTATCGTTATCAAAAGGTCCATTGATGTTATTATCTTTATTTAAGTACGAATTATCGTTATTCCAGCAAAATTAATATGCAAAATAAATAAGAAAAATTAAAGTATCAAAAAATCTCGTCCGACTCATCGCAGTGCTCAATAATTGTCGCGCGTCGTGGAGTACTCATGTTATTAGATGTTGCCGTTCATAGTCAAATATTTTTTTTAATTTTACATTTGATATTTTATACAGTTTCTTGACAACACGTATTATTGTATATTTAAATTTGTCGCATGTATTCGATGTCACCCTGTATACAAACTCAATGAACAATTTTCTCCAAAAAAATTTCAACTGTTTCTTACAAAATTTCAATGTCTACTCGATCCAAATTAAAAGGTTGTCGATTATTTTTTCGCGATTACGATTTAAGTCCCACGGAGAAAATTGTTTATTATTCTTATTACCACAGCTTATAACACACCTTGAATATGACTACACCTTTCTGAAAAGACAACACAAGATGGACTGCCAGACAGGGCATTCTTCCCCTCCTGAGCAGCCGTCAATACGGGCCTTGGCCCGTCAATACGGGCCTGTCTTTCTGTGGCTTTTCCAGGCGGTGACATGTATGTGATTGGTATGAATATTTCTGTAAGCGCGCCACTTTTCTGATACCGGCTGGAGAATGCTTAGTCCATTCAATTGTCAAGGCCAATTCCAAGTCATCCCGCCTTCTCCTTAGTGGTATCGCGACCCAGAGGCGTTGTTTCAGAGCACCAATGTTTTACCTGAAATGGAATCATATAAGTCATATGATATCTTATTATTATCATATTTATATGGATCTTTGTTACCTGAAATAAATGGTTTACTATTATTATTTAACGGTCCCACAGCTGGTTCGTATGCGACAGCCATAAAAAAAACATCAGCCAACCATTTTAAAAGTGGGCGTTTTAGTGTTCTCTTTTTGTCAATCTTTGCTATCCAGCTTCAGATCTTCGTTTTCTCTTACTCTGTCTGTTATTAGTTATCAACACCGTCTTTGTCAAAAGAATCGAGTTCGTCCGTCATCTCCGCATTAGCGATGGATGCTTTTTGGAAATCATTGTTTGCATTACTTTATTTATCCCATTAAATCCCATATAGCTCCTCCTGAATAAGACAGATGTGGATTTCCTATTTATTATTACTCGAACTACTGACTCAATGACAGCTGTGATTAAAGTATCTCAAGCGCTAATAGGTGGCGCTACTAGTACGTAAACAAGCCTTTTACTTCAGAAGTGAAGTTGGACTATCCTTATGTGCGACACTGCTGTGATAGACAAGTCATATAATTGTCGCCCGTAAGAGACTAACAAAATTGTAATTAATTATTGTTTTTATTAATTAATTTGAATTGATTTCTATGTATATTTGTTTATTTTGTAGGTATTTGTATTTTTTGCAATATGGGTTAGTACCTGAAATAAATGAATTTGAAGTAAAACACACATCGACATTCAACATGTATACATAACATAACAGATTTAAAATTAATCAGCATTTACTATCCAAAATCAGTTACTACGGAAAATGGGAGAAATTTAGTAAAATCTATCAGAACTACGCTCAATTTGACTAATCAATTGTCCTTCCACAGCCACAACACCGAAAAAGTGATCTACTTCTTACTACTGGAGCGCAAGCGGCGGAGACCCGCGCGGGACGACGAGCCTCGACCCGCCGCGCCCGCGCTGCCGCCCGACCCGCCGCGGAAGCGACTCGACACCTGCCGGGTAAGGAGCTTGGTATGGACATCTTTATAGATATTCTAGGGATAAGAAAGAACAATTTCTGTAAATGTATATAATAATATTCGGTTTGCGCAGTGGCTGAGCGATTGGCTGCTGCACTGCGTGTCGCGGGTTCGATTCCGGCACGGAACAAATATTTGTATGGCCTACAGGTAGTTGTTCTGTCTGGCTGTTTGTTTTGGAGATTAAATGATTTTAAACGCACCCACGATACAGGAGAAACTCCTAGTGTGGGGTTTCAACGTTTTTTTTCTAATAGAAGTCTGTCGAATTCACTGCCGGCTTCTCTGTTGCCCGATCATTATCATCTAGATCCTTCAAAGTTCTAGTGAATCTGTTTCTTCTAGGCAAGCATGTTCTGTATGATATTCCACTCTAGGCCGCGTCATCGGTTCGCATGAGGTGCGTGCGGCCAAACGCAAGCCTATTTAGTATTCAAAAATCAATTATTGTAAAATACTGGTACTCAGCTGTATTCAAACTCAAAGCATTTATTTAAATTAGACCATTACGGCACTTTTGAATGTAAAAAAAAAACAAAAAGAAGCGAAGCTACAGTCCCAGTCACAAGGTATAATAACTTGAGAGAGTACTGTAGTTGCACATTCCAAAGCGTAGATCTCTAATGAATGAAGAATGGGCAAGAAACTCCATGGACATTCTTTTAAATCAAAATATTGTTACAAAATCTTGGTTATATCATTCATGTTGAGATTATACATATAATTATGTGAGAACGATGTAGAAAGACGTGCATATCAAGAGCGTTCGGTTACAATGGAAGCTGACTCTAACAAACTGAGGAACAGGCTAGGCATATGAGCTTCTAGGGAGTCTGTCAGACTTCTACTGAGTTGATAATGTTGCCTTTCTTCTCTGCTGTTATTTTGTCATCTTTGTCTTTTAATATTACCTACTTGTAAAAGATAGACTATTTGTTTGTAATTATACACATTGTAACCCCACGTTTACATCGCGTCTATGTATAAAATATGTATTCTAATTCTGCTTGCTACCTAAGCCCTGTTTAAGACAAGTCTGGTTGAAAACAAAGTATCAGAATAAATATATAAGTGTAACTGCCCTGTTTCTAGCTTATGGTTTCAATCACGACTGCTGAGCCTGAGGTCCTAAGTTCGATTCCCAGGTCTGGTAAAGTGAAATTAAATTTTCCATCATGAATTTTTCGGTAGCAGCCACGAAGTCTGAGCCCAATTGATGGCAATAGGCTCGCCCTTTATTGCACGGGACTTAAACATAACTGGCGAAATGTGGGAGTACTATTAGGTGTCCTAAATCCTATAGAGATTACAGGCATGATGTTATTTTACAGGTAAACGGGCAGTCTGCACACTTTGGTCAGATCAGCGAGGGATCGCCCATTACGCCACGAAGATCACAGTATAGGTACGAAGTACAAATCCATTCCTACACGCTATTCGGTATGGGGGTAAGCAGTCATGTAGGCTTAGACATTTAGAAACACCTTCTGTTCATTAATTATTATTGATGTTATAAGGTAGTGTGCCGAAAAGTTTCTGTTAAGATTTTTTTTTCATTTTTATCAACAAATATGTAAAATAAATAAAAACACTGTAAACGGAACTACTCCACGTTCTATGACACTGACATTTGTGTCAGTAAGTACTTTTATATTTGAAAAATTGGATCGAATGAGAATTGGAGCCCGTTTCGTTCCCAAATTTGTTAACTTGAGAAGAAAAGAAAGAAAGAAACAATATTTATTTGTCGCAGGGACATGACGTGCCTACAAAAAAAAAGAAATAACAATAATCATAAGGCGCATTAAATATTATAAATACAACAGGACAGAAACAGAAAAAGAAAAGTTAACAGCTTGCACGTCGTGACTGCGACAAGCAGGCTACCACTCCGCATGATGCTGTGCTATGAAGGGCCCACAGCAGAAGGGCGTAAACTAAGCCAGAACTGTGATTTTTTGCTCTCTTACATCTTATTCGTTTTACAAATTAGCAGCATAATTTGTCACTTACTGTTACTGTATTCATACATACCTTTTCTTTCATTTCTAACATTACTCAACATTGTGTAAAGGACTCATGTAACAGCCAACAGAATAAAAACGATTCAGACCCAATTATGCCAAAACGAACCAAGCCACAACCTCTCAATATCTTTACAATAAAATTTAAGTGTCTGTTTGTTTGTTATTTCAAAATAACAGCTTTTTAATGAATGCTTATGAAAGTATATATTATATACGGTACAACAAAAAAAAAGTCGCAAGCGCGGACTGTTGAGCATGCGGTCCTGGGTTCGATTCCCAGATTGGGCATAGTGTTATCAAGAATTTCTTAGTAGCAGTCACGAAGTCTGGATTTTTGCCCGGTTGTTGGCAATCGACGAAATGTGGGTGTACTAACACATAATACACCTCTGCCTAACCTTTCGACGATTTAGGGCGTGAAGTTATATATGCAATGTTAATTATAATAATAAATAAATAATAAAAATAAAATAAAAAATAAAAATATTTTATTTGTTTATTTATTTAACACTTCAAGCACAGAGTACAGAGGTGGACTTAATGCCATAGGCAATGGGGCAATGAGTTTATTGTCAGGCATCAAGGCCCATAGGGTGTTAGTATTACATCTTACTTAAAAACTATGTTAGTAATATGAAGGAACACTAAAAAGATAAAAAAGAAAATCTTAAAAATTATGCATGGAATAGATAATGTAATTAAATAATGTGCTTTTATGTTTTAGCATAATCAGCCTATAATATTCTCCCCACTTTTCCTTCTTTCTGTAAAAAGGTTTACTATGGTTGGTTGGTTCGTTTTTGCACAACCAAGGCCATATCATCACGCCGTTCACCGGTAGAGTAGATAGGTAGTAGTGTGTGTAATATCTGAGGTTTGAGCACAGGTTTGGTCGCAGCAGGTCCGCCTCAGGCCGGCGCGGCGAAGGGCGGAGCTCCCCGCAGCTGCCTGCCAGCCCTCCAAGTGAGTAACGTCTTCTATACTTAGTAAAAAGGTACTAGCATAAGCATAGTCATACATCTACATTTTCCACAGACAAACTGATGGCAAAAAAACGTTAACTTTTTAATGGCCTAATTGGCTTTAACTTTTTGGCAAAGGCCTCCAAATTAATTTTCTACTTAATCGTGTGGTTAGTGCATAACCCGGTGTCAGAGCTCCGCTCATGGGTCTATGACTTGGCTTTTCTCTATCTCTCTATCTTATAATTGATATTTTTATCTCTAACCAGCAATATGTCTTTATATGGATGTTTTGCCATTACAAAACCAGAGTAATTATAGCTTTTTGTCTTCCACTCTTTAGCTGGTCACACTCCTCATCGGGTGTCTTCGTTAGGAGGTACACCTGCCACTCCAGGATCACCGTTGGGTATGTATGATACAACTACACTTTATTAGACCTCAAGGAATTAACAATTAACCCGATCGGAGTATCCATTGGCAGATTGGCGAAATTTGTGAATGAAGGTGTATATTATGGAAGTATCCAACTTCATTCATACTATATTTAAATTCTCGTAGCATATAAATGTTCAAAAATCCTTTCTCGGTGCTTACTTGAGTTATTTAAATGAAAGTTCATGCTTCTAGTCTCATCGGTTCAGGCCGTGACTTATTTGTCAGTGAATGAATTTAATATTTCTATTGAGTAAATCAAATCTGCTCAAATCAAATATTAAGTAGAAATTGATTATACAAAAATGTACTAACCCACATCAAAATACTTAAATAAACATTAACGGCCCGCCAAAGTATTGCCCATGTTTAACAAACCACCCATTAAATTAAAAAGATATATAAATGTTTACATTGTGGACAAATAGTGTACGTAACGCCTAAACGCAATAGCCGGCCGCGCGATTTAGTTCCGCGTTCTAAACTAGATGGCGCTGTAAGTTTACGTCACGTTTCTGAATCGCGGTGTTAAGATTCTCCGCCGTCGAACGACCCTCCCGCGGTACAGTAGTGAAATCATACTTACCTGGCATAGGGGAAACCGTGATCAAGTAGGCGGTTCCCCCAGGGCGAGGCCTTCCCATTGCACTGCGGTTAGGTTGACCCCTGCGATTATCCCTAATGTGGATAACTCGGATGCGTAATTTTTGGTAGTGGGGACTGCGTTCGCGCCGTCCCCCCAGAATTCTCAAGAATAACCCGCATCACTGGCTCTGTGCAAGTACGTAGCAACAATGTTACCTGTATGTATATGTACATAAAGATCACTGTATCAGCGATGTAATGTAAGGGCTGGTTACACCGACTGAAAAGTTTTTCAAAATTATGTTGATCTTTATTCCCGTGTAGATAGGGTTGCTATTGGACTGCAGATGTCAGAGACAAAAATAACTGTGAAAGGATTGTATATAACAAGTCGCTTCTCATGTGGGTGATCGCGTGCCCCTGGCTGGAGGCCTTACATTCAAGGCATCCACAGGACTAGCCCGGTTAAGCAGTAGCCAACCTCCTAGGTTGAACTGCGAGATGCCCTATCAAAAAAAAAAAAAAAATGTGGGTGATCGCGAATTTGAATGCGCTTATCACCATTATTCAGAGAACTTATTCCGAATGTCTCATAATGTGTTGCTGTTGGTACAGAAGCACATCAAGCTACTACAATCTGTCAAATTTCTTTAGTAGGTTTTAAACTTTATCGCTACAGCATTAGGTTCAAGGTTGATTGGGAAAATTTTACAGTTTCGGGTAGCTTGATTTGCTGGCGTGTGTACATGGGAAGGTTTAGGTTGACGTTTAAATGTTCAATGTTGAGTCAAATCATAAAAACCATTCATGTAGCAGGGCCCGGCCGGTATAGATACAATAAATAATTAGACTTAGTTCTGCCAAAATGTACTAACCCACATCATAATTTCTCCCATTTCCGAAGTAATTGTACCTAATGATTTTAGTGAGTTAAGGCTGATTAAATTTAAATATTTTCTAAGCAAGCTTTTATGTTGCACATGAGTCTATTTTTACTGGATAGCTAGTATGTTGGACTAAATTAACGAATTTAACTGAATTGATAAGAGATTGTCTGTGGATTAATTCATTTTGGCAGAACTACGGTGGTCAATTTTAATTTAAAAATAATACGTGAATTGTGTGCCTTTCAAATACAGTTCGTGGCAAAGTACTTTATCGTTCCAAAGCCGCATTCGGTTTAATTTAATGAGTCTCATTAATGATCTAGAGGGTTCTGTACGTTTGAAAGAAAATACAGAATCCTTATAGGATCACTCGTGTGTCAGTCTGTCTGCTCGTCTGTCACAGCAGAGATGCTCGGAATCTGCCGGACCGATTTAGTTGGAATTTGGTACATTTAATATTATAATTTTTTAAATTTAATTTCAGCGTCCCCATCGGTTCGGGAGCATCATCACCAGAGAGCGAACTCTACAGGACCTACAATAAGTCTTAATATTAGTAAGTTTCGTCAATAACTAATTTAATATGTGATGATCCGATGAGGAGTGTAACTGCCTTGTTGGTCTAGTGGTCGCAAGCACTATAGCTCAGCATGAGGTCCTGGTTTCGATTCCTAAGTCGGGCAAAGTGTTCTTGGGTGTTTCCATCAGGAATTTCTCAGTAGCAGCAAGGGAGTCTGGATTTGTACCCGGATGATGTCACCGGTACAAAGTCCAATACCCATCGTCGAAATGTATGTAACAACAGCTGTTTTTTTTAAATCACCGATGAAAAATTTCTATGTAGGGGGTTCAGAATGATGTAGTCAGGGTACTGAATACGTGAATACACCCTGTATATCATTCATAGATTTAAATTACTAGTTAAAGTTCTCACGGAGTAAAATATAGCCGTTATTAACAAGTAATCATAACCACAGGTGGCGAGCCTGGTGAAGCGGTGATTATAATAAATGAATCACCGATAATGGGCTCGTCCGTGGCAGTGCGGCCGCACAGTCCTTCGCAATCGCATCGAGGTATGTGCACGGTAGAAGCAGCGCCAAGTTCTATTTTCATCACAGTTTTTTAGAAACATGTTTTTTTGTCAGTCATCCATCATACCTATCTTCTTTTCATTCTTTCTGCCAGTTTATTAGTTTGTATAATTATTAAAGTTTAAGAAAATGTTAATAAATATTATGCATAAATTGGAATTAATTCGAACGGTGTCTCGTTGTGAATCCGCAATGAATTACCTATTTTAAAAACAAATGAGTTCGCTTTCAAATTGTCTGCGCTCACTTGAGTGAGGTTCCAAGTGACCTTTACAGAATAGCCTCTCTTTATTTTCTTGCTTAGGGTAGATTTCTACCTCCGGAGAAAAAGTCGTGAATATTTATATTTCATTGTTAAATTATAATGTTTACAGTGCGTGAAAGATCATCTCTACCGGGTCCAACGAGTGGACCTCAGTCACCTGCGCAACCTTCACTGTTCCCCAACTTAGGTACTATTACGAGTAAGTACATAATTTTTATCAGTTTTGGTTTTTTAAACTTTAACTCTCAATTAGAAAAGGAATTGACATAGGTACGGATTACATTATATTGTGTAAGAAATGTTGCTATTATAATATTATGATAATATTTGCGACCTGCCCGTTCTTCGCACGGAGACATCGAACCCAAAACTGTATTGTATTGATTTAGCCCCTCTCCCAGGTGTGGGCCCGGGCGGCGCGGCGGGTCCGGGCGGCGCGGGCGTGGCAGCTCCCTGGCGAGTACGGCTCGCGACCATCAAGAACTCCTTCCTTGGCTCACCGCGCTTCCACAGGAGGAAAATGCAGGGTACCTACATTTATAATAAACTAATCAGTCCGTTTAATAGGCCCTAAAATATAATATTAAACTTGGAACGGTCGCCGTCAGTTGAAACCGGGCGGATTATTTTGATTGTTTTTTTCCACATTGTTCTCTCATACACAAAATTTAATTTTATAGTATGGGGTTGGCTTTCAGCAGTTACTGGGTAACACCAAAGCCCTTGGTAACAGTGGTCGTTGGATTTTCAAGTTAGCTGAACACCCTTAACCACATGACATGTTTATGAAATATCCTAATAACTAATACTATTAAAAGTAAGATCATCTAAAAAACATTCATCTCTGTTCCACAGCATCATCAGAAGAGGTTCACTTAACTCCAGAATCGTCTCCGGAACTGACGAAGAGGTCCTGGTTCGGTTCCCTCCTACTGTCAGCTGACAAGGAGGAAACCTTCACTGCTCTTGTGAAAGGCAAACCTCTAGCAACAGTGAAGGCTGACCTAATACATGCTTTTTTGAGTGTAAGTACTACTTATCTTGAGTGAAAGCCTGACAATTTGTTTTTGAATGACATGTCAACTTTTGTGGTTGTTTGTTAAACTGGAGAGTTTCTTCCGCCACTTCTTCTCAGCTGCAAAGTGCGGGCGTTTTGGGGAACTGTGTCTTGTTCATTTCGACGATCGAAAAGAAGTAATTATCAGCCTAATTTAAATAAATGGCTTTGATTTTGGGATCTTCTAATTTTTCAACTTGGTGGTCCGACGACCTAATAAACGTGGCTGCGAAAGGTTAAAATCAGAAGGCCAAGAGTGTAGTAGCGGTGTTTGCTGCAGTGTTAAACTGTATTTACCAACTAAACACGGTTGTTGCAAAAGCTTAAAGTGGACCAGTAATCTATGTATTTTTGCCCGAGCCATATTGGTTGTTTATTAAACATGGACATGATGCATACTTAAAACCTTCTGCATTTATGACTTATTGCCAACATCATCAACACCTGGGAACAGCTACGAACTCAACTATGTTGAGCTCGGCTTCCAGTAACCGGATACAGTTGAATACTAGTATTTTATATGGAGAGATAGGTACTATAGGTAGGCCTATCTGACCCAGTTATAGTGCTGGGTGATACGTTTCCCCTTGGTAAAACTGGTTTTCTTTTATGACTTACTGCCACCATCAATCTGTAATTCAACGTCCCAGCCAACTGAATACCTACAAGGTGTAAACAGACCCTTCACAAAGCCTTCAACCAAGCATTCTGTGGATCAAACTAAGTAACTGTACGCAATATTTTTTTGGGGTGGAAAATCACGTTTTACGGTAGAACTCAATGTAACGCACTTAAAACATAGTGCTGATGGATGCATTTATATTTAAAGTAAAGTTGTAAAATTTGACCTCCAATATGTCCGTAACGAGAAGGTTTCCAGGTATATCCAGAACAAACAAAATATCGTAATGACGGGGGGAACTAGTGTTTTTCGGCTTCGTTAAAGGCTCTACAACCATTATTTAACTATGGATTAACCTTAAACTTGCAGATAGCAGAGTTATCCCACAGTGTGCTAAGTCCGATGTCCTTTCGAGTCGAATACAAAAGAGGGTCAAACGCGCCCGCCATGTTCCAGAGACATGTTAGGTTTCAGGTAAGAACTGTGTCACTTCTCTAGATTTTTCTCGGTCCTATCATACCTACTCAGTTTTATAGAGGTATGAGGAACAGGGTGTGTAGTTCCTCATACTCCATTGAAAAGGGAGGATCCTCCGACCAGACAGGTGTTGTGTCTGGTGGGCTACTGCCCGACGGTAGTTTTCACATACACACAGTCCTTTCACCGTTATGTTGCCTATGGCATGAGTAATCTAACCACAATCGTAGAGTTACGGGTAGTAGATTGATGAGATACGAGAATACAGATCACTGTAATTTCGGTAGACTTGTAAGTGACATCAACCTTATTGCTATGTGGGTAAAGATTACGGTGATTTTACAGTCATGACATGTAAAGTTAGGCGTAAAATAGTTGTGAACGGACTATACCTACATATGTATACCTACGTACGTCAAGTGTACTTTATATGTGGCCTCAACACAACTTTTCCTTCCCTGAATGGGAAGAGAGCTTTGCCCAACACTTCAGTGCAATCATCATCTGCCTAGACTTTTCCTAACTTCTAGTCGAAACGGAGGAAGCTGAATACCATTATTTCACATGGAGCGACTCCCATCTGACCTCCACATTTGAACTCAGTTGTTAGGTAACATGATGCAAGAACAATTTGAATACGTCTTAAAAATGTTCCTCAGCAGTGTTATGAACGTTAAATTAAAATAATGTCATTGTGGTTTCAGGTCGACATTTCTACAATAACGAAAGCCCCAGGAGAGAACGGCAAGGAGTATTTATATGCCATCACCTTCACATTACTATCCGGTAAGTTGTACAGTTAAAAAATACTATTAAGTAACTGCAACTTTTTGAATAGTTAAAGATTTAATAAATTGGCAAGGACTTGGCGCTTCAGCTATGCACTACCGTGCACCCAGAGATTTTAGTATGTCATGAAACTGTCTGAATATAAAAATGCGAAATAGCTAAACAGTGTTATACCAATACTTGCTTAGTTTTGGTGTACTTATTATATCCTTGTTTAAAAGCCAATGTTCAAAATTGGTGCTTTTGCTGGTTCCGACTGTCAGTACTGAAAATTGCATTACCTTAAAAGGAAAACAAATAGGTTAGGAAATTACTTTAAATCAGCCTGAACTGAGAGAACATATTTGATTGGTGATTTTAATGAGACTTCAGGGGGACATTCGAACTATGGGCTACTGCCAAGCAAAGGAAATGTAACCTCAATTTTAAAGTAAAACGGAGCTGTTTAACTATTTCTTTAGGGCTTCGTGTACATAGCTAAGTTACTGTGGTTTTAAACCATGTACCCTTGCTTCTGTAGGCAACATCCGGCGCTTCCGGCGCGTGTGCGAGGTGGTGCAGTCGGCCGTGTGCCGCGCGCCGGGCGCCGGCCGCGCGCCCGCGCTGCACCCGCCCTCGCCGCGCGCGCAGCGCAGGAATATACACCCACATGGTTAGTTTAACTGTGCTCAATAGCTTTCATTGTTATTCAATACTATGTACATTATATACAAACTACAAATGGTAGATCTAAAATAATAATTAAAAATTAAGACTAAAAGTAATTACAACGACAACAATAGGACACTTACGACGTCAAAGTACTCCTCCGCATCGCTGTCATCCGGGAACGTGCCCAGAAGACTGCCACGTTAAATGGCAATGCTATTTCTTTCTTTGTTCATAGAACGAGCCAGCCCACGCGAAGTGTCGATCAGTCGGCGAGAGATTTCCATAAAAAGGAAACGCGCACTCGACCCCACGAACCGAGCGTTTCGACCCCAAATGGCTGAAAAATTTAGCTATCAATAAGCTTTCACTTAATCTAAAATACAAGTGTGGCCAAACGCCTCATAATAATTATCACATTATTGTGAGGCGTTTGGCCACAACATATTTCATGTTGCGTCGTATATGCTAAGAATGTTTCTGCAGGCGCTTACGCATTTTTTTTAAAGATTTTTGTTATAATTTAACGGTCATTCTACCACTCTCGCACTGTACACACGATTGTTTTATTTGGACTTCAAAGTAAGCCTCAGTCTAAATAAATGAAGACTGTTTCCACTACTTACTTTCTTGGAGAAAAGGTCTTCCTCTTATGTACTCATTTGTATGTCAGCCACATGCAATTGCATTTCATTCATCCCTTTTGTTGCCAGACATTCTGCTCTATACAAGACAGTGGTCTACGTCCACCAACTGTTTCTAATTTCCCAAAAACTAATTATTCTTTGTGACATATTACAGCGGTGGGCGAGATCCCCGACAGCCCGGAGACCCCTCACCAGCAGTCAGACCACGATAGCGACTCGTCAGTGTTCGACACCATCAAGAGTCCTACTAGCCACACTTCTATAGACCAGCTAGACCAAGTAAACCTCATCATTATCTGCCTAGCCTTTTCCCAACTATGTTGTGGTCGGCTTCCAGTCTAACCGGATGCAGCTGAATAACACTAACAGACACTAACAGTATTTTACATGAAGCGCACAGCCCATTTAGTACTACCCTTGGTAAGACTGGTTGTCAGACTTTCGGGCTACTGACTACCTGTAACGAATATCAAGTGTCAAAGATCTTCAAATGGCAACCAGGAGTAACGGCTTACTTAATGTGTTAAGTACACACTTATTATGGAAATAAAAAAAAGGTTGCCAGAAAAATAGTTCCATTTCAGCATTATTTACCAATATACAATGTACCTTTTGATGTGAAAATATTTTAATTTTAAATCTGTAATATTTCAGAACGGTACACATCCGCTCGGGTCGAGTTCGTCCGTCACCAGCGGGTCCAGTGGATACAAAGTAAATATTTATAATATTTAACTCTTTATTTTTAATCGTAACACTGCGCTCGAAAACGCCAATCGTTGACGTGGCTCAAAAGGCTGCCCAACCAAACCATTCATGACACACAAAGGGCGCTTAAAATCAATTATTATTCATCACTTTAATAACGAAAAATAATTTAAAGAGTTTTAAACAAAGAGTTAGAAACGCGCGTAAAACCATCGCATTCAACGCATCAAGTCACAATAAATGAATGGAAATTGCTTTCTGAATGAAAAAAATGAATGGAGGTACGAAAGAATGAACATTTGAATGAATGTGCTAGTGACAGAAGATTAGTTTATAATTAGTTAAATTGTTAGGGACTCTTTAAGTATTTTTTATTAAAATGAGAGCTTTCACAGGTTTCATATTATGCAGAGCAAATTAATTAATTGATTGAATAAATTGTATACCTAGTGCAAATATGAGAAAAATGGGCATGAAGCGAAAATGGTGATTGTGGTTTTGTTCTCGTCTATTTAAACTAATAGTCATCTTTACAGAATGTTTTCGTTAAAAATGACTATTAGTGGTATGATTAATGAATGAAATATGGAACAATAGAATGACAGAGTACGTATCTATTTTTGACAGGTATCGAGTATCCCAAAATAATGCTTCTTTTTGCGTTTGAAAAAAATAAAATGAATGGCTGTTCTGATCGAAAGAGTGAGTGAACGGTTGAATGACAATTACCTTTATGAATGAACTACTGAACGATCGAATGTCAGAGTGATTGTGGCAGCTGTCAAGTATAGTCCCGTATTGCGTGTACATAACAACTTGGCAAGTAACAAGGCTGGTCCCGGCAGCAAGGCGCGCGAGGTCGCCGCGCCGCAGACCCCGCCTCCGCCTCCCTCGACCACGAGATTATGAGCTGCGGCAGAGATCTGCCAGGTTAGTGCCTCATCAACATTAGGTACTTATGATTTATAGCAAGGCTGCTCAACCTATTTTGCCGGTGGGCCAACATTTTGAATCAATGTCTTTATTTAAGCTACAGGGTGGCAGGGTAGAAAACAAAGAGGCAGGTCTCAGTCTGCCGCCCGGAGACCCTTAACTTAATTGAATTTTTAATGTGCCTCAGGTTGGCTGGACAAATCTTCAAAATAGCTTGCATTTAACTAGGTCAATAGGTCACTTTATGTGACGGCTAAACACCCTTATTTCAGAATTTGTGACGCTACAGAATCTTAGATAATTGATCGAAAACGTGTCCAGCCATCTTGAAAAACCACTTTTCGCTGGTCTCTCAATCTCGGCAACGGAAGTGATTTTGACGACTTTTTGCATATCAACGGGCGTCACATAAATTTGTGACGGGCACCGAGCTAAAAGTTTTGTGATAAGTACAGTGGTTTAGTAGAAAAGTGCAAAAATCTGTTTCCAGCCATCTTGAATTTACGTATAATACTTATGGCTGGCACTTCCGAATCTCAATAACGGGGGCGTTTTCGAATATGGTTCCTTTACTAATACTTGGTGACGCAATGTGTGACAGTAATAACGTTTGATTTATGGCGTCACATGTAAGGGTTTACGAGAAATCAATAAAAACTTAATGTCCAGCCAACCTGAGTTCAAGATGGCTGGACACATGTATCTCCACTGCCTGATGATCTACGACCTTCAAAATGTGTTCAAAATGTTGTAACGGGGACGATAATGATAACCTGAAATTGTGACGGAGAAACTTTGCGTAGTTTCAAAGATATTGATCATTTAAATTTCCCCATACAAACACTGCAGTAGGGTAACCAATATTGTAGGTTTTATGTAGGACAAGTATATTTTAAGGTGTTTTCTTTAATGGACGAAAATCCGTGTATTGGTGATACTAATACGAACAACTGTAGATATTTAAATCAATAGAAGACAAAAATTTAGAAGTGAGGAAGTGGGGGGGTGTAATTTTTAAATGTTATTGATTATTTACGTGCAGATATCTATTATTTTTAGTAGGTATATATTATGTCAGGAGAACTAAACTAATGCTCTGAAGGTATTTAAATGAAAAAATAATGTTTGCTGTAAATAAAATCACATTTATTTATTTATACTTATACAGCGTTTTTTTCTTGAGATATTTTTTTAGTTTTATTTGCGTCCAATATTAAATTACTCATTGCTAATTTAAGTTCCTCATCTAAAAATTCTATATGAGTCATAATAAAATTATCTAGTCGGTGTCGAGTTAATTTAGTTCGAAATATTAATTTTTTTAAGGTCTTAAAATAATCTTCCGCAGCTGAAGAAGACGGAGCTTTATTCTCATTTTAAAAAATAGGACACATTGTTTGACCACATCGGCAATTTATTCAAAAGTCTTTTGAGTAGGGCTATATACATGGGAAAGTACAAATAGTTATCTACATTACCGGGTTCACATTTAGCGACATTTTATTTTTCTTTACTCACCTGTTCATTGAACCAATGTAAAAATATATTGTCGTCACTAATCTCATCATTGTCATTAAAAAGAGAAATTGTATCCTCTGCTGGGTCATCAATTAAAGTATTAGCAAAAAGTTTGTCAAGTTTGTGTTTCGTCATTTCAAAGACGCCTGTACTTAAATCATCCTTCGTATATGTCTCAATAAAACAAACCTTAATTAGGTTCACAATTATTTCTTTTATTACTATGAAGAATCAGATCTCAGAATCAAAATCAAATACAAAGCAGGTGTGGATGCTACCGGCCAATTAATCGATTAAAAAGAAATCCTTTATTTATGTAAAATTATGGTCACCTCACAATATTAATGGATGTTTGTATGGGAAAATTTAAATGGTCAATATCTTTGAAACTACGCAAAGTTTCTCCGTCACAATTTCAGGTTATCATTATCGTCCCCGTCACAACATTTTGAACACATTTCGAAGGTCGTAGATCATCAGGCAGTGGAGATACATGTGTCCAGCCATCTTAAACTCAGGTTGGCTGGACATTAAGTTTTTATTGATTTCTCGTAAACCCTTACATGTGACGCCATAAATCAAACGTTATTACTGTCACACATTGCGTCACCAAGTATTAGTAAAGGAACCATATTCGAAAACGCCCCCGTTATTGAGATTCGGAAGTGCCAGCCATAAGTATTATACGTAAATTCAAGATGGCTGGACACAGATTTTTGTACTTTTCTACTAAACCACTGTACTTATCACAAAACTTTTAGCTCGGTGCCCGTCACAAATTTATGTGACGCCCGTTGATATGCAAAAAGTCGTCAAAATCACTTCCGTTACCGAGATTGAGAGACCAGCGAAAAGTGGTTTTTCAAGATGGCTGGACACGTTTTCGATCGATTATCTAAGATTCTGTAGCGTCACAAATTCTGAAATAAGGGTGTTTAGCCGTCACATAAAGTGACCTATTGACCTAGTTAAATGCAAGTTATTTTGAAGATTTGTCCAGCCAACCTGAGGCACATGAATTTTTATTCTTTTTTTTTGTAGGGTCATGGTCTACTCCGGCCTAATGGTTAAAATACGCCATTGTCACGCATTGATTGTGAAGATAATTTAAGTATCATTGAAGTGGTGCTTTTTGAATTTATGGAATTTCTAGCTGGCATGTTGAGAACTACTTCAAATGCGTTGGCGCGGACCTGAGGTTCAGCAGCCTTGATTTATAGTATTCGTTCTGAATGTTAATTATTAGGCCCTGAGCAGATGACGAACTATTTATTTGTGCGCTGGACGGAAATGACCGCTGATATCCTGTCTATTGCTTGCCGCGTTATTTTATCATCTATTGGTGTTGTAAACTGTCCGCGTCAGTCCATCGCCTGCTCAGTACCTAAGAGACAATTTTAGCAGTCCACAGTTTGATTTTTTAAATTACTTTTATTTGTTTAGTTATACAGGGTGTAATACAACGGTGCAAACGGATACCATGAAATCAGTTCACGATTCTAGATTTCCGCCAGAAAGAAATAAATTTGCTGTTTCATACAAAACTGCATTACCGACACGGTCAAAATGTATGGAAAAATAGTTTTGTTTGACTGGGGGAGTCTAATGTATGTGCTCAATTCATGGTAAGTTTGTGAGCCGATGACGCACATACATAATATATACTTACACCGTGTATAATAAAGGCAATAATTAGGTATATAGTTTTATGGACGGATCAACAATTTTGATTTTTAAATTAGATTTGTCTTTCTGGCATGACTTTTTTAGTTACATCTCTTTTTTATACCTTTCAGTCAGTACTACAGTCACAAAAGGCTGAATGATTAAGTTAAAAAAAAAAATTGTTCATGATAGCTACATAATTATGTATTGGCATGCCTCCAGAAGTTTTTTTACTAAAGTAAATTCTAAAGTTGTTTGAAAGAGCGTGAAAAAAAAACGAATAAAACAAAAAATCCATCCCATTCAATCAGAATCATCATTACACTCTCACCCCGATCTCCAGGCACACACACCAAGCGTTCCTCATCTGAATGTCGCGAGGCAACATCGTCGCCTCGTCGCGGACTCGACAGCCGCGACAACTCCATCAAGGACGAGCTGCGGCGCAACAACTCTCTGCGCGACAATCGCCGCGACTTGTTGCAACGCGACAGAGATGTCGCACCGCCTACTACATCGATTGCGTGAGACTAATCTTAGAAAGTTTTGGCGAATTGTGATGGGGAATAATGAGGAGTGAGAAAAGAGGAAATCCCCTTTTTTGGGGTAATTGCTAGGCAGACAGACTGTGTGAACTATATAAGAATACTTCATACCGTGGGTAAAAATATTTGCCAGTCGGCTAGACAGTAGCTGACGGCCCAGAGAGTAAACATGACTCCAGAGGACCCACCACGGCGTTTAACAGGACTGACATAAACTTTTTGGTAGCTTACATCAATAAAATGATGTTTTAGACATTTCCGCAATCGTTATGGCTGAAAAATGTCACTAGGTCCTCAAGGGGCTATTTTAATACAACTAAGATGACAAATGACGGTTGATATCTGTCATTTGCACGTCATTCTGAGCGAACGCTTGAAATTGAAAATTAAAATAAATTAGCTATTGAAATTATTAGTAAATTGCTAAAGCAAAATAATGGTTGCTTGTTTTGTAAACTAAATTAATCAACCCCATTGAATATTGTGATAAAGTTTCAGTGCTGTGTTATTTTGCTTGAGAAATGAAATATACATACATTTTAACCATTTAGTGGTTTAACTTACCAAGGAACCATGCAAAATAACAAAAAAAATATAAAATACATGAATGTCCTAGCTTGAATACCAGTCATTACTAACTTTTTACAGAAGAAAATTATTTAAAAAAAAACTGAAGCATAATACCTATCTTTTTGAGAAATCTCTTCATACTACTGAAAAAATAAATTCATGGGTTCAGTCTTGATATTTTATACCGTAGATACTTTTGGTACCATTTTTCCTATCACCTATATTCCCCATCACATTCGGCCATGGCTAAAACGCGATGTATGTATTCTATACAGAATTTGTCGATTTCCCTCCAAATTGAGCTAGACAACAACTAAACAACACAGAAATGTCTATACGGCCTCAATTACTAGAATCAATAACCAAGTTTTATGAGAAAACCTGATGCATGAATGAATGTGAGTGTCATCCTAGTGTTTCATTCACTCATTCATCGATACTTTGAGGTGACTACTTACTCCAGTCCATACAATCTAATTTGATTAAAATGACAGCAGCCAAAGCCAAAATCAAGGGACTAATAGGTTTGATCATTTCTAAAAAAATAATTACAAATGCATATTAATGCAGTCAGTCTTTTACGCTGTGTAAATATTGGTAATTTATTAGAGCCAATTAAATTAAACTATAAAAAACATAGTCTAAATAAAATTATCTGTTATTTTAAGCTTAAAGTTAAATTTTATGAACTATAATAAAATAATAAGTTAAAAAAAACGGATAAATGAACGAAACATTAAATCCAGTGAGTCTGGCGTATCATTCACTCTTTTATTGATACTATGAAGATACTTTTACAAAAAAAAAGTTAATAAAAAAACTGATGAAGAACTAGAGATGTAATCAAGGACAGTGAGTTAAATAGACACCTACATCGTTCATCATTTGTTGAAAATTCTAAACCTCTTTTCTGATAACGAAGAATAATGCAGCTTGGTTACCTTATGTTTTTTTTTGTCTAACTTTGAAGTGTAATAGCCTTAACCTTTGTAGTCTAGCTCAGTTTAGGATAGTCATTTACCTACAGTCATTTAAGTAAAGTAATAACGCGAGATTCGTTCGTGTCGTAACGATGGGTACGGTTCTGTCTTTACTGATTAATGAGTAGCTTTGGCCAAGAAAGTGATAGGCTACCACGAGAAAAACTTTTAAGAAACAAAAACAAACCATAAGGAAAATGTTTTTTGTTTTTTCTTTAACACGCGTATACTTTAGTCTGCCGTGTTGATTTTTGTTTTATGGTTCTGTCAAACCGAAACGGTAGGGACGAAATGCGGACACGACTCTGACAGATAATGTACCTACTGAAATAATGGGTGTAAAAAGAACCTTAACCAAGCCGAAAGGCAATTTTTTTTTTTGTTTAGGACCATACCTGCGAACCTTCTAGTTGCGATATTGGAGGTCAAAGTTCCAATATTTTGTTTTTTTATTACTAGTTTTTAATGTTATAACTTTTCTATAAATACCTCGTTTAATACACGTTGTATAGTCAGTGTGAGTACTGAGTCCGTAATTTGTTCGTACGTCCGCAATCTAGTGTCTGGCCAGGCTCTATTCATCCGTGAAGACAGAATATGTGGTGAAGTGCACAAAGTTCGGATAAGACTAGTTCGGAGAAACTACAAGTTTTTTGAAACGACTGTACCTACTTCCAAATCATTAAAAAAAATTATAGTTGACACAAAAGCTTCCTAATTGACACCACTTTTGCAACAAATCGATTGAAAAAAAAACACATTTGGCATACTCCCAAACCAAGTTTTTGATATTTTCAAAGTATGAAAAAAAATACATGGTGTTTTGAAAATGTATTTTGTTTCGTGTAAATTATATACATATTGAGATTTTAATTATAATTAAGTATTTTGGAGGAGTGATTGTAATTAACAAAAAAAAAAAACTTTTTTATTTGATTGTGAAAACATCAAGCGAAAAATATTTTTAACTACACCATAAAAGCCGGAAAAATAATGCAAACTATATAAGTTAAATATTTTAAGCAAAATAGTTCATTATTTTGACTGGCTGAAGGTTACAAGTATGAATGATATGCATAAGTACATGATGTAACAAAAAATCCAAATATTTAGGAAAAAAAAAACTGTTAAAATAATATTTTTATTTGGAATTTTGTTACAAATGTAAAAACTCGCCGATCGAGAAAAAAAAATGTAGCAAAATCTGATTTATAAGTATACATATAGCTGTATTTAGTAAGCTTAAAATATGTGTTAATTTAAATTAAAATAAATGAAAAAAAAACTTATATAAAAAATAATGAAACCGGCCATGTACTTTTTAAAATGTTAAAAAACGCTACCCCTGTGTACTGAGATTACGCTAAAATTAGTTTAAGGCATGAGATGTATGCTGTATTTTTGCAAAAGAAGTATATATGTATAAGTTTATCCTTACCTACTGCCATAGACGACGCTTACCTACACCATAGTTCTAGCATCTATAGACTTGCACTTTATGTATCGCCCTAACGGAACGTTTTTTTTTAAACAAGTGAAGGTTAATTTTCCTACGAATATTATTATTAATTTTCTTATATTATACTAGCATTATATTAGTTTTATTACAAACAAAAAATATATACAGGTGTAAGGAAAAAGCAGAAAACTGTTGATTAAAGAAACTTCGTTTTCTTTCTTCTTTGTTTTAGTTAAAAACTGAATGATCTAAACTTTTTCGAATACTCAACGTCTCTTACACTGTATTTCTTCAAAAATAATTAATTAATATTTAAATACTCAACGTAGTTATTTTTTTAAATTTTAAAACCAACTTATTTTTATAGTTCATAAAAAAAATATTATTATTCTGGGCGATATAGTAGTTGTTTTAAATCTATAAAAGTCGTCTTACTATTTAAAATATAACATGCTGTGTTCATTGTCAGTTAATAACCTGTATCGTGCAAAATATTGTAATACATTTATCTGGATACACGGTAGTGTACCGCAAAGTTATTAAAATAGTCTAGGAACTAAAACACAATAATAATATGTATGGGTAACGGTTATTTTTCTAAGTGTCCATATATGCGTGTTCCTAATCATGCATGGTAGTTTAGAAGTCTAAGCTGTTACTCCATCCAATTCTTGTAAAAAATAGACAGAGTACTAGGCTCTATTTGAAAAAACATCTATATTTTTGTTTTAAAAAGTCAATAAAACATCATTATGGAATAGAATTAATGGTGTCAATTTTAACTGAATATTGTAGATGCGGAAACAAAACGATATTTTGCACGTAAAAGCCATACCTATACATGTTAAATAAATAAAAAGACGTACATTATATAAAATTTTAATAAACATCTAGTAAACAACTTTTTCGTTCTGTTTGTAAATTATTATTGTTAGAGAAAGTTTGATGTAAATATTACGCAAAGACATATTTTTTCATGTTGGTTGATTTTTACAATGACTTTTGAATGTTAAAGATATCAAAAGATATTTTTTTTGAGTTGACTAGTATAATTGTGTGATTCTAAAAAGTACTATAAACGCACAGTAACTTGCTATAGAAATCAGGTTGAAAATTAACTGCTTAAGTAGTTCTGCATCAAATCAATTTTATTTTTACCTTACCTCAGGCTGTCAAATGATTCCCATCTCACATTTACACTTATTTATATCTCTAAAATATATATTTTTTAAAGTTAATTGTTATTTAGTTACAAAACAGAGTCAATTAAAAAAACTAGCGAAATACCGTAGACGATAGGTTAACACAATCAAAAATGTTTTGATCTTTTTTTTATTCGGTACACCGCAAGGTTTATTGAAATATCTCAGTTCAAAAAGTCAGTATGTTTTCATTTATCGACATGATGTCGACGGAATATCGCTAGCTAATTTCATTTGACCTTGTAAAGGTACAGACGCCAGCACATCAAGCTACTACAATCTGTCAAATTTCTTTAATAGATTTTCAACTTTATCACTAAAGTTTTAGGTTCAAGCTGTTCAAGGTTGATTGGGAAAGTTTGACAGTTTCGTATAGCTTGATGTGCTGACGTCTGTACATGATTTAGTTATTCAGGATGTCAACAGACCCTTAACGAAGCCGAACCGCACGTGTTCTCCGCGCCATTACAACATTTTTTTGTTCTGGACTATGCTTGAGAACCTTCTAGTTACTTACGGAGATATTGGAGGTTTCAACAATATTTTTTTTAATGCAAATAAAGTTATATTTGCATTAAAAAACTACTTTAAATACCGCCGTAACTTCTTTATTATTCAATGCATCCATCAGCACAATGTTTTGATTGCGTTACAGTGAGTCTTATCGTAAAGCATGATTTTTCACCCAAATAAAAAAGTCGTTTCCTACTTAGTTTGATGTACAAAATGCCTGGTTCATGGCTTCGTGGAGGGCCATTTACACCTTGTATCTAGTCATACTATTAATGGATCTCATTATCACAATTTCCATTGTTTTGTGCTTTTAATAAAATGGTGATAACCGTATCATATATTGTTCAAAGGCTTTACTTTTATGAAACATTCCTTAATACCCTGTATGTATGTAGTTAGGTAATTTGTATAGTATATTATATGTCAAGTGCTTTTGTATAAAAAAAAGTTTTGAAATGCCTTTGGTCGCGTTTTGCGAAGTAAAAGGATTGGAGTTATAGCATTTACAATTTTAAGACAGTGACAATTAGAAAAAAAAATGTACACTACATTAAAATTAAAATAACCCACTATTATTTAAATAAAAAAAAAATGTATATTATTAAAATAACAGTTTTTGGTAAATAAAAGATTTTTTTTTAATATATGCCTATAAACAACTTAAAATTGTGAGTGCTATTTAAGTTTCCATGTTTGATATTATTACTGCAATGATAGTAACGTTTTCTAGTCATTATGTGACTGTTTTGTCCCATTTAGTGTAATTCCTATTATTTGTTAATTTTATTGGCAACGGTAATGTCCATACAATGGATTCCTCACAAGAAAAACTATAAAAGTATGACTAAATTATAACTTATTTATTACAGGATGGTGTTATCACGAAATAACACAAAATTTGTAACATTAAAATAGTACATTTTCGTAAGTTATGAACAACAATGAACAATACTGTAATATTCACACTTTCAAAATGTCTGGATCAGCGAATTTTTTGTTAATATCAAGAATCATAGAATTAATAGGGTTAAACCCACAGTAGTCGCACGCGAAGTGGTACGCACGACGGTCAATCAAGCTTTACGTAACCAGTTTATGCGGATCTCTCGTTGTACGGGTAATCCATACAAAGCGAGGCCACGTTATACTGAAAATGTATAGCTTCATGTGCCACCGTGTGAGCAATTTCAAGTTCGCATTTTAAGGTTGCGTACGACTTGTGCGCTTGTATGCGTGTCGGCGAACGAAAAAGTGCCGCTTGATTAAGCACACATTCATTGTTTTGTGGCTTCAACTTTAAAGGAATTTTAAATGAAACTATCATTCTGAGTCTATGTAACCACTTGCTCGTCGACGTCACTTACACCACACCCTGTATACCTAATAATCATTTCTCTATCTAGAAGTTTTATTTTTATCGTTTTTCTGTATATTACCAATTATATTCGCGTACGAATATTATCGTTGTCCATAATTAATTGTCCTAGGGTGCTTATTTTGTTGAAAAGCCACAAAAAATATTAAACAATATTTTTAGTGGCTTGGCGAGTTTTCATGTTCCAATTGATTTGTGTTTGATTAAAAGGTTTTATTATGTTAAAAAATATGTTATTAAGTATATTAAAAGAACAATATAGCTATTTGCTGGCAAATCCAATATGAATAAGTCATTTTAGTTTTGTTGTAAAAAAAATGATGTTTGTACACTTGACTGCCTGACCTGATTTTTACATATCACAGAGAAAAACCATGTCATCATTCCCATATAAAATATCAAATCTATGGCTAGTAAATCTAAAAGAACACAATTTCATAAATTAAGAATGTTTAAGCCTGCTTAAATTGAACGAATGAATGATAATTAATATTTTTTCATTCATTCAAGCAATTTCTGTTCAGTGAATGAACGATTTTTTTTTGCAAGGAAAAAAAGGTGTTTTGTAAAATAATATTTATTTACGAAAAAGGCCTTCGTAAATCATAGTAAATGTATCGTTGAAAATATTCGTATATTTTTTGTCATTGTGAGACGAACATAATTTTGTACTCAGTAATTTTTTAAGAGAAACTAACAAATGATAATATCCTCAGATATTTATTTATATATTTAAAAGAATATATAAATACAATTCCGTTTACTTTCTGTGTGTTTGTGTAACTCTGTAAAATACTTAATAATTAATATATTTATTAAAAAATATTCTTCTTTGGTCTTCGAGCAATGTGACGGGTCAAGTTATGATCGTTCTAAGTAATATTTGTTCGAAGGACCAAACTTGAGGGAACTGTACATTTTAGAGGGAGTATACTACGCTACGCTATATCCATACTGTAACTTGCTTAAGAAACTTATTGGTTAACATTGAACAAAATAATAAATTGAAAAATAATTTATGCGTTTTATTTGCGTCATAAAATTTTCAAAACTTGTATAGAATACAAAAGCTGTTTAATTAACCGACCGTTTAAAAAAAAAACGACTACCAAGAAAACACTAAGACAGTCTAAAATAACTTTACTTTCGGAAGTCGGTAAGTTTGCTTTTTCATTACTTTTTGGAAGTCGGTTTTTTTTGCAGAAAGTTTTTTACTACCCATTTTAGATGTGCCTCAGGTTGGCTGGACAAATCTTCAAAATAGCTTGCATTTAACTAGGTCAATAGGTCACTTTATGTGACGGCTAAACACCCTTATTTCAGAATTTGTGACGCTACAGAATCTTAGATAATCGATCGAGAACGTGTCCAGCCATCTTGAAAAACCACTTTTCGCCGGTCTCTCAATCTCGGTAACGGAAGTGATTTTGACGACTTTTTGCATATCAACGGGCGTCACATAAATTTGTGACGGGCACCGAGCTAAAAGTTTTGTGATAAGTACAGTGGTTTAGTAGAAAAATGCAAAAATCTGTGTCCAGCCATCTTGAATTTACGTAAAAGACTTATGGCTGGCACTTCCGAATCTCAATAACGGGGGCGTTTTCGAATATGGTTCCTTTACTAATACTTGGTGACGCAATGTGTGACAGTAATAACGTTTGATTTATGGCGTCACATGTAAGGGTTTACGAGAAATTAATAAAAACTTAATGTCCAGCCAACCTGAGTTCAAGATGGCTGGACACCTGTATCTCCACTGCCTGATGATCTACGACCTTCGAAATGTGTTCAAAATGTTGTGACGGGGACGATAATGATAACCTGAAATTGTGACGGAGAAACTTGGCGTAGTTTCAAAGATATTGATCATTTAAATTTCCCCATACAAACACTGCAGTAGGGTAACCAATATTGTAGGTTTTATGTAGGACAAGTATATTTTAAGGTGTTTTCTTTAATGGACGAAAATCCGTGTATTGGTGATACTAATACGAACAACTGTAGATATTTAAATCAATAGAAGACAAGAATGTAGAAGTGAGGAAGGGGGGGGGGGGTGTAATTTTTAAATGTTATTGATTATTTACGTGCAGATATCTATTCTTTTAGTAGGTATATATTATGTCAGGAGAATGCTCTGAAGGTATTTAAATGAAAAAATAATGTTTGCTGTAAATAAAATCACATTTATTTATTTGTACTTATACGGCGTTTCAAATGGCGAAAATGACGATGATCAACTCGCATTTGCACTTCCGTAACCCTCGCCTTGTACCACAACGTTGTTTGTCCTAAGGCCGCGTACCGGACGACGGCGGGTGCGGGCGCGGCGGCGGGCGATCACGCGTGTAAACTGCCCCCTAGCCAAGTTGCAAACGATAAACGTGAACGCTTAGTAATCTCCAATAGATTTTCAACTTTATACCTGAGAGCATAAAGTTGAAAATCTATTAAAGACTACTGAGCGTTAGCAACCGGAACGAACGAAAACGCTATGTAATCTTCAATAGATTTTCAACTTTATATCCAATAGGCGACAATAACAAGTATGTATTTACATAATTATAACCATAAGAATCATCATACATATCTATAAGTTATTTGTTTCCGCGGACGAAAAAAATAACTGCAAAAAACTCAAGAAAAATTGAATTTCGCGGGCTACCACGAAAATGTCGGAGGACAAACTATACTGCCATGATATCTGATGTTGGTGTCGCCATCTATTGCTTAAAGTTGGTACTACTAGGACAACTGGTCGAATTTTAAATCTTATAAATTAGGTTGTCTTACCGCAGATTAATTAATAGTTACTAGTACTCTGATTAGTGATAACACTTCTAAAAGTACATACACTGCCGGCTGTCGAGTTTAGTTCTCATTTTCAGTTACATAAGATAATGAACTAAACGCGAAATACAAGTGGGCTCTCTCTTGCAGCGCTGGTGGTCAATTATTATTTTGAATTAACACATACTTACTCTTTTCACTGCAGGAAAACCTTTTATTCCCACAGGGAAATCAAATACAAAGCAGGCGTGGATGCTACCGGCCAATTAATCGATTAAAAAGAAATCCTTTATTTATGTAAAATTATGGTCACCTCACAATATTAATGGATGTTTGTATGGGAAAATTTAAATGGTCAATATCTTTGAAACTACGCCAAGTTTCTCCGTCACAATTTCAGGTTATCATTATCGTCCCCGTCACAACATTTTGAACACATTTCGAAGGTCGTAGATCATCAGGCAGTGGAGATACAGGTGTCCAGCCATCTTGAACTCAGGTTGGCTGGACATTAAGTTTTTATTAATTTCTCGTAAACCCTTACATGTGACGCCATAAATCAAACGTTATTACTGTCACACATTGCGTCACCAAGTATTAGTAAAGGAACCATATTCGAAAACGCCCCCGTTATTGAGATTCGGAAGTGCCAGCCATAAGTCTTTTACGTAAATTCAAGATGGCTGGACACAGATTTTTGCATTTTTCTACTAAACCACTGTACTTATCACAAAACTTTTAGCTCGGTGCCCGTCACAAATTTATGTGACGCCCGTTGATATGCAAAAAGTCGTCAAAATCACTTCCGTTACCGAGATTGAGAGACCGGCGAAAAGTGGTTTTTCAAGATGGCTGGACACGTTCTCGATCGATTATCTAAGATTCTGTAGCGTCACAAATTCTGAAATAAGGGTGTTTAGCCGTCACATAAAGTGACCTATTGACCTAGTTAAATGCAAGCTATTTTGAAGATCTGTCCAGCCAACCTGAGGCACATCATTTTAGTGGTAGTATACCACACAAACTCTTGTCATGAATGAATTTTTACATTTTAACTAGAAAAAAAAACAAACTACTGAACCAATTTTGATAAAATTTCTATGGGACCAATCGGAAAGCATACCCTTTCACATAAAAACAGATTTTTTCATAAATGACGGATTTATGAGGTAACAAACATAAAAAATACAAACGAATTGAGAGCCTCCTCCTTTTTTTGAAACAAAAAAAAACTTATATAGTAGGTATATAGGGCATTACAATTTTATCCAAAAATTGTTGTAAGCTGTAGAACCGTTTAATCACTTGTACAATTTAGTCTTATATAATCTTGAAATTAGTTGCATATTCTTTAACGCGACTATGGCGTTTCTTAGGACTCCGGGTTAAAATTTTCAAAGACCGTCTTAAAATTCAAATTTTTATTCATCAACTTTTCCGAACGATGTTGTGGTAAACTTCTAGTCTAAGCGGATGCAGCTGCATACCAGTATTTTACATGGAGCGAATGCCTATCTGACCTCCACAACCAAGTTAGTACTGGGTAATACGATAATCCTTGGTAGAACTGGTTGTCAGCCTTTTAGGCCACTGACTACCTGTAACGACTGTCGAAGATCTACAAATGACAGCTGTGAACAACTGCTTAACGTGTTTTCCGCGATTGGTGTCGCGGAAACTAGGTTAGTAATGGGTGGTCGCCCATCCACGGACTAACCCAAGCAAGGGCGGCTTAACCAGAAGAACAACCCGAGCGGCTGTTTTTATTTAGTCACGAGCTCCTCTCCCTCTCTATTGTGAACCGTAATTATATGTTATAATACACTAATTGAATAAAACTAATTTATTTATTTATTAATCATTTTATTTTAGCCATAGATACAATACAATACACAAAATTATCTTATAAGTACAATAATACACAAATACATATTTTAAATATTTACAAAAACTATTAACTACGTTGGGCGCCTTCCGTGAAAACCGATACACGACACCCTCCGGCCAAAATTCTTGCCTCATAAAAATAATGTAAACATTCAGTGTAAAATGTCCGAAAGTTTTCCTATTTTAGAAAACTTCGCTTCGTGGTCGTTTTGAAGAACGCGTTGTGGTTGTTTTTACCCTTTTGAACGCCATTGTGACTTAAACGTGACAAGCAAGCGCGTGCCCTGTACGCCAAACGACATAAATATGTGACAAAATGGTAGCTGATAATGTGGCATCGGCATGGCGTGGAGGGCATGCGAGTGCGTTTATGCTCTGGCGTTCAAAAGGTTAAAAGAGCCATGACGCGAATTTCTCTTAGTGCAAGTTTTAAAAATGCCAGAACGCGTTGTGGTCGGTTTTTTCGCAAAAGGAGCGGTTTCGGTCTTATGGCTTAACATACAGCGGTCTCCGAAAGCTCGTTGATTTTTTTTACACTTCTAATGTAATGTCACATTACAATTTAAAATTCTAAATTTCATAATTATGTTTGAACTGTATACTATAATAAGGATTTTACTGAATAAAATTGAACTGGCAGTATAGGGGATTTATTGATACATAATTTTTTAAACGACTTAAAAAAGGAGAGTACAAAAAAAAATCTACACGTCTTACCGTCTTACGAACTAAGTGATCTCTATGGTTTTTTCTGGCGTACGTCACCTCGGAAATTAGTTTCCCGCTTTTTTTAAGTCATCAAACAAGGTCGCCAGCAGGTCAACCTACCCGAAACAGTCAGATTTTCCCAACCAACCTTGAACCTAATGCTTTACAGTTAAAGTTGAAAATCTATTAAAGAAATTAGACAGATTGTAGTAGCTTGGTGTGCTGGCGTCTCGTCTGTACATGATAACAGCGGAACTTAGAATTTTCAAATATTTCTGGCTTCTGAAATTAATGTACATGAATAACAAAAACCGGATAGAAAATAACTTATTTATTCATCGGTAATTACAAAAAAACACCTGTTCCATATATTTTGACCGTATACTGCAGTTTTGTAGGAAACAGCTGTTTTTTTTTAATAACCGACCAAAAATTTCCTTGTTGTTCAGATTGATGTACTGAATACGTGGTAACCGTTATAGCGTTGCTGACCCTTGCATCTTGTATACCAACGACTAACCATCAAGCCCAAAGACGTCCCACTTCCTCTTCGCAGACGACCTCGCCCTCTCCTCCCAAGCCACCACCTTTGAGGATGTCGAGGTCCGCTTGTCAGATGCTCTTGATAAATTAGCCACATACTACCTCGCTAATGCCCAATCCGAGCAAAATAGTCTTGCATTTTCCACCTTCGCAACGCTGGGCGCAGACTTAACATCGTTTGGGGTGATCGAGCACAGTTACTTTCCAAAGTATCTTGGAGTTTATCTGGACAGATAATTGATTTGACAGATCAACCAGCAGAATAGACGGTGCACACCCGCAACAGACTCTTACGGCAACTAGTTCAAAGTGGCTTCACCTCATGTCTTATAGATTACTGCGCTGGCGCTGTCTTTTTCAGCTGGAGAATTTGCGTGCCCTATGTGGAGTCGTTCAGCCCATGCATAGTTAGTAGATACAGCGCCAAATATACAATACAATACAATAGTAATTTATTTCTCTCAAAAAGGTACAATTTTGAAACATAGTTTACAGTTGACAGGCAGATTCAAACCTTTGTGAGAGCTGGAGTCGAGACCTGTATGACAGATCTCCAGGCTCACACCCTTAAAATTACAATATTTAGTTGCACTTACGTACTAAAACATTTCAAAAGTATGAGAATCCAAGTAGTGAGAATGAGAGAATAAATTACAAAACAAAATTATGTGCAATGAGTGTCTTTGGAGAGTGTTGTGTGTTGTATAACGCGGCGGATCATCACTGGTTACCTTAAGCCCGACCCCGGTAAACATGCTGTATCCACTGGCAAGAATAGCGCCACTAGAACTTCAGAGCGGCCATCGACGAGTACAACGTGCTGTTCTAAAGGTGATGAGTTATAGGAAATTTAGATACCCCACTTATTTGTTATACTCGGAATTATCAGTTCTTACAGTAAGGCAATTATTCGTCAGACTTAATTTTAACCCAACACAAAAATTCACCTGGCAACAGGAAGGCGAGATATTGTTTACTCTGTGCCTTACTGTAAAGCTTCATCTGTCATCGACATGCTAAGAAGGAGACCAGTGTGTACCTTAAAGTGATTATATAAAGACTTCTTCTTACCAAAACTGCGCTCACACATATCACACTTGTAAGGTTTTTCACCAGTGTGTATTCGAATATGTTTTGTTAAATCACTTTTCTGGCTAAAACAACGCTGACACGTATCACACTCATAAGGTTTTTGACCAGTGTGTTTTCGAAGATGTATTGTTAAAGCATGCTTTTGAACATAACTACGCTGACAAACAAAACACTTGTGAGGTTTTTCTTCAGTATGTCTTAGAAAATGTTTATTTAAAGCACCCTTTTCTTTAAAACTACGCATACATACGTCACACTCATAGGGTCTTTCATTAGAGTGTGTTCGAAGATGTGTTATTAAAGCAATCTTTTGAATAAAACTACGCTTACAAACATCACACTTGAAAGGTTTTTCACCAGTGTGTATTCGTGAATGATTTTTTAAAGCACCCTTTTCTATAAAACTACGCTGACATATATTACACTTGAAAGGTTTTGTACCAGTGTGTATTCGATAATGTTTATCTAAATTATCCTTTACACTAAAACTACGGTCACACATCATACACTTGAAAGGATTTTCACCTTCGTGTATTCTCAGAATATGTTTTGTTAAATAATTTTTTTTTATAAAGCTACGCTGACATACATCACACTGGTAAGGTTTATCAATTACAATAGTGTGTATTCGACTATGGTTTGCTAAATGAGAGCTTTGATTAAAACCACGCTGACATACATCACACTTGTAAGGCTTCTCACCAGTGTGAATTCGAGTATGTTTTGTTAAATCATTCTTTCGATTAAAACTACGCTGGCATACATTACACTTAAAAGGTTTTACACCAAAGTGTGTTCCAATATGATTTCTTAAATTATGCTTTACACTAAAACTACGCTGACATACATCACACTTGAAAGGCTTTTCACCAGTGTGTGTTCGAATATGGTTAATTAAATCACTTTTTTGAGTAAAACTACGCTGGCATACGTCACATGTGCATTTAAGCATATTGGCTTTACGAGTTTGAGTTGACCGGATAACTTTGGAATTTGATTGTTTATTTTTCTTTAGCTTCGCTGTAACTGTATCTTTTAGTTTTGTTCTTCGTGTGTTTAATTTTAGTTTCTTTGCGACGGATACCCCTGTAAATATAGATCTGGTAAGTACATGTAAGAAGAAGATTGACACGTATCGAAATAATAGCACTTCAAATTGTTTACATCGCTGATGACATCTAATCACCAGTAACATTAAGTACAGTATTGTACAGTCGCCAGCACATCGAGTTACCACAAACTGTCAAAGGACATGGCTAAATTGAAGTATGGACGACTGCCCCCGCAATGAAAACGCATGTATAAACATGGTACCTAGCAATATGTAATGCTAAATAGCTGAAATTAGTATTTTGTAATTTAAAAAGTTTCAGGAACTTTTAATATTTGCACAATCCTAAAAACAAAATCGCGCAACTCCTACGACAAAGGTACAAAAACATCAAACAATGGCATTGCTATAAACTTTTATCTAGGCGTTTTAATGTGTCTGCGACGATTTTTATTGATAATTGTGTTTTTGACTGGCGATTTTGCACTAAGGTACTTGAAGTAAATATCTACATAGGGGTAATTGCAGCAAAAAAACTTGATACATTTTGGTAATGCAATATGTCTCTTCCCTAGCTGTCAGTATGCCTTGACCACAGATATAGATAGACATAGATAACGCAAAAGCAACTACTTCGCGTGCCCAGCTTATGATGCAGAATCATAAGCGGCCACTTACGCGCTCAGTCGCATCGGTGTGGCCGCGCTAGTCGGACGTCAGTTAAAAAACTTAAAATGGTTAATTATACTGTTATAAATTGTAAAAACTGTTCAAATCTGGTGAGAAAAAATAAAGTAAACGTTTCCTTCCATCGGTCAGTCATTTTATGATTAATATTATGCGTAATTAATTTTAAAATCAATTATTTTGAATCTAATACGCACAGTAATATCTGGTAATACTAAATTTGAGAAAAACATAGGTCGTCAAAAGTAAGATGCATATTCGTATTACATTGCCGCTTTTACTTGGAGCGGTTGATGCGATGTTTTGTTTTAACAGATGATGGATATCAAAACAAGTGATACTATCGTATATCGCTTCGGTTTCGTAGTACAGCCGCTATTATCATTTTTCTGTCCATTTTAGCGATTAGTGCTGTTCATGCTATGCAACACCAATCGATTCTCAAGAATCAATTTTGGAAGCAGAGGAATGATTTTGTATTTTATAGGTACTTAATATATAGACAATTTTAATAAATAATAGTAATGTTTCGTGATTATTTTAGTTTTCCACATGAACCCAATTTGAAAGAAAAATGGATTGAGGCGACGGGAAATAAAGATTGGTTCCCAACAAAGCATAGCACTATAATTATGTTCAATACATTTTGAGGAAGCAAGCTTTGTTGAAGGGAAAAAGCAACGAATATTGACAAAAGAAGCATATCCGAATATTGATCTACTGAAGATCACAAGTATCATAACTGATGAAGTTAGTTAATTGATAAGTCTATGTACTACTAAGATGATTAGGTATTATTTTTTCTCTGTTTATCTCATTCCTCTGTATATCTCATGCCTGTGTCTGTCTCATTACTCTGTCTCAAAATCGATTAATAAATCGATTTAAACAATTCTAATAATTCTTTACCATACACAATTACTCAATAACTATTTATTGAGTAATTGTGTACAGTAAAGAATACTATTATTCGTACAGTAATTGAGAAATGGTATATACAAAGGCGAACTTTATTCAAAATTGAGTTTTCACCCAGCAAATCTTTGAGTGAGAGAAAGAGAAGAAAAAGGGTAGAATCCCGTTGCTTTTTGTAAACACTAGAATTACATTGAATATAAGGTGTTTCAATCGAATATTATTTTACGTGTTTATACTGATAAACTTGAAATTATGGCAAATGTATCCAAAAACTAGCACGTTGACGGAACGCGAGCGCTCGAGCACGCATCCTCTCCCTACGAAAACTCTCAACGTACTGCATAAAAGTACTCTGTGGTACTGCTGGGCTGGGTGAGCGCTGGCGCTAGGCGGGGTGTGGGGCGAGGCGGGTGAAGCACGCGGCTAATCTTTAAATCGATTTGATTTTCCCATCACTAAACAGTGCTTGTGACGTCATAGTAGGTAGTCAAAAAATGGCACGCTTGGTTTTCATACAGATCGTGATACTTGCGTTATCTATGTCTATCTATATCTGTGGCCTTGACCTTGTCATGTCAAACCAAAACAAAGCATAAAAATACAATTAAGAAACTTTTTTATGTTTATTAGTTCACGAAAGTTATAAGAAATTATTAAACACTAAATAATTCATGAATTAATATTTAAATATTACTGGTTAGTGTGAGGTTCCTATTTGTGCTAGTCATGTTGGGGCAGTCGTTTAGCCATCTCTTTTCTCCAAATGATTTTAAATCATAAAATGTTGACGGTTAAGTTCAAAATTTAATGAGAAAATTGGCAGTTAGTAGAAATTTGTTGCGCTGGCGACTGTACCATCATCCTCGCAGACATCCCTCGTCTACCTCACAAGCGTTTTTGGGTATCATGGAGCGGACTGTGGGTGTACAAACTCGTATCAACGCAAAATGCCAACTTATTGTAACATAAGCATACATAAAATCACGCCTGTAATCTCCGAAGGGTTAGGCAGATGTGTACTTGATAGTACACCCACGTTTCGTCAGTTATGTTTAAGTCCCATGTAATAGGGGGCGAGCCAATAGCCATCAACCGTGCACAAATCCACCGTGGCTGCTACTGAGAAATTACTGGTGGAAAAACCAATATCACTTTGCCCGAACCGGGAATCGAACCCAGGACCTAATGCTCAGCAGTCACGGTTGCGACCACTTAACCAACGAGGCAGCCAACTTATTATGAATGACAAAGAATTGAGAAATAAAACTGTGAATGGACTAAAAATATCAACAGCATCCTGTCATTATCAGCGAAGATGATTCATTTTCATCTCATCGAACGGGGCCTCTTACTCTATTACTACTTGGGGTGGTGCTGCCAAGATCGTTCTTATTGCTTCAGAATAAGCACAACGTGCTGTTCTTATGGCGATGAGTTATAAGAAACAAGTTGCAGCCCGCGACTTCGTTCGCGTGGAAATTTTGATGTGTTTTTCAGGGATAAAAAGTAGCCTATGTATAATATAATATAATCTATCTCCTTGCCAAATTTTATAACGATTCACTCAGCCGTTTAGTCGTGAATGGTAACAAACAAACAAACAGAATTACTTTCGCATTTGTAATATTAGTATGAATTTAGAAACACTCATTTATTTGTTATACTCGGAAATATCAGTTCTTACAGTAAGGTAATGCAAGGTAATGCTTACAAAAAGGTAAAAGGCTAGGCAGATGATGATAGTAAAAATACTCAAAATTACTAGTTAATGAAATCATCATCTGCCTAGACTTATCCCAACTGTGTTGGGGTCGGCTTCCGGTCTAACCGGATGTAGCTGAATACCAGTATTTTACAAAGAGCGACTGCCTGACGTCCACAACCCACTTAGTACTGGGTAATATGATACCCCTTGGTAAGACTGGTTGTCAGACATTTAGGCCACTGACTACCTGTAACGATTGTTAAAGATGTACAAATGCCAGCCGGGACCAACGGCTTAACGTGCTTTCCGAGGCACGGAGGAAACTCGGAATGTAATGGGTGGTCACCCTTCTACTTACCAACCCAGGCAAGCACGGCTTAACCTGAAAATCGACCCGAGCGGCTGTTATTATTTAACCGCGAGCTCGTCCAAAGCCCGATATCTGCTTATTATTTTGATTTGGTAAATGAAGAGAGATTTTTTTTCCTATTTTTTAAATTAAATGACTAAGTACGAAATCAAGAAAATATTTTTTTGTATGGAGAGACATAATTATCAGGAAGAAAAACTTGATAATTTTTACGGAATCCATGAAGGAGATAAAGCATATGAATCTACTGACATTTCCTCGTGAATTTAGCCAGAGATGCTATTTAGATTCTGGTGATAAAGTGAAATATTATTATTAGACTTCTCTTTTGTCGGCTGTAATAGTTTACAACATCTATAACAGTATTTTTAGAAATACTTGATAATACTGTTTCATCACTTAACCGAGCCGAAGTTAAATTATCCTTAAATACATTTGTATTATGTATGTACTAACAAAGTTCCTAATATGTTAACTTACAAATCATGACACTCAATCTAACAACATAACTGCTCATAGGCAATGGACTGATTGCACGGACAAAAATAAAATTAACGTATCAAAACCAAATCTCTAACAAAACTGTTAGTATAAAAAAACAATAAACGGTCACTATGACAACATGATAAAACATGCAACAAGTTATTTATGCTGAATGATGGCTTCATGTTGACTTGTAATATGATGTAAAAAGAATACAAAGACGCAACAAAAACATTTTGATAAAAATAAACTTGGCTTTTGATGTTTTTGATATAGAAGATTCAAGAAGAAAAAAAAATTGCTTTCTTTGTTTTTGACCATCAGCCTTTTTGCTGTCCTATTGATTAAGTAACTAATACTTACTAGTAACCTTCACGGCTCTTTTCTTCTTAGATACTTCTAATTTTTTTTTCACTCCAGTTTGCAACATCCGTACTAACGGTACATCATCTGAATCAGATCCAGAATTCCGTTGGGGTGTATCTTGCACATCTTGACAACTATTGTCTACATTTACTGACTCTAGATCTGTAAGTAAACAAAAATAATTTAATAGTTATTCCTTCAATGTAGATGCTTTTCAAATGGCTCTCAAAATTGTATTTGCTGCAAATGAGACTATGGGGCCATTGAAGTACTGCATACACATCTAAAGGGAAGCAAAGACCCTCCGTCTTTGCTTAGCTTATTTTTGATGACACCAAGGGTTCTAGATGGTGATTATGTAGACAATAATCATTTATTTCTTTCTGATTTTTCTGCAAAAATTAGATTATTTATGATTGGCAACCCTACTTGTCTGAAAGCAAAAAGCATGTTCAGGGATTCTTTAAAATATTTGTTAGAAAGAACCCATGTGGGAGAATCGATGCATGCAACGATTCACCTGTTTACATTTGTTCGGTCTCATATTTATTTGGTGATGTTAATAATTTGCTTAAATAATTAATAAGCATTAAAATCCTTTATAGTCCATAAATTCCTTATTTTCTACAGATTAAAACTGTTGCCTATGAATAACAATAAAGAAACTTGTAACTACAGTCGGGATGAGCTTTGCTTACTTTTGCTGACAAGAGGAGAGAAGGGGAGAGTTAAAAATGACTAAAATGCTGCTTACATAATTAATACTTGAATGGCCCCTATATAATGAACACAATTGACAAATTATCTTTTAATTAATCAAGATTATAATTTATTAATCAACAATCATAATCATTTTTCGTTCTTAAAAACATACCATCACTTTGATTTGCCTCCATTAGCTCCATGATATCAGTCTCTTATAGATAAAGCTGGTGATTTTTCTGTGATAGCAATGCTTTCTGCTTGAGGTTTATCAACTATACTAATGTTCCATTGGAGTCAATAATAAACCCACTGAAAGATTCTAAGTGGTCACGGTTTACTAAAGGTTAAAGCTGTAAAAAGATGATTATGGTATTAGATACAGTCACTCAAAAGAGCCTCCACAAATGAGGATACTTAAGTAGGCCCAATGACAACACACCCTGGAAAGTTGGTCGTGCTACCAAGCGCACTGCACAACCTATTGTGCCAACATGAGATTGGACCAATATTAAACTGCCACATACATGTATAAGTTTCATACTGAAGTTGTAGCGGTGTTATGAGCAGTATTTAACCTGCATCATTGTAGCCACCTGCATTCGACAAAAGCATACATTTCAACATTCAACACTCCATGGTATGGTTGGCATGAAATCCAGACACAAGAGGACGAGTAAATCATATTCATTTTACTAAAATCAGAAGATATAAGTGGTCCCAGCTCATAGAAGGGTTATGCTGTCTTGCAAACAAGTATCAGTCTACTTACTGTCTTTAGTTACAAACAACAGGAAAACTTGTTTTACAGTATTTTATTTATTAATAAAATACTATCAATCTTGCATCTGTACAAGCGTACAGTTGGTGTTTTCACTCTGCCACTGACAGAGAAGTCAAACATTTTTACTGTTAGCCTATGTTGTACGGATGGGCGTTATTATGAGTAAATGATACAACGAATGCTGATAGAATACTGAACTTTAATACAAAAGAACACTAGTTTATATATGGTTACATAGACATCTCCCTCTCATCTCCTCCCTTAAACTAAAATAAAATAAAAGTTACATTTTATTGTATGGTTATGCAGTTATGACAACACTAACACAAATAAACGTTGTTATTCTTATTCTAAATCATTTAAAATAATGGTAGTAAAATTATGACGTAATCGTAGTACACATGCTATGATTTTACAAAGTTATACAATAATTGTTTGTTACTTATATTATGAGTTACTTATGTTTTTTGATTCGTACATACATTACCACAATAAATGCAATTAAGTACAATGAGCGCACAGCTGGCACTTATACATCAATTTTCTGCCATTTAACATATTTGAAATCTTCTTAGGACTAAATTACATACCATTATTTTATTTTGTATACGCTCCTGTTTTTTTTTATTAAATTTTCATTTGTCACTTAACTTAGTCCAATATAATAATGTTTAAGTATTTATATTATGCGATTACACATTTTGCGATTACACCACGATACCACCTTATAACCACGCACTGATACATTATTTTTGCGCACTGATAAATATATGACCGCGCACTGTTCTTCGTAAACCCTGGGCTTTTAACTTCAGATGATGTCCTCAGTGTCATTCTTGTAGCCTCTGGCATTCATCCGCATTTCCTTTTCTGCCTCTGCTCTACGTCTCCATACAGAATATCGTAGTCGGTCTTTCCTGATCTCGTTACCCATCCATTTCTGGTGGCAATTCTTGTAGATTCTGAAGACACCATACAAAAACGCCAACGATGTTATGAGGACTACTACAGTTAAGAGGATGTTGGTCGTGCTGGCATGCACCGTCAGCTGACTGATATCAGCGCTGTTACTCCCACCTGCTTCGTTTTGTGGAATTATAACTTCTTCTTTTGTGTTAGTTGTACCCATTTTGTGATTTTAGCAGTAAATATTCACAAAATAGAATAGTGAGCGCGCTAAGTCCGGGTAGAAGATTAGTCTCGTCACAATACATCGTGACACCACTCGTCCCGTTTTGGTCAACGAAATGTAAACATACGCTACTCGCGTTTATAGTCCTGTCACGGTCGCCATGTACCGATGGGCGGAGTTAATGATACAACGAATGCTGATACAATACTGAACTTTAATACAAAAGAACATAATATATGGTTACATAGACATCTCCCTCTCAATGTCATCCCACAGCTGGGCTGGAGATAGCACGGATTACCACTTTATTCAGGCTAATTGGCGACTTAAGCCCTGGTTTCCTCACAAGGTTTCTTTCACTGATGTCAGTGATTTTTATATTCTTTAAGACGATCCATTTCATCCGAATTTTCATGTATCAGAAGAGGAGTTACTCATAATTATTATTATCGGAATTACAATAATTTATAAAGTATCTACTTACAGGTAAATCAGTCAGCTTCTCTTAAAGATCATGCAAGTTCTTGTTGATTATCAGATTATGCGAACTGACACATTGGAAGTTTTTCCATCTTTAACTCAAAAAAAAGGTATCAAATTTGTATTTCAAGTTTACACTTAGATTTAATAAAAACTGATAATATTACAAAACTCCAAGATTGTTTGAACGCACAAACTGTGGCGCACAGAGCATAGATATTTAATACTGGGGTCTGGGGGGCGGGCGACTCTTTGGGCGGGCGTCTGTGGCTGTGGCTCGAATCGATAAATGACCAGTGTTGCCAGATGACCATCTCGCGTTCTCCCCAAACCGTCCCTGAAATCCTCCCAAAATTGAGGTTTTGAAGAAAAACAATCCTTCAATCGGCAAAATATTTTTATACTAATGAAATATACCTACAATTTGATACTATTTCAGCAATAGCTTTTTTTATACAGAATCCGCATCTTCCCTCGCGACGTCTGCAGTTCCGTACATTTTTTCTAAGTTAAATCTCTTTAGCATAATTGAACTGGGTTTAAAATCTTACTCTCAAGAAAGATTTGTTAGTGTGAATGGCTAATCTGTTTTGAAGCTTGTCTTTAATAATTGCTACTTGTGAAGTTGTGAGAAGACTTTTTCCACAAATGCGTTTGAAAAACGCAACGATACCACCATATTTCATGCAAATAAAGAATCTTGAATCTTGAATCTTGATAAAATTCCTAATGCCAATTCGCTAACAAAAACATCAAAAAAATCCCCAAATTCCCTCCATGAATCCCCCCAAAATACAATTGTCCCTCCATAACTTTAAAAAAAAACGCCAGATTTGGGGGAATTCCCCCCCAATTTGGCATCACTGGATAAATCGCATGATAATTTGTCAAAAATTGACAATGACAATGACAGTGTGGCTTTGTGAAACCAACCAACCTATTTTTCTTATATCTATGGTGAAAACATCCGATCAAAGACATTCAAATATTTACGAGCGATAAACGGGACAAGACGAAGGAAATCATAATCCAAGACTTGTTACCTACTTGGGCTGCGGGACTGTTCGAAAGAGATACCGCGGCCCTGGAACATAAAGGGCCAAAGAAGGAACATGGGTGGTTTTTAGTCAGTAAGAGTCTGACACTCCCTTCCGCTCCGCCCAGAGCGGGAGGGGCCGGAGGGGTCATTTTGATGATTTCCCACCCTCCAAAAAAAAAAAAAAAGACTTGTTACTTATTAACAAATCGTTTTGTCTAGTGAGTGTCACACGCCCGCTTGTCAGGTAGTTTTCGTGTGTCAAAATCGAAAATGTTCAGGATGATTTTTGTATGAAAATATTCCCAATAACTGCTCTTTAAAAATTACTGTCCATTTATGGACAGTCTCCAGTTCAGCGGATAAGTCTTTTAAATATCTTTGCATCCTATCCATCTATCTGGATCATAGAGGAGAATATAAGTCTTTGATCTGGATCCTACGATGTTGTCCTCGTTAACATCGAAACATCGATGAATAATATTAGAACATTGAGATATACCTATGGAGACGGCATATTTTACTATCGAAAGACTAGTTAGACAAATATCTACAATATCGACACAAACATGTTAAACAGTGTTGTTCCTTTTTAATGAAGTAGTAGCTGCATAGGAATAGAAAGACAACAGCTTGCCAGGTGCTTATTTTGACAACACTTTCATGTCACGCCATAAGGCCAACAATGCGTGACCGTGTAGGATGTTTTGCGCCGAGTTTTCTGGTAGATCTGCTGTCAAACGGCTTCGCGCTAAAAGTTTTTTTGATGGTTTCTTGAATGAAAATGACGGCCATTATGTGCGCCAATACTCAGATCTGTTAATATATTGCGGTCAACAATTCCATTGCGATTTAAATGTACCGGAACTTTTGGGACTAATTTTATCATGTATGCAGAATGCCAGTTCCATAGAACTACTGGGAGAAATAGAATCCAGTAGTCCCATAATGGAACTAGAGAATGGAACTACTGGGATACGGCGGATTTTTATAGGTAGTCCAGGTTCAAAACTGCATAAAAACTTTTTGCTCGACCTAATATAAAATTTTAGCTAGGACCAAACGAAACTGAAAATACAAGGTGGGCCAATAGATGTGTCCAGAAGTGTATTACAAAACTTATCTGTGCAGGCGGAAAAATACAGAACTAAAATAAATGTACCAATTTTGACTTAACGATGCATTTTTGACAAGCAGCGCTCCCTGAAACTGCATAAAGTGCAGGTCATACTAAAAGTAATTAAAGTCAATTAGAGCTTGATGCAACGCATTAATTTATTTGGTCATAACTCATCATAACTAGTAGCTGTGAAAAAAAACTTAACTTATTCCAGACGGGATAGGTACTACTTAAAATTTTCGAAATCGCTTTTGCATTCTTACAACGCTCTAGTTAGCTTTTCAGCATGGCATTATTTACAAGGAAACTTAAACTTGCCGAGGTAGGCAAAGACTACTATATATATGGAGATTCGAGCTCGCTTCGCTCGCATCCTGGGACGTCATCGGCTTCCTTGGGAAGGTGCGGACATCGCGACCGCACCGGGCGCCTTCATTGGGGCGGCAAGCCTAAAGGATAATTAGGTATGTATATTCCCAAATCCTGTACATTCGAACGCAACATAACGAAGTTTTAGTACTTAACTGAAAAGGAATGAAATCTTACTTACGCTCGACCATATATCCAGATAATTATTGAGATACTGAATATAATACCTATGTCAGGATCTACTTTGCTGATTGGCATACAGTTGATCCTAGAAGTTGCCCCGATTTATACTTTTTTTTTCCTAGCCTAGTCTGTCACACACACACTCCTAGGCAAACGCTTCCCTGCACTCTTTCCATTTTTTTTGTCATATTGTACAGAAATTTGACAGATTGTAGTAGCTTGATGTGCTGGCGTCTGTACATAATTAGATTGTTAATACCATCTGTATGAATGGTAAAAATAAAATAGAATTTAGGTAAATATGTGCCGCTTCGACCAAAACTGTTCGGAAGCGTGAAGCTCGTTCGTGCGACCAAACTTTCTTCCTGGTTAGAGCTTCTGCGGCCAAACATTGTGGTCGTGGCAGTGGCTCGAAAGTCTGATAACCAGTCTGACCAAGGGGTATCGTATTAGCCAGCACTCACAGGGTTGTGGAGGTCAGATAGTAGTTTCATGTAAAATACTCCTATTTAGCTGCTTCCGATTAGACTGGAAATGGACCTTGTGGTCGTCTTGCGTAGTTGGGAAAAGGCTTTTCCCTCGTGTCCTATTTGTCATGTAAATGTATGGAAACCTTATTGAAAAGGACAGACTGCCCATCTTCAATTACTCTTTCAAGATTGAGTTTTTGATGCATGTAAGCGTTCCGGTTGTACATTGTCACCAGCGCATCAAGTTACTACAAACTGTTAAATTTTCCAACCTCTTTTTTAACCAATAACATTTTTATGGTTTAAAATCATTTGGAGGAATTTTACAGTTAGTGGCAACTTGATGTGCTGGCGACTGTAGATCTATATTAGTTCGGATCGGTAAGTTGATTAGGTTAGGTTAATAGAAAAAAAAACAACAGAATTATTTTTCCTATATATTTCAGTAATCAAAATAGTTACATATAAAATAGGCTACATGTTATAATCGTATCAACATCATTAAACGTTTATTTACACACGAAATTAAATCATTTTGACATTACAAAAACATTCAAGTTCAAATTATTTATTTGTGAAACAAGGTACAATATAATAAGGTCTAATTTGGATGTCAGGATCGCTATGTTTAACCTAATAGGCATACAAAGAACAATGGCAAATCTCCTTACTTTAAATTGTCTGGAATTAAATTGAAGCATCCCGTAGTAAAAAATATGTCTAAAGATTCGGCGTCAGTAGCAGAATCTACAAGCGAGTCTATTTTGATTCGGAAAAGCCGGAAAACAAAGATATCGGAGTTTGAATTTTTAGGTTATGAATGATGTGAACACGACTATTATAGGATTTATAACTTAATAGGTATGATAAAATGATACCAAACAAAAACTAATATTACGGACAAATGGAGTAATCAGTCCATAAACAGTCCAGGTCGGGTAGAAATTAATAGTAAACCGAATAAACACACAAAACACGAACGAAACGGAATACGCAGAGGAATTCTGTAGCATCCAACTGTCAATCGGTCACTGTCAAAGACAAAAGTAGAGCTGTACAATTAAAATCGATTTAATGTAAAATCGATACAATGTTGAATCGATCCTATGCTCCTTTTTTAGATTTAAAAGTAATATTACATAAAGATCAAATCAGGTTGATTAGAGATAGAATAACTGCATTTCAATAATTATTTTAATAATTCAACCAACCCTAGGATGATCAATTGAATCGATCGTTCATTTAAATCGGTACAGATAATAACATTCATAATGATTGTATGTGTAACACCACTATAATATGAAAACAATTCGCGTATCTCGTTCCGAAGCAGTTGATATACTTTTATTAATATAAATTAACTCCGGCTTTAAAGAAATAAAGTGAATAATTGAAAAATCATAAAAAAATTATTAAATTTGTTTCGTTTTTGTGATATTTACGGTCGCTAAAATATAACCAGACAAATTTCTGCCCTTCTTCTTTTGGATAATTGAAAAAAAAATCATGCATTGTATTATTAAAATTAATTATACACTATTAATCATTCAAATTTTTACCATTAAATAGAGTTTAGCTTATTAAATAAATCAGACATTTGACTCACACAACGACATACCTAATTATTATTTATTTAAATTGTCTGTTAAGAATTCACCAATGGAATAGTACGCTTTTTTAACCATAAAGTCTGTTAGCATTCTTTTGAATTTGTTAACATCATTCTCAACTCTTATAGTCGTGGGTATCATATTATAAATTTTTGGAGCCATTCCCAGAAAGCTTTTTGCGTATAATGCTGTTTTATGAGGCATAGGTAGCGTGAATTTTGTCCCTGTGACGTTTGAACGTTGGTAGGTTTTTTTTTGCGGTTTTGACATTTTGATGCCGTTTGTTAGAGAATGGAAGACGCGTTGTTTCAGCCAATCAGAATCAAACAACTTCTATATTTTTAGAATCTTTAAGAAGTGAATACAAATTATAAGCAGTATAGGATCTACAACACGTGAAAAAAAGGGAATTGAATTCGAGGGACTAAGTTGGATCCCGAGAGCAGCGAAGGATTCTAGAGTAGAACGCGCAGACGTAGCAAGGGATTCTAGATCAAAATCCTGAGCGGAGCAAACATTGACGATGTTTTCCGAGCCGTGGCGACTAGCGACTCGACGCGACGCCTCTGCCTCCTCACCGCAAGGGAGATGCGCCCCTCAGTCGCCAGTCCACGCTAGCCAACGTATCGCTCTGCATGAATTTTAATCGCGCCGCGCATCATGGTTTCCTAATCTTATACTTTTAATTATATTGTTTTAAGCTAATAAACTTTACTTTAATAATTGTTAGAGCTGTGTTTATTCTGAAGAGTTCCCAAAACCACCAATTCAGGTAGTAAGTATACAATAAATAAGAAAACCGGCAAAGTGCAGGTCTTTTTGCACACAGGGTTCCGTAGCATTAAACAATATAATAACAATATTTAACGCTCATCCGTATGTAAATTTACACTCAACAGCAATCCTAAATTTGTTTTTCATAGTCATCATTATCTGCATAGCCTAGTCTCAATCTCAACTATGTTGGGGTCGGCTTCCAGTTCAATCGGATGCAGCTGAATACTAGAAAAACATACGTGCGTACATTTTTCATAGTATGTTAATGAAAAACCAAATTACTGCTGCAGTTTTACGAAAAAGGCCCATATCTCAAAAACTACATATCTTGAAATCAATTTTCGTTGAAAGTTCTTTTAAAATTCTACAAACCTACATTTAAGTCCCGTCAAAGTCGGTCCAGCCGTTTGTATCTGATTTTGTTAAAAATTTCAAGGGTTTTAATTTTTCGCACGGAACACTTTTTTGTTTAATAAAAGTAGCTCAGTAAAAAGCTATTATTTTGATATTGATATTACAAACAGACACTTCTATTTTATTTATTTGTAATTTGGGCTTTATTCTGCCTACGCCATTAACGCCGACATGTGTGATGCACTTAAATGGTTTTTCAAGACTGTCTTCGAACTCTTTTGACTAAACTACGCTGACACGCACACCACTTCTTCACATATGTGTATTCAAATGATTTGTTAAAGCATTCTTTCGACTATAACTTTGCGGACATATATCACATTTGTAGGGTTTCACACCAGTGTGTGTTAAAATATGTCTTGTTAAATCAACCTTTTGAATAAAACTATGCTGACAAACATCACACTTGTGGGGTTTTTCACCAGTGTGTAATCGAATATGTTTTGTTAAATGACTCCTTTCACTAAAACTACGCTGACATATATGACACTTGTAAGGTTTTTCACCAGTGTGTGTGCGAGTATGTCTATTTAAATCAGACTTCTGAATAAAACTACGCGGGCATATATCACATTTATAGGGTTTTTCACCAGTATGTATTCGAACATGAGTTGTCAAAGCACCCTTTTCTCTAAAACTACGCTGACATACATCACACCTGAAAGGCTTTTCACCAGTATGTATTCTAATATGACTTGTTAAACGACCCTTAACACTAAAACTTCGCTGGCATACATCACAATTGTAAGGTTTATCACCAGTGTGTTTTCGATAATGAGTTGTTAAATAATCCCTTCTACTAAAACTACGCTGACATGCATCACATTTGTAAGGCTTTTTTAAATGAGAACCACGTTTGGCTGTACACCTTTGAGTTGCCCTGATAACGTTAAAGTTTGAGTGTTCATTATTTTTCAACTCCGCTGTAATTGTATCTTGTAGTTCTGTTCTTCTAGTGTTTCGCTTTGGTTTCTTCGCGACGGATGCCCCTGTGATTATAAATCTGGTAAGTACAATGTAAAAAGACTATTGCATACATCGAAATATTAGCACATATTAGAATGATTAACATAGGTGAAGACATGGAAGGGTTCACTATCCATTTGCATAAAATGTTAAGACCTAATATAACTTAGCATAATTTTGTTTGGCATAATTATATTTTCGCATAATATAATTACGCATAACAGCTTACGCATAATTTTTTAAGCATAATTTCTCTAACCATAATAATGATGAAGCATAATATTCTAAAGCATAAATTTATTAAGCATAAAGTTCTAAAGCATAACTTTTTTGCCCGAAGAGGATAATTATCCTCTTCGGGCAAAAAAGCTAGGGCGATCCAATTTATTTCGACGATTGGAAAAAAGCCATATCTCCTGAATCAGGTAATAAATAACATATTAATATAATATACCGTATTGAACAATTTTGTGGGTTTTTTTTTCGCTGTAGGAAGCATGAAGCAAGCAAGCATACAGCATGCAAGCAAGCATACAGCATGCAAGCAAGCATGCAAGCAAGCATGCAGCAAACAAGCAAGCATGCAGCATGCAAGCAAGCATGCAGCATGCAGCATTCAAGCGGGCATGCAACAAGCAGCAGGCAGGGTTTCTGTCACGGCTCCGGCGCTGCGGCCCTCCGGCGGCCCCACGCGTGCTAATCGTCGCAGACGGCTTTCGCTCACCACCGCAGCCACCTGCTCCTCAGCCCGCGGGACGCCTCGCCCCTACGCTCCTACGCGATTTTAAATTACACTCTAGGGGTAGGACAAACAAGACTACGTGGAGTCGGTTTTGCAGCAATTCGGTTCTGTCACTAACTTTTGTTGCACAGCATATTAAATTTTTAACCAACAATATTTTGTATGCCTAAATATTATTATGCTAATAGTCATTAGGCCTACTAACGTTATGCGAATCAAATTTATGCCAAAACAAATTAGTCTTTAGGATGATTATGCCAACATAAAATGTATGCCTAAAAAAATTATGCCGAAGTATTATTATGCCAAAACAAATTGTGCCAAAATCGTTATGCCGAAGTATATTAGGACAAAGAACATTATGCGAAAAGAAGGGATCCCACATGGAAGCATACACTTTATCACTAGAACATTAAGAGGCCGGGAGGGGGGAGGGGACATATTTTACGGCTTTAGAAGCAAATTTCTCATCAACCTTTGACTTAAAGTATTTTTGTAAAACTTCTATTTCGATATTTTTTTTCAACTTCCCACAGTTATACAGGGTCGAAGGTAAACCGACGCGAACACGATTACCACGTATTCAGTACATCATTCGGAGCACCCGCCCCACATAGAAGTTATTCATCAGCTGTCCCACACATTTTGACCTGTAAGTATTGCACGTTAGTAGGAAAAAGCTGTTTTTTTAAAAATAACCGTGGAATTCTTTTTATCTGGAGCCTCAGAATGATGTACTGAATACGGTATACGGTATACATTGAAATTTTTTTTGCAACCCTCAGTTACATACATGGAGAGCCACCCCTATTTTGTGAAGCGGTTCATAAAAGACATTTACTCTCCAAATTTTTACTGCGTGGTGCCAACACTCTTGGAGTGAAATTGCTGTGACAGACGAACAGGACGAAATCTGTAAGGGTTCCGTTTGAGCTGCGACAACCACGGAAGTACATGTCTATTAAGGACCAGCCTTAAAATACGTCACACGTTAAGGTTAAGGTTTCGACGAAGTGTGCCATTGTGTGACAAGGGGCGGGAGAAGTATTAAAACACGAGATTTGAACTATTAATCAAAATCTTACAAATATTTCCAACTCTATCGCTATGAGCATGAAACATTGCAAAATATGCGACGTCACGCTAGGGAGTTAAAAGACGGGGGAGTAAAAAAATCATGAAATTCCTATGACGTAATTTTATAGATGGTAGATCCCTTATAATATTATAGATTTAAGACTAAAAACTTTTCAGTAACATAAATAAGACGAAGTGCGACCAAAGTGGAGAGACTTCATAAGTGCGCAATGAATGCATTATCTACAATGCGTTGAAAAATCAAACTTAGAAGCTTTGTATCTGTCGGTCACAATGCGACGCCACGTTCGTGTTAATTCGGAAACACGAAGATTATCGAAGCACATTAGTCTGTCTGGTTCTATTACTAAATACATTAAATTCAAGCGTTTACAATATTTTTCAGTAACGAGTTTTTTGCACATTCTCACTATTGTTTCCATCGTCTGTGCTCATCATATTTTTCCCACCGGCTGATTGAGGTATAGCAGAGTTGAATATTTTTTTGAATTTTTAAGGATTCTTTTAAGGATATTAGTCGTTGCACGGTGGTCCGTGCGCCTTTGTAAGGCGGTCATAATTACTTATTTATTCAAAAGTTGGTTTTTCCAATTGGAAATATTTTTAAAGTAAATATAATTATAGGATATTTAAATGAAAACACTATTTCAGGTAAATATAAATTTAAAACAACAAAGTAAAATAAAATCTTATTGATAGTTAATACTACTCAATAAACTTATAACGCTAGTAGACAATAGAGATTTCTTTTTTCGGAGTAATTTCCTGCTGGAAGTGATCAAAGGATCCGAGTTCAGCAGAAGTCTGTTTATAAGGTCTGTGGAGACTCGAGACATTTTTCTTGTGTGTTTCATATTCGTTGTGACTACTCATTGCAAGTTGCAAAATTCTTTTTTGACTCCCAACGGCAGCTGCGGACCCCGATGATGACGTTTGGTCGGGCATATCGTGCGAAGTGTTTTCTATGAAAATTAATGTTCTCGGTAGATTGACAATTTCTTTGTGACTAAGCCACTTAGAATGTTTTTTGAGGACTATGTTTTTCTTCCGAGAACTAGATTTCCATAAAGCAGAAAGTCGATTACAAATATACTTCACAACTTTCTCCAAATTGTGGACATCTATGTTATCTGCATCCGGTATCATGTCCATCAATTGCCGTATCACTTGCCGGCGTCTTTCTGTGCCTGAACCACTCGTGGATAGCCACAGTTCAAATATAAAACCTCTTGAAAATGTTCCGATGTAATTAAAATCTGAAAAAAAAACACTTGCAATACTTTGGTAGCTTTCATTTACAGAGTCGTAGCAAGCTTCTAACTATTCAATCCGGAAACCGCAGACAATGGCTTAAGGCCATTATTTGCCTTAATCCTTTATCAAGAAAAAGTTATTGTTAAATATGATTCAGAACACATTTAAGAAGGGACATATGGTTCTCCATTCAAATTTTAACGAAATCGCCGTTTCGCTTTCCCCTCATTTCTTCTTGAATCATTTTTTTTTTCATGAAATCAAGGTCTGCTGTAGTAGACACTTTTTTATTTCAATTAGACCATACCAGGAACTTTTGAATGTCAGAAAAACAAAGAAGGCGAAGCTACAGTCACAGACACAAGACATAATAACTTGTGAAAGTACTGTAGTTGCCAATCCAAAGCGAAGATCTCTATGGAGAAGAATGGGCAAGAAACTCTATGGACACTCTTTTCAATCAAAATATTGTTACAAGATCTTGGTTACATCATTCATGTTGAGATTATACATATAAAATGAAATTATACATGAAATTATTATTATTGATTATACATGAAAACGATGTAGAAAGACGTGCGCATTAAGAGCGTCCAGAGTAAAGGATTATATCAATAATTAACAAACAAAGTAGTTAAAATAAACCGTGGCAGCTAAGAGATGACCAGTCCCAACTGAAAGTGCCCGTTCACGAACACGACGCATGCATCAGCCCCATTCAGCTCAACCATATTGAAGGGAACTAAATGACCCGACACCATCAGCGAGACATTTGAGTGAGCATGTCATTTCGTTCCCCGCCATTTTCTTTTTTCAGCAACTAATAGTAGTAATTCCTTAAGATTATTACCATAGATCCTAGATATCTCATCAATTTTTTTTTTTTTAAAGACGTGGAAACTTGGAACGAAGACACTGATTATGTAGCTGCCAAAAATATCATTCATTCTTTGCGAGTAGTGAACGACAAAGCTGTGCACGGTGTTGCTTTAATGGAAGAATATAATAAATTAATTACAACCAATTAAGAACAAAAGCAATATTTGTTTTTGTTGGTAAAAGAGTATAGGAAAAAGTACCCTAATACTAGCAAGAAAACCCTGTATCTTTAAAATAAATAATTCAAATATCTACATAATATCTTAATTCATAACAACAACCACAATTTTGTAATATTTTTTATGTTCTGGCTATAGAAATAAAATAATCTAACAAATACAGATTTTGAGTTTTTATTTAAAATTCAAACCTTGGTAGCGACCTTTAAATGTCATTTAAAAAATAAAAAATAAATACTGAAATACTTTCTTATGGTATATAATCAAATTACGTGGTGCCCCGCGAAATTAAAGAAAAAATATATGTTACATCTGGATCAAAATTCATTAGTTTTGATCCAGATGTAACTTAAACACTGCCGTAATTTGCAAAAATCATTTGATATTTTGAATTTGACAGGCTGTATTGCAGTATTGATAGATGCATCTACATATAGGTTGTAACCAAAGGATGTCACAGAAAACAGGTTTTAATTTCCATGAAATTAGCTTTGTTTTAACTGATAATTTTGTCTTTTACTTGTTAATATGATTTCGGGCAAGTAGCCACCGCGGCAAATGGAATAAAATTTCAGAAAAAAAAGCCAATATCATTGGTAATAAAAACATTTTTCCGTGTTTTGTTTCAATTTAAAGTTCTCTGACTCTAAATAAACACCCGCATGGTCCTAGTTTATCATGAATGGCAACAAACAACATTAGGTAAGCTAACCATTTCTTACCACATAGACTATTGGCCTGTTTGCTTTCCTATTCATTAATTATATTATTTAACTTTTACTTACTACTGGTCTCCACGGCTCTTCTCTTATTCTTAGATACTTCTAATTCTTCTTCCGCTTCAATTTTAAACCTCATTAAAGGCACATCACCTTCTGAATGTGATTCAGAACGGTGTGGGAGTATATATTCTACATCCAGACAACTATTGTTTACATTTTCTGGTTCTAGACCTGTAAGTAACCACAAACACTCAAAATGACTAGTTTATTATTACAATTGTTTTATTTCATTAGGTTACATGGATTTTTGTTGAATTAAAAGTTATTCCTTCAATGTAGTTATCAAATAACTCTGAAAATAATATTTGTTGCAAATAAGACTTCATAGTGAAAATATGACGATGGCAATATCGCTGTAAGTAATTATTTTAAGTATGATATGGCAGAAAGGAGGTGGCAGCTGAGATGACGAGTAATAGAGAAGTACGGAAGAAGAAGACATGCTTCGCCGACCCCGAATAAATTGGGATAAGGGCAGGAGAATGATAATGCTGTGTAACCAAAAATCAAAATCAAAATATTTTTATTTCACATAGGCCTGCATGGGCACTTATGAAACGTCGACAAAAAGGTGCACGGTTCGGGTTGATCGTTTCCTATGGAGAAGAACCGGCAAGAAACTCCATGGTAACAAGTTTTGTCCAGATGCAGCATAAACACTTATACATTACTAGCGACCCGCCCCGGCTTCGCACGGGTGCAATGCTGATACTAAATACACTACAGAAAAACTGTGAACGTTGTATATAAAAACATAGCGGCCCACTTCACTTCGGCTTCGGGTGTAAAATATAGCCTATGTCACTCACTGAAAAAATGATTAAAATTGATCCAGTAGTTTTGATTTATTCATTACTGCCCGTGGCCCGCACGCGTTAAATTTGCCTCGCCGCGCCGGCCGGTGCCGGCGCAAACGCTACGTCCCGCAATTTTTAAATCTGTAATATCTTCGAAAATATTCATTTAAATCATATGCTGTAAATGGCCATATAGATCTATATTAAATCAACAATGTATTTAAGGTATTTAATTGGATAAGGATTAATGCCGTATTGGTTAAAATCGCTTCGGAAATTAGCCATTATTTGGCGTAAAAAGTAAATGACAAAAACATGTTATTGTGGGATATCCATAAGAGATAGACATATACCATCGCGGAGTTTTCTGTAGACCTTTTTAATGTGTACAATACTTAGTACATTATTTTGATAAATCTCGTAGGGTTCAGCCTGCGTTTGCAATGTAAGCGGAAAAAAATGAAATTATTTACGACTTCACAATAGAAATCTTGAAATTATCAGTGGTTCTCTAATAGATTAAGCATGTTATTATACATATAAACCTTCCTCTTGAATCACTCTATCTATTAAAAAAACCGCATCAAAATCCGTTGCGTAGTTTTCAAGATTTAAGCGGTCAAAGGGAAATAGGGACAGAAAAGCGACTTTGTTTTATAATATGTAGTGATAGTGAAGATGAAAAAAACGCTGTCCGATCCGAAAGGGGCTTATAGCTATACCCATGACATTGACAAATACATTAAGAAACATAAAATATTTATGAAAGAAAAAATATTAATGAATTTTAAAATGCATGATGTTTGTTCCAAATTGCCACCGTTTCCCAAAAATCTAAAAAACTTTTAAAACGTGATAACACCATCTTCGGAATAAGTATGTTCGATCGTCAATTGTTTTTTTTTATGACGTCACTACTTGAGAAGCGACCGCTCGCGCCCGTGTGTTGCTTTTTAAGGTTCCTCATTTTGACGGTGAGTAATGGGCTAGCTGGCCGTCCGTCCGTCGTATGACGACGGGCAGGCCGTGTCGACGGCGCGTTCGTGTTCCACGCGCGCCTCAAAGAGTTGTCAGCAAACGGGAGGGGCCCGCAAGGGCCGATGCCTGCCAGGGCTAACTAAGGAAACATTAAATTTATTCTTTCGTGTTTTTTTTTTATTGTTATTTTTGAAAAAAAAATAGTCCCAATCGTTTCGAGTTCGATGATCGAGTTCATGGTATTCGGCACCAGAACGACCTAAAAATAATGGTGTATATTATAAGAACGCTGTTTTCCGCGGGAAGAGTACTATTTTCGGGCTAGCAATGTCTGTTTCTGTACACCTGACAAAGTATATATGCAAAATTTCAGGATGATCGGTTCAGTCGTTTAAGCGCAAAACGGTAACAAACAAACTTACTTTCGCATTTATGATATTAGTTAGGATAGGATAAAGCTATATTGATCAATGATCAAACTCTGTTTGCTACATACTAGTCAGACAAAATCTGAGTCAACAATTCGAGAAGAAGAAGACTATTTTTGTTCTTAAAAACATACCTTCACTTTGATTTTCCTCCTTATGCTCAATAACATCCTCAAACTCTGCTGATAATTCTTCTTTGATAGCATTGGTTTCTTTTTGAGGTTTATCAACTATACTAATGAGTTCTATTGGAGTTTTAATAAACCCACTGAATGATTCTAAGTGGTAATGGTTTACTAAAAGTTTAGGCTGTAAAAAGATGATTATAATATTAGGAAAAGACATTCAAAAGTGCTTCCACAATTGAGCATACAATGCGAACACACCCTGGAAAGTCAGCCATGCTACCAACTGCACAAGCTTTTGTTGAATAGCTTGTGCCAACGTGAGAGATGATCAAACTGCCACATACATGTACAAGATTCATGCTGAAGTTGTAGCAGTTCACCCCCTATTACATGGGACTTAAACATAACTAGTGATAATTGGGTTGTACTATTAGGTATACCTATTCCCAACTCTTTGGGTATTACGGGTGTGATGTTATGTTATGTTGTATTTGACCTGCATCATTGAAGTCACCTGCATTTGATAAAAGCATATGTTTCAACATTCCATGGTATGGTTGGCATGAAATCCAAACAAGAGAGTGAGAGAAATCACCTATTCATTCTGTTGAAATCAAGTTATAAGCATGTCAGTTGAAGAATACCTCACCTTATAATTCTTATCCATCATTTGAGCAAATAGCTCTTCAGCTTCCAAACATTTTTTAAGTAACTGGAAGGATTGTTTTAGTTTAGCGCAGCAAAAGAAACAAACAAATATTGGTCTGCTGTCTTCAGTTACAAACTGCAACAAAATTTGTCTTACAGTATTTTGTCTCTATAAAAATACTTCTTCCATTGTGAAGCTGTCTAAGCATACAGTTGGTGTTTTCACTCCGTATCTTACAGAGCATAAGCATTGATTACCACTCTTATTCATGGCAGATTGGCGACTTAAATCCAGGTTTCTTCACACGTTTTTCTTCACTGATGTCAATGATTTCTATAATCCCTTAAGACGTCCCTTTGATCGCAATTTTTTATGTATCTTCGTGTATGAGAATAGAGGGAGTTAAAACATATTATTATAGGAATTTATAAAGTGTGAACTTACTGGTATATCAGTCAGCTTCTCATACAGTTCATGCAAGTCCTTGTTGACCAATGAATACATGGGAACATTCTTCACTAAACATATCCTACACATTGGAAATTTTTCCATGTTTTAGCTCAGAAAGTAAATATAAATTATTTATTTAAACTTTACACTTTTAAAACACTGTTTTTAATTAAAAGACTGTTCTAAGCACAGAACATATAATATACTCTAGCGAGGTTCCAGGTTGGTTCCAGGTGTACAAGATTGTTTTGAATTTTTGATACTTGAGTATTTTTGTTTTGGAGCTCGAACCATAGACCTATAAATTTATATCTCAATGGCTCGAAGACAACGAAATCGAATGACATCTTTTTTTTAAATTTATTTCATGACCATTGATACAAAGTCCTTCAGTCAAAATGATGGAAAATAATTATTTAATGTTTCACAATAGATATAACAGTACAATATTCAGCTAATAAACAAATTAAAACAAATAAATTTTTTCAACAGTGTTTCAGATAAAAATAAAGGAATAAATAAAACTACATTCGATAGCAAAGAAGCGGAGCGCAGCGGGGAGCACGAAGCTTTTGCTACGTCACTAATGTCACAGGCACAAGCAAACAGTAGAATAACTAAACCAAACAAACAATGTGTGCGTTCCGAGTAGCGGCAGCGTTGCCAACCCCATCGCAGAGCATACTGTATTCATGCTTAAAAAAACTGTAGACAACTATAAATATTATAAAAATAAAAAAAACGGCAAATCTACAGTTTTTTCTTATTTTATAGTTTCGTACTATTAACTGCTATAAAGTTTTCAATTTGCAAATCGTCTTGATTTTCAATCTCTTCCTTGCTTTGAAATCATATTTTGTTGAATTTTATGACATGCTCTTAGTATTGTCTTCATAACATTAATGCTCGAAAAGAAACGCTCTACCGTAGCAGTACTGAGTGGCAGACACAAATGGTTTTTGGCCATTTATTAGTTCGTTTGATAATTACATAGTCCAGCCCGTTAGTGGTAGGTTTTGCTAAGGCTGAGTTACTGTATGGACTACGTAGCAATGAAAAAATAAATGACGCCAGCATCTTGAATAAAAAAAACTGTAGATTTTAAGAAGTAAACTAAAAACTAGGCAGATTTTCAAAAAACTGTACCTGCATGTTTAACCCATGTATCACAAATATACGATTTGATTTTTTTACATCTTTAAAACTGCAGGGTTGGCTACTCGGATCAAGAGCACTAACTTAAAAGCCTAAGGACTGAACATACATACAAACAATGGCCCCGAATGAATGACTCACCTTCATTGCCTTCATTCTTGCACCGCATGCACTGTCAAAGACTACTATATATATATGCACTGTCACCTGCGCTCTTGATGATCTATTTTCTGCATCAGTGACCGGGGTTCGCGTGGCTGAGTTTTGGGCTCCTCCACCTCAATTAATCCAGTAATTAATTCCATAAGGCATAAGGAATTAATGTTACTTGTTCAAATCGATAATATTGGACTTTTGGTCCATAAATAATAATAATTTATTTAATTCAGACCATTGATCCATATAGTGTTAGTAAAATCTTAACCTATTGTTAGTACATAAAAGCTTAAATTAATTGGCGACATGTACGCCAGTACGCACATGCCTAGCTGCCCAGTGCCTAATGAAAGGCCCATCAATTTTGTCCGCCAGTGTAGCCAGTATGTTGTTAACCCCGCTAACCTTTTAATTTCAATTCATAATTTTTTTTCTAAGTAGAGATTTTTTCTGGTTGGCAACACAGGTGTGTGCATCAAGGTCCATCTGTCATTCACGGTCATTCCGCATTCGTCTAATTTTGATTTTAGAATAACAAAACATCGTTTCATTATCCCGATTATCCGCTAGGATAATAGTGTTCTGTGTTCTTATATTATTATGTGATGCTCTGTGGTTTCATTTCATTCTAAGTGTAAAGTTGTACATACTACATAACTTAAATTTTATTGGTATTTACTCTGGGTTAAAAGATGGAAAAACTGTTAATGTGTAGAATATGTTTAGTAGAAAACGTTCGTATGCATGTAGTGGTCGACAAGAACTTACATGAACTATACAAGAAGCTGACTGGTATACCAGTAAGTAAATTCTTTTTAGATGGTTAAATTTCCGGTAATATTATATTTTAACTGCCACTCATCTCATACATGAGAACTCCTATGAATCTTCGGTTAGGAGGTCGCCTTAGAATAAAATAGAAATCATTAACACTGGTGAAGAAAAACTGGAAACCTGGACTTAAGTCGCTAATCAATGCTTAGACCTTCGCTGTCAGATGCAAACAGAAAACACACACAGTTTTACAATATATTTGTAAGATTCAAAGTATTTTAGTCACACAAACAAAATGGAGTAAAACAAGGTTTTGTTGCAGTTTGTAACTGAAGACAGTAGACCGCTTCTTGCTTGTTTCTTCTGCTACGCTAATCTAAAGAAATGCTACAGTTTGCAAAGGAAGTGTTTGGAAGCCGAAGAGCTGTTTGCTCAGATGATGGGTGAGAGTTATGAGGTGAGGTATTCTTCAACTGACATTTATGCTTATAACCTATAATGTGAACAATTTGAGGTATGTAACAATTTGATATGTGAACATTGTTTGACGGCTCGGTTGGCACAGTAGCTGAGCAATTGACTACTGCGTTGCGTGTTGCGGGTTTGATCCCCGCACAGAACAAATATTTGTATGGCCTACAGATAGTTGTTCAGGGTCTGGCTGTTTGTATATGTAAGTTTAAATATTTGTAAACGCACCCACAATACAGGAGAAATTCCTAGTGTGGGGCAAAGTAAAAAAAAATTATACCTGGATTCAGTGCTAACCATACCATGGAGTGTTGAATGTGTGTATGCTTGTGTCGGATGCAGGTGACAATAATGATGCGGGTTAAATTGAAAAAACTCCACATAATACTGCTACGACTTCAGTGTGGAACTTCTAACATGTATGTGGCAGTTTGATATTGATTCTCTTTCATGTTGGCACAAGCTATGCAACAAAAGCTTGTGCAGTTGGTGGCATGGCTGACTTTCCAGGGTGTGTTGGCATTGTATCCTCACTTGTGGAAGCACTTTTGAATGTTTTTACCTAATATTATAATCATCTTTTTACAGCCTAAACTTTTAGTAAACCAAGACCACTTAGAATCTTTCAGTGGGTTTATTAAAACTCCAATAGAACACACTAGTATAGCTGATAAACCTCAAATAGAAAGCATTACTTTCGAGGAAGGATTACGAAATATTTGTAAGGAAATTATTGAGCTAAAGAAGAAAAATCAAAGTGATGGTATGTTTTTAAGACCAAAAATAGTTTGTTCATAGTTTGATTATAGCAAAATCTATGCAACTAAATAAAATTTAAGTGTCTGTTTATAATATAAAAAAACAGCTTTTTACTGAATGCATATTATACAGTATTTATAACAAAAACACATTTTTTTCAATTTTAGTCTGTCTGTTTGTCCCGGCTAATCTCCGAAACGGCTGGACTGATTTTGACGGGACTTTTACTGGCAGATAGCTGATGTTATAAGGTCTAACATAGGCTACTTTTATTTTAGAAAAATTGTTTGATTTCTGTGCACAAAAATTAAAATCCTTGAAATTGTTAACAAAAATCGAATCAAAAAGGGAAATAGGTAATATCGTTTTTATAATAATTTCACGCGAACGAAAGTCGTGGGCAACTAGTATTAAAGAAAATTACAATCAAAACATGTTTTGCACATTGGTTTAGTTTAAGATGATTCTATCAATGTGCAATACAACATGTGAAATTCAATTCAGAGAGTCAGAGCATAAATGCACGCGCGTGCCCTCCACGCCAAGCCACAATTTCACCTACCATTTTGTCACATATTTGAGTCGTTTGGCGTACAGGGCACGCGCTTGCTTGTCACGTATATGTGACAATGGCGTTCAAAAGTATAATGATTTTTGTAAATTACGGCAGTGTTTATGTTGAATCTGGATCAAAATTCATTACACGACAATTATGATAAATTAATTACTTTGTGCAAATAATGTAAAACATCAATATGTAGTTGTATTTGCAGTAAATTTTATTTTGCATTTTAACACTGGAATAACTTTAATTAACAAAAAAAAAATACATTACCTACTGAAATAAAACAATAATTGTAATAATAAACCAGTAATGAGTCAGTCTTCTCGGCTACTTACAGATCTAGAACCAGAAAAAGTAGACAATAGCTGTCTGGATGTAGAATATATACCCTCACACCGTTCTGAATCACATCCAGAAGGTGATGTTGGGATAAAAATTGAAGTGGAAGAAGAACTAGAAGTATCTAAGAATGAAGAAAGAGCCGTGGAGGCTTGTAGTAAGTGTAAGTTAAATAATCAATAATAGGAAAGCAAACAGGCCGATGTTCCACATGATGAGAAGTGGTAGCAACCTAATGTTGGTTGTTCCCATTCATGACAAACTAGGACCATGATAACGGGTGTTTAAAAGCCGGAGAACTTGAAACAAAACACAGGATAAAAGTTTTTAATATCAACGAAATTGGCTTTATTTGACGGATAATTTTATGCCATTTATGTTTGAATAAACCCGCACTGGGCCTGTGTGGTGGATTATAGCTCATACCCTCTCATAGAGGCCTTTGTCCCAGCAGTGGGAATGGGAACGATAGGCTGATTATTATGCCTATCATTTACACTAGAAATGGGATATTTACAATGTTTACCGTTTGTTTTGAGTTCCCGATATTCCGGCGTGTTGTGGGAACTCAAAACAAACAGTAGACATGGTAAATATCCCGTTTCTAGTGTTAATGATAATGTTAATGGCCATGACAGGTTATAAATTTATATTATGCTTAAGTTTGAATACGATTTCGGGCATGTGGCCTCCGTGGCTAGTTTGAGTAAATTAATCGTATCGCGCCCTGTTCAGCATGAGGCGCCACCGTTGTGTTGAAACCACATGTCTACAACATGAATGCCTCACAATTGATGCACAAAAAGTTAGTACCTAATCATGTCTCTGTACGTCTGTACCGCTCACCGTTGACTGTAACGTTCGGAATATCATTATTTTTTAAACTTTGGCTATCAATCACAATATTGACCAGTTAACCTCGTTCATGCGATTTGACACCATTCGATTATTTTCTCTGGAGATATGTAATGTCGCATGTCTATGCCGATATTTGAGAAACAATATTGAGAACTTGAAAGCCAACATTCAATACATTATTGACGAAATCAAGGAACACATATACTCTAGGGAGGCCGAAATACAGCCTTGAGCCTGATTTAGGTACTGCAATGAATCCACGCTAAATGAAAGAAACATGTTTTTTGAGGTTTTATAATAAACCGCCACTCGTGTAGGAGTTTGGGTGTATCAGGATAGAAATAAAATCCACTCGCGATAACTCATTAAACTCATGGAAAAGGGAGCCATCTTGGACTCTATACTAACTATTTATTCTGATTGGTCGAACATGCTTGAGTTTGATCAAAGAACAGACGGGGATATAAAAGAAGTCATAGATTTTGTCCCTTTTTTAGGGTTCCGTACCCAAAGGGTAAAACGGGACCCTATTACTAAGACTTCGCTGTCTGTCTGTCTGTCTGTCTGTCTGTCTCCAGGCTGTATCTCATAAACCGTGATAGCTAGAAAGCTGAAATTTTCAGAAATGATGTACCTATTACTATTGCCGCTATAACAACAAATACTAAAAATTTAAAAAAAAATATTAAGGGGGGCTCCCATACAACAGATATGATTTTTTTTGCCGTTTTTATAGATAATTGTACGGAACCCTTCGTGCGCGAGTCCGACTCGCACTTGGCCGGTCCACTGCCGCGGTAGTTTTTTTAGTGCTTCTAGCAACTTACCTTGATTTTAATTAAACAAACTTGATGATTAAATATTGATAAAATCATAGTTCAGTTTCAAGTAGGGATGTGTCTTACTGGGATTTGAACTACTTTAATTCCAAACCATCCATGCCCGGAGACTACCTGTGGCAGCCGGAAAGTGAGGGTGCCATGCAGTATCTTCAGCCACTCCTTGATTACTGGTCTTACTTTAATATTTTTAACACTTATTATATCGTACTGTGTACCTAACGCTCTTGTCCATTTCTACCACGGGGTAAAAAATTGAGAACTGAAATTCAGCAAATCAATAGTTTGTCTGCGCCTTTAAACGAATGTCCAAAATAATTATTTTTGTTACTTTCAAGCTCAATTGGCAGCCATAGGGTTAATTATAGACCTATGTTACTGTTAAAATTGATTAGGATTTTATTTTAATTAAGACTTAATACAGTTTTAATAAAACTAGGATTTTTAGTAGCTATTTTAAAACTTAAATAGAAGCGGAAGGGGTAGTCCTAGTAGACTCTCGTTGTAATAGTAAAATAAGTTGAGGGCAATGATGTATAAACGTATATAATACGTCATTGGTTGAGGGTCTTTAATTCAAAATAAAACCACATTATGCAGTGAAATAAAACAATTTTAAATAGTAAACGAGTATTGATTTGAGCTTCTGCTTATTTACAGATCTTGAACCAGAAAATGTACACCCGCAACCACCACACTCAGATTCAGAAAGTGATGTACCTTTAATGATGTTTAAAACTGAAGTGAAAGTAGAACATGAAGTACCCACGACTAAAAGACGATTCGTGACGAACGGTAGTAAGTATTAGTTACTTAATCAGTAGGAAAGTAATTTTCATTTATTCATTAGCAATAATTGTTCAGAGGCTGAAAAGCCGTAAAAGCTTTTTTGGGTGCGTTGGCCCAGCTAGTCCAGCTAATAGCAATGCCTCCGCAGCGAGACGTGATCTCTGTCGGGAGCTGCTTAAGCCTCCTGACGGCTTCATCGAGCCGTCTGAAAGCCTTCCACCTGGGCATGCTTTGCCGTGGCCGACTTGGAAATCTCTGAACAGACTCCGAACTTAAGTCGGCCGTAGCAAAGACAACCAGCGAGCGGAGTTCGCATAGCTGAATTTTGGGACAAACATATTTAATAAAATTTGCCTTCAACACGCTAAGAATAAGAATTAATAAATGAAATGAAAGCTAACAGGCCGATGGTCTATCTGAGAGGAAGTGGAGAATGTGACCTAGGGCATGTTAAATTATATCCATAGGACTAACTCCATGTTATAAAATAGAAATGTTAAAGTAGGACCATTGTACAGGGTTATCGGCAAATTGGGTGCATTCCCTGAAATGGGTGATACTAGGCCTATAATAATTTGCAACTTATTTGACCCTGATAACTTGGGGGTCCAAACTGAGTTGTTTTGGAGATATCGAACTAATAAAGTTTTTTCGAAATTGTCCACCTCTTCGCAATAAACTCCTGATTGTGACAAATCTAGGGCGTTCAGGATGTTGAACTGACTACGTTTCTGGTAGCTCAAGAACGAATGAATCCTTCGAAAACCAATTTGTCAAAAAAGTACATCTGCCTTTAGAAATTAAGCGCCATAAAGGTCATGTTCTGGCATTTCTCCAAATCCCAGTTTGGACCCCAAGTTATCAGGGTCAAAATTGTTGCAAATTAGGTCTAGTATCACCTATTTCAAGGAATGCACCCAATTACCAATCACCCTGTCGTAACATCAACAAACTATTAATTTCTGATAACAATGACAAAACCATGCCCAGACAAAATAATCGGTCACCACAATTCACGAGCTAGGATCGAAATCGATGAGAGGAACAGACAGAGGTTTTGGCTGACCATTATCCTCTCGCTGTTTTTGCACCCCGACGCTACTGCAAGCAGGATCAACTAGGAAGCATGACAAACTTGCTGGCACTTACTCATACAAAAATACAATTAACTAGCCGTTGCCCGCCGACTGCGTTGGCGTGGAAATTTTGATGAGTATGTGTACTTCCCCAGGTCGCTTGGAAATTATGAAGACATTTTTTGGAGATAAGAATTATGAATTGTATAGTCGTGAAAAGGTTTGAGGAGCTCGTGGCTAAATAAGAACAGCCGCTCGGATCGATCTTTAGGTTAAGCCGTGCTTACCTAGGTTGGTCCGTGGATGGGTGACCACCCATTACATACCAAGTTTCCTCCGTGCCTCGGAAAGCACGTTAAGCCGTTGGTCCCGGCTGTTATTTGGAGATCTTTGACAGTCGTTACAGGTAGTCAGTGGCCCGAAAGTCTGACAACCAGTCTTACCAAGGGGTATCGTATTACCTAGCATTAACTGGGTTGTGGAGGTCCGACAGGCAGTCGCTCTATGTAAAATACTGGTATTCAGCTGCATCCGGTTAGACTGGAAGCCGACCCCAACATAGTTGGGAAAAGGCTAGGCAGATGATGATAGTCGTGAAAAGGTAACAGAGTTTATCTTCGCACATTTATAATATTAGATATGGGTATCAATGAAGCTCGCGGGACGCAGCGGCTGAAATCGCTTTCAAAACGACCAAACGTAGGTACCCGGTACTAGGAATGAGTATCAACTCCAGTAATCACATAACATCACCTCTGCTTCACCCTTAGGGTCCGAGGTGTCTGCCAGGGCTGCGGGACTGTTCGAAAGAGATACTGCGGCCCTGGAACATAAAGGGCAAAAGAAGGAACATGGATGAGTTTTAGTCAGTAAAAGTCTGACATTTAGACCACTATCCCTACCCTGACCTACCCTGTTTGTTCACGATTTCAAACCTTACAGATTACTTACCAGATTTATATTCACAGGTGCGTCCGATGCGAAAAAACCAAAACTAGACGCAAGAAGAACAAATATGGAAGATACAATTGCAGCGGAGCAAAAGACAAATGAACAATCAAACTTAAAAGATATCCGGACAGCTCAAAATTTTACGACTGAGAGTGTCACTTGTATCAAAGAATCTTACAAATGTGATCAGCGTAGTTCAAATCTAGTTAATAAATTGAAAAAAGATTCTAGCACACAATCTTTTAGAAAGTCTTACAAATGTGATGTATGTCAGCGTAGTTTTAGTCAAAAAAGTAATTTAACATCACACGTTCGAATACACACTGGTGAAAAACCTTATAAGTGCAATATATGTCAGCGTAGTTTCAGTATAAAAGATACTTTAACTAAACATGTTCGTTTACACACTGGTGAAAAACCTAACAAGTGTGATGTATGTCAGAGTAGTTTTACTCAAAAGAGTGCTTTAATAAAACACATTCGAATACACACTAGTGCAAAATCCTTAAAGTGTGACCTATGTCAGAGTAGTTTTACTCAAAAGAGTGCTTTAACAAAACATATTCGAATTCACACTGGTGAAAAATCCTTAAAATGTGACGTCTGTCAGCGTAGTTTTACTCAAAAGAGTACTTTAACAAAACACATTCGAATATGTACTGGTGAAAAAGCCATAAAGTGTAACGTATGTCAGCGTACTTTTAGTCGAAAGAATCTTTTAGCAAGTCATATTCGAAAACACACTGATGAAAAACCTAACAAGTGATGTGTCAGCGTAGTTTTAATCAAATGAGTGCTTTAACAAAACACATTAGAATACAAACTGGTAAAAAATAAAAATCTGTTACGATTATATTTGTTGCAAGTTTGCTCCTTGTGCATAAGACCTAAAACATTGATAATATAATCAAGTTGTTGTATCATATAGGTTTTTACAATATAATATTACTGCCCGACTAGAGCCTAGGGCAGCATTAACTTGCATTACGTTAGGTTTGCATGGCCTTTAATTTGACATTTGCGAGCAGGTGGTGTTAAAAAAATTATGTATCATAGAATATTATTGTGCATACTTCACCTGGAAAATTTATTAATTAATATTGCATGCTGGAAATTCGGTTAAATACTGCTTTAGAAAACGAATATAGAAAGACCCTAGTGCAACCAGACTCCATCCGGCTCGAAGGACCATTAAATGTAAGGTCACATAGTAGTTACACTTGCAGTTTCAGTTAGAAGTGGCAAGCAAGTAAGTATTTTGATATGAGTTAGGTGAGTTGACGTAAACACACACAGATTTGGTAACACTAAAAAGTTTATTAGATGTACCGATCATAACTAAGTTTGAGTAGGGTACGTAGACCATACAAGTATGCTAACACCCAAGTATAAATGCATTTTTCTAAATTACCTGTTGAAAGTATTAATTATACTATATAATATAAATAACTGAAGATATTAAATCTATACATATAATAAATCTGTAGACGTGGCGTTTCTGTACATTGAAAATATTTAGAAAAAAAATAGTAGAGGTGTTAAAGGATCACACACAGAACCCATTTCTATCATTTTTAGAATTTTTGTCTGTTTGTCTGTTCTTTTGTGCGCGCATCACGTAAAAACCCTTCATTGTATTCAAAATCTAAATATTGAAACAAGATTTCATCAAAATCGACCAACAGACGCAAAAGTTATTAATGTTTAAAATTTAGTTAGTAACCTCATACGCGATTTCTATGATAAATTTTATTATTTACGTAAATAGATTTTAGTCGAAGTGTAGTCGGAATGGCTGAAAATTAATTTGATTTTATTTTTCCTTTTGTGTTTACTCTTTGCATGGAAGTAATAAGTACTATTTACAACCCGACGACGAAAATCTCTAAAAAGAATTAAAATTTGATAAAATCCACGACATCGTACATTTTATTTTAGCACCGCCTGACCTATTATTACTGAAACTGGTCTCCCTCGTGGTCCTACTATTTTGTCCTACTAGTAGGACCACGAGGGAGACCAGTTTCTATTCGTCCTACTATGACATTTGGGGCTCCTATTTCTGTCTGCAGGGTTTACAGGCACCTAACTAACCGAACCTCGGGGTGTCCCTGACGTCGACCGACTAGGGTTAGCGTTTACGCCAGTGTTTCTTAGGCCTGCCTCGGTGACGACGACTGTCTTCATGATTCCGACAGTGTGACGATTCTGGATGTCTACTCTCTAAGGGATGATTCTCACTAGAGCGGGGCGGGCCGTGTACGTGGCCCGGACGGGGAACGGACTTGAAACGTTACATAGGTACATTTTGTATGAAGCAATTTATATTACACAGTGCATGTTCCGAGTCCGTGGTGTCGAGTCGAACGGACCCGGACGGGGTCCGCTCGACTCGACACCACGGTTGTTGCACGGCGGTCCCGTCCCGCCCCCTCCACGTCCCGTCATAAGAACACTTCCGTACTGCGTACGGGCAGTGTGCGACGAATGTTTAGTGAGGACTGAGGAATCACTCACGTTCTTTGTTTCATCGAAAGAAGATTTGTTTGGAAAGTCGGTTTCTTTTGTTGCATAACTTTACGGATAAAATGGACGATGAAAAATTAATCGAACTTGTCCGAAAGTATCCTGAGTGAGGTCAGTATGACATGACACATCTGAAATACATGGATACAAAGTTCAAAATATCCAAAGAATTTATCTTCATCGTCTGGTAAGTATCTGCATAGAGTGTTAAAATTCTCCGTAAAGTTCACGCATTCTCCAAAGAGGATGCACGCTACCATTTTCTTTTAACCCGGTTCTCAAAATCAAAATCAAATAATTTATTCGCATTCTTCTTACTCCTTGCTTCTGCTTCCTCTTCATCAATAGCTATCGCAATAGCAGCCATCTCCAGTAAAGAAAACTCCATTATAGGCAACTACAATGGTGCTATCATTGTGAGGATCGCCCGGAGGACACGGTGGAGCACACCGTGGAGGTCTGCTCCGCTTGGACGGAGCACCGCCGTGTCCTCGTAGAGGCGATTGGCGGCGGCGACCTCTCGCGTCCGGCTCTGGTTCATGCCATGGTCCGGGGCGAGAGGGAATGGGAAGCCGTCACCTCCTTCTGCGAAGCAGTCATGCTAGCGAAGGAGGTGGCGGAACGTGAGAGGGTCAGAACCTCACGTCCCAGCCGCCGCGGGAGAAGCACCGGGCGTCGGGGGCCACGCCGTGATGGCTCTCGGCCACGGTTTGCTCGCCGTCCGTCCGTCGTATGACGACAGGCCGTGTCGACGGCGCGTTCGTGTTCCACGCGCGCCTCAAAGAGATGTCAGCAAACAGGAGGGGCCCGCAAAGGCCGATGCCTGCCAGGGCTGCGGGACTGTTCGAAAGAGATACCGCGGCCCTGGAACATAAAGGGCAAAAGAAGGAACATGGGTGGTTTTTAGTCAGTAAGAATCTGACACTCCCTTCCGCTCCGCCCAGAGCGGGAGGAGTCATTTGATGATTTCCCACCCGAAAAAAAAGGCAACTACAATAATTGGAAATTATTCCCAGCACTACGCGACCGTGTCGACTTATAACCCGTTTAACACTCGGTGTAATATAAATCGTGCAGCACGAACGGGCTCCGGCCCGTCCCCGCCCTGGCCTCGGCCCGCCCCAGGCACGGCCCGCTCTAATGAGAATCATCCCGTCAACGACGGACGGACGGACCCGTCTGAAAGTAGTCCGTTACTACGGACTAAACCCTACTCCCTATTGATTACGGATTCATGAGCAAGGAACTTATAGGTAAATTGTTAAAAACGACCACATTTTTAACAATATTATTATGTCTTTTTATATAGAATTGAACTATTTTTGTCTGAATTGTGGCTTTATCCTGTTGGTACCTTTGCCTTTTTTCTTTCTGACGGCAATTGTCAAATTAAATGTCAGTTTTTTTCACAAAAACGACGCGGGAAGTTTGACAATTATTGTGAAATGGCCTCATCCCGTGCTCCAATCGCTCTAGCTGCAGCCCACGCCCAAGTAGAAGCACTCCACGATTTATGGCTGAAAACGAGGACTTGAGTCGTGGACGATTGGGGACTGCTGACGGTCGAAACGGCTGTGGGAGACTCTGTGCAAGTCCCTTAATGCAATGGGGTGTTTTACAAAGACCGTGGTGCAGTGGAAAAGGGTGAGTTTAATACATTACTCGTTATTATTTTAAGGTCTTGTCATCAGTAAAGTGCATAATACAATGATAATCAGTTATGCTCCAAATACTTATCTGTTGGGGGACCTTCGTGTATACCGGCTTTTATGTATTTACCTAATATTAACCATTTCAGTTGTGGTCTGATAAAAACATTTGGCCACGAGCTACTGGGGTGCCAGACAGTCTGCACGTGCTACAGGTGGAGGCCCAGCGGAAGCACCAACCCTCACCCAAATTGAATTAAGGGTATTGTCCATCATGGGAGAGGGGTTTGGGGAGCTGCAAACCGAGGCAAGAGTGCCAGCTTTTCCATTGGTAATAATTCAATTTTATAATTTATGATAGTTAGTTTATTCCAATGGTAAAAAACAACAAACAAAAGTGCCTATAATTGGTTTATTTTAAATAAATGCTTTGAGTTTGAGTTCATAGTTATGTTGCATGGACACTTAGCCATGACTTTTTTTTATTAAATAATAATAAATAACCGATACATTAATATAATATTTGTTGTTTCCGTCAATGATATTCAGTTTTTGTTGTACAGAGTCCATCTGTAAGACAAGACCCAGCACCCATCACACCCACCCTAAGATCTACTACACCTGCCCACCCACTATCACAGGAGCAACGTTCTGTATCCCCAACATTAAATCAGCGAAGTAAGTAAATTATTGTTCAATAGAAAAGACATGTAAATCATGTTTCAGAATACTTAAAACTGACAAAAAAATTATTTCATTTGTTTTCAGCATTAAATTCTCGTCGTGCACGTCCACGAGTTCGACGACCACTCGCTGCCGTCTCAGCTAGAACCAGGATTGTTGAGTTGGAAAAACAGAGACTCCTAGCTGATAACAGGTGAAATGAGGTGCTTGACCAAATAAAGGATGCCATTGTCGACCTGACAAACTTGGTGCGGGAACACATAGGAAGTCACAGGCAGTAAATGGTTTCATTCACATCATTCTGTTATTTCCCGAGCACCTCATTTTCCTTGGAGTCTCTGATCTTGCAACTCAATAATACACTTTAGTTTTGAATGTTTCGTCAATTTTATTTCTTTCCATTGGTGGTAAATAAAACATTTTGTTCTTAAAAAAAACAATGCTTGAATTATTAGACACAAATAGATCTCATGGAAAAGAATGGGCAAGAAACTACATGGACACTCTTTTCAAATTAAGTTATATATCACATAGTACAAGTAGAAAGAGGAAAAAAAAACATTAAAAACTAAAATATTAGGATTAGCCCTACTAACCGTATTACAGCCTAAATGGTACTCATATTTACAAAAAAAAGTATAAATAAATTGCTTTTGCTTGTGGCTTCGCTCGCGTTAATTTAGAATTTGACAACCTAGCGGTGTGAAATATATTTTACGATCTATTCTCATACCCACCAAATAAAATATATATACATAAGAATTCTATAAAAATCGGTCGAGCGTCTCGGAGGAGTGCGACCAGAAATACCGTGACACGAGATTTTTATATACAGGGTTATTTGTAAAACATCAAAAACCTCTTAAGAGGTCATTGTACTCATCACTATGAACAACTTTTACTATGGAACCAAACCTGAAATCGCGAAAAAAAAAACAGCTGTTCCCTACATTTATGATCGAGTTGTTCATAGTGATGAGTACAATGACCTCTTAAGAGGTTTCTGGTGTTTTACAAATAACCCTGTATAATATAGATTTATATAAAACAATGGTAAGAACTAGAGGAGGAGCATTCGTGAGCCCAAGTGGCTGTGGAGCAGGACCAGCACTATCCCAAGCATTTTATCAACAATATAGTCTCCCAACTTCTAATATGCTCGCTTACATAGTGTGCTTTTTATGCATGTTTTAAATTTCTTTTCATTTAGCTGTAGAAGACTCAAGCTTCCGCCAGTCCCAACATCCATTATGTCCTGTAAGCAAAATTAGCCGTTTGTAAAATATTTATTTTATCCTAATCAATAATATAAATACAAATACCTCTATTATTGACATGTATTAATAGAGAGTAGTTTTATAAGAGACTGCATATTAGTATAAGTACCTATTTCTGTCCAGTCTTAATTGCACTAATCTGTCTCTCACTCTTTGCCCTTGCTGAAGAGCTTGATGAACGGACATACACTCATCTCGCTGTCTTGCTTGTCTACTGCGCTCTACCTCTAGGTCTTCCTCGGTGAGAGAAGGTGCTTCTAAACCCGCCCGATTACACATATTGTGTAAAACACAGGAGGCAAAATTCCGAATGTTTTTGGGTGAAATTGTATCTCCCTTCTGGAGAATCTTCGACAGCATTGTCTATTGGGATCATCATGAATTCCCGAAGTGGGTACCCAGAATCCCCTGTAACAAACATGGTTGCTAAACATCGCTGCATAATAAATCTGCCGCAGGGAACTTGAACCTTGAAATCATATTATACTATTACATAAATAAAATATTTTGAACTTTGTAAGAAACCAATATTGCAAGAAATAGATTTTTTTTATAAGTACAACTACATGATGCCTGCTGTTGTAGACTCTCCAGATGAGCTTTAATTTCATGGTGCGACCAAATGAAAGAATCGTGGGGCGCTCCACCAGCTCCACCATAGGACGCATCAACATTTAAAATTGTACATTCTGCATCACATATTTAGTAGACATACATTAATTAAATTATATTTTACTAGCGACCCGCCCCGGCTTCGCACGGGTGTATTATACACATAAATCTTCCTCTTGAATCACTCTATATATTAAAAAAAAACCGCATCAAAATCCGTTGCGTAGTTTTAAATATCTAAGCAATATATATAGGGACAGACAGCGGGAAGCGGCTTTGTTTTATACTAGGTATGTAGTGATGAGAACTCTGGCTATTATCAAGCACTCAGATATACAGACCTATTTTCATGTATCCTATATACTTTTTCTTCAGGCGCTTTTCAGATGTGAATATAATACACTTTTTTTATTGAAATTATATTATAATAATGATTCAAACGTAGTCGTACTATAGGTATCGTATTAAGATTTGTGTGTTCTGTTTAAGATCACGCCACAGGGCTGTAGCTAGAGTCGAATTTGACAGCATTGGTTGCAGGCAGGGCGGAAGTAAAATACTCATCATAATTGATCTGCGCTCGAAGCACGGGCTCCTAAATCAATCACCTTATCACCATGTTTATCACTGACCTCTAGGTCAGTGATGAACATTCAATAGATATTCGTAGACAAATAATTTCTGGGTGTTGTGGTTCCTGACCCGACCACGACATGGAACGGAGATTTTACTATGGCACAAAATGGTTATTTTAATTGTGTTTTATTGTGCCACATATCCCAGAAATTTGTGCCTTGTACTTTTTGAGTAATAAGAGTACGATTGTGGTCGGGCTGGGGATCACGGTTCCTGACCCGACCACAACCAGATCTAATAAAATATCAATAGTGGGAAGTGACTGATTATGCCAAAAATATGTGTCAAATTGTGCCTATGGCACACACAACGCATTAAGTCAAGTAGTCTTACTCTATGTGTAATTTAGTCTGCAATTACACATTTAAATTCTGTTAGTTAGGATTTAACTGAACTGTGCCTTCTCGTAACAAAACTGGTCATATAGGGTTACAGAGTAAGAAATAAAAATGGAGTTTATTTTGTCAGCTTTCTTATAATTGTATTCATTGAATTTTTACATAAAATAAAATAAACTTATTTTGTGAAAATAAGCACAACAATCAACGATTTCGATTAACATAAGCGCAATAATCACGATTTTGATTAAAATAAGCACAACAATCATGATTTTGATTAACATAATCATGATTGTTGTGCTTATTGTCCTTTACAATAATAGTAACCATGTTATTTATTGCTCTGGTTTTTCAAATACTTTAAATTTATGTTAATCAAAATCATGATTGTTGTGCTTATTTTAATCGAAATCGTTGATTGTTGTGCTTATTTTCACAAAATAAGTTTTTTTATTTTATTTTGTTTTATGTAAAAATTCAATGAATACAATTATAAGAAAGCTGACAAAATAAACTCCATTTTTATTTCTTACTCTGTAACACTATATGACCAGTTTTGTTACGACAAGGCACAGTTCAGTTAAATCCTAACTAACAGAATTTAAATGTGTAATTGCAGACTAAATTACACATAGAGTAAGACTACTTGACTTAATGCGTTGTGTGTGCCATGGGCACAATTTGACACATATTTTTGGCATAATCAGTCACTTCCCACTATTGATATTTTATTAGATCTGGTTGTGGTCGGGTCAAGAACCGTGATCCCCAGCCCGACCACAATCGTACTCTTATTACTCAAAAAGTACAAGGCACAAATTCCTGGGATATGTGGCACAATAAAACACAATTAAAATAACCATTTTGTGCCATAGTAAAATCTCCGTTCCATGTCGTGGTCGGGTCAGGAATCACAACACATTTCTGGGACAGAACATGAGCATGGATCTAAGAACTATTAAATCCTCAATGATGAAGAACAGACGAACAAGATGATTGAACTTCCAGATTTGGATGTAGAGATCCACGTCTGAGTGAGAGTGAGGTAATAATTAATTATTGGGTGGGGTGATACGAGTAAATAGATACGACCAAAAATACCATTTAGATCATATTGTTTCTGCAAACTTATTACAATAATAAACATAATAATAAAAATATTTAAAACAGCTGAATTCTACGATTAGCCATGTTATTACAAAATGCGAAGAACTTCGTTCAGATCAACTGATTTTGTTTTTTTTTTTCAAAGGCCAGAAATACCATACCAGCCATTCCTTCGTGAAGCATTGACAGCCTTTGAGGCCTATTGATTGCAGTTAAAGTTGAAAACGTAGATTCGCACACTGCAGTGCTACATCCTATGGTCGCCACAGATGCAAAAAGTTCATATTATTATGTATCTTTGAAAGTCTCTCGTTGCCTGTACAAAACTTGCAATGTATTTTCCATTTTATTATTTCCATAATTAAATAGGCCCATCGCTTCATGTGATGGCGCTACAACTGCCATCTATACACATAACAAAGAATTATTATAATTATGAAATGAATGTCACAAACTGTGGTATGTTCGGAAAAGTTGAGATACATGTCGCTACATTTTTTTTATCTCTAACAGTAACTATGAACAAACAATTTAATTATAATAATGTATCTTAGTTTTTGGTATTTTTAAGGTAGGGCATGGTGATTTCAAGGTAGGGCATTGCCCCAGAATGCCCCCCCCTAGCTACGGCCGTGTCACGCCATGTGTTTTTCATCAACTGAATAGTGGTCTCTTGAATAGTTTCTCAGTAGCAGCAGTCAGTGGGTCGTCTTGGGGGCGGATACTAACTGGGCTGTGGAGTTCAGATAGGTAGTCGCTCCATGTAATAAATAGGTACTGGTATTCAGCTGTATCCGGTTAGACTAGAAGCCGACCGCAACATAGTTGGGCATAGGCAGATGTTGATGTGAATATACTACGTACTCGTAAGTACGTATCAACAGTAAGTTGCTTTCGACTGCTGCGTCTGCAGGAGGTCGCTGGTATTGAGCTTCTCACATATAACTTCTGCCGCGGCGTCACTCGCACGGTGGTGGAAAAACGACATAAAAAGAAATGGTTTTAATGTAACAAATCCATTTAATTTCATAATTGTTCAATTTGAACAATATTTATGGGGTGTTCTAGTGTAATGAAGGTAATATAAAATTACAAATAAATAAAACCAGAATTATTTTTCAAATATATTTCAGTAATCAAAATATAATAATAGGCTTATACGTTAATAGTTACAAATCGTATCTTGTGGCCAAATCGAAATCAACAGGGAGTCGCCACAAAACATCAATAAACGCTTATTTTATACACGAAAAAAAAAAACATTTTGATATCACAAAAACCTTTAGCAAAAAAAAAATATTTACACGCGAAAGTACATATCCAATAGAGTATTACACTATTTTTACATAAACAATCATGAATGTGCAGATTATTCACAACGTGAAGATTTTTTTCCATATTTTTTTAAATACAATAAATAAAAAGTAAAACAAAGCTCTTAAATCTAAGTGAATTTAATTTTTTAACATTTTAGTGCATTAAACACAGTGTTTTTATTAAATTATTCTTAAAAAAACCTTTTTTTTTTTATAAGAAATGTTTGTATGAAACCTTTTCGTTTATAATTTTCAATATAATTATTAACTATTTATTATCTTCAGTTATTTATATAAATTAATACTTTCGTCCTGTAATTTTCAAAAAATGCGTTTATACTTATGTCGTTAGCACACTGGCGACTGATTGCATGATTTTTTCGAAAATGTCTTATCCGGTTTCTAAAGCAGTATAGTAACTTTTTTAGGGTTCCGTACTCAAAGGGTAAGTAGGGTAGGGTCCCGCCCTATTACTAAGCCTCCGCTGTCCGTCCGTCTGTCTGTCAGCGGGCTCTATCTCATGATCCGTAATAGGTAGATGTTGAAATTTTCACAGAATGTGTATTTCTGTTGCCGCTATAGTATTAATTAATAATAAATTTAAAGGAGGCTCCGATCTACGATACTACGATTGTACGGTACCCGTGTGTGTTCGCGCAGCGGAATGTTGTTGAATTAAAAGATTTTAATTATGCAGATATTTAGTGTATGACGTCGTATAATTGTGTATGGTACAAAAAAATTTGTGCACGCAGCCATTGTGGAGAAATTCACCAAAAACTGATTCCGCTGGGCGAACGTTGTCCTGGCGGAACTTTTTTTAATCCATAGACTTTAGAAGAAAAGAGATGTGTCCAAAAATCAGTGTGTATTTGTGTGTAATTGTGTATGTACGAATAAAATTATTGCATGCATAAACTTCGGAAAAATTCAAGTTTCCGCTGCGCGAACGTTTGGCCATTAGCTAGTTTTCATATAAAGCGCTTACATAGAGAGCTGTAGATTTTTACATACGTTGTTTTGAATTTGTTTAAATTTGATTAAAAAACAGATTTAGAAAAAATCGTAGGGCTTAAAAGATAAAAATATAAACGTAAAATACGCTTATTAGGTCTTAGTTCTTAAAGTATGCACTTTGGGGTCTAGATTTTCACGTTTATACAAACCTTGTAAGTGTCTGCAACATGTTGCCAAGTATCAATGATGTTCCGTTAGTAATTAAAGAGTTATAGGACAAATTTACCATGAATAGATCACTGTTTACAAAGCAGTCAAATATCACGACGTTCTAAAGGAATTGCATGGTAATATGTATGCCAATAATTAGCTTATTCATTCAACTATTTACATGCAAAATTTCATGTCATTAAATTCAGTAATTAAAGAAAAACAATTATAATACTGACGAAGCATCGAAAACCTACATAACCCGACCAAGTTCGGATGGCTACAAAAAAGTGGCCGTGCAATATATTTAGGTAACATCCCAAAATTTATAATATAATACCGGTATTGAATTGGTATAGGCGATAACACAATTGTTATGTAGATATAATTTATAGGTCATTTATTTTTGTACACCTACTTTATAAATGTATTTGACTATGACAGAAAGTAGGTACTTTATTTAAGTATGCGCTTGAGACTTGAGATATAATCTAGATATATTATTTAAGACAAATAAAATTCATACAGCTAATTTCTATTGAAGATTTCACGGATCAGGATTCAAACTATAGACCCCTTAGAGAAATTAAATAATTACCACATGTAAGCACTATTGTTTAGGTAAATATTTATCATATTGTAGTTTATTACACTATTTAACCAATAGACTAGGCATGCTCGAGCGTTCCCCTTTGCAACTTTAGTGGATCAAACAATCTAATAACTTAAAAAAAAACTACTTCTTGAATCGATTTTTTAATTGATGTATACTATTGTACTGGTAGTAACTTATGTATGTGAGCGTGTTCCCCCGCACCCCACCAAAATATGCAGAATTATTTTGTTCAAAGTTCGTTACGCTTAAGGCTAGTCCTTTAGTTAAATAGACTAAGTATTGTAGTTATGAATTGATCAAAAATATTTTAGTGTGAAAAAATAGACAACGCGCTTGCTGCGCGCAACGAGCGATAGGCGGCTTCCCGCTTGAAACGGTACTTCCATCCTTGAAGAAAAGAGATGGCAATATGTTTTCATTAGCCACGGCGTTATTAATAAAAAAATATTTTTTATTCAAGAAATGCAATTGTTTTATTTTTTCCTAACGCTTGTGTACGCAACTGTACCATATTAATAAATACTATATTGGAAGGTTAAGAACGTTTCTTAGATATATGGCACGGCCGCTTTTTTGTAGCCATCCGAACTTGGTCGGGTTATGTAGGTTTTCGATGCTTCGTCAGTATTATAATTGTTTTTCTTTAATTACTGAATTTAATGACATGAAATTTTGCATGTAAATAGTTGAATGAATAAGCTAATTATTGGCATACATATTACCATGCAATTCCTTTAGAACGTCGTGATATTTGATTGCTTTGTAAACAGTGATCTATTCATGGTAAATTTGTCCTATAACTCTTTAATTACTAACGGAACATCATTGATACTTGGCAACATGTTGCCGACACTTACAAGGTTTCTATAAACGTGAAAATCTAGACCCCAAAGTGCATACTTTAAGAACTAAGACCTAATAAGCGTATTTTACGTTTATATTTTTATCTTTTAAGCCCTACGATTTTTTCTAAATCTGTTTTTTAATCAAATTTAAACAAATTCAAAACAACGTATGTAAAAATCTACAGCTCTCTATGTAAGCGCTTTATATGAAAACTAGCTAATGGCCAAACGTTCGCGCAGCGGAAACTTGAATTTTTCCAAAGTTTATGCATGCAATAATTTTATTCGTACATACACAATTACACACAAATACACACTGATTTTTGGACACATCTCTTTTCTTCTAAAGTCTATGGATTAAAAAAAGTTCCGCCAGGACAACGTTCGCCCAGCGGAATCAGTTTTTGGTGAATTTCTCCACAATGGCTGCGTGCACAAATTTTTTTTTACCATACACAATTATACGACGTCATACACTAAATATCTGCATAATTAAAATCTTTTAATTCAACAACATTCCGCTGCGCGAACACACACACGGTACCCTTCATGCGCGAGTTCGACTCACACATGGCCGGTTTTTCTATCGCAGAAACACTGGTTCTGTTAATGTTATAGATTATTGAAAATAAATATCCATTTTAGTCTCGATAAAAGTCTTGCGACCGAGTCGCCAGCCTGCAACATTCATTTAATAAATTATCCAGCTAAAGTATGTACAATAGTCTTCTGTGCTACATAATATTTCTTTATAAAAACAAACTTTAGGCAAGCATTGACATTCTGGATCAGAATATTATCACAAATGATAAAATTTGAGTTCAACTAAAATCATACAGGAACTTGATTATATTTACAATGTTTTAGGCCCTTTGCACACGGAGCGAACTTGCGACAAAATAATTGTTGTCAATTTTTAACGAAAATTTTGGGATTTTTAAGTCTTTTTGTAAGCAAGTTGTATCCGTGTACATAGGTTTTCTATACTTAATTTAAAATTTATCACATACAAAATAATAATCAACTATTTCGTATGAGCAAATGTATATTTATATAACTACTGTTGGTCATTATTGATTTTTAGCATTAAAAGCAAACTGAGTCAGAGGAAATTATAATAAGAGACGGGGGCCATCTTAAAACGCATACGTCAAAGAGTTAACACTTTCATGTTTTCAGAACGATTTATATTTAGGATTCCGTATCCGAAGGGTGCCATCGGGACCCCATTACTAAGGCTGCGTTGTCTGTCCGCCTATCACAGGGCTTTTCTATCTTTCGAACCGTAATAGATAGATCCTTGAAATTTTCAGTTTTTATTAGACCAAAGAAGCGATGGATGGACTGTGTGAAAGATGATATGGCTAGCAAGGAAAGTGATGATGATAATACTATGGTCGCTATAACAACACATAAATAAAGGGTGTCAGATATTACATTTTGTAAGGTGGTACGGAACCCTGCGTGTGCGAGTCCGACTCGTACTTGGCCGGGTTTTTAGACTATGTCATTTTCACTTTCCTAAAGACTAGTGATGGCCCCACTAAAAACTAATTATTATGTAATAATACAAATTACTGTTACGTTTAAAATAAGTAAAGTATGTTTGTTACACTCCTAGTACGGAATAAGAGCTTTTCTTATAATTATATGAAATACGTATAAATAGCTGCTTCAAGTAATACTGTTATTATGTAACACTATCGCGCCAGTGTCCCCTGAAGGGGTAACCGGAGTGAGAGGTGTATAGTTCTTACATTTTGACAGGTCATGTAATCATTATGGGTTTAGAGTAAGTAACATTTTTTTTAAATGTTTTTTTTTCATGACATTATACTGTTTTCTATAAACTGGGATATGATATTACCTAGTAACTGGGATGTAAAGGTCAGATAGGCAGTCGATCCATGTAAAATACTGGTATTTAGCTGCATCCGGTTAGACTGGAAGCCGACCCCAACATAGTTGAGAAAAGGCTAGACAGATTTTATATAACTAGTTTTTTAATTAATATTTTTCATGATTTAAAGATCTTAGAAATAAACCACAACAGACAATGACTAGCCTCAGCTCTTATTTCGCACTTTTAGCTGCAATTCTTTCAAAGAAAAACATAAAAAAATGAGCATAATAAAAAGATGGACGTTTTTCGTAAACTAATCAAAATCAGCTGAGCAGTTTTATCTACATTTAGTTCTATCTAAATTAGTCTTATTCATATATTCTGTATATTTCCCCGAAACCATTGCTGAACATACAACTAACATTGTTTTAACTTTTCACGGTTTAAAACTAAACTTATACTGTCACGGGATATCTTCCGTGAGTCAACCCGCGAACATGGCGCTTGCAACAGCGTTGAAATATTGGGAGCTCAAAATCATGAACAATCACTGAAGATAACCCGTAAGTGACAGTATAAGTATACTATTAACATCTTTTAGTTTTAACCGACTTTAAAAAAGAGGTAGAAGGGAGTTTCAAAGAATCGCTTGGACGATTGAAATAGTTGAATTACAGCCTTTCAGATAAATTAATATTTTTTTTCTCTAATACAATTTCACTGACCATATTGTTCAGCAGTGGTTTCGGCTATGTTTTTATGCTATGTATATTCTGCATACAATGTATACTTTGAAAGCGTTTTTTTTCTATAATATACCATCGTTATATTACACAGTAAATCGATGTCATATTTGTAAAGAAAGTCGCACATACGACAATTTTGTCGCGCGATTTTTGAGCAATTTTTTTAAAGTCGTAGCTGCAATTTGTCTACGCGCTGAAAGTACTTTAAAGCAGGTTTGCGCTTGCGCATTAAGAAAAAATCGCAGCGATCACAAACGAGCATGCTTAACAACAGCGAAAAATCTATGTAATTCAAACTAAGACTAACAATCGTGCGACTAACTGCTGCGACAAATCGTCGGTATGTAGGAGAGCTTAACAAATATGGCACCGACAACTTTAATATACTACCTAAGTATGTTTAAAAAATAAAAATATCAAATATCTGTACGCGATCAGAATGGTATAGAACTTTGTCGCAATTAAATCAGTGAGGTTTTTTTTTTTACATAATTTTCAATGATTGTGAAAAATATATTTTCATGATATTATTATGACTGTTCTATAACCACCCCCGTCGATAGATTATGTTTATATGTACCATTAGTAAATTACATAAGTAACAATTATTTAAAAAATCGTCATATTCTCTTCAGTAATCCAACTTTATACCTTTTTATTATTTACATTATCAATCACGTTGCTTCGTTTCTTTTAACATTGTTTCGTTCTCTTCTAACCTATAGCAAACGAGAAAATTATTTCACAGAGTTCCTCTTCAACAATTTTTTACAAAAAATAAGAACCGAAATTAAATGCGCAACTCTATAAAATAATTCACCGTTAAATGGCAACATTTTAGCACTATGACAGTTCAATTTCAGTGTTGCCATTCCTATAAACTACTAAAAGCTGGCTCGCTCACAAAGGAGGTTGGTACTCAGTGTTCTTACCATATTTTAACTATTCGCTATAGATAATTTGCAGGGTCTGATGTCATAGCAATGCGGGTTCATATAGTTAGTGGGCGACAGTAGACGTGTGGCAAGCTGGTCGTGCAGCTACAGCGGTGAGCCTATGCAGTCCCGGCAGCGTATCACCTGGCGGCCAGCAGCTGCAGCGCGGCCAGCAGCGCCAGCGCGGGCGCCGCGCGCGCCGCCGGGCTGTTGTACTTGCTGCTCTGCTCGCACGTACCTGCCGGGGCACGTATCTGTATTACTCACTGCTGGCCTGCTGCCAACAGAACGACGGCACATCTCGCCGCGAGACGACCAACACATTTACAACTAGTCAACCTTTGTATGGTACGGAGACAAACCGCATGACACACACACACACACACAAACACGATACGACGTGTTTATTACACAGATATAACTTTACAGGGTGAAATTTCAAGATGAGCAACAGGAGAACGGTCTTAAGAGACCCTTTTTTTTTTTTTTTTTTTTTTAGGGTCTTAAGAGACCCTCCATCACAGTTATCAAGAAAATGGCCAATTTTTCCTAAAAACTTGTTTGCCAATTGATCGTGTTTCCAAGCGAGTGTAAGCATAATAATAATTGTGTGTGTATTACATACCGTTGATAGTGAGGTTGTAGGCCTTGTCGCCCGCCACGCCGGGCAGCACAGTGCGGTCGCAGGAGCGCGAGACGCCCGACAGCGCCAGGAACTGCACCGGCACGCCCGACTCTGTGGGATATCGGATTCATAGATTAAACTAGCTGTTGTCCGTGACCATCGTTAGCGTGAAATTATTTAAAAAATATTACTTCCCTTTTTGAATCGGATTTTTTTTACCAATTTTAAGGGTTTTATTTTTTTTACATCAGCTATCTGCCAGTAAAAGTCCCGTCGAAATCGGTCCAGCCGTTTCGGAGATTAGCCGGAACAAACCATCATCATCTGCCTAGCCTTTTCCCAACCTTGTTGGGGTCGGCTTCCAGTCTAACCGGATGCAGCTGAATACCAGTATTTTACATGGAGCGACTGCCTATCTGACCTCCACAACCCAGTGAGTACTAGGTAATACGATACCCCTTGGTAAGACTGGTTGTCAGAATTTTTGGGGCACTGACTCCCTGTAACGACTGTCAAAGATCTACAAATGACAGCCGGGACCAACGGCTTAACGTTTCCGAGGCACGGAGGAAACTCGGTATGTAATGGGTGGTCACCCATCCACAGACCAACCTAGGCAAGCACAGCTTAACCTAAAGATCGATCTGAGCGGCTGTTATTATTATTAGCCGGAACAAACCGACACACAAAAATTGAAATTAAAAAAAGTGTTTTGTTATAAGTGCCGTATATATTTTCATATGCATTCAGTAAACAGCTGTTATTTTGATATTACAAAACAAACAGACACTTCAATTTGATTGTTTTGTATAGATATTAGATTATTTTCTAGCTCGTGGCCAAGAGTTAAACATAGAAAGTATAAAGTGCCGTACTGACCATTTCTGACGTAGGTGGTGTATATGAAGCACAGCGCGTGAGGCTGCGAGGCGGGTCGCGCCGGGCCCGCGACCACCAGCCCCAGGCTGCCCTCGCGCCAGCTGCCGTAGCATGTGTATACTGGGGACAGACGAGATCTATCAACCACTAAATTACATGACCGAACCTATAAAAAATGTAAACGGACCCTGCACGAAGCCGCCAACCATGCATTCTGTCGGCGCCTCACATAAGCGTGTACAACCGCGCGGAGGGTACCGAACCCGGCGGCGCGCCCTACCACTCACTGAGCTCACAGCCGGCCACTCCGGGCATTTCTTTGGACGGTCTTCAAGTTTAATCGATGTTAATTTATGGTATTACACCTATATTTAAATACAGTCCACTAGTTTCCTTATAAAGTCCCAACCGAATCTATTCACATTCTGTACATCAAACTTTTTTTTTTTTTTTTTGGTGGGTGGGAAATCATCAAATGACCCCCCCCCCCCCGCTCTGGGCGGAGCGGAAGGGAGTCTCAGACTCTTACTGACTAAAAACCACCCATGTTCCTTCATTGGCCCTTTATGTTCCAGGGCCGCGGTATCTCTTTCGAACAGTCCCGCAGCCCTGGCAGGCACCGGCCCTTGCGGGCCCCTCCCCCCTCAAAGAGTTTGCTGACAACTCTTTGAGGCGCGCGTGGAACACGAACGCGCCGTCGACACGGCCTGCCCGTCGTCATACGACGGACGGACGGCGAGCTAGCCCATTACTCACCGTCCACAGGCCCGTGCCTACGGTGGCCGAGAGCCATCACGGCGTGTCTGTACATCAAACTAAGTAACACTTAAAATTATTGCTGGGAAACGACTTTTTGTTTTTGGTGTGAAAAATCAAGGTTTACGGAAGGACTCAACGCAATGCTAATGATTGCGTTAATTATTACAGGGGTAGAACAAAAATTGATCAATTTCATAGTCAGCGACATCAACCACAAAAAAGGTTGTGTTTTTATATTAAACCTTGTATAGTAGCAATAGAGCTGTCTTTTAACTGAATAATGGTGATGATGGAGTGTACCTGTGCTAGTACAAGCCGACTGGAATTCTATGGTATCTTGGGAAGCGCCACATCCGATGCTAGCGCTGTCGTACTGGCCCATCACGCACTCTACTGGCTTCTCCGCTATCTCAGAGCCAGTCGACTCGTCTGAAAAGTCAAATATAGTGTTAATATTCGCATGAATAATACTAAAAATGAATAAGGAGACTTTGCAACCCGTCGATTGCCTACTATCCACCGTCTCTTCGTAAGACCTCCAAAGTTTTAGCGATCTTATTTTTCTTATTCTTTATTGCACACAAAATTAAAAGATATACACACAACATTACAATATATAAGCTTATGTACAACGGCGAGCTTAACCCAAAATTGGGTTTTCTTACAGCAAACCTTACTTCGATTGCGAGATTAGCGGTAGAGGATAACCTACGTGCACAATCAGTAAATTTAACCTTCGGCATACGAGGTGGGGTTATTTTAACCCCAACACTTTTAAATTGCGTTGTTTGTATATTTAAACGCAACCAAATAACTTGATTTTCACAGTAGCTGGAGTTTAAATATTGCCGCGTCGAATCACAGCGTTGGATCAGTACTGCGCGCGCCGGCGTCGTGTGTGCACGCACGCAAAGTGGTTCCCGGGCGTTTTTAACCCCACGTTGTATGGGACGTCGTAAAAAAAGTTTGTGCCTACTTCTGTATTTTTTCGTTATTTACACCTACAATCAGTGTTTTTTTGACACTTTTTTATTTTTATTATAGGTACAGATAGTTAATATGTCTAACAACCTTCAGGATGATCGTATTGCGGCGGCCTTATTGAAAGAAAATGATACTTCGTCCGACGATGAAAACTTTTTTCCTAGTAGTGACGACGAAGCAGATCATATCAGCGAAGCTTCTGAAGTTCGAAGTGATACGGACGTGGAAAATGCTGAAATAAACCTTGAACCATATTTAGATGATACACCTCAACCATTTTATCTTGGAAAAGATGGAAAAACCTCAACCATTTTATCTCGGAAAAGATGGAAGAACAAAGTGGTATAAATCACCACCACGAACCAATGTTCGGACAAGGGCCGAAAACCTAATAACGCATTTGCCACCACCACAAAAGCAACCAAGAAGGTCTCAGAGATGTTCTTTCTGTCCTAGAAACAAAGATAGGAAGACTATGAACGGTTGTTTCTAATGTAATGCCGCGATATGTAAGGAACATGCGAATTTGATATGTCAAAATTGTACTGATTTAGATAACGATTGATCTCGCTTATATAGCCATAAAGTGCTGATTGTGATTATTTTTATAAAGCCAAATATATCTAGTTTTATGTAATAAGTAAAATAATTGTGTTAATTTTAAGAAATATTTTTGTAAATTTTTTATTTTGTCTTAGGAACATTTTGTTAAATTCACGGAAAGGTTATGTGATTTTTAAGTTTTTTTATAATAAATGTTTAATTTGATATATTTTTTATTTTATTCATTAACTTAGTGATGTAGTTATATAAAAAAGTCATTCAAACTTATTGCACTTGGTGCATACATAAATTAGAGAGAATCTCTTGTGGGGTTAATTTAACCCCACATTGTATAGGTGAGGATTTTTTTTCACCTTGTATGCCGAAGGTTAAAAACTTAAACTAACTTATTTTATAAACTACAACTAATATATTTGCGATTATATTTGTTGTCGATTTGATTTCGTTTTTCTGATGTACGTTCGGGTTAAGCTCATAAGTTACGATTGTGAGATAACAAAATGATTGTGAAATCTACCAACATATAATACGTAAGATTTTTTTATGTTATATGATGGTGAGCTCACCTTAGTGCTGGTAGTACTCTATTCAGAATGTATTCTATATGTTCTTGTGAAAGATCTTATTTATTTATGTACACACAGATACTTAACAGGACAATATATTAAAATAGAAGAGCACAAAGGTACTGCTTATTTCATAAGAAATCTCAAAAATCTGGAATCTTATCTGGCTTAAGTACTGAAAGTTGCATGTTCAATTATCCTGACTATAGCAGTAGTGCAAGTAATTTCAAAATATTCTATGCTAACGACAGAACACTGACACCTAAAAACCACCCATATTCCTTCTTTTGCCCTTTATGTTCCAGGGCCGCGGTATCTCTTTCGAACAGTCCCGCAGCCCTGGCAGGCATCGGCCCTTGCGGGCCCCTCCTGTTTGCTGACATCTCTTTGAGGCGCTCGTGGAACACGAACGCGCCGTCGACACGGCCTGTCGTCATAAGACGGACGGACGGCGAGCTAACCCATTACTCACCGTCCACAGGCCCGCGCCTACGGTGGCCGAGAGCCATCACGACGTGGCCCGCGACGCCCGGTGCTTCTCCCGCGGCGGCTGGGACGTGAGGTTCTCTCCCTCTCACGTTCCGCCACCTCCTTCGCTAGCATGACTGCTTCGCAGAGGGAGGTGACGGCTTCCCATTCCCTCTCGCCCCGGACCATGGCTTGAACCAGGGCCGGACGCGAGAGGTCGCCGCCGCCAATCGCCGCTACGAGGACACGGCGGTGCTCCACCCAAGCGGAGCAGACCTCCACGGTGTGCTCCACCGTGTCCTCCGGGCGATCCTCGCAATGATAGCACCCGGGCGTTTCCTCCCGCCCGATTCGGTGCAGGTACCTCTCGAAACAACCGTGTCCGGTGAGGACCTGCGTCCTGCGTCAGGCGGAAGGTGAGGGCGCCGTGGCGCCTCTCTAGCCACTCCTCAAAGAGGGGACTTATCGCCACTATCGTGGCGTGCCCTGCACGGGGTTGCGATAGTCGCTCCCTCCATGTCGCCATGAGATCACGGCGGAGGTCTGTCCGCCGCGCGACAACATGCCGCGGCAGCGGAGTTACCCCCCGGCTCTGTACCTCCGCGCGCCACTCGTGCAGGCGCGCGAGGACTATGGCCTCCAGATCACATGGCGGCAACACTTTACGTGACCCTAGAGACATAAAGACTTGTCGTTGTTTTTCACAACATCACTCTGAAATCCACGAAGTATTAGGCTGAGGTGTACCTAATAGTACACCGACATTTTGCCAGTTATGTTTAGGAGCGATCCTATTTCCATCAACCGTGCCTAAATCCAGACAGTGGCTGCTACTGCTATTTAGGGGGAAGCTCAAATGTTACCTATAGTAAGTTGCTGCCGCCTCCGGCGTCTATCTGCGAGAGAGTCCACCACTGTGTAGCGACCCAGCATCGGACACCGCACCGGGACCAGAGATGTCGCTGGAAATATTTATAAACACATTAATAAAAAATGTAGCAACAAACAAATGAAATAATAGATAAGTCTTCCTATTCAAATAAGGTTCAATCGATGCCTTTCGATCATCATAATTAATATGCAGTTTGGTGATATACAAAACAAGTTAAGAATTTTCGTTCTGAAATCCATAATGTAAAATTCATTCATGCAAACTTTTCATATATGTATTGAAATAGTTTGGCGCGTCGTGCAGCGCGCCGCCCAGCTGCAGCTCCAGCAGTAGTTAGTATAGTGGCAGTATCGGTATATAACTCACTAATGAGCGTGACGTGCGGCGTGTAGGCGCGCTCTGCGCAGGCGTGGTGCGGCGCGTCGTGCAGCGCGCCGCCCAGCTGCAGCTCCAGCAGTAGTTAGTATAGTGGCAGTATCGGTATATAACTCACTAATGAGCGTGACGTGCGGCGTGTAGGCGCGCTCTGCGCAGGCGTGGTGCGGCGCGTCGTGCAGCGCGCCGCCCAGCTGCAGCTCCAGCAGTAGTTAGTATAGTGGCAGTATCGGTATATAACTCACTAATGAGCGTGACGTGCGGCGTGTAGGCGCGCTCTGCGCAGGCGTGGTGCGGCGCGTCGTGCAGCGCGCCGCCCAGCTGCAGCTCCAGCAGTAGTTAGTATAGTGGCAGTATCGGTATATAACTCACTAATGAGCGTGACGTGCGGCGTGTAGGCGCGCTCTGCGCAGGCGTGGTGCGGCGCGTCGTGCAGCGCGCCGCCCAGCTGCAGCTCCAGCAGTAGTTAGTATAGTGGCAGTATCGGTATATAACTCACTAATGAGCGTGACGTGCGGCGTGTAGGCGCGCTCTGCGCAGGCGTGGTGCGGCGCGTCGTGCAGCGCGCCGCCCAGCTGCAGCTCCAGCAGTAGTTAGTATAGTGGCAGTATCGGTATATAACTCACTAATGAGCGTGACGTGCGGCGTGTAGGCGCGCTCTGCGCAGGCGTGGTGCGGCGCGTCGTGCAGCGCGCCGCCCAGCTGCAGCTCCAGCAGTAGTTAGTATAGTGGCAGTATCGGTATATAACTCACTAATGAGCGTGACGTGCGGCGTGTAGGCGCGCTCTGCGCAGGCGTGGTGCGGCGCGTCGTGCAGCGCGCCGCCCAGCTGCAGCTCCAGCAGTAGTTAGTATAGTGGCAGTATCGGTATATAACTCACTAATGAGCGTGACGTGCGGCGTGTAGGCGCGCTCTGCGCAGGCGTGGTGCGGCGCGTCGTGCAGCGCGCCGCCCAGCTGCAGCTCCAGCAGTAGTTAGTATAGTGGCAGTATCGGTATATAACTCACTAATGAGCGTGACGTGCGGCGTGTAGGCGCGCTCTGCGCAGGCGTGGTGCGGCGCGTCGTGCAGCGCGCCGCCCAGCTGCAGCTCCAGCAGTAGTTAGTATAGTGGCAGTATCGGTATATAACTCACTAATGAGCGTGACGTGCGGCGTGTAGGCGCGCTCTGCGCAGGCGTGGTGCGGCGCGTCGTGCAGCGCGCCGCCCAGCTGCAGCTCCAGCAGTAGTTAGTATAGTGGCAGTATCGGTATATAACTCACTAATGAGCGTGACGTGCGGCGTGTAGGCGCGCTCTGCGCAGGCGTGGTGCGGCGCGTCGTGCAGCGCGCCGCCCAGCTGCAGCTCCAGCAGTAGTTAGTATAGTGGCAGTATCGGTATATAACTCACTAATGAGCGTGACGTGCGGCGTGTAGGCGCGCTCTGCGCAGGCGTGGTGCGGCGCGTCGTGCAGCGCGCCGCCCAGCTGCAGCTCCAGCAGTAGTTAGTATAGTGGCAGTATCGGTATATAACTCACTAATGAGCGTGACGTGCGGCGTGTAGGCGCGCTCTGCGCAGGCGTGGTGCGGCGCGTCGTGCAGCGCGCCGCCCAGCTGCAGCTCCAGCAGTAGTTAGTATAGTGGCAGTATCGGTATATAACTCACTAATGAGCGTGACGTGCGGCGTGTAGGCGCGCTCTGCGCAGGCGTGGTGCGGCGCGTCGTGCAGCGCGCCGCCCAGCTGCAGCTCCAGCAGTAGTTAGTATAGTGGCAGTATCGGTATATAACTCACTAATGAGCGTGACGTGCGGCGTGTAGGCGCGCTCTGCGCAGGCGTGGTGCGGCGCGTCGTGCAGCGCGCCGCCCAGCTGCAGCTCCAGCAGTAGTTAGTATAGTGGCAGTATCGGTATATAACTCACTAATGAGCGTGACGTGCGGCGTGTAGGCGCGCTCTGCGCAGGCGTGGTGCGGCGCGTCGTGCAGCGCGCCGCCCAGCTGCAGCTCCAGCAGTAGTTAGTATAGTGGCAGTATCGGTATATAACTCACTAATGAGCGTGACGTGCGGCGTGTAGGCGCGCTCTGCGCAGGCGTGGTGCGGCGCGTCGTGCAGCGCGCCGCCCAGCTGCAGCTCCAGCAGTAGTTAGTATAGTGGCAGTATCGGTATATAACTCACTAATGAGCGTGACGTGCGGCGTGTAGGCGCGCTCTGCGCAGGCGTGGTGCGGCGCGTCGTGCAGCGCGCCGCCCAGCTGCAGCTCCAGCAGTAGTTAGTATAGTGGCAGTATCGGTATATAACTCACTAATGAGCGTGACGTGCGGCGTGTAGGCGCGCTCTGCGCAGGCGTGGTGCGGCGCGTCGTGCAGCGCGCCGCCCAGCTGCAGCTCCAGCAGTGCGCCCGCGCGCCGCGCTAGCAGCACACACACGTGACCCGACTCGCTGCGGGGGAAATATTATAAATCAAAGCTTTTATTTTAAGTGGGCACTTTCAAATTAGTCAAAACAAGACAATATTAAATTATACAACAAGTGAAAAAACAGGGATTTTAATTGGAGGGATTAAGTTGGATCCCGAGAGCAGCGAAGAATTTTAGAGTAGAATCCTGAGCGGAGCGAGGGATACAAGAACCGAGATGAATTTTTTTTCACGAGTTGTGTACTCTAATTTTACTATTGACCGCGAGAAAATAAATAGAAGTATAGTTTATCTTTCTCGTGGGTTAATAATAACAGCCACTCGGGTCGATCTTCAAGGTTAAACCGGGCTTATCAAGGTCGGTCTGTGTATTGACCACTAATTCATCACATACCAAGTTTCCTCTGTGCCTCGGAAAGTAGTGGGCCGGCTGTCATTTGTAGTTCTTTGACAGTCGTTACAGCTCTTAAAGGGGCACCGTATTACCCACCCAGTACTAACTGGATTGAGTTCTGGGTCAGGCAGTCGCTCCATGCGAAATACTTATATTCAGCTGCATCCGATTAGACTGGAAGCCGACCCCAATAAAGTTGGGATAAGTCTAGCTAGGCAGATGAGTATTTATCACATTTTATTATATAATTGGTAATACTCGTTTAATAAGAGAACAAAGGATTAAATATAAACATTAAACATTTATAGTGAAATTAGAACAATATTCGAAATACAGTGTTCTATTGTTGTCGGCACGTTTTATTTAGTTTTTGTTCATAATTCGTGCTTGTTCCAAATTCAAAAAGTTTTTATTCACTATCGATGAACAAAATACACTTAAAAAGGCTTCCTGAAAATATTATCTGAAAATACTATTATTCGGTGAACGAATACCTAACTGACACATTATGACATTTTTATTTTTGATTTGTTTGTTTATAATTTTATATTAGAATTTATCATTTTTTATATTTTATGAATGTTTTTTTATTTTTTTAATGTGTTGACAATTTCAATTAGAATTATTTAATAATGTGTGATAATAATATTAGTTTTTTATTTTCATAATTTATTATAATCGGCATGTTTATATCAAAATTATATTTGTATGCCGATGACGGCTAGACATGGCGTTAATTAATAATAACAACATTTGTACCTAACCTACCTATGTTCAACAAATAAAAATATTTGTATTTGTATTTTTCGAGTGGCAATGGTAAAAACAAATAATTAAGCTAGTCACAAGGTATAATAACTGTGTAAAGTACTGTATATATCAGCCCATTCCAAAGCGTACACCTCTATGGAAGGCGCTCGTGGCCTAATGATAACAGCGGCACAGTTTGATCTCAAGGTTAAGATTTGTCTGTGGATGGGTTAGCAGCCGCTCGGGTCGATTTCTTCAGGTTAAGCCGCGCTTGCCTAGGTTGGTCCGTTGATGGGAGACCACCCATTACATACCAAATTTCCTCCGTGCCTCGGAAAGCCGTTCGTTAGTCCTGGCTGTCATTTGTAGATCTTTGACGGTAGTCAGTGGATCTCGAAAGTCTGACAACCCGTCTTACCAAGGGGCTTCGTATTACCCAGAACTAACTGTGTTGTGAAGGACTGGAAGCCGACCCCAACATGGTTGGGTAAAAGCTAGACGGATGAAGACACCAGACGGCCCTTGTATTACACTCACCATCCTCGAGTGAGATGCGCCACCAACTTGACCAGTTTGTTGTCCTTGTGCTCCAGTATAGAGTGGCACACCAGCCGCTTCTCCTCGAACGAGCCGTCCTCGTTCATTATCTGGAATATTATGGAAAATACATTATAATTTTATAATCTTACTTACGAAAAGAAATATGTATAAAAATATACTTCTCTCTTTCATTAAATTAGTCATAAGAACGACTGCAGAAAGGACGGTCCTTAGATCGACTCCTGGTTCGAGAAGAGTTATTGTGTTTTTTCATCAGTAAGTGCTCTTTTCATCAGTAAGTGCTCAGAAGCATCAGTTAACAACAAATTGATAATAGACTTGCTCATATAGGGCACGCATTACTATATTTTTATAGTAAGATTGGAGATAATTTAGATTTTTAATAGGTTAGACAGTTGAAATTTTTACAATGTGTATTTCTGTTGCCTCTATAACAACAAATAATTAAAATTAAAGTTCTGTACGGAACCCTTCATACGCGAGTCCGACTCACACTTGGCATTTTCAATACAACTAAACTTATCAGGATATCTACATATAAAGTGGTGTTACCTTGAGCGTGGCGTTCTTGGTGGTGAAGTGGTACTGGTGCGTGTGATCCAGACTGAACCACTTGTGGTGCTGCACCACCCAGCTGGGGAAGTGGCAACGATTGTGCTCGTCGTCGACTGGAAGTAGAGGAGTACACGTTTCATATGTCTGTTTGTTATAGAGGTCCTTCCCCTTGATTATTGTTTCGACTTGCAATTTTCACCGTTTGAGCACGAAATAAGAACAAATTTCACAAATGGAACTGACCTTGATCAGGTAGCCTACCATGAGTTGTGACGTGTTAAACCAGTATTGTTTTAATCTTATTCCAGTGAATGAAAGAGAAGGAGCAAGACGTCGTGTATAGATCCGTCCGTTGCCCACTCTGGAGTGACATTAAAACAATGCAGCTTTAAGAAGTCAAGACGGCGTCGGTTTCAAAAGGTTAATGTAATGCACATGTATTATACCGACTGCACATTATGTTGAATGTATAGTGAATGAAATAAATAAATAAAAAAAGGAATAGCTTTGGCAGCCAAATCAACCACTTTGGTGTATGATACCCATGAAGATTTTATACAAATGTGCATGGTACCCATGACTTATTTTTTGCAAAATATCCTAAATAGTACTAAAAATCATTCGAAAGCGAAAGCCCCGGAACTGAGATATAACTCACTTAGACATGCGATTATTCAGAACGTTAATTAAATAATCAAGTCAATAATCAGCATCTTCTTAGTTAAACCCAATCACTTGCGACAATCGCAATAATTCTGTACGTACTTATCTTTTTAAGTTCACTGAAGATCCATAAATCATAGTCGGACCAACTTCTAAAGTTGTCTCCATGTTTAGAGATAGCACAATACAAAACAGTATTAGGCCCAATATAGAACCTTGAGGAACTCTCCTTTGAAAAGACTATTTCACATACTTAATGGTACCATTGGCCATCGTAATTTGCGTACTGTTTTCTTTAGTTCATAAAGTTGTAAAAGCACCACATTTTATTTGATTTTCATGGTAAAAATGCCTTAAAAGCCGATCATCCACACAATCAAATGCCATAGACACATCTAATAAATTGAACTAAATGTGTAGCCTATTATCACGATTCTGTCCGCGTTTAGCATTGTTCTGTCAAAGTAATATTGAACAACAAAAACCCTCCACATCATCTAAAATTCACACCTCGCGGTTCGTCGTTTGTATTTTAAAGTGAAACTTAGATAATAATACAAAAACAATAAAAGAACAATTATTTCCCAACACCACATTTATTCTGTTATAAAAAAAAACGAAAATTACGTGACAATAGAAAAAAATATAGAATAATACAAGCCCCATAAAAAAGAAACATTACTAACAAAATAAGAATAAATAAAGAAACATAAGAAAGAAAAAAAAAGAAACCATCCTTACTACCCCACTCATAAATAGAGACCAGATTAATTATGCAACTTAAAATCCTGTTTTAAGCTTTCTCAGTTTAAAACTAATGTTATACTGTCACTTACGGGATATCTTCCGGAATATCGGGAGCTTAAAATTATGAACAATCACGGAAGATATCCCAGTTTAAGGATATATGACAGTATAAGTTCAACTTAAAATATGCAACAAAAAAGCCAAAATATGCAATATAAAATTGAAATAAGTAAGTAAATAATTGAAATAAGTAAGTAAGTGCAAAATAATGTTTTTTTTATTTAATACATTTTCGACGAGTCATTACAATTTTTATTTTTTTTAAACCGAGTACTGTTCCGAAATATCAATTTCGGAACAGTACTCGGTACGTGCGTAGTAGTACTTAACGTAGTACGTAGTACGATTGACCCTTACTTAGTTTATTTTAATATAGGTGCTATTTGCGGGAATCACCTCTCACATATTTTTAGATTTTTCTAGTAAGATATTAGTTAAAATTAAAGAAAATATAGCCGAATGCATATGCATACTGGGTGGGACCCTTCACGAAGCTGTCAACCGCAAAAAATATTGCTGGGACACGACCTTTTTTGTGTAAAAAATCAAAAATCACGTTTTACGGTAGATTTGGAATTTTGACCTCCAATATCTCCGTAACAAGAAATTTCCCAGGTATTGTCCAAAACAAAAAAAAAGAATCGCAATGACGAAAAAACACGTATCATTCGACTTCGTCAAGGGTATTTTTCACCCTGTATAGTCCGATCTCTACTCATATACAATATACCCAGTACAGCTATACTGATCATACGTACTGTTAGTGAGCTTCATGGTGCGGCTCCCGTCGACCGATGACGTCAGACCGTTGCAGGTGGCGTCGCCGGACTGCGCTATGGTGTACGTCACCGACTTATCCGCGTGCGAACCTTTGTATACGAAGCACCTGGAATTTTGGAGAAAAAGAGTGAGATTTGGTATTTCTTGGGTCGGAGTAGTGTTATTGTGGCAATCGTTAGGCGAGCTCCGGAGTAGTGTTGGCTATCGTTAGGGGAGCTCTTTAAAAACCACGTCTAGAACGCAGACTACTGGTGCAACCCGGCTGCCAAGTTTAAATAGAACACGCTTGTCACATCATAGAATAATGGGCGCAAACGTCATCATCTTCATGCCCTTGTCCTATGTTATTCGGGGTCGGCGCAACACGTTTTTTTCTTCCATTCTCCTCTGTCAACCGTCATGCTATCATTTACTTTTCTTTATCTTTCATATCATTCCTCACACAATACATCCATCGTTTGTTTGGTCTTCCGCTCCGTCTCCATCCATCAACATTTATATGCATCACTCTTTTAGTCACGTGCGATTTGTCCCTCCTCATACCACGACATTCGATTCCCTTACAATTTTTCTGTAACAGGCGCAACTTTCAAACTTCCTCTACTCATTTTTTACTTTATCCATTCTTGTCACACCACACATAATAATGGGCTCAAACAGTCACAACAAAGGAGGTATTAAACATCTAGAAATACCATGGCTTTGGGCCATGTTCATTTTGACGATAATATCTTGGGACAACCAACACACCGCCATCTGATCCCAAACTAGGCAGAGCCTGTACTATGGCAACCAGACAACTGATAAACATACTTATATATTTCTAAATACATACATATTATAGATAAATTACACACCCAGATACAGAACAAATAATCGTACTCATCGCACAAAGATTTGTCCTGTGTGGGAATTGAACCCACGACCTCTGTCCTAGCAGTCAGGGTCACTAACCACTAGACCAACAGTCCTATCAGATAGATACGATAGATACGTTGAAGAAGAGCGAACGGCGCAATTGAACTAAAATGGGAGTAAGAAACTTGAGGTTTATAATGATGGAGCTCTATACACAATGTATGCTACAGAATCTTTTAAGCCAGGAGTCGACTAGGATCTACAGCAAAATACCAAGAATATAGTGAGAACACTTTTTCACATGTTTTCATGCTCAAGGAGACAAAAGTGATGGAGGGGATAGATTAACTGGAATGCTTGAGTTAAGCTATCCCAGCTTAACTGGAATGCTTGAGTTAGCTAGCCATTACATAAGATTTAGATACGTAACGGTGGAAGCACTCACTCTCATGTTCATTTTAATCCAAGTGACTATTTCATGAAATAGATATTCAATCGGATTAAATTAACTAAGAGGGTTTTATTGATGATATTAATTATTATCATTCTGCAAATACGTAATATGTGTTACGGTCGCAAATCATATTTTGTTCAACAAACAGCCGTCTTGAACAGCTAATTGCAAAACACGTAAGAATATTTGAATTACGCGGATTACCCTAGCTTTTCCACCTTAATTCTGTGATTTTCGCCATGTACAGAAGTCAAACATGGATCTAGTTTGGAAACTCCTGGAATTAAAATCTGTTAATAGCCACACTGCTTCGTGACGCAGGCTAAGCTAAATGAATCATAAACCTATAATTGGAATCATACCTGTACATATCCTCGTCAGTGGAGATGGAGTTCCTCCTCTGCACCTGCGAGATGAGACCCACCAGGTACCGCGTGGACCCCTCCTTCCACGTCGCCAGGCAGATCAGCTCCTCAACTGGAAATATAGACGTAAACTTTAGCAATAGTAATCTTTATCTAATAATTGCCTGTTTGTCCTGACTGTCTGTCAACACACTGCTGGAGCGGGCTAAACTTTGGCATACAGACAGCTATTATGACGTAGGCCTCCGCTGAGAAAGGTTCCCACTGCTGCGACACAAGCCTCTCTATGAAAGGGAACGGACTATAATCCCATGCTTGTTGACCATGGTTGATAAATCTAATGTATTCGAATTTTTGGTTCTAGGACGTGCCGGTTTCCTCACGATGTGGGACTGCACCGTTTTGAGAGCAGTGGTAATGAAATACATACATTACGCGAAATATTTTTTTATTTTTTTTGGACAACCAACACACCGCCCATCTGATCCCAAACTAGGCAGTGCCTTTACTATGGCAACCAGACAACTGATAAACATATATATTTTTCTAAAAACATACATATTATAGATAACTTACACACCCAGATACAGAACAAATAATCGTACTCATCACACAAAGATTTGTCCTGTGTGGGAATCGAACCCACGACCTCCGTCCTAGCAGTCAGTCACTAACCACTAGCTAGACCAACAGGCCAATCAAACTAGACCAACAGGCCAATCAGAGCAATAATGCGCCTGGATGGGTTCGAAGCGAAGACCTGCAACTCTTAAATCAGGGCAGTTACCGCTGGGCCACCACCGCTCCCAACCTATGAGGTCTCGTAACTGTCCGAGTATCCGTGTACTAGGATATGATGTCATACCGTTACTCTCAGTGCCCGGCACATCAGGACAGGCCATGTAACGCAGGAGTAGTCGTGAGTCGTCAGTGCACGACTCCGCGCGCGACGGAGGGTTCACGCAATCGCCGGAACCACTGGAACATGTAAGAATTAATTTAATATGAGATAATGGAACCTTCTTGAAAAACATAAGGTTTAGACTTCTAAAGGATTTACAAACCAAACGCAGGCCAGTAGAAGCCTATAAGTTCGTTTTGAGTTATACCCTGTCTCTAATATCTTTAAGAAAAAGGGATAAAGTTCCTTTTCTTCCATAGAAAAGTCTGGTGGCAGATTGTTGGAACGGACTCAGCTCAGGTAGTGGTCTGGGCTCCTTCCTGAACATGGAGTAGAGCGCCGCGTCGCCAGTTATTGCACATGAACACTTACCGACTGTACGTGAAGGTGAATGGCGCCGGATGGAACGGACACGGCTCAGGCAGCGGCCTGGGCTCCTTCCTGAACATGGAGTAGAGCGCCGCGTCGCCAGTTATTGACTCACACATTGTGGATAGTGAATCTCTCTGGCCGCAGTATGCTGCGATAAAGAGGAAATAAATGAATATTAGGTCAAATGCAAAGACACTACTATACTACTACTGGTACTGGTACTGTGGTACTTTGACCTGGCGACATGTTTTCAGCAATATTAGGGTAATAGTTGTTACAGGACTCCAGTGACCGAGTTAATAATAATAAGATCACAGCAATTGTTGTTATCAGAAATAAAAATTCCTCAAAAAAAAAAAAACAATATGGATTGAAAATTTTTGAAAACAACATTACGCCTGTAATCCCTGAAGGGTTAGGCAGAGGTGTGCCTAATATTACACCCACCTTTCAACAGTTAAATTTAAGTCAGCTGTAATACGGGCGAGCCCCGTTGCCATCAACCGGGCACAAATCCAGACTCCGCGGCTGCTACTGAGAAATTCCTGATGGAAAAATCCAATAACACTTTGCCCGACCCGGGAATCGAACCCGCTTGCAACCATTAGACCAACGAAGCAGTACATTTATATGTATGTATAAATAGAAATTAGACTATATTCCAGTGCAACGCATGGGCAATAATGGGCACGTACTGTGGTAGAACTTTCCCGAACGAACTCTTTAACAAGAAGCTCTGCTGTTACTAAACAGAATGAACGTGAATAAGTTGTGTTGAATACTCACTTTCTTTGTATTGTAACACATATTTGTGCTTTTCGTGTATGACCAGGCATCTGTAGCAGTCTTCGTTCCTGAAACATTACAAGTGTGAATTTGTAGATTTTTGACGTAACAACTACCCATTGTGATGATCTTAAAATCTTGGGGACAGATATTTTAATCGGTGAACTTGCGACAATCATTCAGTATAATTCCTAAAGCATTAGGTACAAACCGATTCACTGTAACTTCTGTGAGAACTAGATAAAAATGATAGATAAACAGAGAAGCCGGCAGTGAAGTCTATCGCCTTTATACAGTATAAATAAAGGCATACAGTATCCATTATGGAAACTGTGTTCACGTGCGTATTGTATAATTATCATTTGCTTCGGTGAAGGAAAACATCGTGAGGAAATCGAACATGCCTTTTTTTTGGGATGGGAAATCATCAAATAACTCCTCCCGCTCTGGGCGGAGCGGAAGGGAGTGTCAGACTTTTACTGACTAAAAACCATCCATGTTCCTTCTTTTGCCCTTCATGTTCCAGGGCCGCGGTATCTCTTTCTAACAGTCCCGCAGCCAAACCGAACATGCCAGGGAGATATTTCTTGTGCATGTAAAGCCAAGTCAGAGGTCCATGTGCGGCATAAAAACTCGGACACCAGGTTAGGCACTAACCACACGATAAGATGTATACAGTATACTGAGATCATTGACAAAACGACATCATGGAAAAGTCAGACTTGTATTGAAATAAGCTAACGATAAACTATTGCTACAGTACGACCACTTTAAGTGTGCAGTTCACGGTGGCGCTGCTTGTCAATAAAAATTACATCGATATGTAAAACTTGGTACATTTATTTTCTGTGTTTTCCCACCTGCACAGATAAATTGGATAAAGTATAATCCTGATGAACAACGTAGAAATATCAAAATCATCCAGCACCGAAATGCTTTTGTAAATCATTCTTTTTTTTTTTTAGAATAGGAAATCATCAAATGACTCCTCCCGCTCTGGGCGGAGCGGAAGGGAGTGTCAGACTTTTACTAACTAAAACCCTTCCATGTTCCTTCTTTTGCTCTTAGTGTTCCAGGGCCGCGGTATCTCTTTCGAACAGTCCCGCAGCCCTGGCAGGCATTGTAGATCAGTCTGGAGACTGTTTTGCAGTTTGGCAGACTTTTTTGATGTTATTGGTAATACAGATTTTGAATAAACAAATAAATGAAAAAACAAATAAATAAAAATTAATGAAGGAGAACTTGCCTGTCATAAACTAGAAATTTATCGTTGGAATCCGTCTCCGCACATTCCCCCTTGCCCTGCATGGTGGTGGAGTTGATGTAGATGAGGCCTGGGGTGCCTGACTGGAACCAGCCGCCTGTCCAGCCTTCTGGGAAGTTGCAGCCGCCGCCTGGAAAGAGAGAGAAAGGAGGTTAGATTAATGTTTTTCAACCTTTCAACGTATGCAATGGTAGGCCCTTCAGATGATCATTCAAGACAATTTTCTTGGAATCTTCACCTGCCAAATGTTTGGATTGGTTTGATAGGTTGATGGCAATAGGTTCGTTCCCTATTACATAGGACTTAAACATAACTGGCGAAATGTGGATGTACCTACTATTTATTAGGTTCATCTCTGCCTAACCCTCCGTGGATTATAGGCGTGATGTTATGTTTGTAATATCTTATCTATCTATATATATATGGTAAACTGACTGACTGACTGACTGGGTGATATATTTATTGATTTATTTAAACTTCATGTACAAGAGTGGTACAATGTACGGACTTAATGCCACAAGGCATTCTTTACCAGTCAACCTTTGGGTCAAATAGGAACGCACAGCCCAAACGGCTGGTCCTAGAGACATGAAAGTTGGAGAGTGTGAAGAGTAAGTATCCACTAAGAAAGGATTTTCGGGTATTCCAAATTAAAATAAAGGGGTAAAATAGGGGACGGAAGTTTATATTTAAGTCGCGAGTTAATAGGCTTCTTCTGGGTAAGCTCGTTCCATCGTCGACCTCATCTCTGTCCTCAGGACTAGATTGAGGTCAAGAGTAGGCCCACTTAATATAATAAAATAAAAAATTAAAAAAATATGAAAGTCCGTCAGTTTTGAAGTTAGGATCCTCAGTGTTTAGGCTGATGATTGAAAATTTATTTATACGTGTCTCAGCGTTTTTGATAATTCTACCCCAGAATGGTTAAAAAGGGGGATGAAGGTATGTAACTATGTTTGTTACCGTAACCTGGATTAACCTATAAGTTACTTTTTAATACCGGTGGTACGTTCCCGTCGGATATTTTTCGACATCCACGCGGGCGAAGCTGCGGGCAAAAGCTAGTTAATATAAGAAAGCTGAAGAGTTTGTATGGTTTGTTTGGACGCGCTAATCTCTGGAACTGCCAATCGGAATTAAAAATTTCTATTTCATTACAATTCCAATTCTTTAGGAAAGTTTCAAGTTATTTAACTTTTCGCTATGACATTTAGAAACCAAGCAGCGAGTGAAACCGCGCGGTATAGCTAGTACTACAGATATGTGCAACAAAGACTATGTAAGCCCTCCTCACACAAACGGATTGAAGCGGGGTTGATCCATACTGGAGCTAAAGCGAATCGATGCCAATACTGAACCGATCAAACATGCTTTACTACGATGCCGATGTAATAATATGTTTGTTGTAATAAATAGACAGATGAATTTATGCTAGTAGTAATCCTAGAAGTATACCTTTTTTTTCGGATGGGAAATCATCAAATGACTCCTCCCGCACTGACTAAAAACCATCCATGTTCCTTCTTTTGCCCTTTATGTTCCAGGACCGCGGTATCTCTTTCGAACAGTCCCGCAGCCCTGGCGCCTCATAGGCCCTTGCGGGCCCCTCCCGTTTGCTAACATCTCTTTGAGGCGCGCGTGGAACACGAACGCGCCGTCGACACGGCCTGTCGTCATAAGACGGACGGACGGCGAGCTAGCCCATTACTCACCGTCCACAAGCCCGCGCCTACGGTGGCCGAGAGCCACCACGTAGCCCCCGACGCATCCTAGAAGTATACCTCACATTGTTGGGCCGACCAAACTTTTTAGTGGGTGACAAACGGTGCAAAATTTTCTAATTTAAAAGAGTACTTTTCCATGAATTTTTGCCCATTCTTCTCTATGAGAGCTTCGCTTTGGAATGGGCAACTACAGTCCATTCAGTTATTATGCCTTGTGGCTGGACTGTAGCTTCCTGTTTTTAACCGACATAAAAAAGGAGGAGGAGGTTATGTATTGTAGCAGCGTGTTTTTTTTCATGTGTGTTCACCAGTCCCATATAAATTTTATTAATTTTGCTGAGGTACTTTGTGAGTTATTCTCTATAATATGCATTTTTACTTCTTCGTCAATCTGGATGATGCGCTAGTCTTGTACAGAAGCTACAAAAAGCCATGACTAGCTTCGTCCATGCCCAAACACTGACATACACGGATCAGTAATCATTTAAAAATCAGTCCATTAAGGACGAGTGTTCCTCAACAATACAAACCATTACAGAAAACCCTCACCGACACCTAATAACCGTAATAGGTAATAACCACCCCATTTTTATAATTATTATTACGTCACCAACCGCAATTACAACTACCCTATAATTGTAGTAATAATAAAAGGGGGTGAAACAAAAGCCCTAGGCACAATAGACCTTAGTCTAGTATTCCCGGCTAGGCTAGGCACCAATAGGCATTGTTCTTTATTTTTGTAAAGCCTAATTTACAGCTTTGAAGAATTCAATGGATTGTGGTTTGGTCTAAGTGAAGAGATACAAGCAATTTTGTTTTGTATGTTTCGAAGACTTAATTGGCGAATTGTTGGTGACTATAGGTTACACATTATGCCTAACCATTCCGGGATTATAGGCTCGATTTTGTGCCACGTATGCTACATTTATGGAAATAATGGTAGACGTGTACGTGAATGAAGAACGCGAATCGGCCACGAAAGAGTAAAATGTACTGACTTTTTTGCAAATATACGGCTTTTTGTTCAGACTTTTCGAAGAGGTACGGTTGGTGTCGAGAGGACTTTTAGAGGAGGGAATATTTTGAAAATACAATTCCCATAGAATACTAGCTATTGATGTATGTCAGGTTTAAGACAAAAGAGAGCAGCGGTGGCCCAGTGGTGGCGGCCCCGACTTACGATCAGTAAGTCGAGGGTTCGAACCCAGGCAGGCGCATTTTTTTTTCATTTTTTTCATCACCACTGCTCTCAAAAACGGTGAAGGAAAACATCGTGAGGAAACCGGCATGTCCTAGAACCAAAAATTCGAAGACATGTGACATCTACCAACCCGCACAGGGCCCGCGTGGTGGATTTAGCCCATTCCCTCTCATAGAGAGGAGGCCGTGTGTTCCAGCAGTGAGAACATTATGCTAGGCCAGTAGGCAGGTCAAAATGGTACAACACCCAGACCCACCCAGTCGACACCCAGTTTGTAAATAAATAAATAAATAACACCCTTTGAAATAGTTTGTATTCATAATGTTACATAACTGGTAAATTACACCAAAACATTAACTACCCATCTTCGGATAATATTTAGGCATGACATTCAAGTAAGTTTACAGTCACATCGCCATACCCGCTGGTCTCTCGTGGCTCACACCACAGCCCGCGGTGCCGATGTATAAAACATTTGGCGCCATTGTCCTGCCCTTTGTTTTCCACACCATAGCCTGACTCCAGGTGTTCCGGCCATGACGGATACTACGGCTTTAAGGTTCCGTACGGTGCAAAAATTGTTTTTTTATTTATTAATTAAGTTATCATAAAACGATATTTTTATAAATAGATAGATTCATTTTAGATATTCCAATCATTTAATTCAATTAGGCGATTCTCCTTTCTTTATCGTGTGTTTAGTGCCTAACCTGGTGTCTAGAGTTTTTATGCCGGTCATAGGCCTCTGACTTGGCTTTATATCTCGTCGAGAAACCTGGCGTGCATTAAGCCATATAAAAGGCATATTAAATGTCAATGTCTACAAGGAAATACAACAGATTTGAATAAGAAAATAAATAAGTGGGAACTTGTGAGGATGTTGCCAATACCAATATATTGAAAGGCCAGTGTCCGTGTAGGACACTGCTAGAAGAAAATTCGTAAATCAAGTTATACCATAGGATCTCAATGACTATCACCATCAGAGTCTATTGTAATATTGTAAAGGACTAATGTATTCTGTAAAGGCGCTTCCTCAACGGGAGCATTCGCCTGTAATGTAACACTTCAGATACGAACATCTTTCAATTTGACATCAGGGGGTCTAAAATGGCCGCTTTAGTAGAATCATAATAGGATAATAATATGAATTACGTTCGTACTCGTAAAATGGTCATAATAGTAGGTACGTCTATGAACATTTTAAGAATTTAAACGGAATTAATATTATTATCCTATGATTCTGCTAAAGCGGCTATTTTAGACCCCCAAAACTTCGTTGCGCAGGACGAAAACAAAAAAATACATAGGGAACCCTGTGAACATCGGGTACAATATAGAAAACCGAAACTCGTTCAGTTATTTAAAATGAATTTATTAATTCTTCAGGACTGCATCCTGCCATTGTCGTAGACTTAAATATAACGACGTTATGCTGCAATTCCGACAGAATACTCATCATTATTGTTTGTCAAGTAATCGCTTTATGTTTAAAATTCTTGGTTATTTCCCGGAAATGAGTATTCGTGGCAACAGTTGCATTTCCATGTCCCTTACACCACATCATCAAATGACTCCTCCCGCTCTGGGCGGAGCGGAAGGGAGTGTCAGACTTTTACTGACTAAAACCCATCCATGTTCCTTCTTTTGCCCTTTGTGTTCCAGGGCCGCGGTATCTCTTTCGAAAAGTCCCGCAGCGTAGCTATGTACTTATGTTTGTTATCGCGTCGATGTCCCGTAGGTACACCTTGTATAAAGAATTAGTACCTGGGCGACCGAGCTCTAGTCATGCTGCATCTCATATCTGGGAAAATTCGTTTTCTCTATTTTCAGCTAGCTAAATCGATCTTTTGTCCCCGTAAATCCTGCATATTGCAACTTTCATCAAAGTCGTTACGCCCTTTTCGAGAACGTGATTACAAATATTGTGCATTTTATTAAATGTGCAATATTTGTATATTATTATTATTTGAGATTTTTTTTATTACTATTTAATATTTGTGTTTTTATTATTTTTGTATTTCTTTTTATTTCCTTTATTTGTTTTTAAACAGTCTGTCTAACGGGATGCAGCCGAATACCAGTATTTTACACGGAGCGAGTGCCTTTCTGACCTCCACAACCCAGTTAGTACTGGGTGACACGATACCCCTTGGTTAGACTGGTTGTCAGACTTTCGGGCCACTTACTACTTAACGACTGTTAAAATCTACAAATGACAGCCGAGACCAACGGCTTCACGTGCTTCCCGAGGCAAAAAGGAAACTCGGTATGTAATGATGGTCACCCATCCACAGACCGACTCAGGCAAGCGCGGCTTCACCTTGAAGACCGACCCGTGCGGCTGTTATTATTTAGCCACGACACGAGCTCCTCTTAAAAAAATCAGCAAAAAAATATATTTAAGAAGACCTAGGATGAAGTCAGCGAAACTATGTAGTTCAAAAATGTTGCATTCCGGTACATAACAATTGGGTACAGACGGTGTTATAATAAAACTATCACAAAAAGTTTTAACCGGTCACTGATTAAAACCCCTTCCGGACGGCCCCTGGACGCCTTCCAAACTAGGATAAATCCGGGGAAACCCGGACGGATGGCAACCCTTTACATACTACACTGAAAAAGTCAGCTTGCACTTAAACAAAGTCCCCCAAACATCAAAATTCCTCATACCCTCTTAATCACAATCCACACCCCCACCATTTATTATTTATTACCCACTGATTCCATCCCACCCTCACCACAAAAATATTTTAATTTCTTCCAGCTATTCGCCAATTTATTATCTATCAAATTAATTACGCTCTCCCCCCAAAAGATGGCGCTGAAGGACCACTCTTCAGGTAAACAAATATATTCAATTATAAAATGACGAACAATTAGTTCTCAAGATTGCACCCGCCGAAAACAATTTCGGTGACAGACAGATACACAATTGAGTTACGAATGCTTCTATATCTATCTTTTATCAGTCTGTTTAATTGTGAATTTATGAGTTTTTGACAGCTTTGAGCAATGTTCTTATTATAAGAAAAGGCTTTGTTTTAGCTGTGTTGAGATGATGGATATTAAATATATAAAAAAAAACTAAAACCTACTCGTAGTACAGCTTCTTTAAGGAGGCAGCGCAGGCAACACCGCTAGCTAGCAAGCGAGCGAGCGAGCGAGCGAGCGAGCCGGGCGAGGCATCGTATCACCTCTTTTCATACTGTGGTTCACACCGCGAACAACCGAAAGAGCCGAAACGAAGTATGAAAACCGGCCAAGTGCGAGTCGAACTCGCGCACGAAGGGTTCCGTACCATCTATAAAAACGGCAAAAAAATCATATCTGTTGTATGGGAGCCCCCTTAATATTTTTTTTTTAATTTTTAGTATTTGTTGTTTTAGCGGCAATAGTAATACATCATTTGTGAAAATTTCAGCTTTCTAGCTATCACGGTTTATGAGATACAGCCTGGAGACAGACAGACAGACAGACAGCGAAGTCTTAGTAATAGGGTCCCGTTTTACCCTTTGGGTACGGAACCCTAAAAAGAGGCTCGCCCGGCTCGCTCCACTCGCTAGCTGGCGGTGTAGCCTGCGGTTTCACATGGGTGTTATCAAACACTACAGAACGCCATCTGCTATGATCCTTACATATTTCTTACGCTTAATTCACGTTCACGCATCTGGTCATACACGCACTCCGGTTGCGAGTACTCCGCACCTGATCTTTCTAAAGAACCTAATAGGGGGAACCCAATAAGGTCAGTTTATGTCTTTCTGCGTTACGACTCGCATCAGCCTTGTAAATACTGTATTGTACTTTGCATACGTTCATTATTTACAAAATTATAATCATAATAAAAAATATAAAGGATATAGGAGCTCGTGGATAAATAATAACAGCCGCTCAGATCGATCTTTAGGTTAAGCCGTGCTTGCCGGTTGGTCCGTTGATGGGTGACCACATACTGAGTTTCCTCCGTGCCTCGGAAAGCACGTTAAGCCGTTGATCCTGGCTGTCATTTGTAGATCTTTGAAAGTCGTTACTGGTAGTCAGTAGCCCGAAAGTCTGACAAACAGTCTTACCAAGGATATCGTATTACCCAGTACTAACTGGGTTGTGGAGGTCAGATAGGCAATCGCTACATGTAAAATACTGGTATTCAGCTGCATCCAGTTAGACTGGGAGCCGACCCCAAGATAGTTGGGAAAAGGCAAGGCAGATGATGAATCATAATAAAAAAGTATCTACCTACAAGTATCAAAAAGAAAAAATAATTACAGGGCGTCAAAAATCATCCGCATCTCTATCAACGGGAAAAATGGCCAGAAGGCAGGCAGCATTGCCGAGTTGGATGGCAATGCTGATTCTTAGGCTAAAAAGACCAGGCCTCTGGTGACGTGAAGAGTCGACCAACGGCCTGGCGATGTTCCAGAAGACTAAGTCGGCACTTAAGTTAATTTAATTACTAAGAACATTAATTTCTATAATAATTAATAAAACATGATTTAATTACAGCAAGTCATAATCGAGTATGCATCGCTCGTCAAAGCTTTCTTAATCGCGTTTGCTACGTTATTGGAGCGGATAGCATTATGCTAGAGTGGAGAAGTAAGCTGAATTAGTTAGGTATTGTAGATATGTGCTAGGGGAAGGGTCGCGGTGGAAATAGGTGACAAGGAAATGTCATTGTAATGCAATGATTTCAAAAGAGTGAGTTTTTTTCATTTGAGTTAAGAGAGAAATAGCGAAAAAATTAACTTTTGTGCAATTAGTTCACAATAGTCCTCTCTAAGAGCACCAGTTGACCAGTGGTGGCGTCCCCGACTTACGAACAGTAAGTCGTGGGTTCGAACTCAAGCAGGCGCATTACTTTGTGTAATTTATTTCATCACCACTGCTCTCAAAAACAGTGAGGGAAAACATAGTGAGGAAACCGGCATGTCCTAGAACCAAAAATTCGAAGACATGTGACATCTACCAACCCGCACTGGGCGCGCGTGGTGGATTACAGCCCCCTCTCATATAGAGGAGGCGTGTGTCCCAGCAGTGGGAACATTATAGGCTGATTATGCTATGCTATGTATTCCTTTCTAAGGATTGAACCCTGAATAATCGTATTACCATAGCCCTTTCTTATTTACGATGACGTTTCCTGTCTAACCAGATGCAGCTGAATACCAGTAGGTACCTGCCTTTCTGACCTCCACAAACCAGTTACTTCATTACTTGGTTAGTTGATAAGACATGGTATCCACTTGCTAGTTTTCAAATAGGAAAACTCTCTAAGACACTCAAGCACGAATATAATATTCCTCACTAACTCAATCCTGCTTAAAACTTCCTGAAAATTACGAAACTCCGAAAGAAAATCCAAGCAAACTGCATTACTCACTCGTGCATAATGCTATCCCCTTTAAACGCGACGGAAATGTGATTGAGTTTCATTTTCCGAATGCCTAATGAACTTCGCTCATTTACCCGCCTGTAAACCATCTCGCTCACACATACTCTGATGACATACGTTAGAGAGAGATAGCTACAAATTCGTCTGTTCTCACGAATGGGCGATTTCATCTCGCAGGAACCATTCTCTTAATAGCATTAGGTTTTAATTAATTTTGTATAGAACATGTGAGGATGTTCCTGAATGAAGTATTAAAAAGAAAACTAATAATATGCTCGGTTATTTTAGTGCTTTCATTTGGTTAATTGTTATTTTAAATGGGTTTGTAATTAATTTTTGGGAGGTTCTTCGTTGTTTATTGGCTGTTCCGTTATTATTGTGAGAGTTCATTCTCCGTGGGATTTAAAGCAAGACCTTGACTTTAGTGGTTAATAGTTGAGCAAGCCGTTTTGAAAGAAACTTTTACTTTATTGAAAAATCAAGCCGTTCTGTAATTGTTCGAGCAAAGTCTAATAAATTGAAGTTAAAAAAATACAGTCTGCATTGACATGAAGTTGAAAACAGAATGAGGCAGACGCTATCAAAATCCGCGGTGTAATCGCGTAAAATAGAGAATAGAGCTCGTGGCTAAATAGTAACAGCCACTCGGGTCAATCTTTAGGTTAAGCCGCGCTTGCCTAGGTTGGTCCATGGATGGGTGACCACCCATTCCTTCCCTAGTTTCCTCCGTGCCTCGGAACGTTAAGCCGTTGGTCCCGGCTGTCATTTGCAGATCTTTGGTTTTACCTAGGTGTATCGTATTACCCAGTACTAACTGGGTTGTGGAGGTCAGATAGGCAGTCGCTCTATATAAAGTACTGGTATTTAGCTGCATCTGGTTAGACTGGGAGCCGACCCCAACATAGTTGAGAAAAGGCTAGGCAGATGCAGATGATGACTCAAAGCATTCCTTGACAATTCAACTTTTACTTTGATGTCGTTTAGCAGATTTTTTTTCAAGCATATGGATTTTCTTCAAAATCCTTCGAAAATTTCTAGTTGATGCACGTGTTAATGACAAATTCACCACAGTGAATCCCACTATTGCATAATACGAAAATAGTGTTCACAAACAAAATTCAATTAATTTTAAACCAGCTCAATTAGTTAAATGACTAGAAAACAAAAACCCTAAGTAAACAAGCTATTTTCGCGCGCAAAAATAGTCGGCCATTTTGCGCGGGTGACGTAAACAAAGCAGCCATATTGGAAAATGGTGGATAATGAAAAGCGCGGCAAAAATATCGCAGTGTTTTATGTTTGGCTAATTATTGGTTAATTGAGTATTTTTTCACCTGGTTTTTTAATAATGCAATTAAGGTCTAATTGGTATTACATTTTGATAAATATTTTTGGATTAAGTTAAGGAATATTTATTGGTTTATGGTCTTAGTTTTAATTGATGTATGATGTATTATTTAATATTGTGTTGCTGGTTTAAATAAACTTCTTCTTGACACTTGGTAAGCTCAAGAAAGTGAAGAAAAAATTGTTCATTTATTTAATTTGTCTATACTGTTCCTAGTAACCACGATGACAAAGATTCTGAAGAACAGTCAGGATTGCCTAATGGGCGTGCCGTCTCTAGGCCTGCCACTGACTGTCCCAATGCTGGACAAAGGTCTCCCCCAAATCCTTCCTGGAAATCGTTTTACGTGCCACCTCGAACCAGCTCAAGGAAGAAGCTTGAATTACTTCTAGTTACTTCTCTGTAAGAGATGACGCTTTTGTCTTGCAGTTGGATTGGAAGTTAAAAGTCTGTCAGATTTTCGATTGATTATACCGATTTACTATTGATATACACGGTCAAAATGCGTATAGCTACATGAGCGGTGAGCCAGACGATTTTTTCTCATTCAACATAGCAACGTGACGTAATGCTTCACCAGTCGTCATCATCATCATCTTGTGCCTAGCCTTTACCCAACTATATTGGGGTCGGCTACCAGTCAAAAAGGTTTCAGCTGAATCCATTTTACATGGAGCAACTGCCTATCTGATCTCCACCACTCAGTACTGAGTAATACGATACAACTTGGTAAGACTGATGAAGAATTTCTATGTGGTGTAATTCCGAATGATGTACTGCACACGTCGTAATCGTTTGTTCGCCGATGTATTCTACCCTGTATAAGTTTTCAATTATAATAACTCAACTAATCATTGTCAATTCCGTTCTCAAACCACTCGACATACCCGACAGCGTCACATTATAACCTACAATTGTATTTGACAGTATCAATTGTTCAATGAGCTTCTTGTCCCGCCCTCTTAGAGGATACAAGATGTTTCAATAATTTATGGATTTTAAGCATTTGCCTACGGCTTCGCTTGCGTTGAGGTAGAAAGTTAGCCCAAGGAAACGTATTATTAGGATAAAACGTATCTTATGAGGTAACTTAGGTCATGGTCTACCTGAGTGCAACATATCATCGTAATCCGTTCAGCCGTTTAAGCGTGATAAGGTACATTCAGTGCTACTTTTGGGAAAATAATACAGTTATGGAAGAAATACTCACTGAAAGTTAAGTACATAGGTACTGAGTCAGCCAAAAAAAGATGATTTTATGATTTATTATGTAAGCCGAGAACTTTTTTCATTTTTATTGTTCATGGTTTGAAGAAGGTTCAAATGTAAAGAAGTACCAATACTGTATTCAAAATGTAGTCACTAGTATGGCATTATTCCAGTATTCTTCAAACAAAAGTAATCCTTTATCTTGGATCAAGTGTTTTCAAAAAGAGAACATCTTTATTTAAAATAGAAAATACCGCGTAATTTGTTTTCACACAATCCATTCTTTCTGTTTTATCGTGTGGTTAGTGCCTAACCTGGTGTCAGAGTTTTTATGCCATCCATATATAGAGAAATATCTCTCAAGTTTGCTTGTTTCCTCACGGTTTTCCTTCACCGATGCAAGTGATAATTATACAATACGCACATGAATCCGAAAAATCAGAGGTGCGTGTCTTGGGTTCGAACTTGAGACCTATGTCTTTGTAGTCCCACGGTCACACCACTAGGCTAACACTGTCCAATACATTAAAATGTACTCTCATTTTCAAACAGCCTGTATTCACCACATATTCTGCGACAGCACTCGAGACTTCCCCCGTCGATCACATACACATATACACGTAACAAACCACTCGATGTTTACAATTGTGCCGATTACAGTAATGGTTCGAGATTAAACCGATTACCGATTATATCGAGAGCAGTATCGAATTATCGGGATTATTGTTACAGAGTGTTTACTTGAGAAAGGGTACTCTTAATATTAGTGCATGTTTGTTCAAGTAATTTTAGACTGTACATACTAATACCAACAAGGCTCGTTATATTTTATCGTAATTAGAGTAGAATACTGCCTCGTTAGTCTAGTGGTCGCAAGTGAGCATGAGGTCCTGGGTTCGATTCCCAGGTCGGGCTAAGTGATATTGGGTTTACCCATCAGGAATTTGTCAGTAGCAGCCACGGAGTCTGGATTTGTGCCGGTTAATGGCAATAGGCTCGCCCCTTATTACATGAGATTTAAACATAATTTTCGAAATGTGGGGGTCCTATTAGTTAGGGGAAGCCGGGGCATTACGGGCTCCCGGGGTAAGACGGACACCCCCTCTCCCCCGCAAGATAATAAACCGAGACGGTTGGAAGTAGTCAGATCGCGTTCTAGTCGACCTCGCGATAGCTAGAAAAGTAGTTCTGTGTGTGTACTGTGTAGATGCGCGTCGTTCGTCGACAAAACGAAAATACTTAAGATGATGCATTTGATATTATTTTTCATTTTTAAGTCTGCGTTGTAGTTAATTCGTGTTTGTGTTAATTGCTCAGTTATTAAGTAAATTGCGACGTTCAATTATGTGACTAAATAACTAGAAAGAGTTGTGAATTAACTACTTACCATAAATTCGTTTGATTAGGTTAACATTTATTTTATTTGACCTCGGGGGCATTTTGAGCGGGGCAAAACGGGTAGGATGCCCGTTTTGCCTCGGGTAGGGTATAGGTATTAAGTTGATCTTTTTTCTCCAGATACAAGTATGGTTCGCCACTACCAAAGGAACATGCCAAATGGAGCTTGGAGGAAATGGAAACAGGCATATGCAATTTGGCCAGCGAAAGCTCTAAACTGATGGAGCTCCTCCCAATTTTTGGGCAAAATGTGATGAGAAAGGTTGGATAACAATGGACACAATGGATGGATTGGTGGATGGATGAAAGGTTGGATAGGAATGGATGGACGAAGAAAAATGAAAAAAATAAGGAAAACGAACCGGAGGAAGAAGATGTAGAAAGAAGAAGAAAGAAAGAAAGAATATGGTGGATATTGGTACTCTGAATCTACTGAGGGTAAGGTCACCTGCCGTGCATGCCACAGATGGGCCCGCTGTTCTTGCAACGGCGAAGAGAATAATGATGACGAGTTCTTTCACATTTGTTCCTTTTGTGCTCGAATTAAAACTTATTCGAGTGAATATACCTGTGTATGCCTATTATGCCCCGCATATGACCATTTTACCCCGGACACGGGGCAAAACAGGCAGTTTCTTCTTTTTTTTTAAGTTCCATTAGCGCCAAAGACTGGTAGACTAAGATAATTATTTTACCTTAAGTTTAGAGAACATTAATGACACTAATAAATGGTTGTTGATTTTTTTCATTATCTTGTTTTTCTAAGATTTCATTCAAGATTTCCCTTAAGGGGCCCCCATTGCCCCGGTTTCCCCTACATCTCTGTCTAACCCATCGGGGATTACAGACGTGATGTTATGAAGTAGACTAATCGATGGACGTGAACAAATGAGTCCAGGCGACCCTGGAGTGAAGTCTACGTGCATTTATTCATGCTCCTATGATTTTCTGTCGCTCAGAACCGTCTTTTTAGCAAAAAAAAAGAAAATGTTATATTTTTATCCTTTTTGGTTAAAGCAAAAGCATTCCACACAAAAAGTATGAATTTTGCATTGAAAATAGATTGTGTGAAGACTGTTAAGAAAGAGAAAGGAGTAAATGATGCCGTGACGTCTGACAGGGGAGAATGGAAGAAGAAAACGTGTTGCGCCGACCCCAAGTAGAATGGGACAAGGGCAGGAAGATGTTGATTGTAACTAGAAACTATAAGCACATCATCCACATAGACGAAGAAGAAAAAAAGCATATTATAGAGGATAACACATAAAGTACAGAAGCAAAGTTAATACAAATTATAAATGGGACCACCGCGCAAGCTTCTTCTACCAAACGAAAAAAGAATTACCTAAATCGGACTTAATAACGGAGAAATCGGTGAAAAAACATGAAAACAAAAAGATGATGCAAAATACATAACCTCCTCCTGTTTTGGAAGTTGGTTAAAACGTATAACTATTTTAATTTATCTATCGATATCGCCACATATAATTTTCATATTAAACCAAAATCGTTATCAACCAACACTAAAAGGCCGTACATCAAAAGCAAGGTCAGTTTCCACTGAAAGGCATACCCGATAGGCAATTTATGTAGCCTATAGCTAGACGGCTATCAACGGCTATCTGAGGCTAATCAGCCATTATACGTGTTTGTCTAGGCCGAGCAAACTTTCAAACTAATTTAGGTCATCTATTCATGTGACATTAGCTTTTCCTAGAATTTTATTCATGTACAGACGCCAGCAGGGCAACCTACCCGAAACTGACAGATTTTCCCAACCAACCTTGAACCTAATGCTTTCGAGATAAAGTTGAAAATCTATTAAAGAAATTTGATAGATTGTAGTAGCTTGATGTGCTGGCGTCTGTACAAGCTGTTGCCTGTGACCTTCATTCGCGTAAAATTATTATGTATAAAAAATATTATTTCCCTTTTTGAATCGAATTTTGTTACCAATTTCAAGGGTTTTGATTTTTTGCACGGAAACCTAATTATTTTTCTAAAATAAAAGTAGCCCATGTTAGACCTTATAACATCAGCTATCTGCCAGCAAAAGTTCCGTCAAAATCGGTCCAGCCGTTTCGGAGATTAGCCGGAACAAATAGACAGACAGACACAAAAACTGAAATAAATGTGTTTTTGTAATAAGTGCCGTGTATAGAGTAGTAAAAGATCGTGGATCACACAGCTTTTTACTGAACGTATATGACAATATATATACAGGATATTGTCATATACATTCAGTAAAAAGCTGTCATTTTGATATTACAAACAGACACTGCAATTTTATTTATTTGTATGTATGTCTGTATAGAGTATAGATAAAGCTTTTATTCATGGTTGTGGTGACAGCTGGAAGGCTCCAGTTTAGCTTTTTGCAGTCTATTTTGTTTTCTGAGCTAATGAAAGTTTACGTGTTTGGAGATAATTGTGTGACATTTGATGCGTTCGAAGGTTTGTTTCTAGTTACAAATAGAGTAGAACGCTATTTAGTCGAGAATGTTATTCTCATTTACGAAGTTGTGAATTACAGCGTAAATAAATCATCGCGAATACACAGTGAGATCCCGATTTCGTTTTTTTTTTTCCATTTTCTTCTTCTCGAATCGATGACTCAGATTTGGTCCGACCAGTACGTGGCAACCTGGACAGCTCTGTCGCGTGCCTCATTCAATTCCTGGAGGCTGCAATTAGTTGTGCATGACGAGCAGGAGGTGTGCATATCCTGTGTTGGGGCTCCACACTAGCACCGTGTCCGAGATGGGTCGATTATACCCCATCTAGCCAAATTGGATCGGCAGCGGCCAACTTGGGCACGCAATCTGCTCAAAGATTTCCATATCGGCCACTGCAGTTCGTGACCAGGGGGTAGTTTTTCTGCCGGTGCAATGGATTGTGAGTGGGGGGGAGGGGGGTGTTTTTGGTTTCTCCACAGTGTACTTCGTTCGTCTGCCGCGCTGTCTTCCAAAATGCCATCTATTTTGGAAGACAGCGCGGCAGACGAACGAAGTACACTGTGGAGAAAAAAACGTGGATCGAACGAAACAGAGCAATTAAATAGTTGAGGTACCAGGGTATTATTTGAATAGTACTTTTTACAGTAATGTTTTATAGTAACAAATAATTTTTATTGAGACTTAAAAGATATTGAAAGCACTTTTGTAGTGATGATACTTCCTAGAAGCAACTAAACACCATTTATTGTTTTAAAATAGGTACCCATTTTACTTTAATTGCCTATTTATTTAAACACTAAAATAGTCATTATTTTTAAGGACATCAAGTTAGGGCTCTGCCATAGAAATATTTTTTACTGGAAATAACCCAAACTATCGCCCTGTTTCGTTTGATCCATTTTTTACACAGCCTGTATATTGTCATACTCGTATGTATTCAGTAAAAAGCTGTCATTTTGATATTACAAACAGACACTGCAATTTTATTTATTTGTATGTATGTCTGTATAGAGTATAGATAAAGCTTTTATTCATGGTTGTGGTGACGGCTGGAAGGCTCCAGTTTAGCTTTTTGCAGTCTATTTTGTTTTCTGAGCTAATGAAAGTTTACGTGTTTGGAGATAATTGTGTGACATTTGATGCGTTCGAAGGTTTGTTTCTAGTTACAAATAGAGTAGAACGCTATTTAGTCGAGAATGTTATTCTCATTTACGAAGTTGTGAATTACAGCGTAAATAAATCATCGCGGATACACAGTGAGATCTCTATTTCGTTAATTTTTTTTCCATTTTCTTTTTCTCGAATCGATGACTCAGATTTTGACTGACCAGTACATAGCAACCTGGAAAGCTCTTTCGTGTGCCTCATTCAATTCCTGGAGGCTGCAATTAGTTGTGCATGACGAGCAGGAGGTGTGCTCTACACTCGCACTGTGTCCGAGATGGGTCGATTATACCCCATCTAGCCAAATTGGATCGGCAGCGGCCAACTTGGGCACGCAGTCTGCTCAAAGATTTCCCACTACAGTAGTTTTTCTGCCGTGCGATGGATTGTGAGTGGGGGGGGGGGGGGGTGTTTTTGTTTCTCCACAGTGTATGGAGTATGCAGTGTACAGAGATGGTGTGTCTGAGGAGGCTTTTTTCAAACGGATTCAGAGTAGTTGGTTGATAATGAATTCTTTGTTCAGACCATACAGTGTAAAACCGCACTATCAAACAAGTTTCTCAAAACACAAACATAATCAATAGACCATAGTACATTTCTTAGCAACGCCCTAACATTCAGGGTTCCTTGCGAAATAAAACAAATCCCTCTGTAAAAAATTATAATGTACGTAATTGTATCTGAGGCCGCACCTGTCGCGGAGGTGGACGGAGCCATCTTGATACTTGCGTCTGGGACCGGTATTTATTTAATGTCATTGCGAAGTAAGAAATATTGGATTGCGTGAGGAATTAAATGCAAGAAATTGGATAGCAAGAGTACCTCTGTGCTCTTCTATCTTAATTCAATGTCCTGTTAAGTATTTTGGGTGTACATAAATAAATAAATAGCAAGAATGAAATGTATCGCCGACGTCAAGTATTACTTATTAGAAAGGTTTGTGTCATCGCTACAGATTCTTTGGACTCGGGGTGTGTTTAGATACATTGAGATGGGTACAAAACATTAAGAAGTAGGTGGCCTACAGGCATAAAGATGACGACGCTTTTCTGCAGAGTTATCGCGTAGGCCGTACTTTGGCTAAGCATAATTCCTGTCACTGTCGCCGCACAACTGTCAAACTACACGTGTAAGATAGATGGGAACATGACTAAGCCAACGGTAATGCTAAGCAACGTTTATAGATTTGGAATTAAGACTTTGGTAGACATCTAGAATTAAAATTTGAATAAGCTTAATTTATTGTTGCTGTAACACGGACGAGCAACATGGTCAACAAACTTTCACAAGCTCTTTTGTTTTACAGATCAGTCCACCTGAAAAAGTATAAAAATATTTCAGCTTATTTATTCAGATCAAACGCTCATAAATTACAAAAAAAAAACCAAAGATACGATAAATAACAGCCAATCGAGAAACTCTTCATCTGTTAGTTTCATTTGTAAAATTAACCTCGAGAGGAGAACGGACCCATACGGTTCGTTAATCAGGTAAAGAGCCCGTTCTGACCCGACTTCACCCGACCCGTCAATTTTGCACGCTTCAACACACTTTCTGAAAGAATTTATAACAATAATATAGGTACGTTTCTCATTTTAGATAGGTAGGTATAAGAATTACGAAAGAATGGCTGTGATTTTTTTTGTAAATTATTTCGGCATATTGACTGACTATGTTTTATTCAGTTTTAGCAATTGAGATTGAGAGCACAATACGTGGCAGGTCCGAGGTTCTGTTACCAAGTGCCTTCGAAAAGGCCTTCGAATTATTTTACTGCGATAGATTTTAATCTTAATGTATGTTAAAGTTAACTTAATCATTTCCATAATTATTATAAAATTAAATTAAAAATACTTGTTGTTGCTAAAATAATCTCTTATTAAAATTATTACTAGGCCTTATCGTCCCACCCTACAGCTCGGCGAAAGCTTCCCTCCATCCATCTCTCCCTCACCATAGCTACCAATGTAATTCCTTAATTACGTCATCATTTTCCCCACAAACCGCACAACAGGACATTTTAAAACAAAACCTACCATGCACTTTAAACTAAATTCCACTAAGTACCAGATTTAATAACCTGAACTAAAGTGACACGGTAATTTTTACGACATCGTAAAGTACCAAGAAGGTTGGTCGCCGTAGTGTCCGCCGAGCTCAGGTGTGTTATAAAGACGTTTTTCTTGTCTCAGGTCCCGCGGTGCCATTGCGAAGTAGAGATGGGGCACTGTCACATTTTGTTTATCGATATGTCGATGTTTTATTTTTAAAGCACTGCTTTTAGCTTACATTTTCAGAAATTTTAGTAATCCTTTGGCCACAAGTAACCAATTAATAACCAATAAGTAGAACATTTTTGACATTTATCATCGGTAATTTATAAAAAAAATCTCAGTTCCATACATTTTGACCGTGTACGTACTGCACTTTCGTAGAAAACTGTTTTTTTTTAATAACCGACGACAAATTTCTATGTGGGCTCAGAATGATGTACTGAATACGTGGTAACCGTTTACGCGTCGGTGCGCCTTCCAACCAGTATGATTATGCAGAAAACAAAGGAGTTTATAAATAAAGTTCAGCTTATTCATAAAACAGATTCAAGATTCAAGATTCAAGATTCTTTATTTGCATGAAATATGGTGGTTACATGGTCTTACAAATAATAAGGTTTCACATATTTCGCTTACTTCTTTCAGCGTGCAAACTTAAAATTAAATTAAAATACCTAGTACAATGAATAATACCTAGTATTTTGAATGTAGGTACCTATTTACAAATTTAACAACAAAAAAAAACATAAAACATTATCTTTTCCAATAATATTCTGACAATTTTAAATACCCGTGTGCAGGATAAACTTATAAAATTTGAAGAGAAAAAAGAAACAACAATATTAGATAACATCAATAAAATAAAATAGGAACTCAAGCTACTTAACTATTAGAAATGGGTTTATTTATATGTCAAAAACTCATTTATTGTATAAAATACATTATTAAAAAGCCATTTCTTCAGTTTCTTTTTGAAATAATGAATTGGTAGTTCCCTGATTAGTTTGGGTATTTTATTAAAGATTTTGACCGACATACTATAGCAATTGTTTTGGAAGAGTGTGCTTCTACATCTTGTTATGGCCAGTTTAGTGGGTTCTCTAGAGATAAACTTTTTATTATCTATTACTTTAGTAAATAAGTTTGGGTGCTTTTTAACAAACATGCCCACTTCTAAAATGTATAAACTAGTAAGGGTGAGTAAGCCCAATTTTTTGAAAAGAGGTCTACATGACTCGAGCGGTCCGACGCCGCAAATGGCTCTGACACATTTCTTTTGGGTTATAAATACTTTTTTTGCGAAGGTAGAGTTACCCCACATAAGCAGACCGTATCTGAGTATTGAGCCAACGTAGCCATGGTACGCAGTTATAGCAGTCTTTAGACTTGACAATTTTCTAAGCCTTCTTAGTGCAAAAACAAATTTGTTTTGCAGAAATCGATAAGACCACAACAACGCCGGTATAATTCCAATAACACTCCTGTATTGGTCATTACTGGCAACATTGGTTATGTAATACATAATGAGAGCAGTTAACCCAGATTAGTAGTATTACCGCCTACTTCCCGTTTCAATTGTTATTTCATACGAACTAGCAATATGGTGGTATTTGTAGAGCGATTGCGATTTAATTTTGTTTGTTTATTTAATCATTCATTTTAATGAAAACTGACGGATGTTTTTTGCTCGAAGCACTTTGTTTATTTAAAATTACTGATAGAATACAAGTTTAATACACATTTAAGAGCGGTAAACGTGAAATCACATAAACAAGAATGATGAATATAAACGTTGATGGATGGAGAGGGAGAAGAAGACTAAAGAAACTATGGATGGATTGTGTGAGGAATGATATGAAAGATAAAGAAGTAAATGATAGCGTGACGGTTGACAGAGGAGAATGGGAGAAAAAAACGTGTTGCGCAGACCCCAAATAACATGGGCCAAGGGCAGGAAGATGGCTGCGGGACTGTTCGAAAGAGATACCGCGGCCCTGGAACATAAAGGGCCAATGAAGGAACATGGGTGGTTTTTAGTCAGTAAGAGTCTGACACTCCCTTCCGCTCCGCCCAGAGCGGGAGGAGTAATTTGATGACTTCCCACCCCCCAAAAAAAAAAAAAAAAAGGACAGGAAGATGACGATGAAACGTGAAATCACACCAATCATCTATCTAACCGGATTCAGCGGAATACCAGTATTTTACATGGAGCTACTGCCTATCTGACCTCCACAACGCAGTAACACGATACTCTTTCGAAAGACTGGTTGTCACTCTTACGGGTTTCTGACTACGCCTAACGACTGCCAAAGATCTACAAACTACAGCCAGAGGACCAACAGCTTTACGTGCTCCATGTGTCATTTAAAAATCATAAGGCGAGCAAAATTTTGCGCACCGGCTATGTCATAATTATCGCTGCTAACATCAACATCAACATGTTACTTGGAATCGGTGTTAAAATGTTGATGGATGTCTCCATCCATCAAATAAAAAGGAATAAATGATTGCAATACGTTTTTTTCCTCCATTCTCCTCTGTCAACCGACCTGCTATCATTTATTCCTTTTTTCTTTCATATAATTCCTCTCCCTCTCCATTCATCAACATTTACATTCATCACTTTTTTAAACCGACTTCAAAAAAGGAGGAGGTTTCTCAATTCGACCGTATATATGTTTTTTTTTTTTTTTTTTTATGTGTGTTCGCGGATAACTTCGTCGTTTATGAACCGATTTTGATATTTTTTTTTTTGTTGGAAAGGAGATACTTCAAGGGTGGTCCCATGATAAGGAAACCGGGATCTGATGATGACATCCAAGAGAAATTGAGGGGAGCTTTCAAAAATTGTAGTGGCGACTAGTGCGTTTGTAAATTTTTTGATTAAGTGTTTTAAAGCACTACAATTTAAAGAAGGTCTGGAGTCGCTCTGATGATGGAACCGAAAGACAGCCGAGGGAACTCCTCAACGGTTTACAGCAGTCACCTTGTGTTTGGGTTTGATTAATTTGTATTGATGAGAAATTTACACCTAGATGGGTTGTGACTGTCATAAGGGGTCTGATGATGAAGACGAAGGACAGTTAAGGGAACTCCTCAACTGTTTACAGTAGCTACCTTGCGTTTGGACTTAATTCATGTATATTGATCAAAACTTTGCACCCATCTGGGTTACAAGTGCCATTACAGGTCTGATGATGAAAAATATTTCTATGGAATATTGCAACTAAAAATAAAAAAATAAAAAAACTTTTTTGCAAAAAATAAAACCGACTCCAAAAACACAAAAAGAGTGAAAAATAATTTTAGCTTCAGAAGTCGGTGACAAAAAACTGAATCAAATAAACAAAAGTCACCGACTTCTGAAGCTAAAATTATTTTTCACTCTTTTTGTGTTTTTGGAGTCGGTTTTATTTTTTGCAAAAAAGTTTTTTTTAGTCACATGCAATTCGTACTTCCTTATAACAAAACATTAAAAATCCAACTTATCGATATCGATAGAACCTACCCCATCCCTAACCATAAAATATCAGTCAAAGTATGACAAATATTGTTTTTACTACACAACGGGATAGACGGGGCGAGCCAGCATCCCGGCTGCAGAGATTTTAAACATATCTCGGGAAAATAGCTGGCATTACTTACATGCTTCTTATTGAGATCTGAGGCATGTTCTTATAAAGAACCTGGATATGGTTTGCGGATAATCATATTAGGTGAAGGTAACTTTATTTTAAAGTGTTCCTGCTTAGGCTACTTGTTTAACTGTTTTTTTTTTCAGAGAACATAGTATTGTTAGTCTGAAAGTGGCTCCTGTTACCGAAAAAATGAAAGGAAGTCGTTTGTCTTGGTATGGACATATTGTAATGAGGAAAGATGAAACGCATGTGACTAAAAGAGTGATGGACATGAACGTTGATGGATGGAGAGGGAGAGGAAGGCCGAAGAAATTATGGATGGATTGTATGAGGAACGATATGAAAGAGAAAGGCGTAAATGATGCCGTGGCGTCTGACAGGGGAGAATGGAAGAAGAAAACGTGTTGCGCCGACCCCAAGTAGAATGGGACAAGGGCAGGAAGATGAGGATGATAGCATAGTTACAGTTAGTGTTTGTTACTTTAATCTACAAAATAACTATGTGACTCGTTCCCATTTTGGTGTATGTGAGACAGATCCTACACCTCTGTTTCCTGCACTCCTCGGGGAGCACACGCGTGATGTTATACGTATAGCTATATGAGCGGCGTACCAGACCACACCAAATCATTTAACAGTATTTTTTCTCATTCAAAATAGCAACGTGACGTAATGCTTCACTAGTCATCATCATCATCACCTGCCTAGCCTTTTCCCAACTATATTGGAGTCGGCTTCCAGTCTTACCGGATGCAGATGAATACCAGTATTTTACATGAAGAGACTGCCTATCTGATCTCCACAGCCCAGTTAGTGCTGGGTAAAACGATATCCCTTGGTAACACTGGTTGCCAGACTTTCGGGATATTGACTGCCTGTCAATGGCCAATGCTTAAAACTGTCACTGTGTCTATAATTAGGTACTGAGACAGTTTTTTATACTCTCTTGAACATAGATTGTATCATAAAGGCAGGCCTCCCTAAGTTAGGATAAGCAGAACCGTCGCATGATACGACTACGACGCTTACATACTCCTCACAACTTCGATTAAATAAAAAAAATACTTAATCATCTGAAATATGTCTACTACATAAGTATGTATAAGTTTTCAAACTGACATGTATCACATGGTCACTAACATTAACACTGAAAACGGGATATATCGACAATAATGTCGCTAATTAATTAATTGTTATTGGATTTTTTCATCAGGAATATCACAGTGGCAGCCGTGAAGTCTGGATTTGTGCCCGGTTGATGGCAATAGGCTCGTCCCGTATTACATGGGACTTAAACATAACTGGCGAAATGTGGGTGTACTATTAGGTACACCTCTGCCTAACCCTTCGTGGATTACGGGCGTGATGTTACGATGTAAATATTGTCGTTTTCCGTACGACGTCATAAGAACAAAAAACTTCACTTGACCCCACTGAAAAGAACAAGAAAGAGTAAAAAATAACTAACCTAAAATAGGGCAACACTTTCGCCCCTAAGTGCCGGACAAAACGTCAAGTAGAATTTGTCACCTTGCAACCCAATCTACCTTTTTAGATGAAAGACTCGGCTTATTGAATAAATATCGTATTTCTAAGAAAACGGCCCAATTGTTGCGAGTCTAATGGTCGAGGAATTGTACAAACAAGTTAATTTAACTTGAAAACTTGGTATCCCTTACAATTGTAACTTTGAAGTTAAAGTATGGCGTACACTGGGTTGCGGAAGATGGGATTTTTGCAGATTTACTGCTGCCTTTTCAGCGAAGTATTAGATCTTCAGATGTCACCAGAGCGCGTCAAAGGAAAGTCCCGTTTTTAGGATTCCGTACCCAAAGGGTAAAACAGGACCCTATTACTAAGACTTCGCTGTCTGTCTGTCTGTCTCCAGGCTGTATCTCATAAACCGTGATAGCTAGAAAGCTGAAATTTTCACAAATGATGTATTACTATTGCCGCTATAACAACAAATACTAAAAATTAAAAAAAAAAATTAAGGGGGGCTCCCATACAACAGATATGATTTTTTTTGCCGTTTTTATAGATAATGGTACGGAACCCTTCATGCGCGAGTCCGACTCGCACTTGGCCGGTTTTTTCTACAGACGCCAGCAAGCTACTACAATGTGTCAAATTTCTTTAATAAATTTTTGACTTTATCGTTATACCATTAGGTTCAAGGTTGATTGGGAAAATTTCTCAGTTTCGGGTAGCTTGATAAGCTGGCGTCTGTACATTGACTGTGTCTCACTCGTAGTGAAGACCATATGTATCGTTTCATGCATGATTTGTAAGCTCTCACTTCTTAGTATGTGCTGTTTTTCAGTACGGTGAGGGAATGTTGCATTTTAAATCTTGTCTTTTCTACGTACACTCTTAACAAGGCTTATTTCTTTTGTTTTATAGCTTTCTGGTGTTCTCTGCACATCACGTTCGAAATTCGAACGGTGTCTCGTTGTGAATCCGCGATGATTTACTTTGAAAACAAATGAGTTCGCTTTCGAGTTGTGTGCGCTCACTTGAGTGAGGGTCCAAGTTCACTTTCCAAGAGCGTGATTTTTCGTATCCTGAGTAATAAGATTACGGTCTCCTGAGACGCAGTACAACCGCAGAGATTTGTTTTAGTCAAAGGAGCCTAGTAACACACAGGTCAGCTTATCATCACCTGCCTAGCCTTTTCCCAACTTTATTACCAGTTTTTTTCTTGACGCGACTTAGTATCTTACTTCCACAATCCAGCTCAGCCCGTATCAATCAAAGTACATCTTGCGGCATATTTTCAAGGATTCTATGCCACCCCAGTGTACGGAAGCCCTTATACTAATGGGCGAAAGGGCCGTCTTTGTATTTGGGCGACATTTTGTCGATAAAATAATTTGATGGCCGTTATAAACAGTTAACAATTAGGTGGAGATGTGCTGTAGAATTAGGAAGAGGGGCTAATTGGATCAATGCTTCAGTGGCAAGATGTGGCCGCAGGTTCTTTATCCGACGGAAAAGGAGAAGAGGTTTTCAATTCGACGTGTAGTTTTAAGGTTCCGTACCCGGAGGGTAACCAACGGGACCCTATAACTAAGCCTCCGCTGTCCGTCCGTCTGTCTGTCAGCGGGCTGTATCTCATGATCCGGTAGATAGTTTTCAATTTTCACAGAATGAGTATTTCTGTTGCCGCTATAACAACAAATAATAAAAAAAAATAGATTAAATTAAAGGGGGCTCCCCTACGTACTACAATAGTACGGAACCCTTTATGTGCGAGTCCGACTCGCACTTTGCCGGTTTTTACTCTTTTTTCACTGACTAGCACTCCAGTGCTAATAGTATTATACTCCAGCCAACCAAATACAAGATTTTAGTCACCAACCACACGGGCAGTGGTCTTGTGGTATCACAGGTAAGCATAATCAGCCTACGTTCCCACTGTTGGGACGCAGACATCTTCTCTGTGACAGAGAGTGGGCTACAATCCACCACGCAGACCCAGTGCAGGTTGATAGATGTCATCTTTGAATTTTTGGTTCTAGGACATGCCAGGTTGCCTGCCGGGGCTGCGGGACTGTTCGAAAGAGATACCGCGGCCCTGGAACACAAAGGGTAAAGAAGGAACGTGGATGGGTTTTAGTCAGAACAAGTCTGACAGTCCCATCCGTTCCGCCCAGAGCTGGAGGGGTCAAATGACTTCCCATCCGAAAAACAAAAAAAAAAACACAGGTGGGTTCCACCACAACGTTTTGCTATAGACCGTTCTGAGATCAATGAGAAGACTGAATTACTAAAAGTAAAGTGCTGAATACCATAGTGCAGAATATATTTCCACACAAAGTCGCGGACGGAACCTAACATACAAAAGTGTTCTCAAGTGCTCCTCTATCCACCCCTTAACGTACAAAAGGCGTGAAATTTCCTCGAAAACTGTGCATTACCATTCATACTGGACCTATTGTTTGTATTGTATGTCCATTTGTCACAAAGGTATATGATAAGCAGTCGTCTTTGATATTACATATACACAGTGCTCTATTTAACATACCTTTGAAGATCGTCTCTTACATGGAAACAGCATGTGTATGAGTTTCTATAACTTTATTGATGTATCCAGTTCTCTTGTACATATCTGAGAATAGATCGCACAGTTGAGAAAGAGGTCTATCTATAGTATAGACTAGCTGTTGTCCGCGACTTCGTTCGCGTGGAAATTTTGGTGTGTATGTGAGAGACTGCCTCGTTGGGCGAGTGGCCGCAAGTGCGACTACTAAGCATGAGGTCCTGGAATCGCTGCGGAGGTCGGGCAATGTTAAAAAAATGTAGAACGTCGTGGATTTTATCAAATTTTATTTTTTACGCTGGTTAGAGATTTTATTTCGTAATGGGTTGTAAGTAGTACTTATAGCTTCCATGCAAAGACTAAACACAAAAGGAAAAATAAAGCCCAATTCACTTTCAGCCATTCCGACTACACTTCGACTAAAACCTATTTACGTAAATAATTAAATTTATCATAGAAATCGCGTATGAGGTTACTAACTAAATTTTAAACATTAATTTCTTTTGCGTCTGTTGGTCGATTTTGATGAAATAAACTCTATGTTACTCGGAACAATGCTTCTTATGTTCCAATATTTAGATTTTGAATACAATGAGGAGTTTTTACGTGATGCGCGCACAAACGAACAGACAAACAGACAAAAATTCTAAAAATGGTAGAAATGGATTCGCTATTTTTTTTCTAAATATTTTCAATGTACAGAAACGCCACGTCTACAGATTTATTATATGTATAGATAGACCTCTTTCTCAACTGTGCGATCTATTGGGCGACAACGTGTCTTTATACATTCTATACAGACACGTTGTAAGCTGGGCTAGATTATTTCTTTACAATGTGGTCACTGTATGGATTGTATGCTGTATACAAAGAACACGATGAAGACATCGAGTTACGTCATATCTGTGCCTACTCTGAAGAAACTGTTAAATTGTAATTAGTATTATAATTGAGTTTGTTTGGTGAAAGCACCAGAGTATCTCGAGAACAATTTGCAGATCACTGTCAAGTTGTATTTTGATGATAATATGATTCGCAGTAGTTACAGAATTAGAATCATTAAAAACATCAATATAACCCCCTAAGTTCATTTAATCCCATTCAATATTTCATGAAAAAGTCATTCAATAGCTCTTCCTTCCTTTATTTTTCACAATATGGCGTATGATAGTCGCCATATTGAATTTTGATTACTGGCATGTCTTTAGTGACACTCACAAGATTAAGAAGAATCGATTGAAGTAAGAATCATCAAAATCGGCACACGCGTTTGGTCTCAAGAGTGCCACAAAGGAACAAACATACATAAATAGGCTGATAAACACATTACCCTCCTCGTCAGGTAAAATACATACTAAAGCTAGACCAATAACTGCGGTAAACCCGTCCGTTTTTCAAGTCCCTTTCAGTGGCATATCCATCGCTGCACTCTTCATCAAACGTCAGTGAGAATGGAAAGTCATCGGATGCATCGTCCGACATATCGGACGAGTTGGACGGGTCGGACAAGTGATCGAGTGACAAGAACAAATTGCTTCTGAGCTCTCAAGCTTCGATCACAGGGTAAACGGTGGATGATTTTGTATGAGGTTTTTTATGGGTGGGTTTTACCTTAGATTTTGAATGACTGGTGTAAACATTACATAACACATATCACGCCTGTAATGCCTAAAGGATTAAGCAGAGATGTAGTACACCCACATTTCGCCAGTAATGTTTAAGACCTATGAAAAAGGGGCGAGCCCACCAATCGGGCACAAAACCAGGCTGCGTGGCCGCTACTGATAAATTCCTGACTTGGGAAATGAACCTAGGCTTTCATGCTCAACAGTCGCACTTGCCACCACTAGACCATTTAACTATATTATACTTTCAACTAAATAATTATTTGATACCTTCATCCTTCACGAAAGACTGTCTGTCCTGGGACTTACCTGGAAAAGAAAAATATAATAATTAATTATAAGGTTACACAAAAACATTACTGCACTGCAATTGAAGCTATTCTCTAAACATAACATTACATAACAGCAAGCCTGTAGTCCCCAAAAGGATTAGGCAGAGGTGTACCTCATAGTATACCCACATTTCGATAGTTATGTTTAAGTCCCACGTAATAGGGGCGAGCCTGTTGCCATCAATCGGGTACAAATCCAGACTGCGTGGCTGCTACTGAGTTTTTTCTGATGGAAAAATCAATACTTAACACTTTGCCCGACCTGGGAATCGAACCCAGGACCTCATGCTCAATAGTCGCGCGTACAATCGTATTCTCTAAACATCATTTCGAAATTCGAACGGTGTCTCGTTGTGAATTCGCGATGATTTACTTTAAAAACAAATGAGTTCTCTTTCGAATTGTGTATAAAGTTCACTAGTTCACTCAAGTGAACTAGTGAACTTTATAGAAAAGCACACCTCTGTTTACACCCTGTTAAAGACAGGCGTGATGATACTCAGTATTTCTAAAATATAAATCTCTCTATTGCATGTGAAAACACAGTTGACATAAAAATAACAACAATTAATACAATTATGACGCCCACATCATTACCAAAACACAATTTAATAGTTCATAAAAACATTATTTTTATTACAATAATAATAACTTTATCTACAAATCAGACATATGTCGCATTTCGAGAAAGGTCGGGGGTCTTTAAGGTTCAATTTACATTGCAGCGGAATGGAATGGAAGAAAAGAAAATGTGTGTAACGAAATCTTACAAAGTAAAATGAACTTTGTGTTAATTGTGTAGCGTGCAGAATAAATACGAGCCAAAACACAAGTCGCGAATCTTTCTGAGAATTCTCACAGTTAGCAGCTCTTATCTAGTTCGTTTATTACATACATAAATTGATATAAAGTTGTTTAAGCTTTGTAAGATTTCGTTACAAATGCTGCCATTTCAATCGGCGGCAATGCAAAGTGAGCCTTAAATAAACACCCATTTGTTTAATCATTTATTTGGGCTATCAAATAAGCATTACGTATATGAAGGGGCTTTTTTTAAAATTGACAAAAGTAGTGTCCACTTATAGAGGGTTCGTAATGAACCGTAAAGATCTTTTTTTGAAGGGCAATAATTTTTAGGGTTCCGTACCCAAAGGGTAAAACGGGACCCTATTACTAAGACTCCGCTGTCTGTCTGTATGTCTGCCCCCCTGTCATCAGGCTGTATCTCATGAACCGTGATAGTTAGGCAGTTGAAATTTTCACAGAATGTGTATTTTTGTTGCCGCTATAACAACAAATAATAACAATGAAAGGGGGCTCCCCTACTGCGACCCTACGGAACCCATCATGCGCGAGTCCGACTCACACTTGGCCGTTTTTTTATTTGGTGGGTTAACAAACAGATATTCAATGGCTTACCACCGAGTATAAATATACTGAAACACCAAAAGGTTTGCCAAAGTTTTGCTGACCATAGAGCCACATAACTTTATAGATATATCTAGGTCAGATAGGCAGTAGCTTCATGTAAAATACTGGTGTCCAGCCGACCCCAACATAGTCGGGCAAAGGCTAGGCAGATGATGAGAGCCACATAACTCAAATGTCTGCCCTGTGATTTTCTGACTTTACAAATTAGAACACAGCATGAAATGGATATGACCGTAGGTAATTTCAGGACGAACTTTTGCACCGAAAGGCTCTTTTTTTTCAACTACATGTCAATAAGGTACTGTACCATTGTAGGACTACTTCTTCTCAATCTTGATCTTCACATACAGAGAAAATCAGACCACAGATTACAAACTTGCTCACTGCATACTGACACTTTACAAACATCCAACATATTTTCCTAAAAGAATTTAATGTTAAGTATTTTATTATTCCATGTTCGATTTTTTTTTTGTTTTTTTTTGAAAAACGAATAACGAACGAATCGAACGGACGGAAACGAACAGATGAACGGATTTGATTGAATCTATTGTGTTTTTATATTCTTAAACTATCAAAATTAATTTTCTTATTTGGCATTTAATTTGTTAGCTTAATTGTTTATTATATTGTGCACACGCTTTTTCCCGCGGCTCCGCTTGCGTTGATTTAAAATTGTCAAATCGGGTTAAAATAATGAAGTCGGTTAAAAAAGATTAACTTAAGACGTTCATAGAAAATTGAATCAAAGAGCTCATATAACTAGGTTCAAATCACAACCTTGACATTCAGCATCCAATACCCTAAACCTCTGTACCACCGGCCATCACGACAACTCCGATACCTTAGTGCAATAAATTATCCCCGTCAATTTAATAACGCTTAGCTTCCTGCCCACCCTTGTAAGAAAACCTTGAAGATAGCGATAAATTCCAGGGTCTCATCAGGGGTGTAGTAATATAAATAACGGAATACTCCCTACGCCTGCTCGTGATGGTATGTGGTAGATGAGGGGTATTCTGCCCGGTGCCTATGTGCCTGGGATACATAGTGTAGGAATTGGATAATCTTATAGTACTTATTTCGTGAGATCTTGCAAATCTATACAAATAAATAAAATTGAAGTGTCTGTTAGTAATATCAAAATAACAGCTTTTTAGGGTTCCGTACCCAAAGAGTAAAACGGGACCCTATTACTAAGACTTCGCTGTCTGTCTGTCTGTCTCCAGGCTGTATCTCATAAACCGTGATAGCTAGAAAGCTGAAATTTTCACAAATGATGTATTACTATTGCCGCTATAACAACAAATACTAAAAATTAAAAAAAAAATATGTTAAGGGGGGCTCCCATACAACAGATATGATTTTTTTGCCGTTTTTATAGATAATGGTACGGAACCCTTCGTGCGCGAGTCCGACTCGCACTTGGCCGGTTTTTACTAAATGCATAAGAAAGAGTATACAGGGCCACCGACGGCAACGTGGTAACCGTTTTCGCGTCGGTGTCCCTTCCATACGGTACTTTTAACAAAAAATCGTTTTTTAGGTTGAAAGGTACACCCTATGTCCGTTTCTGTACACCTGACATCGTACGAGTATATGCAAAACTTCAGGATGATCAGTTCAGTGGTTTAGGCGCGAAAAGGTAACAAACAAACTTACTTTCGCATTAATTAATATTAGTGAGGAAAGAATTGCACGAAGTTTTTGTTTTGCTTAGTCCTGTATACGGACAAACTTGTATTGAAACTCCAACCATTTGCTGGCTGTAAGAAGTTTACTAACGTGCTTTCAGGCATGAGTTTTCGAGATTAAATGATTCAATATTTCTTTTTAGAGAGGAGCTCGTGGCTAAATAAGAACACCCGCTCGGGTCGATCTTTAGGTTAAGCCGTGCTTACCTAGGTTGGTCCGTGGATGGGTGACCACCCATTTCATACCGAGTTTCCTCCGTGCCTCGGAAAGCACGTTAAGCCGTTGGTCCTGGCTGTCATTTGTAGATCTTTGACAGTCGTTACAGGTAGTCAGTGACCCGAAAGTCTAACAACCAGTCTTATCAAGGGGTATCGTATTACTTAGCACTAACTGGGTTGTGGAGGTCAGATAGGCAGTCGCTGTATGTAAAATACTGGTATTCAGCTGCATCCGGTTAGACTGGAAGCCGACCCCAATATAGTTGAGAAAAGGCTAGACAGATGATGATGATGATTATTATAATAAGATTAGACCTGAAGCTTCAACATTCTGGCTAATTGAAAATTCCAAATTGCCTGGAGTTGGAGATTTAAATTTTAGAAAGACCTCAACACACTCCCTTATATTTCTTTACCCAAGAATGATTTCCTTGCTAAACGAAAATAACCCTTAAAGCACCACCAACTACTCAAACAGACATCTGTTACATCACCGACTGCGGTACCATCAATAACTGCTCACAAACTCAACATGAACCCTAATTTTATGACCTCAAGGTAGTTTTTCGTTCGACACGCGACTTACATAACTCGGGAAAACGGTATGTTTCTCCAGTTTTATGGGTCGATAATATTTGGCAATATCTAATAATAAATGTTGCTTATTTGTATGTGTGTGGATTTACTTTATTTGGTTTTTATTTTCTGTGTCCGGTACTCCGGTCTTGCTCAAGTAAGCAAGTTGCTTGTCTGCGTAGCTAATAAAGGGTATTTTTTTAGAGGCACGAGCCCGAAGTCATGTTCACAGATAAATGGCATACAATTATAATTTAATTTTATGATGATTTTTATTGACACACACATACACACACATACATTTTTCAGTGTTTTATTTCAATTTACAAGTACCTACATAACCTCACAAAAAAACACTAGTTACATGAAAAAAAAAAGCCGGCCAAGTGCGAGTCGGACTCGCGCACGAAGGGTTCCGTACCATTATCTATAAAAACGGCAAAAAAATCATATCTGTTGTATGGGAGCCCCACTTAATATTTTTTTTTTTAATTTTTAGTATTTGTTGTTATAGCGGCAATAGTAGTACATCATTTGTGAAAATTTCAGCTTTCTAGCTATCACGGTTTATGAGATACAGCCTGGAGACAGACGGACAGACAGACAGCGGAGTCTTAGTAATAGGGTCCCGTTTTACCCTTTGGGTACGGAACCCTAAAAATTACCAGTGTATGGAAACGGAACAGTTACATCTTGACTATATTCGACAAAGGTGTAAGCAGAGGTGTCTAGTTGACCATGATCATCTTAATCCAATGTTTTTCCCAGTTTGGTTCGGCTACCAGTCTAGCCGGATGCAGCTGAATACCAGTATTTTATAAGGAGCGACTGCCTATCTCATCACCGCAACCCAAACTACCATTTCACTGCACTAGTATAGAGCACTGCTGGGCACAAAAACTGAAAATTTTATATTTGATAATTCTTATAACATTACTCCTAGACTTCGAACCCAGAACCTTACCCTTAGCAGTCACATTTTATAGGCCACTGGATCAAAGAGGCATTGCAACGTACAGAAGACCGCATAAGTGGTAACACTTTGACCTTCAGCTGGCCTTGGGTAGTATGGAGTTTCAATAGAATCAGACCAGCCAATTTATACTGGTTTCGTAAATACTGACATGCGGTCTTACAGTATTCTTATGAGCCATTTGTGTCCCATTGCAGGGCAAAGGCCTCGCTGCGGGACTGTTCGAACGAGATACCGCGGCCCTGGAATACAAAGGGCAAAAGAAGGAACATGGATGGGTTTAAGTCAGTAGAAGTCTGACACTCCCTTCCGCTCCGCCCAGAGCGGGAGGAATCATTTGATGATTTCCCATTCCAAAGAAAAGGGCAAAGGCCTACCTTCCCTCCTTCCATCTATCCCTATTCATAGCTGTTATTGGTCAATCATTGAGTAAAGGGTCCAGTTCGTCCCGCCATCTATTTCTAGGCCTGCCGAGTTGCCGATTGCTGATGTGTGGGACCCACTGTGTGCTTACTTTAGTCTTCTTCTTCATCGTATCGATGGCAAGAAGTTCAGTTATGTTTGGCATAAAATTCAGCTACGTGAACTCCGCTTACTGATGCAGTCAAAGGGTCAAAAGTGAGATGAGAGGGCATGCGGTGCAAGATGAAAGATAGGTGAACCGGGGACGGGTTCATGGACGACTAACCAACGAAAAAGATAATTGTTTTTTTTTTTGCGAAAAATATAAATATGATATTTCGCAAGCAATACCGCGTGTCATCATAGTCTCCCTTCGCGTGACAGCCAACAGTTGTATAGACACGCTACCCCACTTATTTATTCACGAGTACCATCTAACATACTATATCTATGTATCTAAATATATATGTAACATACTGCAAAACAATGTTATTTTACCCGCCCTATGAAAAGAATAGTCTCAGGTAGGATTGTCGCAGATATGGGTATGGCGTTTAAAATATATGGAGGGAAGGTTTTTTGTTTCTACTATATGTAGGGTATTTTTGGAATTGATATAAATTCTCATGTAGGTAACTTTATACATAAATAAGCAGGCTATACTGTTCCCACTTCTGATACTCACGCTTTCAGAAGTGGGCAATATACCACCACGTGGACCAGTGCGGGTTGGTGGATGGCACATTATTTTGAATAGTTCGCTTAAGGAGTCAGGAGCTCGTGGCTAAATAATAACAGCCGCTCGGATTGATCTTCAGGTTAAGGCACGCATTCCTAGGTTGGTCTGTAGATGGGTTGTCACCCATTATTTACAGAGTTTCGTTCGTGCCTCAGAAAGCACGTTAAGCCGCTAGTCTTGGCTGTCATTTGTAGATCTTTGACAGTCGTTACAGGAAGTCAGTAGCCTGAAAGTCTGACAACCAGTCTTACCCAGGGGTATCGTATTACCCAGTATTAACTCGGTTGTGGAGGTTAGATAGGCAGATGGTCCATATAAAACACTGGTATTCAGCTGCATCCGGTTGTCGAACCGGATACTGAAAGCCGACGGACGGACTGGAAGCCAACCCCACCATAATTGGGTAAAGGCTAGGCAGATGATGAGTTGGTTTAAGGAGTTTCCAGGACTTTTCTAACCATGTTCGCCTTCATCTGTTTTTATATGAGAGAAATGATGACGAATGAAAAAAAAGTGTTCGCCTGCCTCTGGCCGACAGTCAGCCTAGACATGAAAATAACGACAGAAATTTTTTTGGTCGCATACGTCTTCTTACCAAGGACATGTGATGCGAAGGAATAAGGATAAAGGTCGTGAGGAAAATATTGAGTATGAATGTACATATATGGCTTTAAGAATAGAGGAAGACCAAAGAAACGATAGATGGACTGTGTGAAGGATGGCATGGCTAGAAAGGAGGTGTCTGATGAGATGACGAATAATAGAGAAGTATTGAAGAAGACATGCTGCGCCGACCCCAAATAAATTGGGACAAGGGCTGATGGGTTGGGATGATGACAACAAAGACTTTTCATCATTGTTATGGCTGATATGATAATAAAATCTTCCTGCTGTGGAGACATGTTTAGCCAGCCCCTTCTGATATGGACACATAGGGGCTCCACGAGCGAAAGAATCGCGACGATATTATCGTCGTTGCCACGTATTTCTATACATTCTCTTAGAGGCCGTCTCCACGAGCGAGAGATTCGCGGCGATATCATCCCATACAAATACGTAATATCGCCGCGATTCTCTCGCTCGTGGAGACGGCCCCGAAGTGTATAAAATCGATTCTATCTTGATTCTGAAACTCCTCACACCAGATTTTGACAAGGAAATCGAACCTAAACGATTGAGTATGCCAACAAAATGGTCGCATAAAGCTAGGTACATGCTTCAAGGTACACATCAAGTTTCCATGGCGTCACCACCCGTGCCAGTCGCGGCACTATCAGACAAATACACTACTATAAATATACTTTGATTGACTTCTCTAGATGCTTTTATTTACTCAGTAAGGTTATGAAAGACACATTTTTACGCCTGTACTTCCCAAAAGGTTAAGCAGAGGTGTACACGCACATATAGCCAGATATAATGTTTAAGTTCCATTTAATAGGGGTCTAGCCTAACGGTCATGCACAGACTTCAAGCTGCTAGAGTACTGAAAAATTCCTGATAGAGAAACCTCAACACTTAGCCCAACCTGGGAAACGATCCCAAGTCCTCTCGCTCAGCAGTAGCACTAGTGACCTACCAGCTGGCGATAAATTATTTTTACTGCTTCTAACTACATCATCATCATCAGTCTATAGCAGTCCACTGCTGGACATAGGCCTCCTCAATCGCACGCCATTCAACTAGATTCACAGCAACTCTCATACAGTTGCTACCAGCCACCCCGCGAAGATCGACACTCCACCGAGCCTGAGGGCGTCCCACCTTACGTTTGCCGATTCGTGGTCTTCACTCAAGAACACATCTTCCAAAACGGTCATCGGTCCTACGGCTAATATGACCGGCCCATTGCCACTTCAGCTTACTTATTCTGTGGGCTATGTCGACAACTCTAGTTCTCTCGGTTCACCTAGTTCCGGATGCGATCCCAAACCCAAATCAAAATACATAAATGATTGTAATTGGAATAAGGTAAAGTTTCACATTCTCAGAAACAGCCAACATGACATTTCGATCTTCGATCTATCATAACAAACCTATGAAGTACTGTCACATCAGGGATAATCATAAAAGAAATGGTAAAACAACAGCGGGAAAGATATTTATATTTCTTTTCCTCTTCGCGTATATTTCCGTGATCACTCTTGTTCTATCCAAAATCTTCGACATTACGTTAAGATTGGAATATATCTTGATTTTTTTTCAAATGAATATATAATGATGGATTCTTGCTTTATGTTCGGCTTTACGCGGTAGTATAACCTCTTGGCCACGAGTTAGACGCTCAAGCGATATGCGTCGTGTGACAGCAAAGCAAAACCAATGAAAGAACTTGCGGAACGACGGCAGGACGGCACTCACGCGAAAGAAACAAATGAGGCGCGTGCATCTCTTGACACTAGTCTTATCGCCCGAGGCCGTGGCCGTAATGTAATATCACCATTTGTCAGGTACGCGTCCATATTTTTCTATTAAGGGTTGTAGATATATCATGATCAGGATCGCAATTCATGTGTTTTAGTTAAGGACTGTACATACGCATACGTTGCTTGTGGTTTAGAACATCTAGAAAAATATTTGGACTGAGAAAATTAGGTCGTAAATTTGTCCTGCGGGTGACGTTAAAGATAATGGCATTTTCATCATAAGTATGATCTGCTAGATTTCAGTCAGTTAGATCTATCTTATCACTTTTTCCTAGGTTATAAAAACCAATCGCAGTAGTGCTATTATGTTGCGTTCACGAGTTCGAAAGCGAACTCATTTGTTTTTAAAGTAAATTACCGCGGATTCACAACGAGACACCGTTCGAATTTCGAACTGGTGTTTAGTAAAAACAGGAAACCATGATATTTCATGAGCAAAAATAACTATTATGGCAATTTAAACACAACATTTTCAATGCTTTATCATGTCATTGTTTTTTAAGTATCTTCTGACACTGACAAACTGACTGAAATATAATTTCATTATAAATCACCGCTTAACTGAAGGTAATTATGACAATGAAATAACAAGCCGTATTTCTTTAAAAGCTCCTGTTGTCTTTAATATCATTTTTTTTAAAGGTAATTAGAAGATTTTCTTTTGTTTTCCTAATGAAGAGGGTGTATTTCTAAAGAAGGCAGGTGATGAAATACTTGACAATGTTCTGGAGACTTTCTTCATCATTAGAATAGCTTTTTGCTAACGATGTTGGGGTCGGCTTTTAGAGTGAGAGCGACTGCCTATCTGACCTCCACAACTCCGTTACTTCATAACAGCAGTACTGGTTGTCAGACTTGACAGCCTTGGAGGGGAAGTGGAAATTATAGTTTTCCTACTCCTCCGCTATACTTTTCTGATTATTTTCGTTGCGGGATCCAAGACAGTTAAATTGTTTTTCTGGGACGTCGAGCTCCATTGTCTCGGCCCTTTACTGGTGGTCGCCACTGTTTATTCTGGCTTTCAGGAGTTACAGTGGTTTGGAAATAGTGTGGCGGGCTTTTTGCCTTGACTACTTAGACTTGACTGCCTCGTTGGTCGTGTGGTCGTAAGCGCGACTGCTGAGCATGAGGTCCTGGGATCCATTCCTGGGTCGAGCAGTGTTATTGGGTTTTTTCATAAAGAATTTCTCGCGGAGTCAGGATTTGTGTGTTAATGGCAACAGGCTCGCCCCCTATTACATGGGACTTAAAACATAACTGACGAAATGTGGGTGGGGTGTAAGGTACACCTCTGCCTAACCCTTCGGGGATTATGTTATGTTATGGTTGTCAGACTTTCGGGAATATGACTACCCGTACCGGCTGTCAAAGCTCTACGAATGACAGCCGGGATTTACTACTCAACGTGCTTTCCGACGGAAAGTTGTCGGTAAGTTATAGATGGTCACCCATCCACATGCCGAACAATGCAAGTAATCTTGAAGATCGATCCATGCTGATGTTATTGTTTAGCTACGAGCCTCTCCCAATAGTGACGCTTTCGAAAGTCTACCCAGAATCTACAGGAGTAGCAGTTTCTTGTGTTTCGTTAATTTTGTGAATATCTAAAAGGGGCGTTCTCCTTTACGATATTCACAAAACTGACACACAATACTGTTGGCATATACAATCATTCAGTCGATCTGCGGACCGTAAGAGCCAAACACTTAACGATGCGAATGCCGCGACGATCAAAACTTGCTGCCCAATGAATTGTAGCGCGATTAGCTGATTTTGATACTATGCATTATTTTTGTTGAGCGTCAAATAAACTGCTAGCTAGCTAGCTGCTACGTCAGTCATCAGCTATTTTATTTCAAAAGATGCCAGAAATTGATAAATCTATCTCAATTTTATCATTTTTTTGTTAGCCTACATTGTTGCTGCTGCTGTTGTTGCTGCTGAATTGTTGTTTTTTGTTGCTGGGAATAGAACTCCCATTTTTTTCTGTTTTGTGCCATCTCTTGCAATGTTCAACCTTAAACTAGATAAATCTCCAAAACCTTCGTTTCTCTCAAAGTTGTAAAAATAGATTAACTTAATTACTTTAACTTGTTAACCGTCAAGCTCCTCGTAAGAACTCCACAGTTTTAACAATTATATTTATTCTCGTTTCTTATATACTACCGTCGGCTCATGCGACATTTCTCGGGTTAATAGGCTCTGAACGATAAACCCGGAAAATGCTGTTCAACGAGTATATTAAATAATGTAGATTTGTATGTATATTATAAGATTTTCGTGTACTTACAAAAATATCATCACGTTAAGAAAAGGTTAGGTAGGATAACACATTAAATTGTATTTATCTCTCACTTCGGGGACAGCAGGCAAATAATAAGAAACTGAAATGTACCTAATCATTAAACGTTTTACATATTCCATTTATTCCAAAATTACTTTGCCTTAAAGAAGCCTTGAAAGTAGAGAGAAGTTTTCTTATGAAATATTCCATATTTTACGTAATATAATTTCTATGTTAATGTACAAATTATAGAAAGACGGGTTTCTGAATTATAAGTGGAAATTGTTGATTCAAATCATTCGTTACATATTGTTTTTCGCTGTCTCGTGGGTGAAAGAAGAAATTAGGTTTTTTTTTACTACGCTTGGGTTGTTGCTAATTCATTATCTTCAGTGATTTTTTTTTGTTGAAATCAGCTCTAAATTATATAGGGAGGTATACATCGACAAACAAACGGTTACCACGTGAAGTACGTCATACCGAACACCTACATAGAATATTTTCATCGGTAATTTGTAAAACAATGTTTCCTACAAAAGTGCAATACCTTCACGATCAACATGTATTGACACCTGCTTTTTTAGGGTTCCGTAGCCAAATGGCAAAAAACGGAACCCCTATGGATTCGTCATGTCTGTCTGTCTGTCTGTCTGTCCATCCGTATGTCACATCCACTTTTTCCCGAAACTATAAGAACTATACTGTTGAAACTTGGTTAGTAGATGTATTTATCTCATTGGTGACGTTGAGCTGGTGGGTACCAAGCTTCATAGTTTGGCCCACCGGCGCAGGGTTGCATGTCTGTCGGTCTTTTACAGGCTGTACTTCGGTGAGTGTGCACAAGAGCTCCACGAGATCATTCCACCATCTCCCTTCTTCCATCGGGAGTCCAGACGTACTGCGGGTTATCACCCATTCCTTGTCGATGTTCCACACATTCGGACGAAGCGCTTCGCGACATCGTTTATTATGCGCACAGCCAAGGAGTGGAATTCCCTGCCTTCGTCAGTGTTCCCAAGTTCATATAACCCCAATCTTTTTAAGTCGCGAGTTAATAGGCTTCTTCTGGGTAAGCTCGTTCCATCGTCGACCTCATCTCTGTCCTCAGGACTAGATTGAGGTCAAGAGTAGACCCATTTAATATAAAAAAAAAAAAATCTGTGAACCGCATTAAGATTTTCACACAAAAATAGAAAAAATAAATAAATCTAAACTAAACAGTTTACGCGAGAGACACTTCCAAAGTGGTAAAATGTGTGCCCCCAGAGAATGATAAAACTAAAAAAAAATATATAATGTACATTACCATGCAAACTTCCACCGAAAATTGGTTTGAACGAGATCTAAGTAGTTTTTTTTTTAATATGATTTCTATTATTAAAACATCGATAAAAGTTACAACGAAACCCTTCATGGGCGAGTCCGACTCGCACATGGCCGCTTTCGGAATGATCTACTGAAAACGGTTTGTGCGACGATGTCACCTGCCACCCTGTACCATTTTCTTCGGTTTAACTCACATGAACATGTCAATGTCAATGTCTCCTTGATAAAAACCAGTCAAAAGGACACGTGGCGTGGACCAAAAAAGTGACAACTCATTTCAAAGCATTTGAATCCCGGTAGCATATGTCATTCTAATACGTTTTCTGACTTTTCCACCATCGTTATCGTAGATATAAAGTCACCTTCAGAACCTCGAGAGAAAATCTGTGACGCAAATATCATAATCTGCCTTATTGTTTATGTATGATTGAACAACATGTTTATTTTCATTATCAGACTGCCGTCCCATTGCAGGCATTTGGCTCGTTTTCTGTTTTCCACTCAACTCGATCTAAAGCCAAAATTGACTTAATCTAGCCTATAGGCGTTCAGTCCATCTACGCCTGGGTCTTGAATAGCATTAAAAAAAAAATTGCAAGTGTTTGCATTTTTATAGAGAAAATAAATTTAAAAAAAAACAGCAAGTATCAAAACATTTCAAACGTCGAAATGCCGAGTATTGACAAATCGCTTTACCGGGAGGCCGAAGCTCCTTCAGTTGCGAATTCGGTCACATCCGCCTCCCGTTGCGCGTAGGGTTACCATTCCCAAATAAAAGTCCTGAAAAAATAGCTGGATAATTGACGGAATGATTGTGTGTACATCACCCGGAAGTTGACCCGAAGAAAATGCCCTTGGCATTAAGTGCACCTCTAAACGTAGCTAAAAATGTCAGGTAATTAAAAAAAAATAAAAAAATTTTTTAAGACAGTCGTTTAACGTTTTTTTCATAAAAAACCCTAGTCGAAAAGTCTAGACACATCATAAGACTGACAAGAGACCAAGAACATTTATTTGCTAGAATTTATTAAGTACGAAAGGATGTGACTACTGAGATGACAAATAAATAAGAGAGTTTTATAGAAGAAGATTGGGGCAGGAAAATGATGATGATGGGTACTACTAAAGCTGGGAACACTCCGGACAAAACTGCCGAATGTGTCCAGATAGACAGATGAAGGCTGGTAACCCTAGTTGCGCGTGCCCACACAAATAATATTAGCTGCCGATAATATTGGCTCGGCGTTTGTTTCTGCCGAATTATATTTACGATACGGCTAAGCGGAGGAGTATGGCAGTAATTGTTTGTGAGGAAACTGGCGTGTTAGAAGCGAAGAATGATGAAGCGAAGAAGATATGTGACGTTCATCACCACGTTCTGGAGCCGCGTTGTGGATTTCAGCTTTCTTGGTACACAAGGTTGTCGACATATGGAATATGAACTCGGCTATCATTGTGCCGATTGTCGTAACAGGCAAATGGCCTGATGGCCAAGAGCCTCAACGAACATCTTTCGAGGCTCTCCTTAGACGGTTAGATCAAGGGCCTGATTCAGAACGCAGTACTCCTCGATTGTGAGGAGGTTCCGGTCTCTGTAGCCCGAACCACCGGTAGCTTGGACCCTGCTCCCGACACCGGCGGACCACTAATTACACAGAGAGGAGGCTTGTATCCCAGCAATTGGAATGTTAAGGACTGCTAATATTTATACTGAGTGCAATTAAACAATTTCAATGCTGTGTTTGCTCAGCGTATTGGAGCAGTCAAAGAGCAATCAAAAGCACCACGTTTCCTAGATGCATATTTCATAGCACCAGGCAGGAGGACGATGTTATCCTCTTAAGACCTCAATCATCACATCCATTGATAGAGAAAAATGAATAAATTACTATGATTTAGCCTGTAAGAATATTGCCTGCTAAAACAATTAAGACTCCGCCTCCGAGGCTAGGTGGAGCAAACATATTCGCAGGGAGACCGACTAGGATCGAGCTCAAATACGTTCAATTGAAGAAACACATGTATTGCTGTTATCTGTTAAGTCGATGATGGTTTAAGCATCCTTTGTTTTTGCAAAAAATGGTCGGCGTTTTGTGAGACTGTATAGTCATTATAATGTTCATAAAGTGCTGATTGTCAGCATAATTCTGAGGAGGTCGTGGCTAAATAATAACAGCCGAGATCTGTGGACCACCCATTACATACCGAGTTCCTCCGTGCCTTGGTCCCGGCTGTCATTTTATATCTTTGACAGTTGTTACAGGTAGTCAGTGGCCCGAAAGTCTGACAACCAGCCTCACTAAGGGATAGGAGTCGCTCCATGTAAAATACTGGGATTCAGCTGCATACGTTTAGTCTGGAAGCCAACCCCAACATATTTGGGAAAAGGCTAGGCAGATGATGATGATGGCAGCCTAATCCTAAAAGATCAATATGGATCAGTCGTTTATCATAAGTCAAACAAAAAGCTAAAGAAATCTTCTCCTTTGTCAATAGTCAACAACAAGTAATTGGCTCGCAAGCTATCACGAGTCCACGACGCTTTCAATTAACTTGGACCCTCACGTATTTATGTCAAACGTGAGGAGGTTTGACACAAATTATAAAATGTTTAGACTGCCTCGTTGGTCTAGTGGTTGCAAGTGCGACTGCTGAGCATAATGTCCTGGGTTCGATTCCTGGGTCAGGCAAAGTGATATTGGGTTTTTCCATCAGGAATTTCTCAGTAGCAGCCACGGAGTCTGGATTTGCGTTTGGTTCATGGTACTTAAACATAACTGGCGAAATGTGGGTGTACTGTTAGGTACACCTCTGCCTAACCCTTCGGAGATTACAGGTGTGATGTTGTGTTATTTAAAAAATGTTTTGCAGACTAAAAGCAGGAGTGTTTTAAAACAAATAAGTTAATTTGTTTAAGAAGATTTGTGCTTCACAGCTGTGATTTCAGCATTATTTTTACTGAATTATTAGTGATATTTTAAAGAAAAGTCAGGTGTGTAGTACTCAAAACCAAAGTGTGAGCTGTATGGAATTGGACGAAGCAAAAGTAATACAGCCTGACAAAAAAGTTGACGTTGAAGATGGTGACGTAACGCGGAACTACATATTTCCTAAACATATACTGTCACTTGTTCATCACGGAAGATTGGGGTATCTTCCGTGATAATTCATTATGTTGAGCTCCCGATATTTCGACGCTGTTGCAAGCGCCATGATTGCAGGATGACCCACGATCATCCCGTGATATCACGGAAGATATCCCGTAAGTGACAGTTTAAGTTTAGTTTTAAAACCGTGAAAGCTTAGAACAGTACATATTTCCTACCTCGCACTGCCATGGTTTCTGTCAAACTGGGCAATGTTATTAGCATGTCACTGCTCAGGATTGCTAGAAAGTCGCGAACGCCGTCATTTTTTCCATACTCTATTTTGCCAAACTGTATGTAAGGATCGTAACTAGTGGTGTTCTGTGGTCTCTGCTCAGTACCATGGAAAAATGGCGTATGTGTTTATACGTGATTTACTGTACACCACCGTGTACAGTTTCACCACCTATTTTATTAAGTATACATATAATTACTAAATCAATAGGTACCATTTACTTGTTTATGTGCTAGAAAGAACCCTTCTAAGGTCTAGACTGTACTTATTCTCTAAACAATAATGATTCTAACGGTGTCTCGTTATGAATCCGCGATGAATTACTTTAAAAACAAATGAGTTCGCTTTCGAATTGTGTGCGCTCACTTGAGTGAGGTTCCAAGTGTTTCAGAAGCTGAATAAGAAATGCTATTTATGGAAATTCTCAGGAACCTTAGCGCTTTTGATTTTCTGACTAGTGGCTCTTTAAATTATTTTACAAGTCCTCACGTATATTTAATATTATGTATAGTCTTCCCAGTCGCGTTGATCCCAACAGTACTCTCCCATACTAACTGCACTTAACCTCGTTGCGGAGCATGATAAATGACATCTGTCCGTCTGTCCACTTCAGTGTTGATTCAATACTACCCACCGTATTGGTAAACGGTACTTCTCAGCAATCTTCGAGTTCCGGGTTGTGGGAATATATTGATGTAACGACTTTGTTCATGTAGAAACTTTTAGACGTGTGATTCGTCGGAGTATCGTAAAATCCTTTTGCTAAATCTGGATTATAAGAAAACATCATGCCTGTAATCTCCGAAGCGTTAGTCAGGGGTGTACCTAATAGTATACCCACATTTCACCAGTTATGTTTAAATCCCACGTAATAGGGGGAAAGCCTATTATCATCAACCGGGCACAAATCCAGACTCCATGACTATTACTGAGAAATTTCTGATGGAAAAACCCAATATCAACTTGTCCGACTCGGATATCGAACCCAGGACCTCATACTCAGCAGTCGTGATTGCGACCACTAGACCAACTAGGCAGTCTGGATTATAACTTCCTAATTTATTGTTTCCATCTTCCCTGGTTAAGCATATATTCTGAGGGTCTTAAAAACATTATGTGTAACGGTGATTGAAAAATCCAAAAAAGTTTTGGATTCGCATATGCTATTAAATTCGAAGACATGGGAGATCTGCCAACTTGCACTGGGCCCGCGTGATGGACCCACTCCCTCTCATAGAGAAGATGCTTGTGTCCCAACAGTGGCAACATTATACTTTGTTATATGCTTCTGAAAAACTTATGTAAAACGTGTTGAAAGACCTGCAGAACTGCGGAAGGCTTAGAAGAAAGCCATCGTCACTTGTCTAGACCCATTTGTAGAAAAACGAAGAAAATAAATAGAAGAGTAGAGAACCTCGGAAGTTTAAGAAGCAGAAAATTTGTAAGATAACATAAAATTATGACTGAAAACACCAACACACAGTGGTCTTAGCACGTTGGAATATCCAAACTGTCCTGGTTCCTGCACATTTGAAGACGTAAAGAACGCTACTGAAGCCGCGATAAACATGACACTTAGCTGGGTGTTTAAACTAAAATACTAAAATAAACTAGACGAATTTTGTAGCAGAAAAGAAGTGTGCCATTCCTTGCCTGTATGATGGGACCACAACGAAGCCGAAAGGCACAGACATTGATTTCTCCGTCAAGGCGATTTTTAGGGTTCCGTACCCAAAGGGTAAAACGGGAGCCTATTACTAAGACTTCGCTGTCTGTCTGTCAGTCTGTCTGTCTCCAGGCTGTATCTCATAAACCGTGATAGCTAGAAAGCTGAAATTTTCACAAATGATGTATTACTATTGCCGCTATAACAACAAATACTAAAAATTAAAAAAAAAATATTAAGGGGGGCTCCCATACAACAGATATGATTTTTTTGCCGTTTTTATAGATAATGGTACGGAACCCTTCGTGCGCGAGTCCGACTCGCACTTGGTCGGTTTTTTTTTGTTCTGGACCACACTTGGGAAACTTGTAGTTACGGAGATATGGGGGTTCAAAGATCCAACATTTTTTATTAAATAAAAGTTTACTTTAAACACGAGTACCTCCATGACCCCCGGTCTATTCAAATCCCGCGTTAGTCCACAGAATGCGTTAGTTTGAGTCCTACCGTATAACGTGATTTTACACTCCAAAAAAAAGTGGTTTCCCAGCAATATTTTTTGAGTGGAGTTACTTAATTTGATCAGCATGCTTGGTTGACGGCTTGGTGAAGGGTCCGTTTACACCTTGTAGGAAGCACTGTAACATTAAATTATAAAACTAGCCCCACAAATCACTTAAATTACCCACAACAGCAGCACAAAACTAAGAAGAACTCTAATCCATTAACCTCATCTACTCAACCCTCAAATGACTCCATATTATGAATATTTTTACACACAATCCTGGCCAGAACCTGTAAAAACAGACGCTGTCAAGGTTGTGGGCAAACGGGTTGTCCCCTGGGCCTAGGCCACTCCCATATAAATGGAAAGGCCTTGTTCTGAGGCCCCAGGAGGCCAAAACGGCGTGTGTTAAAAAATGGACACTGTTTCGACGTTGCCTTACGTAAAATTAGAATATGGAAAATAGTAAATGGATATTTTTGTGTTCAACGAGAAAACTGCTGATGTGTTCTCTTGGTTCGAAATTGGGATATGGTTACGGAAGTATGGGGCCTGAGTTTAATTTACCTCGAAAATGATGCTGATTCATACCATACTCAAATTTCGTTCACCATTATTTTGGTATGGGAAGCTTTTGTACTTGTACTTGTGCTATTCTGTAAAGTTCACTTGGAACCTCACTCAAAAGAGCGCACACAATTCGAAAGCAAACTCATTTGTTTTTAAAGTAAATCATCGCGGATTCACAACGACACACCGTTCGAATTTCGAAATAATGTTTAGAGAATGACATTACAGAGATGGAAATAAAGAAAATCAATAGCCTGGTGACATTAAAACTTAAGGCCCTATTGAAGACCTCAGGCGATGCGACTAGTGTTGAGCGTTACGTGCGTTTCACTTGTTTCCTCCGACTTCGTCGCGATTACTAGTGGCATGCTCTAATAAATTCTCGAAGCGTAATAGATAGACACTTATGGCCAATATAACACCAAATAATTACATAGAAATAAAGTTAGAAATGGGTCCTCATATAAGAGAAACGTGTTTTTCGCGTTTGCTCGATTGAGATCTTTGGTAAGCAACCGTGTGCGAGTCCGACTCGCTTTGGTCGGTTTTTGTCGTTCGTCGTTGTCACAACACGCATGTCGCTTGATCGTGCAGTTCGTGGCCGAGCCGTAAAGAATAGAGTCGGTCGCTGCAGTTTATAGCTGGACGGCAAACGGGTGTGGCTAAATACGTCGCCGTAACGACAATGTTGCTAATTCCGGGGCCATTCGTTGCAATGGACGAAGTGTACAATAGTGCTGTGTTTTTAATTGGCTTCAAAATAAAGAGGAAGTCTTCAATCAGACGGGAAGGATTTTTGTTGCGTGTCCCAAATTAAACGGTTATTTGTTTAGTATTTTAAAAGGATGTATCAGTGAGGTTACATACATATTGTAAATTTTTGATGTAGATTTTTTGAGATAGACAATAGAATTATAGAATTCTTGGTATAGAGGTTATTTGTGATGTCGTTTTTAAGGATAGATTGATTTACGTTGTAAATATTTTGAGTTGGAACAGCAAGACATGGCGTTCATTTTAATGATTCCCATATTACAGAACTGACTGCCTCGTTGGTCAAGTGGTCGCAAGCGCGACTGCTGAGCATGAAGCCCTGGGTTCGATTCGGGTCGAGCAAAGTGTTATTGGGTTTCTCCATCAGAAATTGCTCAGTAGCAGCCACGGAGTCTGGATTTGTGTCCGGTGGATGGCAATAGGCTCGCTTCGTATTACAAGAGACTTAAACATAACTGGCGAAATGTGGTTGTACTATTAGGTACGTCTCTGCCTAACTCTTCGGGGGTTACAGGTGTGATGTTATGTTATATTACGGAACATGGAATATCATAGTCCTTTGTTACTAGCATAGGACAAAGGACTAGGCCCGTTTGTTTAGACTTTTTTTAAACATAGCTCTGTTTCCGACGTCAACCGGATCCTTTGAAGATGACAGAAGTAAAATGACGTGTGGTTCAAGAGGGTTTTCCAACAAAATCGTGAATGCATTTCCCAACTAATTATTTCTTCAATAACACCAACATAGACGTAACAAAACATTTCAATCCAATTCCCGACCGCGCTATTTATATCTCCATCGCACAAACACTGCTGGTAACGGTTAGTAGTCACTAATTCGGACACAATTACTCGCAAGGAGACATGTGCTGCCAAGTGCGAGTGCCGTCGAAATTGACGTTGTTTAACTGATCGTTAAGAGTAACTGTCACTTTTGTAGTTTTGTCGCGTCAACGGTCAAGCGAACTGGACATAATTCACAAGTTGCGATCGTTAAAAATTGACAATCTCATACTTACGACTGTTTGAAATTACTCTTCAAAGAATTGGACAGGTTTTTGTCAAAATAACAACCCTATGATACAACATTGTTGCCATGGAAGTTGGGTAGGCCTTTGGTGTGGGATGTAACTTGCGTCGACACCCTTGCGCCATCCCAACTTCCTAGCACGGTGGGCTGCGCTGTTGCAGCTGCTAAAAAACCTCAAACGGCGCAAATACAGTGGTAATATAATTGCTGTTATGTGTTTGAGCCGTTTGAGGTTGATACACTAGGGCCATGAGGTCGGAGTGTCCACCTAGTATTTCGGGATATAGCCAAACGGTTGGTTGACTCTTCCCGTGGCCAGTGGGCTGGTCTTTGCTTTAGTCAAAGAATCAGCATTGCCATCCAACGTGGCAATGCTGCCAGCCCCCGCACTTTTCTTTAGACAACGATGTGGACAAATTTTTTGACGCCCTGTAATTGGATTCTGTAATTCTTTTTAATTTTAAAGACTGTCCATGGTGTTTCTTCACCATTCTTCTCCATAGAGATCTACGCTTTGGAATGTGCAACTACAGTGCTTTCGCAAGTTATTATGGCTTGTGACTGTGACTTCGCTTTTTTTTCTGATTTTTTGGCATTCAAAAGGTCTAATTGAAACAAATGCTTTGAGTTTGAGTTTTCCCATTTTAATATTATTATTATTTAACATTTTTTTTTAATTATTATTTTAGATTTATTTGTAGTTTGTAAATAATATACACACTGAATTGAAATAAATCTATCTTTAAGGTTAAAAAAAATGTTGTTACATCGTTTGTTTCGTAGATTTGTTTGGTTTTATCAGCAGGTATAAGGGGTAATAGAACAGTATTTATAAGTGAACAAAATAATTACCTATCTGTTTCAAAGTGATTCTGCTTACAAAATGGCGAATGATTAATTGAACAGCCCCTAGAAAATGATCCTTTAAATAAAACTTGATACCTTTATCCTCCACGAAAGTTACTCTTGTCTGAGACTTACCTGGAAAAGAAAATAAAATTTCATTAATAATGATCAGGTTACGAAAAATAAAATCTATTATGTTGTCCTCTAAACACCAGTTCGAAATTCGAACGGTGTCGTTGTGAATCCGCAATGATTTACTTTAAAAACAAATGAGTTGGCTTTCGAATTGTGTGCGCTCGCTTGAGTGAGGTGAACTAGTGAAATAGCAGATATGTTCGTCGCACAAACAACTAAAAATAACACCAATCCAATGTTTTTAAGCCCCAAAATCGAATAAAACACATTTGCATATAACCTGGTCTGGTCGAAACTGAATATAGTTAAAACAATTACACAATATTTCAGTTTCAGTAACCCGGTCGAAGCCTACGTGATGGTTTAAAAGGTTTTCCTTGTAATATTCATGGTAACTATGATTATGTCGGAAATATACTCCCCTCCGTAAAACTTGAGTCGTTCGTAGGGTAGGTTAACATTTTTGGTGTTAATATTATTTTGTATTAATAATATCAACAACCGACTGACTACCTCGTTGTCCAATGGTCGCAAGCGCGATTGCTGATGTCCTGGGTTCGATTCCTAGGTCGGGCAAAGTGTTATTAGGTTTTCCATCAGGAATTTCTCAGTAGCAGCCACGGAGTCTGGAATTTGTGCCTGATTGATGGCAATAGGCTCGCCCCTTATTACGTGGGACTCAAACATAACTGGCGAAATATAAATTCGGGGATTATGTATGTTATGTAATATCAACCACATAATTTGGGAGCCCGGAGCGAACTCATTTGTTTTTAACGAAAATTGCGGTACTGTTTACCGTTCTTACTGTCTAACATTACCTTACAGCAAAGATATTTAAAACAGTTATAGAGCTGACATTGGGAATATTGTCATACAATAATTTCTCATCTCATCCCGATCTTTTTCGATTTTGACACACGAGTGCTACCTGACAAGCGTATGACGCTAGTCAGAGCGACTTGTTACTAAGTGGTAACAAGTTTTAGATTACGATTTTCTTCGTCTTGTCCCGTCTATTGCTCATAAATATTTGAATGTAAAAAATAATAATATCTTGAGACAACCAACACACCGCCATCTGATCCTAAACTAGGCAGAGCCTGTACTATGGCAACCAGACAACTGATAAACATACTTATATATTTCTAAATACATACATATTATAGATAAATTACACACCCAGATACAGAACAAATAAATGTCTTTCAATGTCTTTGCCTTACAGCAAAATGGACTTTACACTGCTGTATAGTCGATCTCGAAATGACTTTTCCACCTTTGCGAATAACTCTCCGTAAATTCAAACTTCATTAGTGTCGAAACAATGTTTGCAACTGCTAGTAAGGGTTGCCCTACATCTATCAGCACGGAATCGCATTTTGTCCATGCTCCTATCGTGTTTCGTCGCTCAGAACTGTCATATGCTAGAGCGAGAAGCATGCGGGAGTGCATCGATGATGCGCTCGGTAGAGGATGAACGAACTTCAAAGAAATATTTTTTTACGTAAAATCTTCTGTAATTGACTATACAAAATCAACCAAAATAACACAATTAACTACCCATTTGTAGATGCTTTTTGGGGTTTATTCATAAACGCTGGCTAAAATGAGGTCAAATAATAAAAAAAGAAACAAAAAAAAAATAGAAATCTACAAATAAATAAGTGTCTACTTGTAACATCGAAATAACAGCTTTTTATTGAATGCATAATATATGAAAATATATGCGGCACTTTTAACAAAAACAATATTTTATTTTTATTTTTGTCCGTCTATCTGTCTGTCTGTTTGTTCCGGCAAATCTCCGAAACGGCTGAATAAATTTTGATGGGTATTTTACAGGCAGATAGTTGATGTTACAAGGTCAATTACAAGCTATTTTAGAAAAAATGTTAGGGTTCCGTGCAAAAAAAAATAAAACCCTTGAAATTTTTAACAAAAATCGATTCAAAAAGAGAAAAAGTGTTAATTTTTATAATAATTTCACGCGAACGAAAATCGCGGGCAACAGCTAGTAAAAAATAAAATTATTCCTCAACGAAGTACCTACCTACGAGACGTTTAAACGTTAAAAATGTATAGTGCAAGAATGTAAAATCATTACTTAACTTCAAGTAGCATTTATAATTAACGCCGAAAGTTAAAGAACAACCACACTTCACAGCAACAAACCGCACACGATCGCAACACACGACCAATACAAGAAAGAAATAAAATATTAAACTATTCACACAACTTTTGACAACAACTGTAAACAAAGTTAAAATGATAAGTTACAGTGGAAACCTCTTAGTAAGTGCAAGTTTATGCGAATGTTAGCAGTTTTTGTCGCCTGCCCCTTATTGTTTGCGGAGAAGTGTGAGTTGGCTTTAAGAAATATGTCCGGGTTAAAGTTTTGAGCGGGAATACTCTGGTGACGGGCGGAGACGCGGGGTGTCGTTGTGTTGTTTTGCTATTGTCTGGGAATTTTGTCGTGTTCATAATTATATTTAGATGTGAATAGACAACGTTTTATTTGTAGATATTGACTCTGAAATCCAGTTGTAATGTCAATTAAGTAACCAAATGGCTGGCTATTTTTTGGTCAAAGAATCAGCATTGCCATCCAGCGTGGCAATCCTGATAGCCTTCTGAGCACTATCCGTGTTGACAGCGATGTGGACGAATTTTTTGACGCCCTTTTTCTTTTCTTTAAGTACATATTTTTAATATTATTTGAAGTTCGGTTATAGATTATTATGTAAACCAAATAAATAAGTAAAATCCTAGTCCTAACTAATATTATTAATGCGAAAGTAAGTTTGTTTGTTTGTTACCTTTTCACGCCTAAGCCACCATCCATTGTCATCCTGAAATTTTGTATGTATGTTGTACTTGTCAGGTGTACAGAAACGGACATAGGCTACCTTTCATCCCGAAAAAAAGTACTTCTCCCGAGGAAAACAAAACAACAACAACGTTCTTATGATAATAGATGGCGCCACATATCTTTCGAATCGTGACTGAATCATATTAAAAAAATATTCAAATTAATTTATTAAATAAGTCAAATTCTAAAATAACGCGAGCAAAGCCGCGGTCAAAAGCTAGTATTACTAATATTTGCAACGTATGAGGAAATTTTCCAGCGGAAAGTTGGAACTATACACATAGTCGTAAGAGTAAGAGAAAACAATAATAGATAAGTAATTAGTATGGAAGAAGAAGATATGCTGTACCGACCACAATAATTGTAATAAGGATAGGAGAATGATGTTGAGCGAAATCATTTATTTATTTATTTAAAATTACGTAAATAACACCTTAACAGCTAGAACGCCAAGAAACAAAAAAACAATAAGAATACACTTAAAAATACCTACAATTAAAAACACCTCTAAACATTTTCAATGCACTTCAGTGCTACTCCTGTAACATGAATAACAATATACAACCCCTTTCGAGCCCTTTCGAGTCTCCCCCGTGCCTCAGAAGCCACATTAACCCGTTGGTTCAGGCTGTCATTTGTAGATCTTTGACAGTCGTTACACGTAGCCATTGACTCGAAAGTCTGACAACCAGTCTTCAAGGGTATCGTATTACCCAGTACAGTACTAACTGGGTTGTGGAGGTCAGATAGGCAGTCGCTCCATGTAAAATACTGGTATTCAGCTGCATCCGGTGAGACTGGAAGCCGACCCCAACATAGTTGAGAAATGGCTAGACAGAAGATGATGAATCCTTTTCTTTAACCCATTCACGAAAACCCTATTTAATTCCTAATCAGTAACTTCCCTCACTCACCCGGGAACAGAACCCGGAACCGTCACTAACGCTACCTTCCGAGGAGGCTGTAACCTTCACCCTTGCAGCCCACTCCACTGCTTATTATACGCAAGATTGGTTCAAGTTGAGAGAGTTAGCGATTTTCGACTTTTGAAACCTCAATTTCGTAACAAACTTTTCTGTAACAATTCGAAGAATTTAATAGAAAGAACTTATAATCCATTGATTCATATGTTTTATAAAATTCAGGTGCTCAACATCGAAAACAAAGCAATGCATATCGTCAAAATCAATAAATCTGCCCAGCCTTTTCCCAAAACTGCGTTGCGGTCGGCTCCCAGTCTAACCAGATGCAGCTGACTACCAGTACTTACATGGAGTATTGGTAAGACACACATCAGCAATGTCGAAAATACTTAAAAAGTCTAGAGCTTTTAGACACGTTTGATTTTGCTGAATATTTTTATGTTAACACGCTGTCAGCTTGTGCCTCAACCCACCCCCACCCTGTAAATATATTAGGCCACTGGCGATCCGTATTCTTGTCACAAAGACCAACATTAGTTCAGCATTAGTATGAGCCCAGCGGTGCGCGCGCTATTCATTGGGTTCACTCGACAAATGGTGGATGTGGCGTAGCTGTAGGCCATTTATATTGGAGTAATATCTCAACATTCTCAACTGTATTGCATTGCAATAGGTCCGTCCTTTACACACAGGCATCGAAATAAACTGGGTTTTGGAAGTCAGATAGGCTGGCTTCATATAAAATTCTGGTTTTCAGTAGCATTCGACAGACTGGGAGCCAATCTGACATAATTGGGCCAAGTCAAGCAAATGATGATGTGTGTGAATTAGTTTTCGCGCTATAAGAGAAATTATGTTTTTAATGCAAATAGGTTTTTACAAACACTTCTACACGTCTTTTTTTTTTAAAACTAGGTGGGGACCAACCACACCTAGTTTAAAAAATAATGACGTTTCGTTACTGTCTACTCTGAGAAGAAACAGCCGAAACAAACTCAGAGGTCATAGTCTCTTTTAAGGTCCAGACATTATCTTGGTCAGCTCAAATGAGGACTATGCAGACTAGTGTCAGAGATGGTCTTTTGAAGAAAAAGCCGTATGTTAGGAAAAAGTATCATTTTCAGCTCTTGAGATAAAATTATAAGAAACCCTTGAATAATAGAAACATGGGTAGTTCAATTCAGTACACATTTTTACATAAAGAAGATATATTGTCGGAAATTCTATGCTCAGAAAGTTGGGTACAAGAATAGAACCTGTAAGTATCGTATTGAAGTCCAACTAAACTAGCCAGCCGTAAAGTTCAACTGAGCATGCTCTTTCATTTGTATGCGAAGCCACTTAGATGTAGACAGGGCTGCTATTTGTAGGAAATTATCCAGAAAATCTGGATATTTCTCTGTCTAGTCTAGGCAAAAAGTAAAGACAAATTATGTTACCCCTGGATCTAAAGACTGGAAGTCTAAGGCGCCGTCCTATTGCCGTCGCTCGCGCGATGATGCGTCCGTCCGACGAAAATGATCGCGCGACCGTGCGTTCAAACATATCTACTGAATGTCCTATTTAAGGTCGTGCAATCATGCGATGCGACCAAATTGTTTAATTTTCGTCGCGCGATCATCGACGCGTCGCGTCGTATTGATCGGACGATCGTCCGAGTATAACGATTACTATCACTACGTATTCCATTACAGATGTAATCAAATGTGTCTGTTGTCATAGACAAATATTCGTAAAAATCTTCTCCTCTTTTGTTTTCGGTATGTCGAAATACTGGTTCTATTTACAATTAAAGAAATATTGCTCGACAGCACAAACTGTGCATCTCTGCTAAGAGCCATTTCGACAGTGATCGCATCGCTCCATAAGAGGACAAACGTTTTCTAATCGCACGATCGGTTTCATCGCACGATGAAATCACATCCCATCATCGCACGAGCGATGGCAATAGGACGGCGCCAAAAGGGCTTTGGACAGCAGTCGGATGACGCAGATTAACAGTAACCAGAAAATATGAGGAGTCAGTAAACTTCTGGCAATGTAAAAGGTGCGTGTATGACCAGATTTATTTATTTATTTTTTTAAGGTTCACCCACAGCACATATACACATAATACATTTTACTAAATCATACGGTAATATTCTAATACACATGCCAATTACAGGTAAACACAACATTGACAACAAAGACGCCTGATTACCGCTTGGTTGCTAACTTAAGTCGTCTAGGTGTACAATGGATTTAGAAAAGGGGATATAAATTTTGTTACGAAGATAATGAAAATGAAAACAGAGTAATTCATTCGTTAACAGTACAGAGAAATTTTGACTACGTTTCATTGGTGTATAGGGAGGCCAAGATTCTTGATTTAAACTTCACCTGACGGTCAGTAAATATATCTGCTTCGGGTACGGACTTGTATAACGGGCTGGTGTCCGCAACTCCACGTCCAATGCGCGTATTTTGCGTGCGGACGGACGGATACGGACTTATACACTGTGACTTTTTAGTCGTCTTACAGAGATGGTACACTCAATGTATCCGACATAAAATACCTATAGGCGCGATTTTTTTTAACCTTTAATAATTATGACATTAGGTACAAAGAAAAATAAATAATACTTACATTAGAATTATGAAACATCCTGTTAATAATGTTTGTGTCAAACGGTAGAACATACCTACCCAGCACTGAGGACACGAGTCGAGTAGATCATCGCTCGCAACAGGGTGTTTCAACAACGTCATGCGTCATAATACTGAATAATATTTTTATTATTAAATTATTAAAATCACATAAATACGAATTTTTTTTTTCGTGAATGTTTAGTAGTCATTGGTTACATGAAGTGGGCTGCCGTTGTAAGACGACTAAAAAGTCACGGTGTATATAATATATGACTTAAGATGTATGAACTTGGACGTCTGACGACGCAATAGGAGTGTGTAAAGATCGAATTAGGTGGCGTTCTGTGGTTTCTGCCTACCCCCATGGGAAAAAGGTTTTCAAACGTTTTTTTTTTCAAAATTAAAATATTTTACTTATTACAATGTCGAATATTTTACTTATCAAAAGGAGCACGGTTCAGATTGGTCGTTTCCTATGGAAAATAGCCAGCAAGAAACTCCATTTTCTAATTCTGTAAACTTCACTAGTTCACCTCACTCAAATGAGCGCACACAATTCGAAAGCGAACTCATTTGTTTTTAAAGTAAATCATCGCGGATTCAAAACGAGACACCGTTCGAATTTCGACGCGACGTTTCCAGAAACAGAGAAACATGCTTAGAAATTCTTACGCCGTCTACTGACCGCTATGATTTTGCCATTTATTACATAGCCTGTCCTGTTTTATTCAGTCTACATGACATCCCCAGCCATACTAGGCAGAAAGACAAACGATCGAGACAGACGAACGTCGGTTAGTAACGTTTTGTTTGGCGAACGAGGAAACATGCGGAGAGACTATTTATCAAAGGGGAAAGTCAATTGTTGGTTTATATTACAGTCATATGTCAACTTCGCCTTTGGCTTGGTTGTCCGGAAAAAATATGGCCTTGTCTATACTAATATTAAAGAGGTAAAATTTGTTTGTATGTAGGGGTAATTCACCGGAACGAATCATCCTTATCATCATCATCATTTGCCTAGCCTTTTCCTAACTATCTTGTGGTCGGCTTCCAGTATAACCGGATACAGCTGAATACCCATATTTTTCATGGAGCGACTGCCTATCTGACCTCCACAAACAACCCAATTAGTACTGGGTAATACGATACCTCTTGTTAAGACTGGTTGTCAGAGTTTTACCAACCTGTCTGAGACCAGCTGGCAACAACCCAGTTGGTCCACTAGGTAATACGATATCCTTGGTAAGACTGGATGTCAGACTCTCGGGCCACTGACTACCCGTAACGACTGTCAAAGATTTACAAATGACAGCCGCGACCAACGGCTTAACGTTCTTTCCGAGGCACGGAGGAAACTCGGTACGTAATACGGTCACCCATCCACAGACCAACCTAGGCAAGCACGGCTTAACCTAAACATCGACCCGAGCGCCTGGTAATTCTCCGGAACGAATGATATTCTAAAAATTGTTTCACTGGCAGAACGTTACAATTATTCGTGGGTGCTGTTGGCTTATAAATTATATTTATATCATGCATGTTAGCCGAGCTTGTGAGACCTTTCAAAGTGGATGAGGGAGAGTTGACCAAAAAACCACAGGCAAAAACTTGTTATCTATCGAATTCTCCAGTAAAGACTGTAAATCAACAGTTTCATTCGCTAATAGTTTGTATCGGACAAGCAGAAGGGAGAGGGTGCTCCCCTTTAGACGAAAACCATTAAGTTGACGATTTCCGCGGACTGGCGCGACTAACGATATGTTATAGGTACACTTAACAAATTCTATTGCGTTTTAGAAAAGTGTTTGTTGGTGCATAAGAGGCTAATACGACGGCATGTAAAGGCAAGTCAGAGGCCCATGGGCGGCATAATAACTCTGACACCAGGGTTCAGTAGCGAAGATTCAATTTTTGTAAGAGGTAAGCCGGAGTACATATCTTTAATGTGATTATATTATTTGTCTAAGAATACTGACTGTGCCATTGTTCAAAGGGAAGCTGGTAGGAATCAAGTTTTATGAAACCTTCGCCACTGTTAGGCACTTACCACACGATAGAGAAGAAAGAGGCTGCTGTCAATGTATAATGATAGTTTCTAGGATTTTCGCTAAGTGAGTGACATTCATCAGCAAGAACGACGATGGAGAAATCATATGAACTGACAATAAGCTGCCGAAACGCTTATGTTAACATCATCATCATTAAACATCACGCCTGCTAGTCGCCGAAGGGTTATGCAAAGGAGTACCTAATAGTACACCCACATTTGGCCAGTTATGTTTAAGTCCAATGTAATGGGGGGCGAGCCTATTGTCATCAACCGGGCGCCAAATCTATGCTCCGTGGCTGCTACTGAGAAAATCCTAATGGAAAAACCCAATAACACTTTGCCCGACCTGAGAATCGAACCCAGGATCTCATGCTCGGCAGTCGCGCTTGCGACTACTAACCAACGAGGCAGTCGCTTATGTTAATCTTATTGAAAGTCCATGTACAAATATGAAATAATAAATCGTCAGTTGTCATCTTTTGTTGCGAGTATTATTCATCTTAATTGAAAACAAATCGAATAATTACGCTCATATAATAAGCAAAGTCGTGGCTAAAAGGATGATAATATTTAATGTAAGTGTGTTTGGCCTGAAAAATACAGGATTGATTTCTGAAACAGCGAAATGAGACCGAGGCAGACCACAAAGGGGATGATAGGAGACATCTTGGCGAGTTCGTCCTCGAGAAGTGGTCAAAAAGTTGACAAAAAAAACCGGCCAAGTGCGAGTCGGACTCGCGCACGAAGGGTTCCGTATCATTATCTATAAAAACGGCAAAAAATCATATCTGATCTGTTGTATGGGAGCCCCGCTTAATATATTTTTTTTTTAATTTTTAGTATTTGTTGTTATAGCGGCAATAGTAATACATCATTTGTGAAAATTTCAGCTTTCTAGCTATCACGGTTTATGAGATACAGCCTGGAGATAGACAGACAGACAGACAGCGAAGTCTTAGTAATAGGGTCCCGTTTTACCCTTTGGGTACGGAACCCTAAAAACGTAACTGATGGAAAAAATATAAGCCTTTTTCTCTCTGTCTCTTTAATGCGTTTTTAACTCGAAACCTATAAATCTGATTTAACGCTACCTAGCTAGGATTTATTAAATATTATTAAGGCTCTCTTTTTTTAAAGTTAAAAATCTCTCAAAACTAAATCTCATCTTATAATTCAGCGTGCATGAGTGTACCGGTAATTCTGGTGAGTAGCGCATTCAGTACAGTCGCGTACAAATGGAACTGCTGTTATTGGGTTAGTCACAAGCCTGTGGCATTACTTGTAAGGGCGACGGCAGATGGCGCGGTTATTTTGTGCAGATCTTCTTCCTCTTATATTGACAAGTACTGAATGGTTTGGGGGCAAAAATTGAAACTACAAACAAACTTAAAGCAAAAAAAAACATTTTTTAAATCAATCTTTTAAATATAGGTGTCACGTCATTCGTATTTTCTCTGCAAACCATTTTAATAGATACCCATATCATAGGGGTGCACAAAAAATAACTAGTCCGCCATATTGAATTTAGAATGACGTCTCTTAGCTAACTATGCATTGTCATCCAAACTAAACGCACATATATGCAAAATTTCAGCTCAATCGGTTGGGGATTACCGTTTTATAATTCAGTAACAAGATTTGACCTAAACAAAGAAACTTACAAACATTGGAAGTTAAATATAAATAAATATCCCTGGACATTTCACACAGCACCATCTAGTCCCAAGCTAAGCAACCTAATGCTTGTGTTATGGTAACTAGATGGCTGATAAACTACATATATACATTTTTTTTTTGTAAATACATACATATTATAGATAGAAAAACACCCAGACCCGGAACAACTACTTGTAGGTCATACAAATATTTGTTCCGTACGGGAATCGAACCCGCGACATGCAGCGCGGCAGTCAATCGCTTGACCACTGCGCCAACCGTGTCGTCAATTAAATATAAGTTAAATAAAAGCTTATAATAAAAATAGCAAGTGGTCAAAGGATCAATTCTTGGGCAACCACTAACTAAATGCATTAAACGCTTAACTATTTAATCAGGACATCATTCTGTCTCTCTCATTTTCAAACGATTGACAGAAATCGAATGATGCTCGCTATTTTAGGTTGCAGTGGAACTTAATCACTGGTAAATTTATTAGGGAGAAATCGATGGTACTGTTTATAGTTGAGATGCACCGAAATTCGTTTCACATTCGGTTATACTAAAATTCGGCTGGTACCGAACTTGGGTATTCGGCAGAAGTTTGGTACACGGATCAAATATTAGGTTTAGACACTTTTGAATAGGTAAAAACATAAAGATAAAGCTACAGTTCCAATCACGAGGCATAACACCTCAATGAAAAAGAACGGGTAAAAATCTCCATAGACATAAATCAAAATATTGTTTTAAAATCTTCATCAATGCTATGGGCAAGCCAACGTAACTTCTCTATAACAAAATTACACCCATTATTGCAGCGAGCAACCGCCCAATCTGAACGTGACCTAACATTCAATAAGACATCAATAGAGGACCACTCGGCGCAAACCGCAGCGGCGCGGGCGACACGTCTGAAAGGCCTTTAACTACATTTGCGGTTTGTCTTACATGTGAGACGGCTTTTTGTTGCTTTTATTAGGGTAGTCGGAGGATAAGATTGAGCTGGACTAAGTGCTGTGCGGTTCTGGCGAAGGAATAGATCTGGGGGTCTAAAATGGCCGCTTTAGCAGAATCATAATAGGATAATAATATGAATTACATTTAAATTCGTAAAATGGTCACAAGGCGACAATAAAATTCATATCGTAGGTACGTCTATGACCATTTTACGAATTTTAGACCACCAGGTCTTGTATCAATGGTGCAAGAGAACTAATATTATAAATTCGAAAGTAACTACAGTTAGTTCACTGCCGTGGGATAATTTTCGACCCACAAGGGAGAAAGTTTGTTACTAATATGACTGAAAAGGTGTGTGAAAAGGAATTTCGAACTGGTGTTCTCTAAACACCAGTTCGAAATTCGAACGGTGTCTCGTTGTGAATCCGCGATGATTTACTTAAAAAACAAATGAGTTCGCTTTCGAATTGTACGCGCTCACTTGAGTGACGTGAACTAGTGAACATTACAGAATAGCACAGAACAAAGTCTGAGATTTCTTGAGGTTTTAGTGTAGTTTTTATAAGAAACATTAATTTGTCTGGTGACAAAGATGGGAAGCACAATTATTTCATGCAAATTGATGTTTTTCTTGATGAGAGGTTTGGTCAGTGGTACAAACTCGTGGGTACTAGGCACACAGAATGGCTAAGAAGTGCATATAAGCAAGTATATTGAATGTGTCACCTCAAACAGTCCTAAGGGTTATCGCACTGCCAGCCGATCCCCAAGCTAAGGGATCCGATGTATGACCAGCAGTAAAACAGAGTAAACAGTGTAATATCGGCCGTACATTGTGTACTCACAGCAAAGAGTATGTACATAGCGAACAGAGACCAAGCCTCTCCATCGAGTATGTATGTACAGCATATATGATCCTCAAATAAAATATCAGAAAGGTGTATCACCTTTCTGATATTTGAGGATCTGGTTATCTGTATATATATATTAAATGGTAAACTGACTGACTGACTGACTGGGTGATATTTCAACACACAGCCCAAACTGCTGGTCCTAGAGACATGAAACTTGGAGGGTGTGTTCTTTGTGAAGAGTAAGTATCCACTAAAAAGGATTTTTGGGAATTGCACACCTAAAGGGGTAAAATAGGGGATGGAAGTTTATAAGAAAGTCCGTCAGTTTTGAAGTTAGGATCTTCAAATTTTGTGTTTAGGCTGACGATTGAAAATTAATTGATACGTGTCTCAGCGTTTTTGATAAATCTATCCCCGAAGGGTTAAAAAGGGGGGTGAAGGTATGGAACTATGTTTATTACCGTAATCTGGATTAACCTATAGGTTACTTTTTAATCCCGGTAGTACGTTCCCGTCGGATATTTTTCGACATCCACGCGGGCGAAGCTGCGGGCAAAAGCTAGACCATCAAACTGAACAAGAAGAAAAATGAGCTCGCCCATTTTGGGAATGCATTTTTTTTAAACATAACATAACATAACGCCCGTAATCCTCGAAGGGTTAGGCTGAGGTGAACCTATAGGTAAATGCTGTACAGACAACCATTCTGATTTTGAAAAAAAACCCTGACAGATACCGGATTTGCAAATAAAGACCTGACATTTTACTTTAAAATCGTTTTTTTTTTCATTTTATTAATGAAACCCTCATTTCGAAAACTCCAGATAAATGACGAGGCTAGACAAAGTCCGGACGGGGGGAGAGGGGCAGTTGGACATGATCAGGCAAATGGTAACCCTACTAGTTGCGACCTTGACCTTTCAGTTTGCTTCGGTATTTTTTCCCAGATATTCGGAAAGGGCACACCGATCACAACAAGTTAGTAAAATTGATTCGACAGTCGAAACTTCTTTCGCACGCAATATCCGAAAAAGTAAGCTATGTATTCCATTAGATGGACTCAGAAAGTCACAAATGCCGAGTTCTTAAGACGAATGGGCCAGTACCACCACTTTACACAGACTGTCTGTCTGTCTGTCTGTTTCACGGTTTACAACTAAACTTATACTGTCACTTACGGGATATCTTCCGTGATTGGAAGATACCCGTTTTGGTATTTTTAGTTTTTGGGAGCTCAAAATAATGAACAATAACTGAATATATCTCGTAAGTGACATTATATTTTTACTTTATCAAAGTATTAAGGACATAAAACAGTTTAATGCTGTAAAAAATCATTAAAAGCTAAAGATCACAAACATGTAAATGTAACCCACCCCAATATCTTAACAAAAGAATAACAGACTATGGTAGATTTTACAGAATACAGAACCTTTTGTGACAGCTGTATTCGAAGTATTACAAATTAATTAAATTAATTTATTCCCATTTAATTTAATTAAAATTATCTCAAAATTATTGATTCAATAACAGTGTAAGTAATTAAAGAAAAGTTGGTTACGTCAGGCTGGTTGCACAGTCAGTCGGTGTCGGTATGGATAGTCGTTACAGGAAGTCAGTGGCCCGACAGTCTTACAAGGGGTATCATATTACCCAGTACTAAGTTGTGGCGGTCAGATAGGCAGTCGCTCCATGAATAATACAGCTGCATCCGGGTAGACTAGTTCCATCCCGTAGTTTTAGTTCCCTTCAAAATGGTTGAGTTGAATGGGGCTGATACATGCGTCATATTCGTGAACAGGCGCTGTCAGTTGTTTCTGGTCATCTCATGGTTGTCACGGCTTATTAAAATTTGAGTGAATTTTTTTTTTTGAATTGTTATTTTTTTTTTTTGTTTTTATTATGGACACTTAACGTGCACATCTTGCTGTATCGTTCTCACATAATGTACTCTCTCACATGATGTAACCAAGGTTTTGTAAAAATATTCTGATTTAAAAGAGTGCCCATGGAGTTTCTTGCCCGTTCTTCTCCTTAGAGATCTACGTTAGGGAATGGGCAACTACAGTACTTTCACAGTTTTTATGCCTTGTGACTGGGACTGTAGCTACATTTCATTGTTGTCTTTTTTTCGACAATTCAAAAGCGCCTGTAACTGGCCTACTTGAAATAAATGCTTTGATTTTGACTAGAAGCCAACATACTTGAGAAAAGTCTAGGCAGATGTTAAGGCAATGTAATATTTAATTAGGATGAACAAACGAACCAATTCCGTTTCTAATTACACCTTACAACAGACAAACAAAGCAATCATTATAACGTAATATTCATATACAAAATCAATTACATGTATTTTAGTACCACGTAGCAAATGATTAGGACGGCGTTAACATTCCACGAGCGTAGCTCTCGCTGTGTTTATGCCTTCATAAACAAGTGGGTTGAAATACGTTGCTCAGGTTCAACAAGGGGAGAATTAGCTTAAATTGTATGTATGTATGATTGTATGGGGATAATTTCTGCGGTTTTATAGAGTAGGAAGTTTGTACATACCATACTGTCACACATAAAGTCGTTTTCACATGGAGTGTGTAAAAAGAGTATGTAAGGATCGTAACTGGTGGCTTTCTGCAAACATGCTACACCCATGGCACAAAAACTAAAAAAACATAACATAATCCTCGAAGGGTTAGGCAGAGGTGTACATAATAGTACACCCACATTTCGCCAGTTATGTTTAAGTCTCATGTAAGAGGCGAGCATATTGCCATCAACAGAGCACAAATTCAGACTCCGTGGAAATTCCTGATGGAAAAAAAAAAATTAACAATTTACCCGACCCGGGAATCGAACCCAGGACCTCATGCTCAGCAGTCGCGATTGCAACCGCTAGATCAACGAGGCACGACAGTTTTTTCAGTCGGGTATTTTTAATTACTTTTTATTGTCATTTTTAAAGTTTACTAACTTGAAAGATTTCGCAGACGATTTATCTTTTCTCATTATACTTTTTCTCACTTTTTATGAGATTTGCCAATTTGAATTATTTAAAAAAAAAATAAGATGGATATAGTAATCGCTTTTAATACCCTTCATGTTGATATCCCACTAGAGGGATTTGGTAGAAAAAAAAATGTAAACCCCACAATACGGTGGGTTCCATATTGTGGGGTTTGAATATTTTTACAGGAGAATCCAGGAGTCACATTTGCACCACCAGGACGAATCTAACGACCGACGTATAATTTGGGACTCTTGGGCTTCGCCGCAGTCGGGTAAAACGCGTAAGCTTCTGAATGATTATCTATAAACAAGAAATGCTCAAGTGAACTACCGAAATGAAGGAGGATAATTACACTTTTGCCTATTCTTTTATTTATTTATTAAGATTACCAACGACATTATTTACTAAACATTTTACATTTGATTTCATATACCCTATTGAGGAATACAAGATTGATGTTACGTTATGCAAAAGTCCCAATAACATCAATATTTTTGCAGTATTTGCTTTTAAAACGATTGCATGCACCGAGAACTGAGCCTCCGCCCATAGCGGCACGTAAATAAATTTACCATAAAATGGCTGGTACCTGCCTCGTGACATATTTGGGTCAGTGAGCTGTGACCATGCAGCGATTCCTTTAAGAATTGTATATGTAAGTCTTGCTCACGACTTAAGACGACACGACATGCGACTCGACTTGCAATGCAACCAGTTTTCGACTGCCGTTTTGCAAGTCGGGTCGCTGTAAAGGGCTCTGCCCACTACCCTGTATCATACCATGACTGTGCTAGGAACGTGTATAAGACTGCCCACTAGATCGTTTCGTCATACTATTCAATAAAAAGAATATAGGGTGTAACCGTGTATGATGACCATTCGTAACCCGGCTATGATACGCTGCTGATACGTTCTAGTGGGCATAGTAGTCCGTGTTATGTTTCTTTCCGTGCCTTTTTTTTTTTTTTTTTTGGGGGGTGGGAAATCATCAAATGACTCCTCCCGCTCTGGGCGGAGCGGAAGGGAGTGTCAGACTCTTACTGACTAAAAACCACCCATGTTCCTTCATTGGCCCTTTATGTTCCAGGGCCGCGGTATCTCTTTCGAACAGTCCCGCAGCCCTGGCAGGCACCGGCCCTTGCGGGCCCCTCCCGTTTGCTGACAACTCCTTGAAGCGCGCGTGGAACACGAACGCGCCGTCGACACGGCCTGCCCGTCGTCATACGACGGACGGACGGCGAGCTAGCCCATTACTCGCCGTCCACAGGCCCGCGCCTACGGTGGCCGAGAGCCATCACGGCGTGGCCCCCGACGCCCGGTGCTTCTCCCGCGGCGGCTGGGACGTGAGGAGGTTCTCTCCCTCTCACGTTCCGCCGCCTCCTTCGCTAGCATGACTGCTTCGCAGAAGGAGGCGACGGCTTCCCATTCCCTCTCGCCCCGGACCATGGCTTGAACCAGGGCCGGGCGCGAGAGGTCGCCGCCGCCAATCGCCGCTACGAGGACACGGCGGTGCTCCTCCCAAGCGGAGCAGACCTCGACGGTGTGCTCCACCGTGTCCTCCGGTCGATCCTCGCAATTGTTTTCTTTCCGTGCCTGATTCGTTCATAGCACGGTCATGATATGGTGCGGAGTAGTGGGCAGACAGCAGACTCAAAATCAAAATATTTTATTTCACATAGGCCTACATGGGCACTTATAAAACGTCGACAAAAAGGTGCACGGTTCGGGTCGGTCGTTTCCTATGGAGAACCGGCAAGAAACTCCATGGTTACTCTTGACTGACGGGGAAGCGGATCTCACGTCGCATTGGTTTGCAAGTATGAAATCCGTCGATAGTACCTATCACACCGACGCCAGACCGCGCAAATGAGCTCCACGCATCTCCACGTGGTTCTGTGCCTCACAAAATACGCTTTGTCATCGCCGCACGATCGCGCGGACGAGCGGTGTCGTGTGAGAATCACCTAAGCAACTTCTTCCATTTTCTTTTCTCTACAGTAGCTGTCACAGGACACGCGTCGCTTGAGAATGTAGCTCGTGGCCAAGCTCACTTAAAAATGGTCTGTACCTGGCTTGCGACACATCTAGGTCAGTGTGATGTGGCCATGTGCAGCGATTCCTTCGGGAATTGTATAGAGAACATTCTTTATATCAGAATATAGCAGAGTTAGTAAGGAGATAAGATGTGATGAAGTAGCTGTATGTGAAGAGCTCGCTCTGGGAAGTCTTCTGTTAATATTTTGTAGTAAAAATTCACAAAATAAATATTATACAGCATAATTCAATGGAAAGAAAAGTCCTGAATTTTCTTCAAATGTCCGTTATTTCCTTCGATAAGTTAATAATATAATGGATATGATGAGAACTCTTGATTAAAAACCAAGTTCACTGACGGTCAACTACTTTTCAAACTTATTTCTTAGGGCATAAGAGTGGAAATTGGCAGACCCTCAGTGAACTCTGTAGGACATGATACTTTTAGTTAGGGTTCCGTACCTCAAAAGGAAAAAGCGGAAACCTTATAGGATCACTTTTTTGTCCGTCCGTCTGTCTGTCTGTCAAGACCCTTTATCTCGGGAACGCATGGAGGTATCGAGTTGAAATTGAAACCATATACTCAAGTCTACAGTCCCTTGAAGCTGTGAAAAAATCAAACTTCTAGGTTAACGTAAAAAAAAATACGGCCATTTATGCCGCAAAAAAACGTATGATTCGACATTGTCAAGGGAATCAAAATTTATAGGGTACTTCCCGTTGTCCTAGAATCATGAAATTTGGCAAGAAGCAATGTCTTACAGCACATGTAAAGGAAAATATCTGAAAACCGTAAATATGTAGTGTAATCACAAAATTTGTACGGAACGCTTGGTGAGCGAGTCCGGCTCGCACTTGGCTGGTTTTTAGTAGTTTTATCTCTATACAAGTGGCCATCGCTTTCAAAGCTTAATGCTACTAGTACAACGAGTTTAACAGGATCGACATAACCCTTTAGGTAGCTTATGCCAATCTAGGTGGCCTAACGGGATGGAGATAGACCATCTCTCTCACCATCTGGGATCATATTGACACAATACTGCTTTAAGACGTCCTGGTAACCCCTGACTTAAAATTGATTAATATTTATTCCTGGTGCAAGGCAACTGAGCTTATCCCAGTTGTATTCGTCTCTTTGTGCCTATTGGGGTTGTTTTGTTCTGTCTCCTGCTGATAGGATGGAGGGAAGTGCAAATTATGTTTTTTCTACTCCACCGCTATACTTTTCTGATTAATATCGTTGCCGAATCCATTACAGTTAAATTATTTCTCTGGGACTTCGTCGAGCTTCATTGTCTCGGCGCTTTGCTCGTGGCCGTCACTTTTGATTCTGGTTTTAAGGAGTTGCAGTGGAATATTGTGGAGGGCAGTCCCACCTGACTTATCTGTCATCTTTATCGCTGATAGAATATCAGTTTGGCTAGGTCCTCTGGTGTTGTAGAGGTCCATAGGCAGCGGTATCCGTATCCAGTTAGATGGATCACTTCTTATAGTACAGCTTACAAAGACTCAAAAAATATGTGATCTGATAAATAATGGCACTGGCATTGGCAGTAAAAAACAAATGAGTTCGCTTTCGAATTGTGTGCGCTCACTTGAGTGAGGTGAACTAGTGAACTTCACAGTATGTTGTGTGTATATGTATAGCCTTAAGAAGTTGGAAGTTCAGCCTCAACCGTCGATTCGCAAATAGATTGGCCATAAAATTGTCGTGGCTGGTACTTGACGCAACTGGGTCGTGTGGCTAACTTATGTATGTCAGCTCGCTCCTTTAGTAGTTGGATTGACTTTGAACTGTATGACTGGCGTACTTACCTGCTTAAGTTATAATCATGAAGTACGAAAAGAATTTCAAAATTCATACTTAATATTATTAATACGCAAGTTCACGCACGGCTGCACGGATTTCCCAAACCACTGCAACCACTGAAAGCTAGAATCAACAGTAGCGACCACCAGAAAAGCGCCGAGACAATGAAGCTCGGGAAAGTCCCAGAGAAACAATTTAACTGTCTTGGATCCCGCAACGAAATTTATCAGAAAATAATAGCGGAAGAGTAGGAAAAACATAATGTCTACTTCCCTTCATCCTATCAGCAGGAGACAGAACAAAACAAAGCTAATAAGCACTTAGGGACGACAACACAATACCTGAACATTCGCCAGTAACGCAAAATTTGATTTTGAACAATGGGAACGTAGTAGCTGCAAGTGGAAGTCCCATGTCGCCCAGGTCGTGTTCTATCGAAATCCATTTAGCCGTGAAAAGGTAACAGAAAGTAAGACAAAGTCGCTTGATGAATAAACAGTCAAAGATAGCACTTTAACCAACATTCCAATCACCAATGCTGAAGTCCCAAGACTACCATCAGCAGATCTTCTTGCCAACCAAACACGACTGCACAAAGGTAATGACAGAAAGAAAGACATGGAAAAGATAAGCAGGCGTCAGCACCTTCCTCCATATTTGTAGACGTCGTGTAGTCAGCGATAAAATGAGAGGTAGTATGCAGCCAGGCAAGCTGTGACCTACTTGTGAACGGTGCAACCACGGATTTTATTTGCGGGTGGAGGTAGATTTATTGAAGACTTGGTAAAATTGTTTGAAAATTGTAACATTATGTAGAAGCATTCGCTACTAGCTATTTATTTAATTAATAAATTCAATCATTCACTCAAAGACAACGTTAAACCTATACCGCTGGGTTCAGCTGGTAGCATTTTGTAAAAAGAGTTCCTTATGCAAACTAAGAAGAGCACTAAGGAAGAATTTTTATTATAAAACACTTCATACGGAATGAAATTTTGCCGATCATCATCTGCCTAGCCTTTTCCCAACTATGTTGGGGTCGGCTTCCAGTCGAACCGGATGCGGCTGAATATCAGTATTTTAAATGGAGTAACTGCCTATCTGACCTCCACAATCTAGTTAGTACTGGGTTATACAATACTCCTTGATAAGTCTGGTTGTCAGACTTTCAGGCTACTGACTACCTGGAACGATTGTCAAAGATTTACAAATGACAGCTGGGACCAACGACTTGACGTGCATTCCGAGGGCTGGTCGGAACTCGGTATGTTATGGGTGGTCACCCATCCACGAACCAACCTAGGCAAACACTGTTCTAAGCTTTCACGTTTTAAAACTAAACTTATACTGTCACTTACGGGATATCTTCCGTGATTGTTCATAATTTTGTGCTCCCGATATCCCGATATTATGAACAATCACGGAAGATATCCCGTAAGTGATAGTATAAGTTTAGTGTTAACCTAGGCAAGCGCGGCTTAACCTAAGATCGATCCGAGCGGCTGTTATTATTTACCCACGAGCTCCTCAGTGAAATTTTGCCGATGTTCATGGATTATATTCTCAAAACAAACACTGAAATTCACGACTTATATTAAGTCGTAGGTCGTGGCACATAACACTAGGATACCATTACTCGCTGGTACCTATACCTTCAAAATCAGAACACAATAATTCTGGAACAACACTATGGAATAGTACCGTCTCGGACGAACTCCTCCACAAGGCTACGTCATACTTCTAAGCATTAACCAGCAAAAAACATCCATCGACAGCAACCGAAAGTATTTTTTTCCGAGCAATATTTACAAAGCCACAATATCATTAGGCCGAGCACACAAGGCTGGAGTTTAGTGTCGCCATGGGAACGCTCGTGTGCCCTCCGCCCACGCTGACGTCATTATGTGTTTGCCTTTACTTATGTTCACGCTATTTTTGTGTTTAGCGGTGAGTGGAGGACTAAGATGTTTGGGATATCAACTACTGAATGGATACCTAGCGTTTGTTATAAACTTGTCTGAAACAAGCAGGTATCATTTCGTTCTGTGAGTGGAGTGAGGTCGTCAGATAGGCAGTCGTTTCGTGTTAAAATACTGGATTTCAACGGCATTCGATTAGTCCGGAAGCCAACCTCAATATGCTTGAGGAAAGGCTGTACAGATGATGGTTTTTATAAGTCTTAACGGCCACGAGTGCCACGGGGTTATAAATAATGCAAGCGCGACTTCTAAAAGTGGACTCCTGAGTTCGATCCGTTTGTCAGAGGTTATTGGGTTTTGGCAACCCTTAGTTAGCCGAGTGACTTGGTGACAGAAATATGCTTGTTGCCTTCATTATTACTGGATAAAGTGATTGCTTTATACACCTCTGCCAACGTATGCTGATAACACACGCGCGATGCCGTGACCTGTACAATGTTATAATTAATTATAATTTTATTTTAGACCTATCCCAACAGAACACGCATACCAACAAACCTTTGTTAAAGCCGCATACCAAAACACACAACACTACAACACGGAGTAACCCCCTCACAGCAAACCAAAAACAAAAGCTTTTCATCAAAATTCCTCTTCCTCACACACTTTTGAGCTCACAAACGAACAGATCTCGATTTTTCACGGCACACCTCCCCTTTCACTCAGATGGACACAATCAATGCTCTAAAACTGGGGTTTTTCAACACGGAACCCCAATAGAGAAGGGGGGAGGGTTCCGTAGGATGAAACAGTTAATCGAGAGCTGGAGAGGTGCTTCATTCAATGCGTCTGTAATTTGGCGAATTTTTTTGGAGTGGTTCTGCGAATTAAGGGGTGGGTTCCGCATGAAATTGCATGTAAACGAGTTTTCAACTTGACGGTCTCGAAATGCAATGATTCTTGGGCACGTCCGCCACGCTACGGTTTTTACCAACACTAGAAACTTGATAGATGTCTATCAAGTTCAATTTTCAGAGCTCGGCTCGACGCTGAAACTTGTAATTCGAATTCCAACAGTGCAACCATGATATTTTGGAATTCATGTAGGGTGTGGTTTCATGTAAAAAGTTTATTAGTAGTAAAAAGCAGAGCTTACCTAATGAATCACTTTCAGTAATATAATTCTCCCAAGTTCACTAGTTCACCTCCCTCAAGTGAGCGCGCACAATTCGAAAGCGAACTCATCTGTTTTTAAAGTAAATCATCGCGGATTCACAACGAGACACCGTTCGAATTACAGTGATGTTTCGAGAACAACACTAGTATAGGTGAGAACTATACTGGATAGACTACAACGGTTTAAGAGGATTTAAAGCTTAGCACTTACCTAGATTGCTAGCTAACATCTTAGCCGCTGTGTTGTTGTATACATGAGATAAAATGTGTTATTTAACATAAAGTCAAGGCTTTTTCCCATCAAGGGTGAGCAATACCTATAGAACGCCACCTGATCCTTACATACTCATTTCGTCCATGTTCATACACGCATGCCGGTTGAGAGTCCACACACCTGACTTTCCCACCAGAAAGGTCTGGTACTTACTAATCACTTTCTGTTAGGTTGGTCGCAACGTCGACAGCTGAATGGTTATGAGTTCATTTTATCTGATTTCTTTGTAGGTAGCTCATCATCATTAGCTTTCATAGTCTGACTTCAGCCACTGCTCGGTCGCATGTGCCTGTATCTCCTTGTACACTGAACTTCAGTGACAACAGTGACCTTGAGTTGGCCTAGCGTAGTACGGAGTTCAATTAGAATTAGAGGCCAGCTTATACTGGTTTTCTTACCTCTGGCCGCCCATCTACGGACAACCCTCACAAGCGTTGTTTAACCTTGAAAATCGACCCATGTGGATTTTTACTTAGCCTAGAGCCTTTCTACTTTCAGTCGATACATCACATACTTTTCACAAAACAAAACAATCACACACATCATGACATTTTTCGGTGGACGGTACCCTAAAACGCAGAGTGCCAATAAGGGGGTGTCCGCAGTAGATGAAACAGTGTTCGGTAACACAATTGCGCGCCGCTCTGAATTACAAGCGTAGGGTTAAGGACACGTAGACACGCTAGAGTTGGGTTGCGTTGTTACACGGGAAGCAGTTGGGGGGTTAATTTGTAAAGGGCGATGTTTTAAAAAAAAAATGTCGAGCCGTGTGTGTTGAAATGGGTAGATTTAATTTTTCATGTACGCGTAAAATATATTAAAAGGATTATACGAGCGCTAGGTTTTGCACGTGGCTTTGCCCCCGTAACGTTATGAGCCTTTAAAGTTCCTAGAGGCTGCTTCTCTGTGACATGGAGCAGGCGGCTGCAGTGCGGGTTGATAAGTGACCGAATTATGTCTTCGCTTTTGTTCTAGGACATGCCGGTTTCCTCACGAATGTAATGGTCGGGGAATTTTCACAAAAGAACGTACTACCGCAACAAAAAAATGCTATCTATATTCTGTGTTAAGCATCTGAATCAGTTCAGCCGTTTCCGAGAAAAGGTAACAGATAGACATGGTTACTTTCGAATTCATTATATTTGCATGGCTAAAAACGAAGGGACTTATGGGATTATTAGTAGTAGACAAGTAAGGGAGAAGACAAGCTGCGGCGTGCGTCGACGCTTTAAATTTTGGGACACGTTAAATACGTAGATTTTTTTTCAACCATCAGTTTCTTTTGTTTTTCATTCCACTTTTGTGTAGCGGTTCATAGAAGACATCTGCTCTCCAAATTTCAACAGCGTAGGGCCAACAGTCTCGGATTAAAATGGATGTTAGACAAACAGACAGACGGATAAGATGCATTCATTTTCCGTTTTTGGTGGTGATTGATTCGGTAATACTCTTAACAAAATATGGTTTCCTTACTTAAATCATTTGAGATTTCGGAAGCTTTACACCAATAAAGTATAAACTGTTACCATTGAACGAGTCTTTGTAGGGATTAATTTTCAAAAATACCTCCTAGAAGCCATATAATGTAACGAAAATTAATTTACACTAGTTCTTATTCTCCGATTCACCGACATCTTAATGGATACTTAATTATAAACGCGGATAAAAATAAATGAAAATTATACTATGTTTTAAGTAAAGACAAGATCTGCCTGTTTGTGAGGTTTCACTCAAATTGATTCAGCCGTTAAAGTACGATTCAGTCACAAAAATTCAGTTTATGCGTTTTTGAATTTCAGCCTAAACGGTTGAACAGATTTAGAGAAAATTTTGCAAATGATTAGACCATACCGTGCAGCAGCAGGAGATAGGACATATACACGGTATCCTAATTGTACGTTCACGTGGGATATTTATTTAAAGTAGTTGTCATTTTACCTCGTTGGTCAAGTGGTCACAATCGCGACTGCTGAGCATGAGGTTCTGGGTTCGATTCCCGGGCCGGACCAATTGTTACTGGCTATTTCCATGAGGAATATCTCAGTAGCAGCCACGGAGTCTGGATTTTTGCCCGGTTGATGGCAATAGGCTCGCCCCCTATTACATGGGTCTTAAAAACATAACTGGCGAAATGTGGGTGTTCTACTGGGTACACCTCTGCCTAAACCTTCGGGGATTACCGACGTAATGTTTTGTTTGCTAGTTGTCATTTTCTAAATTTTAATAACGTTAGTAGTATTGTCGGATTTTTATCCGTTCTTAAACAACAAATAACCCGTACCGTCTCAAACAACGTAGACGCGCCACACGCGCGCGCCGCCATCGATCCGTGCCCGAAGAAAACAAATTAACTAGCCCGCCGCCCGGCTCCGCCTGAACAGATAATAACCGCGGTTATTGTGACCGGGCTACCGCTCACTGAACTTGAAACTAACTTAGCTCAACTTTGCGTACAGGTATCTTGGAGTTTTGTAGGCTAAGTCTATGATAGCAAGGTATATCTACACGAGTAGATACTATGAATAAAGTTGATTTTTGTGTCTGTCAGTTTGATCGCGTTGTTTTTAGAAAATGCGTAACGTCATCAGATGTGGGAATAATAAGTTAACTATTAAAGGTGCATACAATAAAGAAATCACGATGTTAAGAGATATACCTACAGTTGCACCTTGTAAAATACTGGTATTCAACTGCATCTGGTTGACTGGCAGATGATGATGATGACTAGTAAAAGTAGGAAACTGAAACAATCAAAATTCAGTTTTATGCATGACGTAATCTCGAGACCAATACTAGTCCACCTCCAACCCTATCTGAACAAATAAAAACCGCGGTTTTTATAACCAGACTACCGCTCAGTAAACTTGAAACTTACTTAGCTGAACTTTGCGTACAGGTATGTTGGAGTTTGGCAGGCTAAGTCTATGATAGCATAGTATCTAAAATAGTCAGATTTCTTGTGGTTTTCGCCATCAGTTAGAGAATGTATTTCATAAACTTAATGAGTATATGTGCTTCTGGAGTGTTTCTGGTGTCTGTGATATAATGATTTTTAATAATTAGTGCACCAACGATTCACTTTTGTTATTGTATGATGTGCTCATTTTTATTTGAAAAATGTTTTTGTGAAGCTTTAATGTGTTTTTTTCTGAAATAAAAATTATTTTTTTATTTAAAATGATTGATTTATTTAAAATGATTGATTTAATCATTGATGATGATTTATTTCGATGTTTTGTCCTGTTGTACAACTTGTTTGTGTCTGGTCAGAGGGCTTTTACCTTTCGTTCAAATACCACATAAAAACTCCAAAGGAGTGTGTAGGGATCGAAGTAGGTGGCGTTCTGTAGGTTCTGCCTACCCCTCATGGGAAAAAGCGTGAGTTTATAGTATGTATGTATAAAAATCCAAACTGACAAGCCAATATAGGTGCTTCGGTATGGCAACGCAACGACATTGAGGGCATTGGGGCGCAGACGGAGATGGGTGGATGAGCTGAGCTCCTTCAATGAGTGCTGGTTCTCAGAAACTTTGAATAAAGAGAGTAGATACCCCTTTAACATGACAGTTATTTATAATAATATAATACTGATAGAAAAGTGTTTCTTATCATTACACCGTCATAGGCAAAGGGTAAACGCATGGCACTACCCGGTGACATTGACCCACTTGTCACCTCTTAGAGCCATACAGGTTGAGGAAAATGTTACCCATCAGCTTGCCATAGACAAATTTGCAGTGCCCTTACAGGGTGCATGTCTTAATACTATGTCATGAAATTTTAATGCATGCCTAATATCCAGTGTTTTAGATGTCAGCAAATAAATAAATAAATAATCTATGAAAAAAATCGAAATAAAAATATAAACGAGTATACAACATATGGAGACACCGAAGTGATTCCAAAAAGTGTCTCGTTTCGCCAATTTTCGCCAAAAAAGAAACTCCCAAACCGTCTGATTCACTTAGAAAAATAACATCCTAACCCCAGCAAAGCATAGACGACCTCTAATAAAATAAGAGAGCACAATCTTACACAATTCCGCCGAGCCGTGTCGCTGACCGCGCTAGCTTTATCGCGTGTGCCAATTTATGCCCTGAAACATTGCCAACCAGAATACTGACCGGTTAGCGTTGGTAACCACTGGGGTGTAACGTGGTTCAGGCAAAAAAGAGATGCAATTCGGAATAGTGAGCGGTATTTACACACACATTCGTGTCGGCACATACGATTCGGCTTAGTATTTGTTGAACAACAATGCTGACCTGAAGCAATTATTTTACGCACTTTCGGTTTTCATTCGGCCGAGAAGATCGATTCGAGCTACACCGTGCGCCTGTACAGAATGCAAGTTTCCTTCCTGCAATGAAATTCTCTAAACATCACTTCGAAATTCGAACGGTGTCTCGTTGTGATTTACTTTAAAAACAAATGAGTTCGCTTTCGAATTGTGTGCGCTCACTTGAGAGCGCTTCAACTGAACTGTTATCGTAAAGCTCGTACCTAAGAAATTGTTGTTACACCGCAGTGTACAAGCATCCTTTACATTAACATTAAGACGATCCAAGTCACAAATTCGCTTTCAAGATATACAATAGCTAGACTACTTCGCGTCTTCTGGACGTGCAGCCTAAAATACGATTAGGGTAAAGAATTTTAGCTGTAACGACAAATATTTTAAAAAGCAACTCAATAAAGCTTTGAAAAAGCTACAACAAACTAAAATGATTTTACTGAAAAAGCTAGATTTATTTGTTTTGCAACCGATTTTATTTGACTTAGGTTTACCGGAGTGAATTATCTTAGAAACACCGTGAGTTAAATTGGATTTCTTATTATTATTATTTTTTAATTGGGACAAGCCCGCCACACTATTAACAAAACACTGCAACTCCTGAAAGCCAGAATCAACAGTGGCGACCACCAGAAAAGCGCCGAGATAATGAAGCGCAACGAAGTCCCAGAGAAACAATTTAACTGTCTTAGATACCGCAACGAAATTTATCAGTAAAGTATAGCGGAGGAGTAGGAAAACCATAATTTCCACTTCCTTCATCAGCAGGAGACAGAACGAAACAAGGCCAACAGGCACAAAGGAACGTTTACAACTGGGATAAGCCCAGTTGCCTAGTACCACGGATAACTATTATTATATTTGATTCCAATAATAGGTATGGCAAAAACGCTTGAACGCACGGAAAATTGGATTTATCATTGTTAAAAAAGATGAAGCTTCATCTCCTACCAAATCCCTCTAGAAGATAGATTTTCCAAATATCTTTTCATAGTGCTTAAAATATCACCCACCAGTTTAAGGCCTCGCGTTGTCTGACTGAGAACTTAAGATGGTTATTAATGAAATGGTCAGATTACTTATTAACTCGTATTTTTGTAAACAGGAACTTACCTGAAAAAGACAAAAACATACATTAGTAGATTTTACTGGCACACACAATTGCACATTCATACTCTAAACAAAAAGAGAGGTATGGAAGAAGAAGTCATGCTGCGAAGACCCCAAATAGATTGGGATAAGGGGGGGAATGATGATGGCTCAAAACGAAACTTTTATTTTTTTCCATAACTCAATGTTGTAGAAAATGCTTAGTTTTTTCTTTGTAACACTTCTGTACATGTAATTGTACATCCTACTAATGCGAAAGTTTGTGAGTATGAAATTTGGCACACAGATAGTTTATAGCCGGGATTAACACATAGGATACTTTTTATGTCGGTAGTGCGATCCCGTGGGACAATTACCGAAGTTACGCGGGTGAAGCCGCGGGCATGAGCTTGTATTTAATTAAAGTAACTAGGCGACTGAGCTCTGCTCGGGTGAAAATAGAGAAAACGAATTTTCCCAGATATGAGACCTAGCTAGATCGACTTTTCACCCCCGGAAACTGTTATCGAAATCGTTATAGCCGTTTTCGATGTGATCACAAAATATATGTATAAAAAATGTTATGCAAATATTGCTTATTTAATAGTATAGGATAAAACAACAAAACTGCATGAAAATAAAAAAAACTACAAAAACGACAGTTTCAACATTACCCCACTACACTCAGCCTACAATCACTGCAGCCAATTTCCTAGTAACACAGCAACATATTGGCAGACTGAACTCCAGATTGGCTGGGTAGGCTGTGCCTCCCGGAAGTGCCGTGACGTCAGCGCGACGCCATTTCCGTCTGCCATTATCCAATAGCAGCGGGAAATTGTTCAATACAGGTGGTTTTATTGTATTTTTGAATTTGAACTGGAATTGCTGGATTGGGTAACGGTTTTAATTTTTAATGTTGTTAGGGTATTTGGAGATCGGTTTTTCGGCAAAATTTGTTTTCTTAGCTTTTAGTTGTATCAACTGCCTTGTTAGTTTAGTCGTCGCAAGCACAACTGCTAAGCATACGCTGCATGAGGTCCTGGGTTCGATTTCCACGTCGGAAAAGTGTTATTGGGTTTTCCCAGGAATTTCTCAGTAGCAGCCACGAAGCCTGGAATTGTTGACCGGTTTATGGTAATATGCTCGCCCCCTATTATATAATGTGGGTACCTATGTACTATTAAGTACACCTCTGCCTAACTTTTCGGGGATTACATATGTGACATTACGCTAGAATGTATTTTTTGTAATTTCTGATAGATTAACATGTTTATTTGTCACTCAAAAATAAAATTCAAGGCCAATCTAGGCTTAAATAGCTGCCAAACTCATAACCCTTCTAACCTAATCGTGTAAAAACACTAAAAGCCACTTTATTCAATTTTAACCCTCCGATGTTCACGTTCATATAAACACTGGCAACGGCGCTGCGTTCTGATTAGTTATAAATTAAAATATCTCACTCAACCCTCCGTCCGCTGAGTATTCCCGACACGGCCGGTCGATTCGACCTGGATTGCAAATGAACTCAACGGTAAATGGAATAGATTTATTTGAAGGTTAATTAGCTAGTAGATGCTTTCTTGTTTCTGATATTTTTTTCTTTACAAAAAAGGCGTTTTTGTTTTGTTCTAAAGAACATGAAACCATTGTTTAATTATATTTACGGATAGAAGAAACAATAGTTAATTTTACGTAACCCTTGTTTTGAAAAGAAACAAATTAAGTATTATAGGCATTTCATTGTTTGAATTTTTAAGGAGTTGAAAGAAAGGAGGGATGAATCGCATATTACTAAAAGAGTTATGAATATAAATGTTGATGGACGGAGAGGGAGAAGACCAAGGAAACGATGGATGGATTTTGAGAGGAAAGATAAAGGAGTAAAAGACAGAGTGAGGGTTGACAGAGGAGAATGTAAGAAAAAAAACGTCTCCAATTTATATACACCATTATTTTTAGGTCGTTCTGGAGCCGAATACCATGAACTCGATCATCGAACTCGAAACAATAGGGACTATTTTTTTTTTAAATAACAATAAAAAAAACGTGTTTTTTTTTTATTGTTACTTTTTGAAAAAAATAGTCCCAATCGTTTCGAGTTCGATGATCGAGTTAATGGTATTCGGTTCCAGAACGACCTAAAAATAATGGTGTTTAAACATACATGGTAACCGTTTGTGCGTATGCTATTTAAAAATACTTTAGTATCGAATCTCACTCCCGAAACTAGTGACGAGCCTACACTCAACCTATTTTATCAGTACAGTCCTTACACAATTATATTCAGAGTTTTTGCAACACTGTATAAATTACACTGATCTTTATTTTCATCATCAATAAGGTCGCTGTCTGATTGCTGTCACTGACAAGTCTGCGAACAATGATCTTTATTCGATCGTAACAAAAAGGTTGCTATTGGATCGCAGCTGTCAGAGATAAAACATAACTGTGAACGGACTGTAGTAGAGTTTTTCACTGTCCCCTCGTACTGAGGCGAGATAATTGAATGCCGATGGAGCTTACCAATCATGAAATATGTTTGTAATTCTATTACTTTACACGATTGGATCTCGTTTGTTTATGAAAAGTTTTTGAATGTTTTTTTTTGTGTTGAAAAATGACCGTTTTCGGAGTTGATTTGAAGTTAGCCTTGATGGATTTGTATTTACGCTTTTATTAGTTAGATTCTGGAGTTAGAACATTTTCAAGATAAAACCTTTGATCTTTCAAGCAAACTTGCACCACACTTCACTCCTGTAATCCGTGAAGGGTTGGTTAAGGTGGACGCGCCAGGGTAGCCCGCAGAATTTAATTTTTCTTCAGTTTTATGCAATTTGCAGAACAGTGTCAGGCTGCATGTTGAACAAAATATTATTCGTTACCGTAACACGTATGTATTTACAGAATTTTAATAATTAAAATCATCAATACAACCCTCTTAGTTCATATAATACCATTGGATGACTATTTCATAAAAAAGTCTGAGAATTTGAATTTCGCGGTAGTATAATATATAGTAAATAAAAAATAAATAAAAAAAAACTGCATGAGAAATTTCGCGGGCTACCCTGAAGCTTCCCTCATAAGCACTAGTGTTAATATCTTTAGGACACCCACACCTAACCACATATAATATGTCCCCATGGCTGATGGAAAACTGCGATATCACTTTGCCTCATTTGGGAATCGAAAGCAAGCCCTCATGCTCAGCAGTCGCGTTTGCGACAACTAAACCTATGAACTAAAAATTACATAAATTGAGTAAGTTGTTCTCGTGTTTTATGCAAACTAACATAATATTATATTATATCTTAGAATAGATCGTATTACCTAGCACTAACTGGGTTGTGGAAGTCAGATAGGCAGTCGCTCCATGTAAAATACTGGTATTCAGCTGCATCCGGTTAGACTGGAAGCTGATTCCAACATAGTTGGGATAATGCTAGGCAGGTGATAATGATCTTAGGATAGATCTAACATAAAGAAAATTGTCGTTAACCATATTTCCACGAGAACCAGACGGTATCTTGGCAGCGTAAATAAACTTAAAATATGAAACGATACTAGTTATTTATCTCCGGTCCGTCTGCCAACAGTGTGTATAATATACACGTTGGTGCTAGGTTATAAAACCAAATATTATGGTTAGATTGCATTAGAAAAGAAGAATAGATTCCTAATATTAAGATATTCTCCCCTTAATAAAACGGCAGTGCTATTCTATGTTCGATTGTTCTTTAAGTAAATCAACGAGACACCGTGCCATTCTAATATGGAAGTGATGTTTAGAGAATATGACTACTGAGATGTCGAGTAATAGAGAAGTATGGAAGAAGATATGATAGGCCGACCCCAAATAAATTGGAATAAGGGCAGTTGAATGATGATGATGTTTAGCGAATTAGACGTTCAAGTGTTGCACCGCAAAATATACATAACATCAAGCCTGTAATCCCCTAAGGGTTCGGCAGAGATGTATCTAATTGTACGCTACGCATTCTGTGCACCCACATTTCGCCAGTTATGTTTAGGTCCTATATTATAGGGGTGTGTACGAGCTTATTGCCATCATCCGGGCATAAATCCAGGCTGCTACTGAGCACGCCGTGATGGCTCTCGGCCACCGTAGGCGCGGGCCTGTGGACGGTGAGTAATGGGTTAGCTCGCCGTCCGTCCGTCTTGTGACGACAGGCCGTGTCGACGGCGCGTTCGTGTTCCACGCGCGCCTCAAAGAGATGTCAGCAAACGGGAGGGGCCCGCAAGGGCCGATGCCTGCCAGGGCTGCGGCACTGTTCGAAAGAGATACCGCGGCCCTGGAACATAAAGGGCAAAAGAAGGAACATGGGTGGTTTTTAGTGAGATCTTGGGTTCGTTTCCCGACATAGGAAACGAACCCAAGATCTCATGCTCAGCAGTCGCGCTTGCGACCACAAGACCCACGACCACCACTTAACTTTTCCTCTTATATTTCTTCAGCTTCTTCTTAGCGTGTCGAACTATCTATTACAAATCTAAATTGAGTTGGTCCAGAATTCGGCTACGAGTTTAGTATTTTGTTTTTGGTCCTCATCATCATCTGCCTAGCCTTGTCCCAACTATGTTGTGGTCGGCATCCAGTCTAACAGGATCAGCTGAATACCAGTATTTTACATGGAGTGACTGCCTATCTGATCTCCACAACCCAGTTAGTACTGGGTTACACGATACCCCTTGATAAGACTGGTTGTCAGACTTTCGGGTCACTGACTACCTGTGACGACTACCAAAGATCTACTAATGACAGCCGAGACCAATAGCTTAACCACGCTTAACATGCTTTCCGAGGCGCAGAGGAAACTCGGTAAATAATGGGTGGTCACCCATCCACGGAGCAACCTAGGCAAGCGTGGCTTAACCTGAAGATCGACCCGAGCGGCAGTTACCACAAGCTCCTCTTGTATTTTTGGTACAATATTTTAAACATTACTGAATTCCCTCACTCCTGCATAACAGCGTTCACCAATAACTTCTCCATATAGCCTCGAGCGTCTCGCTGACAGCTCAATTTGTTTGTTCCACAATAGCTGCACAGTTTACCGGATCGGTGTACTGAGCTGGAAGCCTCGCTAATTTTAATTACTCATGTATTTGTGCGAGGTGAATGGTCGGACCCAGTTCTGTTTTAATAACAGAAGCCTGTTTTTATCACTTGACAGGGTTAAAGTTTGTTTTTTTTTTTTATAACAGAACCTGCGTTATTTGTAACTTCAGATGTCAACGGCAAATGGCTTAAATAAAGTGACATTATGGTGACATTCAATCAGCGACAATGATTTTGGAAAAGTATTCAGAAATGTATTTGTATTTGAATCTGCCTGTCAACTATAACCTATGTTCCAAAATTGTACCTTTTTGAGAGAATTAAATTATCGTATTGTTGTATTGGATTAACTCAAGGTATCGAAAAACACTGTTTTAAACTTTCACGGTATATAACTAAACTTTCGTGATTTTCAATTATTCTGAGCTCGGGATATTTCGACGCTGTTGCAAGCGCCATGATGCGGGCTGACTGGACGATATCCCGTAAGTGACCGTACCGCAAAGCCTATGTCAATCTCTGTCTTTTGAAAATCGCTGTAAAAATGCGAAATACTTTGAAAACGTTTGTCATTTGTTTTTTTTATGAAGTTCATTGGACGGATAATATAATACTATGTAACTTGGACTCTCACTCAAGTGAGCGCACACAATTCGAAAACGAACTCATTTGTTTTTAAAGTAAATCATCGCGGATTCACAACGAGACACCGTTCGAATTTCGAACGGTTCTTTCAAAATCTTATAGGTAATAAAAAAAAATATATATAATCCATTTAGTTCAGGTAACAAAGCCCCATAGATAAAATACCTTAACCGAAATATACCTACATACTAAAATGAAATGTGTGTTAATGAATGTCACCTTAATCTTGCCTACATCGACATAATATTATTTTGATATTCGTGGTACGAATTTCGTCGAAATTGTAGCCTGTAAAAAGTATCTACATAAAGTTCCACGTACTTATATGTTTGTCGTTCTACAGTTTTTTCTGTCTGAAACCAGGTTTCAAAAGAAATAAGCACTCATTAGCGAACTTTTCAACAAGGTGCTTGTTCAGTTTGATACTTTTTTTGTTATCTTACACAGCTAGTTTATATAATGAAGACTTTATGATTATAAAAAATATATATTGTACGATTTTTTTTTGACATCACGTTCGAAATTCGAACGGTGTCTCGTTGTGAATCCGCGATGATTTACTTTAAAAACAAATGAGTTCGCTTTCGAATTGTGCGCGCTCACTTTAGTGACCTTCATGTGTCATCTTACAGAATAAATACTTAACACAAAAAAAAAGAAAAAATATCTATCCGCCGTAGACAGAGAATGCTATAGACTAATTGATATGTTTTGTCGCATTCACACAAGAAAAAGAACAACTTATGCCGATGTCGTGTAAAGAAATGAAACAGAACGATAAAATTTTTTGTTTCATCGAGCGTGCCACGTTTTTTCAAGGTCAGCACACTAGTTTGCTAAACAAAGTTTGACAGCTGACGTGCAGCTAGCCATCGTCTACCTTTAAAATACAGTTTTTACGTGTTATATGTTAAGTAATTTATGTTATATTTTGTTTTGAACAATTTAGACTTACTATTTCAACCATTTATACAAAAAAAATGGTGTGGTGTAGCGTTAAAGGGTGTAAAAGTGATAGTGGAACGAAAATCCCAGGATTGTCTTTTCATTCGTAAGTATGCCACTCTTTATCAGTTCTAGGCATTCAGTAACATTTTATTATGTTCATATATTGTGTATAATGTACGCTAGACGTACGATTCATCCTTAAAAAGCACAAAAATAACAATTATTATTCAATTATAAATTCTAACCTAAAAACGTTGGTGTTGCCAACTTTTCTATAAATTATTACCCACTATTATGGGAAATAATAATATGATGGCTTCTGCAGTGAGTATTAATTAAATATCTGAAATATTTAATGACTTTTTGCAGTTTCCCTGAACCTGATAATTTACGTCAGAATTGGATTGTAGCTACAGGACGAACAGATTGGACACCAAAACCGTCATCAAAAATTTGCAGCAAACATTTTGAGAATTAAAAAGAAGAATATAAGTTAATTAGAAAGAAGAATTCATAAATAATCATTTTGAAAGTCAACCTTTTATTGGAAACCACAAAGTTTTACTTATTAAGGCAATTGCCATGCACTATTTTGAACTGCGTATACATCACGCAACAAAAGGATTTGAACCTAAGCAAAAAATTAGAAACATACGAAGCTTGTTTTATTTAAAGGACAATAATGTGTTAAATCAATAAAAGCTTATTAAAAATAAACATGTTCTATTATTTACCCACAAACCCAGAACCTACTATCACATCAGGCAGTAATTTAGAACCACATCATCATCATCCATCGTCACTCCTGCCCTCATCGCAATTAATTTGAGTTCGGCAGCATGTCTTCTCCGCATCGCATGCCTTTGCGTACCGATGGTAACGGATATGTCATTGGCATATTCAGGCTTTGTCTTACGTACTAATTTCCAATTCTCATAAATTGTGGGGTAAATTTTTCCTCACCCGGTAACCCTAAATTCGTGACGTATTTATTTTTTGTCTCTTTTTGCGACACGCTTTGCCGGTGTCTATAGGATACTCTGTCTACGCTATCCGCATTTCATGTAATGTGCATGTCCTACTGACGCAATTTCGGAGTATTGCCAACTGCAATTTCTGAGATTGAATGTGACAAATAACAACAAATATATTTGGTACAACACAAGTCATCAATATCAAATTACGTTAATCCTTTCACTCTGTCTCCTCATGGAACCACAAACATTCTAAGATTATCGTCTTCCATTCATCAGCTAACAAGTCCAATTCAAGGTTTTCTTCACCATCGCGTTGAGCATATTATTTTTATGACGGTCCTATTTTTCCAGAGATCTCTATAAAATCGGTTCCCCAATAAAAACACACCACCATTTTTTATTCAAAATCGGTTAAAAAAAACATGGCTCCCCTACATTTTTATAATAATAAAACCCTAATGAAAGTCCGCTTCAGTGGTCACATATAATTCTGAACAATGCGCTGCACTTGGGGTGTAAGCAGAAATAATAAAATATGAGTGGATAGACAAGCGACGTGATTCGTGCATTGTTGTTCCAATTTATTTTATAATTTTTTTCGCGAGTGGTATACATGATATGAATTTTTATAGGACTCTTTTGGTAGTATGGTTGTTGTTGCATGGTAAAATATTATAATATGACAAGCTTTAGCCTGCATATTCATCCGCGTGGAGGCGGTGGAGGTTAATAACTATCCCACATGAACGCCGTTCCGGGATAAAAAATATCTTATATTATGACCATAACTTACTTAGCAGTTGAGAAATTGTCTAGTTTAGTTTAAAAACATCGAATTAAATCTAATTTCTTCTTACTTAAAGTGCTGTAAAAAATATGTGTCTACTGCAAAGCACTTACAAGTCTGTTACGTCGCTGATCTAGGAATTTGTCTCTGTCACTCAGTCTGGATAGCTAGACTGGAAAATGTTCGTCTCAGATTCGAATGTCTGATGTTAACTTAATGATAGATCATGCAGTGTAATGCATATGTACTTAAATATTTATTCATCTATACTTTACTATAAATAAAATTGTTGTCTGTTAAGTGTTCTGTAAGTTTAAAATAACAGCTTTTTACTGAATGCATATTTTCAATTTTTGTTTGTCTATCTGTCTGTCCGTTTGTTCCGGTTAATTTCCGAAACGGCTGCTGCTGATGGTATAAGGAATAACTTAAGCTACTTTTATTTTTGAAAAAGAATTAAGTACCGGTACTTTCTCTTTCAAAATACTCATAGTTTCACTAATAATTTAGTCTTAGCGAGTCTAGATTTTAAAATTAATGCAAACTTCTAGAACTACAAATTAAAAACAGACGCAACTCAAAGAAAACGATCCTTTTTAAGGTCAACGCACACTTGTAAGCACTGCGTGGTCAGCATCGCCGCAACTCGCGCCGTTCAGGAATTCTTTCTTGAGATATACTTGAGTACTAATGCTGTAACATGATAATATTGTAAAATCTAATCATTTTAAAAGGGAAACCATGGAGTTTCTTGCCGGTTCTTCTCCAAAGGAAACGACCAACGCGAACCGTGCACCTTTTTGTCGACGTTTCATAAGTGCCCATGTAGGGCTATGTGAAATAAAAATACTTTGATTTTTGATTACAGCACAGACATACTGCACTTATAAGCATCGTTATAACACCGCTCGTGCGATACCCACCAAATATTAAGTAATTTTTGTTCAATTGGTGTAATTGTTGTATGGCATTCCAGTGAGAAGATACACAAATAATTTAATTGATCGTAACCCGATTCGAATCTATGCATACAGGGTGTAGTAACAAGACCCTTAACGAAGCGCCAACCAAGCATTCTGTACATCAAACTAAGTAACTTTACGCAAAAATTGTTGCTGGAAAAGGTTTTTTTTTGGGATGAAATAACACGTTTTACGATAGGACTCAATGTAACGCAAAACATTGTGATGATGGATGGATTGAATAGAGCGGGGGTCGTGGAGGTGCTTTAAACACACACATTACATGTATTTAAAAAAAACTTAGTTGGAATTTTGACCCCCAATATCTCTAGAACAAAAAAACGATCGCAATGACGGGGAGAGCAAGTGCCTTTCGGCTTCGTTAAGGGTCTTGTTACACCCTTTATATTCGGTTCGGGATCAGCTAGTAAATATCAGTCTCCCGCCTTACGGCAGGTATATTATGTTACTTTGGGATGACGATTGTTTCTTTTATTTATGTGTTGCTGCTGAAGTGGCAATGGGCCGGTCATTATTAGCCGTAGGACCGATGACTGTTGGAGTAGATGTGTTCTTGAGTGGAGACCGCGAATCGGCGAACGTAAGGTGGGACGCCCTCAGGCTCGGTGGAGTGACGATCTTCGCGGGGTGGCTGGTAGCAACTGGATGAGAGTTGCTGAGAATCGAGTTGAATGGCGTGCGATTGAGGAGGCCTATGTCCAGCAGTGGACTGCTATAGGCTGATGATGATGATGATACTTGACCGTGTACGTATTGCACTTTTGTAGCAACCAGCTGTTTTTTTTTTAATAACCGATAAAAAATTCTATGTCCAGGGGGGCTCAGAATGACGTACTGAATACGTGGTAACCGTTTTCGCGTCGGTGTCCCTTCCACCCTGTATATTAGTAGAATTCGGCTTTCAACAATGAATACACTATTCCTTGTAGTTGTAAATTGCAAACCTAAGTATATTGTTTTACAACACGCCGACGAGGTGCTGAGCGAAGATCGTCACTCCACCGAGCCTGAGGGCGTCCCACCTTACGTTTGCCGATTCGCGGTCTCCACTCAAGAACACGTCTACCCCAACGGTCATCGGTCCTGCGGCTAATATGACCGGCCCATTGCCACTTCAGCTTACTTATTCTGGTATAATCGAATAAAAAGTGTTTTATTCGATTATTGAATTAAAAATTTAGACATATTGATTGTTCTATCATTACGTTTACGACCAGTTGTCTATGTTAGCTCTGGATACTGGAAGTCATGGCGAGAGGCCTTCGCCCAGCAGTGGGGTCTTAAGATATAGGATAATCAGTCCCACAATCCCCCCATCGTGACAGTGAAGTTTCGCCATCCACTATTATTTCTTTCCCCACCAACAAGGTTCCATCCCCTTTATGAATACAATAATTTGAACTTTCAAATTCATTTACATTTTTTATATGAGAGGATCACTGATCGCGGCACAGCCAAACTGCGTCACGAGGAATTCACGATACTGACAGCTTCTTGAACGCGGTTTGGATGTGCTGAGCGCGTTCAATTTCAAAAGTGAAATTCGCCCTAAACTTACATTTTTCTTAGTTTCTTTCGTATTTAACCCCATGTCTTACCCACCCCTATACAACAAACGAAACGTTCAGTACCTCTAAATAATTCATGCATCTGTAACTCGCCAGTCTAGACACAAGACGTTTTTATAGTAATTGCCGACGACTGGTTCAAACTTAAGGTTCGTTTTGGCCTATTGTCAATCACAAGGTTAGATAAAAGGGGCCAGTACCGGCCAGCATGGCCAATGATGGTAGTGTGTATGTGTAAAGTTCACTTATAACCTCACTAAAGTGAGCGTACACGATTCGAAAGCAAACTTATTTGTTTTTAAAGTAAATCATCGCGGATTCACAACGAGGCACCGTTCGAATTTCGAACGTGATGTTTAGAGAATTTCAGAATTCAGAATTTCATTTAACACTTCACTTTTCCTGTAATATTTTTAGGGTTCCGTACTTCAAAACACAAAAACGAACCCATACAGAATCACTTTGTTGTCCGTCTGTCTGTCTGAATGTCAAGACCATTTTTCTCAGCAACGCGTAAAGGTATCAAGTTGAAATTTAGATCAAATACTCGGGTCTCAAAATTGTATGTCAACGCGATCAAAAGATATGACCGTTTATGTCGCATATTTTCGCATATTTTGCGATTTCACAAGGAAATCAAAACCTACTGCGTACTTCCCGTGGCAACAAGCAATGTCTTACAATACAACACATGTAAAAAATAAAACAAAAATCCGTAAATGTGTAGTTTTAAGATGTTATGTTACGTCATTAAAAACACTTTATTCCATGTTAAATAAACAAAACAAAAGTTTTCCTGAAGGCCGGCCATCAAAAAACACATCACGTAGAAAACTGGAGTTCTCGTCTCCTCAGGGGAAACGCATGTTTGAAAACGATTTTTTACGCAAACATGTAGGTACGTCGTTCTCCCATAACCCTATGACTGCTCCGCGTGTCCCCACAGTAATTCATGCATGTTTAACCCGCCACTCGCCGCTAGTCTAGACTCGAAGACGTTTTATAGTTATTTGAAACGCCCACCAATTGGGAATGTGTCGCAAATATACATATAAGTTATGTTTAAAAGCTTGGGGTGAGGCTCGAATGGTTTTGGGGCATCTTGAAGTTTATTTATATTGATGGGTTTTCGCGTGGTAATCGGTTGTCGTGGTATGGGCATGTGAAGCGGAGGAATAAAGAAAATGTCGTGAGGAAATATTGAGTATGAATGTGGATGGCTATAAGAGTAGAGGAAGGCCAAAGAAACGATAAATGGACTGTATGTGAAGGATGATATGCCTAGAAAGGAGTGTCTGATTGGATGACGAGTAATGGAGAAGTATGGAAGACATGATACAGCACGTCTTCTTCTCCGACCTTAAATAAATTGGGGCAAGGGCAAGAGAATGATGATGATTAATGGGTTTTCGCGTAAGTATAATTTTTAAAGTAGTGCTTAGTAAAGCTGTTTTTAATATTATGGTATATAAGGCGCGGTTGTAACTCAAAACACGAAATGTGTTTAGTGTTAAACATATTTAAAACATCGTATCGCTCTGTTCCTGTCATATTCATCGATACTGCATTACGAATCGTGTTGTAGCGAAAGTGGGCCCTAAATTGCAAGGAGGCTGTAATGTGACCATAATATATGTGACATGATGCCTGTCTGGTTGGACTAGTGGTCGCAAGCGCGACTTCTGACCAGGAGGTTTTGGGTTCGCTCGTCCGTCCGTCTTATCTTATGACGACAGGCCGTGACGGCACGTTCGTGTTCTACGCGCACCTCAAAGAGATGTCAGTAAATCGGAAGGGGTCCGAAAGGGCCGATGCCTGCCGGGGCTGCGGGACTGTTCGAAAGAGATACCGCGGCCCTGGAACACAAAGGGCAAAAGAAGGAACATGGATGGGTTTTAGTCAGTAAAAGTCTGACACTCCCTTCCGCTTCGCCCAGAGCGGGAGGGGTAATTTAAAAAAAAAAAGTATAGGGTTCAATTCCCAGGTCGGGCAGACTTATGGAGTTTTACCATCAAAAATTTCTCAGTAGCAGCCACGGAGTCTAAATTTGTGCCCGGTTGATGGCAATAAGCTCGCCTCCTATTACATGGGACTTAAACACAACTGGCGAAATGTAGGTGTACTAATGGATACACCTCTGCCTAAGCCTTCGGGGATTACAGGTGTGATGTTATATAAGAAAATCCTTTTAATAGTAATCCCATCCACTAATCACAACAATTAATCTAGCACAAACCATCTATCCATGTAGGACTATCTATAAATGTCCAATATTCAGTGCTAGCCCAGGGCACAGATGCACCGTAGAAAATATTAATCTCTTAGCAACGTAATATTTCACGGATTATTGATAGTGACACCTACCAATACTGGTTATGTTTTAATTTACTTTAGATAGAGTATTGAGAGTAGTCTTTTCTGAGGATTATGGCTTGGATGAGCAGGTTCTGGTCTTGATGTTGACTGTGAAGGGGTAAGTTGTGGAAATAGTGCGCAGTTCCATCTTCCTAGCATTTTTGTGTTTGAGTCGTTTGGGGTTGAAACAATTGGGCTGTGGCATATATGGGGTCCGAGTACCCACCTAGTATTTCGGGATATCGCCAATCCGATGTTTGACTCTTCACGTGACCAGAGAGCTGGCTAATTTTCGGCCAAAGAATCAGCATTGCCATCTAACGTGGCAACGCTGCCAGCTTTTTGGGCCTTTTTCCTATTGACAGCGATGTTGACGAAATTTGACGCCCTGTATTTTTTTTCCTATTTTGATACTTGTACATATTTTTATTATGATTTTAGATCTAAGTATTTGTAGTTTGCAAATAGATAGTTAAAATTGACATCACACGGCGTTGTCTTCATTGGCGGCCTCGTTAGTCTAGTGAACGCAAGCTTTACTGCTGCGCTCCTGAGGTTCTGGGTATGATACCCAGGTCGCGCAAAGTAGTATTGGGTTTTTCCACCAACAATTTCTCAGCAGCAGACAAAGTTTGAATATGTGCAAACGTTTTTGGAGTGAAGTAAAATAAACTTAATAAATTTTTCATCTATTTTGGATTAAGTAGTAGAACTTGGTACAAATATTCTGGTAAAGGCCCTCACCAGCATCTTCGAAACATATAGTCACGGAAGCTAATTCGTCTTCCAAAATCATTTACGACTAGTGAAGTGAAATATTTATCGATATAATCCCGGGATTATATGCGGTCGCACGCACTGCCCCAGGATTAGCCCGGGTCGCGGCGGTTACGGGATTCAGCTTTCGAGACAAATTAGTGTTTGTCAAGGGACAGTCGGATTCATGTTTAATTTGCGAATTAGTTTGTCATTTGTTTATTTCCGTGGTTTTGCCCGGAATTATGTTGGCTTTGGGATTGTCACGCGATATCTAATAGATCTGAGTGATTTACGAAAGCTTTACTATTTTTGGACGGTCCGTGGGAAGTAAAATGTAGTCATTATTATCTCGAATTGCTAAGGAATCACTGTAACAATTTGTAACCTTATAAACCTTAGCACTGGATCTTGCCCACGGCTGAGCACGCGTGGGTGTCAGAAATTATACAACGGTAACGTAATATAGGGATCAACAGACAGACAGACAGGTACTTTCGCATTTGTAATATTAGTATGGACGATGACAAAGGCTTAGTGTTAACATCCCGATACAATCCGATCTTGAATTCTCAGTATTTTGGAATATTATTTGATCAAAAGATAACGCGTATAAAAGATTTCCAAGTCCCATTGTGTCATTTTCTCCGATAAGTATTAGAGTTCAACTGTCTTCTAAGCTTCCTTCCAAATAATAAGATTTTCCCCACTTTCCTTCCTTATTACCAAAATATCTTTTCCCTGTACAAATTCCCAAATGTTTTGGTCACAATTTTATTTATTTAAGCAACGCTTTGTTGTTGATCACAAACGCAGTTGGCGAGCGCCATTGTGGTAGATTGTATCGACGCGGTCCCGCGTTTAAGCCTTTAATCCCGGGGTGCGGGATTCACATCGACCGCACTACAAGACAGGCGGTTTTTGTTGGGATGTTAAGGACATTTAAGTGGACTTATACATATATTCGCGCTTGATTTGTTTTGTTAAAGAAATTTTTTAAGCGAAATCTAGTTATAGTAGTATTTATAGGACTTTTTTGACAATGTTCCTTACGTTGTGGAAGAAGTCTTAAGCATCATTATCTGCCTAGCCCTTTACCAACTATGTTGGCATGTCCAGTCTAACCGAATACCAGTAGTTTACATGGAGCGACTGCCTATCTGGCCTCCACCACCCAGTTAATACAGGGTAGGTAATACTATTATGCATAATATTTAAGATTGTTATTAATCTGTAAGCTTTCATTCAAATTAAATAAATAAAAAATACGATAACTCCTTGGCAAAAAAAGTCTTAAGCTGATATCTCCCGAAGAAGTTAATAAGAACAAATCTGTAGATCAGAATATTACTAATGAAGATACACACGTTCTTCAGAAAGGTCAGGAGCGTGGTACTCACAACTTGCTTATATTTGACTCATAACGAAGCAGGAGTATGTGAGGATCGGTGGCGTTCGTTTTGGGCCCTATCAGAATATCAGCGCTGTGACATTTTTAAATGTTACATTACCATGCAGATAAATGGTGATGGATGGACAGGGAGAGGAAAGCCAAAGAAAAGATGGATGGATGGCATGTCCTAGAATCAAAAATTCGAAGACATGTGACATCTACCAACTCGCACTGGGCCCGCGTGGTGGATTATACCCCATTCCCTCTCATAGAGGAGGCCGTGTGTCCCAGCAGTGGGAACATTATAGGCTGATTATGCTATGCTTATGCAATATTCGCATATACACAAACTCACGCCTTTCACATTGACATCTACAAATACTTTTTGACCACATTTCAAGAATTCTATTTTGACATAGATTTTTTGACATTTTAATAATTCCTCATTTAGGTCTGACATAATTGGAGCATTAAATAAATATGTAATTGTTCAAATACTTTTTTTTTTGTTTTGTCATTGGTAGGACATAGAGCTCTGAGCTCGACTAAAATGTATACATAAGACCTTGACCTGTGTTCACAAATAAAGATTGATTTGATTTGATTTTTTAATTTTTTTTTCTAATTTAATGCCATAACTATGCATGATTTTCACATATTTTAGTAAATAATTGTAATCCTCTGCTAGATTTGCACATCATACTTGTAAGCCTCCTGGCATGACATAGCGCCCTGTTCATCAAACATAAGATCTGTGCTTCTTTTACCTATGTTAACAAATAAATTATGATTATTATAAGAAGGTTACTACTACAGATGTTGCCAAGGAACGTATCCCAAATTAATTTAAACCAAACAAACGGAAACCTAAGAGTCCTCATACAAATATGAACCGAAGAGACAATTTGTATATATTTTGCAGAGTCCTGAGTACCATCGCCCTTTACGGCCGGCCAGATACTAACATTTTTGCATACAAATGTTTTTTCAAGCGATATGAGGGTAGGAAATTGTGGTGCATTTAGCGGAATGACTACAGTCAGGGGTTTTAAATAGTGTCTACCTTAGTTGTGCTGAGTCAATATTATTAAATACTAGCTTAAGCTTGCGGCATCGCTGGTGTTAGGTTCGGAAAATATCTTACTGGAACATTAAAATTGTTTAACAATCGGGGAAAATGTAGCTTCACATTAGTGATATTACGGGATCGGATCAGGGGGTCTAAAATGGCCGCTTTAGCAGAATCATAATAGGATAATAATATGAATTACGTTTCTTCCATCGGGAGTCCAGACGTACTGCGGGTTATCACCCATTCCTTGTCGATGTTACACATTCGCACGAAGCGCTTTGCTACATCGTTTATTATGCGCACAGCCAAGGAGTGGAATTCCCTGCCTTCGTCGGTGTTCCCAAATTCATATGACCCCAATCTATTTAAGTCGACAGTTAATAGGCTTCTTTTGGGTTAGCTCGTTCCATCGCCGACCTCATCTCTGTCCTCAGGACTAGATTGAGGTCAAGAGTAGGCCCATCAAACATAAAAAAAAAAACGTAAAATGGCCAAGGTGACAATTCATAATAGTAGGTACGTCTATGACTATTTTAAGAATTTAAACGTAATTCATATTATTATCCTATTATGATTCTGCTAAAGCGGCCATTTTAGACCCCCTGTACTTATCCAAACTTACACACGTTACCTCTTTACAATATTAGTATACTAAGAGACAATATAAGGATCATCGGCCTAGCCTTTTCCCAACTATGTTAGGGTCGGTTTCCAGTCTAACCGGATAAAGTTAAATACCAGTACTTTACACGCGACTGCCTATCTGACCTTCACAGCCCGGTGAGTGGGTAACGCAATACCTCTTGGCTTTCGTTGCCAGGGTTTCGGGGATGGATGATATCTTATCTGCGGAACAACCTGGTCAAGTTGAAGATTGACCAGTGCGGCTTTTATTATGTTACCACGCCCTTTGGAAATAACAAGTGCTTCACACATCCTCAGAAAAAGCAAGCTTTAAGTTGAGATCTTCATCTTTACATTGAAGTCAATGAAAACAGCACTGTTGTACACTTGTCCATTGCAACGAATAGTTCCGGAAATAATATCATTGTCCTTGCTATGGCGTATTTAAGAGCACATTTCAGCGTTACGCTAATTTTGCAATTTACCTAAAAGGCATTTATCTAAAATGAGTTGTATACCTATTGTTATAAAAGTATAGGATAATTGTGAGATATAAGTTTTTAAACTTTCATTGTCACTAACATTATAATTAACACTAGAAACGAGATATTTACCAGTGGACATGGTAAATATCCCGTTTCTAGTGTTAATTATAATTGTGAGATGAAAAAAAAATTGGATGGTCCATATTTTGATGATATCCATATTTTGATGATGTCCACATTCAATAGAATCTACAAATTAGAGGTCCCAAATCAAGTCTAAGTGAGTTTTTGTCTAAACACGCATCGGGAGAGTGATTATACCTACTACTAATATAATAAATGCGAAAGTTTGTGAAGATGTACGGATGTTTGTTCCTCTTTCACGCAAAAACGGTTGAACAGATTTAGGTGAAATTCGGCACACAAATACTTTATAACCTGGATTAATACATAGGATACTTTTTATCCCGGTAGTGCGATCCCGTGGGATAATTACCGAAGTCGGCACGGGCGAAACCGCGAGCATAAGCTAGATACTGAATAAATAAGTTATCTAAAATTCGCTGAATTGTAGTAGAGAAAACCAACTACTTATGAGTATTTTAACAAAATTGTTATTTCAAGCAACGAACGAAAGACATATAATTTCAACGAGAAAATCTTGCAACTTCGCGTTTTTTTGGTATTAGATTAAAATTAAAAATATTTATTTGACACTTAAAAATACATGTTACAGGCCAGTCACAATAAGAAGGTACCTACACGAGTGTTTTACCATCTGATCCTAACCTCCCAAACTAGGCATGGACCTGTATTTTAGGGGTCAGCGTATACCGGTTAGTCAAAAAGATACCTAGACCAATTTTAACATAAGTAAGTCCTAACTTAAGACGATAGTTCTGTGCCGGATGTGAACCCAGTGAGTTATGTACCTCGGGACTATGCAGACGTGTTACATGGTTTCTTTAAATAACGTTACATTTTCAACGGTCTGGCTCCATTTTTGACTGGATGAGGGGAGAAATGTATCCCGCTGAGAGGTATCCAGTGGAAAATAGAAAAAAATGGGCAACAAAAACATGTTGGTGTAAAAGATTTTGTGTGATAAAATATCACTTTAAAAATTCACAATGATATCGCACGATTTTAGAAGGCATTTTGACAGCTTAGTGTAAGTACAGAGAGACTCTAAGACATATCGAGCTATTAATTTCAGTATAAGCTAACTTATCATTGTAACTTTGTATGGAAAACCAATACAATGCAATTTCAGCTTATACCAACTCGAAATTATAGCGTGATATGTACTTCTTACTACTGCGAAAGTTTGCGAGGATGGATGAATGGATGTTTGTTACCTTTTCACGCAAAAAACTACTGAACAGATTTTGATGAAGTTTGGCACACAGATAGTTTATAAAACATAGGATACTTCTTATCCGTAGTACGATCCAGTGCCCCCACTGGATCGTACAAGTACCAAACTCCACGCGAGCGAATTGTTTGTAAGAAAGGTTCTGTATAAAAGCTACAGCACAACCTAGACATTTAAAATAAGCATCTGTACGCAGTATCTTCCTAGCAATATCCTCTTACCAATTTCCAAATGGTGTCTCATAAAAAAGGCTTCAGGCATAAATTATAATTTACTATTGGACGTGTTCGCATTCGCCCGGTTTACGAGTTTCACCGGGACATGACGTAACGCGAAGTGCATTTTATAACCGTTTGATATATTAGCATTTGAGAGTTTTTTATTTATGGGACACGTTGGGCCTACAATATCGTATTTTAGGGTTACCCCGTGCCCTTTTTGGCAAGAACCCGTCGCGTAATGTAAAAAAAAAACTCGCCCATTCGCAAAAATATGAGGTATTCCATTCTGCGCACCAATTTGAAGTGCACCCATGATATTCGCAGGGTTGCAGTGCTAGTAAGACGGGCATTGACTATTAAAAACGTACATAAAAACATTATAATTTGTTAGAACGCTAAAATTGTCTTTTTGTTGATTACCCGTATAAGTACATATTTTTAAATATACCGCAACTTACGATCACATCAATGGACGCGCTTCAAGTTGGTACGCATAATGGAAATAGGTACCTCAAAAATATTATTGTCACTTCAATTTACTTTGATAAATGTTTATGAATGTTCTTAGTTTTCAAATCTGATGTATTTTTTTTTTGCTAGCCAACATCGTATGTGGGATACGATGTAAACTGTTGACAAAGGGCTCCCGCCTTTCTCCATTTTTTTTTCCAAGCCCGCTCTGTCCCACTCCTGGGCCAAGACCTCCCTCAACGCTTTCTATTTCTCGCGAACCCGCTCGCCCTCCTTCCACTTCCGACGGAACCTGTCCAGTTCGTCCCGCATCTCCTTCAATATTTTACCATTTAATAATTTAATATTTTGTGTGTAATATTATCTACCCATAATTTAATTAGCAACTGATCTCAGGATTCTGGGGCATTGTAATTGGTCAATTACAGCCTTTGATCCGATCAGAAAGTAGATATAGAAGATATTTGACTTGAATAATTGACAGAGAGTCGAATGTCTAGATATTGCAGATATTTGACTTAAATATGATTAGTATTGAGTGTCAGTATAATATATACTTGAGACATTTGAACTTTATGTCTAAAGGTTAGCAAAGCGTCGATATTATCATCGGTTTTTTTTGTCTCTTTTCTCTTACAATCTGTCACTAATCGTTAGGACATTAAGTAATTTCTATGGCGTGTTAGATGGCTTGCCTGGAATGCGTCCTATGACACAACCTCTTACTTAAAAAGCAAAATGGGCTAGGGCTGTCCGATAAAATCTCATGGAATTTTGTGTTTTAGCTAGCGGATTCCTTTTTTATCCATGAGATGGCTTGCCAAGATGTTTGGGTGACGAGTTATTCTTTCTTTGTACCACTTGATGTGATCATCGGTTTATGAAATACAGACAGGGTGTTACAGAATAAGGGTCGCGCCTCATCTAGCATCAGAAACAGAGCTGTCGAACGCATCGCCGATGCTGCCACATGCGATAGCATTACCGCTCTATTTCTCGTTCCAGCAAAAGATGGTTCTGAGCGACGGAAAAGGATAGGTGCATGCATAACTGCGATTCCGTGCTGCAAGATGGTGCGCAACCCTAAGCGAAATACCTCTGAAGTGGTGATTCAGACCTTCAAACTGGAGAAAATCCCTAAGGTTAGGACTGCCATAAATGCTGAAACACAAACCGGGATGTATAATTGCAGTAGGGTTAACCGTGTAAGTATTTAGCCCACAGAATAAGTAAGCTGAAGTGGCAATGGGCCGGTCATATTAGCCGTAGGACCGATGACCGTTGGGGTAGGCGTGTTCTTGAGTGGAGACCGCGAATCGGCAAACGTAAGGTGGGAGCCTTCAGGAGGCCTATGTCCAGCAGTGGACTGTTGTAGGCAGATGATGATGAACCGTGTATTTTACATGACAAGACGATGTGGGCAAGATACATTTTGCGAAGAGTTCTGGGTCTATGAAGAGATTATTTTCGATTTTATTATCTACTTAGAAGAGGCGTAGCTAGGATTTATATTTAGGTTGGGGGATGAACAGTGCCATCCCTAAGTTAGAAGTCTAAGGCTAGCAGAACAGCCACACAACTGATGGACGCTACTGAAAGCGCCAAACTAGTAGCTCAGTTTTGGGTTGATACAATTTAGATTGCCATCGATAAGCTAAGAAGAAGAACAGCCACGTTTTTAATTCTCGGTAAAAGCGATTAAAATTGAACCGGGACACAACGTTTCAATCAAACCAATATGTCCTGGTACACCGTGACGTACGCACCAACAGTTAGGCAATAGGGAGAAGTTAAAGATGTGCAAAAGTTAGATAATATTTGCACGAAGTAATGCGATGGAAAAGTGGGTGCTGATTACAACTGCCACAACAAAACAAAAAAATCGGCCAAGTGCGAGTCGGACTCGCGCACAAAGGGTTCCGTACCATTATCTACAAAAAACGGTAAAAAAATCATGTCTGTTGTATGGGAGCCCCCCTTAAATATTTATTTTATGTTGTTTTTAGTATTTGTTATTATAGCGGCAAGAAAAATATATAATTTGTGAAAATTTCAGCTGTCTAGCTATCACGGTTCTTGAGATACAGCCTGGTGACAGACAGACGGACGGACATACAGCGAAGTCTTAGTAATAGGGTCCCGTTTTTACCCTTTGGGTACGGAACCCTAAAAACGATCACACAGCTATAAATGCAAAATCACGGCCGCCATAGCTCAAAAACATTTTGATTCGCGGTCAAACAAAAAAATAACACTAATAAACACAGTGACTCGACGTTTCTAACATCTGGTGCGAGTTGCGGCCGAACCGAATGAATGGACGACCGAACCGAATACATTCGTTCCGTTCACTCAAAAGTTCAAAGTCATTCAGGATATATCATTTATTGGGACTTCAAAGTGAATTATTTTTAATTAATGAATTGAATTTATTATCTGAGGGTTTATAATGAGGTGTGGATTTGAGTCTTTTAAAATTTTGAAGTGCTTGTGTCAGAATCTAGTGTGAACTTCTAATTTCATAGTACAGTGGTTGTTCTTTTGCGATACGAAATCAGTTTGTGTCCTAAAGTACAAGCAAAGTCAGCCTACAATGTTCCCACTGCTGGGACAGATGCCTCCTCTCTGTGAGAGGGACCAGTATTCACCACTCACATCACATTCAAACAATAATCATTCAAATTTTTTATACCAGAAAATAACTGTTTCTTAACACAGTTTTCCATCGCCTTTTGAGAGTAGTGGCGATGAAATACTTAATACCAAGGGCCTGATCGAGTTTAAGCCCACGACCTTATACTATTTTTTAGTAACGAGGTCGAAACTGCTCTCTCTCTCTATTTGTATGGTCAGACACAAAAATATTGCCACGGTAGTTGGCAATTTCGCAGACAAGTTCCACTTCCAATTAATCTAGAAACATCCCTAAATTGAATCCGCCGCATCTAACCCATAAAGTGCTAGAACTAGTAGTAATTAAAACACCCGCCATTGCAGACAATAGCCATAACTTATCGCTGTCACGTCACTGACGTTAAAACGTCAAAAACAGCGAACTCCGCCATTTTAGAACGCAACCGGACGTTTGGTATAAAGACAGATTTATGAGTTGCACTGCGACATAAGATAGCTTTGATGTGTGAATAAAATATTTGTATTAAGTGTTTCGCATTTAAGGTGTTTTAAGTTTAATTGCTGGGAAGTAAAAAAGGAATTTGTTCTTCTTAATATGGTTGCCAGGATGAAAATAGCCACTAATTAAATATATGATATTTTTTCATAAGCTATAGGTACGAATATGTATAACATTGAAGTGTCTGTTTGTAATATCAAAATAACAGTTTTTTACTGAATGTATATGAAAATATATACGACACTTATAATAAAAACACATTTTTTTTAAATTTTTGTTTGTCTAACTGTCGTATCTTCGGATATCGAATCGGTATCGAATCGGATAAATGTTTGTTCCGGTTAATCTCAGAAACGGCTGGAACGATTTTGACGGGGCTTTTACTGGCAGATAGTTGATATTACAAGGTCTAACATGGGTAAAAAATTAGGGTTCCGTGCAAAAAAATAAAACCAATGAAATTATATTTTTTTTATAATAATTCCACGCGAACGAAGGTCGCGGGCAACAGTTAGTAACAAATAAATATCATCTCTTATTCCGTGAGTAAAAAGGGGTGTGTGGAAATGGATTTATTTCAATACAAAAAGCAATAAAATGTCAAAAAAAAGACGAATAAATGTTGAACGTAGCGAGAATATATTATCATGAGCCATACCGTGGCCGTCTATCAATATAAAATATAAGATTAACTTTTTCAATATTTTTTTGTCCATTTTTTTATGTCAAACGACCAGTGGTCCGGGAAAGAACTGAAAATCGTGGCAAGAGATATTTGCACTTGCCCAGCATTGGGCTGATACTGGTTAACAGTAATGTTGAACAATCTATTGTTTTACAACCCACAACTCCTCCAATCATATCTCTCGCGAGGCATAGGATTTACGAATAAACAGCGCAAAGATTTATATCGACGAAACTCGCGGGGCGGACGTTTAGCGGAAGCTCTGATTTACGAGTTTCACCGCAACACGCCTAGGCTTTGATGTGCCACTGCATGATATTATTATAGTCTGTTTATTACTTGACTGTGGATTTGGAGAAATATGAATGTGTGGAGTGCCGTTAAGTTGTGTTTTAATTTTCAAAGGATTTTTATTCTATTGTTATGCACTTCTTTTTAGGAAACGTAGCAGACGTACTGCGGCGTACCATCCACACTTGGTTGATATCCCGACAAGTCGTACTCGGCGCTTCTCCTCCACGTTTATTATGCGCACAGCCAAAGTGTGGAACTTTCTACCGGCATCTGTATTCCCTCCCACATATAACCCGTCTGCTTTCAAAGCAAGAGCGAACAGGCATCTTCTGGGCAGGCTCGTTTCATCATAGACCTCATCGATCGCTTTCCACCAGGCGTGATCGAAGTCAAGAGCAGGCCCATTTCGTAATAAAAAAAGAAGCGTTTCATGCAGTGAATTAAAAGCATCCGGAAATACTTTCTCTTCAATACCATGTCAATACCAAAATCAGCTGTTTGAACTTTTCACGCCTAAACGGCTGAACGGATTTAATTCAAATTCAAATTTATTTATTTTAGGACAACTAGATCCAAAGGTTAGTAATACAAGACTTAGAAAAACTATTGTTAGTACTTAAATTAAAAAAGGACAACGCTCATCATAATTATAGTACTCTAAATTACATAAAAATACATTAGAATGTATGTATGTATGTATGTTTGTATGTATGTATTTTTATGTAATTAAGCACAAAACTTAATACAAAAATACATAAAAATGCACAGAATTACTACCGTGCTGAGACACCCCGCCACGTCAAGATAACCAATAGGGAGATACCTCCCTAACAGTCACCAGACAAACGAAATGCCTCAACACAGGAGCACGTAAATCTTCTGCTACAGTTTTCAGGATGCTGTAATTGTGATTTAGAGGTTAAGCACGGAGGTAGCTCATGATCAGGGCATGTAGAACCGCTTCTAGTTCAGTAATAAGAACCGGGAGAACTAGTTCTTACTACTGAACCAGAACCGGTTCATGATCCGGGTTAGAATATAAGTTTTTAGGGTTTTTATCCGGGTAGTATATGTTACGATAATTTCCTATCTCGAACGCGGTCCAAACCGCCGGCAAAAGCCATATGGTTTTATAAATTTCTCCCTAGTATCTTTACGTCAGGAGTAAAAAGGTTGCTTCTAAGAAGCCTTCCACCATCATCGCTTACCATCAAGTGTGATCATCATCATCTGCCTAGCCTTTTCCCAACTGTATTGGGGTCGGCTTCCAGTCATGCCGGATTTAGCTGAATACCAGTATTTTACGCAGAGCGGCTGCCTACCAGACCTCCACAACCCATTAACTGGGTAACACGGTATTTCATGGCAAGACTGGAGTCAGATTTACTGGCTTCTGACTATCCGTAACGACTGCCAAAGATCAACCAATGACAGCCGGGACCAACGGCTTAACGTGCTTTCCGAGGCACGGAATCATCTTTTTATCAGACAATCAGGTGATTCAAGCCTGCAATGTCCTAACCAAACTGGAAACAACTTCACAAAGTATGCTTCCCGTAGGAATCGAACCCACGACCACCGGGTCACAAGGCAAACGCCTAAACCACTCGACCACGGAGGCAGGCAAGGCATCAAGTGTGATATTGGCGAAAAGTCAGCCATTCCAATTTTTCCAAAGCGAGGCTTTTACAAGGACTTTTAACAGGTATGTTGATCCTTTTTCTGGCTCTTGTGATATAGGAACTCCTTGTTCAAGAGCCAGGGCTACACTGATGTTAGAGATTTGTCCATAAATATTTATTTTTTACTTTTGCTTACACGCCGATAGCTCTTTGTCAAGATATCCTTCAGCCAGAGTTAGTTATATGAGTTTTTCGAATATTTCTGTGATAACATCAAAACTCTAAGCAGTGTAACCGCCAAACATAGAAATAGTCAATCAATTAGATGACTTGCGAATAGCTAGGAATAAGCTATGGGGACGACTCACAAGCGGTCACAATGTTGCCGTATGTCGCTACTCGCTAACTAGCTTACAAACGCACTGGGTTTGATAACGGCGCCATTTTTAAAATTAGTTAAAGATAAACTTAAACTGTCATTTACGGGATATTTTCCGTGTTTTTAATTATTGTTAGCTCCCGATATTTCGACGCAAGCGCGTAGTTTTAACTAAAGATGTTTATGTTGCGCATGTGTATGCTACGCTATTGCGATTAACGCACGATACAATTATTTTTTCGGGTTAGGGTATTAGTGTGCACGGATTACGGACAAGAGGAAAGAAGGATACTGTAGTGTTCTCCCAGCTAATTAGTAGAGCAGACGTTTTGAAGACTTACGCAATTTTGATGTTTAAAAACTGCTTATTATCTGACTAATCAAAATACATGACAGTTCATTTTGTCATAATTCGTTCATCGCCTTTAACCAAACAAAACATGTAACATATTATTTGCCAGCAATAAAAAATACAAATGGTTTAAAAAAAAAACGCGCTTAAAAACGCGGCGTTTGTCCAACTGAGTGCGAACACCAAACAAAATAACAACGTTTTCTAATACTTCTTGGAAAGGGGTCAAAAACGCTCCGTCACAATAGTTAGCCGGATAATTGATTGAGCTGTTTGGCTTTTATGTAATTTTCGAGCAAGGGTCCCCGGTTCGATTACCGTGCGATGTACGTTCTATTGTAAGTGCTGTAACTATAGAAGTTGATAAGTACTGGGATGATGTATATGATTTTTTGTAACCTTTTTTTTATTGTGATTTTTGAGCAATTCTCGTGAGCATGTAATATATCTTCTTGTAATATTCTAGACTTGAAGAGTGCTTGTTACTTTAATAACCTCTCTGGCTCGCGGCTTAATAACAGCCGCTCGGTTCGATCTTCAGGTTAAGCCGCGCTTGCCCTGGTTGGTCCGTGGATGGGTGACCACCCATTACATACCGAGTTTCCTCCGTGCCTCGGAAAGCGCGTTAAGCCGTTAGTCCCGTCCCGGCTGTCAAATGTCGATCTTTGATAGTCGTTACAGGTAGTCAGTGGCCCGAAATTCTGACAACCTGTCTTAGCAAGCGATATCGTATAACCGTACTGACAGAAGGGATCTAAACAGGGAGACGTAAAGTGGGGATTTTTTTCTTGCGTACCCCATAGTGTGGGATGTTGTTGGATAGGTCTTTAAAAACTATTGCGAGTTTGTTACAATAATTTTTCGGTTTATCAACTGCAAATGTAAGTTTGGTTTTTATTTTTCCAATAAAAATCATCGTTCGGAGGCAAATCGACCCGTAGGAAGTGTCTGCATATTTTGTTGGGCAACTACGGAACCCTACATTGTGCGTGGCCCGACACGCACTTGGTCGATTTTTTTAAGTGTACTTGACCAACCTCGAGGTCAAGCGTAAACTTTTTAAAACAGATGACATTTGTTTCGCGAATCGACAAGGAGGGAATGATTCTTATCCAAACTACCAGAAAAACAGTTAATACATATTAAAAATGTACTCAAATAAAAGAAGAAAGGGAACACTAAAATTTTTAGATCTCCCTCATAAAGAAGCGTGTCGTGTTCCCCGACTATTTAAAAAGGTAGTAATTTTTCTTTCGCGAGGGTTCCGTACCTCAGCGTCCTTGGGGATGCCGGAATGTAATGGCATGTCTCACGCATCAACGTGAATGGGGATGCCTCTATGTTTATAGATCAGGATGCTGTGTGGCACTGGGCTTTATTTGGAGTGGGTTCTTCACTTTATCTCACTCATATTATTATTTTATTGTAAAAACGGCTAGACGATCTTGTGTGCCATTCATTGCCTGGGTAAGTAAGTAGTTTTCTTTTAAAAACGTTGCCCCACACTATGAATTTCTCCTGTATGCGTTTACAAACATTCATCATTCATTCATTCTAGCAATGAAACAAAAAGTGTTATTTATTATTTAAAGAAATAAATAAGTATTTACTTTTTTTGGTTTAATTCCCCATATGCCATGTTCAGATCGAGAGCTCGGAAGACAGATAGGTTAAGTGCGTTTATCTGTAGATCCAAATTTTCGTAATAACCTGAGAAACGAGCATTTTGATTTTAAAATATAATACGAATCTTCTCATTATAATCAAAATGTCATAAGATCTACACGCGTCGTGACGAACCGTTTTTCTCCATTCGCCACGGAACCCCAAAACTACAGCCGTGTCCAGCGACAATATGTCGCCGCATCAAATTATTGGACCCCAGCTCTCACCCCCAAGCACCCAGTGATTAATGATACGCCATCGACCACTATGCGATTAAACATTTATGTTATTACTTGTCCTGTATTTATTTATTGTGCGTTAGAAAAAGTAGCTGGAAATACTAATGCACTAGAAAAAACAGGACTTCTTGTTTCGTGATTTTCAAGATTTTCTCTTATAAGAAAAATATTTCCAAATATCGTCGAATCACGTGATGAATAAAGTGACTTTCCCAATTTCTTGTATTGCCCTTTTGACATTACACATAAAGGCACTTTTAAACTATTGTTGTGCACTCGGTGCCACAATAAAAGGTCCAGTGTTCGCCACAAATGTATGATTGATTGTTGTATACCTTTTTTTGGCCTACAATGTAGTTATTTCATTACACCTACCACGTTTTTACGATATATTTTACCCTTCGGAATAACATAATACATTTTGTATGCTTACGTCAGAATAATAATATGTTTCTGTGAGTAAGCTAAAAGATTTTTGTTTTTGTAAATCGTTGTGTAAGGGCGAATTTTGCGCATGAAACAACACGCACAGTAAATCTAAATCACGTTCAAGAGTATACTACTATTCAAGTAGACATATTGTATGAAAAACTGGTTTGGCTTCGGCTACGTTTAGTTCGGAAATTAACCCACAGGAATGTACAGATGCCAGCACATCAAGCTACCCGAAACTGTCAAATTTTCCCAATCAACCTTGAACCTAATGGCTTTAGCGATAAAGCTGGAAATATATTAAAGAAATTTGGCTGATTTTTGTAGGTTGATGTGCAGCTGCTGGCGTCTGTACTAACGGGATAAAATGAATCCCAAGGCCTAACTTACATCATGATCTACCTGTGATGACGATTTTCCGAAAACACATTTTGACATGTCTTTACAGAGTAAGTTATTTTCGCATTTACAATATAAGTATGGTATTATGTATTCTGAAAATAAATACAAATCTATACAAAGCCCGACCCGTGTGCCCTCGGCTTTTCCTGCCATCTTTTAACATTAGTATTTTGATGGTTCGTGTGAATTATTCACAAATTCATAATTTACACCCCCTCCCACCCCCCTCTCCTCTCTTGTTCCGCTATTACGTCCACGTGCCTAGCCCCTACCACCCGAGTGGCAGTGATTCTCAAACCTGAGAATTGACAATTTCAAGGGTTTTATTTTTTTTACACGGAACTCGAATTATATTTCTAAAATAAAAGTAGCCTAAGTTATTCATATATACATCAGATATCTGCCAGTAAAAGTCCCTTCAAAATAGGTCCAGCCGTTTCGGAGATTAGCCGGAGGAAACAGACAAACAAAATTGGAAAAAAAAAATGTTTTTGTTATTAGTGCCGTATATATTTTCATATGCATTCAGTAATAGTGTTATTTTGATATTACAAACATACACTTCAATTTTTTTTAATTGCATAGATTATAGATAGTATATTGAGTACAAATAAGTCTCATTCGGTCATTGTAAATACTGATTTTCAGCTGCATCCGATTACACTGGAAGTCTTGAGCAAATTATGTTATAGGGGCTGAGTTAATGTTAACCCTGTTGGGAGTCGTCATCCTCATCTATATTTAACAAATAAATAAAATTGAAGTATCTGTTTGTAATTTCAAAATAACAGGTTTTTACTGAATACATAATTATGAAAGTATATGTAAATTATTTAATAATAATTATTTAATACATAATTATGTAAAGTATATGTATACGGTACCTACATATAACAAAAAAACCTTTTTTAAAAATTTATCTGTTTGTTCCCGCTAATCTGCGAGACGGTGTGACCCATTTCGGACTACTTTTATTTAAGAAAAAGGATTAGGGTTCCTTCCGAGCAAAAAAAAAAAATTAAAACCCATGAAATAATTAACAAAATCCGATTCAAATTGGGAAGTAACTTGTATAATAATTTCACGCGGAAGAAAATCCGCGGGCAACAGATAGTTTATGAATAATTTACTTTTCCGTCGTTATTGCTGATGTCCTCAAGTTTTTGAGATTTTTTCGACGCCATGAACCCCATATTCAAATACCAAAATACACTGGCATCACTAAAGATGCCTCATCATGCCTAACAGTTTCATAAAACCCACACTGTAATTACTCTTGTAATAAATAATTTGCAAAGCCCCAAATGTTGAGAGCCGCTGTACCAAATCATTTCTAAGGTAATTTTATTTGTCAGAGACGGTGAGTTCACGTCGGTCAGACTACCAGTATATTTCTTCATGAAAAACGACTGTTTCATGATTTCCAGTAGTACTCATTAACAATTCAGAGAATGTCAATCCTTGGGCCTAAAATTGACTTTAGGGTATTATTAAAGACGAATATTTTAAACTAGTTTTTGCCCGCAGCTTCGCTCGCGTTATGGACGGAAATTAGCCCAAGGGAAGGTTTTAAATGTGGCCTTTGAGTTTGACACTAATAGTACATAGAATTTGACACGATAAGCTTACCATCACAGAAAGAATTTTTGAAATCGGATATTACTTATCTCCTACATCCTTTACAATATTTACCTCTTTATAAACTTGACTTTAGAATTTGACAATTAAACTCTTAACACACTGCTAAAGTTTCTATAATACTCGTAACGTAACTAGCTTTTGCCCGCGGCTTCGCCCGCGTGGATATCGAAAAATATCCGAGGGGAACGTACTACCGGGATTAAAAAGTAGGTAACTTAATCCAGGTTACGCTAACAAACATACCTTCGTCCCCCTTTTTAAGATTTATCAAAAACGCTGAGACACGTATAATTCAATTTTCAATCGTCAGCCTAAACACAAAATTTGAAGATCCTAACTTCAAAACTGACGGACTTTCATATAAACTTCCATTCCCTATTTCATGACACTGAACAACTTTAGTTTTACGAGATCTTGAAATTCGCAAAAAATAAAATGGACTTTCTATAGGAATTGACGCGATCAGCTGATCCACATGAATGGTAAATCTAAAATCCGGCCAAATGCGAGTCAGACTCGCGCACTCCGTCGTAGTAACGCTGCGATGGCGCAGCGCCTGTGTGGCCGGCTATGCGTCAAAATATTTGCGTTGCGACGACGCAAATATTTTGACGTATATCATTAGTTATTGTTTAGCCACGAGCTCCTCTATCTTTATCAGAATCATAAAAGGTTAATATAATACGAATTACATACGTTACAATGCGTAATCTGAACTGTGTCTGTTATCACAGATATTTTAAAAATATTAACGTTATTCATTATTATTATCCTATTTTATGATTCTGCTAAAGCGGCTATTTTAGACCCTTTTTTTTTTTTTTTTTTTGGGGGTGGGAAATCATCAAATGACTCCTCCCGCTCTGGGCGGAGCGGAAGGGAGTGTCAGACTCTTACTGACTAAAAACCACCCATGTTCCTTCATTGGCCCTTTATGTTCCAGGGCCGCGGTATCTCTTTCGAACAGTCCCGCAGCCCTGGCAGCTATTTTAGACCCTTAGTTGGCTCTTGTAAGTAGATTACGAATTGTTCGCGATGTCTCGTCTATCGCAAGTATATTTAGGTGCCTTTGGGGTGTAGTTATACCATCTCCAACTCTGCTTCCACGTGGACGAATATTATTTTAAGAGACTAATTAACGACGACATTTCTCCCACATAGAAATCTTTGTCGGAAATATTTTATAATATAAATCTCATCATTATTACCAGGTACTTATGCCGATTATTTTCGAGTGTGTAGGTAGCGCCGGTGAAAATTGAGGTACTTTTTCAAAGACGCTTACCTGCGGAAGAATAAATTAATCATGAGTCGAGTTGAGGGTAGCTGTATATTTGTTAGGTGTGAATTTTGTTGTACTACCCACATCTTTAAGGTAGGTTCTGGGTACGATAAAAAAATGTTTAGTAAAAATGATAATATATTAGGTTTTTGAATCTTAGTTCTACTTCGACAGACTAAAAGTTAGCTATTCAAAATACTTAAGCTTGCGAGGTTCTGTATCAACACATAACATATAATCACGCCTGTAATCCCCGAAGGGTTAAGTAGAGACGACCTAATAGTACACCCACAATTCGCCAGTAATGTTTAAGTCCCATGTAAAAGGGGGCGAGCCTATTGCCATCAACAGGGCACAAATCCAGACTCCGTGGCTGCTACTGAGAAATTCCTGATGGAAAAACCCAATAACAATTTGCCCGACCCGGGAATCGAAACCAGGACCTCATGCTCAGCTCAGACGTCACGATTGCGACCACTACACCAACGAGGCAGTCAAAACACAATAGCTACTAGTATGACTGGCGACGATTGCCTGACAGAGGACGTCCTTTCGGCTGATATTTAGGATGTCCTTTAGGCATTTTTGTAATCGCAGTGCGTATTACAGTCAAATCGTACCCTAAATACATATTGTTCATAATTATTCGGTCTATAGACCTGAACAGACTCTTCGCATTATCGCCATTTGGTGAAACGATTTTTTTATATATATTAAATGGGCCTACTCTTGACCTCAATCTAGTCCTGAGGACAGAGATGAGGTCGACGATGGAACGAGCTTACCCAAAAGAAGCCTATTAACTCGCGACTTAAATAGATTGGGGTCATATGAACTTGGGAACACCGACGAAGACAAGGAATTCCTTGGCTGTAAACTTGGCGATAAGGTGAAGCTAATATTAAAGCGTATACACATTGGGTTGTTGTTTTCTTTCTCAATTTTATTTTTGACATTTTGTTTTCATATTTTGTGTCATTTTTTTATTTATTTTTTGTCATTATCATTATATTTTGTATTTGATTTATAATTCTAAATTCAATTTTAATTTCTGTTATAATTTTGTATGTTTTATTAATTGTAATAGTATGTAACATTTATAGTGCAAGCGTGGATAATCATAAATTCTTTTATAATTTTATATGGGTTAAAGACCTGAAATAAATAAATTTAATTTAATTTTAATTGTGTCACGTGAGTAAGACATAAACAAATAACTATGATGTTCCCAATGGCCAAAGCAACGCATGGTGCATGTGCATGTGTGCCTGTGTGGTCCATGTGGTCCATATCGTATTATGAAGGAAGTTGGCCGGCCTGGCCGTGGGGACGCAACTTTTGATTGTTTCATAGGTTTCATGTGTATGCTCACTTTCCTCAGTGCTCTGTTTGTGTGGTAGATACACGGGGACACTTCAAGTTATACAGTTTCAGTATAACCTGACCTCGCTTTCCGTGAGCTTCCTGTACAATGAGAGATCAGCTTAGTTTGGATTGAATAGCTTGATTGGCCGTTATGAGTATTACTAATCTGAAAGGTTTTACTACACTCAATACATGGGGGCAAAGACAAGTGACAAGCACTATCGTCAACGACATCGAGTTTATGTCCACGTGTACATGTGTGTGTGTTTATGTGTGTGTGTGTTATGTGTGTGTTTGTTTATGTTTGTGTTTACTCCAACACATTTTTAACATTTTCACTATAGTTAACGCTGATAGGATACCACCTTGACTAGGTCCTAAAGTTCGAAGGAATCGGGGGTTACTATGACGTCTTAAAGCCGGAGTAATTCCAGTGTGGGAAAGAGACAGAGTTATACAGGTCGTCTAGCGCCATCTCTTTCCCACACTGGAATTACTCCTGCTTTAAGACGTCATAGGCTACCTGATAGCCCTATTTTGTTGTCGACCTTGAGAAAGGTCCAGGACTGAAATATCTGGCGCCATGCCTGAACACGACGAGAACACGTTTGGTCAGGAGTATCAGGACCGAGGATCAGAGAATTTAAGGCCAAAATCTAGTTGTATAAACGATTTAGCTAAAACTAAAAAATAAATAAAAAAAATATATTATTTATTTCAAAAAAAAAAACAACATTAATTTTGGTTAAACCCACATCGCTTAATCTTAATATGAAAGATTATGTGCGAGTGAGGTAAACTAAATTGGTGATTACTTTGGCTAAGCGTTATTTCTGTCGCACAACTGCCAAACTAGCGCATGTTATTTATGCTTATGTTAAAGCAAGAGATATGTAACGTTTTTCGCAGTATGCTTTTAAGCATATTGCGAAAAATTAATAACCATAACAGTATGTATGGACGATGATGGATGCATCATCAACATCATCGTCCTCCTGTCCTTATCCCAAATCATTTGGGGTCGGCGCAGCATGTCTTCTTCCGTACTTCTCTATTACTCGTCATCATCAGACACCTCCTTTCTGGCTGCCTATCAGTGGAGGTTCCATACAACTCCATTCCTACCGGCTTGCACAGTCAGTATTCTATACACAAATAATATAATCACATTAAAGATATGTACTCCGGCTTACCTCTTATAAAAATTGACCCTTCGCTACTGCTGCCTATCCTACCTGCTTATCATTTTTTATACCGTCCATCCATTGTTTTTTTTGTAAGTATGCTATAATGAACAGCAAATACAAAAGTAAATCAACAAATCAACAAAACTTTCTAAACTGAAAATGGTAGCACCGCAATTGAATTAACAATTAACTGTACGAATAACTAACTAACTTACAAGCTAAAGCTAATAGTTAACAGTATAATAATAACGGATTCCCCACAATCTGCGAACAGTCGCGTGATCAATTAAATTGTAATTAGCGCGAACGTTGGAAATTTATTTAGAAAAATGTTGTTTAGTTTAGTTTACAAAGGAAGTCGATTAGACAAAGTTTTGTTCTGTGGTTTGGGGAATGTCGGGCTTTAGTAAGCCTGAAAGTTGTTGCAACAATAGTTTGGACAGTAAAAATGGTATTAGCTTTTAACTTTAACTGTGTAGGTACAATAGATCGTTCACTGACGCGTGACGGTCTGTCACTTTTGACCCTTATGCCCTAAGTCATACCTAAGGTTGAAAAGTGGTCCATCGTCAGTGAACTTCGGTAGTACATCAGTGGTATGCTTATAGTGGTAGCCAACTTTAGTCGCAATATGTTAACCCAGCTCAAGGTCGTCAAAGTGTTACCATCGATGTCTTCTCTTACATAACCATCAATGGATATCTAGAAGCATTTGATACCACACACAGACACCACATGAAATATTTCAGGTACCTGTAATAATAAATAATTATACGATGCCCTTCAAATCAAAACATGGCATAACAATTTGTCGACATAAATAAATTATGCTGATATCTGACCCCGATAGGAAGTGTCTTGTCCTGCCCTCTGAGTCCCAAAACATGCAAAGTCCTCCTGCGCTGGCATTGACAATTCCATGGAAATGTAGTTTTAGGCTGACAAAATTTAAAATTCTGTAGAGCCAGCGATCCGACAAAGACTGCCCGGTCGAGATTCGTTCACAAAGATCTCCACTTCTAATTGCGCAAGAGTGTAAAAAAATTGTCCAAAAATTTTTTCCTGTAAAAAATATGATAACACGCCACAAAAACGCGAACCAACATACAAACATACATCAGTTAGTTGGTACAAGTAGATGAACGTAAAAAGCTTGTTCCAATACAAAGTTGGGTTAGGTTGGGCGCGCCAATTTCAAACTCGATTTAACTACCGCACAGAGCAGTGTGGCGCAGAGGCTGCGTTTCCATTAAAATGTTGTTGTTTGAGGTTTTATGTGATGGGTTGGCAACCAGACAGATTTTCTATAGTTCTTCTCTATGGCAACTGCCATCTGCCACCAGATATTAAAGAATGAACATGTTTGAACAGCGCGGCAGCGTTTAGTTATCGAAGAACTTTAAGATATTCTTGAGGGTGGCGTACAAGGTTTCGTTATGGGATCACTAGCTAGATTATAAAACATCTTTGCAACCATATATAACCGTACGTATTTATTTATTTAACAGTTTATGTACACACTAAATACAGAAAACAAGAAAGGAACAGAAAAAATAGGTACAAAGGTGATGGGAGGTGGTGTATATTTATTTAGCAACTTGAACGTTTTGTTGTCTAGTCATCGCATCGTCTTCCTAGCCTTTTCCTAACTTTGCCGAGGTCGGCTTCCAGTCTAACCGGACTCAGCTGAATACCAGCATTTTACATGGAGCGACTGCCTATCTGACCTCCACAACCCACGTGTGGAGGTAATAACAACACACCTTGGTAAAACTGATTGTCAAACTTTTTGAAACGAATAATTGCAAACGTACTAGCTTTTGCCCGCGGCTTCGCACGTTTTAATTTAGAATTTGATGTGGCGCCATCTGTTATCATAAGAATGGTATTGTTGTTTTCCTTGGGACCAGTACTATTTTCGGGCTGAAAGGTACCCTATGTTCGTTTCTGTACACCTGACAACGTATATGCAAAATTTCAGGATGATCGGTTCAGTGGTTTAGGCGTGAAAAGGTATATTAGTATAGTATATTAATATTATAAAACAAACTTACTTTCGCATTTATAATATTAATATAGTTAGTGAGAAACGTATGGCAAAGTATAAGTCCCTTAATTAATCATTATGCTTCCAAAGTAATATTAGATATCCCTGGCTGAAGGAATGAAAAAAATTGTACCTAAGTAGGTACTTGTAAATTATTCTTGTAATGGACTGAAATTGTCAAAATACGCTATCTTCATCTAAGCGTGTCGATAGCAATCTAACTTGTGTCGGCCCAGAACTGAGCCAGGCCTCCGTCACTCCATGTACTTGCGCGCTATAAGTGCCTACCGCCCAGCCGAGCGGTCTCGGTCCGCCGGCGGATCAAATTCAGTGCGGTTTTCGCAAGCGAAGCGCGCGCACGCCGTTCAATTTTAATAGTGCTGTTCGTTCGTACACGTATTACGATGCCGTGTGGTGCCTTATGTGCTGTAGATGGGTGTAAATCAAGCAAAAGAAGGGATAAACACCTAACATTTTTCCATTTACCTGTCAATGATTTCCATTTACCGGTCAATTTTTTTAAGTTGATTAAATATTTTATAAATGATAAAATTTTTAACGGCCACATAAAAGTCAGAACATATTCACAGTTCTCAATAACATAGATAAAAAGTTATGTTAATTTAATTTTATCGAAGAGGCAGCCCTGCGATTACTGCGGTGCGAAGCAATCACTGCTGTACGCTTGAGCATTTAGGCGCATTTTAGCATACAGTGGTTGTTGACGCGAGGGAGTAGGCAATTATCGTAATAGGTATTGGAAATTTTCTACTGAGTGAAGTATCTGGACTAATCTGTGACTGAGCTACTAGTTTGGCGCTTTCAGTAGCGTCCATCAGTTCCTGTAGTGAACAAACAACAGGACACGCAGGACACGATATTAAGTGCCCCATCGTTTGTAGAATAGCACCACATTTACACTCTAGGGCAGAGTCATTAATGAATCTCCACCCGAGCAGGTCTTCCTTGGTGCGACCAACCTGGGTCCGGAGTAAGAAATATGCTATGAGAGAGAATGAAATCAAAGCTCGTTAATACATCTCTTTATCAGAAAAGCCTCCCCATTTCAGTAGATTCTTTTTCAGCACCTACAAATAAAGGACAGAGCCACTCCAACAAAAAAGAACATTGAAAAAAACTCTACCCCTTCACTGCTCTATGACTCGACCCACAGAATAAAAGAGTGGTTTTAATTTTACAAAAAAAAACAACATGGCGGGCACGGTTAATGACCCCATTGTTTCGGCGTGTATTGTTCAGACCAGCAGACGGTCAGTGGACATACCTTGCAAGTCCGGGCAAAATGAGCAACAGCTGTTTGACTTCAAACATGGGTATTCAAAATACCATCTGCTTTCTTTACGGTACAGATTATGGGTCGGTTTTTATAGCTTGAAGTGGACTAAAGTGCTATTGAAAACATCAGTAGGTGTGAGTGGCACTCTCTAGTAGTACATCTACAGGTACACTGAGCTCATAGGTGATGTTTTTTAGAAAGGTCAGGTGCGTAATTCTCTAAGCCGGCGTGCGTATATTACCAGACTAGCTCATGCCCGTGGCTTCACCAGCGTAAGTTCGGTAATTGTCCCACGGGATCGCACTACCGGGATAAAAAGTATCCTATGTATTAATCCAGGTTATAAAGTATCTGTGTGCCCATCCAAATCCGGTCAGTAGTTTTTGCGTGAAAGAGTAACAAACATCCATCCATCTATACTCACAAACTTTCGCATTTATAATTATAATATTAGTAGGATATACGTGGACTGTAGTTTCTGCCTACCCCCCATGGGAAAAAGGTGTGTTTATAAATGTATGTGTTTAGAAATTCGAACGGTGTCTCGTTGTGAATCCGCGATGATTTACGTTAAAAAAACAAATGAGTTCGCTTTCGAATCACTCAAGTGAGCGCACACAGCTCACTTGAGTGAGGTGAACTAGTGAACTTTACAGAAAACGAGACTTTAGTTCAAACTGCAACGAGTGACTGACCGGTTTCTGAAAAACTGATCAACTGAAACCAAAACTGAATTTCAGCTCGATACAAAAGAAAATGACGGTGACAGCCCTTTAAAAAAGATTTTATTATCCATTTTAGGCGTTGAAAACTTTTTATCCTCGAATAAATGTCTTAATCCGTTTAAGATCCAATTAAGTAATAGGTTTTTTATATTGCAAGTTTGGTGCAAAAGCATTTATTATCCACATGGTGGATTACTCACTCCTTCTCACAGAGAGAAAGCCTGTGTCATCAGTGGGATCGTTATATTCTGATTATGAGTGTATATGACTAAGGCTCGGTAACACCACCAATCATCTCATCATCTTCCTGCCCTTGTCCCATGTTACTTGGGGTCGGCGCAACACGTTTTTTTCTTCCATTCTCCTCTGTCAACCGTCATGCTATCATTTACTTCTTTATCTTTCATATCATTCCTCACACAATCCATCCATCGTTTCTTTGGTCTTCCTCTCCCTCTCCATCCATCAACGTTTATATTCATCACTCTTTTAGTCACATGCGATTCGTCCCTCCTCATCACATGTCCATACCAAGACAGTCGATTCCCTTTCAACTTTTCTGTAACTGGCGCAACTTTTAAACTTCCTCTAATATACTCGTTCCTTACTTTATCCATTCTTGTCACACCACACATCCACCTCAACATTCTCATCTCCGCTACATGCAATCTTTTTTCATCCATCTTCTTCACAGCCCAGCATTCTGATCCATACAGTACGACAGGTCTAATCACGGACTTGTATATTTTCCCCTTTAACTTGAGGGGCATCCGTGGGTCGCAAGTTGTTCCAGTGACCTGTCGCCATTTCATCCATCCTGAGTTGATCCGGTGTGTTACGTCTCGGTCTACTTCGCCATCCCCTTGGACAAGCGACCCGAGGTACCGAAAATCGGAACAGATCGGTATGGGCGTTCCGGCAAGAGTTATGGGCACAGGACTGGAGAGACCGCCGAAATCACAGAATAGGTATTCTGTTTTGGTCCTACTGACTTTCAGGCCAACATTCTCCAGTCTTTGCCACCACACCTCCAATCTGCTCTGGACCTCTAGGCCACTCTCGGCAACCAACACAATGTCGTCGGCAAACAGCATACACCAGGGAGCCTCTTCCTGTATGTCCGACGTAAGTGCGTCCATTATCACCAGGAAGAGGTAAGGGCTTAGAGCCGACCCTTGGTGCAAGCCAACAGCCACATTGAAGCTGCCGGTAGTGCCCGCTGTACACCGGACTTGGGTACTACATCTACTGTAGGTACATCGCTCGGATCAACTGCACATACTTCCCAGGCATACCTTTCTCTTTCAGGGCCCACCACAAAACTTCACGAGGTACCCGGTCGTATGCCTTTTCGAGGTCGATGAACACCATGTGCAAGTTCTTGTGCGCACTTCTGTATTTCTCGCACAGCTGGCGGATGGCGAAAATGGCATCTGTCGTTCCCCGACCAGGCATAAAACCGAATTGATTTCGTGAAATTTCACTCTCTTCTCTCAGTCGTCTTTCAATAACTTTCTCCCAAACTTTCATACTATGCGCCATTAGCTTTATTCCTCTATAGTTATTACACTCCAGCACATCACCTTTATTTTTAAAGATGGGCACCAGCGAACTGTTGCACCATTCGTCAGGTATGGCTTCTTCCAGTAACAACTTATTGGAAAATAAAGCTAACCACGCCCATCCATCCACCCGTAATAACTTCCACACTTCAACTGGTATACCGTCAGGTCCTAACGCTTTACCATTCTTCATTCCATTTACTGCTATTCTCACTTCATCCATACTAACCTTTCTCACTAAATCAATCACTAAAGATTAAAACATAATTATCGTCCAGTTTCTGACAATAATATAAGCATAATCAGCCTATAATGTTCCCACTGCTGGGACACACGGCCTCCTCTCTATGAGAGAAAATGGGTAGATGTCACGTCTTCGAATTTTTGGTTCTAGGCCATGCCGGTTTCCTTCATCGTTTTGAGAGCAGTGGTGATGAAATAAATTACACAAAGTAATGCGCCTGTCTTGGTTCGAACCCACGACTTACTGCTCGTAAGTCGGGGCCGCCACCACTGGGCCACCGCTGCTCTCACAATAATTTATAGACGAAAAAGAAAGACGAATATTTTAAATGTGCTTTAAACTTCAAATCATGTTTGCGGGGCTAACACGGCCAGATATCGCACAGGAGAGAGAGCTATGCAGCGGGAGAAAAGGCAGGCGTTTGCACAGCAGTGGGACACGCACGAGACAAGTAAAAAAAGCTTTAAACGCATTTCATGTATTTATGGTTAAACGGGTTTTATTTGGTCATAAGTTAAACCTTCTCTTCACATTAGACCAATATGTCGCTACAAAACATCGTGGCACACTAAAAAACACAACTTACTACAGGGAATAGGTGACGGAAACGCAATTTTGTGTTATCGATTTCTTCTGACAACACCTCCACGACATAACCCATTTATCTACCCCGCAAACTACATTCCAACAACAACTTTAACACTCTTGTAATACAGTTCCTTTTACATTGATACACAGTGTCACTTATTCCCATTTGCATTTAACAACACTCCAAGTTTATTCCTTGCTGTTACAAAGGAAAATCAGCTTTGTTTTTATAGAGTTAGAGTAAGTTTTGTGGGAGTGTTGCGGTGTGATTTAAGTCATTGTGTTATTGAGTTGGGGTCCGGATTCCCCTTCAGTTGGCATTGTAAACAAAACGCCTATTATAATGGACAGCGTAGTGTTGTGCTCTTATCGATAAATTGAGATGGGGCGATAGTGTGGTGACTGATTGATATTTGACGGCCATGTTGTAATCAGACAGGTTTTAAGGGTTGAATAAATTATGCAAGGACTTTTTTAATTTAATTGTTTTAATTAAATTAAGTATCATGAATATGGCTGAATTTTGGACGTTAGTTAAGGCAATTTAATACAGATATGAAGTAAGATTTTTATAATTTATTTTTTCTAAAACATAAATTATAAACACGGATCGTTCAGACATTTTTAACGGTTATAATAATCAAACAGATAGTTATTAAATTTAAAAACATAGAAAACTTGTATTGCTGATTTCAAAATATGAGACAAGGGTATGCGTAACTTTTCGTAAGCTTTCAAAAACTGACATGAGATTTTTATTATGATCTGCTAAATTTCAACCAAATATAATTAAATCGTCCAAATAAATAATGCATTTTTCGTAATTCAGACCTGACATTGCAACTGTCATTAATCTACTAAATGCAAAAGGGCTTATTTTTAATCCCATAGGTAATTCTGTACAGCCGTTTTTGTTTTCAATTACTTTCTACAAATACACTCCGTATACAATTAAAGCTTAAAAGAAAAACATATTTCCTTAACAAAACAGAAAATATCCTCAAACATGTAAAAAAAGACAAACATTCCTATATTTAAACTCCCATATTTGCTTCGAGTCTAACAAAATAATACTTCGCTAACTCGGAAGAGAGAATTTTCGTTATTTTGACACACTTCGGTTAAAACAATAAAAAAGTTTCGACTTAATTACTTTACAAAACGTATATTTGACTTGTGCGAGTTTTCTAGGAAACTCGTTCAGTATTATTTATTTAAGATTATTTGTTCTGCTGTATGAAGTTAAATTGAATCAAACAGCGTATGTTTGTGTACTCACATATGCTACCTATAAGTCATACAATTGAGAATAACTTGAGGTATGAAGAACCGGGTGTAAAGTTCTTCATCCCCCATAGAAAAGGTAGAATCCTCCGACCAGACGGGTTTTATGTCTGGTGGGCTACTGCCCGACAGTTGTCAAGTTCTGCTATATATAGTCTTAAGTCGCGGATAATTTCAACTGCGCGATATAGGACTTGTTTAGTTCATAATCTGGCGTTCATAGATGGCGCTGTAATACTTTTTGGTCTATGTTGCTGTAGTACTTTTTGTAGCGCTGCTACATAGCCAGTGGATTTTAATAGAGAATAAATTGGAGCAAGGAAATACCGGCGCCATCAAAGAAACAAACACAGCAAAGCAAAGAAACATCATACATTTTATAATTGACGCCTCCTGCGACACTATTGATTGATCTATCGTATATGCCTTCAGATACTAAAGATTTTACCATGTACGCCACCATAATCATTTATGTAGTTATGTACACGTAATTGATTTGTCAAACTGCTTCAACTTTAAAACATTAATAATTGACTCAACAAAAACCAATCAACAAAAAGTTTTTTCTATCGATAAATCAATCCCATCACTAATAATCGGAATTGTGTAATCCGAACCGCTAGGTTAGGCCAATCGCCTATGACGTATGAATGTATAATGTTTGTCACACGCCCTCAGTAATTCTACCGGCCACGTTTATCAACGCAATCAATTTAGGCACAGCACTTATTCAAATTCCAATCGAATTTATCACTTTTTTCATCGTGTAAAAGCAATAAAAAAATATCGATTTCCCATCACTAGACGGCTAATCGATTTGTAATTTAATTTGTCACGTCACTAGCTTAGGGCTGGGATCACTTTGAATTAATATTTTTCGCATCACTAATTCGTTTTGCTAATTGAATATTGTGTAATATAAATTGCAGTTTAATTCATTTTACTTTGATGTACGAGTACCTGCATTATTTAAAATGAAAGCGATTTGAGTGTTCAGATTTTTATAGTTCAGTCTATTATTGGCTTACTTCTAGAAGCCGGTTGTAGGTCATGTCATGTTGCAAAGAGTAAAAATGATGACAAACGAATGACAATTGACAGGTCTTATCATTAAGTGATGATTTTTGATGTTTCGAATTTCTATACTGCATGAAATTAAATAAAAAGGAATCAATTTAATAAAAAGGAATCAATTTTTCAGTGATCCATCAGATCAGTCTTACCACAATTAACAGAGAGCAGATGGATACAGAATTTTACCTGGAGCGACTGACTATTTGACTTGAACCACTTCATCATATGGATAGACTCGTTAAAATACCTTCCAAAAGTGCCGATACTTAAATCTACGTCAGACGCACTCTGGACAGTGAGCCGCGCTACCACTGCCATCTTACTGACTAGCTTAAGGTACAACACTCCCAAAGCGACCGTACTGCGAGGCAAAGCAGCCTAATCGCTGTCGCTGACTTGTCTCAAAAACAAAATCAAAATATTTTATTTTACATAGGCCTACATGGACACTTATAAAACGTCGACAAAAAGGTGCACGGTTCGGGTTGGTCGTTTCCTATGGAGAAGAACCGGCAAGAAACTCCATGGTTACTCTTTTAAAATGATTTGATTTTGCAATATTATCATATTCCAGCATTAGTACTTAAGTAAAAAGGGGACAGCATAGGCCCGACAATAAGTCGTTGCTTACTACACAAAAAACGGAAACAAGATAAGAGGTTAACAAAGTTTAACACAACTCTAGGAATCTACTAGGCCTGCACTGTATCTTTTTTTTTTTTTTTTTTGGAGGGTGGGAAATCATCAAATGACTCCTCCCGCTTTGGGCGGAGCGGAAGGGAGTGTCAGACTCTTACTGACTAAAAACCACCCATGTTCCTTCATTGGCCCTTTATGTTCCAGGGCCGCGGTATCTCTTTCGAACAGTCCCGCAGCCCTGGCAGGCACCGCGGCCCTTGCGGGCCCCTCCTGTTTGCTGACAACTCTTTGAGGCGCGCGTGGAACACGAACGCGCCGTCAACACGGCCTGCCCGTCGTCATACGACGGACGGACGGCGAGCTAGCCCATTACTCACCGTCCACAGGCCCGCGCCTACGGTGGCCGAGAGCCATCACGGCGTGGCCCCCGACGCCCGGTGCTTCTCCCGCGGCGGCTGGGACGTGAGGAGGTTCTCTCCCTCTCACGTTCCGCCGCCTCCTTCGCTAGCATGACTGCTTCGCAGAAGGAGGCGACGGCTTCCCATTCCCTCTCGCCCCGGACCATGGCTTGAACCAGGGCCGGACGCGAGAGGTCGCCGCAGCCAATCGCCGCTACGAGGACACGGCGGTGCTCCTCCCAAGCGGAGCAGACCTCGACGGTGTGCTCCACCGTGTCCTCCGGTCGATCCTCACAATAGTAGCACCCGGGCGTTTCCTCCCGCCCGATTCGGTGCAGGTACCTCCCGAAACATCCATGTCCGGTGAGGACCTGCGTCAGGCGGAAGGTGAGGGCGCCGTGGCGCCTCTCAAGCCACTCCTCAAAGAGGGGACTTATCGCCACTATCGTGGCGTGCCCTACTGTATCTCTACTTATGAACACGGCGACAGGCGTCAATGTCACCATCTCATTTTCCTGCCCAGTACCCAATTTATTTGGGGTCAGCGCAGCATGTCTTCATCTTCCATATCAGCAGTGACCTCCTTACTAGCTATATCATCCCTCACGTCCATGCATCGTGTCTTTGGTAAGTAAGTAATTTTTATTTTGCAAATATGGGTACAGTACATGGTGATACACAGATAGGTAGGTTCAGCCATATTTTGGTCTACCTCTACTCTTATAGCCATCCACATTCATACTCAAAACGTTCCTTACGACATTTTCCTCGTTTCTCCGCATTCATTTTAATCGATTACTACTCAACTTTGTCGCCATCTTTGTTAGTTGTTTTAAGAAAGAAATATAGAAGAAACTCTTCCCATATAATTTGATAGAAGATTGATAGTAAGACTTAAGTGGTAACTCAATCTCATACCACTTGCACAACACACTTATTATGGAATAGGAAAAAAAAGCGTGAACGTAAATAAATAAGTAGCGGTTTCAACTTTCAATGTTGTCACATGGTCCCCTAATTTTTTAGTCTGGTAACCCTATCCTCGCATTGTGAACCATTACAAGATTGGAATGGGGTTGCCAGCAATATATCATGCGCAATTATATTTACAATAAACATTATTTTTAATTCGTTTTGTCGGTTTTTGTAAGGGGTTCAATTTAAATTGTGAAAAGTAATTGGTAATGATGTATTCAGGGTATCTTTTGTCAAAAGTCATTTGAATGTGTACTTCGTGGTGAAAAACTGTAAATGAATGCCATAAAATAATAGAGGTCATTTTTAGAAAAAAAAAACTTATGTGTTCGAACGGTGGTCGGTGTCTCGTTGTGAATCCGCGATGATCTACTTTAAAAACAAATGAGTTCACTTTCGAGTTGAGTGCGCTCACTTGAGGGACGTTCCAAACGATCTCTAGAGAATAGGATGCACTTAGAGCAAACTGAAACGAGTGTTTGAAAAACTGCTCAACCGTAAACTAAACTGAATTTTACAGGAGACTACCTACTGCAGTCTGACAACCAGTCTTAGCAAGGGGTATCATATTACCCAGTACTAACTGGGTTGTGCAGGTCAGATAGGCGATCCATGTAAAATACTGGCGTTCAGCTGAATCCGGTAAGACTGGAAACCGACCCCGACATAGTTGTGAAATTGCTAGGCAGACTGATGATGACTACCTACTGCATTTTAGTTACTCTAGAAGTAGTATAATATAGTATAAAGGGCTGATGTCCGCAACTCCACGTCAAAGCGCGTATTCTGCGTGCGGAACTCTAGAAGTAATAATTTATTACTAAAGATTAATTATCTAATTGGTTTGTGACTAAACCATTAATACCTTAGAAACTAGCACAAAGTTATATTGTGTCCGATGAGTCAACGTAACAGTCACAACAGTGAAGATACAGTCTCACGAGATGAATCATTTCGTCTCATAAAATGTTGTAGAACTGGTTGGGAAAAGATTTGTATGTCATTTAGAAGAGGTGGTTGTTAAGTTTAAGTTACCGACGTTATGGCACGTTTATAAGGATAAAGTTTGATAAAAGGTCTCATTAAAATAGATGGACAAATTTTAACACAGCGTTCAGTACGTCTAACCAAAGATATCCAAGCAAAAAAAAACACTGATTATAGTGATTTTCATCATCATCTGCCTAGCCTTTTTCCCAACTATGTTGGGGTCGGCTTCCAGTCTAACCGGATGCAGCTGAATACCAGTATTTTACATGGAGCGACTGCCTGTCGGACCTCCACAACCCAGTTAGTGCTAGGTAATACGATACCCCTTGGTAAGACTGGTTGTCAGACTTTCGGGCCACTGACTACCTGTAACGACTGTCAAAGATCTACAAATGACAGCCGGGACCAACGGCTTAACGTGCTTTCCGAGGCACGGAGGAAACTCGGTATGTAATGGGTGGTCACCCATCCACGGACCAACCTAGGTAAGCACGGCTTAACCTAAAGATCGATCCGAGCGGCTGTTCTTATTTAGCCACGAGCTCCTCTAATTTAACTTAAAATAATAAATTGTTCAAAACAAAATCACTTTAATGAGTGTTTTTTTTTGCTTGGATATCTTTGGTTAGACGTACTGAACGCTGTGTTAGTCCATCTATTTTAATGGGACCTTATATATTTAGGTGACTAACAATACTAACATTGGCAGTGCTGCAATGTATCGGGAAGATGTTAATAAACTATCAAATCCTGCAAATTCTATCATCGTCTTTAATTCGTTACTAAGAGTCGATCTACAAGGTGTTTTAATTATTGAAAACCTGAAAAGAATTTTCATTGGGTCATTAATCATTATGAACAACTTTTACTGGGACTATAATCAGTTGTTCTCTATATTTTGTCGAGATGTGCGAATGGAAAACCTATTAATATTATAATTGCGAAAGTTTGCGAAGGATTTATGGATGTCTGGATGTTTGTTACTCTTTCACGCAAAAACTACTGACCGGATTTGGACGAAATTTGGCACACATATAGTTTATAGCTCGGAGTAACACACAGGATACTTTTTATCCCGGTAGTACGATCCCGTGGGACAATTACAGAAATTCACGCGGGCGAAGCCGCGGGCATGAGTTAGTACATAATAATATGTATATTGTATAAGGAATAGTTGTTCTGTTTTTTGGATTTCAGTGTTGGTCGTTCAAGATTGAAATGAAGTCAACAACAGAGCTGTTCAGGAAACTAAGCAATGGACCTCCAAGATTTAAGTTTTATATACAAGAAGAACAAAGGTAGTTCCTTATAATTATTGCCTTTGATTAAGTTCGATTTAGGTACGCATTCTTTCGCAATTTCATTATAATTAGGACCTATTCAGAGTTCGAGTGAATCGGTTTCTTCTAGGCAAGCGTGCTCCACACTAGGCCGCATCATCGCTTCATATCAGGCGAGTTGCGGCCAAACGCAAGCCTATTCAGTATTTTAAAAAAATATCCAACATTCCTCACCACCGCCAACATCACATTTCAACTAAACCATAATATTCTTCCCATAAACCATAGGAATAAACGCCATTGTTTATTTTTATCCCCTACACATCGCATACTTCGTTGAACAGCTATGTCTGACCATAAAGGTTGTCATTCTTTTATGCGATCACCCGAACTTTAATATTTTCTTGTGCTTTACTTTTATGCATCGTTCGCGAATACAAAGACTTTTTATTATGAGTCTTAACGTTCTTTTTACTCGTAAAATTTTGTTTAGGGCTCGTACATACTGAGCAGGAAAATACTCGAGCATGCTCGACAATGTCCATTGCTGTCAAGTTTGGAGTGAAAATCATCTAACATTACGTTTGTGATCCCCTCAATGAGTATAAGAATAGGCAGATGTGTACCTACGGAACACTTACATTTAGCTTATATTTAAGTTCCATGTAATATGGAGCGAGCTTATTGCCATCAACTGGACACGCACCCAGATTCCGGGCTGCTAAGAAGAAATTGCTGATATAAAAATACAATAGAACTGTGTAACTTGTGTTTCTACCCTGACCCGTTACTTGAGACTGGACAATTAGCAATGCATGACTACTTTTGTTAGCTTTGGTCACACCTGTTAAAACAAATGTATGTGTTCGTGAATAAATAAAATAAATAAATATAACACAGTATTAGGAATCGAACTCAAAACCTTATGCTCAGAAGTAGCGTATGCGTCCACTAGACCAGCGACGCAGTTAACGAAAACCACCTTTGGCTCATTATTTTGAGCTCTGTCTAATTTGTCATTTAGTTGAAATCATCTTTTAGTAACTTGGACAAGCCAATATAAAACGGCTCCAGTATTTTGTAGCTCCATCTGAACGTACCCTTAGATGGGTTACCTACATCATGTCATCGGTGTATCGTCCTGTCATAATAAGGAATTCAAAATGAGTTTCTTCAATGCTCTTTGAGTGAATTTATGACCAAATTTTGCTTGAATGGACAGTGGAAACATGACACAGTTCACAGCGGGCTCATTTCCGTATGTACAGACAAATAATCGATTACAGTACAGTAAAGCCAACAGGTTAAATATTTGAAATGATACGTTTCTGGTTGTATCTTTTTTAAATGAAGTGTTTTACTAACTTTTATTTCACTGAACTGAAATTGGTGGTTGAAAGCTCTTCAGGAATGATTGGTAAAAAAACTACTAAAATACGTAACTAAACGTATAATGTGTGGATGTCAAAAGATCCATTACTAAGTCAAAATCTACACATGTGTGCAACAAAGTCAAGATTGCATCTTACGCAATAGCCTTATATCGGCACGAAGCACGAACATCAAGACACAAGCTCATTTGTGCTTACTTAATTAGAAACGTGTAAAAGTCCGATACTCGATAATCCTTGAACTGTACGGATACGCGCGTGTAATGTAAGGTTTTACCCACACATGTATTATAAGTATTTGTAAGGTTTTATACACGTGTAAACTTTGTAAAGCTTTTAAGTGCTAACCGTTAATTGTTTTAATTATTAACAAATACAGTATTGATTGTTCGAGTATCTATACGGGTTTCGCAATTAAATTTTCGATCATGTTAATAAACATGTGTTTTTGGAATAGGTACTTTAAAACTAGTACGTTAAGTTCAGTTTGCGCTACAACTTTAAAATTTTACAACTTTTTCAATAGTACTCATCATTCTGAAACAAACTTAATTTACACTAGTAAGGATTTAGCATTGTTTAAGTGGAACTAACACCATTTGGAAGCAAGGATTGGTTTTAGATTTTAGTCTGAAAGCGGTGTAAGGTATTTTTGATATTTTTTTTACTAAACTCGTGTAGATCTGTTAATTGAGCTAGCTTAAATAGGCTTGTGCTAAAGTACCAAACCTCGATAGTCGTTTTAGAATCAGTAGAAGCAGTACACAAGTGACGAAAGTGGAAGTATTTCGTATGTCTTCAAAGACTTAATAATGACACTTTGTCTGTGCCCCCAGATTCTAAACCTCAGAAGTGATTATCAATCTTTTCTTTACTAATGCATGAAACGAATGTAACAACAAACATTACTCACGCTGCGCGTAAAACAAACCTAACCCTAACAGTGAATTAAAAGCACTAATAACAGTTTATGAGGCGACGGATAACACTCATTAACACGCGCATTCTGTATTATTTGTACTATCTACTTATGTACTTGTGGAGATCACTACAGAGATGAAACGAGAAGGTTCACACTGTATCTACGTACAGTCAAGTTAAAGTAATTCCTTATGCAAACATTTTTATACAATGGACAAGAATTAGAACGAAGTAAGAACCGTCAAAGAAATCAAAGCTAAAAATTCAAACTTTTCACAGTTCCAACTTCAAGTAATTACTAAACTACAGAATAAAAATCGTATCGTAAGTCATTACTTTTAGTCAAGTAATCAGTTAGACTTGTTCTTAGATAGTAAGTACTATTCTGTGAAGTTCACTAGTTCACCTCACTCAAGTGAGCGCACACAATTCGAAAGCAAACTCATTTGTTTTTAAAGTAAATCATCGCGGGTTAACAACGTGAAATCACATAACATAATTACTGGGTATCACAATATTATCCTTAAACAAGACTGGTAGCGACTCTTTTTAAGGTGGAGGCTGTATACGTGCCACCAATAAAATTATTTTTTTATACAGATATATCACAACTTTAGTATGAACAGTGGCACATATACTGCTATCAAATTTTCCACATATTTTCCAGCGATTAAAAAAAAATGGGTTACAAAAAAAATCTTATGAAAATATCCTTATTACAGACATAAATTTCGTTTTCCTATTACTTCCGGTTTTCTCTGCCTTATAAAAGGTCATCAGACTAACAAAGTCCTCCATACCAAAGTTCTGGCTTCTAACTTACATCTCTCTTTTCTACAGAAAGAAAGCAAGGAGTGAGCCTTCTGCATTTCCTCCTAAGTCAATGCTTTGTATAGCTATGTAGACCTTTATAAAAGAGTTGCTAAAACGTACTTAAACACATCCGTCTTACTCATCTGTTAGATCAACGGTATTGTGTGTTTTATATTCACCTAATGGAAGCTATATTTGTGTTTGTTGAGGCTAAAAATAGCCATCTTTACTCGCGTGGGTGTTACATGGGACCTCATTGATTAGTGGAGACTCGTTCCTGCTTCGTACGGTTTTGAAGACTTGACAAAACGTGGAGATTTCTTTATTATAGTCAGTTTTAATTACGATGTATGTTAAACATTAATTTCCGGAGTCATTTCCTCGGCGTGTCAGCATGAGCTGAAAGCTACCGTCATTCGTGAGATTCGCTGCAGAGTTGTGACAATATTCTGACGAAAACTGTTTAATTTAATAAGGTTTTCTTAACACAAATAACTCAGATTTACAAGTTAACATAAAACCACAACGGAATCAATGACCTGTAGATTAGTTACTTAATACTCTTGGTTGAAGCAAGAATTAGGGGCTACTTTCATGTCCGATTACTAATCCTTCCTGACATGCTGGTAATGCGTGCGGTCGATTTAGAAATAGACGTAGAATAAAAGGAATAATGTTGTAGTGGGCTTTTGGCTAAATGCCTAACACCCTGCGAGGTAACAGCATCGAGCATTCTTCTTCATAGAGATGTAGATCTCTATGAAGAATCCTGCTTAGAGCTTTGAAATGGGCAGTTAACAGTTCTTTCACAGTTGTTATGCCTTGTGGCTGGACTGTTGCTTCTTCTTCTTCTGGCCTTATCCCATCTTTATTTGGGGTGGGCTCCTATTCATTCTTTTCAAAGATGTCTTTTCTGGGACGTCATTGGGTAAATATAGCTATGTACTAAGTCTTTCTCAACTACAGACATGTAAGTCGGGGTCTTGACTGCGTTGTAGCTTAATTTATTTATTTTCAACTACTCAAAAGTGCATGTATATTCTATTTATAATAATTGCTTTGAGTTTGAGCCCATTTTACCGACTTAAAATGAAACAGGAGCTTCTGATTTCATTAAACCTAAGACTTTAGCGCTAAAGTTGAAAATCTATTAAAGAAATTTGATAGATTTTAGTAGCTTGATGTGCTGGCGTCTGTACCTACATTTCATTAAGCCTATAAGCCCCTTCTAAAGGCTATTTTAATGCACCCCAAATTTCCAAAAAAACAACGAAAAGTAATTTTTTTGAACTCCAAAACAGTTCTAACTTAAACCTCATCTTCGAAGGTACTCCCTGCGAACTACCTCTAATCACAGGTCCCTCAGGGAGGGAGGTAGGGAGGTCTTAAGTCCACAATCACTTAGCGCAACTCAATGGTATATCGCTTACCATGATCATCAAAATGTTATTTGCATGTCTAATTTGATACCAGGATTTAGTCTTCGGATAACTTTGGGATACAAGGGCCAATATTTTGGGAGGGACCGCGTTACTAACACGTGTATTTTGTTTTTAATAAAAGGATATTGTTTTTAAAAGCAGTAGGTACCTATACTTTTACAATGGTTTCATTTATCTACCTCATGTAATCCTATTAGTTGTAATAATTTTGCCCGGAAAAATACTCGTAATATTACTTTACATGTATAGGTCACTAATACGAGTAGCTTGTATTTTAGTACAACCGCTTAGAAAGAATCCCTCTCAAATTTTACAGTTGTTACGTCGATAATTGTGTGAAAATGTGGCGTCTACAACAATATAGATTGTCTCGTTTGTCTAGTGGTAGCAATCGCAACTGCTTAACAAGAGGTCCTGGGTTCGATTCCCGAATTGTTATTGGGTTTTTCTATCAGGAATTTCTCAGTAGCAGCCACGGAGTCTGGATTTGTGCCTGGTTGATGGCAAATAGGGTCGCCCCCTTTAACATGGGACTTAAAACATAACTGGCGAATTCCTATAATTTCGTCCAATTACCAAAAAAATCTCTACTGAAATCTACTCTCAATTACTTATGAATGCCCCAAATATAATATCCCAACTGATCTTTACGTGCCTGTCGTCTACATTCATCCCTATGTTTCCAACCTAAAGAGCAAACTTAGAACTCAGAGCCGCTAAACTTAGACTCAAGTTAATTCCCCACTCTATGATATGACTGACTACCAGGAATACAAGGAAATTGCTTGAATTACTAATTGATGTTATTTTGCCTTAAACATAATTGGATTGTTTGACGTCACAGACTTGAGGTTCGAAGTGATCTTTACAGAAAAAGCACACTGCCAGCGAAGTTCCAAATGGTATATTACACACAAGCTGTGCCCCGTGGTTTTACCTGCTGTTTCTCTTTTTTCTCGGTTCCTAAGGTCTCAGCGTTGCGATGTTTATTTATTACTTTTAGTTCCTACAGCATGAATTGAATTAACTAATCCTGTCTTCTCACAGAACCACAAACATTCTAAAATTATCTTCTTCCATTCATCAGCAAACAAGTCCAATCCAGAGTTGGTCTCCACGAGCGCTGTGATCATCGTCAGTATACGGATTTTAAATAGGTAGCCTAAAACTTTCTTCAAGAATTGAGGTTTCCTCAAAAAGAATTTTCAAATTCGACTTGTTGTTCAGGAGATTGGCGCGAAATAAACAAACCCTTCAGATTTTCATCCTCGATTTAGGTATAAGTGTACTTATAACAGAGTGAATATCGTAGAATAGATTAATACCTTTGTCTTCAATTATTATGTAGTGGAGTTTGGAACTTACCTGAAAAGACAAAAAACATATGATTAGTGGATTTTCATAATTACTTACCGTGTTACTATAGCTACATCAATTTCATCCAATATACCGTTAGTTTCTTTGGTTCAAAATTAAAAGACATAGAACTTCAGTAATTTCAAAATATGTGCATATTTTAATCTACATAAACAAAAAATAATAATTTGGACTTTCTTCAGGAATTGAAGCGATCAGCTGATCAATAATTCAATATGTATGGTAAAACAAAAAAGAAGTTATGAATTACCCAGTCATAGAATAAACGTTGTTCACTATCATGGTCTGAGTCACCACACAAGAGCATCACGCCTGTAATCCCCGAAGAGTTAGGCAGAGGTGTACCTAATAGTACACCCACAACTCGCCAGTTATGTTTAAGTCCGATGTAATAGAAGAAGAGGAAAGGACAAGAGGTTGTGCATTTATTATGTTACACCTTTTATAATTATGTATCCTAAGTATTGATGTAACGTCGAAACGTTAACAAGAAGAACTCAGCCTATCGTAGTCCACAACTGGACATATGCCTCTCCCAGGCTATGCTACAAAACCCGGCAAGTCAGATAATTTGCAAAAAAAAACACAACAACAAACTCTTTTTAATTGTTTTCAGTCTAACCGTAAAAAAACCCATCAACTATTCAATGTATTTAGCTCGTAAAGTGACAAGTGTTTTTCGCCGAACCACACCGGCCGTCGCGTGTCCACTGCATTTAAGCGTCGTATCTCCCTGTTTTAAAATTTCAGTCAACTTAGGGCTTCCCCAGTGGTTGAAGTTAACGCCTCGTACACGACCTCTGACGATGCCACTTGCAACAAGCGACATGCGTGTATTGAGCATGTTTTACTAGTTTCCTTCGAAAGAACATCATCGCCGTCCTTCCTGTAAGTCTCGTGGCATGCTCAGAGTCTAACCAACTTTCATTTGTTTTCTGGGCAGTCGCTGATACACAAAGCGTGTCGCTTGAGCGGGTAGCTAAGCGGTTAGGGCTTCCTTAGCGGTTGAGGGTATCGTCGTCCCGTACCTATACGACCTCAGTCGATGCCACGTAAGTACAACTCGAGATGCGTCAAGCGACACCGGTTGATGTACATTACTTGTTGCATTCGTGAGAGCACCGTCCTCGTCGCTCAGCAATCAAGCTCTAAGCGACTTTTATTTGGACGTGTGTCGCTTGAGCGTGTATCTCGTGGCCAAGCGGTTAGGGCTTCCCCAGCGGTTGAGGTTAACTCCATTACCCCGGGTCATTGCGTCGCCGCGGAAATATGTATTAGCATGCACTGATTACTGGTGGCGCTGCTTTTAATATTCTCGAGACATTTTCGTGGCCTAGAAGCCTGGATTTTATTTTGATGTTGGTTCTAGAGTGACCTCTCTGATGGAGTTAGTTCTTCTGCTATGATATCGGCTTAAACTGTAATAATGTACAAAAATGTATACGACTGACATTAGCTACCAAAAAGCCTTTGAAAAGCGTTGTGGATATACGAAACATTTTAAAAACGATTGACATTTGTCTAAGCCGTCTATTTGATAACCCCCAAAAACTGCACCAAATGGTTATATCACAACGTTACTAACCATAGAGAAAGTGTTACAGATATCTTTACTACTGTACTTTTACAACCATCCAAATCACCAATACTAGTTTCATTTTCACACTCTTCTTATCCACGTACCCTCCACAAAACCAGGCTATTTCCCAGCAACCCTTTAAGAACGACACAACAAAACTACATTATTATTGCGAACTTCACGACCGTTCGAAGTTCGGTAGCACAAGTTTTTTGCGCGACAGAGATGTATGTGCGAACTTCGGATAGGCCTGCGTGTATGTTTATATGTAGGAGTACGTTACGTGGGTAGGGACGGCCGGCGTTTTGACTTTGGCACTGCAGGGGTGCTAAAGAAAATCAGTGCGTGTTTCGAAGAGCAAAAAATAAACAATGAATGGGGTGAAACAGTCATAGATTGCACCCTACTGTAGAAACTGAGCAGATGATGATGCAACGGATTGGGGTAATCACAACCGTGTTTTAAGCAGATAAGAAGTGATGTCTGAACAATTTAGGTTATTGATTAATAAGTTTTGTAGGTTTTGGTGTTAAGTTTTAAGAACAAACTTGCAGAAGGACAGCAATCAGCCCAGCCTTTTCCCAACTTCGTTGAAGTTGGCTTACAGTCTAACATGCAGTTTAATACCTGATTTACATAGATCAACTCTGCAACTCACTTACTTAAGATCTATAACCCTACTTTCTGTGCAAAAAAAAAAAACCTACTCTATTCTAACATGATACCCCTTGGTAAGACTACTCCTCTGACTCTGACTTTCAGCCTTCAGACTGCCTGTAACGGCTGTCAAAAATCTACAAATATCAACAGCCTTTAATAAAATAAAATAAAACTATCTTTACCAGTTATCCCGCAAGTAAAGTCTCATTCCGTTGCCATTTGTCAAGGTAGAATAGGCACTAAGTCTGCCCAGGGATCCTACGCAGATCATAAAACAGCCGTAGACCGTAACCCAGGACGTCCATATGCCTTCAAAGATGTTTAGTAAGACATCAATATTGTACAGGGAACACGTTCGGGTAATGAAATAACTTATGTACTGTACCGATCTCTTTTGTGTTAGGGTTGCTGTCTACAGGACTAGAAAAAAGGTCAGCTAAGTAAGGTTAGTAGAGGAAAAGGGCATGAACGCAGTAATCAGAGCTCCTAGGCAAATGTCAATCGGTTTCAAGCGTATAGAATTTCTATTACGACATCAAACGCCAGGATTGACATGAGGATCTCGTCCTCAGCGGACCAATTTCGATCAGTGTAAAGTCGTTACCGCTGTCAATGGGACCTCGGATGACTAATAATGTCTTGGACAAAAGCATGTTAGCAAATCTAGGTTTCTATAGTGAATTACCAGATTTGCACTTGCCCTTACAAAACCACGACCTGAGGAGTCATGGGAAACCACTTAGTGCGAGAAGCACAGTCAGTCGATGTGGCGACGCTTGTATCCGTGGACTCTTTCGGCTGAATGATGATGATGAAGTTTATATGTCACAGGATAATTAGGACCGGATAATTGGAAAACAAGAAAGCTATGAACTAATATCGCAAAAATCGATTCTTGCAAAGCTTGGAACAGCTGATGGTTTTTAATAACCGATGAAAAATTTATATGTAGGGGGGGCTCAGAATGAAGTACTGAATACGTGGTAACCGTTTTCGTGTCGGTGTCCTTTCCAACCCGTATCAAAATTCTTGTTTTCTTAAACCTCCATTTCAGTTCATTATCAACCCTACCGTAGTGCGGTGTTCCAGACACAAGTTTATTTATTTTGACATGCCGTTATAAACGTGATGCGTGCCGGCTGAATATATTACCTGAGACCGGGACGACTGGGTAGTAGCTAGCGAAGATCTACCTACGTTTGTACCCGTGTAGATACATAAGTAGGGCTTACATCTAACTAATGTTTAAGACGCTGCTGGGTTGTTTAGACATGGATAAGAAATAATACTTTTCTTGAAGCTAATCTAGGAGTAAACTTCGTACTGAAACGAGGCTAGAAACGTGATTTTGTTTCTTTGAAGACGTATTGTTGTGCACCAGCTGTGGTTAGTTTAACTAATGGTACAGGGTACAATCCTTGTTAACCGTATCATAATGAAATAAATGCAGATACACTCCAAAAAATAGGGATCCTCAGTCTGTCGTCCCATCTGCAAACCTGTCCGTGACAACCTCCACTTAACGTTGCTGATCGATAATTATGCATGCTTTTTAGGTCGCCATGGAGCTCTAAGACCAAGATTTATAAAAGTCATATAATACAAACGATGGCTAAGTGTTATTCCTCCCACAGGTATCAAACTAAAAGAGCCAGACAGAGACGGTATCTTAAAAGGTAAAATTAGACTTCGGTATTAGGTTCTTAAGTTAGCCTATATATAGTACTATAAGTTTACTGAGAAAAACAACATACAATGTTTGAATCACTCTCCTAAGGAACTGTTTACTACGAATTTATCGTCTAAACTAGTCGAGTACAGGGTTCGATTCCCGAGCACTTAAGTAATGTAAACACTGACCGTTTACTTTCTGTTATTATAAACAGTTTTATTTAAACACATCCGTTTTAGATTGTTTAGGAATGCTTCAAGTGAGAGTTGGTTCAAAGAAGTTTTATATGAAAGGATAAGGTTTCTTTCGGCCCATCTGATGGTGAGTGGTCATACACACGTGCCAAGCGTCCACTTCTTTGAATGTCGATGACAATCTAAATTGAGGTAGATTGGGTAGGGAAACACTTTCTGGCCACAGCTTGAGTCTTTCTTTAGAGCGTTCGCCAGTGAGCGGAGACACGCATTTTAAAAAACTGTTAAGGCTTTTCAGGCTAACTAGATACACAATTTGGCATGTCTCATGTGCCTTCAGCTTACCTATAAAGTTCCCACTGCTGGGATATAAGCCTTCTTTTTGTGAAACGGCTGGATTGTAAACCTCCAGGTGCTAGTGTTGGTTGGTGGATTCTACTAGCCTAGCACCCATCAGCTTGTGAACGAGCAAGGTTGCTGGGTGCCTAAACATGTTCTCCATGGTATCGATTCTTAAATGTATGTCCGGCACTCTCTAGGTGGTCAACCGGCCTTTTTTTGTTTTCGGGGGGAACCTTCAATAAGTGACCGGTCTTTGGAGATAAGATCGGGGAGTGTGGGATTTTTAACTCACTAAAACCACCCCGATGGTCACAATAAGCGCATGAGAGGAGGTACTGTTGCCTCTTAAAATTCCTGTCCGGATCCCCATCTGTGCAACGCCTCTTTTGGCACTGGGGCGACTATACAGAGGTCTCCCCCAGCCGAAATACCACTTTATCGACTGCCCACTTTTTTCGTCACCAGACCAAATGGGCTGACTGTACTTTTTCGAACGAGACTAAACATACTTTGAAAACGATACGATACTTTACCGTTACTATATATCAAGATAATCAATGAGTATCGTATCGCATTACAAATGGTGACTATGCAACTGATTATTATGCGCTGGAGTGAAATAGGCTATGACGTCATTTCCTTTCTAGCGAATATCGGGAACGTTAGTCAAAATTAAACAAAGTAAAATGTACCTTCGCAAAGTCACAAGTTACAGCAGAAGATCTTTGCAAAATCTCGAGCAGAAGAAACTGTTCCGATGACATGGAATGTCTCATGCAGGTTAGATCCTCACATCAGGCGGTGTGCATACATAATATAATGTAATATCTACAAGTAAAATCTCAGAAGAACCTCGGAGTCAGCATTTACCATTTAATGGGAATAGGCTCGTGTACAATAAAATGCTTGCAGAGTTTTAGCAGTTGACAGTATTTCCAATATAGGTTTTAAATATAACACACGAGCAAAAGTAACATGTCACCGAGAGAAAAGAAATTCTAATCTACTTAAAAGTTACCAGAACATAAAAACTAATCCTAAACATATAAATGTTGCCATTGCAAACAAAACACTTATGTTTAATTTATTCTTAAACAGCTCGCACTTAATTACACGAAACTTTCGTTTTCTAATTATTTTGGGGAACATGGAAGCTTTTTCCATAAGTTCAGCATTAACTGATCTTACACTCCCGGGCTATCCCTTCGTCATTTAACCACATTGACTGCTCACCCCTCAAGAGAGCAAGACAACCCCGTGTCATGAAATAAAAATATACAGAAGGTGTGCTTTGGATACACGCCTCATACAGCGGGCCAGGCCACTCTGGCCCATTGCGGTTTGGTAGATGTTACATGGCTCCATATTAGTAAAATCAGACACACATAGACATGTTTGTACAGCAATCTAAAACAAATGAGTCTCGTGTACAAGTCGTACAGAACAGTAGCGAAGGGTAATTTTTTGTAAGATGTAAGCCGGAGTACATATCTTTAATTTGATTATTTATTATTTGTCTTTAAGAATACTGACTGTGCCATTTTTCAAAACTCATCCACTTTAATTATGTCATGGACTGTACACATTCTGTCCAGCTGAGAAACTGTCCACCTGAGAATCTGTCCATTTGCTCCGGAAGGGAAACGTGTTGTATGGAACCTTCGCCACTGGTACAGTACAGTATTTTATATGGAGCGGCCTATAACCTCCACAACCTAGTTACGTACGATACCTCTTGGTAAGACTGGACCTTCTGTACCTACCTATCTATTTCGTGCCCGGGTGCTCATCATACGCCTTCATTTAGTATTCTATGCGCAAATTTGATGAAAAAAATACAATCCTCTCTCACTGCTGTTTTGGTCGACTGTTCCTCGTGTTAGGATGTAGCGTCGATGAGAGGTGGTAGCGGAGAATCCTGTCTTTTGTTGAGCTAAGACCTAGAATTAGGTAGACCTGAGTAACAGACGCATATAACAGGCACAGGATTGCAGGCTTTTAATAACTGCAAGACAGAACTGGTCTTTGAGGCAATTCTGGAGGAACTCTGAGAAAGACCTCTATCTCAGTTCCCTGCTGGACATATTCCTGACTAGCATAAAGCAGAAGAAGGAAATGATTGTCGCTGATAAAAAGAACCTATGGAAGTTTCTAGTAATTGGGTCAGTTCTAGAGGCTACAGCTACAATATAAAATGAAACCTTTCTATTTTCAGGTTTTTTTTTAAATTTCCTTCACCCAGACATTCCGCCATTTTCTCAGAACTCGCACCGTATTTGCCGCTACCTCCGGAACGTTGTTCCTTGATAAAGTATGCTTACCATTTCATATTCATCTGGCGACATCTTTCCAAACGTCTGACTAAAATCAACATCGTTGTCTTCGTCATATTTTACATTTATTCAACTAATGCCATTTTGTTTCTAGTTTAATTAGCGTGTTATTTTAAGAAATGTGGATTTTAATTGTAGTTGCGGGGTAGTAAAAAGGCTCCTATCACAGAATATATAATAGTTGCTCCTACTCACATAGTGTAGGAGTGAGCATATTAATACGCTTTTTCAGCGCGTGTTGGCAATTTCAGTCTATTTTAGGGTTGTCAAACGTTCGGGATTTGAGCTGTGGGAATTATAAAACGTCCTGCATTTTGCAACAATGACAAAATAACAAACAGTTGATACTAAAATAAAATTATCTATACTTATATTATTATATATGTATAATAAATATTATAAAGCTGAAGAGTTTGTTTGCTTGAACGCGCCAATCTCAGGAACTGCTGGTTCGAATTGAAAAAATATTTTTGTGTTGGATACCTAGTCCATTTATCGAAGAAGGCTATAGGCTATACATTACGCTACGACCCTAGGAGCCGCGCAGCGTGTGACACCGCGGGGAACAGCTAGTGTTTGATAAAACAAAAGAAAAAAGTCCGGATAAACATATCTTCAAATGTACCTACGGAATTTTCTCCAGAAAACAAAATCATATAATTCTGGAAAACGTAGTCTATTTAGACTTTAACTTTACTTTAAGTATCTCATATCTTCTATATACCAGGGGGAGTCCATGTCTCCTACACAAAAAGACTTTTATCAACGTTATCATTGATGGAAAAGTCGACAATTGATCGACGTTTAAAACATTGCAAGTTTCTGTAGAAAAACTTGTTAACGGGAGTGCCACTATTCTAGGCACACTGGACTGACTAAAAAGGTCCGTATCACAAATGAAAAGAATACCTATTTATCAAGGATAATTTTTGCAAATTTTATTGGGCAATTTATCATGAACTTTGGTAACGTTTAGGCCGTTAGTAACAATTTTACAATTCACATCCCGTTATACTTGAAGCTCACATAGTCGGATAAAAACAAAGTTCCGAACCACCCAAATTAAAATATCCGCTTCAAACCAGCAAAGCATCCAGCTCGAACCGGTTCAAACTAGTTTTAGAAGCGCCATATTTGAAAAATTACCATTTCGCAGGCATCATGCAAGTTTAAAATCAATTATAGTCGACTACCGGCGCTCAACTTCGTGGGGAGATGAGCATTACACTTTATAATCCTTTGGGGGTCGGCAGATCGATAGCCTGACCTTCCCGACCTGAGGTAGCTCGGAATAGTGATAGCTTTAGTTAGGAGCAATATTATTTTGAACTTTGTAGCCAGTTCAATCGGTCTCGAGCCCGTGGCCCGTATTAATAAATTGTGGTACTATTCCATAAAGATCAATATTGGAAACCTCACTCAACTGAGCGCAAGCATTTCGATAGCGAACTCATTTGTTTTTAAAGTAAATCATCGCGGATTCACAACGAGACACCGTTCGAATTTCGAACGTGATGTTCAGAGTATCAGCACGGTCCATTCACAGATACTTTACTTTTTGACTTAGCATCACTGTTAAGTCACAGTGATCTTTATTCCGTTACAATAAGGTTGTTGTTGGATTGCTGAGGTAAAATAACTGTTCTAATTTTAACCATAAATCTAAAGAAATCATCATTCTCTTGCCCTTGTCCCAATTCATTTGGGGTTGGCGCAGCATGTCTTCTTCTTCCATACTTCTCTATTACTCGCCATCTCATCAGACACCTCTTTTCGTGCCATATCATTCTTCACACAGTCCATCCATCTTTTCTTTGGTCTTTATCTACTCTTATACCCATCCATAGTCATACTCAAAACTTTCCTCACGACATTTTGCACCGTAAGTCTAAAGAAATGTGATGACATAATGCCTGAAACATTAACGACATTGATATGAGCAACTATGTCACCAGGTGGTTGTTCCAAGAAATTAAGTCAAAAATGAATAATAACTGATAAGGGCACAGTAACAGTCACTCATAAAGTAAATATAGATTGCCTGAATGTGGTGCTTGTTTGTATATAGATAATAATTTATGCTCATGATGACATACACCGTTCGTGAATTGAGGCATTTCTAAGTACTGTAATTTTTAATGAAAAACTATAGCTATATAAATTGAATTGACTGCATCGTTGGTCTAGTAGTCGCAATCGCGACTGCTGAGCATGAGGTCCTGGGTTCGATTCCCGGGTTGGACAATTTGTTATTGGGTTTTGTCATCAAGAATTTCTCAGTAGTAGACACGGAGTCAGGATCTGTGCTCGGTTGATGGCAATAGGCTAGGTCGATTACAAGGGATTTAAACATTACTGACCAAATGCGGGTGTACGATAAGGTACACCTCTGCCGAACCCTTCAGGGATTACAGGCGTGATGTTATGTAAAAGAGAATGCTCATGGAAGTATGGAATCCCGTACCATGCTGCATCAAAATCAAACCTTGTTTTTTATAGACTACATTGATCGTATTAACTCCTACAAAACTTATTTTTGAAAAAAAAACCCGCGTTTCAGAGTTATTTTATAAAATCGAAACTAACCTAAAAAGTAGGTCTATTTTTTCGACGCTACCAACGACGTATTTTAACACACATACATTACATTATTGCTCTAAAAACAGCGTAATACACTAATATTAGTAAGAATTACGAGTTAAAGTAACATCCACAGTATGCTTGAATGAAACTCGATTTTATTTTAGACCTCTAAATTGCCAATAGTCAGTCAGTACAGTACAAATGTCAGATGCCACAGATAAGATAACTATAAACCATAGAGTATAGTAAGTGCTATAAACTAGTCGGGATTTAGGGATGTAATCGATAAATCAAAATCTTTAGGCTGAGAAAATCTATTTTGTTGCAAATAGCAATAAACCAAACTAAATCGATTTGGTGTACTGATCTTACTTAATTGTAATTAATTTTAGAGTCCGCTCGACAGACAAGGGTTTGTTCAATTGAAACGGAACGTCATTTATATTCAGTTGAAACGGAACGTCATATAAAGGGAGTAAAACAATATTCATACTTTTAAACTCGAAAAGTATATTTCCAGTTCAAAAATCAAATCCCCGACGCGTAATGCCGTAAAAAAATATGAAACTAATTACTATAATATTTTGGTTTTGAGGCGCGAGACTTTTTGGTACCAACTTTGGTCATTGTCCTTTGATCGGCGGTTTTCTGGGATTCGATTTAGAGTCGATAATTTCGCAACCGGCGTGTTAGACCAGATATAGGATATGGATGACAGGCCTAGTCTGGATATCGATCTCGCCTGGTGGAAGGCTCATCGCCTGGCATAAAGTCTGATAGAACAAGCGTGCCCAGAAGACGACTGGACGTACTTAAGATGGAAGGGAACTGGCAAGGAGTTCCAGTGCTAATTTGCCTGGATCTTTTTTGCGGAATTAACACTAAATATTTTGCACAACATGACATGTCATGGATTTCCGCAAAGTAACGCCCGAGTCTTTTCAAAAGGATTGACAAACAACAGCACTGGATAGACATAAGTGGAAAGAGGGAAGGGAGGCATTTGCCCTGCAGTGGGACTCAAAAGGCTGATAATAATAACGCCCGAGTCCATAACTTATGAGAACCTAACAATAGTAAAGCTTGCCGTAGCCTTATTATTAGAAAAACCGGCTAAGTGCGAGTGCGACTGGCGCATGAAGGGTTCCATACCATCGTAGTAGGGGGGGTTCTTAATTTATTCTTATTAGTTGTTGTTATAGCGACAACAGAAATACACATTCTGTGAAAATTTCAAATATGTACCTATTACGAATCATGAGATACAGTCCGCTGACAAGCAGACGGACGGACGGACAGCGGAGGCTTAGTAATAGGGTCCCGTTGGTTACCCATCGAGTAGGGAACCCTAAAAACCAAGTGTTTAACGATCTCTTTGAACAAAAACGTGAATAATTTTTATTCTAGAACAAGAATATAGTCTAAACTAAATTAACAACATTTAACTAAGTTAATCCCACTGAATTCCACAAAGAGAAGCCAACACAACAACACCGTAATGAAATCATTATAATATAATAATATAACTTACTTAATAATTATAATATCTTGAGTATACACGTGCCTACGAAATTATACATAAATTTTACTGAAAATAAATAGAAACTAGATGCCCGAGGTGGGCATTAAGGAAGATGGACGTCTAAGACATTTCATTCGTTGAAAATGAATCAGTTATTAGCTCAAGTATCGTAATCAGCCTATAAATGCTTTAGGAAGTTTTTTTGCAATTTGCAGGTTGGGATCGAATTGTGTAGAAACAAAACTGTAACGTAAAAAATACGGACTGCTACACCGTACGTAGCCTTTCTGCCTTAAGAGGTCCAAGCTTAATACAGGGTATAAGCAATGCCAAGGCGAAAGAACACTTACCATTTTTGAATATAAATAAATAATAATAATAAATGCAAGGGCCGATGCCTGCCAGGGCTGCGGGACTGTTCGAAAGAGATACCGCGGCCCTGGAACACAAAGGGCAAAGGAAGGAACATGGATGGGTTTTAGTCAGTAAAAGTCTGACATTCCCTTGCGCTCCGCCCAGAGCGGGAGGAGTCATTTGATGATTTCCCATCCCAAAGAAAAAAAAGGGTAGGTATAAGCAATACCTACGTACCTAAGTAGTGATTCTTACCATAAAACTGGACAACTGTACGGAATGTCATCTAGTACGGTCTGATCCACCACCTAAGATGTATTGCGCTTATTCTGTTGAACTCTGTAGAATCTGTATATCTTCCTGCCCTTGTCCCATTCTATTTGGGGTCGGCGCAACACGTTTTCTTCTTCCATTCTCTCCTGTAAGACGTGACAGCATTATTTACTCCTTTCTCTTTCATATCATTCCTCTCCCTCTCCATCCATCACTCTTTTAGTCACGTCTTGTATAATTGGGGTTCAAAGCCCGAATCTCAGCCCTAAGCTACCCCCCATTAATGTATTTCTCTAATCTTTCCCACGATTATCCCAAACTGACAGACACGAAGGGAAAATTTCGTTTGTAGTTTAGTTTGTGTACCAAAAATCATAGAATTTATCACCCCTAAGGTATGATTAACCCCTTCTATTTCACTAGACAACCCTTTCGTTACTTTGAAAGCACAAAGAGCTGTCAGTTACCCGACTGGCGGAGAAAAGTGATGTGTGCTTAAGATGTGTGTCTGTGTCTTGTTGGCGCGTTGATCTAGTGCACTGACGTTTTAAGTGAGATGGTTCGAGAATATTTTGATTAACCATTTCGCCTTTTTGGTACTCGAGCGCGTTGAGAGCGTTACTGTTGAACATGAGGGCCTGGGTTCGATTCCGAGATCAACAAATGTGCGTGCCCGGTTGATGGCAATAGGCTCGCTCTCTATTACATGAGACTTAATGCGGATGTACTGTTAGGTACACCTCTGCCTAACCTTTCGGTGAAATACGGGCGTGTTGTTATGTTGCGAAGACCAGATATAACTACAAACTCTGTATATACGGAAACTTGTACATAAACACACAAACTTGCCTTGTACAGTCACGAACACCAATATGTAAACACTTAACAATTTTTAAAAGTATTTTTCTCCTACTGTTCTGATTAAAATTTCATGTTGTTACGAACATAGTATTTAGAAACTCATATTTTTATGAAAAAGATCGTAACTCCAAATTACAATTGTAATTTCTCGCGAAAATTGCTTTTAAATTTAGGAAAGTGTAAACATAATGGTGCTCGTGTCTGTACTGTTGTAACTTGTAGCTATCAGTTAACATCGTGTTGTTAAGATATTAATAACAACATAATCTGTTCGTTAACTTCTCTGTTTGTGTTCACACATCGCGGCGCAGGATAACATACGGGTTAGTTGAACTATGCTTACCTGACGGTTAGAGAAACGGTGCCATTGGTCCCGACAGGTTAGGTCTGGCTAACTAAAAAAAATACCGAGTCTAAATATAGATGGTTAGCTAAAGAGGAACTTAGATTAGAGACCACGGACGGGGCGGAGGAATGTGGGAAGACAACCGACTAGGTGGACAGACCATCTGGCTGGAAGAAACTGGATAGCCATGACACAAAACCGACAAAAGAGGAGACATTTGGAACAGACGTACACTCAGCATTGGATGGCCAAAGGTTGAAGAAGAAGATTAAACAAAGAAACGATAGATAGATTGTGTAACAGATAATATGGCCAGATAAGAGGATCATCGAGATGACAGCTAAAAGAGATACAGAGAGTTTGACGGCACGGTTGGCGCAGTGGCTGAGCGATTGACTGCTGCGTTGCGTGTCTCGGGTTCGATCCCCGCACGGAACAAATATTTGTATGGCCTACATATAGTTGTTCCGGGTTGGCTGTTCGTATATGCGAGTTTAAATGTTTGTAAACGCACCCACGATACAGGAGAAATTTCTGGCGTGGGGCAACGTTTTTTTAAAAAAGAACAGAAAAGAAAGAAAGAAGATGTATGAAGATTTGCTGATGGAAAGTCAATGAATCCTAAAAAAATAATTCTTTTTTTATAAACAAAAAATGGTCACAATTTAAAAAATGAAGATTGTCCAAGTAAGACGAGAACACTCAACCATCAGAAACTGACATATCCGAATGCCTGCGAAAAAAAACAAACATTTGCGCATTTCCACCATCAAAACTCTACCAAAACACAATTATATACTTGTACTTATATTAGTTAGGCGTTAAACCCATTTTAAATAGTAAACAAGCAGGAACGAGGAGAGGGATCGTGACTCCAGCACCGCCTGCAGGCTTAAGAGCTCAGCAGTAAGGGATGCGCGCAAATACACAAGGATCTTGAAATAGTCAAGTGTACCCCTGTTTTGGCACGGACTTTCGCAGCTACGGTATTGGAGGCGTTATTGATCAAGAAGACTTTGGCTTGCAGCTTCGTTAAGGAAAAAAGGAATGAAAACTTTAACTGTATGTCACGCGCGACAATCAGGAACTTCACTCAAGTTCGCTTTTTAAAGCGAACTTCAATACAAACGGTGAGGGAAACATCGTGAAAAAACTGCAATTTCGTAGAACAAAATTTGAAGACATGACAGTCAACAAATTCGCTCTGGGCCCGCGTGTTGGCTCACGGCCCATTCACTCTCATCGAGAGGAGGCCCGAGTCCCAACAGTTAGAACATTAGAAGTTGATTATGCTATGAATATCATCTATACAAATAAATAAAATTGAAGTGTTTGTTTGTAATTTCAAAATAACAGCACATTACTGATGCTTATGAAAGTATATTTTGTCTGTCTGTTGGTTCCGGCTAATCTGCGAACGGCTGGACCGATTTTGACTTTTACTGGCAGATATCCGAATTATAAGAAGTAACTTGGCTACTTTTATTTTAGAAAAAAGAAAAGGATTAGGGTTCCGTGCGAAAAAAAGGAAACCCTTTAAATTGTTACCAAAATCCGATTCAAATAAGGAAGTCATATTTTAATAATAATTTCACGAGGATGAAGGGGCACAGCTAGGTTATATATTAGTGGCTAAATATTTTAGATAAAAACCATGGATGGTGTTCTTGCTAGTGAGGCTCAAATTAGACAGTTAGTCTGTTTCTTGGGGCTCGGTATTTGATTTCCTCAGCTGAGACTAGAGAGGTGATCAATTGTAGAATTAATGCATTGGTTTATTGTCTTGTCAAAAGTCACTTTAACAGCATCTGCGCTGTGCTATGATGTAACGTTTACGTCACGACCAAATATTTATCAAAACATGACCTATTATGAATACAGTAAATGCTGTTTCCCGATGTAATCAGAAATGAATTGAATGCATTTATTCATCGGCGCACTCGCTCTAAATGGTCTACAACCAATTTACGACGCGTCAATGAATATGACATACTGGACGATTGGATTGTGGCCCAAGGTGTAGACTTGCGAGTTTATGAATAAAAGTAAGTGAATAGTTTACAGAGAAGTAGCAAATACTAGCAGGCTTTTCTACTGAATTTACGTAATAGATTTTTAATTCCTTTTAAAATAAATTGGACGGAGACTTCGGCGAGATGGGAATATCCTGGATGAAGTTGGCACAAGAACATGGAGCATGGCACAAGCAGAGAGGCCTATGCCCAGCAGTGGGGGAAGTCGGGTTATTGATGAAGATGATGAGACTTTTAGTCAGGTTACGCAATTGGGCTGCTTGTCAGTTTGAACTATATTAGAATCGCTCATGTGATCATACTTCGAAGGAAAATGAAAGCAGTAGCAGAGACATGCCAGAGTGTCACTGACACACACTTGACTATCGTCACTCATTGAAGCCATTTAAATGCACATTGTAGTTTGTTTTTATGATACAAAGTACTTAAATGTTACAAAATACTTAAACTACGGATGGAAAGCTGCTGACACAGTACTTGTGCATTTTGTTTTATTTTGCCTATTAGGTATCATTAAAATCACCATCATATTCCTAAACTTTTAAGTTTATAATCGCACTTTTTAAATCAAGCAATTACCCAAGACCACGACACAGTGCCATCAGTATCTGGCTGCCTTTTTTTCAACTATGGGGTCGGCTTCCAGTCTAACCGGATGCAGCTTAACACCAATATTTTACATGGAGAGACTGCCTATCTGACCTTCACAACCCTGTAACTATACCCCTGGTAAGACTAACCACGAAATAGTGCCAATGAAAACGCTGTAAGTCCACCACTTACCCCTCAGGCCATGTTAATAGTGAATGTAACCAGTAACGTAATTACCACTACGTTAGCACCACCAACACAATGGTAATCTGCTTCCTGGCTTGTTTACCTCCCAATCTCGTGGAAATTAATACACTAATGCCTGTCCAGAGGAGCTCGTGGCTAAATAAGAACAGCCGCTCGGGTGACCACCCATTACATACCGAGTTTCCTCCGTGCGGCTTAACGTGCTTTCCGAGGAAAGCACGTTAAGCCGTTGGTCCCGGCTGTCATTTGTAGATCTTTGACAGTAGTTACATGTAGTCAGTGACGCAAGTCTGACAACCAGTCTTATCAAGGGGAATCGTATTAACTAGCGCTAACTGGGTTGTGGAGGTCAGATAGGCAGTCGCTCCATGTAAAATACTGGTATTCAGCTGCATCCGGTTAGACTGGAAGCTGACCCCAACATAGTTGAGAAAAGGCTAGGCAGATGATGATGCCTGTCCAGAGGTCTTTAGATAAAATTGAAAGGAAATGGCTGGCTAGACAGTAGTATGCCATACCATGCTAGGATTGGATTCCAGTCTAACCAGATCCAGCTGATTTCCAGTATTTTACAAGGAACGACTCTCTGTCTGACCTACTTTCTGAGGGATATTCGAGAAAGTTCTTTTGGAAGAAACTCAATGAACCCAGAATCCCGCGATCAACAGTCACGCAACAACAAGAGAGTTTACTAAAAACCGGCCAAGTGCGAGTCGGAGTCGCGCATGAAGTGTTCCGTACCATCTTAGTAGGGGAGCCCCCTTTAATTTTTTAATTATTATTTGTTGTTATAGCGGCAACACAAATACACATCAGGTAGGGAACCCTAAAAACTAGCAAGACCAAAAAGGCAGACGTGTCACGAGTCACAAGAACAGCCAATGTCTGTTTCATGCATGGCTTGGGCTGACAGTTACGAGAGTTCTCTAAGTAGTCATCCCTGGAGGCTTGGTCAGTCATCCCTGGAGGCTAAGTCCAGTCACCCAAACACAGTGTCACTATCATGCATTAGGACATCCCTATTCGGCCAGACACGTAAACCCATGAAGATACAGCACTATCGTATAACGCATCAGATGGTGGGTTTTTTATCACCGGCCATAAAAAATGTCTTAACTATTGATTTACTGTGCTGAATTTACGCGACTAATAAAATGGAGTCGCGAACGTGTTGTCACGGTAATCGATAATGTTGGGAGACTGGAGCTGGTGAACGGTGGCAGTTGCGGCCCGTGGTGGGAATCGTTGCCTCGTGTGGTGTCATCGCTTTGTTCAGTCTATTCTGGACAGTGGACAGTAATCTCCGCTATTGTTTTTCCTACTCCTCCGCTATTCTTTTCTGATGAATTTCGTTGCGGGGATCCAAGACGGTTAAATTGTTTCTCTGGGACTTCGTCGAGCTTCATTGTCTCGGCGGTTTTCTGGTGGTCGCCACTTTTGATTCTGGCTTTCAGGAGTTGCAGTGATTTGAGAATAGTTTGGCGAACTTGCCCCAAAAAATGTCTGCTACTAGTAAGTTGCTAATATTTTTACCACTGCATGGTAATTAGCTATTAGCTCATTAAGAGTGATTGGTTACACGTGGGCATTACTTTAAGGGAGTGAAGTACTCATAAATGTAAGTAACTGTAACTATGGAACTTAATATCTGAAATCAGCTTTTCCATACATTTTTCCGAGTTATGCGACCTTATACTTATGGAACAGCTGATATTTTTTCTCGATTTCATAGGGCCATAGTAAGAGTTGTTCATTTTCATGAGTCATACACGCCCTTAAAGTATTGCCAACATAATGATCATTGATCACCCAATATTTTTCTTGCCAGTACAGGAGAAGACCTTTTATGTGGAGTTGTCGATGATATACTATACTAAGGTATACCAATTTGTCATAATAGGAAATCACAGGCTTCGGTTATTGGATATAGATATACTTAGAGGAAACCAAAAGACACCAAACTGGGAACAACAAAGCCAAAGTTCACGCATCGGTGGAACTCCTACCAATCACCGGCCGAGCATTCACTCAGAAGCGGAAAAGGTGTCAAGATAAATCTTTTTACTCGAATAACAATTGATACTTAAGTCCAATTTTATTTACTCAACCAACAACTGGTGCTGCCACCCTCCGGAAATACCACACGAGCGCTAACTGCTTACGGAAACGATAAAAATTCTTACTAATCTTTTTAATTTGTTACTTATTCGAGCGATTTGTGAAGAAAAATGTCTAATTCCGTGGAAATGTATCCGAACGATTTGTAAAAAGAACTTGATTTGACAGTTGAAGAGATATGGCGGTTATTTTAGTAATGGCGGCGAGACAAAATGGCTTGAGTTGTTCTCAAGATATAGTGTTTGGTTGTTTGGTGTTAAAAACTTTTAATGAGCGGTTTAAAATGAATCATTTGGATTCTGATGTGGAATTCGTGAGAATCTTTAGTTTTGGATTAATGTTTATTACTTAATGACGCCATTTCGACTGGTCGGACTGGGGTTTCCTGTATACGTGGAATGTATGTGAATTATAGCGAAGTTTGTGTGCCTATATGAACCAAGCCTGGAAAATTTTATGAGTTGCACGGTTTTTATATATCAATGGTTGCACGTCGTAATGTTTTGAATGAGCAGATTTTTAAATTGAGAGGATAAATGAGTTTTTGATGCTGAAACTACCTTAACGCTGTTCTTCTGATCGAAATCTTCACTAGCCTCTATTCAGAGCTCATCACCATCAAACTAGCCTTTCTTCATGTTGGGGTCGGCTTTCAGTGGATGAAGCTGAATACCAGTATTTTATCATGGAGCGACAGAATCTGACCTCTACTACCCCCCAGTTACTGGGTAATACGATACCCCTTGGTTGGTAAGACTGGTTGACAAGACTTTTGGGGTTCTGTCTACTCGTAACGACTGATCTACAAATGACGGCCGAAACTAACAAGCTTCACGTGCTTTTTTTTTTCTTTCACGCCTTTGTTCTGAATTATGATTTCGCTATTCCTCAACACACATAAGACCATCTCATGTCCATTATATAGAATCGAATCCAGGTTGATAGGCTTCTATATAATATTTCAGTTCACCGCTCTAGAAATATCTAGTTACAGCATAGCTGTTGTCTATGAAAGCCTACAAGGACTGATGTTAGTTTTTTGTATGTGTTTTCTCTTTCTTATGAATTGTCTATGAAGCCTGCAGGCTTTTAAATATCTACTAATATGGTGGCCCATCAAGGCTGCCAAAAAAAGTTTACCATGCCAAACTTGAACAGTGCATTAAAGAGATTGACAGCTAAGAAAATGGAAGCCTTTAAGTGAAGTTTTAATAGAAATAGCTCACATTTAAAAAATAAAGTAGATTATTTTTAAAGATGTATGAATCATCTTTAAAAATAATCTTTAATCTTTTCTTTATCAAATGTCTTGCAAGAAAGACCATCATACAGTATGAAGGTCTTTCTTGCAAGACATTTGATAGAAGTACATATCTTAATCCTTTTACTTGAAGGTAAAAGAACACGTATAAGAATTGTGAATATTTCAGTGCTAACAAAATAAGACTGAACGTATAACTGTCAGTTCCCACACAACTTCAGATTATATCTCAGGAGATGGTTATTAAATAGTAAGTTTCCCACGCAGAGGTTTCATAACGTCAACTTATATGACAAGGCTAGGTTTATTTTGTTACTTTTGTAATTTCTACCTCCTTCTAACGCACCTATTTTTAAATAAATAAAGTATTATTTTAACTATACTTTCACACTTACATTACCATTTTTACCACATATTTTTGCACCACTCCATCATTCGTTCCAACTGGTCGATACCAGGTGTCATATTACCCAGTACTAACTGGGTTGTGGAGGTCAGATAGGCAGTCGCTTCATGTAAAATACTGGTATTCAGCTGCATTAGGTTAGACTGGAAGCCGACCCCAACATAGTTGGAAAAGGCTAGGCAGATGATGATTTTGCACCACTACGAAAATCTCAGTGATCTTTATTTTCTGTCAAAAAGGTTGCTGGTGTCAGAGGTTTAATATCTATGACTGGTCTGTTCGTGGAATGGATCAATATGACATGTTTCACTTCATTTTTGGAGCGAAAAGAAATTTATATTTCAATAAATGACTATTCTAGAAGTTAACGTTTACCTTCTCTATTTCCCATTATGAAATCCCAAGTAGGTATATTGTTTACTTAAGATCATAGATTATTGTAATTTTTGGTCGACACGTTGTAAGTTTTTGATAGCACAGTTGATAAATAACTTTTCACATAATTTTATCGTAGTGGTCTAATTAAATTAATACACTTTTGTCTTACTGGTCTAAAGAAATTATCTAATAAAGATGTTTTTGGGTACCTTCGTTAAACTTCGAGTGACCAAGGACTTACCTGAAAAGAAAGATAATACAAATTAGCTACACGTGTATCAAGAACAAAGATGGAAGGAAAATTAAGAAAGAAAGAAGGAAAATGATTTTATTTTACATCAGACAAAACGACCAACAATTATTCCGCATTTTAATCAAAGCGGCTGTGCGCGCGAATATGTGATCATCGTATCGTATTTACTGATACTGGGTAACAGACCAGTTTCGGATGGGAAATCATCAAATGACTCCTCCCGGTCTGGGCGGAGCGGAAGGTAGTGTCAGACTTTTACTGACTAAAACCCATCCATGTTCCTTCTTTTGCCATTTGTGTTCCAGGGCCGCGGTATCTCTTTCGAACAGTCCCGCAACCCTGGCAGGCGGTTGTCTGGTGCCTGGGTTGTGTTTATTGTGGAAGTCAGATAGGTAGTCGTTACATGTTAAATACCACATAATCAGTACTTCATTCACCGTGCTTACCTAGGTTGATCCGTGAATGGGTGACCACCCACTACATACAGAGTTTCCTCCGTGCCTCGGAAAGCACGTTAAGCCGTTGGTCCCGGCTGTCATTTGTCTTTGACAGTCGTTACAGGTAGTCAGTGACCCGAAAGTCTGACAACCAGTCTTAACTAGGGGTTTCGTATTACCTAGCGCTAACTGGGTTGTGGAGGTCAGATAGGCAGTCGCTCCATGTAAAATACTGGTATTCAGCTGCATCCGGTTAGAGTGGAAGCCGACCCCAACATAGTTGGGAAAAGGCTAGGCGGCTAGGCAGATATATAATTCATCGGCAACCGAAAAAAAAGGTTCCGCCATACGTTTCGGCCGTGTAGGTATTGCAATTTTGTAAAAAGCAACAGCCTTTTTTATTTTCGACCAGCTTGTCGCAGTCACGACGTGCAAGCTGTTTTTTTTTGTTTATGCCCTGATGTTTTTTTTTATAATATTTGATGCGCTTTATGATTATGTTTTTTTTTGTATGCACTTCATGTTCCTGCGAAAAATAACTAGTTTTTCTTTCTTTCTTTAATTGGCGATGAAAATTTTCAATGTGGGGTGGGGAATTTTGAAATGAACAAGTGTTATTCGTTTGTGAGTCTATGGACCCTTCCACCCTGTACGAACTATGTTAGTGTCCGCAATTTGCTCGTACAGACGCCAGCACATAAAGCTACTACAATCTGTCAAATCTCTTTAATCGATTTTTCAACTTTATCGCTAAAGCATTAGGTTCAAGGTTGATTGGGAAAATTTTACAGGTTCGAGTAGCTTGATGTGCTGGTGTCTGTACCTTGAGTAGTTAAACTAATCGATACTCTTCCATTTAACTTAATAATAATAATACGTCCGATATTTAAATAGTACGCGCGTATGATTCAATACGCTCGGGGTTAAACACGGCAATACCGATTATTTGCCATGGTACGCCGTGAGTACGCCGTTAGGGCGTGTGCAGAACAAAGGGCGTAAGGCGGCGTGCACAACGCCACGTAATACCGCCTTGGGGCTATACTAGGGATGGGAAGATGGTACCTATATGAATGTATCGATGATTTATTCTAGATGATAGTAGTGTTTTACAGTCGACAATTTAACATCGAAGTATTGTGATGGCAAATCAAAATCTCGAATGGATAAGATCAATAAAATAGGTATACAAGTATATATACTTCAAATCTAGCATAAAACTTCATTCAGCAACAGTCAACATTTTTGCTATCTTAAATATGGCTAGATAAAAGCCAAAAGGTATTTGTGATAATCTAAATTAAGACTTATTGCTAAGCAGTTACGTCATATCATCAAAACAAACAAACATAAGTCTGTACTTCTTCACATACCACCATTAGACTAAAGATATCAACTCGAACAAGCAGTTACTACCAAGGTCAATAGGCCGGCGACATGACCGCAGAAACATGTCTGTTTACTGTATACTAGTGCTATATCAAGCATGATTCAGTCACCGCACGCCCAACGATACAACACAAGACATTATTCGTATAACCAGACCATCAATTACCAAAGTTTACGAATAGTTAAAAACTCAGTATGTAGTATTTAAAAACTACATATAGATCTAAAATAATAATAAAAATATGTAAGTACATAGTATCACAAAGGGAAAATTATAGGGCGTCAAAAAATTCGAAACGCTGAATAAGAAAAGTGCCCAGAAAGCTGGTAGCATTGCCACATAGATAAGTGCATAATAGCATGAGCAACAAAGCGCTATGCTTCCACATTTATTGTGCGAACCGCCAGTCTATGGAATTCCCTGCCGGCTTCTCTGTTCCCTGATCATTATATTTCGGTTTCTTCTAGGCAAGCTCCACCCTAGGCCGCGTCATCGCTTCACATCAGGTGAGTTGTGGCCAAACGCAAGCCTATTTAGTATTAAAAAAAGAACTTTTGATGTGGCTATTGCTAGGGCACAGGCTTTCTCTCTATGAGAAGAAAACGACCATAATCCACCACGTGGGCCAGTGCAGTTTGGTAGATGTCACGTGGTCGAATAGGTTCTAGGTGTTTTCCTTCACCGTTTTGAGAAAAAAAGTAATGCGCCAGGCTGGGTTCAAACCCATGAGCCTCCAACTCGTTAGTCAGGGCCACTACTGCTCTCAGCCTCATTCTTATACCCAGGGCATTAATAAACCTAAGTTTACTAACAGATAAGTAAACACCTAGTTTAACTAAATTGCTGTAACACCCGCAGTGTTTAATTAACCAAATATCAAACGTACTGTACCAATATTAGCTTACAATATCATAGTGGCGAACCAACACATATAATATCGATACATTAATCTATCGACATCACCACCGTACTGCACACAATCGGTTAACGCTCTGTTTCGCCAAATAATCCTGGGAAACACGGAGTGCGGTGTCCACACGATCTATAATATATTATACAGACTTGCTTGTTGATGCTCAAGTGACCACGGTTTTTAATAATGTTTGCACTTTTGTTCGGGGGAAAGTAGAGGGAATTGTGGGTAAACAATCGATTTGGGGAAATAGAATTGATTATATGGCTCTCCTGTCTGCGGTAGTCTGTTTTGTTGGTAGGACAACCCTCCTCGTGGTGCTGTTGCTAAGAGGGGTCAAGTGGCCCCCATATTGAACAGTAGCAAAGAGTTTTCAAAAGGTGTTGCCGACGACGTTACAAATAAAAAAAAAATAAAAAAAATATCAAGTTAATGTCTCATTCTCATTGGAATTCAAGGGCTAAAAATCTGTACGTATGTGACGTAGGTACAGATTTATAGCCCATGAATGACTATGACAAGAGGGCGCTGTAAATAAACACTTGTAAAATTGTATGGAAAAATAAAATGGTAGCTGGATTAGTTCCGACTATAGCCACGTGCCAAATGGCTCATGATGCACTATTGCGAGTTTTATAACTGCGTTGCCCATATTACAAAGTTCATAATTAATGTCTCCCTGATTTTTTGCCGACACCTTGCAAAAATGAGAAACAGAAAAACCGTTTTCTTTTTTTAGAATACCAAATTCAAATAAAATATGAATTCTTCTACCCAACCAATGAAAAACAATAAGAAATTTCAACATAAAAAAATATCACGCCTTACCAACGAAGACAGGAAGGAAGGAAAACCAAATATTTGTGAACTAATTACAATTTCTGAACGTAAAGTTACATTTCATTAAAGGTACAGTGTCAACAGGGCTGATGGTTCAGAACGAAAAAAGTAAAATAATTCAAAATGGCTGCCCTTTGGAGATAGACAAGAAATGTTTAGAAGGTTCGTACTATCTTTTGCCAGTTTATTTATAAAAAGGTTTTTGAAAAAAGAAAATAGGAATCATTCAAATCTAAGTTTAGCCAATTTAATAACTAGCTAAAACTAAACTAGTAAATAAACTGTGAAAGAACTGTAGAATGCGGATCAACTAGCTGAAATAGTACTTTTTCTAATCAATTGGATCCATTTTTGACTATACGATCATCGTTTTCGTTAATAAATTGCTCATTTGTCTTTGTTTGTTTGCAAGATTGCTCCCAAAGAGTTCTTAAGACCTTTTACGGCAACCCAAAACTAACCAAACACCAACCCATGGCAACGAGAAGATCTCTATGATATTGACAGTCAAGCAAATTCAGAAATACTATCAGTAAAAGGACCTCAAAGTTTTGGTTGAAAGAATGTACTAGACTTTTTTTTTCTGATGCAACCAAAACAGAAATGTGACCCTTCTGATTTGAATACCTGGCATCGCGTTGTTGCAGTCTTTGTCAATTTCAGGAAGAGTGTTTGTCTGTTTGTCAGGCGAAAACCTCGGGAAATTGACGTTGCTTTGTTACGTTGAGTAAATAGCGAATATTATGATTTATGTTTTGTGACCGCTAACTGCGCATGGAGAATGACCTCTGTTTATTATAACTAGCCCTTCTGTTCAGTTGCATTGCAGAATATGTAAAGGAGAGTGTTTAGTGGTATGAGGGACAGGGTGAAGTTCTTCATCTTCCATAGACAAGGGAGGAGCCCCCGACCAGACGGGTGTTGTGTTTGGTGGGCCGACGTTGACAGACTGACAGTTGTTGTCGAGTTCCTGTATTGTTAATCACCCGGATTTGATGTCCTTTATTTATAGGATTATCTTTAATTCCTTATTCATTAGAAACATGAAAACATGTTTTACTATATTTTTTGGAGTCAATACTTTTTTTCCTACAACTGCCCTCGCGATGTAGATACGTCAATGTAGTTCGTATGGTCACATACGAACTACATTGGTTGACAACCGTTCCGTGACCGTTTTGACAGTTAATTCGGCCTTTGGAAAATTAATTGATACGAAATTCTTTGCTCTGCCACCCTTTAATTAGGTTTATGTTTGTTATATAAATTATGACTCTAAAACCGCTAACCTGATTCAGATGCGGTTTTCAGTGACGCCTCATGTATTTAGTCATTTGTTTGCCCATTTTGTATTTAAGTAAACATGTTGCATAATAATTCTAAGCTGTTAATTCGAAAACTAACACTCATAATTAGATATTGGTGACTTTTGTTTGATTCAGTTTTTTTGTAACCGACTTCTGAAGCTAAAATTATTTTTCACTGTTTTGTGTTTTTGAAGAATGTTTTTTTTTTTTCAAGAAATGTTTTCATAAGACTGTTAAAAAGTTTTTTTTATTTTTTCATTTTTAGTTGCAATATCCTATACAAATATTTTCTATGTGTTTATTTTACATTGTTAACAATACATTACATGATAATAGGCTTATCATCATTAAAATGGAACTTAACATACCTAACTGTCTAAATCTGGGTGTACACTGTACAGTACACATCTGTGTACATCCTCAGAGCATACAGACGTTATTAGGTTACGATGTTGTGTAAACAACAAACATCCAAGCGATTCCAGCAATTACGGCAGATTTGCTGTCTATTATTGAAGAGTTTCATTGTATATCTCCGAAGATCAGCATCAGATCTTCACCAAATTTAAATGGGACCATTTCGGAATAAACCCCTTTCGAACAAAATAAGAATTTTGCAAATCCGTCCTTATATGACGGAGTTATGCCGGAAAAACATAAATAATATATACATATATAAACATCCGATTTGACAACCTCCTCTTTTTTGAAGTCGGTTAAAAATAATCTTCCGTTATTCTTGAATGCCACTTTGTTCCGACATTAACTTTTAACAAGTCAAATGAAACGAATGGAAGGGAGTCTGTGAATTACACACAGACACTTTATTTATTTGCTTTAACGTAAAGACGCCAGCACATCAAGCTACTACAATCTGGGGGTCTAAAATGACCGCTTTAGCAGAATCATTATAGGACAATAATATGAATTACGTTTCAATTCTTAAAATGGTCTTCGACGTACCTACCTACTATTATGAATTGTCAGCTTGTGACCATTTTACGAATTTAAACGTAATTCATATTATTATCCTATTATGATTCTGCTAAAGCGGCCATTTTAGACCCCCTGGCCAATTTCTTTAATAGATTTTCAATTTTATCGCTAAAGCATAAGGTTAAAGGTTGATTGGGGACAGTTTCGTGTAGCTTGATGTGGTAGCGTCTGTACCTATTAGTTTCAACAACACGGTGGATTTAATTTTGCACCTGACTTTGATGGCCTAGCATTCCAGCGGGGATGCTGACTTAGCTCAACCAGGTTGTACCTTAAAGTATTTGGTTAATTTTCAGGTTTTACATTCCTGTTCTGTTGCATTGCCATTCTTTTCCAATGACCATAAAAATAATTAAAGTTAACACATTGAATAAGAAAAGCCATTGCAAACACTGCCACAATAATTTAATGCAAAAACATTTTTCGCCATCGACATTTTTTGACTTGTGAATTCTTATTTTCAATCAAGCAAACGCGATTTGAATGTTAAGTGGGTGTCCCGCCATTTTGTTTTCACTTATAATTCCCGCCAATTTCAAAAAAGGAATGTTAATTCAAATGGATTCCATCTGTTTTCGTTGAATTATTTTAGTGCGACGAGCGTTCATTTTTTTTGGAATTGGAATTTATTAGCATTATTTTTGATTGGGTAATTAAGTTTGCAGATTTTACATAAGAATCAAATCTGCTTCAAAAGAGAAGCTCTGATATGTGTTTTTGATTTGTAGACGCAATAAACTGTGTTCATTTTAAATAACTAGACTGACAACAACTAAATACTTGAATAAATTAATCCCCACTCACATAATCATAGACTACATAGCATTTCATACATTATTACTAGCGTAGCTAATACTCCAGTGAATTTTCGATGTTGTTCAAATAACCTTGTACACTCCGCCTTATAATAATAACGGCTCTCTTGTATACTCGGCCTTATGATTATGACGGCTCCTTGAGTGTGCTCCAGGTTTAAGGTGGATATGTTTTTAATTATTAAGTAGATGTGTACCAAGAAGCTGTTTACTGTAACTTGGTTTCTGTCAGTTTTAAGTTGGTTTTAAGAACAGCCTTTGAGGTCTGACAGTACCTACCTTCACTGACTTACCTTGCCAGCTTCAACCGTCAAATGCTTAAAAGGAAAATTACCACGGACCCGACAGCGAAATGTTCGTCATACTAGCGAGAATGATGTCAAGTCAAAATGTTACTAAGGACTGACATAAGCTATAGGAAAGTTAGTTATCTTAAGGTTAAGCTGCGGTTGCCTAGATTCGTCTGTGGATGGGTGACCACTCATTACACCATAGGTACCTTACCTTATTCTCCTACTCATTTTATTATGATTATGATGTGTATGACTAATGACATTGATGTATTTTCATGATGGTTCTTATGATTGTTTTATTGATTATGCATGTACTATTAATATTTGCACGACTGATATAGTGAGACTAAAATTATTTTACCATGTTATTATGTACCTATATTCTAGCAAATAAATAAATTTCATTTCATTTCATCTCATTTCATTTCATTACATACCGAGTTTCCTGCGTGTCTCGGAAAGCATGTTAAGCCGTTGGTCCCGGCTGTCATTTGTAGATCTTTGACAGCCGTTACAGGTAGTCAGTGGCCCGATAGTCTGACAACCAGTCTTACCAAAGGGTAGTATTACCAAGTACTAACTATTTTGTGGAGGTCAGATAGGCAGTCTCCATGTTAATATACTGATATTCAGCTGCATTCGGTTAGACAGGAAGCCGACCCCAACATAGTTGGGGAAAAGCTAGGCAGATGATGATGATGATGATATCAAGGATATAAATCCCTACGCGCTCATACACACCCTGACACCCCAGTTTCAGAAATCAAACCTCGACTCGAACCTCAGGATTTTTCTCGAATTAATATTCTAGTGCCATCGCGGGGCACAGGCTGAATTTAAAGCGATCGCTGTTCCTATAATGGAAGGGGATTACCCTGATGACGTCACATGACCCGCTGCGACTTATGAGAGAGATCTGTTAGCGTTTTAAGAAAGAACTGAGATGTTAGGATAGACAGATAGAATACTCTTTTTTATTGCACACTTAGCATAATCAGCCCACTGTGTTGTGTTGTGCCCACTGGTGTGTTCCCACTGCTGGGACACACGGCCTACTCTCTATGAGAGGGAATGGGCTATAATCCACCACGCGGACCCAGTACGGGTTGGTAGATGTCACATGTCTTTGATTTTTTGGTTCTAGGACATGCCGGTTTCCTCACGATGTCTCCATTTGTTTGAGAGCAGTGGTGATGAAATAAATTACACAAAGTAATGCGCCTGCCTAGGTTCAAACCCACGACTTACTGTTCGTAAGTCGGGGCCGCCACCACTGGGCCACCGCTGCTCTCATTGCATACGTATCTATACAAATACATGATTTGAGTACAAACATTGATAGCTAGATTTGAGTACAAATACACTGGTCGTCAAAAAAATCGACCCTCCTAATTTGTGTTGTTGTTTTTGTGTTGGTAGTGGGGAGTATACAGGGTGGCTATTTACTTATTTAGTTACTAGCTGTTGCCGCGCGACCTTCGTGCGCCTGAAATGATTATAAAAATATCCAGAATCACATCAATTGTGTTAACAATTTCATGGGTTTTCATTTTTTTTGCACGGAACCTTCACCCTTTTTTCTAAAATAAAAGTGCTCCTTATAAAATCTGCTATCAGCCAGTGAAAGTCCCGTCAAAATCGGTTCAGCCGTTTCGGAGATTAGCCGAAACAAACACACAGACAGACAGACAAAGATGTTTTTTTTTTTTGTTATAAGTATCAAGTAAAATACTGTTATTTCAAAATTTTGAATCACTCAATGATAAGTCAGACAGGCTTGCGCAACTTGTAAGTTACAGTAAGCTGAACTTAATTTTCTGTACAACAATATTAAAGTATACACAACAGACACTACAGAAACTAAACTGGTGTTGTTTTTTGAAATAGATTTGAAAAGCTTTCATGACGAACAATGAATAAACAAATCTTCTGAAAAGAGTTAAAACAAAATCCTACTATCCTACTATCAAACAATCAATTAAACCTCTAACCTCATTCTCCCCTGGTAAGATAACACAAATGCTAACAACACCGCGTCGTCATAACTTTGAACTCGCCGACACAGTTACCGGGATGATCCAGTTAAAACTAACCTATGTCAGTAACTAACTGTTTTGGGAGGTCGTTAGGACGTGTTTGCCTAGCTTATTATAAGTAGTTAACTTTATGTTAAACGTATGCATACTTATGTTACGTTATTAACTTTAATAAACTGTTTTCGTCGTGTGTTCCAGATTAACCTATCTCATCAAGCTTAAAATTGACTAATGAGACAGCACAGTATTGTTGGGAGACCCCAAGGGGAATAGATCAATAAATAAACAAAAAAACACACGAATACAAAGGGTACTCTATAATATACAAAAACATGATTTATCAAGTGGGCGTGGATGGCCTAATCTGAAACTATGAGGAATAGCGAATACTCAAAGGAGTCTCGAGACCAATTTTGATAAAAACTAAAACTGCATCATTGGATTGAATGAAAAAAAAAAAAAACAAAATATTCCTAGCCAAAATAGAACCGTTGATTTTGAAAAAATAACACACTGTATTACACCTTTCGATAGTGTCGCTAATAATGATCAAATTCTGGGAAGTAACACATTCGCACGAAGCGCTTTGCTACATCGTTTATTATGCGCACAGCCAAGGAGTGGAATTCCTTGCCTTCGTCAGTGTTCCCAAGTTCATATGACCCCAATCTATTTAAGTTGCGAGTTAATAGGCTTCTTCTGGGTAAGCTCGTTCCATCGTCGACCTCATCTCTGTCCTCAGGACTAGATTGAGGCCTAGAGTAGGCCCATTTAGTATAAAAAAAAGAAAAGTAATGACATAAGGTAATCTTCAAACAAAGTCCGAGAGGACTTTCGGATTTCTGAGTACCATAACGACTGCCAAACATCTTTGAACTACAGCTGGTAATCACTGCTTGTCAGGCTTTCCGAAGCATGGTCCACTCGATCTCTCGCTATATAAATTGGCACCCATCTATAGACCTAGCAAGCGTTGCTTAACCTTAGATATAGACCCGTACGACTGTTATTGTTTAGCCTCATTTTTACAATACAAGCACACAGTCATTTATGAATGTCGACGACACTAAAGGATAAGCGTAAGGCTCGTAGTTGGTGGCGCTTTGTTGTTCCTGTGGTTCTGCCTACCCGTGTTTGTATCTACACAAAATTATCCCTTGTAAAGGTTCAAATCGTAACTACCGTATGTCGGTTTTAAGCTAAACCAACCCTTCCCCGCTATCACACACCACTGGCAGATTCCTGACGCAATTAGCAAAAGATTTACAAAATAAGATAGGGCGCACGGCGGCGACATGTTGACAGGGTAATGTGGTTTAATCTAGCTTTCTGTAATTAAACAATTGTAGAGACTGAGAGTTTTGTTAAGTTTTATTTTAGAAACAAAATAATAATTAATTGTATGACAGTCAGACTGTTTAGAGTTTTCTAGTGAGACAATGGGGTTGCCATTCGGCCAAGAATGACTTGCTTCCATACAAACAATCTCCAATTCCAACCAAGTTTCAAGTTTGGGTTGTGTTTGTGCGTTATGCGTGAGTGAATTTAAGATTTTTGGCTCTGACGTAAACTTAGATGTTCTCGACAGATTCAGTATCACCGCCAACACAGCATGTCCTCTAAAACAAAGTCGTAAGACAGATAATTTCAACAAGACGACATTGTCTCCCGCACTCGGACCGCGAGCAGGCGCCCGGCGGTCTTGAAATAAATTCGCAATCACGCCGTTTCGGATTACCGGCGTGTGCTGAGTTGCTGACCAAACACTAACTAATGAAACAATGTGTTGTCCCCTCCATAATCAAGGGTGGATGTTCACATTAAACGTTTAAGGGTGGGTGAGCAGTTACGACGAACGACTGCGACATTAGTGTAAAGCAGGGATTCCCAAACTATTTTGGGCAAGAGGTCAGACCCCCGCAGCCAAATTACTTTAAAAATCCTATCTCTAGTTTTTTTCCTATTGATACAAAATAGGTACCTACCAATTAAAAAACTTTGCGGTTGGTTAAGTGAGTACCTACTTGACATCATTTTCTCATCAAAATTTAACAAAATAAAGAGTCGCTCCATGTAAAATACTGGTATTCAGCTGCATCCGGTTAGACTGGAAGCCGACCCCAACATAGTTGGGAAAGGCTAGGCAGATGATGATGATTTAACAAAATAAAAAGACATAAAATTCAGTAAATAATATGAAGTGTAATTAATACTTAGAAATAAAGTGTAATTATAACAAATTACGAAAAAACACGTAAATAGCATTTTTTTTAGGTAAATTAAAATCACAACTTGCCAGTGTCTTGAAAGTTTCAAATAAGAGCGTGTTTTAATTAATAGGGGTTAATTTTTAGACCCCGTCGACCCCCAAAATCAATTAAAAGGGGATATCGACAACTTTGGGAATCCCTGGTGTAAAGCTAGAAGTTTTGTCGGAATGACTTCGGCTGTGATTGTGGGTCGATTCTAGTCTAATAATATCTATCTAGCCTAGATTTTGGTCTGAATTTTAGCGTCGTACGATTTGATTTTTAGACTACAGATATGATTTTGTTTTTGAGATTGCTAACATTTGCTTGCGTATAAATCCTGAGGTCTCATTTTTTTTTTCCAAAAAATAAGATCCATAACCAAGGTGGAAGATATAATAAAGAAAGTAAGACAGTTGAAATGGAAATGGACAGGACATATGACAAGAGACAGCAGAACAAAATGGACTAAGATCATAACGGAGTGGCAACCTCGCGATGGTAAAAGAAAAAAAGGCAGGCAGGCAAAAAGATGGATGGATGACATAAGGAAAGTTGGAGACGCTACCTGGTCAAGAAAAGCTAGACAGAATGGAGCGGAAACAGCTGGAAGAGGCCTAGGTATGTGTCACAGGACACGCTGATCACTAAACCGGGAAACAGATGCGTTAGTTTATACTCGTAAGTTAGTTTAATTATTACTTTTGTTTAGTTGCAGCTCATCTGCCTAGCCTTTTCCCAACTATCTTGGGGTCGGCTCCCAGTCTAACCGGATGCAGCTGAATACCAGTATTTTACATGGAGCGACTGCCTATCTGACCTCCACAACCCAGTTAGTACTGGGTGGGTAATACGATATCCTTGGTAAGACTGGTTGTCAGACTTTCGGGCCACTGACTACCTGTAACGACTGTCAAAGATCTACAAATGACCGCCGGTACCAACGGCTTAACGTGCTTTCCGAGGCACGGAGGAAACTCGGTATGTAATGGGTGGTCACCCATCCACGGACCAACCTAGACAAGCACGGGTTAACCTAAAGATCGATCTGAGCGGCTGTTATTATTTAACCACGAGTTTAGTTGCAGCAATAAAGGCTTAATAATAAATCCTGAGGTAGGGTATATCTTGCAAACGGCTCCACATTGGCTTTTAGTTTGGGATGGAACAACGACACCCCATTTTGCCAGATTGTATCTACAGCGGTCAACCTGGCCAGGACTACGGGACTGTTCGAAAGACATACCGCGGCCCTGGAACATAAAAGGCAAAAGAATTTTGTGTCAAGCTTCAGCTCTTAACCGTTAATAAATAAACAAGCTAACAGTTATATCTGTCAACGTTTAATTGGAGAGTTGGAACTGTTGCTGAAAAGAAAACAAAATTAAAGATCGCATCATCAAACAAATCGCAAGTGCGCGCCCAAACTAACATTTTCCCCTGTAAATGATAGCGTTAGGAATTGGATTCGGTGGGATTTATGTGTGCGCGATTAAAGTCTGTCCCCGAGTGTGCGCCTGTGCGGACTGTCGCGTGTGTGTGCGTGGCGTTAGGGCTGCAGCTTACTTACTTGCTTTACATGAATTTAACAAATATATTGGTATGTGATCTTGCTTACGGCAATACTTATTATGAAATTCATGAGTTCATTATTCCTCTGCAACTTTAAGATTTGAAAGCTCGCTTCCCTCATCTTCTACCGCAAAATCTAGATTTCTCCAGTTACCAACTTATTAGTCAAACTTAATTTACACAAGTGCGAGTCGGACTCGCGGACGAAGGGTTCCGTATCATTATCTATAACAACGACAAAAAAATCACGTTTGTTGTATGGGAGCCCCCTTAAATATTTATTGTATTCTGTTTTATAGTATTTGTTGTTACAGCGGCAACAGAAATAAATCATCTGTAAAAATTTCAACTCTAACTATCACGTTTCATGAGATACAGCCTGGTGACAGACGGACGGACAGCGGAGTTTTAGTAATAGGGTCCCATTTTACCTTTTGGGTCGGAACCCTAAAAAGTAGTCAAGTCAATCGAGACGCAAAAAAGAAGATTCACAACGGCACTAGTGAAATAGCAAGACAGATAATTTATGAGTTGTTATGCTTATGAGTGACGAGATGGTGTCGAGCTCAAATACTGGTAAGTTCTTTCAAGTGCACCATGCTACGGCCTTTCTCACTGGCTAAATATTTTTACTGCACAGAATGAGGAGCTCGTGGCTTAATAATAACAGCCAGTCGGGTCGATCTTTAGGTTAAGCCGCGCTTGCCTAAGTTGGTCCGGTGATGGGTGATGACCCATTGAAAACCGAGCTTTCTCCGTGCCTCGGAAAATACGTTAATCCGTTGGTCCCGGCTGACATTTGCAGATGTTTGACAGTCGTTACAGGTAGTCAGTGGCCCGAAAGTCTGACAAGTCTTACCAAGGGGTATCGTATTACCCAGTGCTAACTGAGTTGTGGTCAGATAGGCAGTCGCTCTATGTAATACTGGTATCCAGCTGCATCAGGTTAGACTCTAAGCCGACCGCGCAAAAGGCGAGGCAGATGATGAGTACGCAGATTACAGTCTTTTAAGAAAGAGGATTTAATTTACCATTTTTCGGGAAATCGCCAAGCGGTTGGTCGACTCTTCACGTGACCAGAGGGCGGGCCTATTTTTTGGCCAAAGAATCAGCATTGCCATCCAACGTGGCAATGCTGCCAGCCTTCTGTGCACTTTTCCTGTTGACAGCGATGCGGACGAATTTTTGGACGCCTTGTAACCCTTTTCTACTTTTACATAATCGTATTTATTCCTATTAAGTATAGTTTTGTAGTTTGTAAATAATATATAAAAGAATAATGTTTGATTAGCCTGTCATTTAACCTATTTACCATTAAATAGTCGTTTTCAGTCTTTACTGTATCAATCTATGCGTATGCCAACATTGCACTAGTCGTCGTCGACAGCCCTGCGCGTGATTAAAGTCGGGCACAAGTGGGACGAGCAAGTAAATGTGTTTCAGCTCGATTTGTCCTTATTAGTGCATTGATTGCTTCTCCCTGACATACACTTATTTGGGGTTGACCTGTTCCGAAAAACAACAGTAGCGTTTAACTTAATGCTATAGATTAGGAAAAAAATACGAAATAAATCTTTCTTCAGATCCTTAATAAACCAGCTATACTTTTCTCGTATGTCAACCTTACTTGGCAAAAGAACGTAGGTATCAGGTATCAGGAATTAAAACAAAAATCACGTAAATCGGATTAATGTTTCTTGAGTTAGAAATGCACCGCACTGCACATAACGACAGAGAGTGAAATGGTGGTGGTGGAATGGTGATAAAGGTGGTGGTGGTGATAGTGATGGTGGTGTGATGATGGTGTTGTTTAGTAATAGTTAATGGTTAGCGGTTGATATATCCTTGTTAATGATGGAACAGTACCTTCGAGTAGTTACATAAAAATATAGGTAACTAGCTTTTGCCCGCGGCCTCGCTCAGGATAATCGGTTCAATGGTTTAGGCGAGAAAAGGTAAAAAAACAAACAAACAAACATACTTTCGCATTTATAATATTAGTAAGGACTAGCTTTTGCCCGTGGCTTCGCTCGCGTTAATTTAGAATTTGACAATTAATTTGTACTCTGCTTGTAATTTAATCATGATTCGAAAGACACGTGGCGCCATTTATGACCATAATAACGTTATTGTTGTTTCCCACGGGAACAGTACTTTTTTCGGGATGAAATATACCCTATGTCCGTTTCTGTACACCTGATAACGTTTATGCAACATTTCAGGATGATCGGTTCAGTGGTTTAGGCGAGAAAAGGTAACAAACAGACTTACTTTCGCATTTATAATATTAGTAAGGAACGGATATTGTATATGGGAGCTGCATCTGCCAACAAACTGCTTTACAGTTTGGCAGAAGTAATTTTTTTTGTAATTCTTAGGATGTCACCACTAATAAACGCTTGTTCATTATTTTTTCATGTTGTGTTTTGTAATGTAAAAAAAATCAAGTTTAGTTGGAGGTTCGTTAGCGCTGACACTTAAACGGATGAACAGGGGGTCTAAAATGACCGCTTTAGCAGAATCATAATAGGATAATAATAATTATGAATTACGTTTAAATTCGTAAAATGGTCACAAGGTGACAATTCATATTAGTAGGTACCTACTTCTATGACCATTTTAAGAATTTAAACGGAATTCATATTATTATCCTGCTAAAACGGCCATTTTAGACCCCCAGATTTCAACTTTCGCCACTACCTAATGTTGTAGCTTTGTAGTAGATGTGTTGGAACAAACTCCCTTGTAACACATAACACATCTGTTAGTCAGAACTTCTCTTCTTAGATAATTTGGTCATGTGGAGAGGATGAGTGAACGGTGACTAACAAAAGGTATTTACAAGACAGCCGTGGCGTTGCCAATCAACGCCAAACGGATCAAACAAAGCTACCAATTAGGTTATTGTATTTGCGCCGTTTGAGGTTTTCAGCACCGACAGCAAAGCTCGCCGTGCTAGGAAGATGGGATGGCACATGTTGTTCTGCTAGCTGTGGTTTCTTTAGTCTCACTTTCAGAAAATGGGTCTAGTCTCTATTCTCAGTCATATCATCTTCCACACAATCCATCCATTAATGCTTCTTCTTCGTCGTGTCGATGATTCATTTAAATTTAAATGAGCTTCGCCTCAATAGCGTTAGTAGTGACCTCGGACAGTTCCTCAAGGTGCAGGTGGAGTTGCAAAATGAACAGGTCAGGAGGTGAGGCATCGTCTGCGACTCAAGACCTTTTTTAGGGTTCCCAAAGGGTAAAACGGGACCCTATTACTAAGACTTCGCTGTCTGTCTGTCTGTCTGTCTCCAGGCTGTATCTCATAAACCGTGATAGCTAGAAAGCTGAAATTTTCACAAATGATGTATTACTATTGCCGCTATAACAACAAATACTAAAAATTAAAAAAAAAATATTAAGGGGGCTCCCATACAACAGATATGATTTTTTTGCCGTTTTTATAGATAATGGTACGGAACCCTTCGTGCGCGAGTCCGACTCGCACTTGGCCGGTTTTCTATTTTGTCGTGTCAATGATTGAAGTTGAATGAGCTCCGACCAGAACTCCTTTTCTTATCACACCTATTCCTGCAACATTCCCCGCCGCTTGCAACAATTTGAAGGCATAGACAACTGAATTACAGTTCGGACTGTAGATATCCACGCCTTCGCCTGAGTTATGGTCCGAGGCGGTTCCCCACTCGATCACTGGGCCACGCCCACCGCTGGGCGACAAGCCAACATGCACCCGCAACGTGGTACCGATTTAGTTAAACACTTCAGGAGTTTTGTGATGAAAAAGGTAACGATTGTTTTTAGAGGAAAAGGTGTGGTAGTTGAGCTAGATTCTGAAGGAATTAAGGGGCCTTCATGGACTGTAGAACACTTTATATTCCACTAGCTCATGCCCGCGGCTTCACCCGAGTAAGTTCGGTAATTGTCCCACGGGATCGCACTACCGAGATAAAAAGTATCCTATGTGTTAATCCAGGTTATAAACTATCTGTGTGCCAAATTTCATCCAAATCCGGTCAATAGTTTTTGCGTGAAAGAGTAACATACATCCATCCATACTCACAAACTTTTGCATTTATAATATTATATTAGGATAGGATAGTACACCGATTCGGACCGATTTAAGGCATACGCTAACACGGTCTATGATTAGCATGGACTGTTAGCTGCAGCAGCTGGTCGAAAACATGAAGATACAACAAGATACAAAAATCAGGAATTTAGGTGCTACAAGAATGTGTAGCAGAAATTACGGTGCATTTCAGTTACCTCAAAAATGAACATGATCGATTGTGAAGATCGAATGTCAAGTCTTTGGTTTACATTGAATAAAAAACGTGGCTGTCTGTTTGCATCATTCACCTTCTGATGCTCGTTTCTGCTACATGCTTATCAATCTGTTTTCCTAGTATCTACTTAGCGCGACAAAACGTCTCAATTGTTTTCAGCATTATGATGCAAAAAGTTCCAGAAACAAGAGGATACCTAGAATTGGACCTGCCGGCAACAAAACGTAATTAATTACTTAAGTACTCTCAACAGGAACCTGTACATCTTAATTAAAACATCACTCTCAAGAAAGAAAATTAAAAACAAACATTGTAATAAAACCTCAAAAGAGAATAATATCCGGAATCTTCTCATAACTATATTTGTCACCAATAACACACTTCCTAAAGGAATCCAAAGGAACGAGCGTCCCTTTGATGCGACATGAAAAAACCCAAATCTATGGGAAAAGTCCGCCTTTGATAAAGAATCATACGATTTTGAGTCTTATACTTCCAAAGATACAGTTCAAATTCGTAGAGGGATACGCTAATTTTAGTTTACAAAAAGAAATCTGTCACTTTTTCTTTGAAAGTCGACGACTTTTGATGGAATGAACGCAACTAAGATTGTTTTATTTGGATAAGAATAATATTTCAATGGTGCCAAAATGAGTTTCGAATAACTAGTTTTTTCAGGCCTCTTTTATAATTTGACTAGCTGTGCTCCGCGACCTTTGTCTGCGTCAAATTGTTATAAAAATATTACTTCTTAATTTGAATCTGATTTTGTTAATAATTTCAAGGGTTTTCATTTTTTTGCACGGAACCCTAATCCTTTTTGCGAAAAAAACAGCTAAGTTACTCTTTCAAACATAAGCTATCGGCCAGTAAAAGTCCCGTCAAAATTGGTCCCGCCGTTTTTGAGATTAGCCGGAACTAACAGACAGACAGACAAAAATTTTAAGGATTTTTTTTGTTTTATGCTCCTTAGTAAAAAGCTATTATTTTAAAATCACAAACAGACATTTGAATTTTATTTGTGAATAACAATTGATTTTGCTTCAAAAGGTTTGTTGCGTAGATATTTAAATAAAATAAAAGTAGGAGGCTCTTTCAAGATTATTCGGTAATCTTAGATGAAACCGCCAATACTGTGCAGTACAAATTACAAAACTGGTGTAGATAGTGGAGTCAGAAATCGGCGGTAATTAATCACTAATTACAAATGAACATCTATTCTAATTTTAGATAAATACTAATAGTAGTAGTAGTATTCATTCATTTAGTCATATCCACATTTCTAAATTCCAAGTACATATCCTCAACACATACGTTATTCGGCTCTTTAAAAACGTCATCGAATTTTGTTTCAGAAAGTAATGGAGTCGCCTCAATATTAATAATTAAATATTCATTTAAAATCATGTCAAGTCATGTCAGTCTATAATATACATGTAATTTTTAAAAAAAATTAGCTGTATCATTTTGACCGTATATTTGCAGCTTTGTAGAAAACAGCTGGTTTTTTAATAACCGACTAAAAATTTCTGTGTGTGGGGGGGGGGGGCGTTCAGAATGATTTACTAAATACGTGGTAACCGTTTGAGCGTCGGTGTCCCACCATGTATAGACTGACATGACTGACGTTAATTACGAATTCATGATCTTACTGTGGATTTTGAGGTACTGACTTACTGAATAATTCGAGGCAGTTTTAGCGTCGGTGTGCTTTCAACCATGTGTGTCTCACAACCTACACCATTGCACAAGCATTGAGCATTTCACAGACTAATCATATTTAAATGAACAGAGCATACTTAAACGTTTAAGTACCAAACGCACGTTACCGACATAACCTTTAATACATAATTAGCTTATCTTCTCAAGAGCAAACATTTCTCTGAGCACTGCTCATTGCTGGCTAATTCTCACATCATTTTCGCCTTATTGTAGTTATGCTCGGTAAGAATATAGGTCTTGTACAGGGTGGAAGCGCAGGGGGGGCTGGGGCGGTAGCGGGAAGCGATTAGAGCAAAAAATAACTTGTTACTGTTAGAGTATTTGGGACTGCATTGCGTTTTGTTGACTTTCTGCGTTGTATCAAAGCCTTTTTCCAACTATGTTGGGGTCGGCTTCTAGTCTAGTCGGATGTAGCTGACTGCTGAATACCAGTCCATGTGAACATGGAGCAACTGTTTATTTATGCGACTTTCTGCGTTTGTTTGCTGTATCTAAATCACAAGAGAGTAGCGTTCGTTGCATTGACCTTGCAAAAGGCGACTCGGCACGTCGCGTGTATGTGTGGAAAGGAGTGTTCAGACCCGGCCATCTGCCATGAATATGTTTCACCAATGTTAAACGGCAGTTTTAATACTGTCAGATATTTTTGATATTAAGGATAAACTTAGTTCGTCCGCCCTTGTCAGTTTACCAGGACACGTAGATACAAACGCTGATTTTTTAGACATGTTTATTATTATTACTCCCGCATCGAAACCCGCTCAAGCTCCTCACCCTGAACGAAGCCATACGCTTAGCAATTTCACTTGATACCACGTCCGCGGGAAGAAAATTACCAGCTAATGCGTACTTACATTTGTGTGTAGTTCGGGAAATTAATAACGGAGAACCTATGTGGCTCTGGTGCTTTGTAGATTAGGTTTTGGTAAAGGTGTACAAGGAGACTTTCATAACAGTGATTGCTATTTGGAATGGTTTTTTTATAAAAAAATTCATTGAGGTTTTCTCACGACTTAAAACTGCCTCCAACAACCATTTTGCAGTATTGCCATTTGCCTGTCAGCAAGATTGGCTCGTTGGGTTGACGATATCGTCAAAGTCGCGGGAAACACCGGAATGCAGGACCTATTAAACCGGGAAGGCAGCAGAGGAGGGGGAGGCCTATACCCACGTGGCGAAGATTCCATATAACTCGATTCCTACCGGCTTCCCTTTGAAAAATGGCACAGTCAGCAGTAGCGAAGGGTAAATTTTTGTAAGAGGTTAGCCGGAGTTCATATCTTTAATGTGATTATATCATTTTGTCTATAGAATACTGACTGTGCCATTTTTCAAAGGGAATCCGGTAGAAATCGTGTTGTATGGAACCTTCGCTACTGACAGTCAGTATTCTATAGACAAATAATATAATCACATTAAAGATATGTACTTCGGCTTACCTCTTACAAAAATTGACCCTTCGCTACTGACCCAGACCAGTGAGTGATTCAGAGAAGGCAACGGGTTTGAAAGCCCAGAGCGCACCTTGCAGATGATTTTCGGAGTTCAAATACTAGATAACCTTTCCGTGTAATAGTACGTTAATAAGTGTCATAGTACGTTGATCATTAATTGACAATCTGCAAATCATGTCATACAAAAAAAAACAACTTTTTATCCTTATATATTGCAGTTACAAATTGGCACGAACAAAGACAAAAAACTAACAGTCAAAAAAATCTTTAAACCCAACACGACTCCACAGTTTCTCTCTGTCGCCACATGGCGCGCACATGTCTTCAAAAACCGAGCTACGTTTCAGGAAACATGAATGAAACATTAATAGTTTCCTACTTAATACTAGCATTATAATTTTAAATCGTATCGTGATTCATTGGGTCTCTCTGGGAAATTCTTTTCGTAGTTTTTCCTTTTAAGAATTGGATGAGAATGTGTTACGTTATTTCTGATGAAGATGGTCATCAATCTATTTAGATTGTCTTATGATCGTTTTTACAAACACTAGGTGATCCTACTATTTAATTTAATAATAATCTTATGCGAAAGTTTGTGAAGATGGATGTTTGTTACTCTTTCACGCAAAAACTATTGACCGGATTTGAATGAAATTTGGCACACAGATAGTTTATAACGTGGATTAACACTTAGGATACTTTTTATCGTGGTAGTACGATCTCGTGGAACATTACCGAACTCCATGCGGGCGAAGCCACAGGCATAAACTAGTACTTACATAATTGCTTAAATAAAAGTACACATGCATGCGAGTGACCATCTATTACATACCGAGAAGTCTCTGTGCCTCGGAAAGCGCATTAGGCCGTTGGTCCCGGCTGTCATTAGTAGATCTTTGACAGTAGTTACGGGTTAGTCAGAAAGCCTAAAGGTTGTCAACGTTTCGTGTCACCCAAGTTAAGGAGGTGAGATAGACTGTCGCTCAATGTAAAATACTGGTATTCAGCTGCATCCCGTTTGACTGGAAGTCGACCCTAACCTAGTCGAGAAAAGGCTAGGAAGATGATGACTAAGTAATAATCCTATCTTAAAATTAATTAAAAACAAATCAATAAAAAAAAACGCATTCAAATTCTCACAAGCTACCGTCACAAAAAAAAAGCACAAGAGATAACGTTTTTAATTAAATTAATAGTGTTTTCTTAAGAGATATCCGGCGTTATCTTTATCTCGAGATTAGACGCACTTACGTGTACACGGCACCGGCATTACGAGTGATAAGCTGATAATATATTACTGATATCTAGACGTGTAGGCAGTACTGGGAATACTGATTTTCTGTGTGGTGTATTGGAGTGCAAGTTTATAAAGAAATGTAATTATGCGGAATTACCACAATTACCGATAAGTAATCGATTGAGCCGAAAACAGCTTTAAGTAACTTATTTATACTTTCGTTTACTCATTCACAGACACACTTCTTACATTTTTAAATATTCCTTAAAAATCAATACAATTTTTTTTTAAACATTTAGAAATAAAAAAATAGTAGCCCACCGGTATCGGAAACAGAGTCCAAGCTACGGGCCGGTCAGGGCTCCAGAGAGAAGAACCTCCAAACGATGCGAGCCGTGTCCAGGAGTTCCGCTTTCTGAATCAAGCTTTCTGATCCAGCTGCCTAACGAGAGCCTCCTCAGGTATCGAGGCTCTTGGCAATTACTTATACTTACTATTAAGGTAGAACAAAATTAAAATCAACTAAAAAAAAATTATACCACGCGATGATTTTATGTAAATGGAACGCTTGGACGTCCTAGGACATACACTGAACTTAATAGTGATGTTCTTCAGAAGGTCAGCTGCTTAGTACCCGCAACCGGCGTGTATGACCAGATCTGTGAGAACGTTGACGAGTTCTGTTTCTGCCCATACCCATGGGAAAATCGCAGAAGTTTATTTACTTATGTATTATATAAAAAATGAATAAATTGTTTTGACATTAAAAGAATTTACATCTTTTACGATTTTAATCGGAACTTCATTAATTAATAACGTATTGGCGTAAACTTACGAAATGTCACTTTAAAGCCTGGCAATACTGCCCTCTACTTACTCGTATAATGGCTGCTGTCATAATTAATCTGTGGTTACCTCACGCGACATTTTAATAATTTTCACTTTTGTGACCTATACTGAGAGAGTATTTAATTTTCGATACCTGTGGATTTTGGGTTTTAAATGCTATGCATTACTTATTTATTACTGCTTAATGATTCACGACGCAGAAACTCAGATTGTTTATAAAGATGGATGCCTCCTTTTATATTTTTTTATTATATTTACAGTTTTTGCAAAGTTGAAGCGTGGACTGGATACGTTTGCCGCATGCCAAGTAAGCTGTGGGCCAAAATAGACACTACTTGGAGCCTAGAACTAGTCAAGCATCGCGGTAGACCATGCAGAAGTTGGCGGGACGAGCTGGACAACGAACAAAGGTCCATATCCGCCCTGATGGCCTAGAAAAGTGCGAATCGCTTTTAAATCGTTTCCTATTTCCACAGCGACTTCCAAAAGGTTGACACAAGTTTTTCGGAAGCTTGTGTCAACCTTTAACACACGATTATTTCACAACATAGTCATTTCGATGTATCAATCATAACTTTCATGGGACACTTCTCGACTCCATTTTTCAAGAGGACCAACCAAGGTGGCTTACTTTATTCCCCGAACTCAAATTCAAAATGGGTCAATCGGTCAAACCACCTGACTTCGTCAAAAGTAAATGACAGAGCAAATACCACTTAACCTAAAACCATTTTGAAAAATTAACTTCCCGAACCGATAATCAGTCATCGTTTCGCGCCGTCACGTCCTATCCACCGCTAATTCGCGCCAAAACCTTCCCGTCATTTATTGACGTCAAAACAAACGGGAGAGAAATAAAAATTAAAAGTCCCCCACAGCTAAGAATGTCTCCGCCAATGAGAGTGGCATAAATAATCAGCGGGAGAACGTCTCGGCAAATTACCCAGAACGGGCGGGTTGGAAATTGATGGCAACACTGAAATAAGTGCGCCATGTCAACTATGTTGGCTGTCGGCGCGCTTGCCTTTGGCTTATTTTTTTTTTCGTCTGTAATGATTCGAGTGGCGCGTTCTAAATTGGTTCTATTGTAATTATGGCGGCCATTTTATTTATGGTCGCTTGTTTATGTTTTATCCTTTTTTTTGAGGTCATGTCTCCTTTGCTGGTCTAGCTAGAGCAAAGTAAAAAGATGACCAGTAATCCAACTACAATCCCTTCGTTTATTTATTGTTAGCTATTAAGTTGGCTAACTTGAGGTTGGAATGATCACTCTGTAGCACATTTTATTTTAAACAAACCTTAGGTTAGACAGTTTCAATAGCTAGCGGTAAATAAACTATGAAAGGACGCTTTTTTTTCGAAATCAAAACCAGGTAATGTTGCACTAGACAGGTGACACAAAACGTACCACTTGCCTTGATGCGACAGACTCAATTTACTCACGAGTATCCTGCGTTACCTAAAGTAGTATAGTTAGTAACCTGAAGTTTGCTTAGAATTCGTGTATTTTTTTTGAACTTTGCATGTGTGTGTGAGCCAAGTTCGACCATTCATTCCTAGTTGAAATGCTGTATTAAATCCTGAATACGGGGTGGAAGGGACACCGGCAAAAATCAGCTGTTCCATACATTTTGACCGTGTAGGGTTTGCACTTTCGTAGGAAACAGCTGTTTTTTTATATTAATAACCAATGAAAAATTTCTATGTGTGCTCAGAATGATGTACTTACTGATACGTGGTAACCGTTTTCGCGCCGATGTCCCTTCCACCCCGTATATCCACAAATACTGTATTTAATACTAAGAATTATTTCTACTGTGACTAGCGATTGAGGAAGTTTTGTCGACTGTTACTTTGAGAATAGGGCTCAGAAAATAAAAACCATTTTTTTTCTTGCCCTAACTGCCCTAACTTCAAAACAAAAAACTTCTTTGTGATGTCAGCAATACATCATCTGCCTAGCCTTTCCATGTTGGGGTCGGCTTCCAGTTCAGAAGGGACCAGCTGAATACCAGTCATTTTCATGAAGCGACTGCTTAACTGACCTCCGCGACTGTGTAATGCGATACCTCTTGGTAAGACGGGGATGGGGTCGGGAACTCTAATTGTTTTGGTCTATTATTTATCACGAGAACGTCCCAGTATGACAAACAAGACATTCCTATTCTGATCCAAACGGGTTGTAGGATAGTAAGCAAGACCATGCTATAAATAGTCCATTTATTTCCTATAATATTAATTCACACGCCACTGGACATTTCCGCCCCGCAGACCTTCCAATGTTTCACCGAATACAGTCTTCTCTTCTGGCTGATTGGACAGATTCATTATATTATTTAAATAGCCCTGTTCATTACACTGGAAAATTGTATTATGTGTATGGAAGTATACGTTACTTATCTGGACTACTGGCTAAGCGTTATTTCTGTCAATGTCAAACCAAAAGTGTAAGATAGAGACGCAAACAATCGAACATGTCTAAGTCAAAGCATGCACCAAGTTACGTCTATGGCTCTCAGCCTAAGATGGGTTGCATTGCAGGTCAAACGGAGAAGAGACTAGCATTGACCACCGAGCTCGATCCCTTTATGTTGATTATTTCGAACCATAGTGTCATTCTCTAAACATAACTTCGAAATTCGAACGGTGTCGTTGTGAATCCGCGATGATTTACTTTAAAAACAAATGAGTTCGCTTTCGAATTGTGTGCGCTCACTTGAGTGAAGTGAACTAGTGAACGCAAAATAATAGCACCTTACATTGTTAGATTGATTGATTTAGTAGCAGAAACATTGTAACCTTCATAAATACGTTCTTCGAATTACTTGAAGCTCAATAACCCCTCAGGAATAAATATCAAGTTACAAATTAATCCCGTACTATGTTTTACAAATTAGATAAAAACCCATTTTGGGCGAATCCCAGGGGTTGTATCGTGTCTGAAAAATTCAGTAAAGTTCTAAAGAAATGGGTGAAAAACTCTGTCAAGAATGAAGAACACGTGTCCCTGAAGGCTGTATGGATCTTTAGAGTTAATAAAATATTAATTTTAGCTTCGATACAGTTGTAAAATGTTTTATTCGTGTAGAAGCGCAAAGTGAGTAACAAAAGGTATGCATAATTTACAAGGCAGAGTGGACGCCCTAGAAGGACACTGACTTTAATGGTGATGTTCTTCAGAGAGGTCAGGTCACCAGTTCTATGAGCGTGGATGAAGCAAAAAGAGTATGTAAAGATAATAGCAGGTGGCCGTAAGTTCTGTCTACCCCCATGGAGCATGGAGTTTATTTATGCAAGTGCAACATATGATGCAACATTTGCACCAGTGTGGCGTCTTTGCGACGGCAAATGGCACAGAACTTTTTCGATAATTAACTAACTTCTCTAGTTAGTAATTAATTGTCGTCTGTACTTTTTTATTATTTTATTTTAATCGATATATTATATGTATTTTTTTTTGTCTACGTGTGGAGGCTTGTAATTAGCGATTTGAAAATATTACACTTGTTATAACAATTTTTTTTGTTAGTCTGTAAGCCTTTTTTAAATTAAAATTAATAAATAAAAAATAAATAAAATGATGTGCAGTCGTGAACACAGACGTCACTTTATAATAGCAATGCGTACTTACACAGAATATTTATTAAACTGTAACTAAATATCGCAAAAAAACAGTGTCGAAGGGACACCGGCGCGGCGCACAAACGGGTACCACTTACCACGTATTCAGTACATCATTCTGAACCCGCACATCGAATTTTTTTATCAGTAATTTTCAATTAAAAAAAAAACAGCTGTTTCCTACAAAAGTACAATACCTACAATCATCAGATCAAAATGTATAGAACAACTGGTTTTTTTTTAGGGGGGGTTCAGAATACCTACTGTACTGAATACGTGGTAACCGTTTATGCGTCGGTGTCCCCCCTTCCACCTGTATCACAAAAATTCTACGAATAAGACTTTAAATACTTCAAAAGGCTTTTCTTCTTAAAACGACGTAGCTATATCAGTGTTTTATCTTTATGCCAGTAAGCTTTACAACTGCAAACCTAAACACCCCGTAAACCATGATTCACTTCCTAATTACAACAGACTTACAAACTTCTAATTTAAGAACCTCTTAAAACCCAAACACACGGAACCATTCATAAATTCAAATTCACATTGACATCCCTAAACCGGATAGATCCAGTTTGCACTGGAAAAAACCGCCCCTCGCCAGTTTTGACATAAATAAGGGCATGTAAGCCGGTTATTAAGTTAAAGTAAATAACTTGAAACTGTCCCTAGGAAGTCTTAAGGCGAAGATGATAATAAATTCTGGTCCCAGCAGTGGTAATGAATCAATTGGACAAAGACGGTGGAGCGGCTTTAGTAGTAGTAAAATTTGTAATAGGCAATTTGTGATAGAGATGTTGCAGAAAAGGGTTCGGGTTGATATTTATTGGATGAAGGCTTTTTTGGGGAAGAAGTGCCCAGGAAATATTTATTAGCTGTGTTAGATCTAGTTCGAGGAACACGTTTGATCACCTTTAGGAGAGTTGTAGATTTTGCCGTATGGGGTTTTAACAAATTTAAAGCATAAATGATTTCAAATAATTTAAGCAATTTTCAGATCTTGCCAAAAATATAAAACAAAATTTAAAAGTTCTTAAAATACTTGCAAAATGAAGTTTTCTTTGCGATGATTGGCTCATCGCATTCCCCTACAGAACCGAAACAAAACTTCAATGGCATATTTCCCCCAAACTGATTGATTTTATTTCCCAAGTTTAAGTAAAAAAAAACCAAAAAAAAAACATTCAACACTCCACTCCATTCGTTCCTGTCCGTTTAAACTGCATTTTAAACTCCACGGATTTATTTTAAAGTTATTTACATAAACGTTCTACTCGACAACCCTATTAAGACTCGTGTAACCTTCAATTTTGTACCTTAACCCCTTGTTATAAGGACTGCAAATAATATTTTCGTGACATGCAATAAGTTTGTGTAAATTCACGAAGTACGTAAACTATATTTTCATGTATCATTAATATTAAAAGTTTCTGTGTATGTGTGTATTTCTTATTTTATGTTGGCAACACCGTGTGTTAGCGGAGAGGTTTGGGTCATTAGGTACTATTAGGTACACTATTATACTTTCCTTGCAAAATTAACTTTATTCTTCTAGCAATATTACGACACTGTGAGATTTAAACGTTTATAGATTTTTAACCGTCGACCAAAAAAGACGGGTGTTATAAGTTTGGAGTGTGTAGTGTGTAGGTATCTGTGGCATCATAGCTCCTGAACGGATGAACTTTTGTTTAGGTTTTTTAGTAAAGTCAATAACTATCAAAGCTTATTTGCCATCAAAGTTTGCTCTTGGTATGTGAAATTTTGAAAACTTTCATTCATCTTTTTTCGTTAACATCTTTATGCAGCTAACTGTACTGTACTTATGATACATACTTTAAGCTCTAGTTTACTTAATTCGTTTTACAAATACCTACATGTAACTTTTAGTAACTAATTTCCGAGCCCATGTTCATCTCATACAACAAAAAATTGATGCGTCAATTAAAAAAAAAAAAATTTAAATCGATGTTTTAGTTTTAATCAACAAAAATGACTGGGCCGTTTACGAGCAGTTTTAACTGAGGTGAATCATTATCCTAAACTGTTAGTTTCGGGTATTATTGCTATGAATTCATTTCCTAGAATTCGAACTGAAGCTAAGCTTGGCTATAAAAATAAGCTGGATTTTAGCTAGAATTTATTTATTTTTTTATACCATGAGTGATATGATAACTGTACAATTTCTTAGAATGTGCACTATGCAGGACAGTTCTTGGAAGTATCTGATCAATTCCTGTTCTTACCCACCGTCCACCTTCGTCCTTATAATTGGTTTAGGAAAGTAACATTAGCTAATCATGTTCTCAAATCAAAAATATGAGCACGACCACAAAAATAATAAAAAAAAATGCAAACAGAGAACGCACAAAACGTCCAGGCATTTATTTAAAAAAAAAATTCCAATAATTTTACAAAACAAATATTCAATTTTCATAGTGCCATTTAACGAAATAAACATCCCAATCAATAACACAGACAGAAAAAAAAGCAGAAATCTCGTTTGTATGGATGAGCGTTCTATTTATAAATCGTTTAACTGTCAACTGTCAAACTAGATGACAGATGGCGCCAGGCACGAGTGGAGTAAGGGGATGTTCACGACGAAGACATTACTGATAGTAATTTGTGCTTGTCGGATGGGACTTAGTTCAATGGATAAACACTTTTAAGTCCTAATTGTGACGTGTAAGTACTGAAATACAGAATACTAGCTACTTATTTTTTAGTAGATGTGTTTACTTCAGCGCGTTCAAGACAAATCTGAATCAAGCTAACTACGCGTTCTACATATACCTAATAAAAAAAAAACTTGGGCTTAATTTGCATGAATTATATCGATTCCGATCAGAATCATTGTACTACCAGGCTCGGGACACTTCGAACACCAAGAGTGCAGACCTAATGGTCAGCAGTCCTCACAATTAAAAAAAAATCAGATACAACAAGAGCAAAATGAAATAAAAGATTTGTTTCCAAGGTTTACATTTCACCGACGCGTCGCGAAATAACACAGCAAGTCACTAGCCGTGTCGCATCGCCACCATCTCGTGACCCTGAGCCAAGCCAGTTTACTGTAAGTACATTTCTAAGTCCAGGGATTTGCGGCCGCCATACCACCCGAGATTAACCGAACATTGCCGAACAGGCACGTTTCGCCTATTACGAACGCCGAACGGTAACCGTTTTAAATATGGCGGCCGGCAGTTAGACGTTTCGTGTTTTTTAGGGTTCCGTAACCAAAGGGTGCCAATGGGACATTATTACTACGGCTCCGCTGTCTGTCCGTCTGTCACAGGACTGAATCTTGTCTTTTTTTAACTTAAAGTAGACGCTTGAAATGTTCACAGAATTACTATGGCTGCTGAATCTTTATTTTTATAGTTAAAGAAACAATCAAATAAGATGAAAGGGGGTTCCCATACAATAAACGTGTTTTTGAGTGTTAAATATTGTACGGAACCCGTCGTGTGCAAGTCCGGCTCGCACTTGTCTGGTTTTTTTTTCTTATTTGTACGCAATGGAGTTTTGCTGTAGATAGTTAGTTTTATTTTTAGCTAAAGGTTAATGGGAATTTATTATGACAAGTCGAAGCGGTTGAAGAAATATGAAATAGTTATAATTTTAACTTAGCTTAGTAGAATATGAAAGTGGCTTTACTGGCTTAACGTCAGAGGAGACCAGTCTCAAACCCTAAATCTCTTACAAGCATCTTCTAGCAGATAATTAAGTTCGTCAACAAATAATAGCAAATGATTTTAACTTCTGTAACACCTGTATAAGTCTTATAAATCTGATCTGTGAAATCTAATTTCAAGTGATTTGATTATTGCTTGCTATTTTGATCAACTGATCAAAATAGCAAGCAATAATCAATCATCATATCATAATCTTTCTGGAATGCTGGTCAGCGATGACCAGCATTCCAGAAAGATTATTAAGTTGGATGGAAAAAAGCTGTCAGAAACAAGCATGTCAATAAAAACTGATGATTCCAAGAAATGTGACATACATCAACCCGAGGTGGGCCGGAGGGCTGGGCTAGAAGACTACGAATCAGACCCTCTCAGCGAGAGGAAGCCCGCGTCCCAGCAGTGGGAACATCCTAAGCTGATTACAATTACAAACTGAATATTCTGTCTTATTCTAAGACGCGGTGCCGGTGCCACAATGACCCGACACTCGTAACACAAGACACAACCGAACATGTGACGGTTCCCAAGTTACCTTAGGTTAAAAATATCATATCATAACATCACACCTGTAATCCCAGAAGGGTTAGGTAGAGGTGTACCCTAATAGTACACCCACATTTATGTTTAAGTCCCATGTAATAGGGGGCGGGCCTGTCATCAACCGGGCTCAGATCCAGACTGCGTGGCTACTGAGAAATTCCTGATGGAACAACGCAATAACAATTTGCCCGACCCGGGAATCGAACCTAGGACCACATGCTCAGCAATATCGATTGCGAGCACTATACCAACGAAGCAGTTTTCCTAAATTATATAATTGTTATTAAGGTTAGGATATTTATTTGCTGTTACCAGCTTAAATTGTTTTTTATTTGTTAATGAGCGTACTAAGACAATAGCGCTTAGATGAGTATTTAAATGTCAATGATATCTTCATCCTAATTAATGAAAGGGTCGCGGACGTCATGTGTCATCACTGGCGACAGATATACGGACGTTTTGAAATGGAACGGGTTGTGAGTAGGGTGGCCAGGCGTTGGGACCCACATGTAATTGTTGGACAAAAAAAAAAACCGAAACTAACGTTATAATAATAAGTTATAGTAAAAAGTGCAAATTATTTGCACTTTTTACTGACTTCCTTGGAAGTCGGTTATATTTTTTTCAAAGTAGTTTTGAGACCTTTTTAAGGGTTTTCTGATACTCATTGAAATAACAAAATAAGTATTGCTGAGTCGATCTCAGATAAATTGGGATAAGAGTAGAAGAATGACGATGATGTATGGTAGGAATCAGATAAGTCGCAACTACAACTAGGACATAATCGGGATGGCATGTTATAAAAGAGGCTTTTAAGCAGCAGTGAGTAGAAAGTCTGTAAATTATGCAAGAGCATTCTGCAACTATTACTTCACTTCATATACTAACCGAACGAGTTGTAAATAAGTAGAGGGTAAATCATCATCAGCCTGTGAACTGCTATCAGTTCACATGCTGGACATGGGCCTCTCTGATCGGACGTCATTCATCTCTCACTCCAATCGAAAGTAGTAAGGGGATAAAAACCGTGAAAGCTTAAAACACTGTTAGTAAGGAGATACTAAAAAAAAAGTAAGAAAAAAAGAAATTAATAAAGTAAGTAAAGTATAAGTAAGTTCCCTATCACAATGTTTTCTTATTTAACCTAAAGCTTGACTGGTAGAGAATGCCTTGTGGCATTAAGTCCGCCTATGTACCTTATACAAGAAGTTTAAATAAATAAATAATACTATCTTATTTTGACTGCCCTTCAAATCCTCCACCACATGGTCACCCTACCCCTGCTGTAGACACGAACCCGATAAACGTTTGAGAGCTTAATTTATTGACTGCCGCCCGTCACACCGTCACACCACGGATTTATATTTAAAACTCCAAATACGAAGCCCTGTGGACTACACTGTTGTATTTTTAAGTTTATGGGGTGAGCAGAATTGTTAGTAACAAAGTTGCTAACCTTTCGAGTACACAATAGTAATTAGAAGTTGCCCCTTTAGTTTTCACTAGCTGTTATCCTATGCACGTGCTTTGATCGGTGATACCATCGGGACGAGACGGTAAAGCAGTATTTTGGTTTTATAGTACAACGACATTGCAAATAGCAAAGTTCTAGTCTAGATCATTATAATTGGCTCTTTACTACACCTCTGCTTAACACTTCGAGTAATACAAAGCCTGATGTAATGAATATACCTAGTAATCCAACACTGACAAATACCAGCTTGGCCTGCCTTAGGTATTTTCGTTGCCAGTCAACCTTTGGGTGATGCAGAAACTAACTATATTATTCGATGTAGTAATTGAAAACAAGCAGACCTGACGATAAGTTGCCACCGTTACCTTTAAATCTTTACAGCGGAGCGCTGGCGCCACGTACGTTGCCAATCTACTGTAATGTAATCACACCAGCACCCTCCGCCTCTTAAAACTAGAACACAGCAAAGATTAATGTCCCCGAACGAGTTCCGTCGCAAAGAGCTCTAAATTCTGATTCCTCAAGCAAGAAGTCAGATTGTATAATGCCAGACACATGGAGACCTTGTAAGCATGTGGTTAAAACCCCATAACACTGCTAACATATCGCGGCCGACTTGCTAATGGTAACGCAGGAGTGCGAACGTAATCCGACTGTGTTGCTCAAAGTTATGTTACCCCTACTGAATCAGGTATTGTACAGTTTCTTTAGCTTTTTAACTGTATTTTTGGTCAACCAAATTGTATTCAGCTTACTAGATAGGTATACATATCCTGTTATTAAAACTTCCTAAGGTATGTATAGTATAATTAGAAAGTTTAATCCTACTTAATATTATAAATGCGAAAGTAAGTTTGTTTGTTACCTTTTCACGCCTAAACCACTGAACCGATCATCCTGAAATTTTGCTTATACGTTGCCAGGTGTACAGAAACCGACATATCGGATATACCTTTCATCCCAAAACAAAGTACTGTTCCCGAGGAAAACAACAAAAACGTTCTTACGATAATAGGTGGCGCCACGTGTCTTTGGAATCATGATTGTATTATATTTTTACAAGCAGAGTACAACCCGAATTGATTGTCAAATTGTAAATTAACGCGAGCGAAGCCGCGGGCAAAGCTAGTTCAATCTAAAGACGAATTCAACATCTGAGGTTAATTTGAATTTTATTGGAAGTGTTCTCGATTTAGACACGAGACAGGCATAGTTCGAATCTAACGCGAAACATACAAATTAATTTACTCAGCTACTTCAGATTCTTCGGATTTGTAATTTGACGCAGCGCGCAAACGCTTTTACTCAACTCACCCTTGCGTCATCAGTAAACTACTGTGACAAGCCATGTCATTAGACTCATGGAAAAAAACAGTAAACGAAGCGAAACATTGTTACAAATACACATAGCCAGCAATGCTCTACAAACCCATACACAAGAGCCTCAATCTCAAACACAAGATTACCGCTAAAATACATAACTTCAAAGTCCCCATCATAACAATCCTCAGGGACCGCACTAAACCACATTTCAAAAGATTCAGTCATCACAACTGGATCCTAAATCTGCGCATTTAACCTTAATCACTGACGCCCCGAAACGCAACGCCCCCGGGGATATCAACTTTGAAGTTTGAGCATCTCTGCCAACGCATATCGTTTCTTATAAATATGTAGGGTTCAAACACAGAGGAGCGAAGTAATGGAGTGATTATTCGGACCAGTGGTGCGTTAGAAGGCTAGAAGTCTGAAATTGGCGAACGAGTAGTACATCAAATTAGCAATTAATATTAAACTAATTTTATCATTCTGTCTACTCCGACTTCAATTCATAAGCAAAGCAATTGCTTCCCACGAGCGCGTTTAGCATCGTCAGTATACGCAGTATTGGGGTGGTTGAACCAATTATGTTGTTCTCATTTCTCGATCTATAGAGGTGTACTGCTGAGCCCAGTGCGGGTTGGTGGGTATCATAATACCAATCTTTGATTTCTTTCTTCACGCTGGTTTCCACACAATGTTTACTTTCTCCCTTTTCAGCAGTGATGGGTCGTTGATCTAGTGATAGCAAGCGCTACTTCTGAGTATGAGGTGTTGGGTTGGATTCCCAGGCCGGATAAAGTGTTACTAGAAGCAGCCCAGAGTTTGATTTTGTGTCCGGTTGAGGGATCACCACAGGCTCTTCCTCTATTACATGGAACTTGGCCGTAACTAGCGAAATGTGGATGTTTTGTGAGTTATGTGTGGCGCTGGAATGATGTAACGTGAAAAACAAAATGGAAAACCAGTAAAACAGTATTATTAGTCTAATTTTACATGACTGTCGTTAAAATTACAAGAACTTTGTAAACGAAGAAAGTCGTAACCGCCAACGAGTACTCCATTTAGTAATTACTTAGTGGATCTAAACATCCCTAACGTACGACGGTAGAATTCAGCTGCGGGTTAATTATCTAGATAATTGTGGCGGCTTAAGGGTTAAGGCAGTATATTCTAATTATAGTCAACGTTTACGCCATTACGCATTCTTGATGCTAGTAGAGGAGTGTTTGCGGTGGAGCTGATTTTGTTGGTAGTTTGTATGTACTAATGTTAATGGTGCTATAAAAGTTATTAAGTTTTTCTTTCTTGAGGAGCTCGTGGCTTAATGTGAAATGTCATTTATATGGTGTACATAATTAAGAATATTCCATTCTATTCTTAGCTCTCCTCCAAATATTGCTACAATAGCAGGGTCCTCTATTGCAGAACTGGTGAAATTGGTCCATAACTGACGATACTAAGTGTAAGTGGCGTTAATACGGCACACCCAGAGCTTCTAGTTAACTCGCGATAGTTAACAAAAAGTTTCGTATTTCTACAATGACTGAACAGGATAGCTTTTCAGCAGCTTATGTCAAGCCTGTACAGTGACGAGCACTAATATGTATACACTTTGCTTTTAAAAGCAATTTTCGCGAGAAGTAACGGTTGTAACTTGGAGTTTATAACTTTCTTTTTCATAAAATGAGTTCCAAAATACTATGTTCGTAACAACATGAAATTTTAATCATAATAGTTTAACATGCAATGTTTGTATGTTTGTTTGTTTATGTCAAATCATGCAACTGAATTTTAAAACTAACGATTGAGCTGAAATTTTGCATACATTTCTAGTTTGGATGACAATGCATGATTAGCTAAGTGACGTCATTCTAAATCCAACATGGTGGACTTGTTATTTTTTATGCGGCTCATGATGTGGGGATCAATTTTATTAATGGGTGGAAAAAATAATCTTTAAGTATTTAAAAACTTGTTTTAAAAAAATATTTTTACAATAAGCTTGTTACTTTTCCGCCATCGCTGATGGAATGTCGCTGTTTAGACCCGCAAAGCCAGTCAGCTGCGCTACCAACTTGCTGATTGACTTATCTTTTACTATGGAAAAGATTCCGTCTTTTGAATCCAAAAAACAATAATTATGATGTCACAAGAAAGAAAAAAGGATACCGACACGAAAGAAAAAAAAACAAACAAGCAAGCACGTCAAGTCGAAGAAAAATACTTTTTGAAACTAGCGCAATATAATTCAGGTTTATACACTCAAATTACCATACTGGACTGTAATCGGGTCAGTGCAGTTAACTGGGTAACAGCTTTTACTTCTTGGACCGACTTCTAACCTTTCATTATTGGGGTAGGCTTGAAATTCACAACCATACATTAACAACAATGTGTATGGTGTTTTAACTGCAGTAACAAACTGAAAACTGATCCAAACTGTATGTACACCGACACACAGGTATATAACATAACACCAACATTGTATACTTAGTTCGTAATAAACGTTTTACAAATTATAAAACATACCTATCTTCTTCATCATCATTCTCTTACCCTTGTCCCAATTTATTTGGGGTCGGCGCAGCATGTCTTCTTCAACCATACTTCTCTATTACTCATCATCTCATCAAACACCTCCTTTCTAGCCATACCATCCTTCACACAGTCCATCCAACGTTTCTTTGGTCTTCCTCTACTCTTATAACCATCCACATTCATACTCAAAACTTTCCTCACGACATTTTCCACATTCCTCCGCATCACATGTCCATACCACGATAACCGAATACCTTCTTCATTTTAAATAACTGTTTAATCGAACTGATGGCTCGTTTCGTCTTAGATTAATTTAAATTCTTTCATTTTAATATTCTTTTGTAGTCGTTTTCTTTAAATAGAGACTGAAAATTAGTGTGTTAACCAATATTATCTAAAGTTACACATGAAGCCAAAAACAGAGACCAAGCAAGCAACTCGAGAAATGTCATCCTTCATCATGACAAAATGTGTATATCCTACAGTGCACCATTAAGGCAACATCTTATAATTCTAAGGCCGCAAGTTAAAAAGAAGTGTAGAAAAACATAAATTAGAATTTCTTTTTTTTTTTACTATGCACTTCACGTAGGGTCATTTAAAACGCATTATAAGGAAGGGAGGGGAGGCGAAGCTTTTGTTATGATAACTATACATTAATGGTACGTACAGGTTTCAAATTACGATACAAAATATTCAAGATTTTCAAAGCGTTGAGAATAGTAAAAGTGTCGGGAGATTATGTAAGATATTCTTCATAGAAACCTTTTGCATCTACTAGGAAAATATTTTGCTTACAATTCGTGATGTCGAAGGCGTCGTGAGTTGCAAAGAGTTTAGGTCTCCATTATCGAAGAAACTTACTGTTATCGACACGCTTTGTATACGGATTAGTGATTGCTGACATTTGTTATCATCAAAGGAAGGTATACGACTGTTGTTCTATCGCATTCACAATCAGAACGATGTTTTAAACGCAATTAATGATGCGGGTGCAAGGTTGCCTTAATCTTCTTTTTTTCTAGCATTATAAATTGAAAACCATGGTTATTATGTTACCTAAATTATTATAAAGGTCTACGAAAAGACCGCTCACAGCAGCCCAGGTTAGTAACAGTATAATTAGTACAAAGTTCTCAGAAAACCCGACCCAACTTCAAAAACCTGTCTTATTACACCCAATTTTACTTTCCAAAAAGAAACAAATCTGAACTTAAACGATATGAAATAATATGTAATTGTCCACAAACTGGCTTTCGTGTCGAGATGTCCAATTTATTTTATTACACTACACCGCTTACAAGCGCCTATAGAATTTATTATGTGATGGGTGGCCCGCTTTTTTTGGCCTGCATTGTAATGAGAAGTGTTTATTGGATATTAGAGTTTTTTTCTTTGTTGTTCTTAAAAGGTTTCATTGGTATATTGGTCGAAAACTGTAAAAAGGGTATCCGTTAGTTCTATTGTGTTTTTAGTGCCAGAAAGTGGGTACTTTCTTAGCTATTGTTTTTTAAATGAGCAGTATAGTTAGAGCCATGCTTTGGTCGTGTCAATTAGAGCTTTATGTAACAATCGACACGATAATTGCTTACTACTACTATACAAATAAGAATTGTACGCAAGATGTCCAATCAAACTGCACAAACCAGTTTATGCGGATCTCTCATTAGACGGGAAACCTATACAAAGCGAGGCCGTGGTATACTGGATATTTATAGCTTGATGTGTCGCCGTGTGTACTGGCCTTCAATTAAATCTTAACTTTACATTGATGCTTTAGCTGTTGTTTTACCATTGAAGTTTTTTTTTTAATTTTGACAGCTAAAATGAAACATCAATGCGGAATTCAATTCGATTCCGATCACTCGAATGATACAATACCATTGCTGCATGTACCGAAATGAAATACACGATAGGTTCCGACATCATCGTCGAAAACCATAGGTACATTAGTACCACATGGATCTTTTGTCACTTGAACTTGTCAAGAGGGCGCAATTAGTTAACAAAAAACAAGATGGCGGTAATAGTTCCGATTATGGCCACACGCCAAAAGATAGATGTAGAACTATACAAAGTAGTAGGAAAAAAAACTCACCATAAGAAGAATAAACGGCCAGCATCAGCAGGAGGCAGATCCTGGCGATGACCACGCCCATTTTCACGCGGAACATATTCAAAATGGCACCCATAGCAACACAAGATGGCCGACTAGCTAAACTAAACACTCGATATTACATAATACTGATATTAATTTTATTATTCTATTCGGTTTTCGAGTTCTTGATGTGAATTTCGACGATGATGTTTTTGAAATCATTCGCGGAACGATTCGGCTTCTGGAAAGAGAGAAAAGATGAAGTTAGTTAAGTGCATTATGGGAACTTCATTGTCAAGCAGATAGATGTTTTAACGATTCTCAGTTTTTACAGACAGCTTTTATATTCTAGAAATAATCACAAATAAAAAATTATTTCAGACGTAGTTCTGACTGATTTTTGCAGTGAAAAGTTGTTTTTGGTGGGATTTTTTATCTGATCCAACTCAATGTTATGTTTATCAGCCTTAGGCTCCGTTCACGACTCCGGGCGAAGCAATTTGTGTCATTTATTATTTCCTTGGAGTGAGTACCGCCGCGGTGACTTGAGGCATGGTCCAAACAACTTCTTTCATTTGTTTTCTTCGCTGTAACAAGACGCGTGTTGCTTGAGCGTGGCCAAGAGGTTACGATACTCCTGACCTCCGGCAGTGATTATAATGAAAGTTATAACATTATCAGCGAGGGGAGTACTACGGCTATTATCCCTAACAGTGGACAGTGCATTAGCAGCGGTATCGGGTTACTCGCCCCCGGCGACGGTAATGAACTAATGACTGGTAGACTAGGAGATGGCTTGGGGTTGGCGGAGTTATGTGAATATTTCTAATATGACAGACTTAATTAGGCGAGCGAAATGTCATCCAACTACTTATTAAACAATGATACAACACTAAAACCTATTCTCAAAATTGAATATAGGTTTGGGTGCACGGTATGCTTATTATTATTGCTTTGCCTGCAATTGCATATTTTTGCGGGCTCGGTGCTGCATTCTGCCATTCAGCACGCGTAGCATGGCCACGACAGTTTTCTTTAAAAAGAATCGACAAAATGACAGTTTTCTTTTTTTGATCTGTCATTTTGTAGATGCTTTCGTCGACAAAACCCTTTTCTACGGTGGTCATACTACGCGTGCTGGCCTGCCTGGACCTTTTTCGCGGAATTAACTAAATATTTTGCATAATATTTAATGTCATGGATTCCCACAAAGTAACGCCTGATTCTAAAACTTATCATACATCTAAAATAGGTAACTGGTATAATTTATAAACTCAAGAGCATTTATTTCAATTAAATCATTTACAGGCAATTTGCATTAGTCAGAAAGTGGAAGCTGGTTGCCACTTCGCAGAAGAATGTGCAAGAACCTACATGAACACAGGACTTTTGACTTAATTGGAACCAAAATGCAATTTAAACAGACTAATATACTTTTATATTTTCTTTTGTTTATGGCTTTTTAATCAAAATGCGCTAATATTGCAGGAAAAACCGCGATTAACATCAACAGCTAGTAAAAATCTAAGTTTAATTTGGCTGTTAACATCTAAAAATAATGCCTAAGAAAGCTAATGCAGTGATTGTACTGCACCCCATGGTGCTATATTTTTATTTGGATAAGCACCATGCGTATAAGTATAATTTACAGTCAAGACATTTAATGATACGCACCTGAAGATTAATTTATATATAGTTTTAGTTGTACATCTGCATACCTGATTAATTCTCTGGCTAAATAACGTATTGCCCGTACATGAGTTCGAGAGACTATCGATAAATCTGGGGCAAAATGTCAAAGTCTGCTTTTCTGTCGTTTTTGCTAGTGGAAAGGGATTTTTAACAAAAATATATATATTTGTTTTTATTGACACCCCTCTCAAAACTATTTGTAAGCGGCCTATCTGACCTCCACAACCTAGTTAGCGCTAAGTAATACGATACTCCTTGGTAAGACTGGTTGTCAGACTTTCGGGTCACTGACTACCTGTAACGACTGTCAAAGATCTACAAATGACAGCTGTGAACAACTGCTTAACGTGCTTTCCGAGGCACGGAGGAAACTAGGTATGTAATGGGTGGTCAAATACCCATGAACGTATGTTGGAAATTTTCCCGCACAGGAGAAAGTCTCGACAAAACAAACAAACCCACATCAAAAACGCCATATTTCCTCCCATAATACGGGCATGGCCATCTCCCTAACAAAGCCCTAAGGATGGGCTAATGCAGTAATTATTGCACTTTGTATTTTTGTTCCATCAGTCGCTCTGTACCCGCAGGCCACAAGACAGAACCAAGAACAAATTCTCTCTCTTCACAATATTAAATGTTAAACAAGGTGAATAATGTAAAATGCACGTCTCAAATTGTTATTTTAAATATATTTCTCCGCTTTAGAAAAGTTTTCTTAGTTGGTCTTTCATTTGGAATAGTTGGGAAATGTAGCGAAATTGTAAGAGTAATATGTAATCATCATAGCTATTTTTCTTAGGAAACTATTTTAAAGAAGACCGTGGATAGAACAGAGATGAGAATGTTAAAACTGAAGTATGGCATAGAAGAAACGATCTGAAATAAAGCAGGTAAGTACCTACTTCATTTCCTACCCACCTTCTTAATCTACACGAGCATAAAAATTCTAGATACCTAGATAGTTTACTGTAGGTACTAAAAATAAAATACCTACAGCAAAAAATGCTTAACAAAAGTAATTTGTAACATGAAAGAAAAATCTTTAACAAATTAGCGAAGAAATTAAATGCCCTGAAGGTGGATGTGGGATGCGTAAGCCGAAAAATTAAAAAATAAAACAAAAAAAGTTAGATAATTAAACCGGGTTCACTAACGCTGAACTAACTTCATTAATTTCTGGCTGGATTCGACAAAAATAAACTTTTTCTGTGATCATTCGAGCGTTTATTTCGATGTAAAAAAACAACAAAATAATTACTTTTTTTAAGTTGAAAAGTAAGGAGTGTTTTATCCAGAAAAGAGTTCATAATAGATAATCAAAGTTGGCTTGAACTTACAACCTTTTATCTTAACATCCTCCACAAACACTATAATCAAATTATATTTTCATTAAAGTAAGTACCTAATAACGCAATTATGTTTATAGTTTACAAAATTACGGTGCTTCGAAATTTAATTTTCATGGACCCGTTTCCATTATATTGTATTTAGAGAGAGGCACAACTAAACTTGTAAGATTGGACAAGGGTCAAGGCAAATCGATTATTTTCTCTTTTTTTACACCAGTTCAGCTAACCATAGAAAATTATTAAAATAAGGCTTTAATTAAGAATATAAATCACATTTTCTTTAAACAAAACTTCTTGGTATTACATGGCCTACGGCAGACAGCGTTCCTAGATATTAATTAAGTTAAAAAAATAACTTCAGACGACGTAACATGATCCTAAAAGACCCACTATCAACATTCAACAACGCACACAGGCATTACGTTTTCCGAACTACTAAAAAAACATCACATCCTATGCTTGAAACCCAATGAGCAAAGTCAAGACAAAGGCATGTTAGAAAATGGCTTGAGGACAAAATCTAACTTTAATAAAGAAAAATAAATGTCAATAATGTTAGTGGTTCGCTATGACATGAACATGTCCGCCATGTTGGATTACGCCGCGGGGTCGGTTTGGACGTACCTTTAATGTTGAACTACGAGGGTAGGAAACAAAACTGACTATGACGTAGGTATAAAATGAGCGTAGTTCTGCCATAATGTACCAATTTACCAAACCACATCAAAATTTCTCCCATTCTCTGAAGTAATTGTTTTGATTTTGTATAGTAAACTCTTGTTCAATTTTAAATCTGTTCTGAGCATACGTTTTGGATATTTGTGAGATTGGTAGCCTATCATGACCTTACTGGAGTGTTAGTAAGAGATGGAGCTAGACGTCCTGTATAGCTCCATCTATGCTCTTTCCCAGACCAAAGGGACATTGAAGTGGTGGTACACACGGCGACACATCAAGCTATATATCCAGTATAACCTGACCTCGCTTTGTATGAGCTTCCCGTAAAATGATAGATCAGCTTAATTTGGTATTGTATACTTTGATTGGTCATCGTACGTCCGGGCGCTGATTTTTACTGAATATAATATAATTGGTGATTGTAATATAATGCCACATTTAGAATGTTGGATTAGTTTGATGTATTGAATTAATTTAATAAGCGATTGTGAGTTGGTTCACTATGGCAGAACTACGGCCAAATTATAATCCGAAGATGAAGATTTTTTTTCCAAAACCTTGTATTTAACGAGGGATTAAAATTCAATGTTGTTTACTAAGTATTATGTACAGTGATTGGGCACAAGCACAACTTAGTACAGATAATAGGGTGTTTGTTTTCGGATTTGGAAAGAGATCAGTCTTGTTTTTATTCAGACAACATTCCAACGTACGTTTTAAGGCAAAGGGAGAGCGTGTCGGGGAGACTGTCTCTTGTAAATTTTGACGTTCAAAAAGTTTTGATTAATTATTAGTCTAATTTGAATAAATTACTTTTAATGTTTTTTTGTGTCACGGATAATATTTTAAAGAATAAATAACCTACCGTTAAAACATTGCTAACCGCAACAGTTTGGAAGGAGAATCGGGAAAACGTTGCTCAGCAGTGGGAAATATGACAAATTATAGGCTCTTATACACAACACAAGGCAGGCACTAGCACAATCAACTATAGATGGACAAAGTCTGACTAAAACCTTTAATTATCTGAGTAAGCGCGGAGAACTGGAGATCAGAGGTCTTTCCTCATTTTAGTTATTCGTTCACTCAAAACGACTTCACGGATTTTGATTAAACTTTACAGTTATATAGCTTATACATCAGAATAACAAATCGGCTAACATTTATTGTGTAAAAAAACTCGTACGAAGCCGCGTGCTCAAGCTAGTCTGATAATAATTTTGTTGATGGCAGTAGGGTCCATGAAACTTGAAACATAACTGGTGAAATGTCGGTATACCATAGGTATGCCTTTGTCTAAATAAAATAACCAAATACTCTGTTTCAAATCTAAGAGTAGACTGTAAAGTTGCCCCGAAATTACCTTTTATACTACAGATGAAAAGTAGCAGCCAGACCGATGCTTACACCAACAAAACACACGAGACATCGTCGCGTCTGCGTTTGTCAAGCGAATGATTAATGCGTTCAGCCATTTTGTTTTCTTTTCCCGCCCTTTGCAGTCGGCGGCGACTTTCATCACGTCAAGATGTTCAGTTAGTGTCTAATTGTGTGAATTAGCTCGATGTACAGTCGCGCAACGAAAGGTTAGGCAATTTTGCAATTCATTTATTTTCATTTAAAATGTTGGTTGCGTTATTGTGTACCATGGGAGTAATACGGTTATTTAACTTTTGAGTTTTGCTACTGTACTTGCAAAGGAGCTTGCAGGAGCTCGTGGCTTTATAATGAGAGCCGCTCGCTACACAGTTTCCTCCGTGCCTCGGAAAAAACGTTAAACCGTTGGTCCCGGCTGTCATTTGTAGATCTTTAACAGTCGTTACTGGCAGTCAGTGGCCCGAAAGTCTTACCCAGTACTAACTGGGTCGTGGAGGTCAGATAGGCAGTCGATCCATGTAAAAAACTAGTATTAAGCTGCATCCGGTTAGACTGCAAACCGACCCCATCATAAAAGTTGGGATTACTTGGGAAAAGGCTAGTCAGATTATGACTGTACTTGCAAAGAAAATCCTTCTAGAAAAAATCTCTTTAAGTAGTATTATACCGAAAGTAACTCAGTCTACCTGTTACCTTTCTCCCTGTAACAGCTGTACTGATTTCAATATGGCCTAGGATTGACCATGACCTAGCTCAGGTCATAGGATGCTTTTCATCCCGGTAGATCCATTCTCATGGAATATCTTTCGACATAACTGCGGGCGAAGCCGGAGGCAAAAGTCAGTAAACAGTAATAACCACCAAGGTAACTTCAAATAGGTTCAAAAGAAAGTTTTCAAATCCAAACATTGCCTTTCCAATGTTTATTTGTCGGCTGTTAGCGTTTGAAGTTAGTGAGACAATATGAATTAATGTCGTCTCTTCTTGGAACCGCATCGGTTGCTGTCATGGCCTTATAAATGGGTTCTTTTAACCGAACTTCTAAAAAGGACGATGTTTTCTATTCGATGTCCGAGATTTTTGTGAATTGATTTTTTTAATGGAATCTCGCAGGTCAACCTATGAGACTGGTTTAAGTAGTATTATACCGAAAGTAACTCAGTCTACCTTACCTTTCTCCCTGTAACAGCTGTACTGATTTCAATATGGCCTAGGATTGACCATGACCTAGCTCAGGTCATAGGATGCTTTTCATCCCGGTAGATCCATTCTCATGGAATATCTTTCGACATAACTGCGGGCGAAGCCGGAGGCAAAAGTCAGTAAACAGTAATAACCACCAAGGTAACTTCAAATAGGTTCAAAAGAAAGTTTTCAAATCCAAACATTGCCTTTCCAATGTTTATTTGTCGGCTGTTAGCGTTTGAAGTTAGTGAGACAATATGAATTAATGTCGTCTCTTCTTGGAACCGCATCGGTTGCTGTCATGGCCTTATAAATGGGTTCTTTTAACCGAACTTCTAAAAAGGACGATGTTTTCTATTCGATGTCCGAGATTTTTGTGAATTGATTTTTTTAATGGAATCTCGCAGGTCAACCTATGAGACTGGTTTCTGCTTAACCGCTGACCGGACTATCCTGTGGGCGCCTTGAGAGTAAGGCTCCACCTGTTTATCACAATCTGAAGGCTTTCAAAGAACCAAATGTAATCCACTGCTTCATTTCGAAAAATTTGTCTCTTCGACTAGGGAAATAACGAATGATGCTGCTGAATTGTCAAAATTAAAAGCATTTGCTTTTTTAGGTGAAATGGGTAGTCAAATCATAGTTTCTTTATTACTTCTTAGCGTGTCGTTGACAATTCAAATGACCCCAATCTATTTAAGTCGCCAGTTAATAGGCTTCTTTTGGGTTAGGTCGTTCCATCGTCGACCTCATCTCTGTCCTCAGGACTAGAGTCAAGAGTAGGCCCATTTAATATTAAAAAAAAAAATTGAGTCAGCCCAAAATTTTACGACGAGTTTAGCACTTTAAGAAGCGTCCATCAGCTCCTTATTACTTATAAGACATATTTATGTCTGTATTCAACGTGTGTCCGTGTGCTTAACCCGAAAACAAGTTAATTAAGCTTCCAGTCAAAAAAATATTTAAACTAAAGTATTGGCATAAAATGAAACGTGACTTCAACTCAGAAAATATTCATAAATTTAAAAAATATATTAAAAACCTTTCTTTTTGTGAAATATATAACACAAGCGATCCAACTGCAGCATACCATTATTTTATAGAAACATTTAAATTGTTTTATGATTTGTGTTTTCCGCTAACTAAAATGACTGTGCAAGTAAATACCAAGCTTAAATGGATATCACGTGGAATTAAGACCTGTAGTAAGAATAAAAGAGAATTACTCTGGAATTTCAGACGGAAACCAACATTAAATAACAAACAAAAATATTCAACATATTCAAAACTTCTTAAACGAATTATAAACCTTACTAAACGTGCTCAAAACAATTACAAAATAAAAACATCGACTAATAAAAATAAAGCGGCATGGCAAATTATAAATAATAATAAATTAAATATTCCAAAAGAATCAATAACTGAATTAAAAATTAACGATAAATTAACAACAAATCCTACAGAGATCGCTAATGCGTTTAATAATTATTTCATTGAAAAAGTAAATCCTATTCCAGGCGCTGGAAAAAAATCCACAGCCCTAATTAATCCCCAACCGAACTCAATGTTTTTACCACCCTGTTTGCCTTATCATATGCAGAAAATTATAAGAAATCTCAAAAATACTAGCAGTGTAGGGAATGACAGTATTTCGACCAAAGTAATCAAAGCAGTAAATGAAGATATCTCTCACCACTTAAGCCATATTCTGAATCTTTGCATACAGAGTGGGATATTCCCAAAAGACCTCAAATTGACCATTATTAAACCTATATTTAAAAAAGATAATAAATACTTAATGGAGAACTATAGACCTATAGCACTAATTTCGGTATTCTCAAAAATCTTTGAAAAATATATTTACAGTAAAATAAATAGCTACTTAGACCGAAATGAAATCCTATGTGATGAGCAAAAAGGCTTCAGAAAAAATAAAAACATCAATATGGCAGTGTATGACTTTTTACACGTAGTTTCTTCACAAGTTGACAAATCTTTACCTGTTTGTTCTATTTATTGTGACATGTCACAAGCATTCGATTATGTAGACCATAATATTCTGCTAGATAAACTTGAGGCTTATGGTATAAGAGGGAATGTCCTTGAATTGATAAAATCATATTTATCAGACCGCCAACAAATAACCCAAATATCAAAATTTAATATTAAAACTAAAAGGGAACAGGTGTACTCCTCTGATAAGCGGTACATCTCATATGGTGTTCCCCAGGGAAGTGTGTTGGGCCCTCCTTTGTTCCTACTATACATTAATGATCTACCAAATGCAACTAAGGAACCCATGTCATTGTTTGCTGACGACAGTACTGTAACTATTGCACCTAAAAATATGATTAACTACCATTCTGATGCTAATGATTCATTGAATTCTATAATTACCTGGCTTAATGTTAATAATTTGAAAATTAATCTTAGTAAAACAAACATAATGCATTTTAGACAACGAGAAAAGTTACATAATATATCAAAATTTAATTTAGTATATAAGGATAATATAATACAAGACGTAGAAACAGCGCGATTCTTGGGATTAATCATTGACAAGCAATTAAATTGGAAAACTCACATTAATGAACTTTGTAAAAAAATTGGTACTTCATCATATGCTCTTTACAAGTTGGCGCCGACTGTCAATGCAGATACTTTACTTACAGCATATTACGGGCTTGCTGAGTCAGTGTTAAGATTTGGAATAATTTTCTGGGGCAATTCAACTCTGAAGGACACTGCGTTCAAATCACAAAAGCGTTGTATACGGGCTATGTTTGGGTTGCAAACTACTGACAGTTGCAAACCAATGTTTATGCAGCACAGAATTCTAACACGTCCGTCACTTTACATATTAGAAATATCGCTATTTGTGAAAACCAATCCTAAATTGTTTCCCCTTCTGGTTAATAATACTGGTAGAAATAGACGTGAGAAATACAGACTTTGGGTCCAATCACTTTCCGCTAAAACAGCATTTTTAAGAAAAAGTGTAATATGCATGGCCCCATTAATATACAATAAAATACCCAATTCCCTTAAGACATTGAATATCAATTCATTCAAAAGAGAACTAAAAAAATTGCTTATTAGTAAGGCATACTATAATGTTACTGAGTTTTTGAATGACAAATTTTGAATTTAGATAATTTAATATATGATTTTAGTTTAATTGTTTTAATTATTCTTTTTGACCATATTTTTGTATTGACTATAATTATGTATTGAAATTTTGAATTTAAATAATTTAATATGCGATTTCATTTTTATTATTATTTTTTTGTTTTTAATTATTCTTTTTTGACCATATTTTTGTATTGACTGTTAATATGTATTTGAATTGATTGAATTTTTGATTATATAAAATTTAATACTTGTTTAATTTGTAATTTCCAATTCATTATTATAAACAATTTTGTACGCCGATTATGGCAAAACATGTTGAACCAGCAATCTAAACTCGTTTCCATCCATATGTGCATATATCTATGTATCATGTCACACATATTTATACAAATAAATGCATCTTTATCTTTAAGTTTATTTTTGTAATAAAAAAACCCACCTAATTACTCGTAAGATTGAAAACAAGTAAGTAGTTTCATTTGGAGGGTATTTTAGGTCGTGAATTTCCTAAACCTGGGTCTAAAAACATAATTGACCAACAAAATTCCCACCGTTTTTGCGACAGGTCCCACCTTCCAAGAATCATCAATCTAATTTACTTGGAACCAAAAACCTAAGTTTAATCTGCTAACTACGCTTAACCCTCAATTAGTCACGGACTACTGGTATAGTATCGTTTTTTATTGGTCCATAATATTCCCATGAAAAATTGAGAACGAAAAAGCGTGGCGTATCAAATGCGTTTTATACCGCACAAGTTGAAAATTGAAGTGTAACGAATCGGTTATCTTATTTTACCAAATATTTTGATATCTTTGTTGAATAGAGCATTTTTTGTTGATGGGCCAGTATCTTTTGTTGTCACGGTATGACCTGTAGACAAATAACGAGAGAAGAGGAAAATGTGGATGGATGGCTAAGAGTAGGAGAAGACCAAAGAAACGATGGATATGGATACTGTGTGAAAGATGATATGGCTGGAAAGGGGGTGACTTATGAGATCTATTCTAATAGAGAAGTATGGAAGAAGAGGACATGCTGCTCCGGACCCAAGTAAATTGGGATAAGGGCAGGAGAATGATCAGAAGAGTTTTTTTTTGGGGGATATCTGCTTATCACCTGACTAACAATGCATTACTCTGGAACGGAATTACTTGTAAACTATTTAGTTAATACCTTTGGATATTATTTGTATACGTAAACTCACTCCTTTTTATGGGCAATAATAAACTACATACACGATATACATCCTAACCCTTAATATTGTATTATTTGCTTGCAATATTTTAAAACATATCTTACAACCAAAAAATAATATTCACAAAGATATAACGCCGGTCTAGTGGTGTTAAAATAAATATTTAAGACAAACGTATTACTTAAACAAAAACAGCGAGACGCTTCTTTTGACACTTTTTTGTGCCATGTTTTGACATTTCGGCACCAAAAAGTTACTGAGCGCAGCTGTTGACGTGACAAAAATAGAACAGTTTAGATTTTTCTTTTTTCGGTACCACAAATATTGTCGTGGACTCGAAAGCGATGCTACTTTTAGAAGGGGTTAAAGGATTAACATTTCGGAGGCTTTTCTGTTTCTCTTTGGTGTTTTAAGATAAAAATGAAATAGGATTTTGACACCTTTATTAGTTTAAAACAAGCTTTTTCGTATCGTTTCAATCGCAGTAAAATTAACACTATAGTTTAATATAAAGATACGTGGCTAGCTAGGCCCATTTACACTAAGTAGTCTAAATATGTCTAAGGTTAAACTAAACGTATTTAAAACATCATTCAATCTTCGTCAACTTCAGAATATTGACAAAAATTGGACTTTATTTTAAAATAGGTTTAACACTTAATGCATATTTGATTACAAGTGGGCCAAAGCTTACTTTAGTAAAATACTTCATAGTCAGCCTAAAATGTTCCCACTGCTGGGAGACAGTTCTTTCTCTCGGACAGGGAGTGGGCTGTAATCCACCACGCGGAACCAGTGCGGGTTGGTAATGTCACGTCATGTCTTCGGTTTATGGACAGTAATAACCGTGGCTTAAATAAACAAGATATTATTTAATAAAGCCATTCTTTCCCCCTTAAAGCAAGATACTTCAGTTATTAGGCAACCATCAATCAATCATACGAATTAAAATAACGCATTGATGTCAATTGCGTCCACAATCATGGCCCACTGGCTTGATTGGACAACAATCAAATGATTGGGGCCTTGGGGCGAATGCAGCGCCAGAGAGCCAAGCGGCAGTTTAGGGAATTAGATCTACTGTGAAAGATTTGACTTTATGTGACATTGACCTTTGTGAACAAGCATTTCGAGTTACGAACTTCCGCGATATGATCGCTGCTATTTTAGTTTGAAATATGCAATGAGTAACAGACTAAAAACTTTTGCTAAAATTGTAATACAAAAGAAAAACAGTAAAAGAAAATTCTGTAAGGATTCGACGAAAAATACATGAATCTAGTAGCGTTAATTACTGTAACTTCCAAAACTTGAAATCGACTGGTTGCGCTCGATTCGATGCGTGGGGTTCGAATCCAAGTTCTGATTTTGGCATAACGTTATTGGAGTCCTGCATCAAGAATTTCTCCGTAGCAGCCTGGAGGCTGGGTTTACAATAGAATTAACTTTAATGCAGTAGCGAAGGGTTAATTTTTGTAAGAGGTAAGCCGAACTACATAATTATCTTTAATGCGATTTTATTATTTGTCTATAGAATACTGACTGTGAAATTTTTCAAAGGAGAGCCGGTAAAAATCGATTTGTATGGAACCTTCGCCACTGCTTTATTTATTTATTTATTTAAACTTCATGTACAATAGTGGTACATAGGCGGACTTAATGCCACAAGGCATTCTCTACCAGTCAACCTTTGGGTTAAATAGCTTTAATGTCTAAATTCTACAGTATTCAGTCCTATAAAATAAGCTAAGACTTCAAAATAACTAGCGTTTAGGTGCAAAACATGGCTGTCCATTCTGTGTAAACCAGCATGTTATAAAACCATGTTAAAAAAACATAAAACTATGTTAATCATCATCATCGTTATCCTGTCCTTATCACAATTCATTAGGGGTCGGCGCAGCATGTCTTCTTCTTCCATACTTCTCTATTACTTGTTATCTCATCAGACACCTCCTTTCATATCAGCCTTCACACAGTTCATCCATCGTTTCTTTGGTCTTCCTCTACTCTTATAGCCACCCCATTCATTTTAAAATTAAAATAAGAATAAACATTCATAAAAACCATGCAATGTCACAGAATTGTCTGTACTGACTACAAACTTCCCAGAAAGCACTGTCCCCAACCAAACAGTTCTTCGGGACATTAATTACAACGGTTTTAATGACGAGACTGACCGCGACGCCAAATCGATTGTTTTAAACCGGGCCAGGGGGTGGCAAGCAAAAATTATAAATTCCCACCCACTGGGGTGGAACCGAAACATCGCGACCCCGTGACCTTTTCCTTTTTTTTAAGCGATGTAAGCAGAAAAATCTTGCTACCGCTCAACGAGAGTCAAGAGGCGTAGGGATGGGAGATAGTAATTATCGATATAAAAAAAAATTACGTTTTAATTTACGATGTTCGGAAGTCTATTATTTCTGATCAGGGCCGGTAGTCTCGACATAGATACCGACACTGTCGCAAACTTTCAATCGCTTAATAATAACGGAAAAAATCGTTTGTAATAACGATGCTTGCGAGAAACGCATCTTGGATGTTCAGACTTACATCTCTCGCAAGCATCGTTATTACAAACGATTTTTTCCGTTATTATTAAGCGATTGAAAGTTTGCGACAGTGTCGGTATCTATGTCGAGACTGCCGGCCCAGTAATCATCTCAAAAGCTTGCTAGCTGAGAGTGATTACAGACTATTGTCAACTCCAGTTCTTCAGGAGAAGGCTAGGCAGATGATGAAACTCCAGATCGCCATAACAAGAATGAAAATGTTTTCCTTAAGTATCGCTATATGAATTACGACGGTTTAGTTTGACTAAGAATGCTATGAAAATAAGGCAGGTGGTATCTGGATTAGATGATTGGGATTTTGGATGATTGGGGTTGGGTGGAATTGGTGGGTTGGGTTGGTGGATCTACGAGATACGTCTGAAGAGAATCTTTTTTCCTTCCTATGAGAGTTGCTAAGTAATACTTAATTTATTCACATTTCTTATAAAAACAGTTCTCAACTTTAATAAAATTAATCATAAAACTATCGACATCGATACCGCCCTCACCCCACCTCTAAACGCTCACCTGTATAATTTGAAGGGTCCTAGAGTGCAGCGCTCTCGAGCCGACCCCTTTACATCGTGTCACCTTGCCATTCTTTGCGCACCTCCAGTGAAACGCCGTTTACTTCATACAAGGCTTAACTTTGCGTGTTTTTGTCGTTTCATCCTTTGGTTCACGGATACGGATGAGAGTAACGGTCTTGTAGTACGCTAGGAGTTTTTAGAATGGCTTTAGGTAGTTTTTAGGTTGTCTCAAGCAATTTCAAGTATGTAGAAAAATCTACACAACAGTCTTGTCTTGATTTTTCTACGTACTTGTGATTGCTTTCTTTTGAGCCATACAACGATGTGCATTGCGTTGATCCATTTGCTGAAAGGATCTAACTAAAAATATTTGAAGATTCAGTTGTACGGTACTCCTTTATCTGAGGTCTAGCTTTTCCAAATTCCGAGAGTACACCGATCTGACTTCCACATCCCAGCGATGTGGATGTAGAGGACCCGCGGTACCCTTTAGATAGACTGGTTTCCATATCTTTCTAACCTTCTGACTTTATCGGTATCGACTGTCAAATATCTAATTCCCGATACTGTCTGCTGACCTCCACCAGAACAGACAATCGCAATAGCTTTATATGCTTTACAGGAGCTTTTTGTTAATTCAAAACATTTAATTGGTGTTCTTCGTTTTAAGAGCGTAGTATCTTATTCGAAAAACTACACTGCGCTCCAAAACGCAAATCGTTGATGTCGCTCAAAAGGCTGCCCAACTTAAATGGGACTGGGCAGGACATGTCTGTCCCATGCCGAACGAACTGTGGGCCCACTCGTTTCATCATAGACCTCATCCATCGCTTTCCACCAGGCGTGATCGAGGTCAAGAGCAGGCCCATTTTGTAATAAAAAAAATAAAAAAGATCAGGATTGGTGCCCTGAAACAGTGACACGGGGTCCCGGCAGACCACGAAGGAGATGGCGGGACGAACTGGATGTCTTCCTTGGGAATTGGAGAGTAGTAGCACAGAATCGTGACCGTTGGAAGGAATGGAGGGAGGCCTTTGGCCAGCAGTGGGACAATATGGGCTAGCTATAATAATAATAAAACATTTATTAATTTTCCATCATAGTTGGCTCTTACAGTGTTGCATCGCCTATAATTCTATATCTAGCTAGGATTCCTGACTGGGAATCAGAATGAAAGACTTTTGATACTCAACCTTCTTGTGAGCGTGTCGATGACAATCTAAACTGAGTCAGCCCAAAATTTGGCGACGAGTATGGCACTTTCAGTAGCGTCCATTAGCTCCTGTGATGTGCAAACAACAGGACAGGTCGTCGCATCGTTCGTGGAACAACACCACATTTACACTCCAGGGGTCATCTATGATGCTCAATGTAAGGGGCCGTATCCACGAGCGAGCGAATCGCGGCGATATTATGCGTCGTCCCACGTATTTGTACGCAAAAATATCGCCGCGATTCTCTTGCTCGTGGATACGGCTTCTAAGAGAGTGTATAGAAATACGTGGCACGACGATAATATCGTGGCGATTCTCTCGCTCGTGGAGACAGCCCCTAAGAGAAACTGGCCATATTATTACACAGACCGATTTAATGTACACAGATACATAACGCTTTGTCAGGCATTACATAAATTTGATAACGAAATCGTTCCAAGTGAAAAGATTACCCTTTATTGATTTTTATATAAAAATAACATTAATGTCAGGTAAGTGGAACTTTCCAGTTTAAATGTCACTGGTATAAGAAATTGGTTTACTTTTAACGATCAATCATTCTTAAAGTTCACTTCAGGTATTTATCAAGTTAAGAAACACGTGTTTAATTAAAGGTGGAAGAATGGATGAGGAAAGTGGGGTTTTATTAAGAATATAGTCCACCAGACCGTTTTCGGTCACGGCGGCCAATTTCAGCGGAGATTAGCCATCGGCGCTGGAGATATTATAGTGCCCAAGTGTGTGCGCCGACACAGGTGCACTCTCTGTTCCTTTACTCTCATAGTCCGATGGGACGTCAATCCGACCGGCGAGAGATCAGGCGCAAGACCAACGGCTTAACGTTCTATCCGAAGCACGGGGTACTCATACCGCCAACTTTCAAACTCCGGGCTACTACTAGGATGGAAAAACCTTCAATTGCACTTTTTGCCCGACCCGGGAATCGAACCCAGGACCCCACGCTCAACAGTCGCGCTTGGGACCACGACACCAACGGGCGACAATTGCGTTGTACACATTTCATCACAATATTTGTTTGAAAAAAGCGTCTCTAAAGTCATCAAAAACCGCAATGAATGCTTTTGAATTGTAAAAATGAATGGTATTGCGATTTAAGTGTGTTACGGTATTACTACTGATCTATGTATAGCTCACACAATTGTTTGCTACTAGCTGTTTGCTGCTGCGACCTTACAGGATTATTTTATGATAGTGGGGCTGAGATATGAACTTATCTGCTATGAGTAAAGGGTAATTCCAATTTCTTCCGGTTTGCCCCCTTGCCAATGTACAGTCATAACGACTTATAATATAAGTTGTGCTTTTCAGTATATTCGGGCAATCTTTACCTCAATTATCTATTTTTTTTCGCCAATCAAAACATTCGGTTGGAAATTATGCATTATAAAAATTATTAGCACAGTGTGAAACCGGAATAAATTGAATATCTCTAAAATTTTAATCGATATAATGACTATTGCCCATACCTACACATTTCTGAATCTTCTAGTACTGAAACCATAGTTGGTCAGAGTTTTGACTCATATAAGTTACTAGCTGTTGCCCACGACCGAAATTATTATAAAAATATTACTTCCCTATTTGAATTGGATTTTGTTTACAATGTCAAGGGTTTTCATTTTGTTGCACGGAGCCCTAATCCTTTTTCTAAACTAAAATTAAGTTAGCCTAAGTTACTCCATATAACATCAGCGCTCTGCCAGTTAAAGTCCGTCCCGTCAATATCGGACCCGCAGTTTCAGAGATTAGCCGGAACAGACAGACAGACAAAAATAAAAATGTTTGTTAGTCATAAGTACCGCATATAATTTCCATATGTATTCAGTAAAAAGCTGTTATTTTGAAACTACAAACAGACACTTCAATTTTATTTATTTGTACACATAGATTCATTTCTTTATCGTATGAAAAAAAATACTGACAAAATGAAAGTGATTTTGGTTATTCCGCACGTATTCCGTATCCGTATGGACATTGGACAGGCAACTGAACCAGTAAGTAATATGCGGCAAAAAGGCAATTTAGGTCATCCAAAAAACTTCTTCGTTCCACATAAAATCTGTGAGCGGAAAATCTGCGCCTCCTATAAGCATTTATTAGCTCCTCCAAGTTTGATATCGGGCCATAAAGGAGTATTAAGATCATAAAACTCTCGTTAAATTCGTACCAATAATGTACCAGCGCATATACCAGTATGGCGACATCTATAGATAGCTCTATGCCACCACATACGTAATATATATTGACATAAATCCAACAGCCAGATTTTAAACTTATCCGTGTGATTCGAGGAGGAGTGGTGGTGGTGGTCTGAATTTCGAGCCTCTGACTAACGACTCAAATGTATTAGGGGCAAGCCTATTGCTGTCAATCGGAAACTAATCCAGACTTCAGGCTGCCGCTCAGAAATTCCACTGATGAAAAATAATAACCCGGGAATCGAACCGAAGATAATGCTCAGCATTAGAGTTTACGATCACTAGACCAGCGAAGCCGTCCAATCATATGAAGCACTTAATACGGTATGCTCTTTGAAAAGCCTACACATGAAACCAATATCAATTCCGATATGAGAACATAATTGGCAGATATTGTTTTCAAAGAAACCTCGTACAGTTAAACATTGTAAGTGCATAGTTAATCACTTAAATACATCCTCGATTGCGGGTAGTTAGCGAGTACAGTGAGCGGCAATGGTACACCGGTAATTAGTGGGCGATTGGAGCAAATTGCTGCAATTATGTGCTCGACTGTACACGGCGGAGAACGCGCCCATTGAAAAGGGTGGGTTCAGATGACAGTTTTTGACGGGCGTCCGAAATGAATAAATCGCACATTTGATTGTGGATTATTTGTTTCGTCGCCAGATTTTAGGTTTGGTATAATTTTTCATAAGTGTGATTGTAATGGTCGAGTTCTTTTATGATTTTAGGAGTAGAGCATGTAGTTTCTAATGACCCGAAAATTCCGTTCGTACTTAAACGCATAAACTTATTTTTCTTTTATTTTTAAGAGACAATGACATAATGGTGTCAAGCACCGTTTTACTGCAATAAAAGTTCAAGTTAGCAAAATTGTTTTTGCGGTTGACTAACCACTGCTCAGCGAGTGGAGGCTCCTAGAAACCATCATCATACAACTATGTTATGTCAGGTTCTAGTCTAGCCCGATGCAGCCGCAAATTCAAATTATTGGATTACACATAAACATAGGTGCACGGTTTGGGTTGGTCGTTTCCTTTGGAGAAGAACCGGCATGAAACTCCATGGATACCCTTATCACTGGCCCTACTACTAAATTTGGTACACCAACAGCAGGACATACTAAGAATTAATGTAAAATAATAAAAATAACATAAAAGTGCTGGTATGTATGCCTATTACACACTATACACAGCCTTCACCATAGGACAGCAACATAATTTATCAAATCTTAATTATAAAGTAATACAATAATAAAAATGAATAAAGGAAGTAATACAATTTGAATATTGTTTATAAAATTTTACTTACGACTTAATGAGATGAAATGAATTATGAATATATTTATACGATGTGTTACGAGTCTGATATCTGAATTTTTATTTACATTTTTGTTAACTAGTTGCAAATATTGAACGTATTGAATTGACATAAATCAGTTGACCCTTCGGTAAGACTGGTTGTCAGACTTTCAGCAGGACATTTAAGAAAGGATCACGCGATATAAAATCGTACGTCTGTACTCAAATTTATGTGCGCTACGTTGTTTTCCCCGTTGATAAATCTATAATAGTTTAATACTGCCCTCAACAGAGCACAGGCTTCTATAAGTTTTTGTTCAACCTTTGGCCTCTCCCAAATTTCTCCATTTTTGGCGGTTTAGTTAACTATTTTCTTTCATTCTCATTCTGTATTGGAGATTTCATAATAGGGTGGACGACCTACAGAAGATCGCTGGGCCATCTCTTCCAAAGCGTTTCGTATTTCTACGACAACTTTCAACGGGATTGAAATTATATTAAGATTTTCAGTACCTCAAAACGGTGAAGGAAAACATCGTGAGGAAACCGGCATGAACCAGAACCAAAAATTTGAAGACATGTGACATCTACCAACACGCAGCCCGCGTGGTGGATTATAACCCATTACCTCTAATAGAGAGGAGGCCGTGTGTCCCAGCAGTGGGAACATTTAGGCTGTTTTTTTTTATATATCGTATTGTATCGTGGGTGCATTTACAAACATTTAAAGTCACATACAAAAAACAGCCAGACCCGGAACAACTATCTGTAGGCCATACAAATATTTGTTCCGTGCGGGGATCGAACCCGCGACACGCAACGCAGCAGTTAATCGCTCAGCCACTGCGCCAACCGTGCCGTCAAATGCTATGCTTTCGGTACCTTATGCCAATCCAACACATCTTTATACTTTTCCATCACCGTTTTCGCTGTTGAAATGCCACTTAATCTTGCACTTGATGAGAGTAGCACAGACTAACGAAGCGTGGTACAAAATGAAGGTACTGCTCAGCAGTAACTAGTATATGGTTACCTATTGTAACATAACATCACGCCGATAATTCCCGTAGAGTCAGGCAGAGGTTTACCTAATAGGACACCTGCAGTTCGCAAGGAATGTTTAAGTTCCATGTAATAGGGGGCGAGCCTATTGCCATATCTATTGTAACTCTATGTTTCTCCATAATGTGCGTAAGAAAGAAAGAAAAGATGGATGGACTGTGTGAAGAATGATATGGCACGAAAAGAGGTGCCTGATGAGATGACGAGTAATAGAGAAGTATGGCAGCCGACCCCAAATGAATTGGGGCAAGGGCAAGAGAATGATGATGTGCGTGTTGTTCAATGTTGTTTTTTTAGTGCTTAGCCGCAACTCGCCCGATATGAAGCGATGATGCGGCCTAGGGTGTAGCACGCCTGTCTAGAAGAAACCGATTCACTCGAACTTTGATGAGAATAAACAGTTTTTCTTTCATCCAGTAGGTGGACAATGGTCCATTGATTTTGATGACGATAATATTGCCTTTTACCGAGCACGAATCTTCTGGTTTTATCATTTTCTGCTAACTCCATTTCTGATCATAAACCCATCAAACTGACTACACGAATCCGTCTCCAAAATTAGGTTACATTAACTGGAACCATAACTTTATACCATAGACAATGCACCATAAATAGAACAGTAAAGAAACGCCATAAACATTTTATAAGCCGTTTCATACACGCAAACGTATTCCCATTTATTATCGACATAAGTATCTTAAGATACTAGTAGATAGGTAACTACGTAACGTATGAAATAATGTATTTGTTATGTATATAAATGGATCTAATTTGTCGGAAGAAGGGGCTTGTGGATAATTTATTATAACAGCCGATCGATCTGGGTCGATCTTCCAGGGAAAACGACGCTTGCCGAGCTTAAAGCGTGGATAGGAACAAAGCAAAGCAAACGCAAAGCACGGTGAACAGTTGGTCCAGGATGTCAGATCTTTGAGTCATTAAGGGTAATCAGTGTTTTGCTTTTCTACAAAGACTTGCAACAAGGACTGAATAGAGACTTTTCGGTGCGAATGCCAATCTAGTACGTTTACATTTTTTACTTTTTATCATCGTTACCACTTAGTCTTGGCTTGGCGTTGGTTACTTCTGACATAACAACTAATAGAGAAGTATGGAAGTAGAAGACATGCTGCGCCCACCACAAGTAAATTGGGATAAGGGCAGGAGAATGATGTCTTCGCCAGTCCTAGGAACGGAATACTGTGATCAGCAGTCGCGCTTGCGATCAGAATCACAAGGAGACAGTTAATGTCATACTGATTGCACAATGTGTAACTATTGACTCAAATCGTGGGAACCCACATTATCTCATTAAAAAGGAGGTCAGCAGGTTAATTAGATAAAGAATGCTTATCTATTTAATTGGTAACGGTACACAATGGAAAGTACTAAGAAGAATGCAATCACAGTTTTATAGACAGTATGGTAGTCTAGTCTAACCCAATGCAGCAGATTTTCAGTATAAAACAGTATCTTTATGTGTAGATTACCATTGAACAAACTAAACACCACAAACTTTTTTTTTTAAACGCGTGTTCCACGTAATTTTCAAAATCTATTCGATAGAAAAATTCAAATTTTGACTTCCCGTTCGGATGCACATAGGGGAAATCTGGTAACCAGAGACAAGCGCTAATGCGTTCCGAGTACTACGGATTTAGGCGAAGCGAAACACAACCCGTGGTTAATGGAAACCCACCGAGTTTTTTTTTTTCGTACATCTTGTACCTACATTATTTACTATGTAGTTATTAACATTACGTATGTAGGTATAACCTGGAAAGGATAATTCACATCTAATAGAGAGCTAGCCTGTTGCTACATTTTCTACTAAAAGGTCATATATCCAAATTCCAGGCTGTGAATTACTCCTAATGATTAAAAAATAATAGATTTTGGTAGGAATTATTTAGGCACGAATCGCACTGCAACTTGGCAGTAAAAAAATACGGTGAATTGAGTTACGAATTTGAGTCAGGTAAAACATACGGCCGAACTGCAAAACAATTTTTCGACAGTCTTGCAACAGACTAAAATATGATTTTACATTTGCGCAAACCGCGTAAAAAACAGGATGTGCTGCCACTGCTGCCAGGTTACCTTTTCCTAATGTAATACTACACTGTTATAAAAACCTGTTTCGGAGAACAGGTCTATGGCCCTACGACTTTCGCAGTAGCCTCGCCAATGCTCTAACATTAAAAAAATAACTATTTTATACCTTAAGATCAACGCTCTTCGGTTTTTACTTATGATATTTACATGAAAGGAATTAAGTTTTTAATCTGTCATGGTCAGTAACATTATAATTAACACTAGAAAAGGGATATTACAGCGCCGAAATATCGGGAACTCAAAACAAACAGTGGACATGGTAAATATCCCGTTTCTAGTGTTAATTATAATGAAAGGAATTTTATTGTCACCCATCCACAGACCGACCTCGGCAAGCGTTGCTTAACCTTGATCGATCGTCTCGTGCAGCTTTTACATAGCCCATTTTACGGAATCTAGGGTTTCAGTCGCATTCTTGATAATAAGAGCAGGTGTATAGAAAACAAAAGACTATCTAGTTAAAGATGTTTCAAAGTTAATCAAGCTGTTATGTTGGCTTACCTGTAAGTTGTGTAAAAAAAGTTTCTACAGGGTAATCAAAGCTCAGGTTAGCCAACTTAATAGCTAGAGGTAAAATAACTGTGAGAGGGAATTAGCATTTTCCTTACCAATTGGTTTTGTTTAAGGCAATGTCTTCAAGAGAATTTGCAATCAACATTCTCTTGTCTGCTTAAATAATAACTACTTAAGTGCTATAAACATTTAGCTGGCAAGCGAGGTTGTTTAAATTTTATCTTCAGGTCATACCTACTACAAATATAAAGACTGATCTTGCTATTCCGACCATTCCAAAGAGGTGTGAAATAGATTAATGATTAGTTTTAAAGTTTTATAAAATGAAGAAAACAGGAAAGTTGCAGGCAATAGCTAGTGTAGCATTATGCTATAAGTAATAGAGGCACAATTTCAGTCTCCGAGACGCTACTGAGAAAATTTTTAAATGGGTAGTAACATCCCCAGACCTGGGGATTGTACTCATGACTCTATGCTCAGCTGGTGCTCATACAAGCGAATTAATCCTGCTGAGCCTACTTTATGATCTACATCACCCACAGCTTTAATTCACTAGGGCACGTGGATTCCGCCTTTGGTCCCAAATTAAAACTATTTTTCCCAGGTTTTACTATAGGACTGAAACTGGGTTTTACATGCCCTAGACTTCACCCATTTCCGGGTATAGGCCTGTCTTTATTTATGCAAATGCTCACATTCCTGTGCTAACGTCATCCTGGTGTTTCCAGGTTCCACTTAACTAGCTTATAACACTAAAATATTAAGGCTCGCTTGCTACACACAAAACTCAATGATGGGTCTAGTGCCAAACAGATTAATAATGATAAATATCTCTATCATCTTCAAAAAAATTTACAGACACAGTTTTTTTTTTAATTTGTTTAGTAGATGTCATGTATGTAAGTGATTTGTATTGCAAGCTGGCCTAACTGTACTAGTATTGAAAGTGTACATTGCTGTTAGCAACAAAACAAAAAAAGCAAACAAAGAAAAATTGATATTAAAACAGTCGTACTGCCTCGTCACCTGGCTAGCCTTTTCCCAAATATGTTGGAGTTGGCTTAACAGAAAATTTGAAAGGAAGTCGAATGCCGTGGAATGGGTATGTGATGAGGAGGGACTAATGGCATATGACTAAAAGAGTGGTGGGTATAAATGTTGATGGATGAAGAAGGAGAGGAAGACCAAAGAAAAGAATAATATGAAGGAAAAAGAATTAAATGATAGTATGACGATTGACAGGGGGGAATGGAAGAAAAAAATGTGATGTCCTGACCCCAAATAACATGGGACAAGGGCCGGAAGATGATGTTGGGTTGGCTTAAGTGTCACCAGATGCTGCTGAATACATAACTATACTTGGAGCTGATGGAGCTACTGCCTACCAACCTCCACAGCCCAGTTACTGGGTAACATGATATGCGAACATAGAACTAATTGTCTTGTTTATGCTTCTGACTATAAACTTTATTTCATTTTTTAGAGGAACATGTTCATAAACTTCTAAAATAATAAAAAATAATTTAGTAATTCCTGTCCTACCATAAATACCATTACCATGCCAAGATCACTTCATACAACAAAGTAAATCATGTATAAACCAAAGCTATGTGTCTTCATTTTGATTTCATATCAAAACAAATAAATGAATAACATAATTTGACATTGCCCATCATAAAGGTTATAAAAGTAGGATAGACATCTAGGTATTAAAATGTTAAATAGTAACTGCTTAGCCCCAATTAAACCATTTTTTTTCCACTATACTAACAGGGTATAATTAATACAGTCTCATAAAAAAATAATTATGTAGAACAAAACAATAATGATTCCTTTAATATAATAGCATGAAGGTTTTTATTCAGTTTACTGCCATTAACCACATCTGGCAGGTGAGAACTTATTAATTAAAAAAAAAAAAAAACAGAACACAATCAATAAAATTCTATTCTCATTTGTTTTCTTGGTTTTTGCTTGGATGGCGAAATTTTATTATTGCTGCCTTTTACAGTGGAAGTCAAATTAATTATACAATGGTGTGTTCATGTGAGTATTTTGTCATATTATTGGAATGTTTGTATTATTGATTTGGGCATCAACTATCATTGGAGCTAATATTCAGTAGGTGTTCCTAGGACATTTTGTCAAAAGATGACTTTTAAATTAAATTTTGTTACACATAACGTAAAATATCAGTAACATTTTGTGGCAATGAATTAAATTAAAAATTGTCAAATGTCGCGTAACATTAGATTTTAAATGCTGATAGAATAAATCACGCGATCATGGTGTTATCTTTTTTTTTATCGTGTTTTGAATGCAGCCATGATTGTACCTATTTAGAATTCATAGTCGGTGACATGTCACGACCTTTTTTCTTGTAATTATAGCAATGCAGATACCTTAAACAATAAAAATAAAATACTTGCTTTAAAGAAGAGGTCGAATGGCCGAGGTTTGACCTAAAAATTAACTATGTTCCCGCCATTAGGTCACGGTTTTTTCACGGGCACGATGACCACTCTCCGACCATTTACGTAATATTTATTTTCTTTACAGATACGAATATGTTTACTAGAAATAAAGTGATTTGTTTACTAACCTCTCAAAGTGGAAAACTCCGTGGCACAACAAAACAGTAAGTATGTTGTCATAATCACCATCACTTTAGGACTAAATAAATCGGCCGCACTGCAGTCATCAACAAAACCACATTTTGAACGCGAATCAACAACATTCGTAACGCCGTTCAAGCCGGCACTGTATTGACCCGATCCTTTATGAAACCATGGGGAAAATATGCATTTTTTATTAACTTATATCGATTATAAGCGCTCCACAGCTCGAACAAGACGAAACACCAGCGTAACGGGAGTGTTTTAAAACGGGTTCTTTATGTAACAATATCACTCGCGAGCACCTCCGTAATTTCATTAATAACACCTAAAAATCGATCCCACAACAAGGCTCACGACAATTCAAACAGAAGACTGCGGCGGCGTGTTAAATTCATTATTTTACTATGTAGCGGACTAATAAAATACGGCACGACACGATTTATTATAAATAATCTTTTTTCCGTTACAACACGACAGATAGGTATGAATTATGACTACGCCGAGCAATTTTTCGTGTCATATTTCTTTATACAATGGATGCAAACAATATAGTGCTGATAAAAACACGCACGACCCAAGCTACGCACGCTCGCGATGACACTAAACTCTGCATAGATGTCGCGTTTCTGACGGCCATTGTGGAAAATGGCGGCCGACATCAGCCGTCAAATGACCGCAAACTAAACTACACTTTATTCTTCGAGCAGTAAGTAAAATAATTGATTGACATTTTTCATAATTTCAACACTATTCGATCGTATAAGACGACTGAATCGGAAAGTCTCAAGTGGTCAAAACTTACGTAGAATGCGGCGTGCTCTTTATTTATTCGAATTATTAAAAAATTAAAAAAATTAAAAAGTTTTTATTGTTTCTCATACAATTGTTTTACAGCACAAAATTGAGGCAGCCCCGGTAAGTTATAAGGATACTTGTGATGGGGTTACCTCGCAGCTTCCTGTGTGTTACAATCTACAATGTTGAGACATAATTAAAGAGGAAAGAAAAAGTTTTGAATTATACAAAATTATTGTAGCATGATTCAGGTATGTGTAGTGTGTATGTGTGTGTGTGTGTGTGTGTATGTGTGTGTGTGTGTATGTATGTGTGGGTGTATGTGTAAGTGTATGTAGGGGAGGGGAGTGTGCGGGATGTGTGAGTCTGACTAGGGGTGTGTGTTATTAATGATTGATTGATTCATGTGTGTTATGATTGGGTATAGGATCTTCTTTAGCAGATTCTGGTTAATAAAAGTTCAATTTCATCGTAAGTTTGTGATTTTAACCATTCTGATAGAGTATTTTTACATTCATAGCGCAACATGGGGTAGATATTCATTTTGAGGTTCAATTTGTTATAAATGTAAGTTGATTGAGTAGTGTACTGACGCCTGGCAAAAACCGTACGGACTCGAGGGGAATAAGCCACAATGTCTTTACGTCTTTTATCTAGATTAGATGGATCAAATGAGAGGGTCTTGTGTAGATGTATGGTTATGTTCAAAATATATAGTTTTCTAACGGTGAGAAGATTACTAACCTTGTAAAGGTTGTCTGTAGGATGTCGAAAGGGTTTAAAATACATAACTTTGATGAGTGATCTTTGAGCCCTTTCTAGGTCTAGAAATTTGGTCTTTGTGGCCCCTCCCCAGATCGGTATACAGTATGTGATGACGGATTGTGCCAGTGCAGTATAGATTTTATTAAGTAGCAAAGGTGGCATCACATGTCGCAACGTTTTAAAAATCCATATAAGTTTTCGGACCCTGGTCATAGTATTCTCGATATGGGTGTGCCAGGACAGTCTCTGGTCAATTGTTATACCAAGATATTTAGTGAATCTAACTTGCTGTATGCTTTGACAATTACAATGATGATGGGAGTTTGCACACTCATGTATCACGATCCCAAAATCAGCACCTGGCTGTGTCCTCTGATTCGGAGTAAAGCAGATGAAGTTCGTTTTCGATGTGTTGAGGGTTAAGAGATTAGCATTTAACCAACTTGCTATTACCGTTAATCCACGTTCAGCAGCAGCACGCACGGTAGCCCAAGAGTCACCGGCGAAAACTACTGCTGTGTCATCTGCATATGAAAAAACTCGTCCGCCACTGTTTCGAATATTACACAGCTCGTTTATATAGATCAGGAACAGCGTCGGGGCGAGCACACTTCCCTGAGGTACTCCAAAACATACAGTTTTTCCTTCACTAGTGCGGTTTCCAACCCTGACCTGCTGTTTTCGGTTAGATAGGTAACTACTAAAAAGAGAGAGGGCCGTACCTCTTATGCCGATTGTTTCAAGTCTGTGCAGAAGGATGGGGACAGAAACGGTGTCAAATGCCTTTTTTAAGTCTAAAAATACAGTAAGGCATTTCAGTCCTTTATCTACATTATTGACTATATCGCCAGTTAATGCCTTCACAGCGTCTTGTGTTGATAGACCCCTTCTGAACCCAAATTGCGAGGGAGATAAAATATTATGTTTATTAAGGTAATTAATTAGTCTGTTATTAAGTAATTTTTCTAAAATTTTTGCGATGCACGGTAAGACCGATATAGGGCGATAGTTATTGACATCGTTCCGGTCCCCCCCCTTGTGCACAGGCGTAACCATAGATCGCTTAAAAGCCTCTGGAAATATCCCGGTTTTAAAGCACAGGTTGGCCAGTTGGCTTATTAAAGGGACCATGAAGTCTCTAGCAATTTTCAGAAATTTCGTCGGTATTCCATCCCAGCCGGGTGAGCTTCCAGAATCGAGACCCATAAGTATGCCATCCACTTCCTGAGGGTCAGTGTCAAGCAGTACGAATGATGTAGTATGCTGTTCACTCCTTAGGTATGGAGAGCTCGGATTTAATAGATTAGATTTTTTAATTATATCTTCTGCCAATGTTTTACCAATTGTAACGAAAAATTGATTAATACGGTTTAAAGAATCGAGAGGGTATGGTGTGATTTTAAGAAGATTAGAATTGTCTGATTTAGGGGTTTTAAATTGTGTAATTTCGTTAATATTTTGCCAGAGCTGTTTTGGATTATTTAATGACATAGTTATTTGTTCTCTTTGTGATTTTCTTTTTAGTTTCTTTATTAAGTTTGTGCAAAAGTTGCGAAAACGTCTGAAAGTGATTTGCAGTATTATATTATAGGAATCTTTCTTTGTCTGCACTTGCATTTTATTACGGAGATTAATACATCGAAGTACACCAGCAGTCATCCAAGGCTTGGTAGCGCGCCTACCATTTGGAACTGACTTAGTTGTAGTATTAGATAGTAGTGAAATCTTTATTACGTCTATAAATTTATAAGCTATGATCTCAGGGTCATTATACATATTAAAAAAGGACATGTCCGTACTTATCATGTTAGTGTAGGCATTATCAAAATTAATTACTGTTTTGGTTTTGGCGGACTTTTTAATGTTTTTTAGTGATCGGGTTATGTTTGTTAATACCATTGCGTGATCTGTGATTGAGGTATTAATAACACCCACAAATGCCGAGTTCAAGGTTTTGTCAATTTTTATAAGTGCATGGTCCAAACAACTTTGTTCTCTGGTAGGTAGACAGTGTCCTGGTAATAGGCCATGTGCCGCTAACATATTTAAATAGTTTAATCTGTTACTGCGTTGTTGAGATGTTTCAGAATTTTTGATTATTAGATTAATATTGATGTCCCCTACAATTATAATATTTTTATGTGTCTTAATAGAGTCAAGGTGAAGATTTAGTGAATTTACAAAGTTATCAGCACAGAGATTAGAAGGTGAACGGTAGATGCCTATGATGGTATAGTTAGAGATGGATACCTGGATAGCTGACGCGTGTGAAATATTGATTTCAGTTACATGGGCCAGGTGGCCATCTCGAACATATGCTACCACACCATCATTTTGATTAAGCTGATTTTTCGTATAGTACGAAGTGTAGTTATTAAGCAGTGGTAATTGTCTTTGATAGTTAAGCCTGCACTCCGTTAACATCAACACGTCTATGTTATGTTTTATTTGTGATAAGTTTAGCTGTAAGTCTTCAAAGTTAGAATATACACTCCTGATATTTTGGGTTAATACTGTCAAGTTGTAGTTATCATGCTGTAAGTAATTATGCAATTCTTCAATGTTGATAATAGCTGACTTCGAAATTTCGGTGTCATCTATTTCCCGTATAGTGTTTAGATTGCTATCCATTAACGTGTTTATAATACAAGTGGTGCTTCATACAATTTTCATCAGTGAAGAAACCTTGAAAGAGTAATTGTAAATATTTTAATCTGATACTTAATGTTTTTGAGAGTATGAGTATGATCAGGAGTGTGTGTGACCTGTGTAAATGTGGGTGAGTGATAAGAGTTTGATAGATTGTTAATGTGAGTGTTGTTGAGTGTAATGTAAGAGTTGTATGAGTATTGTATTTTATTACATTATGGTGGTATTGAACATGCTTGAGTGTGCAGATTTTAGAAATTTTCCTCATGCTTGACACATATAATGAGTTGTCAAGATAAAAAATTAGGTTACAGATACATAAGAAAATAATGAATAGTGGCACATTAATATATCCCTTTACATAACTTAGTCACAGTTCTTGCATTAAGTGATGTACCTGAGTTTCACTCTTGATAATAATAGCCCGAGAGTTTTCATCACGTTTCACGAAGACACGTCCAAATGAGGTCCAGCAGAATTTATATTGTTTTGTTTTTGCTAGGTCCCGCGCCAAGAAGTATAAGCGGTTTCCCTTAGCAGTAAGATGTTCCGAAATAAACACGGGGGTATCCTCATTGTTGGTGAAGCCGAGATGCTTAGCCTGGAGCTTTATTTTATTCTTAATGTTGAAGGTTTTAGCTTTCTGTAGAAAATCTGTTTTTATTATCGCTGAACCAAGCTCGACAATAATGGGGGTGTTTTTTACCCCGACCTTCTTGCCCTGGATTCTGTGAATATCCTTTATATCTTTCACGTCCAAATTTCCGGTTATGCTCTTTGAGAGGGACAAAACCATGTTTATGAGGTCATCTCTAGTTTCTTGAGATTTTCTAGGAACGTTCTTGAGTTCTATACAGGTTTTCTGCGAGCTTCTTTGTAGATCTTCCATTCTTTCCTCCAATATGATTATATACTCATGGTCTTTTTTTACTTGTAACTCAAGAGATTCAATTTTCTTAAGAAACTCTTCATGTTGACTGGACAGGCGAGCTACACTTGCTTCAATACTAATGTTAGTTTGCTGGATTTCCTTTAAATTTGTGTTTATTAACAAAAGTTCGCTTTTTTGAGTGGCCAGAAATGTTGTAAATAATTCCCTCATCTCTTCCTTAAATTTGCAAAATTCCGCAGGCAAGTTTTCCTCTCTCATCCTTTTGCGGACAGACACATAGGTGTTTGGTGGCGTAATATTGCCCGCTTCACTCACATTAGGATCCGACAGCGATTTATTCAATTGTGATGTGAACATGTTACTAGGGTGTAACAAGTCCAAGTAGTTAGAAGATTATTTTGCGCTGGGGCCGAGGGAGGAGCTTGACAGAAAAGTAATAGCAATAAGTTGCGGCGATGCGTATCCTAGAATGCCTACTCGATATTCAAGGCAATACAGGAGAATAAAATTTGCCCACACAACTGCTTCAGGCGTTTCAAAATGACTATTCGATTACTAGTGGGTAATCGCAATAATTTTGGGCAAATTCCGTTCACTCGATAATTGTTATGAGCGTTTTATCTTATAAATCCCAGTACGAACGACGAAACTGATTATTTCCACTGATCGCCAGCCACTTAATTTGTCCGGACACACAAAAGGATTTCACTTTCCGACTGTGATTAAACTTAAAAGTTATTATTAAACGCGAGCACTTTGAACATGACTTTACTGTCAGAGCAACGTCAGCTGTGAATTATTAAAAATAATATTTTTGTCTCTCTTTTTCTTCAATGCGATTTCGAACAAATAATATTTTAATGTGGACCGTACGCTTGCGCGAATGTTATTGTATCATGATTGTGTTGTTACAATGTTATCACACCACACCATACATAACATACTTAATACATAATGTGCTGCATACATCAAAATTAATTATTTATTTTTAGGTACGTACATAAGTACCTAAGAAAAATAATACTATTTCACAGAGTTACATCTCTCAAAATAGTGATACCTATTGAAAGAAAACGTCATAAAATTATCTTATAGGTTAGGTACGGTCGGCAGCGAAAGTCTAAATAATTAGATTTTATTAATTAGACATCATCATCACATCTCATCTGCCTAGCTTTTTCCCAACTATGTTGGGGTCGGCTTCCAGTCTAACCGGATGCAGCTGAATACCAGTATTTTACATGGAGCGACTGCCTATCTGACCTCCACAACCCAGTTAGCGGTTGGTAATACGATACCCTTTGGTAAGACTAGTTGTCAAACTTTCGGGTCACTGACTATCTGAAACGACTGACAAAGATCTACAAATGACAGCCGGGACCAACGGCTTAACGTGCTTTCCGAGGCACGGAGGAAACTCGGTATGTAATGGGTGGTCACCCATCCACGCACCAACCTAGGTAACCACAGCTCTGGCAAATTCGTCAAGATTGACTTAGAGCTCCTTTATTACATTTACGGTCAGGCAAAGCAAGGCACACACCATCATACCACAACCAGACTTCACCTTCACCTACTGCAGGGTATAGGCTCTCTCTATCTATTCGCTTGTGCCAATCTCCACGTAACTGACCTAACAACAGGCACACACAGTGGGAGAACTGAACACTTTTCCATGTTTTCTGTGAATTTCGACAGATATAAACTCGATTCTAACTGGCGTACTTATGGAGCCAGTAGCGAATTAGATAGATATGTAAACTTTGATCTTCAACCGACTTCATTGCTGACCTTACACATTAAATAAAAAATAAAAATGCTGTCTGGTCAGATTTTAGTGAAATCTTAATAAAAATATCGTCTTTTTAAGTTTTACTAACATAATATTACACCCTCTCGGCTACCACCTTGCTGACTGGCTCATATTTTAACCACAACTTTCTTATTTAGCTCATAATCAAATCAAACAGAAATGAAGAAGACCTACATAATTAACCTACAATAAACTTTCAGATTTTTTGAAAGCAAATCGCGGTGTTTTCTCGGCTGTGGTGGTGAGTCGACCTCCTGTCAACGTAGACCTGACGAAGTTCAGTAACGACGCGGCAACGTCCTTGATAGCAAGTAAGTGTATACAGTCGCCCGCAGGTCAGTGGTGACTAGTACTAACACTGACCAGCGTAGTACGGAGCTTCAATGGGCAATGGCATATGAGACCTGCTTAGTGCTTATCGTCCTGGTTTTGTTACCACCGACATGTAGTCGACTGTATAGTCACGAACAGCCACCCATATAATTATGAAATAAGTTTTATCTCGAAGTTGCAATCATTATTACACGAGAAAATCGCATTTGTAAGTGTTCAAAACATATTACTGCTGGTGCTTCGTCGTCAAATAACTTTGTTTTTATTTTAGGTTGTTCAGATTAACTTACCGAAAAAAAAATCTTTTTTTAGTTAATCTACACCTTTAACTTGTGACTGATATTATCGTATTATTAATACTCAACTAACTCAACTGTTGATCGTGACTTTACTCGTAAAAGCACCACCTGTATAAACTTCATCCTTGGTTGGGCTTCTCAGGGAGTCAGGGTTTACGAAAAATCCTTTCTAATTGCACCCTCTACCGCCCTCTATTTACGTAACTTCGTTTCTTCCGACAGACGTACTGTCAGTCACAGTCAGGTAACTATGAAACTCTTCGTACAGAGTATATAAATGTTCTGTGCTTCCTACTTTCGGTTGGACACTTATGACATAATTATTGTAGTCACGAACCAACTAGTTCAGTGACAAGTTGTTTCGTAGTTATTAATCCTGGTATCTATAGTCATATCGTGTAAGTACTTACTTGAATTTAAGTAGATACTTAGGCAACCATTACTTTTGGACGAAGCAAGAACCGTCAAAAATTACTTTTGACGGTTCTGACTTCAAGCAAATTACTAAACTACACAATAAAAATTGGTATTACTTAATCGTTAAAGTTAAGTTGTTACTTTTATTCAAGTAATCACTTTGTCTTGTTTATAGTCTATACGGGTGTTAGTATAGTCAAGGGGTAGTCTCCACAAAATAGTCGAGTAGAGTTCCTATTTTATTTAAAAAAAATGTCAAGTGGCGACATCTTTCCATCATCTTCCTGCCGTTAACTCAAACGCCACCTATCCAGATTTATGGAAACATTTTATTTTAGGTGACAAAGTTGCTAACGTTGTCCGTACGATGTCGCTGTTCTACAGTATGCGTACTGTTGAATACAAAATAGTTTAATGCAAATAAGATCAAAGTGAACAGACAGGGTCTTTCATTTTTACAGGCGATGGCTGTGTAAAACTACTTCAACTTTAGTACGTAGTACAAGAAAGGACAGATAGATGACACTTTTTTTTTCTAAAAAGCTTTATTTAACAAATTTTTACGATAAGAGTGACTGCTAACAAATTGTAAAGTTCGTTTTAACTAATATTCGACTCATAATCTAACTAATTTATTTAGTTAGATGACTGAATTCTGAACATCCAACTCGGATCAATTTGCATGCGGATAATTTTGGCAAATCACTGATCTTCGTGTGAGTAACTGGGTGTTTATCATCTAGCTAGGTGTTTCATAAGTACACACGGTGACACATCAAGCTATAAATTTCCAGTATAACATGGCCTCGCTTTGTATAGATTTCCCGTACAATGAGGGATCCGCATAAACTGGTTTTAGATAACTTGAATAAGCTTGATTAGTCGTCGTGCGTACTGAATATAAACGTTGATGGATGGAGAGGGAGAGGAAGACCAAAGAAACGATGGATGGATTGTGTGAGGAATGATATGAAAGATAAAGAAGTAAATGATAGCATGACGGTTGACAGAGGAGAATGGAAGAAAAAAACGTGTTGCGCCGGTCCCAAATAACATGGGACAAGGGCAGGAAGATGATGGTGAGTCGTCGTGCGTACTGAGACAGAATTGGCATAAGGTAATAAAATTCCACCTGGTGACATCTTCATTAAGTTTTAAATTAGTTTTATATTGCACTCTGTGCTTAATTTCATTTCAATTACCTAGATGGCAGCACATAATATTCTGTGTACACTTTGCTGCATGTTTTGTTTTGTGCGTGGCTATAATCGGAATTAGCGCCGCCATATTCATTTTTCATAGAGCATATTCAGGTCCTGACAATGTCATTCAAGCGTCAAAAGATTCATGCTGGAGTATACCTACAGTATGACCGCTTAAAGTTGGCAGTTCAAGGGGCCGCTTGTCAAGAAAAAATGCATTGATGTGTCAGACCTGGTACATTTATTTTAGTTCTTTTTTTACCGCCTGCTCAGATAAGTTGGTTGAAGTGTAGCTCAGATTTTGCTTCACTGTCAAATTACAGGGGTATTTCTTTAAACTTCTTGTTGGATTTTTAATATTTTTCCGCTTATGTCATCATCTGCCTAGCCTTTTCCCAACTATGTTGGGGTCGGCTTCCAGTCTAACCAGTGTATCTTTTTTGGCATTACGAAAGCGAGCGAGATAGACTTTAGACATACGACATTCCGAATCGAAATGAAATAAACAAAAAGTGTAGCGTCTGACTGATATCTGCTAAAACATAACACACTGCAAATAGGTTGCAGATCCCATGTAACTCGAACTCTGTTCCGCTCTGTTTACGATGAAGATAAATATGAATCTTGTGAATTAATCAATTTCCTCGTATACTGGTTCTTCTTGTGCCTGAAGTTCCCTTTCGTACTGTCGACGAAAGATTTCGAGATTCAGGTAGAAAACACTGTCAGGCTGAAAATAATAAAAATGTTTCTCAAAATAATCACTAGGTTTTAAATGAAGATGTTAAAACAAATAAAACACTAATAGTAGGTAGGTGGTAGGCACACAGGAATCGTGTACCTACGGGATTTGTAGGTCCCGCACTAGGTAAGTAGGTACTTACGCGTATTATAAACTGTCAATTAACACGCTCACTGCGTTAGTCAGATTTGATGACTTTCAGTTGGTGCGGCATGGGGTCTATTATATCCGAAGCACGCTTTGTTCCTGGTGCGTTGCAGGATCGAAAAGACCCGTTTGACTTTCATCTGTTTAGGAGGACTTATCTTTATAGGTATAATGATTAAAGCATATTCCTTTATACTACTTTATAGCAATATGTTGACAAATAACTGAATGGTTTATTTGTAAATAAAGGGATTGCCTGTCGGATCTTACGACTCGTTATCCGCACTGGTTAGTAAAAGTGTCGATAGTTTTTTAGTGTTGTGGATGATAAAAAAACATCGATAGCGATAAAATATATAATATATTTTCAAACCTTTTATTGACATAGGTATGAAAATAAAGGGATTAAATAAATATAGTGACTACCAAAAAATTCTTTGAGATCCTAAGATCCCTTACCAAAAAAAATGCAATATTTTCGTACCTATTTATCTATTTACGAGAGGCATTTCCAAAAAACTAATTATCTCATTCATATTCATAGGGAGACCAAATATATCTGTCCCGCACCAGCGTTTGGCACAGTAATTTTTACCCCGCACCGGAGGAAAGATGAGCATCGGATATAATCAAACCGATCCCGCACCGAACGTGTTAAAGTTTGTTGCATTGTATAAATTCAATTTCTTTTGGTATTGTATAACCGCATAGCCCATATTATGTGAGTACTATGTACTAGAAAGCTATCATTCGCTGGAAAACTGCGTCTTTTTTTTTTGACTTGAATGTGCCCTGGCGGTTAGGTGTATGTCATGCTCACTCAAATGTCTCGCTGATGGTGGCGCGTGTGTCGGATCATTTAGTTCCCTTCAAAATGGTAGAGTTGGATGGTGCTGATACATGCGTCATGTTCGTGAACGGGCGCTGTCAGTTGTGACTGGTCACCTCTTGGTTGCCACGGCTTATTTGAATTACTTAATTATTTTATTTTTGAATTGTTCTTTTCTTTGTTTTTACTATGGACACTTTTAACGTGCACATCTTGCTACATCGCTCTCACATAATGTACCATCTCAACATGAATGATGTAACCAAGGTTTTGTAAAATATTCTGATTTAAAAGAGTGTCCATAGAGTTTCTTGCCCGTTCTTCTCCATAGAGATCTACGTTAGGGAATGGACAACTACAGTAATTTAACAGTTTTTATGCCTTGTGACTGGGACTGTAGCTACATTTCATTGTTGTCTTTGTTTCGACAATTCAAAAGTGCCTGTAACTGGCCTACTTGAAATAAATGCTATGATTTTGATTTTGAAAAAATTGTGAGAATTGCATTTGCCTTACGCTATACTAAATACAAGAATCGGTTCTCGGCATAGAGAATCGTAGGGATCTGAACTTGTTTTCATTCTAGCCGTGTTCATTTCATCATGGGCAGTGTGCATTTGCTTCAGTTCCCGGGTAGCTGCTCTACAGTAGGCCGCACGTCATCGCTCATTGGTACGAGTAACAACGCCAGCTATGGTTGCCGTTAATTATTTTGAAATACGTTGAGCTAGCTTAAGGTCAATGTGCTACCAATTCACGCACGGTCAACTGACTCGACTGTTCCTACCAACAACATGCCAACTAATAATCGCACAATCTGTCAATCTCTATCATGTACAGTTTTTTAAAAGACAAAATGAACTTACGTCAATAGTTATCTTTAGTGGTGTAAAAGACTGCTTGCAACAATATTTGCTTAAAATTGTTATAATCACTATTAATATAACAGCCAGTGCTATCGCAGATATTGTGTAAATTATTATCAATACAACAGTTGTTTGTTCATCTGAAACAATAAAAAAATATTAGGTAGGTGCCTACTTATTTTTCTATGTCACCACTTCAGCAGTCCAGCCTTTACTTAATGTTACTACTAGGCAATTCATGCAGACATAATGCCGAACAGCTGAAGAATTAATAGACACTAGGATGCTTAGAGCGAGTGTAACAAGTTCAAACATTTTTGGCATTGCGTCTTAGAGAAGTTGGATTTCTTTGTTGGCCAATGGTTAACCATGGGCTCCACTGATGGAATAGGTACTATTATGGTCTATCAACTCGCACCAAGGCCCTGCCTGCGACGTGCCAGGGCCGAGGCCAGAAGCTCCGCCAGCACTGAAGCTCAATAAATAATAATGACCTTTAGCGCGCAGATTGAAAACAATGTTCTGCGCTGTGTAGTTGCGACCACGATGACTGTAGGGCTTCCCAACTTTGTGCTCTTGAAGAACGACGCACCACCACTTCGTGATCATATTGTCCATAACTTTGGGGACCTAAACACATGAAGGTTGCATTGTTAGTCAAACAATCGTTTCGAATAGGTTCCAAATAAAATAAACATAACAGCGAGCCTGTATTCTCCAAAGGCAGAAAGCTTCTTGAGCACATTTAACCAGTATGATAAAATCCCATATTATAGGGGGTGAGCCTATTGACATCAACCGGACGCAAACTTCGGGATGCTTCCGAGAAATTCCTAATAGGAAAACCTAATAATACTTTCTAGACCTCCTGACCTCATGCTCAACAGTAGCGATTGCTAGCGGTAGACCAACCAGCCAGTCCATAATGTTGGTCCACAATATTCTAAATGGGCTACCGTGTCTAAAACTACATAGGTCATATTATTATGAAATAAAAAAATATTTTGGAACATATACAGGGCACAATTACAAAGAAAACGACGAGAGCTACAAAAGTTATAACTCTGTCGCAGCTATCAACGCCCATCCAAACAAGAAAACAATTATTCCAGTTCCTAATAACTAAGTAGTCTATACCCGTGACTTCGCGCCCCATCGTGGATGTCGGAAATTGTCCCACGGGAATGTACTACAGAGATAACAAGATTTTATACATTCCCAGTTATTTCCCAGATCATGGTCTACCTGTGTGCCAATTTTCGTCAAAATTGGTTCAGCTGTTAAGGTATAAAAGGGTAATTACAATTAGTATGTTCAGGGTGACGAGAGACTTAAAAAAAAACATAGATTTTCTGATCTATATTTATTAGTCAGCTCCGGCTAAAATTTAAATTACTTAGGCACATGGAAATATTTCGGGAAAGCACCGGAGAGGGGGAGGCTTTTCTCAAATTCCTTTTGAGACGTTCATTCTTGGGCTTCACTGTATTTTGTACTTACACCTATGACAGAGTCACTACTGCCATCAAAAGTGACATGTTTTACGAAAACGTCATCTGGACCGGTGTAGTAAAAATTCAGGCACCTGAAAACAACAAATGCTCATTATTATGCGTAGGGGGGCGGGGGGCGTTTTGAAGGACAGTCTTATGTAATTGACGTTCAAAAAGTGCTAATTTTCAGCCTAATTTGATGAAATGATAAATGACTTTTGATTTTGATTAGTTTTGATCCTTCTGTCAACGTTTGAAAAATGGTGTGTGGTGGCACTTAAAGGGAGAATTGATAAATTCGAAAATCGGGAAGGGAAATCGGTAATAAGTCCTGATCTTTATTTTATGTGGATTTTCCTGCAAATAACCAATGAAACAGATGCATAAACCTTACGATGCAAATTTAGCGAAAAAGTTGTCCAAAACTATGTCAAGGGGTTTGTTTTTTTCAACAATAAAGTCAGTCGTATTTATCTCTTGAAAACGAAAAAGTATTTGTGAATTATCTGAAACGGAGAAAAAAAACTTGATTTAATAATAATAATAAAATAATAATCATTTTATTTCACATCTCATTTCCATCCATATTAATTGTTAGTAAACATGAACTTTAAAAACTACGTTAGTAAAATATGTAGGTTAGAAAGGAAATGCATAAACGGGCAATCAAATTTCCCCGCAATGACATTCAGGAGACTGCTGCCCCGGACCCTCTGCAGCAGCGACGCGGCACGCTTACGTCTGACCGCTAAGAAGCCATCAGTATGGGCATCAGCAAACATTCCCGACGCACTACAGAAGCGTGGCAGCCCCAGCAGCATCCTGAATGCATTGTTCTAATGAACTCGAAGAGCATTGATGGCTTTCTGCGTACAGCTTGTCCAGAGGTTACACGTGTACAGTATCTGACAATATGCTTTAAAAAGCGTTAATTTCACTTCACACGTACAGCGAGCAAGCCTACGGACAAGCATGAAAAAAAAACGTCTTCAGAAATTTATAATTTTCCTGTTTATTCACTGCACCTGTGGAAATCATAGTAAAAAACTATTCAGTTCAACAAGATTTTTTCACTTTGATATGACAGTATTGTGTACATGTTTCAGAACTTCACAGCTACGAGTACATAATTATATAAATTGAAGCTCGTGCACCACCATGTAATCCACCACGCGGGCCCAGTGCGAGTTGGTTGATGTTATTGTCTTCGATTTTTTGCCACCGCTGCTCACATGTAGTATTATGTTGGTATTAATTATAAAGTTTGTCAACGTATGTACGGTACATACAAGGTGCAAACAGACCCTTCACAAAGCCGTCCACCAGGCATTCTGTACATCAAACTACTAAACTTTATGTAAAATTATCACTTTGCGTTGAAAAATTACGGTTTATGGTAGGACTTATTGTTACGCATTCAAAACATTGCTCTGATGGATGCATTGTATACAGTACAGGGGTCATGGGGAGAGGTACCTATTTAAGGCTAAGTTATATCATTAAAAACTTGTATTTTTGTTTTAGAGTTGTGAAATAGTTGGAACTTTGACCTCCAATATCTCCGTAATTAGAAAGTTCCTAGATATTATGGTCCGGAACAAAAAAAAAAGACTGTTCTCTTATGTTATTTTGCTGATAATTTAAATAAAAAGAAGTTTTCTTAATATAATTTGATATGGCTTCGTCAAGTCGAGTTTGTGTAAATGATCCGAACCTTTTTTGTTTCATTTGCGGAGAGTAGGTATATGTTTAAAGAATGCCGTTTAAATGTGACAGCCTTCGTAAATGAGGCTTACAAAAATTACTTTGGTCTACTTTTACTTGGAACTATCTTTAAATATGTAGTATTTTATTATAAAAACACCCATGTGTTATATTTTTTAAACAAGAGCTTATACAAAAATTTCAGTTACAGATTTGGAATTGTCATAAAAAATTTGACATATATCATGTATCATAAGCCAATCATCAGATATGCTGTTGTGCAGTGTAATGTATAAAATGTTGGTGTTAATTTTTTGATAATTATATAATTTAATAATTTAATGTATAATTTAAAACTGCTTTAAGGGTGTATGTGATAAATTTAGCAAAGGCAGAGAAAAAAGAAAAAATCAACAAAACAAGGCATGTGAATAATTATACCTAATTCATGCGTAGTGTTTTCAAAATGATGTTTTTAAATTTACCAACAGAGAGACATGTTTGCTATGTCAACAGCATGGAAAAGTTTGTTATACTTGCTGGTAAGTCGCCGCAGAGGTGCCCGCGAACCGCGTTATTATGACACGAACTAACGGCAAATTTAAACGAAAATTATAATGGGAAGAACAAGTGCCGTTTCGCTTCGAAGGATCTTTTTACACCCATTATAATTTCTCGTGACTGATAGACGAATGAAGTTCCAATTCAAGGCGTAACATTTGCGCATGCCTCATTCCATTTCTGAACTATAATGAGAAAAATCGCGGCGCCCATAAATAATATGATTTCAAATGCAAAAAACGCACGATATTAACGAATGATATATCTACGTATGATAAAACAAAAAATTACTTACTTGTATGCTGCAGTTTTGCTTCAGAGCAATTTGTTAAAATTATTGATAAACCCACTGTCATTAGTAGTAGGGACATGTTGTTTTCCTTATAATAAACACTACCTCCTAAGTTCAGACTTACAGTTACAGTAAATAACTAATCATCACTAGTGCTATGCAATGACCATCATTTTTGTTTTAGGGATGGATATTTTCACGACATGCATACAAAAATTAAAGGAGCCCAGGTTAAAGGACCATGGGCACTTCAGCCAATGCTTAGTTAAGGTCATAGTCAAGTTTCCAGCGCCTTTCAGGCGTTTCGAATTCTTACAACGGCCTTCAACATGATTTTTATAAGCTTTTCAGTAGTTCATGACAATCTCAAACATTTTTAACTTTCTCACTATCGTTGTATGAAGCTTGAGCTTACCTTCCAACAGACGTGACACTTCATCAAGTGAAGGTTTTCTGTTTGTACTTGATTTTATACTATAGGCACAGTTGGATTCGAGTGCGAAACTGCACTTTCGATGCATTATTATAAAATATTCATTTACAATTACATGGTGAATTCGTATGTGTCCTTTTTTTTGGTAGGGCACACCGACCAAATGGATGTGGTTAGGTTAAAACTGCGCCAATGCGAATGAGTGAGTGAAAAGCGTTGCGAGCGGTGCCGCGGCACCAGCCGGCGAGCTCTACATCCAAGTTGGTTGCATCAAATCGCCAGTAAAAAGAATGCTAGACCTTCAAATTTAAAATGTAAGTGATTATTTGGACTTTACCCAATAAGCTTGGGTAAGACTAAGTTTACCCCTTAAACCTAACATAAGTTTACACCTTCATTTAACATAAGCCGTAACATAAACAACACAGATTTGATAGCTATCGGTATCTTAACACTATAAAGCCATCAATCCTGCGCCGGATCTCCCAGCGGCTCTCTTCGGTTTTATCGGATACTTGTCCTTTATGAGCTAGGGAAAACAAAGATAGATTGCTGACTGCGGCTGCGGATACCGGACTTTGAAGTTGAAATCCGATGTCCGATCCGCAATCTTTCCGGTTCCTAACGGTTCTCCGGTTCTTAACGAGACCAAACCTTTTGTTGGATATTCGATTACCGATTCCCAAGCTATTTTTACAGCACGAAACGTAGGGTCGAGGTAGCCCGCCGGCTTGTGCTGCAATATGTCGATGAGTATACATATTTGGGTCAGATAGTGTCTTTTAAATAGTCAAGACAAGGAAGTCGAAAGGCGAGTCCAAAGTGCTTGGAAGGCCGTCTGGGCCCTAAAAGAACACAATATGAAGAGAAGACAATTCACCCTTCCAATTGTATTCAATTACCTAAAATGTTTAAATATAGGTATTTCTTCTAATGATCTACGTTAAAATAAATTCTGTTATTGTCCTGTTTTAATGAGTAGGTGTTCATGGTGCCACTACTAATCGTATTTTGAAGGAAAACATTGATTCTTCCTTATGTCGGTTGTTCATCACTTTATGTATAAGCAAGTTATTTGTAAATGGTAAACAGATTAGAACTAAGTCAAAGTCAAAGTCAAAATTATTTATTTGCAGTAAATGTAGTACAATTATTATATTATTATAGCTAGCTCATAATTATTGTCCCACTGCTGGGCAAAGGCCTCCCTCCATTCCTTCCAACGGTCACGATTATGTGCTACTACTCTCCAATTCTCAAGGAAGACATCCAGTTCATCCCGCCATCTCTTTCGTGATCTACCGCGACCCCGTGTCACTGTTTCAGGGCACCAAACCTGAGCTTTACGAGTCTTTGGTCAACTCATCCCGCTCAATCCCATCCCGCGGGATGAGTTGTCCTAGTGGAATTTTTGAATCGGACAACTCATCCCGCTAATATATTTTACGTCTTGTACGGACATGAAGAAAAGTGCTTTAAAACTAAATTCAATGATTTCCTGGTGCATATTTTATGTGTAATACAACAACGCAACCACAAACGTACAAATTGCATTTAATCTATTGCTTGAGTAAAGGACAGTTCAAGGTCAACTCATCGGGAAATGCGAATACGACTACCTGCTTCCAGCCAATCACAGACAAGAAACTTATCACAATAGGAAGGGTTGAGTGCATCTTTCTATTTTTTCGTACTTAGTTGTGTTAAAGTGATTGAATGTGTGTGAATGTGTGATTTTTTTGTGAACAGTTAAATACATATTTATCAATATCAAGTTATAAGTGCTTTCAATTCGTTCCTTGGGTGAGTAAATTTAATAATTGTTTTTACTAAAGTAGGTTTTTTTTTAATTTTTGTTATACGCATATAAAAGCATACGACCATGGCTATCCTCTAAACATCACATTAAAATATATTACTTGTTGGTAAGTTGTTTATTTAATAGACGTTAAATATTGAATAGTTTGTACATAACTATTTCAGATGAGAATGCTTGTTTCAAACTTTTGAGAGCGTGATTTTTCAGTAGTCGGGTTTTAGCTATTGAATTTATTTTTTATTAGCTTTTTTTTGTCCCGCAGAATCAAAAATACAAATTTTGAACTGAATATCTTAAAGCATTCTCTCCCAATAAATTATTTAAGTACTGAATTTTATACGTAGTACTTAATAATCTTTAATGCTTATTATTTTTCCCCTTAGAATCAACCATCAAAATGTATGAAGATAGCCCTTCAACTTCACGTGGCAATCTATCTCTAAATATAAGTACTACTCAAAGAGGTTCCAAAAAGTTAACAAGACATGGCTATGAATACGTTATTAAAAGACAAAATAATGACAAATCAATCTTGTGGCGGTGTGCGAAAATGAAAACATGCTCTGCGACGATAAAAACTAACTCTGATTTTAATGTGATAATGAATGAAACGAGTCATAGTCATGAACCCTTAAATACAACAGAAGTTGAGATAAAAATGCAAATGGAGAAGTGCTCAAAGGCTGTACAGGAGAATTTGTCTGATCCGATCTCAAAAATATTTGAAGAAAATATGGCTTCTCTGGAAGATCGTGGTTTAGATCTAATAAAGAAGTTGCCAGCTCTAAATAGTGTACAAAAAATGCTGTATAGAAAAAGAAATAAATCAATAGGAGCAAGAAAATTAACTTTTGCAAAAGCTAAAGATGTTGAAGTGCCGAAAAAATTTGAAAAGATATTATTTGCTGATTACGCACATGGGAAAACGCGTATTCTGATATTTGCTGATAATGAATTGAAAAAATACATGGCAACTTGTAAGAAATTTTACATGGATGGTACATTCAAAGTTTGTCCAAAGCCATTCTATCAATTGTACACTATTCACGCTGAGCTTGGAAGCAGTCAAGAATATCTTAATGTCATTCCAGTAATATACGCTCTGTTACCTGATAAGAAAATGTCCACGTACGAGCTGTTATTTCAAATAATAAAAAGTCAAATAACTGAGTGGGACCCCAATGACATTACAGTTGATTTTGAAGTTCCAGCTATATTGGCAATTCGAAGCAACTTCCCGGGTGTGAAAATAACGGGCTGCTATTTCCACTTCAATCGCAGTCTCTGGCGTAAAGCTAAGGCGCTAGGTGTATGCAAAACACAATTAGGCAAAATTCATGTAAAACTCTGTGCTGCTTTGTCTCATCTCCCATCCGAGTTAGTTAATGAAGGATGGCTCTACGTGATGGAGGAAGCTCCAAACAGCAACTGTGTCACACAATTTAATGACTACTTCGTGAAAACTTGGCTCGAAAATTCGGTTCTCGCAGACACTTGGTGTACATTCCGGCAAATGAATAAGACAAATAATGTTGTAGAAATATGGAACGGGCACATCAAAAAATATATTAAATCAAAACCGAATATTGCTCAATTTTCGGAGGGCTTAATCAAAGATATACATTTCTTCGCCTCCATTATAAGAAAATCTACAGGCGGCTTCAAAATTTCGACGAGATTGCCTGAAACTATAGAGAACAAGAAAAAAATTGACTATGCCATAAACCAACTAATCACCGGTCAAATCACAGTAGGACATTGTTTAGAAAAACTAAGAAGTTGACTATGTTTAAATGACGTCGTAAATTTTGTATCTATAATTTTATTTTATATAGGTATGTCAAATATTTAATCTTGTTGATTTTAATGATTATTTATTCAGATTTTAATTGTAAGTTTTTTTTATATTCGTGCATTTTTATTTGGGACTTATAATCATAGAGTATAATTTTAACTAGTTTTAAGTAAATCTTAAGAATCCAAATAGTTGTTAATAATTGTTAATTTTTTAGTTTTATTTCAAATTTTAAGACTATTTACATTTTTTAATACGTGATTTTTAATCAAACGACTGTGATTTTAACTAATTTTAAGTAAACCAGTTATAATCTAAAAACTAGTTGTTAATTATTTAGTTTGATTGATAAATGTTATAGATTTGATTGTTAAATATTCTTTTTAGAAAATTTAGATTTTTATACGTAACTTTTAATGAAACTATTGAGATTTTGACTAGTTTCTATATGTTTAATTTATTGATTTTGATAGTTAAAACTGTGATTTCTGATTGTTTAAATACTTTACAGTGTAATAATATTAATCAAGGGCAATTTTAATAGTTATTGTTTTTTTTAATTTCTATAAATGAAACTACTGTGATTTTTGATTATATCAGCTTAAGCAAGCTATGGGTGTTTAATTTTTTCCCCAAACACTTTTGTTCATGAATGTACAAATATTTCAAATAATACAATACATTTTACCTTTTCTTTAAAGCGGTATGAGTTGACCAAAGAAAAATAATAAAAATATTAATGCGGACAACTTATCCCGCGGGATAAGTTTTAAGCGGGATGAGTTGACCAAAACCTCAGCTTTACGCGCAGTTGATTCGGCATGCGGCAGACATTTCTTGCCCAGTCCCATTTAAGTTTGGCAGCCTTTTTTGCCAATGTAGTACAATAGATGGTAAAAATAATATATATTGCAATGACACATTTCGCTATGAAATTGGCATGCAAACATTAATGAATAAGATGCTAAAAACACAATACCTAAGTGAAACAAACATTAAATTAGGTAATTAAGTGTGTTTATGTAACGCGAACTTCGGTTTGTGAGATGATTTCGTTACGGAGGACTATTTTATGATAGTGGGGCTGAGATATGAACTTATATGCTATGGGTAAGGGGTAATTCCAATTTCTTCCGGTTTGCCCCCTTGCCAATGTACAGTCATAACGACTTATTAGGCCTCATTTACGGAGACGCGGGGCGTCGCGCGTTGCGCTGAGCGGCGCGGCCCGCACTGAATTCAAATATATGGCGTTGTATGAGTGCGTTTACGGAGAAGCGATTTTAGACGCGTTTGTTTGAATTAGGGCGTTTTTTGCGGCCGAGCCCGCGGATGGCACCGACGCATCCCACGCGGCGTTTATCGCGGCGGCGCACGCAGCGGCAATTCTCGATGAAGCTATCGTGCGCTCCCATCTCTCGCCAACATAAAACTAGTCGATTTGATCGAGGCGAGCGTGCGCCGCCGCGATGCCCGCCGCGCCGCGTGCTTCGCTACACGCTAGAGGATTCGCCGCGGGCGCCGCGGCGGGCACCGCCACGCTTCCCGTCTCGCTTCTCTATGAACATGGTCGTATATTGCTATAAGTTTGTGTTTACGCGTGCGATGATGCGTGCCGCTTCACGCGCCGCCCCACCGTAAACAGAAAAAACGTCCGACGCGCCGCGAGACGCCACGCCACACGCGACGCGAGACGCCCCGCGTCTCCGTAAATGAGGCCTAGTCTGTTGTGCTGTTTTTATATATTCAGGTTAACTATACCTGAATTATCCATTTTTAATCGCCATCAAAACATTCGATTGGCTCATATGCATAAAAAAATATTAGCACAGTGTGAAACCGGAATCAATTGAATATCTCTACAATTTACATCGATATAATGAATACTGGAATGTATCGGAATTCGTGGAACGCCTCTTAGCCTCTTTCAGAAACAGGAAACAGAGAGTTAGAGTGGGTCACTACACTAGTGAAGACGCATACACGTCATATGGTGTCCCTCAGGGAAGCGTATTGGGACCTACATTGTTCCTTATCTATGTTAATGAACTCTGTAACATTAATATTGCAAACGCACAAGTATTCTGTTACGCGGATGATACTGCTGTGGTCTTCACCGGGGATACTTGGCAGGATGTTAGGCTTAGTAGTGCTGAGACTGGCTTGGCCAAAATCGCCAAGTGGTTGGCAATTAATTTACTTACATTAAACATAACGAAAACAAATTACATTTGCTTTAGTGTCGGCCAACGTACACAACCAGGGAAAGATTTTAATGTAAGAATTCATTATTGTAATAACGGCACTCGCAAAAGTTGTGACTGCTCAATAATCAACAAAGTACCTCATATTAAGTACCTAGGTGTTATTATGGACCAGAGACTATCATGGTACCAACACATTGAGCAGGTTGCCAATAGAATCAGGAAGTTAAGCTGGATGTTCAGGACCCTTAGATACGTCGTTCCGAGGACTGCCAGTAATCAATCAGGCCATCAAAAAGATTTCCTTAAAATGATTTATGTTGCGTTGGTCCAGTCGGTACTTTCATATTGCATCCCTGTCTGGGGTGGTGCAGCCAAAACAAAATTTCTAACGCTAGAAAGAGCACAACGCGCTCTTATCAAGTGCATGTATTTAAAAAAAAAGAGATATCCTACTAAAGACCTATTTCGACTTAGTAACTTGCTCTCAGTCAGGAAACTTTACATAACACAAATTATATTAAAAAACATAAGTCTCTTTCCTACGATGCAGGTATACTATCAAAAAGAAGGAAAGACATGATATTAAATGTCCCTAGGACAAGGACTTTATTTGCCCGGATTCAATGGGGAAGACCGATAAAAGCTAATAGTAGATGGCGCGACCATAGCTAAGTCTCAATCTGACCAATGAGGTCAAGCTATTTTGAAATATAAAATGATATTACCAGATTTTCAACCAATGACGTTGCTTGGAACTAGCTATGCTAGCGCCATTAGTTTCACAGTTACCATCCCCATTTAGCAAACGATCTGCAGCGCTATATAATAAAATCAATATATACATCTACATTTATCCAAAAAACTACAATGACAGTAAAAAAATAATATTGGAATGGATACAAACTCTCACCTACAATGATGCCGAAACACTTCTGAAACCTTGACACATACACACACTCACACTCTCTCTCTCTCACTCACATACACTCACCCACAAACTTACACCAACTCTTAAACACATTTGATTTAATGTAAGTTAACCTTAATCTATGTAGTTTTAGTATAATAAATAATATTACGTTTTGCTTTTGTATAACACGATTTGCTATGGAAGAGCGGACTCTTCTAACACAGGCACTATCTGCCTAAAAGGAGGATCCAATCACAAAAAAATTGTTAAAACCTAAACTTGTTTTACCAATAAACTATTTTTTTTTTTTTTTATAATGACCATTGTCCTGTTCACGTCTACTAGAAGATTCAGAAATGTGTAATTTCTGAATCTTCTAGTACTGAAACCTCAGTTGGTCAGAGTTTTTTGATTCTTATAAGTTATTTGGACTTATTGGCATCAAAAAAGTTTTTTGTGAAAATTGGCCATTTTCTTGCTGACTGTAAACTTTTCTAAAATCTGTGAATGCAGAGTTAGTTAGTTCTTAAGACCGTTTTCCAATAACTACAACGGTTCAGGTACCTGCCCTTACTGCCTAGATGTTAATCGCTTAATTGTTTTTAGTTTAAATAAAGAAATTTCAAGGGCATAAAAAATCATAAGCAATTTATATTATAAAAATAAAATCCAGACATAACCATCTTTTTTTATAAATTATTTTTTAAACATGTTATTTGAGAAAAAGTTTTATTAATTATGTTATACGTACATTATATACAGACTACAAATATAACTCTAATAAAGATAAAAAGAACCATAACCATTTAAATTAATTCACTCTTCTTCTTAGTCTGTCGAAGGCAATCTAAATTGTGTCAGCCCAGAACTGAGCTACTAGTTTGGCCCTTTCGGTAGCGTCCATCAGTTCCTGTAGCGAACAAACAACAGGACACGCAGGACACGATATTAAGTGCCCCATCATTTGTAGAACAGCACCACATTTATCTCCAGGTTATTATTAATTCACTGTACCTGTAGTTCTAAGTCAAAGCGCCCAGGCACTCGGTGATACTCTGAATGTGTACATGATACTCGTACCTGATGTTTGAGTGATTATGGCGTGTGGTTAGGAGTGTTTTGAAGACAGGAACATCATTTCACTTGACTGAATTGAATTGAATTTTTATTATTTGACTGACATAAAGAGACAAATAAAAAAAAGTAATTTTACTTGGACTTAGAATATGTTGTGGAATGCTTTTGAAATTATCAACAGGTTGATCTACTAAAATTGAAACAAGTTGTTTGTTTTACTGTTACTATAGGGAACTCCGTATAAATAATATAGAAAGAAAGAAAGAAAGAAAAGTATTTATTAGCCCATCCATTTTCACAAACTTTCACATTTGTAATAGTAGTAAAATATGAAGTAAGATAAAAAGCCATAGGTAATGAACACACTTTTAATAAACAAATCTTATAGTAACTTATCTTAAAATTTATATTTCTTATAAAAATATTTAAAAAAATTAATTTACATACACGAAGCCAATTATTAGGCACAAACTTTATAATATTATGGATGTAACGTCGAAACGAAGAGAAGAAGAAGACACTTGACACAAATTAGACCTCGCCCCCGCACCTGTTCATCTCCTCCACGTCGATATCAGATGTAGAAGCCGTCAGAGAACCATTATGTAATGCTTCAGATAGTCACACAAACATAGGTAGCAATAATATGCAATATGGAGAAAGACCGTTGCATTAAAACATCTCATCAGTCAAGTTATGGCCGTTGCACGTCTTGGTGGCCCAGTGTGTACTTTAAATCAAGCCACGTACTTTGCCAAACTATGTGACAGGTGGTGTTGAGAGGATTATAATATTAAAGAAAAAACCTGCCAAGTGCGCGTCGGAATACGTGCAGTGGAAGGTTCCGTAGTCGGGTTGGTTAATTTAATATTTAAACCAAGAACAAACTTACATTTTGTTCCGATGAAAAACGCAGGTTGAAACGTAAGTTTGTATGCACATTATTGAGAGATTTACCATGTTATTTAAGACCATAGACTTCTTATAGGTTTTCTTGTAATGTTTGAGTAAAGAATTAATTGGTGTAAGTTTTCCAAATTTTTTATAAATTCTCTTAATTTTCTCATCTTATTAAAACTTTTATTTTAAAATTATAAAATAAAGACACATTAAGCCCTTTAATGATAAAAAAGGTTCTTTTTAATTTGCTAATGTCCCCCAAAAGTGAACCCCATATTCAACATTTATTTATTTACGTTAGACCTCCGTGTTTGGGTCACAGAAATTCATATGTGCACCAATTTTCAATTCAATCAATCCAGTAGATTCAGAGCAAATCGGCTGTGACAGACGGACACGAGTGATCCAATATGGGTTCCCTTATTTCATTCGAACGTTTGGAACCCTAAAAAGGAGAGAATGATAAAGTGACAGCTGACAGGTGAGAATGCAGGATAACAATTTGTTACGTCGACACCAAGTAGTATGGGACAAGGGCAGAGAGATGATGATGTTGGGGCAGTAGTTGTCCACGTGTGGCTGTACTGTACGTGACACGATATAGTTCACATTGCAGTGCTTTACTTTGAGTTAGCTGACGTTGAGTCGTTAAGGTGAGCGGCGACCATTACTTGACTATTGAATTTCCTCATAATGATTTTCCATTGCTTCGGCTTCGCGCTCATTTATGGGAGTGAACACTGACAGCATGTTTTCATAATAGGTGTTTGCTGGCTGCAAGTAAAAAACAAATATTCAATCAACTGTATCTTGAAAAGTATAAAAACAAAGCTTAACACGTTCTAAAGGTGATAACTTACGTCGGGTATTGGCGCTGGTAGAAGCAATTCTTGCGACCTCGATCTGCAGCAGCGTTTCTGCATCGTCAAGTATAGTACCACTGTAAAGACTGACGCCAAGAACCGACAAACAATTCACGAAATTTTTTTCTGGTCGTATATGGTTCACCTGAAACAAAACGTGGGTTTATTTGTGTCTCTTTGGACATAACCCCATAAGATAAAGCCTCTACAGGCGCCATGATAGGCGTTGAGTGCGGTTTCTTCATTTGCTGTCTTGCGTAGCTCTTTTAGCCCTTGTACAAATCTGTTTATTTTTTATGTGAACCATACATGTATATGCGCCCCAAGGCAGTAAACCTAGTATGCCGTGACGGAAGATGACATGACGCTGTCATGGCGTGATGCCTTCCCTATGCTACTTAAAATCAACCTCTTCCCATTAGAATAAAGTTTATTTTGGAACGATTATCGTGAGTAAATAAATTACCAACAACAATCGTTCCAAAACAAACTTTCAGTCAAATTAACGTCTCTTTTATTTATTATAAGAATTATATATTTTTATATTATTTTTTGTAAGGAATTTTAAAAAATGTAATTGATTTGTAAAGATATAAATAAAGGAATAATAATAAGAAAGAATAAATTGATTTTACTAACGTGACTATTTTTTCTTTATTTTACTCCAATTTCGTTATTATTAAAGGTAACGTAATGTCAAATTAAATAATCGTCATACATACGTCGTCACTGACCTAAGGGATGTAGGTCTCCAAATTATAATACCTACTCAAGTAATACTATCGAACTTCGATTTTTGCAGCTATCAACATAGTTACTATAATGAAACATGAACTATAGGCAAAATGCCTTCTTACCGCTCAGCGTGTCTGCCATCGTATATTTCATCGAGAGCCTCGCTGTTCCCAAGAAGTTGACACAAGCGACCTTGACTACATTGCCGTCTACGTATTGGTTGGTACTCGGCAGTGAAGTCGACGTCCTTATACGAAATGTCTGTGCGAACTGCTTGCAGAGCCATGTTGTAGATGATGATCGTCGGAGGCAGGCCTGAAAGATGCCAAAAGCCAATGAACTGTGGGTAGTAGAGAAAAGTAACCAAAGGAACCATCAACGACGGTGTTGTTGATTTCGGAGAAAAATAGAAATACGTTTTTGTTTTTTTGGTTACTTTCTGAAATCGAACGCGGTCCCTTTACTAAAGACACTCTGTATATCTTTATAATGAACGATAGTGATCAAATAGGTATTTCAGGTATTTAGTGAGATAAGGATCATAGGTATTTCAAACGAATCTTTGAGATAAATCGGAGGAAGCGCCATTTTAAGAAGAAGAAGAAGTGACAGACGGTGACGCTAAATGGTGAATGATGATCATACTGAAATTAAAGCAATAATTGAAAAAAACCCAATGTAAGACGGACTAATGTGACACGTGAATTCTTGACCGTAGTAGGAGAACTCTGCAAAGTTATTGTTTTCTTCCTTTTGCATTTGCATACTATTTTATTGAGCTGTTTGATAATATTTTATATTTTTGTATTAAAGTTATTTTAGATCTAACACTAGTCACATCAAGGTACTATTCAAATTATATGACTATAATTGGACTGTGTAAAAACTGTTTAAAAGTGTAAATATCAATATATATGCAACAGGATATCGTATTACCCAGTGGACCAACTGGGTTGTGGAGGTCAGATAGGCAGTCGCTCCATGTAAAATATTGGTATTCAGCTGCATCCGGTTAGACTGGGAGCCGACCCCAAGATAGTTGGGAAAAGGCTAGGCAAATGATGATTATGAAACAGCTAAATATTAAAAGTTTATAACGCTCTTTTCAAATGTGTATTTTCTGCACATTGCATGCCTTTGATATTGGTTTTCCTTATTCGTTGTATACTCATTTTACTATTTTCCTTCCTCAAGCTTATCACTGCCACTATTTTGGTACTTATTAGAATTTGTGTGATAATTCTGCACCTAAATAATTATTATAAAATAAAGGAAGCGTTATAATACTATTGCTTTAATTACGGTAGCAAATTCATATTTTATTCATTTATTTCTTTATAATTTTACTTCAGAACATAAATTCCATATGAAATTGTTAGAAAAGCTTATAACTATGTTAGTACCTTATTAAAGTTACTTACTAAATTAAACATCATAAGATCGACACCTATATATTTTAACACATTCAGTGCCGGGCCCATTTTAAATGTAGGTTTTTCTCACACACTCACACACACACAATACAGCATCAAATAATCCTTCCTTACTTCCTTACTATAATATTATAAATGCGAAAGTAAGTTTGTTACCTTTTTACGCCTAAACCACTGAACCGATCATCCTGAAACTGTGCATGTATGTACGTTTTAAGGTGTACAGAAACGGACATGGGGTACCTTTCATCCTGAAAAAAAGTATTGTTCCCGAGGAAAACAACAATAATATCTTCTTCTTATGATAATAGAAGGCGCCACGTGTCTTCGAATCATGAATGAATTATATTATTACAAGGAGAGTACAACCCGAATTGATTGTCAAATTCTAAATTAACGCGATTGAAGTCGCGGGCAAAAGCTAGTGTAAAAATAAAAAGCGTTTTATATTTTAACAAGACTAATAAGAATACGGCGTGGTTTTAAATTAAAGGCATTTTTTATATTCAATAAATTTTTGACCTCGTCCTGCCGAGAACACACCTTGTGGGTCCTATTCCAGGGGTGGAAAACCATTCACACGGTTTTAAATATTTTGTAATAATAAAAATTAATATTTAAAAATTAAAATTAATAGTTATTATGGTGCAACTTAATCTGCCTGCCGTTTCATCTGTCACAGCTACAATTTCAGAAACTTCTAACGCTACAGACTTGATATTTGGAATAAATAATGCTTAACATTTTTTAAGGTTAAATTAAATTGCCTAGAGAAACTTGGAGAGGAAGCTTGCGCTCGGTATTTTATTTTTATTGACTTTTCTTGGATAGTTTACGAGTTATCTTCTATAATACGTATTTTATGTTCTTCGTCTATGTGGATGATCTGCTAAAACTTCTAGTTACAATGGAAAATGAATAGTCGACAAGAATTTATATGAGACTAGCTTTTGCCTGCGGCTTTGCTCGTGTTAATTTAGAATTTGTCAGTAAATTTGAGTTGTATTCTGCTTGTAATAGTATAATTCGATCATGATTCGAAAGTCACGTGGCGCCATCTATTATCATAAGGACGTTTGTTGGTTTCCTCGGGAACAATTCGTTTTTTTTTGGGATGAAAGGTAGGTACCCTATGTCCTTTTCTGTATACCTGACAAGTTTTGCAAAATTTCAGGATGATCAATTCAATTCAATTCAATTCATTTAATTCAGATTAATTACATGACCTAATAACCCATACAGGTTTTAAAATAATAATACAGGGTGTTTGGCAGAACGTTGAACATACGAAAATGGTGGATAGTTGGGGTCATCTGCTACTTACTCAGCCCTAATTTATTTGGCCCTGGCCCACTGGATATTTTTAAATATTTTTTTTTATGTTTTTTCTTGTTTTTCACGACTTTCTTAACTTTATTATTTAAATAAATTATTTAACATTTTTTAATTGTTTCCTTAACACACCTAACTGGTACAGCATAATTTGAATCGACCATTTAATTTTTACCAACCTTGCAGTATTAAATTTCGCAAAACATTTCACTTTCCGTAAAGGTAGAGTTTCGTCAAAAATGTCCTACTTGATAAAATTATGAAATAACTCTTAAAGTTTTTTTTTTATAAAAGCAAATTACATACCATTAGAAAGCTCACACACTAGGGATGTTTTGCTAGAATTGGAACTCCTCAATCATTTTTTGTTTTTTTTTTAATGCAAGTTGAAATTAAGATTTAAGTATTTTTTTACATTTTTCTGTAAGTTTGAGGACTCATAACTTTTTTTCTAGCTAACATCTGAATAAAGCAATAATTTTATAAGAATCTGCCAACATAAAAGTATGAAAAAAAAAACTAAATATTGCCTGTTTCACCCACTTTTAATAAAAATTACACTTTAAAGTTAAGAAAGTGGTGAAACAAGAAAAAAGAAAAAAAAAATAATTAAAAATATTCAGTGGGCCAGGGCCAAATAAATTAGGGCTGAGTAAGTAGCAGATGACCCCAACTATCCACCATTTTCGTATGTTCAACGTTCTGCCAAACACCCTGTATAATGACAAACAAACAACACAAAAATGACAACAAATACATACACTGTTAGGACCGCATAACTCGTAGATGGAGTTTCGTCCAATGCTCCATGAATGAGCTCTCCACGTCCATTCTCCCAACAATGAGCTGCAGGATCGGTGCTGGTGATCGGTTCAGTGGTTTAGTGAAAAGTTAACAACCAAAGTTACTTTCGCATTTATAATATTAGTAAGTAAGGAAGTAAGGATACAAAGGAAAAAGCCTAAAATAAAAATAAATGTTGCACAAAAAAGAGTGGAAAATGACTTTACTTTCGGAATTCGGTGGCAAAAATCAATGAAACAAGCAAAAGTCACCAACGAAAGTAATGTTCGCTTTTCTGCGTTTTTTATTTAGTTGGATTTTATGCAACGTTTGAATTGTGTAACGTGTTTATGAATAAACCTATCCGCCGTGAAGTTTAAAAGAGCGAGCTCATCTCAGTGTGAACAGTTTTTCGCGCGAAGTACGACGAGGGGACATATATGATTTAAATCTATGTTGTATTTGAAATAAATGCTCTACTGGGTCGTTAACCCAACAAAATGTTATCAAATCCATTTTTTGTTTGATCCATCACGTCTGCGGAGTATCGCTAGCAAATTTAATTTTCAGCATAACAAGTGAAGGAATAGGGTGGATTATTATTGAGTAATTAATAGAGTTATTGGGTGGTTCGCACAAAAAGAACTGTCAAACCTACCTATAAATGCAATGCAACGTTTGTAATCATTCAAAAGTTTTAACCAGTTTTTTATTAAATTTGAAAAGAACAATATTTGCGATTAAGTAACTTAAATTAATAAAAAATAAATTGCATGAAAATCTCACAAAAGGTTGAACACCCCTGACGAATTAGAGCGGGCGATTTTACTTTTTTATTTCTTGATTATTGCACATCTCCCATCCCACTAGGGCTGCCCTATGGGGTATGTTCATGCCCTAGTAGGGCATGAACATACCCCCACAGATAGTAAGCATAGCGATAATATCCCCTGAAAACTCTATTTTACCACTTATTTTTAAATCTTAGTTCCAAACCTAATGCCGAGAACCCTACAGGTGGGTTCACCTTTGCGTCACCTTCACGTAATGCCAGTGACCCACCTGGAGGTTCCACCTGCAATATGTATGGTGGGATGGCACATGAGTTCTATGAAACAGGGGTGAACTCGAATGGATTAACAACTTTTATTAACCCTGATTACACTATCGTTACTTGCTTACTGAAAAGGAAAACAAATGTTATTCTAAACTTACATGGGTGAAATACGAGTGAACCGTTAGTTTCGACATGACTGTTGACGTATTATATAATATATTGTCCCACTGCTTGCAAACGCCTCCCTCCATTCCTTCCTACGGCCACGCTGTGCAAATTCTTTCCAATTCTCAAGAAAGACATCTAGTTCGTCCCTCCATCTTTTTATTTTCTTTTATTATTTTTCCATCTCTTCATGACTAAACAATTTCTTCGTAATCATTTTCCTACTCAGCAGCTTCCCCTTCATTCCGGCTTTGAGATGTTGAGAGAAGGTTCAAGTAGAACTGAAAGTAAAAAAATGCTTTAATTCGACTGTTTTCATAAGATTAATGATATCTACACATTATAGTCGCTGATTTAAAGTAACTTAACTACCTCAATTTCAGTCATTGATGATCCTAGTGGGTTAGAACTCATACAGCAACGCTTTTTAATAGTCAACAATCTTCTCACCATTATAACATGCAGCTAGCGTAGATTACAATAATACGTTTCAGTTTTCAGATTCCGTTTCAGCTGTAACACGAGATAGAAACATGATTTCTGAAAAATTAGTCTACCAACTCTGTAGCTCCGTACTAGAATTGGGACAATACTAAGGAATAACTCCTTAACACAAGAACTACTTACAGCTGTATAGGTACATACATACCTATAAAGCACCCTTCTTGTACCAACTTTTGCTAACTCAATCTCTCTCAGGTATAGATAGATAGACGGCTGTCAAACTCACAGTCGTTACGTAAAATAAAAGTCAACGTACGAAATTATAATTAATGTTAAACTAGCTTTTCCGCAAGCGGCTCCCAACGATTTTTGTGCTTTGCTTATAATCTTTATTTTACACTAGCTGTTGCCCGCGACCTTCGTTCGCGTGAAAATCCATTCACTCAAAAGTATCGAGAATGGATGATTGATTTGTTTATGGTTCCAAATTCAATTTTTTGTTTTTTTTTGTTGTTGTTAGATTGGCACAATGGTTTTCCATTTTGGCGCGGAGTTTGAGTTGCATCTGTTATTTGGTGTGTATTGCGAATTCCATAATGGACAAAAACATCGAACAAAGAGTTGGTCTTAAATTTTGCATTTGCATGTTGACCGTTTTCTTAGACTATCGCGGTGTTGAGCACTCGGAATTCTTGCCGGAAGGTCAAACAGTAAATAAAAAATTTTAATTGAGCGTTATGCGGCGTTTATGAGAGTAAATTCGACGAAAAAGGCTAGATTTGTGGAAAGAAAATTCTTGGATTTTGCACCACGATAATGCGCCTTCGCACTAGGTCATCATAGTCAACGAATTTTTGACTAAAACTCAACAAATACCATCGAGCAACCACCTTATTCACCAGATATGGCTCCACCCGACTTCTTTCTTTTTCCTACACTGAAATGAACATTTCGTGGCACCCGTTTTCATTCGGTAGAATACATAAAGGAGAATTTGCGGCGAGAACTGAACTCAATTCTGGAAAAAGCGTTTCAAAAATGTTTTGACGATTGAATTATTATTTGCCGTAAGTGTATCGTTTCTGAAGGAAAGTAAGCTCCCGCATACTTTGCAGGCGATAAAATAACTTTGGATGAATAACTAAAATTGTATGTTATATTGATCGTTTCCCCGTACTTTCTTGACAGAGTAGTATTATTAAAAAATATTAAGTACTTCCCTTATTGAATAAAAATATATTTATTTCAAATTATTATTAAATTACTTACAAACTACAAAACTATAATAGTAATAAATATGTAGAAGTAGAAAAGGGTTGCAGGGCGTCCAAAAATTCGTCTGCATCGCCGTCAACAGGAAAAGTGCCCAGAAGGCTGGCAGCATTGCCACGTTGGATGGCAATTCTGATTCTTTGGCCAAAAAATAGGCCCACCCTCTGGTCACATGAAGAGTCGACCAATCGCTTGGCGATTTCACGAAATACTAGGTGGGCACTCAGACCCCATGGCCCTAGTGTTTCAACCCCAAACGGCTCAAACACATAACTACCAATTATTGAATAACTTATTTAATTGGATTTTGTTGCCAATTTCAAGGGTTTTTTGCACGGAACGCTAATTCTAATTCTAAAACAAAAGTGGCCTATATTAGATCTTATAACATCAACTATTTGCCAGTAAAAGCCCAGTCAAAATCGGTGCAGCCGATTATGACATTAATCGGAACAAACAGACAGACGGACAAAAATTGAATAAAATGAGTTTTTGTTACAAGTGCCGTATATATTTTCATATTCATTCAGTAAAAAACTGTTATTTTGATATCACAAACAGACACTTCAATTTTATTTATTTGTATAAATTATTTTTAAATTTTAAATAATTGTTTTTTACTCGTAAATCTTACCATTTTTTAAAACTAAAATTGCTGAAACCACTGTTCACTCACAACTTGCTCTGTACGATGGAGTTTAAATTGATAACAGACACGGTAAAACATGTAAAGTCGATGTTAACAGGATGACTGGAGCGAAACGTGTATGAGTATAGCGGAGTGTTGGTCTTACTTAATAGAATACCGCGCTATCCAATCATTATTATTTTTATTTTAAGGCCGCAGTAAAGCGGCTCGATTGTAGAATAAAAGCCACCAGCATTATATAGGTTCCTCATGTTGGAGTATTAATAACGTATCACACTGTTTCGTAGTCCAATGTACCTATTACGTCGAATAACGCTAATAGGTAGGTAATTAATTTTAATTAAATAAAAGAATTTATTTATAAACTAAATTTCAGAAGGGCCTGCTGTTTTAATGAAATCTGTTAAAATAGTTGAGTACGTCTTCATGGATTACAACCATTATTGTTTGTTCTTTAATTAATAAACTAACTGTTGGCCGCGACCTACGTTCGCGTGAAATTATTATAAAAAAAAATCCTTCCCGTTTTAATCGAATTTTGTTACCAATTTCAAGGGTTTTAATTTGTTTGAACAGAACCCAAGTTATTTTTCTAAAATAAAAATAACTTATGTTAAACCTTATAACATCAGCTATGTGCCAGAAAAAGAGCCGTCAAAATCGGTCCAGCCGTTTCGGAGATTAGCCGGAACAAACAGACAGAAAACACCGGCAGATAAACAAAAATTAAAAAATATGTGTTTTTATTATATTTGCATACGCATTCAGTAAAAAGCTGTTATTTTCATTTCTACACACTAACACTTACACTTCAATTTTATTTACTTGTATAAACTTCGATGCAGTTGCTATTATACTTGAGAGTAAAAATAGTTTTGATATAACATCATTTTTAAGATTACACGCGTTTAAAACTGTTTTAAGGGTAAAACGATATGTCATTCTAACCAGGTTAAAATGCCGAATAAATGTATGTTCACACCGAAATCCTAGCAATTATAGATAATGAGATATCAGCGTACAAAGTAACATTTCGACTGTGCGGCTAAGTACTTTTTGTTTTGGACTGATTTGTCTGTTTAACTAAACTTTAGTAGTATTTATTGCTTTCGTTAGTTTTGACAAATTAAGACCTTTCTTCTGGTAATAGTTTTACTATATGAACTTGTTATAAATTGGCTGATATATACATATGTATATATATATGTATTAATATCCACTGATTATCAAGCTTTGAGTGTCAGAATGGTTACTTGTTATTTACTGTGTATAAAAGTATCTCTAAAAAGGTGTGCAGGGAAAAGGGTTTCTATCAAGAAAAGGCACAGAAAGACAAGACTAGACCATTCATTTATTTCGATTAGGCTTGTCAGATATTTATAGGTAACGTTAATTACCTATCAAGCTACGTCCATTCGCAAACCTAGGTCTTCGTGGAGAAGAATGGACAAGAAACTCCACGGTAACAACTTTTAAAGTATTATGCCAAAACAATTATATGTTGTCCTGGACCCTTCTCAAATTAAAGCAATTTATCAGTGAAGATAAACAATAAGCAATATAAACCATATTATAACACATAATTCTAGCACATAATTATCAGTAATATTCATAGTATAATATCAAATAACTTACACAAACATTGTAGAGACTTAGGGTAATGCAAATAGGTTCCAGCTTTACACTTTTGGTATCTCCACTACTATGTCACTTTCAAACGTAATAATAAACACATGGCACACACAATATTAAATACCTCTCAGGGTATATGTCTTGTCCTTAGAACAGTTGCAGTAAAAAAGCCCCGAATTGGCGACAACCTCTATTTTTATACACGTCAAACGTCAAATACTCAGTACATCCTACCCGCCATAATTAACCAATGGCAAATGGTCACATATTATAGCTAAATAACTAATAACATAGACAACAATTTACAAATCCTCTGTAAGGGAACTATTTTAAAACTTCATTAGATAATTTAGCAAACTAGTAAGTATTTATTTGTAATCTATTTGTTTAATCGGATAAAATATGAACATCAACTGATAGTTCAGAGAATTGATTGAAACAACTTGATATATTGGAATTGCAACATAAGATCTGGGACACATTATAAATATCACTTCATTATTACTAATTCATTTTAAAGTAAAACAACATTTAACTTGATTATTCAAATATAACAACTTTCTTTCGTTTGGATACTAAGCCTTTTAAGCCACAATAAAAACTATTTCTATAAAATACATCGTAGTATAAAATACCTTTACGAAAATGTATATTAGGTTTATTTGAAATTATAACCTTTCTGTTATCAGTATCACCAATATTAATTTACGATGATTATAAATCTAGTTATATTTTTGAAATGCAACGTCGCCCTACGTCAATGTTATTTGACGTTTGACAGCCGACGTTGCTGGATTATCGATTGTTATTAATGTAGCCATTACTGAGAGTTGTTAAACAGTTAGATATTCTCATACACATAAGGGTATTCTAACAAACTCATAAGTTTCAAAGAAATAATCAACAATAAAGAAACAACAAGTGAAGGATTGCGCGGCCATAACTTCCAAGGTGAATATTTCGTAAAATATTGATCCAGTCCAGACCTTATAATTCTTTTTTGACAATTGTTGACAAATCCAGTCTTCAACTGACAAAAAGAATTAGATCTCTATCCCATGTAGTTGTTGAGATATCTATGGCCGCGCAATCCTCCACGTTATGTTCGCGCGGCTAACTTTAAACCCTTTTGTCTTTTATAATGCTACTTTGACAAATTTTTGGTTTGTTCCCTTCGATTTTGACAAATTCCGACAATTTTTTGGCGAAGTTTTATTTTTGTTTGGATAACTTGGCGGGGCAATCGTAACGCACACTCCCATTCAATGACTATTTCATGAAAAAGTTATTCAATGGGATTAAATGAACTTAGAGGGTTGTATTGATGATTTTAATGATTATATTTCTATAACTACATACATTTAACGGTAGTGAATCATATTTTGTTTATCATACCGCCTCACACTTACCTGCAAATTGTCAAAAAAATAAGCAAAATTGAATTTCGCGGGCTACCCTGGTGTTTCCCCCTTAATGGCAAATCAACAGATGGGTTCTATTGTCACTATGGGAGCTCAATTCTGTTCATTTTTAGGGTTACAAACCTCAAAAGGAAAAAACGGAACCCTTATAGGATCACTTTGGTGTCCGTCTGTCTGTCCGTCCGTCTGTCTGTCAAGACCTTGTATCTCGGGAACGCGTAGAGGAGGTATCGAGTTGAAATTAAAACCATAATATACTCAGGTCTACCGTCTAACTTGAAGCTGTGAAAAAATAAAACTTCTAAGTTAACGTAAAAAAGAGACGGCCCATTAAGTTCATTGATCTCTTTTACTCTTCAGTACGTGCTCTAAAAAAAGTCGCCCTTGCCATTTAATGGCTATTTCTAGTCAAATGTTTAACATAATCACATTAAAAAATACTTAATGATAAAAAAAATTAAATCCATTCTAATTTAATCTATTCTAATTTAATTTAATCTATTTAATTTAATTTAATTCAGTGTAATCAATTTAGTTTATAATAATTTTTATTTTTTGAAATTGTGTATTTCATGGTGTAAGTATTTGCGCATAATGTAGTGCATGCTGTGCTTTTCTGTAAGTGATGAGGCGCTTAGACTTAAGTTAGCAATGTAGTACAAATTATAATGTAACAGTGTACTCATTGTTGAGAAGCCTAATAATAAATACCTAAATCAATAATGTTAACGAACAACTACCGGAAACATATTATGAAGGACGGGACGGTTGACGTGTGTCGGGCATGCCACCGTCCGGGTGAGTCCATCAGACATATTATTTCTGGTTGTTCTCGTCTAGCTAACGGCGAGTACGAGGGCGGCACTGAAAATTTCGGGAATCAAGGAAGTGACACAACATTACTATTTAAAAATGTGTTTATTGCTTTTCGAAGTATTCTCCGCGAAATTTGACACATTTTTCCATACGATGGAACCAATCATTGAAGCAACCATTCCATTCGGAAGTTGGGGTCTCCAAAATGGCCGTTTTGTAGGCGTCCACAGCTTCTTCAGATGATGAAAATCTCTGACCACGCAATTTATTCTTCATTTTAGGGAAAGTATAGAAATCATTAGGGCTTAGGTCGGGGCTGTACGGCGGATGGTCTAATAATTATATGTTTTCTTGCTCTAAAAACTCTTTTGTTCTGTGCGCGGTGTGAGAACTCGCATTGTCGTGATGGTGGATGATGCGGCGGTTGCAGATCTCTTTACGGAGTTCAGAAACGACCTATGGCAAACAAATGCTAGCATACCATTCTGCATTAACCGTTCTTTGTCCCTCAAGAGGAATAGTCGCAACATGGCCGGTTTTGGAGACAATCGTGGCCACCATTTTTTTTGCAACACTCCGTGAACGAACAATTTTTGTTGACTTTAACTCTTTTTCGAACACCCAAACTCGTGACTGGTTTTTTGTTTCGGGTTCGTACGCGTATATCCAGGATTCGTCACCTGATACGATGTTGTATACAGCATTTGAGGATCCTGCGTGGAATCTTTCGAGAGTTCTGACGCACCAAGTAACGCGAGCCGCTTTTTGCTCTTTACAGAGCGAATGCGGTATCCATCGGGAAAACAACTTTTTTACACCTAATTGTTCATGCAAGATTATTCGTATTTGACTCATGCCAATGTCTAAAGTTGCCTGAATTTCGCGGTATGTCACATGTCGATCTTCCTCAATCAGCTTACGCACAGCATCAACGTTTTCTTGGGTGACTGCAATTTTTGGACGACCTTGACGGGGATCATCACTGAGCTTGACACGTCCACGTTGAAATTCAGCAAACCAGCGATAAATTGTGGTTTTGGATGGGACTTCATCACCAAATGCAGAAATCATCCGGTCAACACACTGTTTTTGTGTTAAACCACTTCGAAAGTCATAATAAATCATCGCTCTTGAATTTTCTCGAGTCAATTCCATTTTCTCAACGACTAAACAAGTTTGACAAAACCTTGTGACAAGACCGAGAATCTTTTTTTATATAAATAAATGGTATTCGATTTTTAAAACCAAGGAGTTTTCAATTAAAACGATTTTAATATGACAGGAACAGTGGAAATGTTCCATTCCCGATACTTTTAGTGCAGACTGCGTACTTGCACAGGCACAACCAAGTAGCCAGGATTATTCACCAGCAACTTGCCTTGAAATATAAACTTGTGGAATCTGAGGTACCGTACTACAAGTATGTGCCCGACCCAGTTCTCGAGAAAGACCATGTCACGCTGTACTGGGATCAGTCTATCATTGCTGACAGGACTATTGTGGCCAATAAGCCTGACATTGTGGTGATAGACCGATCAGCGCGCCGCGTAATGATAGTCGATGTTACCATCCCGCACGACGAGAACCTCGTGAAAGCTGAGAAAGAGAAACAAATAAAATATCTCGACTTGGCACACGAGGTTGTCGACATGTGGAATGTCAACTCGGCTATCATTGTCGTGACGGCCAATGGCCTTATGGCCAAGAGCCTCGATGACCATCTATTGAGGCTCTCCTTAGGCGGTTGGATCAAGGGCCTGATTCAGAAGGCAGTACTCCTCGATACGGCTCGCATTGTGAGGAGGTTCCTGTCTCTGGAGCCCTAACCACCGGTAGCTTGGACCCTGCTCCCGACACCGGCGGACTCCTATTTTTTGTATTTTTAAATGTTTTTTTATATTGTTTTATATTTAAATATTTAAAAATGTAAAGAGTATGTTTAAAAATGAATAAACGGAATAAATCAATTAATATAGGTGACGATAGGTCGATCCCAGTATAACTTGATATTACCATCATCGAGTACTGGGTCGGGCGCATAATTATAGCATGGCACTTCTGATTCCACTAGGTTGTACTTCAAAGCAAGTTGCTGGTGGATAATCCTGGCAACGAGTTTGTGTCTATGCAAGTATTCTCTGTTAGCTAGAGAACACCCAGAAATAATGTGTCGAATTGATTCTCCTGGACGGTGGCATGCCCGGCGTATGTCAACCGTGCCATCCTTCACAATGTATTTCCGGTAGTTATTCGTCATCATAACTTCGTCCATTATTGCACAGACAAAACCTTCGGCTTCCCCGAAGAGGTCACCGAAACGCAGCCAAGATACGGACGCTAACAAGTCTACATTGGGCCCATTTTAAAATGTTTTTTTATATTGTTTCATATTTGAATATTTAAAAATGTAAATAATATGTTAGGAAATGAATAAACGGAATAAATAAATAAATAAATAAGTCTCAAAAAACGCATATTTCGAGACTCTCAAAGGAATCATAATTTATAGGGTACTTTTCGTTGACCTAGAATCATGAAATTTGGCAAGAAGCAATGTCTTACAGCGCATGTAAAGGAAAAAATCTGAAAACCGTAAATGATATGTAGTGTAACAACAAAATACCTACAAGTTCATACGGAACCCTCGGTGCGCGAGTCCGACTCGCAAATGGCCGGTTTTTTTTTCCATAATTTATTATAGGTATCAGTGATCGTCCCTGCCTTACAGAGAACGACCATGATATAGTGTTATTTGCAGATGATACATCACTTTTATTAACCGACTCCCAAAATGGAGGAGGTTGTATGATCATGTGTTTTTTGTTTTGCTTTAGCCATCGATCACTAATAAAAAACTTGAACACCACTAATAAAAAAAAATATTAGCTTATTATTGAGCAACTCTCTCCAAAATAGTGCATTGGCTGAGTGTTGCATCGATAAAAACGTATGCGTTTGTACAATAGGAATTAAGAACAGGTGCCCGGTCCACCACCACCACCACTGTGAGAGCTGCGATTTTAGGCGCCAGCACTAAAATGTCAAGTCAATATCGTCGAGCATGGCCCAATACGGTTCATGACGCATAGAACCTGAAGGTGCACGGGACTACTCTCAAACCGTGGCTATTTATTAATGTAGTTAGGATCTCCATCAAAAGATTACACAAGTCATATCTAATGAATTACGGACGACCACAACAATATCAAAGGTGTACTCCTTCACTTACCGACCCGAATATTTCAGGCAGGTAAAACCTTGATGTTATTTTGCTATTGGCTAATTGATAACCTATATTCCTCATACATTTTCCTCAGTTGTTGCCCAAAATGTAAAAGTTGTATTGATCACGTGCTATAGGAGGCTTGTTGATACACGGCGCAAACGAATTGCAAACTTCTAATTCATTGGCCTAGCTTAAAAATATACAGGCGCCCTCTGTGTACCTACGTACAATAGATAATAGAAACTAAATTGAAGTAAGCAACAGTTTACAGGTAATTCCGCTTCAATTAACTAGATGGCACCAATATTAAAAATTAAACATGTGTAAGTGTACAGGGTGTAAGGGACAGCCCTCCGCAAACTGATAGGGTGAGTTCAGTACATCATACTAAGATGACCGGTACATGAAATTATTTCAGGAACGTCATGGGAATCCAATAAACCTGATTTGTTTATTACCTTCACACACACTGTATCGTTACCGTGGCAAACCGCACGTAGCGAACGGCAGCGCAGCAAGCCTTCGGCCGCCCTCCCCGGTGTTTTATTTGCATAAACGGAGTGCTGCGTACAGAGAATGTAATTTTACATTGAAATAATGAAATATTAGCCGAAGAAACGGTGTAAAAAATGAAAATTTTCCGGAGAAAATTTCTGGAGGAATATGATTCAGAATGCACCCTGTAAGTTTGCGGAGGGCTGTCCCTTACACCCTGTATTCACAGAAACTAATTAATTACAGCCTTACATCCAGTTTTTTGTTTGAGTATTTAACATATTTTTTAATGAAACATAAGACTTGGGAGTATAAAATTAGCTAGAACCATGTTGTTACCCGAATTTGATTAGGTATGTAATAACTGATTGTTTGGTGAAACAGGTCACTGGTGATGACTGGTGGGTAGGTAGATGAGATGGATGAGGATGGCAGAGAGAGATGTCTGAAAAGTTCTTGTTTTCAGATGCCAACGCAGTTACGCAGCACAGTTCGTTAGTTATACGAAGGTACGTACATACGTAATAATACTTAACGTCAGCAAACATCATTTGACATAAAATTATTTCTCTATAGGTACTTTTATAACACTGTCCATGCAGGAAAATCCACAAGGAAGAAGAACAAAACAATTAGTCAACACCAAATGATATGTATTAAATAATACATTTACTGTTTCCAAAGTCCTATTCGAATAAATCGATTGACTATTCGTTACAAGAGTAGGTACTCGATTAAATCCGAGTGAGCCGAATCGGTTTCATAATCGAATAGTGCCATTCCATAGTGACATACATAAGTAAGCTGCAATAATATCAATGGGAAAATCGTAACACTCTTTTTCATGGACCATTTAATCGGGTTAAAAGGTTTAATCGGTTAGACTACTATAACCCTATTATATTTCATTAAACATTATACGGGTTAACCTTTATAGTATATAGGTTAACCGTTTAAATATTGCTGATTAACCAGATTGAAAGAGACAAAGCACTGAGCTCGGGCTAAATCTGTCACAAAATTGCTATTTTTTTAAGTAGGTACAAAATCCGGTTATTATAAGCTGATTAACCCTATATTACCCGTTAACTTTTACAGGTTTTGCACTTAACCCTAAAAATTACGCAATTAAAACCCTTTAAGGGTAACCTTTTTCGTCCCTGCTTTTTTATCACAGTCCAAAGAAAATGCCTAATTCATTGCTTTCATGTGTTTGTAAAAGTCTAGTGTATATATTATCATACTAAGGTTGAATTTGCTGTCGAATCAAATTCTACTTTTTTGGTTGCGACCGAAAACAATCGAATCAACCATAATCGAATATTATTCGAACGAAACAACTCTAATACGCGCATTGCTACTATTCATTCTAACCACAACAATATTTTATTTTAGTTCAATCATAATTATATTTAATCAATTTCCATACCAGTTGACTACGGGTGAAGTGACAATGTGTTACAAAACTATTTTTGTGTTTTTCGTTGGATCCATTTTGGTAAAACTTGTGAAAATGGGTAGGTACAAACTCGGAGTTATTCACATACCAACAAAAAACTTATTTATTGTAGGTTACATCAACCATTTCATATTTTCCACCATATTTTCCTTGATGGGTGCGGCTGTCAAAGCTACTAAAAGTGATGGTTCTAATATCTCAACAGTATTACTTAATATATGCGAATTTTTATTTGTGACGATTCCTATTGTTATGTGACGGTCTTCTCGGTCGTTCTTAGGGATCCGTACCTCAAAAGGAAAAAACGGAACCCTTATAGGATCACTTTGTTGTCCGTCCGTCCATCTGTCTGTCTGTTCAGACCCTTTATCTCGGGAACGCGTGGAAGTATCGAGTTGAAATTAAAACCATATACTCAAGTCTACGTCCCTTGAAGCTGTGAAAAATCAAAATTCTATGTTAACGTAAAAAAGCTACGGCTGTTTATGCCGCAATAAAACGTATATTAAGTTTAAGTTTTTAAATTTACTGATTGTGCACGTAGGTTATCCTCTACCGCTAATCTCGCAATCGAAGTAAGGTTTGCTGTAAGAAAACCCAATTTTGGGTTAAGCTCGCCGTTATACATAAGCTATATATTGTAATGTTGTGTGTATATCTTTTAATTTTGTGTGCAATAAAGAATAAGAATACATTTCGACAAAGGAATCAAAATGTATAGTGTACTTCCCGTTGACCTAGAACCATGAAATTTGACAAAGAAGCATTGTCTTATGCTTATTAGTACAATTAAAGGCAAAAATCTGAAAACCGTAAATATGTAGTTTAATCACAAAATACCTACAGGTGCACGAGTCCACTGTCACTGTAAAGTGCACTAAAACCACAGATAAGGTATATAAGGTAATAAGGTCGTCCAAGTCACTACACTCATGTCGTGCATGGATTGGTTATGTTGACACGAAAGACTGAAGAAACAACAAAACGAATTCTAGGAACATTAGGACCTAAAGAAAGATGTTGTCTAATTTAAGTTAGTGATCGTTTGAGGATTTGCGGGCAAAGCAGGCAGTGGGCTAAAGCTATAATATCTGGAAGACCATACGGTACATTTTCACCAGTGCGTACGAAATGTGAAATAACCCTGCGACGAATGTATAGCTATAGAGCCGCCGTGGAATGCTATAATTAACTTCAATTTAAAATTTCCTTGCACTATTGTGTGTGAAGTGATTAAAAAACCAACAATATAATGATGAATAATGTAGGTATCTACTGCATCCATGGTATTTGATCTTGTTCTGCCCGTGCACAAAGCCGCAGAGCCTTTTCTGACACTAATGCAAAACACCCACCCTCAGTCTTTTAAACTGTCGTCATTTTGCAGCCGATACACGAAACACGTTACACGCTATTATTTGACTATAACCTCCACAACAACAAATAACAAACATGTGAAATTAATTCTTACGTAAGTAGGTATATGTATTTAGTGACTGGCTATCTCGTTGGTCTAGTGGTCGCAAGTGCGACTGCTGAGCATGAGGTCCTGGGTTCGATTCCCGGGTTGGGCAAAGTGTTATTGGGTTTTTCCATCAGCAATTTCCCAGTAGCAGCCACGAAGTCAGGATTTGCGCCCGACTGATGGCAATAGGCTCACCCTCTATTACATAGGATTTACTTAAACATAATTGGGACGAAATATGGGTGTTATATTAGGTACACCTCTGCCTAGCCCTTCGGAGATTACAGGCGTCATGTTATATTATGTTAAAAGAGGTGATGGTAGGCCCCAGGTTTCTTAAAGATATTATTCCGTCACAAATGTCAATGATAAAATTAGAAAGAAGGTAGGTACGTCTATAAATTGAAGAAGTTACAATGGTATTTGCCCGAAATCACCCATCTTACAATTGTAAAAGAACTAGCGACCCGATCCGGCTTCGCACGGGTGCAATATACATAATATAACCTTCATCTTGAATCACTCCATCCATTGCTGAAAACAGCATTAAAATCATAGCGTACAAACAGCGGGAGCGCCTTTTATACTACCTATGTTAAGAAGTCGCTTTACATGTCGTAGGGGGGCGAGCGTATTGCCATCAATCGGTCACAAATCCAGACTCCGTGGCTGCTACTCAGAAACTCCTGTTGGAAAAACCCAATATTCTTTCTCAAGTTATTATGCCTTGTGACGGTGACTGTAGTTTAGCTTCGTTTTTTTTTACTTTAAAAAGTGCCTGTAATGGTCTAATTTAAATAAATGCTTTGAGTTTTGAGTTTTAATATCACTGCCCAATACGGGAATCGAACCCAGGACCTCATGCTCAGCAGTCGGGCTTGCAACCGCTAGACCAACGAGGTAGTAAACAGTCTCTTTTAACAGCATTATTTTAATCTTACCTCGGTGTGGGGAAGAGATGAAAGGTACTGCTTAAAAGAGGTGATGCAACAGACTAAGGACTTTTATTAATATATGCCGTAGATAATCTACGGTAGATAGCCAATCGCCTTGAGCATTGCTCAATGAGCAAGCGAGGTGATCGATGCTTATATTGTTAGTTGCTTTACGAGAACATTCCAGATTAAGTACGAGTCTCGAATGTTCTAGTAAGGACCTGTTTATGAGATGGAGGCTAGAATGTTCTACTAAAGAACTGTCTAGAAGATTCGAGAAGGTTGTAGAACTTTCTCGAAGGACAATGTTCTATTATGGAGCTTTCTAGAATATTCGAGATAGTTGTGGAACCCGCAAAGATGATGTTCGACTATGAACTGTGAAGAAGGTTCCTGAAAGTTGTCGAACCTCGAAGGATCGGTCGGCATATAAATAGACGTCGTGTTTGATTTTGGCTACACAACGAAGCGAATCGAACGAACTAGAAGTGCGATATTTAAGTGAATAGTGATCAGTAGTGTATTTGTGATTAAGTTTTAAGTTTTTTTGTGATTAATAAAGTTATTTGTTGTTTCATCGGTAGTAATTAATTTATCCAATACCCAGCTCGTAACAATATCTATTCTCTGCATGTGAAGAGGCCATTGCTTTGGATAAGATATCGAAAAATAAAAGCTTCTGTTTCTTTACAGATCCATTGAATGTCACAGAAATTACATTTAAAATCGAGTCCAAAAAAAATGAAAGCAATGTTCCATATATAACTTGTGACCACAATTATGACAGTAAACAAATAAACAAATACACGGTTCTCGAAGGAGAGGAAGTCAAAATAATAACGCAATTTAACAAATTCATCAATGATTTCACGTAAGTATTTGAACAATAAGTACTTTTGTAAAGTTTTGCATGTTTTAATTTTCACCTAACTATACGGCAGTAGTATGTGTGAACGTGGACGAGGCAAAAAGAGTATGTAAGGATCGTAGCAGGTGGCGTTCTGTAGCTTCTGCCTACCCCCTTGGGAACAAGGCGTGATTTTATGTAGGTACATATGTGTGTATGTACATATGTATACGGCAATAAGATGCGCTAGAATTTTAACAATTCTATAGGATGTAAAAATACCAATTATCAAGCTGTCATCTACTTACGTATTCTGCATGCCACCAAGGTACAACTATCGTTGAGCAACAATACACGCTAGAGACGGAATTTTATAAATTGGTGTTTTTGAAAGACCGCAGTTCTGTTGTGTCAATTAAAATCGGTTCTCTATTGTGTCGCCTAACTTTTTTATCAATAATTTAAAGTGTCATAACTTTTTTGTCCTAATCATCATTTGTCCGAAAGATAACTTACCGAACTTAATATCATGTAATATCACATGCCATAAAATTGAAATCCCTAAATATAATATGTCCTAAATCCGTTTGTCATAAATATTATTACAATCAATAATATACAAAAGACATAAAACCGTTTTCAATTAAAGTTATAAGTCCTAAATTCAAATTACATAATGTTTATTTATAATAATAATCCATCCATCGTTTCTTTGGTCTTCCTCTCCCTCTCCATCCATCAACGTTTATATTCATCACTCTTTTAGTCACATGCGATTCGTCCCTCCTCATCACATGTCCATACCAAGACAGTCGATTCCCTTTCAACTTTTCTGTAACTGGCGCAACTTTTAAACTTCCTCTAATATACTCTTTCCTTACCTTATCCATTCTTGTCATACCACACATCCACCTCAATAATCCCATCTCCGCTACATGCAATCATTTTTCATCCATCTTCTTCACAGCCCAGCATTCCGATCCATACAGTACGACAGGTCTAAACACGGACTTGTATATTTTCCCCTTTAACTTGAGGGGCATCCGTGGGTCGCAAGTTGTTCCAGTGACCTGTCGCCATTTCATCCATCCTGAGTTGATCCGGTGTGTTACGTCTCGGTCTACTTCGCCATCCCCTTGGATAAGCGACCCGAGGTACCGAAAATTGGAACAGATCGGTATAGGCGTTCCGGCAAGAGTTATGGACACAGGACTGGAGAGACCGCCAAAATCACAGAATAGGTATTCTGTTTTGGTCCTACTGACTTTCAGGCCAACATTCTCCAGTCCTTGCCACCACACCTCCAATCTGCTCTGGACCTCTAGGCCACTCTCGGCAACCAACACAATGTCGTCGGCCAACAGCATACACCAGGGAGCCTCTTCCTGGATGTCCGACGTAAGTGCGTCCATTATCACCAGGAAGAGGTAAGGGCTTAGAGCCGACCCTTGGTGCAAGCCAACAGCCACATTGAAGCTGCCGGTAGTGCCCGCTGTAGACCGGACTTGGGTACTACATCTACTGTACATCGCCTGGATCAACTGCACGTACTTCCCAGGCATACCTTTCTCTTTCAGGGCCCACCACAAAACTTCACGAGGTACCCGGTCGTATGCCTTTTCGAGGTGAACACCATGTGCAAGTTTTTGTGCGCACTTCTGTATTTTTCGCACAGCTGGCGGATGGCAAAAATGGCATATTACATACATATTATGATAATATTACAATCAAGGGGTGTAATTTTCACTTGGGTCAAATAATCTACAGGCAAATACAAAAACGTGGATTTCAGACAATAAACGGAAAAGATGTAAATTTTGCTAATGAAATGAAATGTTTGTTGGCTCTTTCTTACCTGGCAGCAAATGATGTACCAATTTATTTTAAGGAATGGGAAAACAGTGTTTCAGATGAAAGGAAAATAATAGCAGAACGGTTCAGTGAAAATTATATACTCGGTACTTGCAGTTTAACGCCTAAATACGATCCAACATTTTGGAGCACAAGAGAACTAATAAATGCACAAGCTTGTGCAGAGGCTTGGCATAACATAATCAATCTTCTAGATCAACGAGAGAGTTGTAGGCCACACTTTATTAAACAACAAATTCTTACATTACCAGCAATATATATAAGGTGTAAAAAAATTAACTGCAAGAACTTCGTCCACATACTCGACATCGAAAAACAAACACATATCAAAAAAAAAATTTTTTTTTGAGCACTTTTTATATTTTCACATTATTATAACAATTAAGTATCATATTTTTAGTGCACTGTACGCAGGGCTGCGCTAGCGGCTCGCTAAAATACCGCGCGCGAGCGTCGTACCCCTGCCGCCCGCTACTATTCCCTCCCGCAGCCCGCTTTATGCCCTTCGCGCCCCGTTCAGTCGTCCGATATCCGTCGCGCGACTAGGGTGTATTTCCCTGATTTATTACGGCAAATACGTACGGTCGCGAATACTTCAATAATGCCTTTTACGTATTCCAATCGAGAGTACTTGGATATGATAGTGTGTTACATTACGACTGGTGAAAGTTTAGCTGCGGCTCGTAACCGTTATCGTGAACTGTTTGGTGAGCAACGACGAGTGCCTGCTGTCCAAACAATCCTAGGAGTCTGAGTCTGTGTAAGTCCAAAGTCTGAGAAATGTGATGGGAAACTTAGAATCAGCTGTTTCAAATTTGCGCCGTCGCGTGTCGTACTGCAGGGGTGAACGACCCACGCGTGCAGAGCGGCGCGCGCGGCTGCCGGTCGCGGAGGCTTAGGCCGCCGTCACCGGCGCGCGTGCGGTGTACAGTGCGCATATTCAATAATTTTGTGCGAAGTGAAAATATTGCTTAACTCTGAAACGGGTTGTTATTTTGAAATCTTTTTTTTGTAATGTGTTTGTTTTTCGATGTCGAGTATGTGGACGAAGTTCTTGCAGTTAATTTTTTTACACCTTATATATTGTAAAGTATTATGTTCGTTAGAAAAAATGGGCACCTCTTCAAATCTAATATAATTTATATGGAAACTATAACCGACGGAACAGGAATAGACTAATACCTACTACCCATCACAAACTTAAAAGTTATCGGGAAAAGTCCATACTCAACTACCTGAAAGATGAAAATCCCTACCAAATGACTCAATTTTCTCTAATAATAATAATTAATCATTTAATTCAGATTAATTAGTCCATTACATCCACATTTGTTAGTAGACTTGCGAGCTTACAAAGTAGTGTTAGTAATAATAAATTAATTAATTGGCTAAGTGGCAGGTCTGGGTGGACTTCCCGATGGTGGCGGCAACTCACTATACGACTGCATGCAGCCGTATCCAGCGCGCCAGCATCGGAGAGTCCCACCGGTCCGTCAGCGCGCGCAGGATGGTGTTGGGACTGTCGCGCGTGCGGCGCATGAATAGATGCGCATGATGGCTGCAAAGCCGTCTGTGGCAGCCGTCGCGAACATCGCGGAGGCGCTGCAGTAGCGCGGCAGCCCCATCAGCACCCGGAACGCGTTATTGTTTTGAAACAGTTGAAATATTTGTTAATAAAGAAAGGCTACTAAACCGCTGAGGAATTTAAAACTGACAAATTGTGAATCAATCGATCTTGTAATAATATTAACTTGACGTAATTGTGAAATAATAATAGATACTACATTATGGTCTGTAGTACTATTATGTGTGCTGTAGCATAGTGTTGTTTTTAGTACTTACAAATAATATGCGCAATGATGTATCCATTTCATGGCTTGTGATGGTGATGTCTTTCATAATCAGTAAATAACTAATAGATTAACAACGTAAATAATATGTCTCAACAATGTATATCAAGTATTCAGGTTTTATAAGATATTAATGATATCAATCTTTTACAGCTGCAGATACTACTCTGATAACACGCCATTGGTCAAAGGGTCTCAATCTAAAGACAGAAAGCTGACCACTGTAAGTAATTGAACCATGTATGTTGTATGCATAATTATGTAAAATACCTATCAATTGCAAAATTGCGATGCCTATCACTTTGAATAATACGCATTTGAAGTGGTGGAAGAATCTGAAACTATTGAAGATTTTTTTGATTAAGTTATAAATATTTGGCCAAGTGTCTTTCGCACCACGCATAGTGACGAGTTCCGCAGTCCGGACGATAAGTATAAGTCTGTTAAGTTTATATTTTCATTGTGTTTTTCATATTATTATGAACTATGAAAATGACATTCTTCTTCTTTTTTATCGTATGGTTAGTGCCTAGCCTAATGTCTGAGTTTTTAGGCCGCCCATGGGCCTTTGACTTGGCTTTAAATGGTTTCCTCACGATGTTTTCCTTCGCCGAAGCAGTGATATTATACAATACGCACATGAATCCGAAACGGTGCGTGCCTTGGGTTCTAACCCGAGACCTATGACTTGGCAGACACACCACTAGGCTATCACTGCCATAATGAAGATGCTATTATAGAAGGTGGAAGGGACACCGACGCTGAAACGGTTACCACGTACTCAGTACAACAATAACAGTACAATTAAAAAACAGCTGTTCCATAGATTTTGACAAATCAAATCAAATCATTTATTGCTTTGCAAACATGGGTAAAAGATACATAGATGTTCCACATTTATAACCAAGTTCTCCACATCTTATCGTGCAATGGCCATGCAAATACTGTTCATACAGTTTCAGTTAACCATATTTTATTTTATTTTATTATTTTATTTCATTTCATTTCATTTTATTTATTAGGGACAAAAAAACAGTTAATAATAAAAGATAATGGCAATTTTATGTTATAAAGCATGAAATAATTAATTAATTTTAGATTAAGATTGAGATTGTAGTGAGAGAATATTTATAGTGAGTGTTTTAAATTTGTTACTAGAAAGAGAAAAGATATCTAAGTCCATGAAGTGTGTGGTTTAGTGTTAGTTAACATAATATAATAAAGAATAAATGTCAACCATAAATTAAAAAGAAATGTCAAACGGAGTAAAAGTATGTCAAACCATAATAATAATATGTCAATCAGTGTACTATTACATACTCGTATTATGTCAATCAGCAAGTGCATCATCATTAAGAAAGCTGTCAATAGTGTAATAGCATTTAATAAGTAAAATTTCATTTAGCGCCCTTTTAAATTTTAATACAGTTATTTTTTTATAATACTTTGCAATTTATTATAAATACGAGGGGCGATACCAAAAAACTTTTTTGCATAATTATGTGCAGTTTTACATTTCACATGACATAATTTACTAACGTATTGTGTCCGTATTGGATTTTTTTGTAACCTCTGATAATTTTTGGAATAGATGTGGATTACATTTCACAAATAACGCCTTTTCCAAGATATATAGAGAAGGCAATGTTAACATTTTTAATGACTTAAAATAGGGAACACAATTATCAGTCGTGTTCAGGGCGCACATTAACCTGATGCATCGCTTTTGACGTGTAGGTAGGTTTTGTACTTTTGTAGGAAACAGCTGTTTTTTTTTCTAATAACTGACGAAAAATGTCTATGTTGGGGATTCCGAATGATACACGTATGGTACACGTTGTAGCGTCCTTTCCACCCTGTAAATCCCATATCTCAAAACTATTGGCAACTAAGTTACTTTCCCAATGGCTTGGCACGCGGCGATGCCAAGAAACCGGACGGCATGTCTTTGTTTCCATGGAAGATGGACAGGCCTTTCGTGTGGGCCGCAACATTGTGTCGTTAGCGTTACTCTTGCGCCATCCCATCTTCCTATAGCTCCATTCGCTGTGCTGGCGTTGTCGCTGCGGCTGCGGAGAACCTCAAGCGGTGTAAATATAGTAATCTCATTGGTAACTATATTTTCAAGCCGCCCCGCGCTCGTGTGTTGGCATATAAGTTTCCTCTTTTTAGTACATTTTATTTAATGTAAACAAATTACCCCGATGTAAATCGGGGTAATTTGTTTTAACTTGTTCGCTGAAAAGGATTACATAAATATAATCTAATCTCGATACTTAATATTACCATCGTGGATTGGAAATTTTTTAACATAATTTATTGTAAAATTAAGAAACTGACTGGCCGAGTGATTCACTGACTGATAGATGCACGCACAGCTGAAACCGCTGGGTCTGGAAGCAGGAAATTTTGCACAAACTTTCTTTAAATGACGCAAGTGTGCACTAAGAAGGGATTTTTGGAAATTCATCCTTTAAGGGGTTAAAACGAGGTTTGAAAGTTTGTATGAAACTTGGTAAATTTTGCGAACGAAGTCGTGGGCAGCAGCTAGTAATGAGTATCAGGACACTTACGCGAAGGACACTTGTGCGAACCCACTTGCGCGAAAAGACATATGCGCGCCTGGAGTCCTTCGCGCAAATGTCTTTCGCGCAAATATCCCAGATCCCTAGTAATGGATACAAGGTGAACAGAGTGTAAACGGACCCTTCACGGAGCCGTCAACCAAGCATTCTTTACTATGTTAAGGTTTTGTTTAATTTGCAATGTTTCATTCAATGGTAAGTAACTAGATCGTGTAATAAGTTTAATTATAAAAATCTTTGAATGTTTGTTTCCGAGACTATTATAAATAAATAATAAATATCCCTGGACATTTCACACAGCACCATCTAGTCCCAAGCTAAGCAACCTAATGCTTGTGTTATGGTAGCTAGATGGCTGATAAACTACATATATACATATTTTTTTGTAAATACATACATATTATAGATAGAAAAACACCCAGACCCGGAACAACTACTTGTAGGTCATACAAATATTTGTTCCGTACGGGAATCGAACCCGCGACATGCAGCGCAGCAGTCAATCGCTTGACCACTGCGCCAACCGTGCCGTCCACACAATTATATTAGCTTATTAATTGTATTAGCTCCACACAATTGATATTTGGAGTCTTCTATGAACCGGGACATAAAAGTGATGTGAATTAAAAAAAAAAAAATAGGGGTGGCCTTACTAAAACAAACTACTTAATGTATCTGTGTGGGGTGTGTATCGACAGCTAATAAACATTAAAATCGAAATTCCTAAATACTTTTTTCTTAAGATAATGGTTGATGAGTTATTCACTGATCAAACTGTAAAATTGTGTCCACCCCCTCTAATTTTTAAACTAAGAGGAGAAAAATTCTAATAAAAAATGTGGGTTTGTAGAATGTAAAATGAACTATCAATAAAAATTGGTTTGAATAGAATTTTAAATTCAGTTTTTGAGATATGAAACTTTTGGAAACTGCAGCAATAACTTTGTTTTTCATTAAAACACTGAAAAACAATTTTAGTTTTGCTGTTGAGTGCAAAGTGACATATGAAAGAGCGTTAAAAATTATATTTGTTTGTTGGTACTATAGAACCCTTTGAGCGCGAGTCTAACTCGCACTCGGCCGGTTTATTTTCAACACTGCCCTGACTGTTTCTTCAAACTTCCTCAATCTCTAGTCGTTTAAAAATTGATCCATACTGTTTGCTATCTTAACGGATTATCCGGATACTAGCTTTTGCCCGCGGCTTCGCCCGCGTGGATGTCGAAAAATGCAAAAGTTACAGGATTAAGGAATGTCTGTCATAAAAATGTGTTGTCACCAGAACCAAAGGTGTGTGCAAAATTTCAGCTCAATCGGTTGAAGATATCTGCTTCTAAATTGAGTTGCAAGATTCCACCCGAACAAAAATAGTTACATACCTTCATCCCCCTATTCAACCCTTCGGGCGTAGAATTATCAAAAACGCTGAGACACGTATAAATTAATTTTCAATCATCAGCTTAATCACAATATTTGAAGATCCTAACTTCAAAACTGACGGACTTTCATATAAACTTCCATCCCCTATTTTACCCCTTTAGGGGTAGAATTCCCTGGTTCAAGCCATGGTTCGGGGCGAGAGGGAATGGGAAGCCGTCACCTCCTTCTGCGAAGCAGTTATGCTAGCGAAGGAGGTGGCGGAACGTGAGAGGGAGAGAACCTCACGTCCCAGCCACCGCGAGAGAAGCACCGGGCGTCGGGGCCACGTGGTGGCTCTCGGCCACTGTAGGCGCGAGCCTGTAGACGGTGAGTAATGGGCTAGCTCGCCGTCCGTCCGTCTTATGACGACAGGCCGTGTTTACGGCGCGTTCATGCTCCACGCGCGCGTCAAAGATGTAACGGCTTCCCATTCTCTCTCGCCCCGGACCATGGCTTGAACCAGGGCCGGACGCGAGAGGTCACCGCCGCCAATCGAGGACACGGCGGTGCTCCGCTCAAAAGCAGCAGACCTCCACGGTGTGCTCCACCGTGTCCTCCGGGCGATCCTCACAATGATAACACCCGGGCGTTTCCTCTCATGAATTCTAGGATTCTAACCATAAAGGGGTAAAATAGGGGATGGATGTTTATATGAAAGTCCGTCAGTTTTTAAGTTAGGATTTTCAAATTTTGTGATTAGGCTGACGATTGAAAATTAATTTATACGTGTCTCAGCGTTTTTTATAATTCTACTCCTGAAGGGTTAAAAAGGGGGATGAAGGTATGTAACTATATATGTTTGTTCGGGTGGAATCTTGCAAAGGTTACGTATTTGAATATCGAAGATTAAAATACCTACTGTTAAAATATCGATGTTCAAAACATCGAAAATGGAAATATCGAACGACCATAAAACCGAAAATTAAAATAACGAAAGTTTATATTATCGGTTGATATAATCGATATTTAAATTTTCGATGTTTTGAACATTGGTATTTTAAGCGTAGGTATTTTAATCTTCGATATACAAATACGTACCCCTTGCAACTCAATTTGAAGCAGATCTCTTTAATCCGATTGAGCTGAAATTTTTCACACATCTTTGGTTTTGGTGACAATACATTTTTATAACAGAAATTCCTTAATCCTGCAGCCAGGATCGTCTCTTCAAGAGAGAACTCTTCAACGGTTAGTAGCATGGACACGAAATTTTGTATAGGTACGCGTTCAAGTTTGATAGATAAAGATGATTTCTATCATCCTCTCATCCTGCAACCAGGATCGTCTTCTCGCTATTGAAATATAAGGTCACGGACACAGAGTCAGAGCAAACAAAGTGCAGTGTCAAACCACTGGGTTTGGGATGTGTGTTGATATAACACCCATTTTTTTAATCGTAAGCCTAAGAACAAAATGTGAAGATCCTAACTTCAAAACTGACGGATTTTTATATAAACTTCCATCCCCTATTTTACCCCTTTAGGCGTAGAATTCCCAAAAATGCTGAGACACGTATAAATTAATTTTAAATTGTCAGCCTAAACACAAAGTTTGAAGGTCCTAACATCAAAACTGAAGGACTTTCATATAAACTTACATCCCCTATTTTACCCCTTTAGGGGTGGAATTCCCAAAAAACCTTTCTTAGTGGATACTTACTCTTCACAAAGAACACACCCTCCAAGTTTCATATCTCTAGGACCAGCGGTTTGGGCTGTGTGTTGATATATCAACAGTCAGTCAGTCAGTGTATCATTTTAATATATTTATAATTAAGAAGAAGATGATTTTGGAAAAACTGTGATACACAGTTCTTATAATTTTAACAAAGGAGTATGTAGATTTTCAAGTTTATCGACACCAAGAATAAAAAGTTGCACAAAAAATTCAACACCCCATTTTACCCTCTTAGGGGTGGAACTTCGAAAAACCCTTTTTTAGTGTATACCTACTCTTCACAAATAATCCACCCTCCATATTTCATTTCTCTAGGACCAGCGGTTTGGGCTGTGCATTGATATATCAGTCAGCCAGGACTTTAAATTTTATGTTGGGGGAAGATTTTGGAAAAACTGTGATACACGTTTCTAATTATTTTAACTGAAGAGTATGTACACAACTTATCAAGTCAATCGAACCTGAGAATAAAAAGTTTCATAGAAAACTCAACACCCCATTTCACCCTCTTAGGGGTGGAATTTCGAAAAATCCTTTCTTAGTGGATACCTACTCTTCACAATGAATACACCCTCGAAATTTCATTGCTCTAGGACCAGCGGTTTGGGCTGTGCGTTGATATCTCAGTCAGTCAGTCAGGACTTTGAATTTTATATATATAGATTAATAGTGTCAAAATAAATGTCTGCAAATCGATTTTATTTTTTTATAGTTTAATGCAACAAAAGATATGGGTAAATTTTGGAACTGTACGATGTTGACCAATCGTCACACATCTATAGTGCAGCCCGTGGTCCTGTACAAAAACAACAACTATTCAGCGGCCTACTGCTATATGCAAATACACGTCAGACAAACAAGTACGTAGTAGTCTATAATAACTTAACCTTCCTAATACAATGATTATTATAATGTAGTAAAGTAGTGTCCTAATATAATTATGCGATTTTTTGTCACAGGAACCTAACACATTATAAAATACTTACTTTTCGTTTGTAGTAGAAGTAATATTCTAGGATTCGAGTGGGGGGCAACAGCCAATGGAATATAACACTTTATATTACCGGTCTAAATTAAAACAAATAACCCCACAGAGCCGCCACAGTTGATCCTCGTGAACAACATGGCTCTGCAAGCAGTTCGCACAAACCTGTCAAAGAAGGACGCCGACTTCACTGCCGAGTACCAATACGCAGACGGCGATGTAGTCGACGTCGCTTGCGTCAACTTCGGAGTAGGAGTGAGTCTCAAGATGGAATTTCCGATGGCAGACACGCTGAGCGGTATGTTTTATATTATTTTATTTTGCATGCATTCTCTTTCTAAAATAAATCCCGACTAGGTACGACAAAAACGGGAATAACAAGACGTTGATGTCATTCTTTTCGGTTTTTGTATAACCGGAGCCAGACGTCATTACTCAATATGTCATGTACCGCATACTCTATGGATTTATCAAATTATACCTAATTGAAATATAACTTACGTAAAGAGTGTTTTTTTATCAACGGTGAGCGGTACAGTTAAATCATTACCAACTTTTCATGCTTCAATTAGAAGGCATTCATTTTGCAGTCATTTGTGGTTTCAACAAGACAATGATGGCGCGGCGCCACATACAATATAATGTAATAATAACTACAATTAATTTAAGTACTCAAAAAATCCTGTCGTGGTGACATGGACATGGCCGGAATCATATTCGAACATGAATGGTATAAAAAAAATATCAGTCACATAAGGCCATTTGCTAAGATATTAAAAACATTTTTCTCTGTTTAATTTCAATTTAAAGTTATTCGCCTACACTAAACTATACTTTGCCAACAAAAAACACCATTATGAAAACAAACCTTTTTGCACGAGCCGCGTTTTGGTATATCGAAAGCGCGAAAAAACACCGTGTGCTTACTTAGGATGTGCCGTAAACAACCAGTCTGTCTGTCACTATCCGCGTCGCAGCACTCGCAGCTGCTAATATCAACAACTGTTACTGCTATCGACTTAAAGTAGGATCGTAACGATAATACTTGCACTATTGTAACTAATGCCACGAAGTGGTTGATTACTGAGCATGTGGTCGTGCTGGTTTCGATTCGGGCAAAGTGATATTGGGTTTATCCATCAAGAATTTCCCAGTAGCAGCTTGCTCAGTAGCAGCTTGGAGTCTGAATTTGGGCTCGGTTGATAGTAATTGGCTCACAAAACGGACGATATCAGGGTATATTATAGGAGTATAGGATATAGGTACACTGACACTTCTTCGGTGACTAAAGGCGTGAATGTGTTTATTGCAACTTGACAAGTCAAGGAGTTTATTTTCAGCATCGTGGTAGTTACTTTACTAATGTGACGTTTTGCTACTGAGCACCTACACCTGCCTACCTACCTACTGAACTTTTAGAACCTTACGTTATGTTTGATAGGCAGGAAAAAACCGGCCAAGTGCGTGTCGGCCCACTCACAATGTAGGGTTCCGTAGTTGCCCATCAAAATATGTGGACACTTCCTACGGTCCGATATGCCTCCGAACGATGATTTTTATGTGATAATAAAAAAGCAAAGTTACATTTGCAGTTGAAAAACCAGTGCTTCCATACATTATGTTTAGGAAAATATGTTATCCAAGTTTATAAGTTGGTAGACTATTACTCGTAAACTTGTAAAGGGGTACGCGAGAAAAAAACACCGCACATTACGTGTAGGTACTGGAGATACCCTAAAAAAAATACTTTTGGAGATTTTATTTTACCACTTTGTCAGCGTAACTAATCTGAATATTCATGCCAAATTACAGCTATCTAGTACTAAGAGTCTTTGAGCTAAGCTGCGGACAGACAGAACCCTAAAAATATCAGCGGTAAACTAAAAATTCATATTTTTTTTCAGATAAGTTTAACAGTACAAATGTGTCATCAAGCCAAGCGATTGGTTTTACTACAAAATTACATTCTGGACACAATAACAGTTATATGATATGTACGGCTATGGAAACAAATGACTACACCAAAGTTATGGTGAGATTTGTTATGCGGACAGAATTCAGTAAGTTTGATTTGTTTTCTATTACACTGAGTAAGGTACAATGCAAGCATGTTGTGCAAGATCAGATTAAATATGCTAGAGAAACTCGACAGATGTCGTGCGTATCGATAGCTAAAGGAGAAAAAACAAAGACAGTCGTTTGACGATTATTTTTCAATATCCGTAGGTATAGTGTATTTACTTTCAGTATGAGTTCAGTAAATCCGTTAGTTTTGTCATGTTTATACTGGCTGTTAAGGGAACCTTCACGAAACCGTGAACCAAACATTCTGTTCAGCAAACTAAGTTACACTGCGCAAATTTTAACGTACGCACTTAAAACTTTGCGCTAAAGGAAGCATTAACCACAACAGGGGTCATGGAGGTATTTCAATTATAGTTATATCATTTAAAACTAGTGTTTCTTCCTACTTTAGACACCTTTCTCTATACATATAAGATTGTGCATATACCAGCGCCTGTAATTTCTGATGTCGAGCTAAATAAAGATTTATGATCACTATAAAACAAAGGGTGAAAAAATTGAAACTTTCACCTATCTCCGAAACTAGAACTTTCACAGGTATAGTACACGACGATAAAATTATCGCAATTATGAGATGAAAATGATGTCTCTTCCGGACACTACCGAAGTGGAGACGAGACTAGAGCAGAGGAGATGTGTTGTATACCACCAATAGAACTTCGTTATTTATACTTCTCCTCTCCGCTTAGATTTAGTGAAAACGGTTGAGCAGTGAGGAGAAGAGATGTCTCATATTTGTTTAGGCCAGCCTCCGCACTCGGCGGCAGTGCACAGCGGAGACGAGAGCGGCGTGCGGTGGGGCGGTGTGCGGCGGTCGCTAAACTGGGCGTGAGTAGCTCTCATCTCCACACAGCTTCGGTGGATACACTCTAGCTTCTATTTTTCTCCTCTCCTCTCTACCAGCACGTCTCCGCTTTGATGGTGTCCGGGCCTTAGGGTCTTTTTACACCCTTTATACAGGGTGTGTTTTTTAAGTTGTGCAACAAGGTGAAATCCGAATCCATAAGATCTCTTATCCAGTATCTACCGGGAAACTTTCTTAGAAAGCTTTAGCTCTTTTTTAATGAAAACAATTTTAGCATACTTAATTTTTAATCAAGTGTAAGTTGATGAAAATGAGTGAAAGTGACTAATTTATTTTTTCATCTTCTTTGAAAACTACTACTTATTTTATTTTTCATCCTATAAAATGACATGATCACTATACGAAATCGAGTCGAATGGCATGAAAAAATTGGTTACTTTCACTAACACACATCAGAATTCTGACCAAAAAATTCACTTACATGCCAAAATGGTTTTATTAAAAACCGGCCAAATGCGAGTCGGACTCGCGCACGAAGAGTTCCGTACCATTATCTGTAAAAACGGCAAAAAAATCATGTCTGTTATATGGGAGCCCAACTTAAATATTGTTTTATTCTGTTATTAGTATTTGTTGTTATAGCGGCAACAGAAATATATCATCTGTGAAAATTTTAACTGTCTAACTATCACGGTTCATGAGATAGAGCCTGATGACAGACGGACGGACAGACAGCGGAGTCTTAGTAATAGAGTCCCGTTTTACCCTTTGGGTACGGAACCCTAAAATAGTTTAAGTTTCCCGGGATATCTTATGGATTCCGATTCCCCCTTGCTGCACAACTTAAATGAATCACGCTGTATACTCATCGTAGTTAATAGAGGAGTATGGAAGAAGAAGACATGCTGTGCCTACCCAAATAAATTGCAAGGGTAAGAAAATGGTGTTGGTGATGGTGGTGATCGGTTACAGAAAAAACTGGATTTTAAAGTGATAATTTAAGTAACCTGCGGTCAATAACCCCACACATATTGTGTCATCTTGTTAAGATATCGCTACCCATAGGGTCTGTAGAGTTTCGCTAGCTAATTGTATTTGACCCGGAATATGAGATACTTGCGGCGCAATTTTAGTCGTCTCTCCCACTTTAATAAGCTAAGAAGTCATCAGAAGTAGCTACGGTACCAAACAAGCTTTAATAACGGAACTATTTGTATAATCACGTTCATGTATAAGGAATTACCTACTTACTAATTATTTAATTGTGTTCTTATTTTTTATAGATATTGTAAGTATAAAAATTAATGGGAAGACTCTTCGGCCAAAACTCTACAGTTTGCAAAACCATAAATATAGAGTTGAATACAAGTACCTACGTAACCAACCCATAAAAGTGGTGTGTGAAGTCAATCGAACAGATATGGATTTGGTGGTGACGGAAAATGAAGTGGGTTTCGTCGGTCAAGTAGACGGTTACAAAAATAAAGGTAATAAGTATAAGATTCATTATGAACAGTTTTATCGTTGAAAAGCTCTATCGTCGTAGCAACCATAATAATCTGTCGCTATTAATATATAGAGGAATTGCTGATGAAATCAGGAAGGCCACTCGTAGCCATCCACTAGTATCAATTTCAGCGGATATTGCAGAGCTATTTCTATAACCTCTTTACTATTATATAATATGTGTATAAGTATTTATATTACTAGCTTATGCTAGCTTTCCAACCGGAATAAAACCTACCACCCTATTCAGGGTCGCGGGTAGGTGTGAAAACAGACAGACATAATCTCCAATATTGATTTTTCAAATACGTACTGTTACGAGCTGGGTATTTAATAGATTAAATACGAGTACTACCGATTAAACACGAAATAACTATTAACTACAAAACACTTAAAACTTACTGCACTACTGATCTCTATTCACTTAGATATCGCACGTTGTGTAGCCAAAATCAGACTGACTGTTTCCGCAAACACGACGGTTATTTATATGACGACCGATCCTTCGAGAAATTTCCACAACTTTCTCGAATCTTCTAGACAGTTCTACAGTAGTAGTAGTATGTAGTAGTCGTGTAGTGGCACATTCTAGACTCTAATCTCCTAGATAGGTCCTTACTGGAACATTCGAGACTCGTACGTTATCTAGAATGTTCTCGTAAAGCAACCGACGCCGACGTAACAATACTATCAGTGTACAACCTCTACACAACGAGTACTCAGGATTGTAGCACATTTATGTGACTAAAGCCATAATTTTCCACCACCTGCCAGCTCATCATTTCACTTTCATTGTTTTTCACTGTCACTGGACATAAGATCTCAATGTCACAATTTGACGAGATTATATCCACATGATCCACAATTGCACACAGAAAAGCCTCGAAGATAGCTTTGTCTGGAACATGAGTCAAAGTCAAAGTCAAAGCATTTATTTCAATTAGACCATTACAGGCACTTTTGAAAGTCAAAAATAAAAAAGCTAAGCTACAGTCACAGACACAAGGCATAATAACTTGCGAAAGTACTGTAGTTGCACATTCCAAATCATAGATCTCTATGGAGAAGAATGGGCAAGAAACTCCATGGACACTCTTTTAAATCAAAATATTGTTACAAAATCTTGGTTACATCATTCATGTTGAGATTATACATATATGTGAGAACGATGTACAAAGACGTGCACATTAAGAGCGTCCAGAGTAAAAGATTAAACCAACAATTTAAAAATAAAGTAATTAAAATAAACCGTGGCAGGTAAGAGATGACCAGTCCCAACTGACAGCGCCCGTTCACGAACATGACGCATGGATCAGCGCCATTCAACTCAACCATATTGAAGGGAACTAAATGACCCGACACACCCGCCACCATCAGCGAGACATTTGAGTGAGCATGACATTCTCTCAGCCACCAGGACACATTCAAGTCAATGAAAGATAACAAAATATAAATGGTAGCTTTACAGTACATAGTACTCACACATGTGCTATGCAATTATATAATACTAAGAGATGGAATCTATACAATGCAAAGATAATTATTTTACAATCTTCTGCAGCTTCCACAATAACTTCACATGGTAATCAATTAGTTTGCACTCACAATGTTGATATAAAATATACAATTCACTTATTTTACTAAAAAGATGTCTATTTTTCCGAACATACATAATGTTTTCATAAATATATTGACAAGGTACCGTCATGATGTTATTTTTTTTAAACAATTCTCTTAGAGACTCTCGTCTGCGTAGGTTATAGATGGCTCTTACAGCCCTTTTCTGCAGAATAAATATTGAGTCAATATCTGCAGCCCGTCCCCACAGCAGAATACCGTAAGACATGATGCTATGGAAGTAACTAAAATAGACCAGTCTCGCGGTATCCACGTCTGTTAATTGCCGTATTTTAAAGACAGCGTAAGCGGCTGAACTTAGCCGCCCTGCAAGTGCTGTTAAGTGAGGACTCCATTGCAGTTTCGAGTCAAGCGTAATCCCCAAGAAAACCGTCTTATCGACGAAATCTAGTATTTCCTTGTTCAATACAATGAGTGAACTGGAAGGACCGGCCAAGGATACCGTGGTGAGGGTAGCCGAGGAGTTTCACCTTCACCTTCAGGGAGCTGATGAAGCATGCTATGTCTGCTTAGGAGACAGATCAGCGAGTGTGGTAGACAGTTAGATGGATTGGCAGCAGCGGAAGGCACTGATCTTCCAGGGCATAACAGAGGTTGAAGAGGAGGACAGCAGCGCAGAGGTCCTGGATCTGATTAACAAGTAAATCAGTCATCGCATCCTACATAAAGACTTGGCATAGCTAATAAGTATAGCCACAGGGCCATTTTAATAAAGTTCTTAACCTATGACGACAGGTCTGCGGCCTGGAGAGCGAAGCGAAGGTAGGTCTGTGGATGGGTGACCTGATGGCACTTACCGAGTTTCCTCCGTGCCTCGGAAAGCACGTTAAGCCGTTGGGCCCGGCTGTCATTTGTAGATATTTGACAGTCGTTACAGGTCGTCGGTGGCCAGAAAGTCTGACAACCAGTCTTACCAAGGGGTACCATATTGCCCAGTACTAACTGGGTATTACCCAGTACTAACCAACCTGACAGAAGATTTCAAGTTTACACGAATTCTCCGAGAAGTGCTCAGTAAACGACGATTTCAGGTGCACCTCCTTGAAGATAAAAGTAGATGGCGAGCCCAAAAAAAAGGATAACCTAAGGGTAGTGTATTGGCTCCACTACTATTCAACATCTACTCCAACGATGAGTAATGACCAACCAGTTATCCCAAACACAACCTGCTTTTTATACTCGTTGTGCTAACTTGTCAAGATACCATATTTAAGGATATTAAAACCATTTTTTTCACAGCTCAGGTCCTAGTGACCTAAGCCAACCAAAACCACTCAAAAACGCAATCGTGCGTTTTCCACCTCTGATACAGACAAGCTGGTCGTACACTAAACATCGCCTGGCAGGGGCGAGGTATTTGCCGCCATGGGATCTGGAGGCGATATACCTCGCGCGCCTGCACGTGTGGCGCGCGGAGGTACCTGCACTGAATCGGGCGGGAGGAAACGCCCGGGTGCTATCATTGTGAGGATCGCCCGGAGGACACGGTGGAGTACACCGTGGTCACCGTTGTCTAGTTATCGCGGTTCTTGAGATACACCCTGGTGACAGACAGACGGACAGCGAAGTCTTAGTAATAGGGTCCCGTTTTTACCCTTTGGGTACGGAACCCTAAAAATGGAGTTTTGTCCCCACCTTCAACATGTGAGATCCATTGATAAATGAATTTCGGTTGAATTTCAGCCATTGGGCGACCACTAGCACAGAATACGTATTATAATAGTATAACCACAAGTTAGGCGATTCTTAAGGATGATTTCCACCAAACGGATAAAACGGAAACGGAACGGAACGGACTCGCATCGCATCGGATCGGAAAGGATACGAACCGATGCGGCGACAGCCGATCGCGTCCGGCAGGATGTCCACACATACGATCGGCTCCGTACCGTGGCTTGCGAACGTATCCGTTTCTGCACCTAGTCAAACAGTTTCATTCCTACCGTGTTGACAGGCGAAAGGATCCAATCGGATACGACGACAGGCGAACGGAGCCGACCGTGCGTCGCAGCATACTTTCGGTCAAGGTGCTGTGCGCGGTTTGGTAATATAGACTTTAAATACTCTGTGCACAATATAATATCGTTTTAAGATTGTAAAATCCGTTCTGATCCGATGCGATGCGAGCATAACCAGCCTATTATGTTCCCACTGCTGGGACACACGGCTTCCTCTCTACAGAGGGAATGGGCTATAATTCTCTACGCGGGCCCAGTGCGGGTTGGTAGATGTCACATGTCTTCGAATTCTTGGTTCTAGGACATGCCGGTTTCCTCACGATATTTTCCTTCACCGTTTTGAGAGCAGTGGTGATGAAATAAATTACACAAAGTAATACGCCTGCCTGGGTTCGAACCCACGACTTACTGTGTGTAAGTCGGGGTCGCCACCACTATGCCACCGCTGCTCTCAGCGATTCGAGCCTGGCTTCACGAGTTCTTGAGGCGTTTCGTAAATAAGTATGCCTGTGTATTAAAATCTATTTATATACTTGTGTACCTATTTTATACATAATAAATGCTTTCTTTTTAATATTTCACATTCATAGTTCTGAAAAACTAAATTATATGCATTTTAGTCTGAAAATAAAGTTTTATTTAATTTAATTTAAGCACCTTCCATGTTATCTCATCACCCTTGGCTGAAGGAATGTAGAGTAGTCTCTCGTCTCAGTTGTCGCGTCTAGTACCTTGTTTGCGAAAAGTTTATTCATATGAATAAGACTGTAGAAACACATTTTTCAATTACAGTAATAGAAAAATCAAAGCAGAATGAGATGTCGTTTTATCTGAAAGGAGGGAGTAAGGAATTATCATGTGCATCTGATTATACTGGCGGAGGAAGTGCAGAATTTGTCTCTATTATATTTTCTGAGGGCCAATTTCCTATTGGTAAGTGAAGTGTGGTAGTTTGACCTGATAGGTCACCCACCTTATAATTAGTTTAATGATTTTATTAAAATATACAGATATCGACGGGCTGACGAGAAAGTATACGTTTTCCGTCGTACAAAAGTGCAACAGATAGTGAATAGATAAATACAACGAACAGCAGATTTGTTTGGCTGAAGTCCTTTACTCCGTGTATAGATCACTTCGGCCTTTAAATGCCGTTTCTCACAATGTTCAGTGGTACCTACCGCCTGACATATGCGTACTCAATATGGGAATTATAAATTTTGTCCCTACGTATTGGGTAGTAAGTACGTTTGTAAAAAAGTACAGTTAACAATCAAGTTGCAAGGATGTGTTCACACAAATAATGCTTCCGTGCAAAGTACGTGCGGGATGCTATAGGTGCGGATAAATCTGTTACTTCCGATAGTGGTATGGCCCTTTTGCAAGGAAGTGATGGTCGCAACCACACAAAGGAGGCGGCGGTAAGACATCGCGGGAACACCATCCTTCTTCCCTATCCGCAGCAGACGCACTGGGGGCCTGCCATGCCATAAGGTGTGGCCTGCGGGTGAATGACTTGGGGAGTCTGTCGTCCTTACAGACCAAACCCGAGACAACGGTGTTATCCACGTGAGGCTCTCAAAAGGAACTGCGGCGTTAGAGTGACAGGACCTGTGTAAAAGTCATGTTGGCCAATACCTGTCCGGGAAGCACGGAAAAAAAGTGGCGGGTCGCTAATTAGATTTATAAAGCTCTCGACAGCCTTTCTAATGTCTGCCGTTGCTCCATATTCACTTAGCCTAACGATGGTTTTCAGAATATTCACTGCATATGGATTTGCCACCAAACGGTACAGTGATGCAACTCTATTATTGTACTGATGAAAATTCACATAACGTTATTTTCTATGAGTTTGAAGATGACGAGAGATTGCAGTTAAAATGTGGCCCTCTTCCCCTTCCTGCGTCAGGACCAGTTTTATACCTACAATTCGAAAATTCTCGTAAGTACCTATTATTATTTATTGCAATACCTGGAGCCTATTCATATTCACAAGGAACTGTCAAAATAAATAACCCAATTAAATAAATGGCTGTCTGTTAATTTGAGTGGTGAAATGAAGAAAACACTAGCTAATAAATAGTACATTTTGATATAAGTGGGGAAACTTTCTTATTGCATTCTAGGCGGAATTAACACCCGAGCTGCAGGCGAGGGTGTTATGGAGCCGAGAACTGCAGTAACAAATCCTCACACGTATCAAACGACGTTTTCCAATACACTTTCGAAGAAATAAAATATTAGAACGGAAAGTATTTTTGTCAGAAATTATTAGGGAACCTGTGATTTAAATTGCTTTTATTTCCACGCTTTGCTTTCGCCAGGTTGAAGAAGAAGCAAAGGTATAATGCCGCTTAACAGCCTAATATGCAAAATAGTAAATTCAAATATTTTTTTTGTATTTAGAATACAAATAAATGTTAATTTTGTTAAATAATTATGTTTATCTATTATAGGTACTCTATTTATAAACACAATTTAAATAATTAAAAAAATATTTACGACTTAAAGACGCATATCTCTTTGCCGAGATTAAAAAAAACAATCACCACCGACTAATAGTCATTGAGCCTATTTGGATATGTATAGTTATCTGTGGAAATTTTTATTACACAAATAAATAATAATTAATAATAATTAATAATTTATAATAATAATAAAGAATAGTTAATAATTTATAATTTACACATATAATTTTTAATATTATTAAAAATCCACGCGTGTGAAATACATTGCATGTTGAACCTAATCGTAGTGCGATAAGAACCAGTTTTCGAGAAAGTGTATTGAAAAATAATTTGTATTTATTTTTACAATTTGTGTTACGACTAAAGATAGGTGTGAAAATTACTTGAGAAAAGTCGGTTAAACTTAAGCGTAGCCGCAGCCGCCATCCTTTCGCTAACAAGGTTTCGATCTGATTATTATGTCAATGTAACTGAACCTGAAGTTTCTTTGAGATAGACGCAGAAATTAAGCTGTACTGACCGACGAAATGGGTTAGGTTAAAAAATTACAAAATGATGAAAATTAATGAAAAGATGAAATGTAGAAAATTTATCTAGTGTGTGAGAAATGCAAGAGAAAAATGTGTTTATGTGAACGACTAAACCTATAATATGAAGTATTTTAAAAGTACACATTTAAGTTGGTAAATATTAAAATAAACGTACATTAATTCTTCTACTACTGCTTCTAGCTCCAAGTATCTACCATACCATATCTCGCTATTATCCGTTTACTCGCTCCGCTCAAAAGGTCAGACTGCCATGTTACAGCCGAATCGGGTCGCAGCGGATCACAACGCAACCTAATACATAAGGGTCGTGTCACCTTTATTGTGCAATGATGGTTCAATCAAAATGTATTAAATGGATGTCAGGATTTTTGCAATGAAATCCTGTCCTCAATGATAAACTTTCAAATGTACATAACAAGCTTATCATCGGTACATTTACGCTTAGGTACTTGGAAATATCTAATTCTAATAAATCTTTAACTGTTCTTCCACTTTCAGAATGTACAGACAATGGCTGCTATGTTACTCAAAATCTGAACGTAACTAATCAAAACGACAATTCTGAAATAGTATGTCGATTAATGGAGAAGGAAATGTCCCCAAATAAAGACAAAGCGGTTAGAGAGATCAGAGTGATCTTCCGTAAAAGAGTTCCGACTACTACTACCACCACCACCTCCACCACCACCACAACTACTACTACGATACAGCCAACAGATCGTAAGTATTCGTCACACTCATCCTTCCGGACCATCTAGTCTAGGGTACTGAATACCAGTTATGCTGTCATATACCGAAACTAATATGATGTCGTATTTAGTTGTTACGAGCCATTGACGTGAATGTGTCAAATTGTCCTTAATGCGCACACTTAATTGTCACATTGTTCTTAATTGTACAGTCTTTCCCCAGTTACTTCACCTCTAATTTTGCTCAGATAATTTATCTCAGTTATCTTTGTTATTTATTTATTTATTAAAATGGCACTTCAACGACTTACTCACTAAACATACATAAACATAAATCACAAACTATTTTAGGTATAGTGAATTTGTCACTTATAGAAGTGCACAGCACTCGCAGAATAATAAAAGGGCAAGTAAGATACCATTACATGATTTAAGCTATATAAAATAAAAAGGTCATTAAGAAGTTAAAAATGGGCTGTGTACATTAATATGTGTTATGATTTTTACCTTTGACAGCAATGTCAGATGTTCTTCTTTCACAAGCGCTACTGCTGAGCATGCGCTCTCACAGGTTGGGAAACGTTTTATTAGGGTTTTCCGTAGCAGCTCAGAACCTGGATATGTGGGTGCACTATATTAGTTAAATATCTGCCTAAACCTGCAGAGATTACAAGCGTGATATTGTTAATAAAGATAACGTATATAGGACTGTAATTTGTAAGGAGTTTAGACATGACGGGGTCATGTTTGATACGTGCGACTTAGTTTGATTGCTAGCTGTTACCACACTGGTGTGGTTTGAACTTGCGTTACACTCATACGCTGTTTAGTTATCCAATCGTAGGTCTGCGGGCATACCATATTCCACCCATCTCTTACATCTTCATTCCTCTCCCTCGTGCGCAACTAATAAATTATGAAAACAGAGCTCATGCAGGCTTCATGAAATTCCATGCATTTACGAAATTTCAAATGCTAGTTAATAACACGCCAGAGTGTAATTACACCTAACAATCAAGGGAATACTACTCGCTTGGCAACGAGCCACACACTCAAGTGACGCTTGTGGCGACATCACCTGCGGAGAAAATAAATGTTTAGTGCACGTCACGAGTCACATCGCGTGAAGGAAACGCTTTTCTCATTCTTTACTGCAGTCACATCGCGTCAAGTTTCATTTATAGGTCCAAACGTACTTGCCGCGCTTCGAGTCGTGACGTGCGTGGCTAAATATCCATCCTGCAACGTATACTGTCTGCGTCTTGTGTATCATGGTCTCGGCTTGAGATCTACTAAACAGCAGTACATCGCCTGACTTCCGGCAGGCTATCCCCTCGCTTACGTGAGGTCGTGTGCACCTTCAACTGGCGATGCCTCGGTGGTGCCGGTCCGGTTACATGCTTTAGTTAGGTTAGCGCCTGGTTGACGGCGATCCGACCAGTTGAAGTAGTGAAGCTGATCAAATGGAGCGCAAGTACATAAAAAATTACATGAAATACGGTTAAAGTTGTCTGCCCAAGTGCCCACTACACCGTACCGTACCATAAGGAAAGAAACATGACACGGACTTCTATGCCCACTTATCGTTCTGTGCAACAGCGCATCATGCCCGTGCATAACGTGTTTAAGTGACCATAGCATCCGCTTGTTATGTCCGTACGTGTACCCTAAGTAAGGGGTACCTAAACCTTTATTTTCTTAATTTTTTTTTTACCACTTGGTCAGATTTTAATATGTATACCCATGTATTGCAAATCACACCTATCTAATACTTATATTATAATTCTCTGACCGCGGACAGACAGACAGACGGACATGGCGAAACTATAAGGATTTCTTGTTGACTATGGAACTCTCAATAGATAGTGGCAAGACAAGTGGCAACACGTTTTTATTGGGCTAGAACGGTCATCATACGCAGTTATAACACGTACATATGTATGCTCACATTGCTCACCGGCCCGCCTTTTAAGTCCTGTGGATGCCTTGAATGTAAGGCCTCCAGCCAGGGGCGTAAAACTAAACTTATAAACTAAGCGACCACTCGCTAAGGGCACCCCCTGTGGGGTACGAGCCTCGGTTCAGGGCGTCGCTGGGGAGGGCAGCAAGGGGACAGGCTGGATCTGGTTATATTATTTAGGGGCTGGTTTAAAGCTACTGGCTCAGCGTCGCGGGCTGGCTCTGGCAAGGGACGGGGGTAACGATACTGGGACGTCGCGACGGACCTCGACGGCGAGGTCCGAATGACGGCGGTCTGGTTTTGTATTTTCTAAGAGTACTTGTTTCCCTACTACTTTCTTGAAGGAGGGTAATAGGGTCATCGGGGGTGACAAGTGCATGCCGAGGACGGCGAACTCTACTGATACGGGATGGATTGTATCGGGATTCGCCGCCTGCACGCAATGGTTAGACAACGTAGCGTGTTATGCACAGAGCGTATCGGCGGCACTGGCAAAATATTCTTGCCAACTACTGTCTACGCTCCGTGTGCGGGGTCGGTCTGTGGTCGGCCTGGTACGTTCCTAGCACGGTCCTGGTATGATACGGTGCAGTTGCCAGACTGCTTTAGCACTCGACTTGATCCCAACTTCAATTGCACCGTTACTTGATCGGCGTGTCATTAAATCGGGTCTCCCTTGTTTTACCGAAAAGAAATTGCCAAATTATCACTTCCCAAACAAATTTTCGCATAATTTCATTTGCCAAATTATTACTTACCAAAAAATCTCTTTACAAATAATTGTTACGAAAACCTATGTTTGGCAAGTGAACGTCTGAACAATAACTTGTTCACCAACTAGTACTTTTACCATTTTTTATCTAGTCAAATGTTTCAGTTGGTATAACATATTTTACGCAAAATTAAATAAGCCAAATATTTGGTGTCGTCAATTTTAAACTTACCATTTCAGTCAAAAGCACTATTAACTTGTTGGAATCTCCTATTTGGATTCGGTTGGGGCTCCTATTTCTGTCTGCAGGGTTTACAGGCACCTAACTAACCGAACCTCGGGGTGCCCCTGACGTCGACCGTCTAGGGTTAGCGTTTCCGTCAGCAGGTCGACGGATCCCCGCTGCGCGGGGCTCCTACTTCTGTCTGCAAGGTTTACAGGAACCTAACTAACCGAACCTCGGGGTGCCCCTGACGTCGACCGTCTAGGGTTAGCGTTTCCGTCAGCAGGTCGACGGATCCCCGCTGCGCGGGGCTCCTATTTCTGTCTGCAAGGTTTACAGGAACCTAACTAACCGAACCTCGGGGTGCCGCTGACGTTCACCGTCTAGGGTTAGCGTTTCCGTCAGCAGGTCGACGGATCCCCGCTGCGCGGGGCTCCTATTTCTGTCTGCAAGGTTTACAGGAACCTAACTAACCGAACCTCGGGGTGCCCCTGACGTCGACCGTCTAGGGTTAGCGTTTCCGTCAGCAGGTCGACGGATCCCCGCTGCGCGGGGCTCCTATTTCTGTCTGCAAGGTTTACAGGAACCTAACTAACCGAACCTCGGGGTGCCGCTGACGTTCACCGTCTAGGGTTAGCGTTTCCGTCAGCAGGTCGACGGATCCCCGCTGCGCGGGGCTCCTATTTCTGTCTGCAAGGTTTACAGGAACCTAACTAACCGAACCTCGGGGTGCCCCGGACGTCGACCGTCTAGGGTTAGGGTTTCTGTCAGCATCTGTTAAATTTCAATTACGTTATATTAAATCAATTTGTGTTGTCTTCATTCCAAAATTTTTGCCTTCATATTTTTTGTCATAACAAATCATTTGACTAAACGTTTATTGTCTTAATTTTGTTTGCTGTAATAAATCATTTGATTAAAGACCAAAAGCCTTAATGACATTATCCTTAGTAATAATCTGCCAAGTAAACATTTGACCAAATGAAAATGTGCGTACTAAAATTATTCCAAATATTACATTGGTATAAAAAAAGGTTGCTAAAATTTGTTTGGGTAATGAAAATTTGGCAAAATCTTTTCGGCAAAACGGCAGGATCCCCATTAAATCAAATGAATGAGCCTTAAAATATATCTACTGTTTCGTTTCGATGCCTAAACTAATAATGGACTTTGACTAACGAAATAATTATTTACATAATTGTGTAACCAGTCGATTTCTTGTGAAAATATAATAACTTTGTTGTTGTAGTAAAACCTGCTGGTACGGTTCAGTCGCCATCTCAAGAAAAAGGTAAAACGCTTTTTCTTTTCTGTATTTCATGTATTTAAAACTGCACCGCTTTACTACCATAAAATTACAAGAGAAAGTCCTCCGAAACGCTCGCCCTTCGCCGCTTCCCAGTGTTTACTGTTTAGCTGAGAAAAAGAAGTGGCGGAGCTCCCCAGCAACTTTATCTATCTGTCAAGTTAAAAGAACTCATGACCATACTTCTGTGTCTCGACAGGGGTGTCGCTATGCCACGAATCATCCGTAAACTAGCTACAGTTGCAAGATCTCGAAGGTAACGGCAGACTGCAGAAGTGCAGACGGCAGGGACGGTGGCGTTGCGGTTCTTATGCGACGTCACAGCCACTGTGACGACTCATTTGTCAAACATAACAGCGCTACTTGTATTTTGTCTGCAATAGCGGTCTGCCGTCCCATATTATAGCTGGTTCTTTGATTTATTTCCAACATATTCTAAAGATACAGTTAATGTTAAAAGAACATTACGGTATAAAAGAAGATGTAGCGTCAAAAAAATTAAGCGCGTGGATGACACGTCCTAGGACAAACACTGACCTTATTAGTAATGTTCTTCAGAGTGGTTAGGTTTGTAGTACGCACAACTGGTTGACCAGTTATATGAACTTAGACTAAGCAAAAGGGTTATGAAAGTGTCGTAGCAAGTGGCGGGCGTTCTGTGGTTTCTACCTACACCCATTGGTAAAAGGAATGAGTTTAGGAACGCATGTATGTATACAGTTATTGATCTAGTCTATGAACGTATGTATAAAGTTCTAGTTATACCACTGTTAAAGTCACGATGGTTTGGGTGGTATGTTTACGATTTGTAAAATTGTTGTAACAGTGTTTATTGATTAATAAAAATAAAAAAGTTATCGATTTAGTTTTTTACACATTACAGGAAGTGATCCCGGTTCTAATCTTTCAACCATGGCAGTGATAGCCGGCGCCGTCGTTTGCATTATCATCATCTGCGTGTCTACAGTCATCATCAAGCGGCGCAAGCGAAACCACTCACAGGTACTCACGCTTTGTGTGTCACGCAGACCATTAAGACTCTAAGGGCAACCAAACATGACGTGAACGTACCGTACACTCGAATAAGCTACCTATTTGGACCAGGCTAAGATATTATTCCATCCATATACCATAATTCATTTTTGAATAAGAGCAAAACCTACTTAATAGAGTAACGTTAAAGAATTGACTAATCTGCACACTCACTTCATTTCTAAAAAGAGGTTTTTAATTGTCTGTAGGTATATCAAATATCTCTTCTAACTGTGCGTCCCCTAACTCCTGAAGGAATATGATAACGGGGTAGACACATCGAACTATCAACTTGCTTCTTTTCTATTATGTTGAGCACACGGACAGCGCTTCCGTGGATATTCATCAGTTTCAGTGCACAGACATTGCAGAATCCGGAATTAACGTGATGAATTTTCCCTTTCAGGGAGGTCCTCACGATCGCAACTACGAGAATCTAGCGACACCGAGCGAGACTTCCATCCCCGTGTCCCCGCCCCAATGGGAATCTAACTATGCTGTGCCCGTGGACCGCAGAACCGACGACACGACGTACAGCGTGCCCTGCCACGAGCCGGGGGCGGCGCTCTACTCCACGCCTACACCCAAGAACCTGAGGAACAAGAAGCAGAAACCGGTCGACCCAACATACGCAGTCTTAGATATGCCAAACGCACATGGTCGGAAGAATGTCTTCAAAGAAACGGATGATCCGAACTATTCGGAAGTGTATGCTAACAGACAAGAGCAGTGCTACGCTAAGGTATTGCCAAAGAGCGTGAGGAACAAGATGGTACAAGACAACAACCCCTACTCGAACGTGACGAACGAACCGTCGTATGCTAACACTGGCGAGCCTGAGCCCATGTACTGCGAGCCGGCCAAGGCTGCGGGCTCCCAATACGCCAACTTGAACAATGCTCACTACGCGAACAGTAACGCGCAAGAGTATGTGGAGCCCGCTTATTGCGAGCCACAGAAACTGAGGAAATAAATGTTTCAGCATCAAAACGTGCACTATAGTTAGTGCAAGCTCGCTGGTAGACACGTAGCATTGCAATGTAGTCATTAAGCAATGCTACGTGTCTACTAACGAGCTTGCTGAAGTTGTAGCACGAACTAGTGAATTGGGAATGGTGAACGATGAACGATGTAGATGGTGTGTCCATAGTTAAGTCCTAATCTGACCAATGAGGTCACTCTATTTTGAACATTAAATGACATTAACAGATCTTCAACCAATGACGATGCTCGGTTGCCATCCCCATTGGTAGATCAATTATTAATGGTTAATCAAATAAAGGTATGCGCTGCCCCAGGGGGGGGGGGTGTCACAGGGGTCATGACCTGCGCCCAAAATCACACACGCCAAATTGACAAACCTTTTTATTTTAAAATACCTTTTTTCGGATATAAATTATTAACTTCCTGCATATTGTTAAAGGCCAAAATTTTCGAGTTCGCTTCGCTTGCTAATGCGTCGTGCCCTTTCGAATTACTTTTATTCTCATCTGTGTATGAATGAACAAAAAGAATCTAATACACAGGGCGGAGGCGAACCGCTTTAATTTTTAAGCTCTCTTCTCTCGCTCTTGCATTCTATTAGTACAAAGAGCGGATTCAGGGGCGGGGGGTCATGGCCGGGCGTCATAACCCTCCCGCCTTGGGCTCTAGGTCGACCTTGATCATTCGAGCGATCTCTTCATTTTAAAACATGAAAATTTAACTATCTCAAGGGTAGGGCTGTAGGCAGGGGTGGTGGGTGAGGGTTCAACCGTCCCGAAATCTCCGACAACTGTAAGGAAATCAACCTATCCGAGGCGGAATGCTAAAATTTTCTCGCTCGCTTTGCTAGCCAATGCATCCTTTCAAATTTTGCAAGAGTTGACAGGACCTTTTTATTCTCATTTCTGTATAAATTAACAAAAGGAGTGGTGATACAATTTTGCTGCTCGCTGCACTCGCTAATACGAGTACACCCTGTACTTTTTCAATTCTCTATAAGTTGATAGAGTTCCTCCTATTTTCATTTCTGTACAAATTAACAAAAGGAATGGTGCTAAAATTTTCGAAATCGCTTTACTGGCTGTGACATTCTGCGTTCTTTACATTATCATATGAATGTACACATGTGCAGTTGATATATTTAAAAGATCATCAGTGTTCATTTAATTATTGACTATTGTAATAAACGTGTGTATATCTTTAGTACTTGTGAGTCTCGCTTAAGGTCATTTGACTCGTCTGGCTTTAATAATAATTTAATTTTAAAAGAAAATATTATACTATTTAAATGTATTATAATCTATCATTTAGTTAAACTAGTATAATTTATTATCGTAGAAGTAGGTTATTATTATACAAATATATCTGGCTCGACCTAGGAATCTCCTGTAATCTAAAAGTAGAAAAACATATCTGTAATTTTAATTTTTAAATAGGCTTTTTTATTTGTAAATATGTATAAGTAGTTCTATAAATAAATTAATAATTATAAGACATAGAAAACATTATTTGTTTTTTTTTTCTGAAAATCCTACTTACTTTACTTGAAATACCTAAACGAAAATTTTATTGGCATTTCAGAACTAGGCATTGCAAGAGCTAATTTAATGATGAAATTGGTGACGATTTAAATGTTCAAAGGATTACCCGAAGAAACATCACATACCAATCTTCAGCGCGTGGAAGGTGTGGTCATGTTTCAGTGTGTGATTCAGATCATGAAACAGCATCTTTCTCCATGGGACCACCATCGAAATCACGAAATTAAATCGGTGTGTTAGTCTGAATCACACCCCCAAATATTGACCACTCCTTTCTGGTACACGCTTTAGATATTATGATGACAACAAAACCTAATAATATTCATAACACAACTTCATTGAACATTTACTACTTATTTGTCTATGTCTGCAAGTCCAAATACATTATCGTGTGTATTAGTCCAAGATCCCAGAGCAATCAGACCTAACTTATTTTCACACGGATGAAACCTGAAGTTTTCAGTAGCGTCTCGTGTGCCTTGAATACCTACGCGCTTTGTGGAACTTACCGAGTGACACCTGGGCAGGTACCAGGTGAGAAAGGCAACTAAAAATAATAATTATTTAACTTAAATTCACATGGCTGATTTTTATATATGTCATGTAGAATATTATTTTAAAGTAATATCTTAAGTGTCAGACACTTTTGATGGACCAGAGCTTTTGTCAGACGCTTTTAAGCTACCCAAAAAATAGATGAACTTTACTTATTTTTACATGTCTGATTTTTTAATATGTTATTGAAGTATTTATTTAAAACTTATATTCAATCAGTCAGACAAATTAGAGTGACCAAACATCCCCTAAGACAAAAATTATTCAGCCAGAAGTATGAGGGCGAGAGCACTATGCATGCGCTTCAGAGTGAGTGAGACGTCCATAATAACTCGGTTCCCCTTCTTAAACTCACCATCTGTTTCAATCTACTGTGTATGTGCTGTTTGCGTGTAATATAACTTATAGTATACAGTATACACACACATGTTTTTGTTGTTTACATCAGGTTATTTGTGAGTGTTTTATTAAGTTGTTTGTAATAGTGATAATCATGGAAGAAGAGAAATTGAAATGTACATTTTGTAAAAAATCTCATGATAAACTTTGAAGAAATATTGAAAAAGTGCAAAACCATTTTAAAACGGCGAATAATCCATAACCTCAAATTCAAAGATGTAGTTTTACCGGATGACTTGTATGACAGTGGTTACCATCGAGAATGTTATAAAAATGTTACTGCTCTGAAAAATATTTTTCCGCCATACCAGAAAAACCAAAAAATGCTGAAAAAAAATCATCGAGTATTGTTGAAAATTAATTAGTTGCATTGACATCAAGCCAACCTTGTAATCTTAGTACTAACGATGATCTATCTACAGCGTCTACCTCAAGTCAACAAAATAATTCAACAGTTCCAGATTTAGATGTAGTGTCAAACTCAAGTCCAGCTAATTCAATGCCTGAACCAAGTGTTGAGCCAAATGTGAAGTCAAGTATTGACTTAGAATCAGTTGAACCGGTGTCATGTGATGGTGAAGAACCTTCTGAACGTGATGATAATTTCTCTTCTGAAAATATTTCTCTTAAAAGTAACGTGGATATAGACAGAAACCAGAAATGTATATACTGTAATCAACAGACCTAACGACATAAACTGAAAAGACTACCGGTATATCTAGCCGGTAAAACTACATCTTTGAAATTTGAGGTTATGGATAATTCGCTGTTTTAAAATGTTTTTGCACTTTTTCAATATTTCTTCAAAGTTTATCATGAGATTTTTTACAAAATGTACATTTCAATTTCTCTTCTTCCATGATTATCACTATTACAAACAACTTAATAAAACACTCACAAATAACCTGATGTAAACAACAAAAACATGTGCTCTCGCAGGCTCGAACTATACTGTATACTATAAGTTATATTACACGCAAACAGCACATACACAGTAGATTGAAACAGATGGTGAGTTTAAGAAGGGGAACCGAGTTATTATGGACGTCTCACTCACTCTGAAGCGCATGCATAGTGCTCTCGCCCTCATACTTCTGGCTGAATAATTTTTGTCTTAGGGGATGTTTGGTCACTCTAATTTGTCTGACTGATTGAATATAAGTTTTAAATGAATACTTCAATAACATATTAAAAAATCAGACATGTAAAAATAGGTAAAGTTCATCTATTTTTTGGGTAGCTTAAAAGCGTCTGACAAAAGCTCTGGTCCATCAAAAGTGTCTGACACTTAAGATATTACTTTAAAATAATATTCCACATGACATATATAAAAATCAGCCATGTGAATTTAAGTTAAATAATTCTTATTTTTAGTTACCTTTCTCACCTGGTACCTGCCCAGGTGTCACTCGGCAAGTTCCACAAAGCGCGTAGGTATTCAAGGCACACGAGACGCTACTGAAAACTTCAGGTTTCATCCGTGTGAAAATAAGTTGTGTCTGATTGCTCTGGGATCTTACTCTATATGTGGACCATCGACCTGCGTTTGTCAATCATCACAACGTCAAGTTCTGTCGATTGTGATTCTCAACTAGATAGGTAATAAAACAAATAAAATATCACTCATAATGTCATAACTTTTATTTGACCTTATAATTATTACGACATTTTGTCTCAAAATGTAACCTTTTCAAAACACTATTATAAACATTAACAATAATTTAAGTACAAAGTGTTTTTACATAATATCACAAAAAATATTTACATTTAAAGAAGTCTCAAAAATATAACCTGTCCTGTCCTGTCCTGTCTGCATGTAAGAGATTCACAGATGCATGAGGGACTCACAAAATATCGGTATAATCAAAAGTGTTTAAAGTTTTGCCCGAACTGAAGCAAATAACGCGCGGGATGCTGGACGAAATTCGCTCGCAACTGGGACCGAAGAGGTTATCCGTATATGGGGTTTTAATCGGGTTTATATTAGGGTTAGGTGGAAAATCCTAGAGTAAAATTAATCCGTATTAAAGGGTTAATCAGCATGTTCACGCATAGAGTTCATTTTTGTACATATAAAAAATATGCAAGAAAGTGACAGAGTTATCCAGCGCTCGGTGCTTCTATTCTGGTCAATCAGCAATATTTAAATGGTTAACCAATAATATATGAGGGTTAACCAATAAATTATGAGGGTTAACCAATAAATTAGGTGGGTTAACCAGTAAATTATGAGGGTTAACCAATAAATTAGGTGGGTTAACCAATAAATTATGAGGGTTAACGTGTGTAATGGTTAATCAATGGTTATAGGTCTAACTGGTTAACTTTTTAACGATGGAGCTGTTCGAAGTGGCGCGTATAGTTGAGCGACTTCCTACAGTTCCTACTCATCAAAGCAATCTACGCATGAGCCGCGTCCTGCGTACCGCGTGTTTCTCGTCAGTGTGGCCACAGCTTAAAGCAGTAACGGTCTGCCTGCAGTATATTAAATATACACAGTGTCTATCAGCCCTATTTTTAATTATTTTTACAGGAAAAAAGGAAACTGGGTATGCAATGACATTTTAACAGTTAATACTTTGAGAACAGGATAAAAGATAACAAAATATCAGTTCGGCCAATTTAAAATTACGCGCACCTTTAAACATAGTCAAAACTAATTAGCTAGTGAAACTTCACAGACGTGAACACGGTGTCGTAAACAAGGCAAACAAAAATTTGATGAATTGTTTTGGCGTTACATTTCCTTTTATAAGCAGTAAATATATTCGCGCGCAACTAAGTTAGGCGACCTATTACCTGATTTAAAAATAAATTAAGAGCAACTGGAATGTTGCTTTACAAAGTATAATACTAGTTCCGATTTTGACCACGCGCTAAGAGATCCTTGTACGCGCAACAGATGATAAATTTACAAAATGTGTACATCTCTGCTTGGTTAGTGGTCGTTTACACCTCGTAGATAGCTATAAAATTGATAAAACAATTTAGAATTATAATATTTTGTTCAGTTAACATTATTGATTCATTAAAAAAAAAACAATACTTATTATTTTATTCTAAAACGTCTTGAAAATCTCTCAATTATGTCTTTATTTATTACATAAGTCAATATACATAAACAATTACACGATTTTTGGTAAAAAAAGCATTACATTATCTAAGTACTTATCCCATTGCCAAAAACTTTGTCAAAATTACATTTTACCATATTATCTTAACCTTCATACGGTCTTCGGGTCAATTTTGACCCATTTAAGTAATGAAATAAAGTTTTCTCTATAGCTAATTTCTTTTGAGATTTCATGTTTCATGACTTTTACCAAAGTGTTGAGCTTGATATATTCAGTATATCATTTTATAAAAATAACTTTAATTTTTCGACCTACAACTTTTTCTACGTTCAAGGTCCTCGGGTCAAATTTGACCATACGTATTAAATGAACGTCATTTGTTATTTTATACGTTATAAAGTACCCACATTGTATTGTATGGTTGCATTCTTGTTGTCAACGCCCTGATATAGTCTTACAATAAATATTGAGTGAACAGAATGTGTGATAATTTGAAGATAGGACTAATTATTTCCTATTTGAATTGAGAGATAGTGAGATTGAATTATTTTAGGACGACGTGTAGGATGAGGAAGGATCGTGTTCTGAATTCGAAGATCATGTTGAGGAAACTGATCCATCGGACAGCAGTTCTTGTGAGAGTGAAACTGCACTTGTTCCAACCGAAATAATGGCGTCAAAAAATTGCCAAATAACTTATTCAAAAAATTTCCATCATTATCTATTTGGACACACACACAGAAGTAGAAATTTCAAGCTTTGTATAATTTTTTTCACCTCCTTTGGTACATGTTATTTTGAATTACAGTAATATTGAGAGTAGTCGCATATATGACAAAGAATGGACTGATATTGACAGTACTGGATTGTATGAATTCATTGGATTACTTTTGTTGGCTTGTATTTCGATGAAATAACGAAATTTCTAAAAGTTTATGGGATTTTCATAAAGGAAGACCAATATTCGCAGCTACTATGTTAGTGAAGATTTTCAAGAAAATATCAAGAGTTATAAGGTCGGACAACAGAGAAACTCGATGCGAACGGCGTTTGTTAGACTTATTATAGCTCCGATATGTGAGTTCGGTCGGATCGGTGGGTTGAGATACTACTGAAGCTTTACAACCCTTCCGAAAATATGACAGTAGATGAACAGCTGGTAGCAATCAGAGAAAGGTGCCTATTTCGGCAGTACATGCCATCAAAGCCCGCGAAGTACGGAATAAAGTTTTGGGTACTTTGTGTGCACAAAATGTTCGCAATTATAAAAAAATCTAATGAATACACATTTCAGTAGCTTCTCTTTTAATTGAAATTATATAGTTTATTAAAATACAAATCCCAATAATAGTAATTAATAAAATATTATACATAACTTCTGGAAATATAGTACTGGGTCAAATTAGACCCAAAGTCCAGTTACGTTGGTAACTTTGAAGACCGTATGAAGGTTAAATAATTTATCAAGTATAATTTTTATAAAGCTTTTTGTACTAAAATAATAAATACTTATTTCATGACAACTTTTCGACATACTCGTGAAAATGAAATGAAACAAACAAAGAAATCTTCAGCAGAAAATAATAAAAAAAACCATAATTTAACTTTATAAAATAAACTTACGCTACAATTTGTTCTAAAACAATACTGTAATATTATATCACACTACATATTTGTACAAAAGCCATTCAAGGCCATATTTGCCACACACAAAGGCGTTTTGGCCAGACACAAACATATTGACTGAAAAGTTAATTATTCAAAGCCGTTTTGACAGTTACACATAATAACATGTATTTTATTTGCAAACCTCCACCTCAATAAATACGAAATAAAAGCGCACTGAACGCTCCGCACAGCGTAGACAGTTGAAAATCTAATAGCGCATTATTATTGAGGGCATCGGTACATTTAAGTGCCGTTTAGAGTTAGTGGAATTAACAGAGGTTGAGGATAGAGGCGGTTTCATACAAGCCTAAAAGCTTGGCTTACTCTTATTAGAGCAAACCAAGCAAAGAATAGTAATTAGTACCTAGGTTATTACCTAGGTAGGTACTAATTACTATTCATAATTTTAGTGTTTCTGAACAGTCTGCTTGCGCTAGGGGCTCGCCGTATTTTGTTGAGTGACTTAATTTTCTTTTAGTCACATCGAGGTGTGACATCGAGGTACTTAGGTGGACGGATCACACTTAAAGCTTTGCCTGTAATTTAATTATTGTTCGGAAATACCAACAAATAACCGCTAGTTGATGTTGCTCTACCTATTGACAAAATATTTAAGTACATGGTTCGCATCTCTGTCTGGAGCACACTATCTTCTTCTAATGCCATTCAAACACACAATGGCACAGCATCAGATAGCCCGAGGCCACTACAAGATGTCCTATCATGATGGGGAAGCCGATTTTAAAGAACTGCACGAAGGTGAACTTGTAGCCATGTTGCTCTGCCACTCCCTCGCACACCACGTTCGCGCTCGCGCCGATTAGGGTGCCGTTACCTGAGATAAAGAAGATAATCAGAAAATGTGGACGTAAGTTTGGTATGGAGATTTGATTCTGTGCGATTTTAGATCATCAGTCAAGTAGAAAAAAGGCATTAAAATAAAGGGTCAGATTTAATATTAGCTAACGAAACTACACGATAAAAACACGATCGCGTACAGATTAGTTCTCTTAGGGTTAGAGCTTATTTTTTTTGTAGACTTCTATGTTTGCGAAGTTTCACTGGCATATAAAATTTGAGCTAGCATGCTGTACAGAGTACAGTCCTCCCGCACGGACCTCCGAGGCAGGCGCCGAAGGAGAGCGCCCAGATGAGCGGCGCCATGGGCAGGCCCAGCGCCGGGTTGTTGCCCAGTGACGTCACCACGCGCACCATCATCGTCGTCAGCGGGATGTTGTCCACGAACGCTGATGTTATCCCCGATACCTGTTTTTTGTTGAAAATTTTTTAAATCAATCAACAGTGGTTCATTACGAAATTGAGTCTTTATACTAAGGTTTTCATGATTCTAGACCGCCAAGAGAAGCTTACACTATCAAAACATACATGTAACGTCGAATAATATCAATGTTGAGTAGTCTATAATTATTTGATCATCGTTTAGTGAATCCCTGGGACAAGTTACTCGTTACAAGCGTCGTCTCAACTGTGTTGAATCCGGTTTCATAGTATAAATTTACATTACAAATCCATGAAATAACTTAAAACAAAAAATAATTGTATCCAACACCAAATACAAACTCGAATCTATATCCAATACCTACCCATAACATGAGTAGAATAGCCACAGCCAATCGCGCACTCTCATCCACCTTCAGAATGACACCTTCCGTGAGTCCTCCGATGAACTCAATCAGTCCCAGTTTGGATAGAGCCTAGAATGACAAAAAGCAAAATTTTATTCAATAAAATATTATCCACCAGTTCAACCCTATGTTTTTCCAACTTCAGAATACCGGTACATAACCATCCCAAAAAGCATACTACGGCAAGGGGTTCCAATCCAGAAGGATTGTTTTATGGAGGGGGGACTATATCTGGACTAGAAAGTCTAGACAGTTCTAGTTACTAGAAAAATTGCCATCAACACCACAAAAGTGCATCGACAAAACTACGGACTGTTCTAAAGGACCTTTTGAAAACCATAATATTCCAGTAAAAAAACGGGGATTTCCATATTTAAATTGTAAATTTCTACCTCCATAAGCACGAAGAGCGCGGCGAAGAAGAGCAACGTGGACCACTCGATCCTGTGCAGTACTGGCTCTAGGTCCTCGCGGTCTGCCAGCGTCAGCAGCAGCAGCGCACCCAGCAGGGCCGTCCAGCCCAGCGACACGCGGTCTGCGAGGACGAACGGTCAGTTAGTCTTACAGAGGTATGCGGAGCAGGTATAAATTTACTTATCCTACATAGAAATACGAGGATTTTCTGACATGCTCCGACGGTGTGTAGTTTCTTTGTGGTGTCGTAGAAGCCACAGTATAAACTGAGAGTTACAAACAATTTTATTTTTTGTGCGTCTACACACTGTATAATGTAAAAGTAACTCAACTCTGTTTATCTGTCATCTGTTCACGCTGTGATGGCTAAACAGATTCCAAAGATATTTTGAACATACAGGTAGATTGAGATCTGGGACGACATAGGATCATTTACATCCTGGCATTGCCGTGAGATAACTTCCGACCTCAGCATGAACACAGCTGCAGGCAAAAGCTACTTAATGTTTTTATAAACGACTTACTGAACTCAGGAATGGAGTGTAGGAAGAACACGACAACCACGAATGTGATGGCCACAGTACACTTGATGAGCAACACCTTGTCACGAATCTTATACTGAAACAGATAAAATTATGGAAGTTAGTGAATCTATAAGATGAGTGCGATCAACAGCAGAAATGAATGATTTCCATAATTTCTTCTCGCTCCTATGTGATCGTGAACGTAGAACACTTCTAGCTACCCCTACCGCTTGGGGATTACAGGTGTATGTCATTTATTATTATCTACCAGTGACGAAAGGTCTCTACAACTCCATTCCTACCAGCTTCCTTTCGATACAACTACTCCACCTGTGTATCACATCATTCACATCCATCACCTTACAAACATTTAATACACCATCAAAATTAAAACAACGCCTGCATTTAAGATCATAGCAAATAATTCCGATAAAAACACAAACGCCTACATCTGTCGTCACTCGTCAGAGCAAAGGAGTCCGATACCAACAGCGCCAAAATAAGCTAGCGCTCATGTGCCAGAATTCAGTATTAAATTCTTATATAAGCACACACCAGACTTCACGTCCGGCAGCACCATATAATTACATAATTATATAGAAAATACATTTCACGAGCAAGAGACACTTATATCATTTAGAAAAGGAATAAATTGAAATTACTGACGTGCAAATCAACTTCTGTAACATAAGTCTCAGTCACTCAGTCTCATATTCACCTTATCCTTCATATCAGCTAGCATGGTCTCGAAGCAATCTTTGGGACAGGCTCTGATCTTCGTCTCCTTGACTAGTGCTTCGAGCTTGACCGTCAGCTTCCGGACCTTCCTCTCCAAGCGGTCCCTCACCACCTGCTCGTCTCTGCTCAAATGCGGGAGAGAATCAGCGGCTCGACGCCATATTGAGATCTGATGACGTAGATCTGGAAAGAGAAAAGATGAGTGAGCGCGCTGTATTCATATTTGCGTCGGGCTGATTTGGCGCAGGCTGGCTCTCGGGGCAAGACTGAATGTTTATTTTTCCATCAGTTCGACGCGAATATGTAGGCGTTCATTTGATCAAATAATTTGAAGTGAAAAATACCCTGTGCACAAAAAATCAACGATGGTAATTTTCTCTTCGATTAATTGTACGAATCAATGATGCGAATTTAATTATTTTGGCAGGTCTGAATTTTCTAATTATTTTTTTCAGACTAACCGGATGCAGCTGAGTACCAGTATTTTACATGAAGCGACTGTAACTGAAACGATGACGATGTTGGTAATAGTTATCCGACTTTCATATTTCTAATTAACAGTAACTACGATTACATACTTAGGAATGGCAAACGTGCTTTCCGAAGGACGGAGGAGTCTCGGTATGTAATGGATGGACCCATCCTCAGACCGGTCTTGGCAAGCTTTGCTTAACCTGGACCATTGACCCGTGGCTGTTTTATTATTTAGTCACGAGACATTCACTAAGACACATGCTTATGTTTTAACGTTAAGTTACCCTGAACATCTCTGGGGACGTTGAGCCTCAGTTTGTCGGTATCCCTGTAGATAAACCTGAACTGGAAGTACGTCTGGACACACACCAGTAGGATGCCGAACGTCATGTGCAGTGTGAAGTTCGTGAAGTTAATACCCTGGGGAAGAGACGAAACAGAATATTAGTTTGTGGATCATCTTTATCAGCGTACAGCAGTCTATTGCTGGACATAGGCCTCTCCAATTGACCATTCAACCCGATTCTTGGCAACTCCCATCTCAAACGGCCACGCTCATATGAATTTTTGGTTCTAGGACATGCCGGTTTCCTCACGATGTTTTCCTTTACCGTTTTTGAGAGTAGTGGTGATGAAATAAATTACACAAAGTAATGCGCCTGCCTGGGTTCGAACCCACGACTTACTGTTTGTTAGTCGGGGCCGCCATCACTGGGCCACCGCTACTCTCGGACTGGGCCGTAATCCGTAACAATGAGGCCATGCGCGGTTTTGTGAAAGAATTCATCTGCCTAACTTTTTAAAAAATAAGTTGGTGTTTCGGTTACTACTGATCTAACCGCGTGCAGTATTATACCAGTATTTTAAATGGAGCAAATTGCTACCTGACCTCCACCACCCAGTAATTGGGTCACACCATAAAAAATTAACAGTTGGCACTTACAGACTGCACGACTTGTTTGTTTGACGCTATGATGACGTTGGGGGGGTCACCGACGGGTGTCGCAGTGCCCCCTATGTTGCTGAACAGCACCATGGACATCAGTACTGGTATGGGGTCCAGGTCCATCACCTCACATAACCTGCCAATCAGAAATAAGCGATAACCTAATACCGCTAAAGTTGTACATGGATCTGAAGGCAGTTGGCTATAATGAAAACTAACGCCGCAGTTCAATTTTTTAATAGAATAACATATCCACAAATAATCACAAATGTTTACTAACGCTCTCATGACTGTATCACTCAAGCGTACCTAACCCTTTTGTTCAAAACCGCCTGTTGCTAGCAACTTTGCAACAAACCTGACCTTTGTAACGAATCTGACTTCTTTATTTTTTATCGTTAGTGCTTAACTTGGTGTTAGAGTTTTCATGCCCCCATAGGCCTCTGTCTTGGCTTTAAATGCCGTCGAGAAATATCACTCAGGCATATTGCTTTCCTCACGATGTTTTCCTTCACTGAAGCAATTGATAATTAAAAAATACGCATATGAATCCAAAAATTCAGAGATTTGAGGTGTTGGGTTCAAACTCGAGACCTGAGTGTACGACTAAACGTCGACAGACACTACGTCGAATGACTGAACACCGACAAGACTTTATTTCGACGGGACTCTTCGCCGAAAGGACACTTCGCCGACAGGACTCTTCGCCGACAGGGCTCATCAGTGACGCAATTTATGTGTATATTGTTCAGTCATTCGGCGTAGTGTCTGTCGGCGTTTAGTCGTACACTCCTTTTATGTACTCTACGAGATTGAATTTGATTAGCTACTAAACTAGAAAAACATAGTTATGTTTTTCTAGTGATCGAAAAGTCAAATGATTTGTAGTTTTTTTAGGTTAATGACAGCTGATCGGGTTTTATTTATATATTAAGAAATACATTCTAAGCGTATAGTTTTTTTACCAAAATTTAATGAAGAAAGGAGTTACTTTACTTGGGTCCATACGATATCTTGAAAGTGTTTGATTTAAATAAATATTCGATGAATCGTTCAGTCGAAGTAGCGTCTGGCGATAAAAGGTTGTTTCGCAATAAATTCCATTCGAACAATCGTTCAGTCGACTTTCCATTAATCGAACATATGACTCTCGAAGTTAAGTTACGGACCCAATTTTATTTGAGTGCAACAGTGATCAGTATGCATCTTGATAAGAAAAAAAAATAGAAATTGTTATTCTATTTTATTACTTTCAATGCAGGGTGAAGACACTAGCACCTAAGTCCTTACCTGATAGTGACCGGTGTCATCAGTAGTACGGTTGTCACGTTGTCCAAGAATGTCGACATGAAAGCCGTGATAGCGCTTAATAGTGTTATCAGTGGCCAGATCTTTCCTTTTGTCACCTGCAATAGATAAGGCATCTTAATTTAGCCAAGCCATTCCTAGATCTAGCTTTATTTTAGATGACGATGTGATACACAATTCCCTATGCGTTAAACGCCTATATGTTAATCCAGGTTATAGACTCACTGCGTGCTAAATTTTATCCAAATCCGTTCGTTATATTTTGCGTGAAAGAGTAACAAAACATCCATACATTCGTTCTCTCCTCACACACTTTCACAATAGAAGAAAAGATAATGTCTATTTCTGCTCCCAAAAAGCGTTGCTGTATTCCGATATAAGAAAGAACCTAATAATTACCACCGTTGGTAACAGGCAAAGGGCTGCGGGACTGTTCGAAAGAGATACCGCGGCTGGAACACAAAGGGCAAAAGAAGGAACATGGATGGGTTTTAGTCAGTAAAAGTCTGACAACTCCCTTCCGCTCCGCCCAGAGCGGGATGTGTCATTTGATGATTTCCCATCCAAGAAAAAAAGGTAACAGGCAATGAGACATTTCAGTTTTTTTTAGGATTGCAATCAGTTCCACAGGATTTGAAGCTTGTAGTAATAGTTGATGTCCATAACTGGCGACCACTCTCATCAGGTACCGATCACCTTTTTATGCTAATGGATGGTAACCCATCTATGGACTGACAAGCGTAGTTTATTTGTCGAACCCCTGCAGGGTGCAGCTGTTATTACAAAGCCACGACACCCTTATAAATTGGTTTTCATCTCATCATCTGCCTTTTCCTCTTTCCAACTATCGACTATATATTAGGGTCGGCTTCCAGTCTAATCGGATGCAGCTGAATACTAATATCTTACAGTGACTGCTGACCACACATGAACAATCAAGTTACTGAGTAATGGTAACGCCTAGTTGTCAGACTTTCGGGCCACTGACTACCTGTAACAACTGCAACAACAAAGATCTATAAATGACAGCCGAGACCAACGGCGTAACGTGTCTTCTGAGGGACAGAGGGAATTCGGTATGTAATGGATAGTCACCAATCCATGGACCGACCTCGACAAGCACTGCTTCACCTTGTAGATCGACCGGTGCAGCATTATTTAGTTCCGAGTCCCTTCTGTCGTCATCCAACAATATAAAAATCACAGTTCTTGGGCGAGTTCTTTCTCAAAGAGCTGTATTACTACGTAAATCTTAGCAACATTGTATCATCTGCGTCACTCGACTAAGTATTATCTTATCTTCGCGGTAATGATCATTACTTTAAGAGTTTAATACTTCACATGCTGGTAACTCTAGCAAGACACGAGTTAGAAGGTGCAAATGCAATATTGACTTTGTAAAAAGTCCGACCTGCTATAGAAAGTATATAAGTTTAGTATTAAATATTCATAACATAAGTAATCGAGCTCGCTTATAATTAACTAGCATTTGCCCGCGACTTTACCCCTATGGTGGATGGAAATTATTAATGAATAGGGATATAAACAAATATTGATTTTATAATCTGGTACATTTTACTTTCTACATTCCGCACTTTCACAAGTAATTTCTGTTCTTTTGACAAACCAGTCGATATCACTTACCAATAAAAATTAAGGAAATTTTAACATATTGATAAAAATGCAATACAACTTGAATGACTGTAACGTTTATCTTATATCATGTACAGTCACGTGCTGGGAATATAGATGTATCTGATAAAGTACAGTCACGAGCATTCATATGTATACACTTAGCAAAATTCAAACGCGATTTTCTCGTGAAATAACGGTTTCTACTTTGAGAAACGACTTATTTAGTAATAGTATGGCTTTCAGAATAATAACAACCGCTCGGGTCGATCTTTTGCCTTGCTTACCTAGTTGGTCCGTGGATGGTTGACCAACCATTACATATCGAGTTTCCTACGTGTCTCGGAAAACACGTTAAGTTATTGGTCCCGGCTGTCATTTGTAGATCTTTGACAGTCGTTTTAGGTAGTCAGTAGCCCGGAAGTCTGTGAACCAAACGGAAGATAGGCATTCGCTCCATGTAAAATACTGGTACTCAACTGCATCCGGTTAGACTGAAAGCCGACCCCAAAGTAGTTGGGTAAAGGATAGGCAGATGATGATGGCTTTAAAAATACTAAGTTCGAGAAAAAGTTAAACGCTAATCACTACAGTAGGTGTAAATCAGTTTTGAAGGCTTGCTGCTTGTATACGTATTAGTGTTCGTGACTGTACATAAAGCCATTGAAATAGAAGAACCTCCTGTCGCTATAGCTAACGTTAATTAGTCTGTTAACGCCTCGCATATGTATGCAGGAGGATGCACACATGCCAACGTAGAAAACTCTAGCACAATTTAGTGACCTATTATTTTTCTGACAAGATTGTTTGTTTTCTTTCGCTTTTACAATATTATATTTTAACTAAATTTTAACCAACTCTTATTTTATTCCATCCGGAATTCTTCATCAAGCGTCTTCGGCCTTTACATAGTCTTCAAAACTATTAAAAAGGCTTGTGGAAAAATAATAACAGCACAGATTTATCTCTAAGGTTAAACAACGCTTGCCCAGGTCAGTCCGTGGATGTGTGACCCCAATACTTATCGAGACCCTATGTGCCTTGGGAAGCACGTTAAGCCGTTGCTCCCGGCTGTCAATTATAGATTTTTGGCAGTCTTGCAGGTGGTAGTCAGAAGACCGAAAGCCTGACAGGTAGTCTTAAAAAAAGTTATCGCCAACCCCAAATAAAAGAGAATGCTCATGGAAGTATGGAATCCCGTACCATGCTGCATCAAAATCAAACCTTGTTTTTTATAGACTACACTGATCGTATTAACTCCTACAAAAATTATTTTTGAAAAAAAAACCCGCGTTTCAGAGTTATTTTATAAAATCGAAACTAACCTAAAAAGTAGGTCTATTTTTTCGACGCTACCAACGACGTATTTTAACACACATACATTACATTATTGCTCTAAAAACAGCGTAATACACTAATATTAGTAAGAATTACGAGTTAAAGTAACATCCACAGTATGCTTGACTGAAACTCGATTTTATTTTAGACCTTTACATTGCCAATAGTCAGTCAGTACAGTACAAATGTCAGATGCCACAGATAAGATAACTATAAACCATAGAGTATAGTAAGTGCTATAAACTAGTCGGGATTTAGGGATGTAATCGATAAATCAAAATCTTTAGGCTGAGAAAATCTATTTTGTTGCAAATAGCAATAAACCAAACTAAATCGATTTGGTGTACTGATCTTACTTAATTGTAATTAATTTTAGAGTCCGCTCGACAGACAAGGGTTTGTTCAATTGAAACGGAACGTCATTTATATTCAGTTGAAACGGAACGTCATATAAAGGGAGTAAAACAATATTCATACTTTTAAACTCGAAAAGTATATTTCCAGTTCAAAAATCAAATCCCCGACGCGTAATACCGTAAAAAAATATGAAACTAATTACTATAATATTTTGGTTTTGAGGCGCGAGACTTTTTGGTACCAACTTTGGTCATTGTCCTTTGAGGGTAACGGCAGAAGAGTAATGAACCTTCAAAAATATCCAACCAACTTATACTTATCGTTTTAATTGCATATAGTTTAACTCTTTCATAACGGCAAGTTAAACGCAAATTAACCGAAGTTATCATGGTTTTTACTTCTCTAATTGGGTCAATGCCATTCACACCTAATTTAAAACTCATTACAGAAAATCGATTGGCTTCTTGTTTTGATTAATTAACGTCCTTTTTTTCTGCTTTTTGGTCATCACCAAATACTGGTATTCAGCTGCATCCAGTTAGACTGGAAGTCGACCCTTAAATAATTGGGAAAAGGCAGGCAGATCATGATGATTTGTCAAACACAGAATCTAAATCAGTCAGTCATCTGCCTGCCTTTTCCCAACTATTTTGGGGTCGGCTTTCAGTCTAACCGGATGCAGTTGAATACCAGTATATAACATGGAGCGACTGCCTATCTGACCTCCACCACCCAGTTAGTACTGGGTAATACGATATCCTGGGTAAGACTAATTGTCAGTCTTTCGGGCCACTGATTTTATCTGTAACGACTGTCAAAGATCTCCAAATGACAGCCGGGACCAACCGACCAATCTTTTGTCAGTAATCTGTAATATTCCTACTGCTAGGATACAGCCCCCCTCTCTATGGGAGGGAGTGGGATCCGCGGGTTGATGGAAGTCATTACCCATTACTTTAAATATTGCTCGCGATGCGACCGATGCGATATGAAATCAATAATAATTGTACAAAGTAAAGAAAATCTTGCCTGGGGTTGACCCCGAGACCTACAACTCGGAAGTCCGGTACCACTGGGCCACCACAACTCATTTATTCTTCTTTGCGTGTTTATTTAACAAAAAATTTGTGGGATCGGTTTTATACGATCTGCGCAGCTCTCAAATTGGCTTCGTTTGAATATAAGGTGATTGTGCAGGATGTCCAGGAGAGGAGGTGGGGTATATTCAGCAAAGAGGCTTTACGCTGCCACTGTGTCTAGGGTGGATCGAGGATATCCCATTTGCCAAGATTATTATTGTTCTCTGAAGAGCATCTTATATCACCAACTTCATCCCAATTTCTAAAGCACATACCTCAAAAGTAAATACAGCGAGAAAGTCGAACAGCCCGGTCTCAGCCATGATGGCGACGAGCAGCATCATGCTAAACAACAGGAGCAGAGTCTCCACATCGAGCCAGGAGATCAGCTCCGGCAGTGAGGGTCTCTCGCCGGCCAGGGACAGTGCTGCCAATGATGTGGTGGATATCAGGACGGCGGCCATCGTGCGGTTTATTATCTGGAGGAAAAGGTCTTTAAAGGATAACATTCAAAAGCCCGTAGATAGTTTTTTCTCTATCTTTATGCTTATTAAAACAGTGGAGTTTTGTTGGTTAAAAAGTAATTAGCTTTAATATCATAATGTAAGTAATGTGGCTACAATACTTACATGTTATATAAAAGCTATAATGCGTAACGTCCGTACAAATCTGTAACGTCATATAACAAAAAAAAGTACGCCATCTATGACACACATGAAGAACTAACATCAAAATCTTAATAATAATGGAAAAAATCGGTTGCAATAACGTTGCTTGAGAGAAATGCAAGTCTGAACATGCAGGATGCGTTTCTCGCAAGCATCCAGACTGCCGGCCCTGAATCGCTATATTGAAGTTATCCGCGAGTTCGACCTTATAGAAAAACTCGACCGTAATTGTCGGCTAGAGTATATAATTTTCTGTGATTGTCGGGCAGTAGCCCACCAGACACAACACCCGTCTGGTCGGAGGAACTTCTTTTTTCTATTGGGGATGAAGAACTTTACACCCTGTCCATTAATACCCTAAAATCCAACAAAAAGAAAATACGCAAACCGTATGTTGGTTTGTCCACGATTTTTTTTTAAATACTGAACTAATTTTGATGTTTTCACATACTTTTGGAATCTGTTCATGACACCGCTAACGACAGAATCAAAAGTTATCCGTTCAGAAACAGAGAAACCAAAGCCAGGTTCAAACCTAGTCCCAACTCTCAACATTACACAATACCTACGCTGGATAGTGTAATTAGCTGTATTTATACATAGCTGTAATATAATTAATATAGGCATGTGTGTCAACAATCTACAGCTGATAAGCCTAGTCGGGTGCCTCGACGGTAAGAGTACAGTGCACTGAATCAACCTGTGACATACATATATGTTCCTTGTGTACTATTCTTGATAACGTCGCCTTTCAGTCTAGCTAGCTTCCTCATTTATACTAATTTGTAGATTGAAATGATACGAAACTAATTTCCTCTAGGTTCACTAGAGTAATATGGTGTAGAATAATCTGTGATCTGTCAATGTAACCAGCAAAATACAAAGTTTCTTATGAATTTTTGCAAAAAATATGTGAAAGGGTTCTAGAAATAATGGGTGTAACAATACCCTTAACGAAACTGAAATGCACTTATTCCCTTCGTCATTGCGATTTTGTTCAGGACCATACCTGGGAACCTTCTATTTACGGAGATATTGGAGGTCAAAGTTTCAATTTTATCCACAAGTTTTTTTTAAACTTTACTTTAAATACTTCCATGACCTATTTCCTATTCAATGCATCCATCAGCACAATGTTTTGAGTGCGTTACATTGAGTTTTAATGTAAAACGTGATATTTCCCACCTAAAAAAAAAGTCGTTTCCCAGCAATACTTTTTGCGTACAGTTATTTTGTACAGAATGCTTGCTTGACGTTCGTGAAGGGTCCGTTAACACCTTGTATAATTTCAAGAGCTTCCTTTCATCAGCTTTGTTTTCAATCATTAGAATGTAGTAATTATCTTATCTTAATTGCCACAATGCTAGAAATAGTTTTACACTACACTCACCTCAAAAATAATAACCGCATAAAGTGCACACAGAAGTATACAGGCGTAAATCACCCCGGTCGACAGATCCAGAGGGTTCATGGTATAAGTCAGGGCAAACGGAACCGTGATCAGGGAAGTTGTGGACATCTTCACGGCATAAGCGCTGTGGTTGGACCCTGGACTCGGGGAGTTTCGACTGCTCGCAGTCGGGGCCAGCTTTAAGATTCTAGATCTTGTTTCTCCAAGTGTGAAGTCTATGTCGTCGTCTGGATCTAGGTAAAGTACCCAGCTAGATGTCTGGGGACAAAGAAGTAGAATTATTAGAAGCTATAAATACACACGTACCAAAGGGTTTTCAAAGAATGATCAAGTATTTGATCAGTGTCTGCTGTTAAATTTCAAATAAAAGTCATTTCAGCTTTCGCCAAAATACAATTATACCAACCATTACGAAGCAAATTGCTTATACTTATTTGCAAACAAGCAATCTTTCTTCTTTTTTTATTTTTTGTTAACGTTCTTTACGTTGCCCCACCCTAGGAATTCTTCCTGTATCGTGGGTGCGTTTACAAACATTTCACTCACATACACCCAGACCCGGAACAACTACCTGTAGGCCATACAAATAGTTGTTCCGTGCGAGGATCGAACCCGCGACACGCAGCGCAGTAGCCAATCGCTCAGCCACTGCGGCAACAATACCGTCGTGCGTCGTAACTCGTAAGCGAAACCCAGTCATTTCATTTTTTATTTATTTTGCACACCCGTGCACCCGTGCAATTTGTTTAAGTTTACTAAACATTCAATCGTCATCATCCTCATGCAATTTATTTAAAGTCGCCACAGCATAACGTCTTCCTCTCTATCAGCCGTTATCCAAGGGTCGTTAATCACCCTTTTTTATTTTGTTTGGGATTAGAAATCATCAAATCACTCCTCCCGCTTTGGGTGGTGCGGAAGGGAGTTTCAGACTTTTACTGACTAAAACCCATCCATGTTCCTTCTTTTGCCCTTTGTGTTCCAGGGTCGCGGTATCTCTTTCGAACAGCCTGGTCTGGCAGGCGTCGGCCCTTGCAGGCCCCTCCTGTTTGCTGACATCTCTTTGAGGCGCGCGTGGAACACGAACGCGCCGTCGACACGGCCTGTCGTCATAAGACGGCCGGACGGCGAGCTAGCCCATTACTCACCGAAATCGTCGTTAATCACCCAACTTCTAGTAACATCATCCCTCAAGCAATCAATTCATCTTCTTCTTATACAGCTTGGAAGGGACACCGACGCTAAAATGGTTACCACGTATTCAGTACTTCATTTTTCTTCGTCAATTTAAAAAAAACCTGCTGTTCCGTTATGTCTCGACCGTGTAGGTATTGCAGTTTTGTAGGAAACAGCTGTTTTTTTTAAAAACCCAAGGAAAACTTTCTATGTCCCGGGCGCCGAATTATACATATACTGAATACGTGGTAACCATTTTAGCGTCGGCTTCCATTCCACCTTGTCTGATGTCCAGCTGGTCTGATGTTGTTTGTGGTCCGTCAGTGCAAGACTTACCTATATAAAAATATTTTTCTTACTACGAAAATAATTTTTGCCATTTTGCAAACTAAATTGGTATTCTAGCTAGTCTAACCAGATGCAGTATTTAACATGGAGCGACTGTTCATCTCACCCCCACAAGCCAGTTACTGGGTAATACGGTACTCCTTAGTTAGGACTAGGTGACAGAAATAACTCATCATCTGCCTGCAGTCCAACCGGATGCAGCTGAATACCAATATTTTACATGGAGCGACTGAGTATTTGACCTCCACAACCCAGTTAACAGACTTTTGGGGTCACTGACTACTTGTAACGACTGTCAAAGATCTATAAATCACAGCTAGGACCAACGGCTTAGTGTGCTTTCCGATGCACGGAGGAAACTCGGTATGTAATGGGTGGCCATCCACGAACCAACCTAGGCAAGCGCGGCTTAACCTGAAGATCGACCCGAGTGGCTGTTGTTATATACATATACTGTAGGTATGAAATTAACTCTTACCTGACTTATGTTTGTTATATCTTCAACTCCATCTCTCTCTAGCCAGATATCCATTCTGGCCATCATCAACTTTTCACTGGAGTTGTGCTTCTTCTCATTTTGTTCTGATACGAAGGGTCCCGTCATCTTCAGGAGAACTGATAGATGATCTTGATCTGATTTGAGAGCAAAACCTTAAAAAGAAAGAGATCGTTTAAAGATTAAATAGACTTGACAGTAGAGATAACGACAACCCCAAAGTTCTACCTTCACGTCTTCCAAAAGTCTTCTTAAGCGAAATTGAAGCGATTTTTATTTTTTATTTATTGAAGTCAAAAATTTTAAGCGTTAGGTCCACCCTACCGCGCCAAGACTAATGTTACCGTTTCGTTCACAATTAAATTTGTGTTGTCTCGCTCACTCATATTGAAAAACGTATCTATACTTCTAAGCGGGCTGTGTGAGCTCACTCTTCTTAATATTGCCACATTTGCGCGCGACCAAGCACGATTTGAATCTGTTCTGAGCGTAGTAGAGTACTTACTCTTAACTTCACCGGGGGCGACGGAGGAGTGCCTGCTGAACTCCTCCTTCTCATTATGCAGGAGAAACACGATGGTGAAGAACATCCACAGAGCAACAAGGAGCGTCATCTTCACGATGTGTCTGGCTTGAGCTATCTGAGGACAAAAATATATAATAGTAACAATTGGAACTCATAAACTATGTTAGAAGGGTTACTAAAATACAATCACAAAACACATTTACAAAATACATTTATAACATATGTACCTACATTTATTTTACTGTCCCTACCACAATGATTACCCAGCGCGAGTGTATCGGACACTGATATTTACTAGAAATTATCTTCAGAATGTAGTTGCTGCTGCCGCGTACTCTGCCTAACAGCGACGACACACGCTTGCGTCTTATCGCGTAGAAGTCATTCGTACGCGCTTCAGCAAACATCGCGGAAGTACTGAAGAGCTACAGGCTGCTCATGTAGAAAGATTGACAATAGGCTTTGAATAATGCTAACTTAGCTGAGCAACGAGCAAACCTGCGACCCAACATATTACCCCGGACAGCCAGCGCTCTGCGTTCACGATCAATGTCGTAGTTGTCCTTCAGATCATCGGTGACAATATTTATGCCCTAGATATTTAAATTTGTTCATTCTTGTGAGAGGAGAACCGTTCCAGTAAATGGGTGGAGGTTAATGAGGGGCTTTATCACCGAGACCAAAAAACATACACTCGCTCTTTGCATTGTACATGAGACCATGTCTCTCGGTAAACCGCTCACAATCCTTCAGAAGGTTGCGAAGGGCTCCTATTGACGGGCTCAGCAGCACCATGTCATCGGCGTAGCTTATATTATTGACTGCGATTCCATCAATATGACACCCTGCATGCATACTGCTGAGCTCGCCAATCAGGCTGTAATGGATATACATTAAAAAGAGTGGGTGAGAAAATTCCCCCTTGCCTCACGCCGCTGCAGCCTGTACTCCTCAGACAAGCAATCCGCCGCGTCCATTTAACGACATTTAAATGATTGTCACACAAAAATTTAAATATCTCCACTAGCTCCGCCGGTACATTTTGTTTTCTAAGTTTATCCTACAGGGCCTCATAATTAAATTATGTAGAAGGTTCCCAGGTCTGGTCACACCGAAAAAATTTACGCAACGACGGGGTGAACAAGTGCATTCCGGCTTCGTTAAGGGTTAATTTACACCTATTATTTTGGGTAAGGATTCCAGAAATTTTGTTATTATCTGTGTATCAAAACAAAGATTTATATTACTTGCAACCCCCTTCAAGCTACTGAGTGTGTAAATTTAATAAAAACTTTTCTTAGTCTATGGCGAACAACTCCCGTGTTTTAATAGGTTATGGGCCTTTCCTGAATTAATCAGTTATTTTTTTGAGAAAAATAGATAAATTGTGCAAGTTGTTTCGTGGAAACATGACTACGAACTATATTACCAGTGTGCCAATGTTAAAAGGCAGAGAGAATTACGATGAGTGATGTTTTGCGGCTGAAAACTTGTTGGTGTTAGAAAGCATGGACAAGTACATCAAACCCACGGCAGATTTAGAAATAAAGCCAGCAGACGATGCTAAAACGAAGGCAAAGTTAATATTAACGATTGATCCAGCATTGTACGTGCACATCAAGTTGAAGATCATGTTCGATAACTCCGGTTTTCTCTAGAAAAATAACCTTGCTTCGACATTTAATATCAATGAGACTTGAAAATATCATGTTTAATCTTACCTTTGTTGGCTTTTTCGGGGCTGGTTCATCGTCAACTCTGTAAAATAAAAAATAAACTTGTAAAATCCTATCTTATCTTCTAATATTATAAATGCGAAAGTAAGTTTGTTTGTATGTTACTTTTCAAGCCTAAACCACTGAACCGATTATTCTAAAATTTTGCATATACGTTGTCAGGTGTACAGAAACAGACATAGGGTATCTTTCATCCCGAAAAAGAGTACTGTTCCCGAGGTAAACAACAATAACGTTCTTAGGATAATAGATGGCGCCACGTCTTTCGAATCATGATTGAATTATATTAATTCAAGCAGAGTAAAACCCGAAATGATTGATTAGCGTATTAGTAATCCGTGAAATATCTTGGAATTTTTAGTACTAACAAATGTCGGTTTCCACACGATATTTTCCTTCATTGTATTGAGAACAATAGACATCAGACAGATGTACTTACATGTTCTCCTTCTTCTCGTCGCTAGGAGGGTGCGTCTTGTTGCCATTGAGGAATGCGACAGAGATCTCATCCTTAAGGACTTGCAGATTGTTGTTCAGGTGTGGCGCCGAGTTGACGCTGGGGAGGCGCTTCGCTGACGACGCCGACTTGCTCTTGCGGGGCAAGCCCAAACCACCTGTGGAGAAAAATAGAGTATTTTAATAAAGAAGTAATACTTTTGCGATGTTGCAGGTGTTATTTAGTTCTTTCATCAGAAATTTCTCAGTAGCAGCCAAGGAGTCTGGATCTCTGCCCGGTTGATGGCAATAGGCTCGCCTCCTATTATATGGGACGGTTGCTCTTGAGCGAATTCTTATGGAAAAACTCGATAAACTATTGTCCGACGTAGGAATCGTACCGAAGACCTCAGCAGTAGCGCTTAAGACCACCAGACAAATAGATGCTGTAATTCGGCATCGATTCCCTCAAGCTAGAACACAGAGAGCTGTTAATCGCTCATCGCTCCCTACTTCTATGCCCTAAGCCTTATTTATACCTAACTAGTATTACATAAAATAGGTCCTTGACTCGTAGGCCAACGACCTCTAATTACAGATGCAACGCTGCCAGCAACATGTTTTCAAACGTAGCTATGTTTACGTAAACTGCAATGAATCATGCATAAACTAAGTCGTTTTGCGTTTCCTAATAAGCTTTGATGTAAATATCGCTAACACAAGGTATTGTTAAATAGTTGACTAGTGGTCGCAAGCGCAACTGCTAAGCATGAGGTCCTGGTTTGATTCCCAGGTAGGACAAAGTGCTTTTGGGTTTTTCCATAAGGAATTTCTCAGGAACAGTCACGGAGTCGGATTTGTGCCCGGTTGATGGTAATAGGCTCACCCTTACTTATAAAATACATGGAATTTAATCATAACTGGCGAAATGGCCGTGTGCTATTAGGTGTACCTCTGCCTAACCCTTTGGAGATCAGGCGTGATGTTATGTTACAATTTTGTTAACAGCAATGATTCATACACAAACATGGTACTCATTCGCTTCCTAATAAAGATCAACGCACAGTCCCAAAGTTATAAGCCCGAACTGAGAATCGAACCCAAGACCTCATGCTTAGCAGTAACGCTTGTGACCACTCGACCAACGAGGCAGTCTGTTCATATTGATTGTATGAGTAATAACTTGTTACGCCTGCAGCCATATTTATGACTGTCTGAAGAAGATGCGACTACTCGGCACACTCACGTTATTATCACAAAAGTAGTTACAAGTTAAGTGCCTGTATTCTAAACTAATCTCTTTGTTCGACAGTACAGTGGAAGGAACATACAACATGGAAGGGACCACAGGGAACCAGATGCAGAGGTCGGCCATGTTGTAGATGGCAAGATGAAATAAAGGCATTTGCGGGCAAGAATTGGAATGACCCGTCCCGCTCTGGGCGGAGCGGAAGGGAGTTTCAGACTTTTACTGACTGAAACCATGTTCCGTCTTTGCCCTTTGTGTTCCAGGGCCGCGGTATCTCTTTCGAACAGTCCCGCAGCCCTGGCAGGCATCGGCCCTTGCGGACCCCTCCAGTTTGCTGACATCTCTTTGAACAGACACAGAACAACGGTCAACCTAGTGAGACGCTTTCCAACGATGTGCCTACGCGGTTGCCAATTCAGAACTTGACGGCCCCATCGGTCATTCGCATAGAAGCTCTATGTGAGTGAACAATTCACCATAAAACTCGTGCATAGCTTCGTAGAATGCAGGCATGATTTAATGTTTTCTAAAGGCCTTCAGAACCTTGTGTTTAGATTTGAATTTGACAATGATCAGACAGGATCATCATTAAAATAATTATAAACATCATTACTGACATTGTTGTCGGTCATTCGATCTAAAATCATTAAGTTTTTGCTTTTCAAATCCCATGATGATAATCATTTACGCACATAATTGGGATGTTTTTTTTCAAAACGAAATTATGCGTAATTTAGAGTCGGTGTCGTTGACAAAATTGACCAATTTTGAGAAGTCAATTTTGTCAATGACACCCAGTCGTGTAGATTTTTAAAGCAATAGTTATGTGAAAAAAAAAACAATTTTGCAAAATAAATATATAAAAAGAAACGTGGGGCAAGGATGAGTTATTGGGGCTGAAGAGACAGCATCCTTTCGGCCCGCTTTTGATTAACGATACAAAAATACCCTGTATATCTGAAAAATTTAAACGATGTTATAAAACATTTTTTTTTTCGCGTTGAAAAGCTGCCCTACATACGTTGAAAACCGACAAACTTCAAACCTATTCAGTCCTAGGGGGAATGCAGTTTGTCAAATCAGCAGGTCTTAGAATTGCACCTGTATGTTTCTCACGGTACGGTACTAGATACCTACCTATACATAGATAGAGAACTCCTTACATGGCGAAAGCGCATCAAAATCCTGTCGCAAACAAGGTTAAACACAGGTCACCGGTATGCAACTATATAATGCATATAGCATACCAGTTCGTGCTGGATTGAACCGGTTTCACTTGGCTCAGGTGGGTTGAGTTCGGATCGAATAATACAAATACGAGTGTTGCAGTAAAATAATGGTAAAGAAAAAGGAAAATAAAATAATCTATACTAATATTATACATGGGAAAGTAAATCTGTCTGTTAGTCTGTGGGTGTCTGTCTGTCATTGGATATGGCACAACGATAGAAATTAGCTGGATTAAGAAATATGATTCTTTTTATCCTGGTAGTACGATTCGATAATTTTAGTCCTCTATGCGGGCGAAGCCGCGGGCTGAAGCTAGTATAACATAAGCTTTGACTTCATGTGTTTGACAGATTCTTCTGTACAACGCAAATAACGCACAAAAAAAATATTTTTTTTTCCCACAACAGTTTTTTTCAGTTAAACCTAAAACATCACCTAAACTGGTAATATCCAGTTCAAACCAGTTCCAAACTAATATGCGTTGCACAGCGGCATCGGACACTGCCTGTGTGAACTATAGATGCAGTCAGAATAATTATACATATTTTAAAGTTATGGCTATGCGTGCATGTCAGGAACGAGCACCAGACCATCCAGATGTGGCTGAACGTCAATATTTACGAGCTCAATGTGTCTTTAACTGCGACTCATTTAAAAGGACGAAAGATAGATATTTTATACCAGTATGTACAGTCTACCTAGTTGGTCTAGTGGTCGCAAGCGCTATTATTGAGCATGAGGTCTTGGGTTGGATTCCGAGGTCGGGCAGTCTTATTGGGTGCATCCGTCAGGAATTAGTAGCGACCCAAGAGTCTGGATTTGTGCTCAGTTGATGGCAATACGTGACTTCACCTCAACATGCAACTCCTCTGCTTAACTCATCGGGAATTACTGGCGTGATGTAGTCCATACAAACCCCATAATATTATTTGAAAAAAAAATCAACACCGTTTCTATTTTCTAAAAGGTCGTTCACCCCACATTAGAAGCGGCGCAAACTGGATCAGACCGGTTAAATATAGCCTAGACTAGAGCTGTGTTTATAAATACTAGCTAGGTACTCTATAGCCCAGAAATAATTGAAATAGTATGAATCTAGAGAAAACATCGTGTACAGTCGGTGGTAACAATTTGACCTATATCTGGACTAACTCAGATGGACTTTTTATAGAATAAGATACAAGCATATGCTGGGATATCATATAATGGAGAGCAGCGGTGGCCCAGTGGTGGCGGCCTCGACTTACAAACAGTAAGTCGATGGTTCGAACCCAGGCAGGCTCATTACTTTGTGTAATTTATTTCATCACCACTGCTCTCAAAAACGGTGAACGAAAACATCGTGAGGAAACGGCATGTCCTAGAACCAAAAATTCGAAAACATGGGACATCTACCAACCCGCACTGGATTATAGCCCATTCCATGTCTAGAGAGGAGGCCGTGTGTCCCAGCAGTGGGAACATTATAGGCTGATGATGCTATGCTTTATGCTGGGATTATTACCGCTGTAGTGCGACCGAAAGAACTCAGACTGTCGTAGTCAACTGCTGGATGTAGGTCTCCTCCAAGTTGTGTCATAGCTCCTGATTCACTGACTTTAGGCTACCGGTCTGTTAACTGAGTAGTCTGTTCGGTTTTCTGGGTTTAGAACCGGCAACCCTTCCCCAGATATGGGATTAATAATATTGTATAATATATAGTACAGCAAGGTTCCTTTGGCTCTTGAATGGCCTTGCGAAGAGGACGCTGTTGGTTAACATTTGCGAAAATGACAGATACTCGTAATTGTATTGAAAATACAAGGTGGTGGTTATATAGTTCCGACTACCTATGGCCACACGCCAAAACAAACTTGCAGCACTATAACTCTTTTGCTGTGATAATAACTACCTTTTATGTCCCAGGTTGGTCCGTGGATGGATTCACCCGTTATATACCGAGTTTCCTCCGTGCAGCCGTACTTAAAGCCGTTGGTCCCGGAAGACCCAGGCAGATTTTTGACAATCGTTACAGGTAGTCAGTGGCCTGAAAGCCTACCCTACCCCTAGCCCCTACCTCACCCTAGTATGTACTAGGGTGAGGTAGGGGTAGATACAGTACTAACTATGGTGTGGAGGTCAGATAGGCAGTCGCTCCATGTAAAATACTGGTATTCAGCTGCATCCGGTTAGACTGGAAACCGACCCCAACATAGTTGGGGAAAGGCTAGGCATATGATGATGTCTGAATCTGAATGACGTTTAATAATACTGCTAACAGTTACAGATAACCGGCGGTAACTGGTTTGAACTGGTTATTATACAGGAGGTTTGTTGATCGGTAATTATGATTTCGTAATTTTATACAGTTGGTTAGTTTATGTCGTTTTTTTTGTCTTAACGATCTAGTTTTTTTGCACATCACTGATAATGGTTTTTTGCACAGCAAAAAAAAATACTATTCAAAACATCCTGGATCGATTTGTTTTTCGCGCAATAGAGTTTAAAATCGTTTAAGAAACGAGCAAAAATTCGCAGACAGAGCGAGACGGCAGAATAACATATAGCTAGATACTGGTGTGAACTTGATCCGACCGGTTTAAATATAGCCTCTAGAGCTTGGAACGCTGACAAAAAAATCTTGGGTAAACAGAGATAGCGTTTGATTTAAGATAATAAACGTTTTGCATTTGAAAAATGGCCACTCTTGTCTTTATTTCCTTGCAAATATTTTAGTGTAAACAAACACACGTGATAATATGCCTAGCCTTTTCCCAACAATGTTGTGATCAGCTACCACTCTAACCAGACGCAGCTGAACACCAGTATTTTACATGGAGCGACTGCCTATCTGGCGTTCAAAATCCAGTAACTGAGTAATACGATCGATCCTTGGTAAGACTGGTAGAAGACTGACAGGCTTCTGACTACCGTTAAAACTGTCAAAGATCTACAAATTATAGCCGGGACCAACGGCGAGGCTCGGAGGGAACTCGATATGTAATGGATGTTCATCCATCCACGAACCGACCTCGGCAAGCGTTACTTAACCTTGAAGTTCGATCCATGCAGCTGTTATTATTTAGCCAAAAGCGTATAAACAAATACACGTGATTTTAAAATATTTTCTTTTCTTCAAAAATGACTGAAAGTGATTTGGTAATCGATTGGCTTGGTATGGGCATGTGATGCGGAGGAATGAGGAAAATGTCATGGGGAAAGTTTTGAGAATGAATGTGGATGGGTATAAGAGTTGAGGAAGACCAAAGAAACGATGGATGGACTGTCTGAAGGATGATATGGCAAGAAAGGAGGTGTCTGATGAGATGACGAGTAACAGAGAAGTATGAAAGTGGAAGACATGCTGCGCCGAACCTAATTAAATTGGGATAAGGGCGGGAGAATGATGATTATGATGATCTTCAAACATGACTTTAACCGTCCTAAGCATAAGAAATCTGTCTATAACGTCCCCTCTATTGGGACACACCCCTTCACCGTGTGAGAGGGAATTAGCCATAATGCACCACACCCCGTGTCTGTTGGTGGATGTTACAAATGTCTTGGAGTTTTATCAAGAACATTTTCTCACGATGTTTTCCTTCACCGTTTTGAGTAGTGGTGAGGAGATACTGAACACAAAGAAGTAGAAGAAGCGTTGGTAGACCTACTGCCTGATGGGTGAATGATATTCAGGAGATCGCGGGTAGGATCTGGTTGAGACTCGCGCAGACCTGGGAAGAATAGTACAAGAGGGAGGAGCCCAGTACCTAGTAGTGAGTGGAAGAAGGCAGCCAGTGATGGTGATGATAATGAAAGTGCCTGCTTTGGTAAGAACACACGATCTACAAAAAGTCATGGCCACTGGGCCAACACTGCTCAAAAACGCCCTGAGGCCCACAGGGAGCATTCTTTAATTATGTCAAATTTTGTCCATTTTCCGAGCCCGCCCTCGGGACCCTTGGTAAGATGTCGAGAGATTTGATTTGACCCCTTAGCACACGTGAGATTTCTCAACATGCGTATTTTAGTTTTAACACGTTAATCTGTGTTTGATTGCGTTGGATTTAATTTAAAAAAAATTGCTTCAAAAAATTGTTTTCATTAAATATTTATTATTAAATATTATATTTAAATATATTATTATTTATGGAATGTGCTTTTGGTTCTCAGCTTACTGGTACTATTATTATTATTTATAGATTATTTGGCAGGATTTAGCCATATATTAAACATGTACTTAATTGAACCCAGTTTTCTCGAAATTTTACTTTGTTTCTTGGAGAAAAAAATACATGATATTCGACTAGATCCCCCTCGATTGGGTGCGATTCGGCTCGACCACGTCCTACTTAAGAGGGGACAGGGCGGCGATTCTCCATACAAATTTTGACGAAATCGACGTTTCGTATTCCCTTTTTTCTTCCTGAATAATCTTTTTCTTCAACCGATCCCTCATTACTGAGGATCGTGGTCATTGGACCCCTTTTAATGCCTCTGGCTAGAGTAATCATTTTTTTTTCACAAAATCAAGGTCTAATGTAGACACATCCCTGTCATTTCCTTTTTTTCAGCAACTAATAAGTATTGTATTGTATTGTATAACGGGCTGGTGTCCGCAACTCCACGTCCAATGCGCGTATTTTGCGTGCGGAACTAATGAGTAAAGAAAATATGACCCTATAAACTTACAAAAAATGCCCCATTTTTACGGCCTTGATAAGAAAACTACCAGACAAATTTGAAAAGTTTTCAACATAAAAGAAATTGATTGGAACCTAGACAAACCTTTCTTAAAATTTTAATGTCAAAAATAATTAAATCTCAGTTTTCGATGAGAAAAAAGGGGAAAACGAAACGTCGATCTCGTCAAATTGTTTGCGATATAATCGGTCTGAGCTGCAGCTGTCCCTATCGCACTCTACGGGGGCAGGCCTGACGCAGCGCGACGGCAATAGTTTCTTCAAATACCTATTTTTCAAAATCCTCGCAGCCCCTGTCCCCTCTTAAACGCCTCACGTAATCATGGACGCCCCCAAGCTAATCGCAAAATTAAACAAACTACTTTAGACATGTTTGTTTCCAAGGTAGTTTTTCTTGTAATCACCAACCAATGATGCCTAAAAACAAGTCCATTTACCTCAATACTTCAAGGTTGCTAGTTTATTATTTACTCGTCAAGATGTCATTTTCAAATATGGCAAGTGTTACTCAACGCAAATATATTTTTATGGTGACGCTGGATAATGTTATTGTTATAAGAAAACCTTAATATATTACGCTTAGGTAAGTACCTATATTTCCTTGAAGTTTAGACTGGGAGCCGACCCCAACATAGTTGGGAAAAGGCTAGGCAGAGATGATGATGAACTTTTAGATAGCGCAACTATTTTATGAACTAAAAATAATACTACGAGTTGGATCTTTGACAAATGCAAAGTGAATCTAGAATTCTAGACTAGAACATTTGAGTCTATCTAGATCTGGGTAGCTTCCGATATTTACGTACCATCACGCCTGTAATTCCCGAAGGGTATGGCAAAGGTGTAGGACATATATTATGGTACACGCACATTTCGCCAGTTATATTTGAAGCTCCCATGTAATATGGGGTCAAACGGGGCGAGCATATTGTCATCAACCGTTCACAAATGCAGATTTTAGCTACTACGTACTGAGACATTCCTGTTGAAAAAACTTAATAGCACTTTGTCCGACCAGGGCATCGAACCCTCAACCTCATGCTCAACAGCGAAACGCACACCCACATAACATAAATTCCGTATGTAAGAAGCGGTGATGTTTGGACCATTAATCGAGGATCGAGGTCAAAAGCAGACCCATTTTCTAATAAAAAAAAAATACTGGGCACAATTCCAGACAAATACTGACAGTTTCCGTATGAAAAACGTCAATAACACAGCTCGATCCAGGCATCGAACCCGCAGCAGCCTCTCACGACCACCAAGAATCAGAACCACTTAAAATAAAAAAAAGAATATTTCTGACTTACCATGCTCCTTCTCATAGTGCTGGCGGAACTGCTCCAACGCAGGGTCATACTTGACCTCATCAGGCAGACCCAGCCACAGCTGAACCGCTCCATCAGTCAGATCCGTCGACACCAAGGAGTACTGGCTCCTGGTCAACTCCTCGACAGGCCTGGGGGCACGCCACGATTTTACACTCTTCTTTAATTTGTTCATCTTGGTTTATTTTAACATTTCTACCTTAATTTTATTTATTATCTTAATAACACTGGAATTTTGAGGTTACATATATAAGAAATACTGTTGTTGTGGTGTATTTGACAAGTTGGGTTTTTAATAATGTGACTTTTTTGGCAATGGTGTTTTAGTTGACAGCCTGGGAACTTCTTTGGTTTTATCTACTTGTAAATGAGTGTCGTGTCTTTGAAAACTTGTTCTTATGCACTAAGATGTAGGTACAAAACTATGAATGAATGGACATTTGCATTATTTGGTTTATTTTTCTAAAACATTTCAGGACGTGACTTTTTCAGTAAGAATCCTAACATAAGTTTTCAGACCGTAATACTTCTTGGAGTGCGCATTGTAAACAAGGCTTCTTAGTTCATTCTCTGTACAAGAAGAGCTCTTTGCTGCTGTAGCTGTGCACAATTGCACATATCTTCAGAATTTATTAAGTAATCATCATCTTTCTGCCGGGTTACTTGGAATCGGCGCAACACGTTTTACCTTCCAATCTTCCCTGTCAGCAGTCTATCATTTCCTCCTGCTATGCATATAATTCCTAACACAATCATTTATCTTTTCTTTGGTCTTGGTCTTCGTCTCCCTCTCCACCCTCCAGTGTTTATAAATTTTTATTTTTATTACGGAATTTATAAAGGGCAAAAGATTTACTCTTATTTCAGCAGTCGTCCACAGATCACATCATCTGACATGATGTTTACTGATTGTGGTCTTGAACAGGCTTTGAAAATTTTTGCTTTTTAAATACGCAAGGTCTAAACGGACCCTTCACGACGCCGCCAATCAAGCATTCTGTACATCAAACTAAGTGATTCTACGCAAAAAAGATTGTTGGGTAACGACATTTTTTTTTCACTCAATGTAATGCACTTAAAATATTGTGCTGATGGATGTATTGAATAATACAAGGGTCATGGAGGTATTAAAAATAAAGTGTAAATATTAAAACATGATTAAAAATAGGTTCCCAGGTATGGTCCAGAACAAAAAAAAGGAATGACGGATAAAACAAGTGCCTTTCAAAAGTCTTTTTACACCCATTACTTACTCGGAAACGACGCTGATTGCATCGAATTCTATCAGCTCGAACATTTTGTATTTATTTTCTACTAGCGACCCGCCCCGGCTTCGCACGGGTGCATGTGTTATACATAAAAACCTTCCTCTTGAATCACTCTATCTATTAAAAAAAAACCGCATCAAAATCCGTTGCGAAGTTTTAAAGATTTAAGCGGTCAAAGGGAAATAGGGACAGAAAAGCGACTTTGTTTTATAATATGTAGTGAAGATGCATGTTTAACTTGTTAATTCAATGTACTAACATAAGTGGAGATCCTATGCAGCGGTTTTCTTATTTTACACGTAATATCTTCCCCTCCGGAGCAACTGTACAAATTCGCAACTGGACAGATTCTCAGCTGGTCAGTTTCTCAGCTGGACAGAATGTGTGCAGTCCATGACATAATTAAAGTGGATGAGTTGGGAATATGAAAGTTGTGAAAAAGTGGTCAAGATAGGAAAGTGGGAGTAATCAATGGTAAAAATCAGTAACTACCAATTAACGATCCCTACGGTCTACATATTCATGTTATCACAATTGGAATTTCTCTAGATAGGTATATTACCTACCATACAATGAAAAAACATGTCTTCAGCATCAATCTTTAAAGCACGGTTGTTCAGAACTTGTTCTCGAAAAGCTCGTGTTGACACGAGCCAAAAAAGGAAAAGGAACGTTAAATTAAATTCAACACCTCTTACTACTGCAATTTCGGGTCTACCTACTATCCGTCTTGGTTCGGGTTTCCCTTAATACGAATTTAGTTTTCGTTCGAGTTGTGCCAAAGGTTCGGTTTTCCCCATCCAAACTTGTAATATCCACTGCATTAAAAAATACAAAATCACAATTTGCATTCGTGACCATTTTTTTTCTGAAAGTACCCGAGAATGTTCTTGGGTGAAACCCTGATGCAAAAACATTCCAAAAAAGGATCTACCCTGTGTGATTCTCTGTTCTCTTAAAAAATTACTAAGGTCAAAAAGACAAATGACTTTTTAATAGATTCACAATAACATAATCATCTTTTTACCGCAGCGGGCGCACAGCGCACTGCGCGTGCAGTACAACAATTTCTTTCAGTATACTGTTACTCCTGGGTTTCTGCGGTTTTGTAGTGCTTCGATTCGATGATTTTTTCGCGATCATAAGGAAGCGGAGCGCTTCACTATTCATGTGTTTTAAATTTTTAATAATGTATGGACTATGTCTGAAATAATTGAATGAATTAAACGTTCCCAATGCTGGGAAACAGGCCTCCTCTGGGTTGGTATAACATCATAGATTTTTACTATTAAACATCATATCTAAACATGATTTTCACGTCACAAATCTTATTTCATTTACTTTTTAAGTAAAATATTCTACTTGTAAATCGCCACATAGGAAACAACACTCAACAAAAACACTTAGAAGCGGCATACATAGAAGACGATATGCCACTGTTAACAAAGAGAAAATAGTCAAGCTTTATCGTCACTGCGATGTAGAAAGTCGCCAGTGAAAATGTACAGTCAGGTAAGGAAATATGGTAAGCATAAGCACCACATGATTGATTGACGTGGCAAAATAATTATTATAATTAGTGTTCCTCAGTAAGTGGGTTGTGGGGGAATCATCGAAGCCTAGTGCGCCGCTGCAGGTACAACTAGGACCGGTGGGAATTTACCGATAATGCTGAGTGCGACTGTTGAGTCTCATCCCAAACCATGACCCACCTCCTGACCTGCTCTATGTGCAGCACCACCTGCACTTTAAGGGACCTGTCCGAAGCCACTATCAACGCCGTCGATGTGGGTCGAAACAAATATCTATACAAATTAATAAAATTGAAGTTTCTGTTTGTAATATCAAAATAACAGGTTTTTCCGAAACAGCTGGACCGCTTTTGACGAGACTTTTACTGGCCGATAGCTGATGTTATAAGGTCTAACATAGGCTACTTTTATTAAATTAATTAGGGTTCCGTGCAAAAAAAAATCGATTCAAAAGGGAAGTAATTGAAGGCCCAAAAAGTCTGACAACCAGTCTTACAAAGGGGTATCGTATTACTCAGTACTAACTGGGTTGTGGAGGTCAGATAGGCAGTCGCTCCATGTGAAATACTGGTATTCAGCTGCATCCGGTTAGACTGGAAGCCGACCCCAACATAGTTGGGAAAAGGCTGGACAGATGATAATTCACCATGTACTTATCTGCCCGCAATGACTTCGCTGGAAAACGTTTTTTATTAAACCCTCGTTATAATTATTTTATATTTCTGTCTTCATTGGGCACAGAATCATTATACAGCGTGTAACGGAAGGGGGATATCAACCCTGAAGGAGGTGAATGTGCTCATGAAACTCAACAACTTTCCCCAAAGAACATAGGTCGAAATATGAAAAAAAAAGTTGGCCCTCCCATAGTAAATCAATCAGCTGGTAGTCAGTTTTGTAAGGGAGGGCCAAATTTTTTTTTCATATTTCGACCTATGTTCTTTGGGGAAAGTTGTTGAGTTTCATGAGCACATTCACCTCTTTCAGGGTTGATACCCCCCTTCCGTTACACGCTGTATACGGGGTGCAAGGGACACCGATGTGAAAACTCATCTTTTCAATACATTTTGACTTTGTAGGAAACAGCTGATTTAAAAAAAATAACCGGTGAAAAATTTGGGGGGGGGGGCTCAGAATGATGTACTGAATACGTGGTAACCGTTTTGGCGTCGGCGTTCCTTTCAACCCGTATATGAGTATATTAGAGGAAGTTAGAAAGCGGCGCCTGTTACAGAAAAATTTAAAGGAATTCGTCTATCTTGGTATAGACACGTAATGAGGAGAGATGAAACGCATGTTACTAAAAAGTGATGGATATTAATGTTGATGGGTGGAGAGGGAGAGTAAGGCCAAAGAAAAGATGGATGGATTGTGTGAGGCATGATATGAAAGAGAAAGAAGTAAATGATGCCGTGACGTCTGACAGGGGAGAATGGAAGAAGAAAACGTGTTGCGCCGACCCCAAGTAGAATGGGACAAGGGCAGGGAGAGAATGATTGGTCACAGAATGGTCAAGAGAAAACAGTGCAATAACGATGGTGGTTAGAATAGAGCAGTTTTATTAGTCTATACTTGATTGGAAGTTGATAAACTAGTGCTGCATCATGTGTTTCCCGATAAGTTTCACATCGCATTGAATCATTGCTTTTCATAATTTAAAAAATATCATGATTACGTAAAAAGGAAAATTAATTTTATATTTTATTTTCTTATGACTTCGCCGACTGTACATAATTTCCTCCTTAGCCCATGTTCTACATGATCTGATAAGGCTAATCACACATAATTATCACGGCTCGCCTAATCGTAGCTCCAACTACACTAACGATATAAAAATATGCTTTTAATTATATTGTGGAGGACAGGCTTTATCGGTTTAGTGGGTAGTAAGTATGTCTTTAGTTAGTAGGTTCGATTCCTGTTTGAAGAGAAGTACTACATACAGATTTACATACAGGTTGGAATTTTTCAACTTCACTTGGAGGGAAAGTACTCTAAATACTGGAGTCAGCAAATTTTACTCAAAGGAAACAATCCTTTATTTATAAAACAGAAACAAATCTATCTTATCTAAATAAATTTATATTTTAGATTTCATGGTTTTCCACTCATTTAATTTATCATGTTTGTTAGAGAGTTTTGATCCATATGATTGACCCTATCGATTGATGTTATAAAAGTACAGGATGTTATTTTATCGAATTTTAGTCGGTTCGATTCCCGAGTGTGGCAAGCTAATTTTCGAAAATCTTTGAATGCAGATGTGTTTCTTTTTTAAAATAAAAGAATGTTTACCCTGAGTAAAATTTGCTGTCTCCAGTATTTAGAGTACATTCCGTCCAGGCGAGGTTGAAAAATTCCACCTTGTTTATGTACATAGGTACATATTTCTGTCGCGAAGTAGTTCGATTTGAAAGCTAAGATTGTGCAATAATTCGCAAAATCGGTTCAGTAGATCCATAGATTACCCCCTACAAACTCACAAACTTTACCTCTTTATAATATTAGTATGGATAGTATATTTACCTACATGACTATAACTTAGATATAGAGGCTATTTGAAATAAGTCCGTAACACCTAACAATGAAATTATTGTTATAAGCCAGTACTCTTTATTCTCTTAAATTAGCGACAATGCGTGTAAACTCATCGTTTTCTGTAGGTAGGTATCTGTAGATTCACAATGACTCCATTGTTATACCGTGGTCTAGCGTCTCATGCATTTAACATAAGTTAACGTGTAACTCATTTATATACAATGTTACACTAAAAAACATGACATAATAGCACATCGCGGCGGAATTTACCGAAGAGGTAAGCACAGGTGTTTATAAGACACTCACATTTATGTTTTAGATGAGTCTCTCCTATGAGGGATGAAACTATTCCCATTGCCTAGGCAAATCTGTCCAGATTTGGGCAGTTTCTTATAATTTTCCAATAGGAAAGAAAAACTCAAGAAGAAACTGCATGTCAAGGGCATCTAACCCACGACTTCACAGTCAGTAGTCGTGCTTATAGTCACTGGACCAACGAGAGTCTTGTAGACCTCAAAATTAGACATTACTTACGTCATTTTCCTGAACCTAGCTACCCAATTGATTTAAATCATGCCATGAGGTACTCCCTGACCGCGCCACACTGATTTATCCAAAAACATGTTTGAAGATGTGATTTATGTACTAAATATATAATTCATCACCGTAGTTATACAGTAAGTAACAAAAACCCTGTTGTTCCTTCTACCTACGTTTTAAGAATCGGTATACACACGTAATAAAGGAAGTCATTTATAAAAAACGGTCAACAAAAATAATTAAAAAAAAATATTTAATTATTAATATTTGTAAGGTTTAACTGATTTCTAGGCATCTTCTGTCGCGTCAAAGGAAGCCGCCGAGCTCGGCTATTTAGCGAAATAAAGATGTACTTGTAAAATCAGATACTCGAAACATTTTTTTGAATGTGTCGATTTTAATAGTTATTTGATTTTGGCCTCTCGACTGGCCAATGCTTAATTTTTTTTAATTATAACTTTATCAATGTTGTGTTATCTGTTATTATTTATTTTTAAAACCTTTAACACCTATGTTTAACAAATTAAAAATCTTTCACTGAGTATCACACCTTTTTAGCACAGTATTGGTAAAGCAGTATAACATTAATTTTCAATGTTGTGTTAGGGCTCCGAGCCATTCCTGTTTAATTAGTTCCTCTACGTCGATTGACTGCCTTTTCTCAACTATGTTGGGGTCGGCTGCCAGTATAACCGGATGCAGCTAAATACCAGTATTTTACATGGAGCGACTGACTATCTGACCTCCACAACCCAGTTAGTGCTAGGTAATACGATACCCCTTGGCTGTGCCCTTGATAAGACTGGTTGTCAGACTTTCCGGCCACTGACTACCTGTAACGACTGTCAAAGATCTACAAATGACAGCCGGGACCAACGGCTTAGCGTGCTTTCCGAGGGACGGAGGAATCTCGGTATGTTTTGGGTGGTCACCCATCCACGGACCAACCTAGGTAAGCACGGCTTAACTTAAAGATCGACCCGAGCGGCTTTACTTACTTAGCCACGAGCTCCTCCACCGTCGATTGACTGCCTCGTTGGTCTAATTGCAAGCGCGACTGCTGAGAATGAGGTCCTGGGTTCGATCCCCGTGTCGGACAAAAAGTGTTATTGGGTTTTTCCATCAGGAATTTCTTAGTAGCAGCCACTGAGTCTGGATCTGTGCCCGGTTGATGGCATTAGGCTCGCCCCCTATTACATGGGACTTATTTTATGTCTACGTCGATTCCTTATATTTTGACCAAGAAAACTTCATTTTCCTTATAGTTTCCTGGGGCGGGCGGAGGGGTCTATCGGACTCTAACCGACTAAAAACCACCCCGGTGTTCCCTTCTCGCACTTGCACCGGGGATCATGGGATCTAGTGCGCCTTCCACGATCCCCGGCTAGATGTTATAGGGGCCTACCGCTACCTCAATACAACGCAGGAAAGAGATGCAGCTGGCCGTCCTTTATAGCTCCATCTCTTTCCTGTACTGAAGTAAGATTGAAGTAATACTGCCATCCATTAGAGATAGTGGGACGTCCCTGATATCACCAACACAAAGCAAGCGTGGTGATCAGTGCTCACTCGTCTGTCAATGTCATGAATCACCATATCGAGTGTGAAGAGGGAAACTGGAAAGACAAAACATTTTCCTCTGTCCTTGTATGAAATATTATCATTTCAACAAACAAACCTAAAATATTGTTTCTGTTTTCGTTAATTTTAGTCCGTATCTATTTTTTATTTTTATTTTATCTATACAAATAAATAAAATTGAAGTGTCTGTTTGTAATATCAAAATAACAGCTTTTTACCGAATGCATATGAAAGTATATGCTGTACCTACTTATATCAAAAACACGTTTTAAAATTTTTGACTGTCTGTCTGTTTGTTCCGGCTGATCTCTGAAACGGCTGGACCGATTTTAACGGGACTTTAACTGGCAGATAGCTGATGTTATAAGGTCTAACATAGGCTACTTTCATTTTAGAAAAATAATTAGGGTTCCATGCAAAAAAATTAAAACCCTTGAAATCGGTAACAAAATTCGATTGAAAAAGGGAAGTAAGTAACATTTTTTTAATAATAATTTTACGCGAACGAAGGTCGCGGTCAACAGTATTGGGAATGGATTATTTGTTTATGGTTTCAAATTCGATTTTTTGTTGCTAACAAAAACAAACTCTATCAAACTCCGCGCCAAAATGGAAAACAGTTGTGTCAATCTAAATTGGCACAACTGTTTTCCATTTTGGCGCGGAGTTTGAGTTGCATCTATTTTTTTTCTTTAATCGCAATTATTGTATAAATTTTACATGAAATTTCCTTATACCTACGGACAGTATTTGTAGGCAATTATTTACGCAAAATCAGAACTTAATTCATGTTTATTATTCTGTGTTCTACTTCCTGTGAGAGCGATTGTTCACATTCCTATGTATTTAATTATATATTTATCATAATTTTGTTTCTGATATTAGTGACATGCAATCAGGCAGACAAAATTGTTTTAAACCAAACCAGCATGCCCGAGAGATATTTTTCGACGACATGTAAATCTAAGTCAATCCAAGAGATCCATGGGCGGCATAAAAACTCTGACACCAGGTTAGGCTCTAACCACACGGTAAAGAAAGAAAGACCAGTTTTTATTACAGTACTAAACTTCAAGGGATAACCTCGCGCCTTTTTTCCATGAGGGTAAGCAGAAACTACAGGCCTACTATAACCAATGCATTTTGAATTATGATCGCTGCCAGACCGGACTGCCCTTCCACTAGAGACAATCCACAAATCAATCAATTCCACAAGAGACTGGGTGGTACAGTCATAGATATGAATAAATAAACTATAAAAACTAACAATGTTAGCCTATTTATTATTATTTAAGCACTATTGTTACTTACACTAAAATACTAACAAAATTATGAATGTCAAGCCATGTCAAAGTTCATTCACTGTTCGTGCAGTGCGCCTTTGGAATTCGCTTCCACACTCCTTGTAGCACTTCGTTAGAGGTGTTCAAGAAGGGAATAAAAGAACAGTTCCTGTCAACATGATGATAGTATGTATATAGTATTTAATATGTATGTTTATCTACATAGGTATTGTATGCATTACGTACTTCATCGATGGATGTATGGATGTAATTTAATAGTAAGTAGAAGTAACGAAGATTATTAATAAATTAAGATAAGATTGTTTTATGTGACAGTCTTAACATTCTTAAGAATAGAATAGAATAGTCATTTGTTTGCTCAGAATGTAGGTATTACAATAAGGTGGTCACAATAACATTAAAGAATCCTTGTACATAGAATGTACCATTTTGGCATGCAAACATACATGTGAATCATAATAAGTGCATTTAATATGCAGTGCATAGAATATTAGATATTTGTAGCACAATGCATGGACCTGTCACATAATCTTACTATTTTATACGTGTAGGTGGTTATTAAGTTGTAATTATATAAGTTATTAACTAGGTACATCTAGAATTTCTCAGAAAAATGTCTTGTTGAGAAAAGTTTTAAATATGAATGTGTGTGGGAAGACCATCGAAGAAGCGATGAATAGATTGCGTGAAAGATGATATGGGGCTGCGGGACTGTTCGAAAGAGATACCGCGACCCTGGAACACAAAGGGCAAAAGAAGGAATATGGATGGGTTTAGTCAGTACAAGTCTGACACTCCCTTCCGCTCCGCCCAGAGCGGGAGGAGTCATTTTATGATGTCCCAAAAAAAAACCAAACAAAGGAAAACTTCTAATTGTAAAATAATACAAAAAAAGATGATATGGCTAGTAAAGGTGTAACACACACACACTCAGTCACGCACACACACATTTAAAAAACACTTGCGCTTAAGTAGAATGTATTTTTTTTTTCATTTAGTTTTTTTTTGTATTTTTTACAATTAGAAGTTTTCATTTGTTTTGTTTTTTTTTTGTCATAAAAGAAAATGTGTCATTTTATTTATTCGGACAACATTGGCTCCTGCAAGTTGCAACACACTTTCAACTATCCCAGGAGTCAGAGAATCCCACATACCGTGTTCAATGTTTTTATGTATTCTTTTAACTTTCATAAATTACGACTAAAAGAAGAATGGAAGAAGAAGACATGCTGCGCCGCCCACAAATATATTTGCCTAAGGGCAAGAGAATGGTGATCTGGAATTTCTCAGTAGGAGTCTGATGAGCACATCCATTATAAGAGAAACTATTGTGCAAAATTGTATGCTTGTAGACCCAGCAGTTTAGGCTGACCATTGTCTATCTGCTGCGAGTAAATTTAGGGCTTTTGTCAAGTAGATTTCGCTCGCCTTTTCACAGATTTGCTGTGGTCAGCTTCCAGTCACATTGGGTTCAGCAGCTAAATATAAATAGTTTTTTAAATAATTTTCATAGATGAACGTAGTTGTTTTCGTACTTTGAATCTGGGAGCTTTAATATTTATACAGGATGGCGCCGACAATACGACTAAATTAAACTGCGTATACCCCAAGACATTCAGTTCCAGTCTGAATACAAAAATTCATGCGAAAATATCCAGTAGTTTAGTACCAGGAGATTATTTTTCATTTTCAGCATTCGGTGTTGTATTTCGTTAACAGATAAATGAAATTTAGTTTGTTTAAAAAAAAAAATGTTTTTATTATTTTCGATGTTAGGATTTATTTGATAGTTTAAAAATATTCCTATGAACTAGTATTACCAGTGTTATTATTTTTAGTCGTATTGTCGACGCCATCCTGTATGTAGACCTAATGGGTTTAAAAATACCCTTAACGAAGCCGAAAGGCACTTGTTCTCCCCGTCATTGCTACCATTTTTTTATTTATTTTATTTTTCATTGTTCTGGACCATACTTGGAAACCTTCTAGTTACGGAGTTATGGGTAGTTCGAGGGGTTTTTTTTAAATACAAGTTTTTAATGTTATAATTTTACTTTAAATACCTCCATACTAGCCGATGCATCCATTAGCGCATTAATTTTAGTGCGTTATATTGAGTAATTCCGTTGAAAGTGATTTTTCACCCCAAAAAAAAAAGGCGTTTCCCTGCGTTCCCCGTTTTTGAGTAGAGTTACTTAGTTTGATGTACAGAATGCTTGGTTGACGGCTACGTGAATTACTTTCGTCATAATTATCATAAATTCGTCCAAATTCAACGCGTCCCATGTTTAATCTGCTTTGCTAAATATTCATATCCTGTCGCGCTTGTTACCGACCGCCGCGTCCCTCTTATCGGGCTTATCACTCAATGGTACAAACTTAACAAACATACCTACATGGGGTTATTTATTAACGCCATATAAAATTAGGTGCAGTTAGTAAAATTACATAGATCTTTATTTATTGTAAAGATAAAACGTTCTATTTAAAACGTTCCCGTGGTGGGATACTTTCCCATCAGAAAGCGAGCGAAACCGCGAGGAAAAGCTAGTTTTATTCATAAGCTCGCTGCAGAATTTGGGGTAAGTCCTGAAAGTATGTTCAGCATCATATCATCACTCCTGTGCTTATCCAAACGGACTGATAGAGATGAAGAACTAAAGGACATATATTATGTAGCGTTGAACTCCCTGTAATTAGGGCCAGAGCGTTAGAAAAATTTTCAACATCATCATCATGTTCTTGCTCTTGTGCCACGGTAAGTATTAGATTTTTTCTTCGCTTATCATAGTCAACCGTTACTCTATCATCCACTCCTTTTACTTTCTTACCAATTCTCACACAATTCAATTTTTGATTGGCCTGTTGGTCTAGTGGTTAGTGACCCTGACTGCTAGGACGGAGGTCGTGGGTTCGATTCCCACACAGGACAAATCTTTGTGCGATGAGTACGATTATTTTTTCTGTATCTGGGTGTGTAATTTATCTATAATATGTATGTATTTAGAAATATATAAATATGTTTATCAGTTGTCTGGCCGTCATAGTACAGGCTCTGCCTAGTTTGGGATCAGATGGCGGTGTGTTGGTTAAAGATAAAGAAGATATAAGATATTATTATTATTATATTATTGCTTCCAACTTTTCAACTTCAGCTACTTTTATCAACTTTCCTTTGGTGTCCCTCAACTACACCAGCGTCAAACCTACTGCAACAGAGCTGAAACCCAGACTCTGTCCCTACGACGTCCTCCGATAAGAAATCTGAAACCACTTACCTAGTTGGTCAGTTCTCCACTATCTTTTGAATTTTGCATATTTTTGCGTTGTTTTAATTCCTGCGCAGTTTATGTCTTCTTTTCTATACCTTATGCCAATTGTTATTGCGTTGCACCTTTCAAATGCACGTGTTTAGCAATAAATACATTTCCACGAGACTATCTCAGACAATCATAATTAATTATTTATGAAGTGCTACAATGTATTCGCCAAATAATTGCTTTGTAATTTAAAAACTGTCATATTAATTTGTTTCTTTAATACGTTGGTCTCTTCTTTAATGTGATTGCTTAGCGTGTGGTCCTCGCTTCGATTTACAGGTGTTATTGAGTTTTTCTTTAGGAATTTCATAGTAGCAGCACAGTAGCAGTTTTGAAGTTGCTGAAAAGCTCATTGAAGTTAAACCCTTCGGGGAAAACATTTTTGATAATTTTATGTTATTTTACAGCCAGTAATGGCATTTTGAAGGTTGTCTCGTGCAACCTAGCCCTATATTTGTGCACTAGATTTCTGTTCACCTAAGCGGGAAAAAAAAATGACGAAATAATGTATGTTATTTTTAAAGACAATGGGTACCTATACATACTCGTACCTCAATTTAATTATAATTTTTTTTAATGATTTTATTGACATTTTTATTTAAGTAATGATTTTTGTAATAATTATTCAATGATTTTATAATATTTATGCTTCAATGATTTTAAATGACTTTTTAAGATATTTTATTGTGTTTTATTCATCTCAATTTATTATTTTTGTTGTATACGGGTATTTTGCCTGAATTAAAACAAAATTTATTTTATTTATTATTTATTTTACACCAACGCTGCTCTCAAAATGATAGAGAAACTCCAAAAATTCGACTGTCTTTCATCCACCCGCGCTGGGTGTGCGTGATGGATTTCAGCACACTCGGGATCTCACAGAGAGGAGCCTTATGTCCCAGCAGCGATTATGCTTTAGACTGTCTCATTGGTATAGTGGTTGTAATTGCGACTGCCGTGCATGAGGTTCGACTCCCGGGTCGGGCAAATTCATATTGGGTTTTTCCATAAGGATTTACTCATTAGCAGCCACGGAGTCTGGATTAATACCCGGTAGATGGCAATAGGCTCGCCCTCAATCACATGGGACTTAAATATAACTGGTGAAATTTGGGTGTACCTAATAGTAGGTATACCTCTGCCTAAACCTTAGGGGATTACACTACAGCTAGTTATGCTATAGTCAGTATTTTAATGAGAATCCTTGATAAGAAACTCTTTAGTGTAGATTAGAATGTGTATGATAGTGTTACTGATAATGCTAGCAAAATTAATATTTGCTCTAGTATTTATTTATCTCGGTTAGCTGCGATAACGAGATATAATAAATTCAATACCAGCGGCATAAACTGCACTGAAAGATAAGCGGTTACATCAACTAACTTTGATATGAATTTAGCCGTCGAGTTTACATAACTCCTGTATAACCCAAAGAGGCAAGCAGATGTGCTGAAGGTTTTTGAGAAAACCCAATATCACCTTGCTCGACCCAGGGATTGGACTCAGTACCGTTTCAAAGTACAGGACCCAGGAACGTTTGCGTTCATGAATAACTAAACCAACGATTCATAGTGTCCTTTTTTTTTGGGATTGTCATCAATTGCGGTAGCGGAAGGGAGTATCAGACTTTTACCGACTAAAAACCATCCATGTTCCTTCTTTTGCCCTTTGTGTACCAGGGCCGCGGTATCTCTTTCGAACAGTTCCGCAGCCCTGGCAGGCATCGGCCCTTGCGGGCCCCTCATGTTTGCTGGCATCTCATTCCTAGTGTCCTAATATTAACAGTTTGTTTACCTTAAACTCGAAAAAGGATCATCGTACCTAACCATCACAATGCAATTAGGCAAAAAGGTGGAACATATCTATCATATATAATATTGTAATGCGACTTGTTGGTAATCCAAAAATAAATAAATATAGGTAAATAAACATAGTGGTCTGATTTTTATGGTATTTTTTTGTTTCTAAAGTTTAGTTTAGTTGCTAGAGGTGTGGAGAAGAATACTCTAGGTACTCAATAGAAAAGTCCCAAGAAATCCGACCGAGTATAACTTCGTTCCACCTTTTGAGTATTTAATGTCTAATTGAATTCGGTTAATAGTAATGAACAACTTTTAACAGAATACCACACAAAAAAGCAGTTGTTCCATACATTTTGTTGATTTATATCAACGAACAGAAACGTATTAACCACACAATATACTACTTTTAAGGAATTTTTAACGGACACTGTTGAAGCGTTATTATATTAATAAACCCCACAATTCCGTGACCTTCTGACCCTGGCATAATTATCTCCGAACACGCCTGTACACCGTAATTGTCATAATTTATTTAATTAAGTAATTAAAATAAATAAAACTTTCTGTGTTGTGTGTAAAAATGTAACGCTGCTTCAAGTATTAATTAGCTAGTCCTTGATCGCCAATCTGTTGGACAGGCGCGGTGATTAACATTATCAGATTAATGTTCCCACTGCTGGGACACACGCCTCCTCTCTATGAGAGGGAATGGGCTATAATCCACCACGCGGGCCCAGTGCGGGTTGGTGGACGTCACATGCCGTCGATTTTTTTAGTTTTAGGACATTGTTCTCCTTCATCGTTTTGAAAGCAGCGGTGATGTAATAAGTTAATCGATCATAAATGTAGGGTACAGCTGATTTTTTTTTTCGCGATTTCAGGTTTGGTCCCATAGTAAAAGTTGTTCATAGTGATGAACAAAGAAAAGCCTGCCTACTTACAAGTCTTCAGACGCGGCTGTTACCGAAGCTACCACTGTTTTGCAAGTTTTAATATTTTATTGTTACCAAATATTGAATTTTCATCATTATTTTCATTCGAGTAAAGATACCCTAATTCTCGGTTTTTCTTTTTCCCTCGAATATTGAAAGTAAATTACGGAATGCAGTACATAATATTGCACATAATGCTGTCACAAAATATGATATAGGTATGTATATAACAAGACCACACGATTTTCAAGATGTAATTATGAAACCACGTCTTCTTCAACATTTATTTGGGTCCGGCGCAGCATTACTTCTTCTTCCATACTTCAATATTAGTCAGTGGTCCTAAGAAAGGTAATTTTTCTAGCCATATCATCGTTCACACAATTCACCCATTGTTTGGTTGGTCGTCCCCAACTCTTAAGGCCATTCACATGCATACTAGAAACTTTCCTCAGGACATTTTCCTTAACCCGCCGCATCACATGATAAATAACCGGTTTCGACACAACTTTTTGTTCAATGACGCCTCTTTCGACTTCCTCATGCACTCATATCTTATTCAATTCGTTTACCAAGTTATCATCTTCTTCCTGCCCTTGTCCCATATTCCTCGGGGTCATCATTAGAAAACTGTTTCCCTGATCTGCAGAATGCGTGGCAGCTGCAACGGAATTCTAAAAACTGTAGCTGACAGGATCTCTTCTCCGATATGGGTGTCTTTTATTAAGCGGGTAATTTGAATGTTTTAATTTTTGTCTTGTGATTTTTGAATGTCTCAATTTTTTTATTTTAACTTACCTATTATAAATTTGAATGTTTTATTTTATCTTATTGTATTAATTTTGATTGAATTTTAAATTTTATCTTATTTTGATTCTGATTTTAATGTTAATTTTAATTTTGATGGTAATTTATTTAATGTTTTTTGTTTATTTATTTTTTGATTTTATGTTAATTTATTTTATTTTAATACTGATTTTAATTGCACTATATGGATCATGTTATCTGAATTAAATGAATTTTATTTTATTTATTTATTTATTAAAATTTGTAACACAGAAACGTTTTTAAGTTAGTAAAAAGTCTGTAAGAATATATCCGTGTGTGCGTCGTGTCCCTTCCGCTCTGCATAGAGAATAGTGTCTGACGTAGGAAGGTCCTGAGGTACAGATCACCTCTCCGGCTTAGATCATCATCATCTGCCTAGCCTTTTCCCAACTATTTAGGGGTCGGCTTCCAGTCTAACCGAATGCAGCTGAAAACCAGTATTTTACTTGGAGCGATTGCCTATCTGACCTCCACAACCCAGTTAGTCCTGGGTAATATGATGCCCTTTGGTAAGACTGGTTGTCAGACTTTCGGGCCACTGACCACCTGTAACGACTGTCAAAGATCTACAAATGACAGCCGGGACCAACGGCTTAACGGGAGGAAACCTCCCCGACCCGACCTCTCTGGCTTCGATATAACATTTTATTTATACCAAAAAGTTAGGTTAACAAGATACTAAAATTAAAATTGGATGGAATTGTATTTAATATTTAAAAAAATATTAAATTGACATAAAAACATAAGCCTACTGATTTATTATGACATACTAACAGTTCTAGGTTGTACTAGCCGCGGTTATTAATTTTTTTTCTAAACCTAAAGTTTAATGTTACGTAACGTTTAACTTAAACAGGCTCGCTTGCACCACGAATCACTAAATACGTTTAATGCTAAACATATTTTTAATTTTATTTATTTATTCAGTAGTACACATACATTTTATTCTGTTAAGTTGGTGCCAACATAAACTCATTAGAGTTTTACCGTGCACCAAAAACACCGACTACATAATTTAGAGAATTATACACACTTAAGTAGGTACTCTCATATGATAATATATTAGTCTAATTTTAGTTGTTTGAAACTACAACTAAAATTACAGCGGGTATTAGGCGAAAAAATATCCAATACAATTTAAAACGTCATTCCGTCTCTGTCATCTTCAAGCGTTGGTAGTAACAGTACGATGTTTTAAATACGTTTAACGTTAAACGTGTTCAGCGATTCGTGGTGGTAAGTGACTTGAAAATATAAATGTGACTGGCGTTTTGATGCACAGTTTTTACCTTTTTTTTTTTTGTTCTTGGTGTGGAAAATCCACACGGATGTCCTCCGCCCTGGGGCGGCCGGAGGGGTCTGTCGGACTCTAACCGACTAAAAACCACCCCGGTGTTCCCTTCCCACACTTGCACAATCTAACTCATTTGGTCAGGGAGCCCTAGCTTAGTTACTGCAATTATCTCTTGAAATTACTTCATCGTATAGCTGTTATTAGCCGTTGCGTTTAGTCTAATGTGGAGTTTAGCCGGCAGTTTAATTTCAAGTTTGTTTTCACTCGCTACTGAGTACTGTACCTAGGTTACGAAGCTACTCTTTGAAAATGTTTGCAAAACTTTCCACTGGGAAAACCGAGGTTGGCTGTTGTTTTCATGAATGCTTTTATAGATCTTTTTGATAATGATAAGACTGTTAATAGTAATCTAAGCCGCTTAGATCTTTATCTTTAAAATCCGGTTCAAGCCGCCTTTTCTCTTTATCATCATTAAAATTATGATAAATTGCTATTAATCATTCATTACTATCATATTATAGCTATTTATCTGATTATAAACCCATCTTAATGATGATTAAAGTATTAATCGTAAGTCTTTTAATATTATTACTATTTATTTGATGATTTATGTAATGTATTCGTGAATGATTCCGTTATTTGATAATTTCTTAATTATACCATATTTAGTCACTATGTTGATAAATGTATCTGTGTGTTCAACCGTTTTTTAGGGTTCCGTACACAAAGGGTGCCGTGCCAGCGACCTGTTACTAAGGCTCCGCTGTCTATCTGTCCGTCCGTTTGTCACAAGGCCGATTTCTGAACCGTACAACAAAAAGTAAAATAAACTTCAGTATTCATACCTAAACTTATGCCGTTTTCCCATGAGGGTAGGCAGAAACTTCAGAACGCCGCCTGCTACGGTCCTGACACCTTTTGCCTCGTCCAGGTTCATACATCTGGTCATACGCGCACACCGGTTTTGCGAGTAATACACGCCTTACTTTTTTGAAGAACATCACCAATACGGTTAGGAATAATAACCACATACACGACTGCTGAGCATAATTAGGTCCTTTTTTTTTTTTTTTTTTTTCATTAGGTCCTGGGTTCGATTTCCAGGTTGGGCCAAGTGTTATCGGGTTTTCCCTTCAGAAATTTCTCAGTAGCAGCCACGACGCGCGACGTCTGCGTTTGTGCCCGGTTGATGGCAATAGACGAAATGTGGGTGGGTGTACTATGTGAAATCTATCTATCTATAAATATAAAATGGCAAACTGACTGACTGACTGGGTGATATATCAACACACAGCCCAAACCGCTGGTCCTAGAGACATGAAACTTGGAATCTTTGTGAAGAGTAATTATTCACTAAGAAAGGATTTTTGCGGATTCCACCCTTAAAGGGGTAAAATATGGAATGGAAGTTTATATGAAAGTCCGTCAGTTTTGAAGTTAGGATATTTTGTGTTTAGGCTGACGATTGAAAATTAATTTATACGTCTCTTAGCGTTTTTGAGAATTCTACCCCTAAAGTAAAGGGGTAAAATAGGGCATGAAGATATGTAACTGTGTTTGTTACCGTAACCTGGATTAATATATAGGTAAACTTAGCTAAATTTTTAATCTCGGTTGTACGTTCCCGTCGGATATTTTTCTGACATCCATGCGGGCGAAGCCGCAGGCAAAAGCTAGTTAGGATATAAAACCAATATTTTCAACTGCACACCAAGAGCAGCTGTGGTTTTAGTCCAGTAAGAGCTGTGAAAGCGGCATCAGCTGGACAGAAGTCTCGGGTTCTTGATTTTGGGCCGCTGCGAAATTGGCCGGACATAAGAACATTTTATTTCTAAAATTTTCCAAAGGAAAATTTTCGTATACAGGGTGTTTGGCGCATGGACCGACACAATTTTTCCAGGGATTTGGGAGGTCATTAGCTAGGTTCTACCCATACACCCTTTGTCCCAAATGTCACGGTTGGTTACATATGTTTTTTTTTAAATGAAAAAAATGCCCAAAATGTTTCCTTTAATTCGAAATAACTTTTTTGTTTGTGGGCGTAGTGGCACAAAACAAATTTTGTTGCATTCTCCAAAGTCTTTTAAATCTAAAAACATCTTTGTTTTATACAATTGGTTTCAAGAAAATTCCTTACAAGCTTCCAAAGTATTTTTTTTTATTTAACGAATGAAATTTTACAACTTTACACGTTATTTCGAATTAAAGGAAACATTTTGGGCATTTTTTTCATTAAAAAAAAAAAAACATATGTAACCAACCGTGATATTTGGGACAAAGGGTGTATGGGTAGAACCTAGCTAATGACCTCCCAAATCCCTGGAAACATTGTGTCGGTCCATGCGCCAAACACCCTGTATAGTACTTTGTACTTATACCTACGGACTATATTCAAATCAAATCATTTATTTTAGCAGAAATCACTGGTACAATGGTGTTATAAAATTAACATGTTTCAAGTGATTCTCCGTAAGGCAAGCAAAATGTATACAATCATGGTTTATCAAAATCAAGATTGACATTGAAGTGTATGCACTTCACAATTAGACAATTACACAATTAGTTAAAAATACTTTAAGATATCCGGACTTATTTTTGTGCAAAGACCTATGTACTAGAATGCAGATAAAATACTACCTGGAAGTTTCAAACGCCTGCAATGTGACACCATACTATGTTGAAAGTATTATCGTCCCCGCAGCGCGAAAAGTCACTAAGTCGAAAAACCTTGTTTTGAGATGTTGAGAGTTAAAGTTTTTGTCAATACATATCTTTATGTTCTTAGCTTTATTTTAAAGATAATAAAAAAAAAATGTTTATAATATAAATGGTTTAACACATGTAAAACTTCTAGTATTTGAGAAAAATACAAAAAAATAACTTAATTAGTTTTTTACTAAAAATTCTCTGACTTAGTTCTCATCATCATCTGCCTAGCCTTTTCCCAACTATGTTGGGGTCGGCTTCCAGTATAACCGGATGCAGCTGAAGACCAGTATTTTACATGGAGCTACTGCCTATCTGACCACCACCAGTTAGCGCTAGGTAATACGATACCCCTTGGTAAGACTGGTTGTCAGACTTTTAGGTCACTGACTACCTGTAACGACTGTCAAAGATCTACAAATGACAGCCGGGACCAACGGCTTAACGTGCTTTCCGAGGCACGGAGGAAACTCGATATGTAATGGGTGGTCACCCATCCACGGACGAACCTAGATAAGCACGGCTTAACCTAAAGACCGACCCGAGCGGCTGTTCTTATTTAGCCACGAGCTCCTCTGACTTAGTTGTAAATAAGTGAATTTTTGACCATAGTTAGTGAGTTTCTCTCAGGTCTAAATTGTTAAGAAGAAATATCGTGTGTTTTAGCAAACTATTGGTTTTAAAACTCACTAAATCATTTTAGTGACGTTTACGATACCAAAAGGCATTTGCATGCATTAATAATTCAAAAGAAACAGTAATTAAGTCGTTTTAGTTCCGAGTTATGTTCAATTTAGATAAATTAAAATAATTAACTAAATTAGTTAATTCTTCCATTACGCTCTGGGGTCCAAAGGGTACACTTGCTTACTTTTCACATTACGTAAATCAAAAACGAGAGCAGCTACAAAAATGACGGTTTGTCAGATATTTAGAGAAACAAAATGTCATTCTAATGACATTGATAACTAATTTTGGTCATTTTCGGACTTAGTGACTTTTCCCGCTACGGGGACGTTATGCTCATTTCGCAGTATTAGTTACTCAGATAATTGTGAAGCAACTTACGATGGGGCAGTTACTACCATTTCCTGCGTGTCCTGTTGTTTGCTCACTAAGGAGGCCGCTACTGGAGGCGACAAACTAATAATATAATCAAGTTCTGGGCCGACTCAATATAGATTTCCTTGGACACGATGCGATGTAAAAGATAGTCTTTGATTCAGGCAATACTTATTGGGGTTTAACGTTGAAATGACTTTACGCAGAACCAGAAAAACCGCAGCGCAGCAGCCGCATGAACCCGCGTGTGTTTAGATGTGTAGACCTTGTAAGGCTGCTGTGTTTCACTAACATTCGGTAATAAGGCAGAGGTGTACCTAACAAGTACACACACATTTTTTGCCAGTCATGTTTAATTAAGGTTCCCATGTAATAGCGGGCGAGCCTATTGCTATCAACCGGGCACAAATCCAGACTCCCTGGCTGCAACACAGAAAATCCTGATGAAAAAACCCAATTAAAACTAGACTAACGAGGCAGTCAATCTATACAAATAAATAACATTGTAGTGTCTGTTTGTAATATTCAAATAACAGCTTTTTAATTAATGCTTGGAAATATGTACGGCACTTATAAAAAAACACATTTTTTTTTAAATTTTTGTCTGTCTGGCTGTCTGTTTGTTCCGGCTAATCTCCGAAACGGCTGGACCGATTTTGACGGCACTTTTACTGACAGATAGCTGATGTTATAAGGTATAACTTAGGCTATTTTTATTTTAGAAAAATTCCGTGCCAAAAAATTAAAACCCTTGAAATTTTCAACAAAATCCGATTCAAAAAGGAAGTATTTTTTTTTATAATAAATTCACGAAGGTCGCGGGTCAACAGCTAGTATGTAATATTTTCAATAGAGATCAAATAAAGAAAATTCTCAATTCGACTTTTTTATGTGTGTCAAAAGTAAAGTGAAGTTGAAATGTAAAATTGTTTTTAAATAACACAATATTTTCAAGCGATAGAATGTTAACATCAGCAAAACTGATGGAATTCCATTCAAAGTTTCATCCCCTATTTAACCTTATTAAGGTTGAATTTTCAAAAATAATCTTCTTATTGATCATCCTAGCCATAAAAAAAACAAGTGAAGACCGAATCATAGATAGATTAATAAACTACCTTTGACCGAATGAATGAACTACGTTTTCAAAAATTCCTACTAAGAAGAGGATTGTTAAAAATTCATCTCCTAAAGTCGGTAGGATGGAACTTTGAATAAACATTCGTCTTTTTTGTCACCAGGAAATCTCTATAGAAGCAATGTGTTTTTTTCTTTTAATAGATGTAGTCGCTTCGATGAATAGCTTTCATATTGTTATTAGGTACAAGGCTAAGTCATTGAATTCGTTGTCTAGAATTCTAGATAACCTTGAAGTGTGTCGTGCAGTCTAAATCTCAAAACTTCCTCGTTTGTCAAGTGGTCACAAACACACCTGACTGAGCGAGAGGTAGGGGATTCACCTAAGAGTTTCGACTTCTTGGTTGCGAAAGCGTTAAAAGACCATTAGGACATTCTCAATAGATAGTATGCCTTAGAGAAGTCTGTGGCACAGTGGTCACGGGCTGTCGTGCACAAGGAGGCTTAGGATCCTTCACAGTTATCCCCAGGGATGTGACCTTAAAAGGCACATTTTAAAAGGGTCCAAGTGACGGGTCCTGGAGTAGCCTTTAAGAGCAACGGTGCCTCAGTTTATGTTAATAGGCTCTTTACAGGTTCATAACCATACAAAAGTTGAGGTCGTAGTTAATATGAAAATACAAGGATCTGTACAAAAGGCCCTCATTTTCTCAAAATAATGTTACTGTAACAAAAACACAACACACACACACAATGTGTGGTGAACTTGACATAGATTTAAGAAAAAATTTAAGAGTTGTACCTTATAATTTTGTTTATTTTTTATTTTTTTTTATTGTATAGAAAATAATCACGAGGATGCCGAGTAGACCAAGAAACAAAGTGCTGGGGCAAGAGCAAGCGTGATGATTAATGTTGTATTTGTGGACAGGCTTGAGTCTTGCAGGGATATCATAATAACAGGCTGGGTCAGCAGTGGAGTGCTAGGAGTCAAAATTACCGAGAGTTATGGCAAGCCGACTGTCTGTCTGTATGAAAAGTTATGGGCAAGCCAAGCTCTTCGGTTTGTATGCGGGTACCGCCACTGTGGATAAGTATCTATTTTTTTGTCGTTTTATAGTTTCTACGAATGTCAATACCTAAATTTTCTTCTTTTGTTTTCTCGTGCCGACCTTGCTGACTGCTTAATATTTTCACTACGGCTATGAGCTATCTCATTTACTCGTACTTCGGGTCGATCTCTATTACTGGTCATCTCAGCAGTCACCTTCTTTCTAGGCATATCATCCTTCACACAGTCCACCCATCGTTTCTTTGGTCTTCCTCTACTCTTATAGCTACATACAACATTTTCCTCACGCATCATCTTCCCTTGTCCCATGTTACTTGGGGTCGGCGCAACACGTTTTTTTCTTCCATTCTCCTCTGTCAACCGTCACGCTATCATTTACTTCTTTGTCTTTCATACCATTCCTCTCACTATCCATCCATCGTTTCTTTGGTCTTCCTCTCCCTCTCCATTTATCAACGTTTATATTCATCACTCTTTTAGTCACATGTGATTCGTCCCTCCTTATCACATGTCCATACCAAGACAGTCGATTTCCTTTCAACTTTTCTGTAACTGGCGCAACTTTTAAACTTCCTCGAATATACTCGTTCCTTACCTTATCCATTCTTCTCACACCACACATCCACCTCAACATTCTCATCTCCGCTACATGCAATATTTTTACATCCATCTTCTTCACAGCCCAGCATTCCGATCCATACAGTACGACAGGTCTAATCACGGACTCGTATATTTTCCCCTTAATCCGTGGGTTGCAAGTTGTTCCAGTGACCTGTCGCCATTTCATCCATCCTGAGTTGATCCGGTGTGTTACGTCTCGGTCTACTTCGCCATCCCCTTGGATAAGCGACGCGAGGTACCGAAAATCGGAACAGATCGGTATAGGCGCTCCAGCAAGAGTTATGGGCGTAGGACTGGAGAGACCGCCGAAATCACTGAATAGGTATTCTGTTTTGGTCCTATTGACTTTCAGGCCAACATTCTCCAGTCTTTGCCACCACACCTCCAATCTGCTCTGACACTCTCGGCAACCAGCACAATGTCGTCGGCAAACAGCATACACCAGGGAGCCTCTTCCTGGATGTCCGACGTAAGTGCGTCTTATCACCAGGAAGAGGTAAGGGCTTAGAGCCGACCCTGGGTGCAAGCCGACAGCAACATTGAAGCTGCCGGTAGTACTCGCTGTAGACCCGATCTGGGTACTACATCTACTGTACATCGCTCGGATCATCTGCACAATTCCCAGGCATACCTTTCTCTTTCAGGGCCCACCACAAAACCTCACGAGGTACCCGGTCGTATGCCTTTTCGAGGTCGATAAACACCATGTGCAAGTTTTTGCACATGGCGCACTTCTGTATTTTTCGCACAGCTGGCGGATGGCAAAAATGGCATCCGTCTTTCCCCGATCAGGCATAAAACCGAATTGATTTCGTGAAATTTCACTATCTTCTCTCAGTCGTCTTTCAATAACTTTCTCCCAAACTTTCATACTATACGCCATTAGCTTTATTCCTCTATAGTTATTGCACTCCAGCACATCACCTTTATTTTTAAAGATGGGCACCAGCGAACTATTGCACCATTCGTCAGGTATGGCTTGTTCCAGTAACAACTTATTGAATTGAATGTTTTCCTCACTACATTACCCTAAAGATTATTCACGCTCCATGTAAATAAATATTATTGTATTATGTATGTAAACTAATTTACATAACAATGACGATAAAATACGCATCTAGGTACCTAATGGTACTTATGTTAAAATGCTTATTTTGTTTACATCGCTATCGTGCAATGAAACAAACAGTCTAAACTGTAACTTATCTAACTATGTAGGTATACCGATTTCTTTACAAATGTAAAAGTATGATTTTCACTTTTAATATAACTCTACTGATTACTAGAATTGTTGTTTACACCCTCGTATTAGTAAAGTAACTAGTATTTTAGGATCCTAACGTGTATTACGTTCGCACTAAGGACTTGTATCGTTTAATATTATTGTTTTCGATGAATAAATAAAACTATAAGGAAAAATACTAAGGACAAATCGCCTTTCTGTCTTGTAAATGGATGAATAAATAAATAATGATTTCAATGAGACGACCAACAGCTGATTCTATCATAAAATTTTATCTATTGACCTATTTATTTGTAATCTGTTGACTTAATATCATTACTCCAAACTCATTAGGAAAAGTACGCAATCGCAAATAAACATGCGATAATCTTAACAAAAAAACAGAAATATAAACACGAAAATAGTCTGTATACAAACATTCAAATGTCACACGAATTTTGGCAGAAACCCAACTTGTTAGAAAACACAACACAACAACATGAAAAACTCACTGTCAGATTACAAACTTATTACGGAAATTGTAAAGAATTTTCACAAAGAATAACTTTTGACAGCTTTTTGACAGTTCACTTGTGAAATTGGCGCGAATTATGCACTATAGTTGTTTTTGTTTTTCCGCGCAACGGTATGCGTCCTTATTCAGCCGCGCGCGGTTTTCGACTGGCTTTTGTAAACATTATCAGTGCCTGCCGTATCTTTATATGTTTGTTGCTTGATTATTTATTTGTCATACAGATTATGACAATTATGTTTCGCGTATTTTTTTGGAGGTTTTATTTTGGTAGTAAGTCAATGCTGTTAAAGCGAGGTCGTTTCTAGAGCCTTATTTTTTGTTTATTTTGTTTTAAATGGGTATATCATCTCATCTCGTCACGTAAACTGACATAATTATGTTATACTACGTGACTCACGTAGTATAACATATGTCAGTTTAATATTATTTTATTAATTAAAATACAACATAATGTTAATTTTTTATCCAATAATTTCATTAAATAGGAGGAGCTCGTAGCTAAATAATAACTGCCGCTCGGGTCGATCTTAGTTTAGGTTAAGCTGCGTTTGCCTAGGTTGGTCCGTGGATGGGTGACCATCCATTATATACCGAGTGTCCTCCGTGCCTCGGAAAACACGTTAAGCAGTAGGTCCCGGCTGTCATTTGTAGATCTTTGACAGTCGTTACAGGTAGCCAGTGGCCCGTAAGTCTGACAACCAGTCTTACCAAAGGGTATCGTAGTACCCAGTACTAACTGGGTTGTGGAGGTCAGATAGGCAGTCGCTCCATGTAAAATACTAGTATTCAGCTGCATCCGGTTAGACTGGAAGCCGACCCCAAAATAGTTGGGAAAAGGCTAGGCAGATGATGATATTTTCATGAAATAAGATTTTATTTCTTAACAAAGGGATAAATACTTTATAAAAGTACGTAACAGGGTGTAGAACTGAAAAAAACATTTTTGGAAGGTCGATCCCTGAACGGGTCAACAGGATTTCAATTTTAAGTTCTTGTCTAGTCTCTGGATCCCTTAACACCAGTAAGTTATATCCTATTTTCAATACTTTTCCAGTATTTTTCAAGAGCATTTTCACTATAAAGCAAGATGAGTGTTTTAAGAAATTTCTAATCGATAAAAATTACGAAATTCCTTACGAACTTGCATACCTATCAAGGGATGAATTTTCAAAAATTCTAACTTAGTAAACTTATACTGTCACTTACGGGATATCTTCCGTGATTGCTTATAATTTCGAGCTCCCTTAATGACAGTATAAGTTCCCGGCCGGCGGTATGAGGTCCTCGTCGTGAACTAACTTGTTCACCTCCGAAAATTTCAGATGCTCCAGGGACACGGAAGGCTTTTAGTTTTCAACCGTGAAAGTTTAAAATCCTGTTTTTCTAATTTAATGTTCAGCACCGTTACATAAGAAACTCATGTACTTAATTTCATGCTTCTAGAGCTAGTGTTGTGCGTTACTTGTCTATCAGTTTCACTTTAAGATTCGTTATTTAGGTAGAGCAGTGTTGGTCCAGTGGTAAAGGGCCAGATGTACTAGTTGTAGGCTGTGGGTTAGAAACTAGACTGGTGCGTTATTTTTAAGCGGCTCCTTAGGTGGAAGCGCTCGGGTAGCCCGCGAAATTCAATTTTTTTTAGGTTTTTTGCAATTTACAGGTCAGTTTCTATTTCTACGTCGACTATTTCATGAAAAAGTCTTTCAATGGGATTTTAAGAACTTAGAGGGTGTATTGATGAGTTTAATGACTATAACTCTGTAAAGCCATATTTGTTACGTTCGCGAATCATATCTTAACCACTACACAACCTGACACTTTTTTTTTTTTTTTGGTGGGTGGGAAATCATCAAATGACTCCTCCCGCTCTGGGCGGAGCGGAAGGGAGTGTCAGACTCTTACTGACTAAAAACCACCCATGTTCCTTACACTGACCTGTTAATTGCAAAAAACGTGAGGAAATTTGAATTTCGTGGGATAGTCTGGTGCTACCTTTAAGGAGGTTATTAATTCATGTGTGAACTTTTTTTTGTGTGTATGTTCAGTATATCTTCGCCAACTTTTTTTTGGAATTTTATTATTCCGTAGTGGATTTGACCTTCGGAGATTAGAACATTAGAACTCTTCTATAATAGGCAGCAAATCTGTCGTGATTGCTGAAATTGCTTGGATTGTATTGTTAACACAATTCCATATTATAATATTACGCGTGTATGCTTTGCAAGAGGTACACTAATGTACAATAGGTTCCTCCAAATGCCGGTTATGTTTAAGTGCCACTTTATTGGGGTTAAGCCTATTACCATGATATGTATTGTTAACAATGTAAAAAATGGAAATACAATTTCTTTTTTTGCAAAAAATAAAACCAATTTAAAAAAAGTTTTTCCAAAAACATATCTACCAACCCGCACTGGGACCGTGTGCTGGATAACGACCCTACGACCCTTTCTCTTTCACAGATCATGAGGTTGGTGTCCCAGCAGTGGGAACGGTATAATTCTGATTATATTTGTTGTTGTACACTTGTTATTAAAACATCAAACGGTATAAATATGCAAGTGAAAACAAGGACTAACCTTGTTTTGCTTATCAGAGATTACGTTCGCTAGGTCGGTTGCCATGGTGATTATCTAATTAGCTTACTAACTCACGTTTACTTAGGTACAAATAGTCCATATCCATACATAACAAAACATCACGCCTGCAATCTCCGAAGGGTATTGTAGAGGTGTACCCAACAGTATACCACATCCATATCTCGCTAGTTATGTTAAATGTAATTGGGGGCTTATTGCCAATTCATCAATACACATACGACCATACTTAGGTATTAATATTATTATAACCTACTACATGCCCCCTATGACGTCAGACTTAAACATAACTTGCGAAATGTGGGTGTACTATCAGGCACAACTTTTGCCGACCCCGTCGGGGATTGCAGGCGTGATGTGCAAAACTCCATCTGTCTACCTGTCTGTTATATTTACATGTCTTAGCGGCTGAACGAGTTTCGATGTTCAGCACATGAGCACAAAGATAGACCACGACAGGCTAACACTAACATAGGATATTTCTTATCCCGATACGTACATTTCGGTGAGATAATTTCTGGCTACCACGCGGGTGAAACCACGTGCAGAAGCTAGTTACCTATATGTATATATCTTATTAGCTAGCAGAACTTAACAGACGTGCAGGAAATATAATTTTCTTGAAGTAAGTAGGTATGTCAGTAATTTTTTTTGCACCTTGTGTCATACAAAATACAATAAAGTAGAAGTAGAGATTTTTACGAAGAAGTTCTATTGTGCAAAATACTACCGGCATCATATTTCTGTCATGCAGCGTTGCTGTGTACCAGCTGAAGAGTATGAGTTGGACAGTCCATTCAAAGCTAGTTTAAGCCTGACAGCAGCAAGATACAACAACCTTATTTTTTTTTAATAGTACAAACCCGCCACATTATTCCCAAACCAACTCCTGAAAGCCAGAACCAACAGTGGCGACCACCAGAAAAGCGCCAGACAGTAAAGCTCGACGAAGTGCCAGAGAAACAATGGCACGGTTGGGGCAGCGACTGAACGATTGGCCGCTGCCGCTACGTATCACGGGTTCGATTCCCGCACGGAACAAATATTTGAATGGTCTACGTATGTATGTGAGTTTAAATGTTTGTAAACGCACCCACGGTACAGGAGAAATTCCTAGTGGTACCCATGTAATTAACGCAACTTTTATCAAAATCGTACAGGCAAGGTGAATATTATGCGAGTGCAATATACAATAGACATAAATATGTCTATATTTTCACGGGAATTAGGGTGCAATGTTTTGTTTAGCTTAAAACCGTTTCTGAGATCATCGCGAACAGTGAATGATGTTTCACTTTTACACGAGAGGAGACATCGAATTGTTGCAAAGTAGGTAGAATAATTATAATCACAGAAGCTGCAAGTATGTGTTACTCACACACAGCTGATCTGTGTGTACATAATATAGTGGAAGGCACTAATTTTTTTATTGCATCTCGCAGGTGAACCTATGAAGCTAGATTCTGCTTAACCGAACTATCCTGTGGGTGCCTCGAGTATAAGTCCTCTAGCTAAAGGCGACACCGCGCTAAGGGCACCCCCTGTGGGGTACGAGCCTCGGCTTAGGGCACCGCTGGGCGAGGGCACCAAAGGGACAGGCTGGATCTGAGTAATAACATTGTTTGGAGGCTGATTTAAAACTACTGGCATCGCGGGCTGGCTCGAGCAAGGGTTGGGGAAAAAGCACGAAACATTTTTTTGTGAGTTTAATACCAACATCACAGTTCCGTCACATCTAGCAGCACAGAATCGCATTTTTAAATGCTTCTTTCGTTTCCGTCGCTCAGAACTGTTATTTGATAGAGTGAGAAACAGCGGGAATGCTATCGCGCTCGGCAGCACACTGACTGTCTGTCTGTCAGTCAGTTAATCACGGGCATGTTTTAATTATGATGAATAAAAATTTATAAAAAATGCATGTAACTAAAAGAGTGATGGACATGAACGTTGATGGATGGACAGGGAGAGGAAGGCCAAAGAAATGATGGATGGATTGTGTGAGGAATGATATATGAAAGAGAAAGGAGTAAATTATATCGTGACGTCTGACAGGGGAGAATGGAAGAAGAAAACGTGTTGCGCCGACCTCAAGTACTAGAATGGGACGAGGGCAGGAAGATGACTATGAAAAATTGATAAGAAATGTTGTTACAATTCAAACTCTGTTAGGTTATTATTAAAGGCGATTATATAGGGGCGTATCTGATCTACAAGTAATACCAGTATGACAGTCGTTTTTTTAAGTTCAGTCTCCCATATTATGCTGGGTGAAATTTAATTAGCTAGCGGAACTACAGAAATAAAAAAACGGGCAAGTGCGAGACACCATCGTAGTAGGGAAAGCTGGTAGGTCCCGTTGGTTTCCCTTCGGGTACGGAACTCTAAAAATTATTTGATTGTCGCTTTTTTTAGTTTTATCGTGTTTAGATATCGAAACCCGCTACATCTGCGGAGTTTTGCTAGCTAAAGTAATTAATTTGACCAAGCATACAGGCTGGCATTGAATCACATAAAACCGCCTTGTAGGTAAGTGATTATATACGTCACAGTGAATTTTACAGTTCCAGTCCTAATTTTTATGACCGACAGCACAAAATAACGTGTATGTTATTAATCGTGTGAGCTAAATAATAAACATATATAATCTATGGTTAGTTAGCACAAGTCCTCTATGCTAAGTAGATACTGCATTATCTTATCTGAGTAATTAAACATTGATTCTAACAGTTAATGAGTTATGACGCGTCCGTGTGTCTGTTTGCTCGCTACTCGGAAACTGCTGCATCTGTTTAGTTACCCTAATAATGTTATTTTAACTATTTAGTTGGCCTTTTTTAAAAACAGTTGTGAAATACAATGATTTCTTTATTTTGAACCTGCTACTTTAGATTTCTTTTTTACCCGACTGCGCAACAGACAAAAAGAGTATAAGAGGGGACAAAAAGGATCATTGCGTAAAACTTTGACAGGGTAACTCTTTGAAATAGTAGTTGCATAAAAGGTTTGCTGAATACAGGACTCTGGGTCCATCCCTGGATTGGAGGACTACTCTCTAAGCACGTTATCCGTAGTGTCGGTGGAAGTCACGGGCGTTTCCTACTCCGTGTCACTTACAGACATAAGATTAGTTAGTTAGGGGGCCGAACTAAAAATGTGTCAAAACATAATTGGCCCTACGCCCCGACTGATCTCTCTTCTCTTCGTCTGTATTCAAAATTCAAGCATCCGGAGATAATCGGGAGTAGGGTGCATTTCGAAGTATCAAGCTACTTTCTGACGCCCCGAATTCTCGTTGACGGACTTAGAGAGTTTACCCCCTTTTTTTTGGTTCCTGGTGGAAAATCCTCGTGGATTTTCCCACACTTGAACCGGGGATCATGGGAACTAGTGCGCCTTCCACGATCCCCGGGTAGTGCCGGCCTCCTCAAGTCCGCGGGGGGAGTGAGATGAACTCCCCCCGCGACGTCAAATTTAAAAGGACGCGCCACCGCCTCAGGTCCAGTTATATGGGGGGCGGCGGACGTCCCTAAGTCGTGTGAGTCTATCTGGCAGGCCCCAACGAGATTTATCAACAGATGATAGCTTTTCATAAAGACATTATTTTGTACCTAATATCTTTAGGTATACAAATCCAAAATTTCGACTTTCTGTGAGCTATACTTTAGAAGATATTTCGAGATATATTTTTTTTTGGGAAAGTCGAAATTTTGGATTTGTAAGGTACAGTCAGCATCAAAAGTCGATGACCACATTCAGATTTTCAAAATCACTGTCCATTATATCACCCATAAATCGCTCAACAAGAAGGGCGCCAGTATTGAATGAACACCATTAAAGTTCAAAATTAACTGAACACCATTTTGTCAAAAATCGCTGATCGTTATAGTATCCGAAAACATCATAACATTCAGTTTTACAAAAGTCACTGAACAATATAAAATGCGTGTTTTGGTTATCTAGTGTAATCACGACAACGTCCAAAAATAACTTAACATCTTAAATAACAAAAGTTACTGAACATTAGTTTGTTTCGGATACGTAGCGTGTAAACTTATACTATCAAAAGTAGCTGAACTGCAAACTTAAAAAGTGCTCGTTACTACACAGGCTGCACTAAAAGTATCGGGAATGGAATATTTCCACTGTTCCAGTCATATTAAAATCTTTTTGATTGAAAACTCCTTGGTTTTAAAAATCGAATACCATTTATTTACTTAAAAAAAGATTCTCGGTCTTGTCACAAGGTTTTGTCAAACTTCATTGGAATTGACTCGAGAAAATTCAAGAGCGATGATTTATTATGACTTTCGAAGTGGTTTAACACAAAAACAGTGTGTTGACCGGATGATTTCTGCATTTGGTGATGAAGCCCCATCCAAAACCACAATTTATCGCTGGTTTCCTGAATTTCAACGTGGACGTGTCAAGCTCAGTGATGATCCCCGTCAAGGTCGTCCAAAAACTGCAGTCACCCAAGAAAACGTTGATGCTGTGCGTAAGCTGATTGAGGAAGATCGACATGTGACATACCGCGAAATTCAGGCAACTTTAGACATTGGCATGAGTCAAATACAAATGATCTTGCACGAACAATTAGGTGTAAAAAAGTTGTTTTCCCGATGGATACCGCATTCGCTCTGTGAAGAGCAAAAAGCGGCTCGCGTTACTTGTTGCATCAGAACTCTCGAAAGATTTCACGCAGGATCCTCAAATGCTGTATACAACATCGTATCAGGTGACGAATCCTGGATATACGCGTACGAACCCGAAACAAAAAACCAGTCACGAGTTTGGGTGTTCGAAAATGAGTTAAAGCCAACAAAAATTGTTCGTTCACGGAGTGTTGCAAAAAACATGGTGGCCACGTTTGTCTCCAAAACCGGCCATGTTGCGACTAATCCTCTTGAGAGACAAAGAACGGTTAATACAGAATGGTATGCTAGCATTTGTTTGCCACAGGTCGATTCTGAACTCCGTAAAGAGAACTGCAACCGCCGCATCATCCTCCATCACGACAATGCGAGTTGTCACACCGCGCACAGAACAAAAGAGTTTTTAGAGCAAGAAAACATAGAATTATTAGACCATCCACCGTACAGCCCCGACCTAAGCCCTAATGATTTCTATACTTTCCCTAAAATAAAGAATAAATTGCGTGGTCAGAGATTTTCATCACCTGAAGAAGCTGTGGACGCCCACAAAACGGCCATTTTGGAGACCCCAACTTCCGAATGGAATGGTTGCTTCAATGATTGGTTCAGTCGTATGGAAAATGTGTCAAATTTCGCGGAGAATACTTCGAAAAGCAATAAATACATTTTTAAATAGTAATGTTGTGTCACTTCCTTGATTCCCGAAATTTTCAGTGCAGCCCTCGTATCTTCAGAGTTATAAATCCAATCTTGTCCTATCCAAACAAAATCATGTCAAAAAAAAAATATGGATGTAAATTTCGAATGTAACTTTCCAAAATAATTTTGTTTTTGTGTCATAGTATCAACGAGAAATATTAGAAGTGGGTGCATAAGCATATTTCGCTTAAAAATTATTCCATCGACGTCATCTAATCTTTCTGTATTATGATTGATTAGTAACCTTATTTGTATAGCTATAAGACTCACTATCAAAAATCACGCAGATTCTGTTTGAATTTATACCATCGACGTAATTAATGATTTTTTTTAGTTCGATTGAATTACTTATAACCTTATTCGTAAAGCAATAAGACTCATTTTCAAAAATCACGCAGATTCTGTTCAAATTCATACCGTCGACTTAGTTTATGATTTTTATAGTTACGATTGAATTAGAACCTAATCTGTGTACATATGACTCATTTTCAAAATTCACACAAATTCCGTTTTATTTCAATTCTTTGGGAAACATAGTTGTGGGTATTTTAAAAACTGTTTACCCTTTAATGTAAAAATAATATTTCTGTATCGGATGTAGACCATTGCAGTTGCAATTATTTATCATCTCTACATCACATCATCACACGAATGTTTGTCCTAAGTATGGGTGGGGTGGGTATGTAATGGGTAGTCGGCTTAACCTAAAGATCGACCATTTAATTTAATTTTGTTGATAATAAATAAAACGGTGGCGATTTACATGTGCATGTGTCTACTTAATTTACCAAACACATATACCTACCGAAAAAAAATACACACACATGTTAAACTCAAAAAACATTTCATTTTATTCAGGGACTTTAAGAGATGAACGATGGTATGCTATTTTTGTCAAAAATTTGTTCAGAGACTTTAGAGACGAAGAATGTTATGTTTTTTTTACTATAACTTTGTATAGCGACTTTTGAAAAGTGATGGTCACCTACTTATGCCCTTTTATTATAATCATTCATTTCTGGCGCTTGTCATGTTCAGCGATTTAGGTATAATACGGTGTACAGCGATTTTAAAAATCTAAATGTGGTCATCAACTTTTGATGCTGACTGTACATAATAGTATCAAGCTCCTAATGCTATTGTATGATATAAAAGACTAATATTTAAAAAAGGGGCCCGCTGGCTGGACGTTTGTCTAAATAACGAATATCTTCTAAAGTATAGCTCACAGAAAGTCGACATTTCGGATTTGTAAGGTACATAATGGTTGCTAACTTCGATCACTATTAGGCGATCTGAAAGTATAATAACATGATAATAACAAAAAAAATAATCGTAAGGGGCCCGCTAGCTAGACACTTCATATAAACGTCATTAAATCAAAAACTGTCGAGGTACAAAATATATCTTATTTATTTTCTTTAGGTATAAAATACTTTCTTTATGAAAAGCTATCACCTGTTGATAAATCTCGTTGGGGCCTGCTAAGTAGACTCACACCCCTAAGTCCACAGTGGCCGAAGGCCGTAAGAGGGCATTGTCCGACCTCCGCCAACGCCCGGCACGTCTGCTGCAGGTCGGGAGAGTGGTCTCGACCTCCCTCAACCTTTCCGCAGACGCCTCCTGTGAAATGACGGTTTCACAGAAGGAGATCACTGCATCAGTGTTGACACCCTGGACCAAGCAGTTTTAGGTTTTATTCTTTAGGATTAATAAAATACATACAATCTAGTAACTAGGATTTTTGGTAGCTGGTACTGTAATGTGAGGGACATTACAGTACCAGGCAAATTATGCTGTTGTTGAAGACTGTTCATATCAGACTAGCCCTTCGAGACACAAGCGCTAGGCGCCATGTTGTCGTGCACTGATTATAACTTTGGAGACAGAGCATTCTATCTATTTACGTTTGCTGTCATTTATTGAAAGACAATGGCATTTCCTTTCAAAATGATAAGACATTACTGGCGATCGCGTCAATCAATGTTACGAATGTCTTTGTATTTACGCCACTCAAAGTAGATAAAACAAGGAATATTAAATTGTACAAGACCGCGTGGCCAATATCGGATCTAGAATAGAACAGAATATAATTTAAGTATATACTTTATTGTACCTACACCAAAATTGATACACAGCTATCCACAATATTGTTAATTTTATGGGAACAACGGTGGTCTTATCGCTGATAGCGACATCATTCGGATCTAACGCCGCCTTCTCGTTTTTTTTTTTCCTTTCAAACAATTTTTACAGGCAATGTCAGAAATGACTATCAACGAAGAAAAAAGAACCGGTTAAGTGCAAGTCGGACTCGCGTACGAAGGGCTCCGTACCATTATCTATAAAAACTGCAAAAAATCATGTCTGTTGTATGGGAGCCCCCCTTAAATATTTTTTTTTTTAGTATTTGTTGTTATAGGGGCAACACAAATACATAATTTGTGAAAATTTCAACTGTCTAGCTTTCGCGGTTCTTGAGATACAGCCTGGTGACAGACAGACGGACGGACAGACAGCGAAGTCTTAGTAATAGGGTCCCGTTTTTGCCCTTTGGGTACGGAAACAAAAAAAAAAACACGGAATATTATATTGATATTCTGTTTATAGACAAACAACATGTAAGCCGACCGCAACATAGTTGGGAAAGGATAATGTGGATGATGATGAGACGAACAAATTACCTATAACCTCAAACCACAAAAGTATAATTGCAAAAAAAAAAACATAAGATGTGTCATGTATGTACAACCAAGTCCACTAACGGTCTCCCACTTTTCACCCTGATGCCCTTAGGGGCTGTCTCCGTGCCACGGGAAATAATAAATCTTCCGAAAAACAAATTAACTTCCAACGATCTGTGGTTGACTGTAATGCTAACCTTGGTTAAAAAGAATTACCGGAAAATGAATACAAAATTAACCGACAAAAATGTTGTATTTAACAAACACACATGAGCTTACTCAAATTACAATTCTACGAAAAATAATAAACTAAATTTCCAAAAAAAAAAAATACCAAACTTCCGAAAAAAAATACTAAGTTTCCGAAAACATGTTCTGCTAAAATAATCGTTTTCTTAAACTCTATAACTTAGGATGCAAGAGCGAGCGAAGCGAGCTCGGGACTTAGGGCACCCCGACTCCAGACAGGTTAGGTTCGAAGAGGATGGCAGGGTCTTGAGAGCGAGCGAAGCGTGTTAACTAAGACCCTGCCATCCCCTTCGTGTTAGGTTACTTTATACCTAGCAGACAGAAATAGATTTTATAGATTAATTCTAAATTGATAACAGCTGAATTACGATGAAAATTACTAACTCTAGTTTTCGGTAAAACGCAATTTAAGCTGGTGGAGAAATATTAAATAAATAAAACAGGAATAAAATTAACGTCGAGATAAATATCAAAATGTTGTAATAAGGGGTAGTCGGTGTAGCCCCGCTACGCGAGGCTCCTATTTCTGTACGCAGGGTTTAAATAACCTAACGATTATTTTACCAGAACATGTTTTCGGAAACATAGTATTTTTTTTTCGGAAGTTTGGTATTTTTTTTTTTGGAAGTTTTGTTTATTATTTTTCGTAGAATTGTAATTTGAATAAGCTCATGTTTGCTTGTAAAATACAACATTTTTTGTCGGTTAATTTTGTATTAATTTTCGGTAATTCATTTTAACCACAGATCGTTAGTTGATAATTTGTTTTTCGGAAGCTTTATTATGCTTTATTGTTACCTCATTAAACATACTCGTATTAATCACTTTGACTAAGTATTGTTTAAAAGTGTTAAAAATAATGGGTGCTGTTGTTAAGTAATTAGGAGAATTAGTAAAATTAGAGAATGAATTTGAACAGACTTAATTTTTTTTATCCTGCTCTGGATTTTGAACTGTGTGTGTTTATCGGTTATCTTGGTATGCACATGTGATGCGGAGGAATGAGGAAAATGTTGAGTATGAATGTAGATGGCGATAATTACAATCCTGGATCAAACGCGGGATTTTTCTTGTGCCAGTTAGTCATTAGATCATTATACACACATCATCACACACATTCACAGACACACACACACCGTACAGATACCCACACGCACACGAAACACACAAATTTTTAATGCTTTTCAAGTCTTTTCCGGCTAAACGGATTAAAACGGGGAGGGACACAGGTTGACCATAACTCGGGTTGAAATAAAGGATACTTTTTCACTGATATTAACAGGTAATACGTCCTTAAGGGATAATCTCCGACAAAACTTAGTCGTTAGAAAACGCTAGTATATTTCGAACATTCAGTAGTTTGGACCCATGCATGAGATGCGAGGGCTGGTCGTTAGTTACCTAATCTATTAAAACAACACAGCAGCTCTTACTTCAGGACAATAAAAACAGCTAAAAATGCTATAAAGTAGCGTCTATAAACAAAACAGGTCTAAACAGACTCGTTAATTTTTGTAAATGTTTACGAAATTACAGCTACAGTACTGACGTCACAGGAAAAGTTTATTTTTAAATACATAGTGATGCGAAATTGTGGTTCGGTTATCAACCAGAACAACAGCCATTATTTTACCTATAAGTACCATACTTAACCGGCTATGGTAAATGAATTTTAATTTTTGCTACTACTCTGAGAATAAACACTAAAAAATCAGCGGTCCTGGTCACAGTGTCTTAAGACATAATCTTGGTCAAGTCATATGAAGACTATGCAGATTAGTAGTAGGTATTCCAGCAATTAGGTATGTTGACAGGCCGTGTCGACGGTGCGTTCGTGTTCCACGCGCACCTCAAAGAGATGTCTGCAAACCAGAGGCGGTTTGCAAGAGCCGATGCCTGCCAGCCCTGGCAGGCATGCGGGACTGTTCGAAAGAGATACCGCGGCGGAATACAAAGGGCAAAGAAGGAACATGGATGGGTTTTAGTCAGTACAAGTCTGACACTCCCTTCCGCTCCGCCCAGAGCGGGCGGGGACATTTGATGATTTGCCATTAGAAAAAAAAAGCAAAAACAAAAAACCCTAAATAAAATAGAATTAGCAATATTTAAATGGTTAACCCAAATGTTTCATGGGTTACCCGTATAATGGTTTATCATACATATTGGTTAAAGGTCTAACCGGTTAACCTTTTAACCCGTCCCTGTGACGAACTCTAACACCCGTATCTAGTTTAAAAAACTCGATGTGATTACTTGAGTAAAAGTCATTAAATAAGATACGACTTTTGTTCTGTAGTTTAGTAATTCCTTGAAGTTAGAACTGTTAAAAGTTAGAATTCTTAGCTTTGCTTTCTTTGACGGTTCTTACTTCGTTTAAATTCTTGTCTATTGCATATTCTTGTGCGCAGGAGCACCACGATCTGATCCCACCATCACTCTTTTACCACCGGACCAGCAGACGTACTGCGGCGAACCATCCACACTTGGTTGATATCCCGACAAGTCGTACTCGGCGCTCCTCCTCTACGTTTATTATGCGCACAGCTAAAGTGTGGAACTCTGTCGGAATCTGTGTTCCCTCCCACATATAACCCGTCTGCCTTCAAAGCAAGAGTGAACAGGCATCTTCTGGGCACGTTCGTTTCATCATAGATCTCATCCATCGCTTTCCACCAGGCGTGATCGAGGTCAAGAGCAGGCCCATTTTGTAATAAAAATAAATAAAAGTGTTATTACTTTAACTTGACAATAGATACGGGTGTATATGATACAGCTAATTTTATTGCTATCAACAATCGTTTCGAGTTTTATAGCTCTAACAAGTTTCTCAGGCGTTAATGTGATAAACAGACAATTAAATGATAAGTACCTACACGTATTGTTTAATGTTTACCTAGCGTTTACAGCTCAGTGGTACCTTGACCTACCCGATATGGGTTCAAACCCAGACTGGTACCGGATGTAGCTGAATACCAGTATTTAACATGGAGCGACTGTTTATTTGACCTGCACAACCCAGTTAGTACTGGGTATAATACGGTACCCCTTGATAAGACTGGTTGTCAGACTTCCGGGCCACTGACTACCTGTAACGACCGTCAAAGATCCACAAATGACAGCAAGGACCAACGGCTTAACATGCGCATCCGAGGCACGGAGGAAACTCGGTATGTAATTGTGGTTACCCATCCACAGACCGACCTTGGCAAGCGCGGCTTAACCTTGAAGATCAACCCATTAGGCTGTTATTATTTAATCACCAGCTCCTCACTTGACATCACGATTGTAACCCTCAGAAAGTTAGGCACAGACAAACTCGTATTTATATTCATTACCTTTCGAAAGTTCTTGTATTGTTTGAGTCCCATAGAAGCGCGCCAACAATCTGGCAGAAGATTTGACTCAGCATTCAACGTTTGTCATTGCCTAATTAGTTCCCACAACAATTATAATTGTTGGGGCAGCTTCCAGTCTAACGGGATGCAGATAAATACTACTGTTATACATGAAGCGACTGTCTATCTGACCAGTACAATCAATTTACTGCGTAACATGATTCTCCTCGGTAAGACTGGAAAGTATTTTTGAATACACTTTCTTGAAAACTGGTTCTTATCGCACTACGATTATGCAATGTATTTCACACGCGTGGATTTTTAATATTTTCCCGCACACGTGCGGAAATAAAAATTTTCACAGATAACATCCTTATACTAAGTCCAAATGGGCTCAATGACTATAGTCGGCTGTGGTTTTTTTTTTTTAAATTTCGGCAAAGAGATTTGCGTCTTTACGGCGTAGGTAAATATTTTTTGAGTATTTAAAGTGTAAAATATCATAGATAAACATGATTATTTAACACAATTATTTACGTTTATCAACAATAGTACATTTTGATATAAGTAATAAATAAAATAATAAATAATAACTTTGTTATTGCATTCGAGGCGCAGCTCGGGTGTTATGCAGCCGAGAACTGCTGTAACAAATCCCCACGCGTATCAAACGACATTTTTCAATACACTTTCGAAGAAATAAAATATTAGAACGGAAAGTATTTTTGTCAGGAATTAATAGAAAACTGATTTGATTTGCTTTTTTTCCGCGCTTCAACCTGGTGAAAGCAAACTTTCACCAGGTTGAAGAAGGAGCAAAGGTATGATGCCGCTAAACAGCCTAATATGAAAAATAGAAAATTCAAATATTTTTGAATTTAGATCACAAATAAATGTTAACCTTAGTCTCTATTATTGTAAACACGATATAAACAAAATACTTACATCTCTGCATCCCCATCTTCTGCTTCCTTGAGCGACGCTCTTCTCCAAATCCTCTTCAATTTCTTCTCCCGCACGCTTCTAAACGCCGGCCCTCTCAATTTGTAGATGAAATCTAAAACTGCATCTGTTTTTACAATTTTTTCTACTGTAACATGATCATTTTTGATAACGTCATTGTGATTACTGATGTCTTCTTTTATTTTAGAACTGTTTTTTCTATCACCAACAGAATGTCTGTCTCGCTCAATTAAATCATTATGTTTGCATAAACCATTTTCTATAACTGTATCATCGGTAGTATTTTGAGTTTCTGTACAGTCGAAAGCTTCGTTGACGATGCCACAACTCTTGTCCGACATTTTTGGTGCTGTAATTAAAAAAATATATATAAAATAGAGTTTTCATCAGAAATATTTATTTCATAGGTACTAGCTGTTGCCTGCAGCCTCCGTCCGTGTGAAATTATTATAAAATTTGAAATTTGAATCGGTTTTGTTAACAATTTCTTTTTTTTTTGTTAACAATTTCGGTTTTTTTTTCACGGAACCCTAATCCTTATTCTAAAATAAAACTAGCCTTAGTTACACTTTATAACACCAGCTATCTGCTAGTAAAAGTGTCTATAAAATCAGTGCAGCCGTTTCGGAGATTAGCCGGAACAAACAGACAGAAAGAAGGAAAGCCAGACAGACAAAAAAAAATTACAAGTACCATGTACATGGTCTGTACATGCATTCAGTAAAAAGCTGTTATTATGATATTACAAACAGACACTTCAATTTTATTTATTTGTATAGGTAGGTTTGGTTTTGTGTAAACATCGTCTGCCTAATGGAATCAAAACATCGATACAAATATCAAGTTAGCGGCGTTTCGCTAGCTACTATGTGTTGACCCGTATGTGTCATATCGACCGAAGATGAATGAAAAGATTGTATTTGATTAGATAAGCATCACAATCAAAATACGTGATATTTTAGTGCTTATTGTGTTACTATCATCATCTGCTCAGCCTTTTTCCAACTATGTTAGGGTTGGCTTCCAGTCTAACCCGATGCAGCTGAATATTAGTATTTTAAATAACCGACTTCAAAAAGGAGTATACTCCCAAGTTGTTCCCATAGAAATATTGTCATAATGATCATGGACTTCGGAGATATGAATCGGATCTCTTCAGTAATAAACAGCAAATCTGTCGTGATTGCTGCAATCGCTTGAATGTTTATTGTTTACACAACATCATAAAATAACATCACGCCTGTATGTTCTGAGGGGGTTCGCAGATGTGTACAGTACACTCACATTTCGCCAGTTATGTTTGCGTCCCAGGTAAAAGGGGGCGAACCTATTGCCATTGACCGGGCACAAATTCAGACTCCGTGGCTGCTACTGAGAAGTTCATGATGGAAAAACCCTGTAACAATTAGCCCGTTCTGATGGGACCTCAGCAGTCGATTGCGAGCACTCTAACAACGAGCCAGTCATGAATAAGTATGAATAAGAAAAACTATACTTAGACGGATGCCTAAGAAAACTTTCAATAAGGACCTTGTCATTAAAATACCATTAAAACATCAGTTGCCACAGATATTTCTCACATAATCACCATTTTGAACACATAATACACCTTTTGATTTTACGAGAATAAAATCTTTGAAAATAAAAACATTTTGCGCTGACCATGTTGTTTTGATCCTTGTAAATATTAACAAAAATAATATCAATAAGATTAATTAACATTTAATACATACACACTCTCCATCACATCCTCAAACTCAACCCTCACTCACTTCAGCGTTTTTTGTCAAATTATCGATATTATGTTTTTAACTAATTATGTATTTGATTACGTTCACTTGATTATAATTTTGATTGTCAAACGTCCGTGTTCTGTTATTTTATTTTATTCGTGGTTTAGAGAAGAATTATTTTTAATTTATGTTTTCGCCACCGAATATGTTTTATTTTTTTACAATGGTAAACCCTAGTATTATTAGTGCATAACCTTTTTATTATGTTTTTGGCAGTAAAGGTTTGGTATTTGTATTGAATTTAACAAATTATAAACAGGAGTGTACTGTGTGCAACGTAACTAATGTGTTTACATTAAATTTAATTAAAATTATTATAATTACCTTCTAACCTCTTATTAAGTTGAACGAATACGTTGAAATGATTACAATTGGTCAGCACCTCTTATTAAAGAAATAATACGAAATTGAAAAACGTCACAATACGTGCTTCTATGCACACATTGATATAAGACAGTCGGTGATAAAATAGTTGAATTTACCGATGTTCAAAAAGACCTGAATGTTTGAGACTATTTTTAACCAACTTTCAAAAAGAGGATAAATCAAGTAGGTTACTTTGTCTGAATATTTTTTTTTATAATGTTCAGCGAAATCTTCACCAATGGGGAAGGCAACTGTAAATCTAATGGCGCTAGCATAGCTTGTACCAAGCATCGTCATTGGTTGAAAATCTGTCAATGTCATTTTATATTTCAAAATAGCTTGTCCTCATTGTACAGATTGGGACTAAGCTATGGACACGCCATCTACAATCAGCTTTGACCAGCCTTCTCCATTGTGAACCGATTTCTATAATTCTTTTTTCGGCTTGGAAGAATTATATTCCGCGGTGGTCCTGTTTTAATTTGGTGAAGATCTGATGCTGATCTTCGGAGATATACAATGGAACTCTTCAATAATAGTCAGCAAATCTTTCGTGATTGCTACAATTGCTACAATCGCTTGGATATGATGCACAATTCCCATAACATTACGCCTGAATGCTTTGCTTTGTACCTACAACAATACTCCCAAACCAAACGCCAGTTATGTTTAAGTTCCATTTCATTGGAGTAAGCCAACTTAAGAAATGATGTATAAGCAAAAAGAAGTGACTGCCTCGTTGGTTTAGCGGTCGCAAACACGACTTCTGAGTATGAGGTCCTGGTTTCGATTCTCAGGTCGGACAAAGTGTTATTGTATTTTTATCTTATCGTAAACTACGCCATTTTATTACATACCTACATCTTTTATTTCTTTTACAAACTTGAAAACCTCATTAATACTCCATACATACTTATTACTTTTAATCATTTTGTCAATTACCGAATTTTTCTTGAGTTTCTTTCTAGATGTGAATAAAAGTATATTAGACTAGCTGTGCCCCGCGTCATCACCCGCCGCTTTTGAGTGTTTTTCTTTTTGCCCAGCACCAAAGGGTCTACTAGCAATTCTTTGGAACCTAGAATCTCCCTTTGGCTAACTAATGCATATGCGACTGGTAGTTCCAGAGATATTAGCAGTGATAGCCTAGTTGTATGACCATCGGACTGTCAATTCCGTCTCAAATTCGAACTCAAGACGACCTCTGATTTTTCGGATTCATGTGCGTATTGTATAACCCTTGAACTTTGCACCCACTAAAAAACACCGTTGTGAGCCTACTGTCGCCTTTGCGGATGGGCAGAGAAAACTGCTACGCATGACGTTCGCGATCCATTCAGCGGAGCCCGCCTCCGGGCACCAAACTCCTTTGGCGATTTCCGGGCTCACCTGAGACATCGCCACCACTCGTGAGGGCCGTGCAAAGCGACGACGATAGACTCCTCGATCTATCGCCCGCTGGCACCTCCTAGGATGGCATCAGGTCGCCATGGTGCCTCCTCCGCCGCCCTGTCCTTCTGCGACTAATCGTGTCAGCGAGGGAGTTCTCCTCCCTGACGCGCTCCACCGCCTCCTTCTGCGAGATGACATCCTCGCAGAAGGACGCTACAGCCTCACATGCCCCCTGCTGTCGACTATGGCTTTGGCCACGGCTGGCAAAGAGAGGTCTGCCCCGATTGCTGCTGCGAGAGCACAGCGCTACACCACCCAAGCAGGACGACGCTCGAGGGTGTGAAGCGCCGTGTCCACGTTGCAGCCGCACTGGTGACACACGGGACCCATCTAGTCACTTTGTGCAGATATTTGTCAAAGCAGCCATGCCCTGACTACACCTGCACTAGACGGAAGGACAACGTCCCGTGTTGCTTCCGTCCGTACCCACTCATCCAGGATCGGCTGGATAGCCCCCACGGTCCAGTGACCTGCCCTAGGCGTCTCCAGCCTCACCCTCCAAATCCTCACAGTCTGGGATTGGGTCTCCCTACGCTACCTCGTGACCAGCTCAGGCGGCGGGCGACTGCCACTCTCCGCCTGTAGATCTGCGCCACGCTGATAGACTGGCGGGCACCTGCGCCTCCAGATCCCACGAGATCCGCAGATACGGTGCGGTATCCGCGTATGACCCTGACTGCCATGACTCTCTGTGGTCTCCGCAGTAGAGCCTTGTTATTGGCTGACAGGGACTCTGCCTACACCGGGGCCCCGTATAGCGCCATCGAGCGAACCACCCCCGTACCGTATACAGCCGTCGACAAACCACGTTCGGTCCAACTACCGGCAAAAGCCGGCTGAGGACGGACGCCGTGCCGGTCAGCTTCGACGCAAGCTGAACAAAGTGCTCGCCAAAGTTCCACCTCCGGTCCAAAACTAGGCCCATTCATTCCAGGCCATTTCATGCTTGCCCGTACCGTTATTGTTGCATCACCAATAGTGAGGTGTGCGTCAGCCGGTGGCCGGCGTCGGGGTGCATGAAATACCAGGGCCTCTGTCTTTTCGAGTGCCACCTTGAAGCCCAGTGCCTAGATTAGCCCCACGACGAGGGACCGGCCCTCGACGACAGAGCGTGCCGCTTCCTCGTAGCTCACTCCCCGGGCCCTAACGAGAGCGACGTCAGCGTAGCAAATGACGCCCTGCCCGGGGGGGGGCAAACTGCGCAAGGCCCAGTCGTAGCCTATTTTCCACAAGAGCGGACCCAAAACCGACCCCTGTGGAACATCGCAAAACTAGTTGGTCCTAGGCTAAAGGCGTCCAACTTGGATGTGGTATGAGTTCGATTACATCGCACATTCATTCAGATCGCTAGCATAAGCATTTTTATCTTTTTGTAAAGTGACTATTGAATTATTGTAATTGAGTAAACTTTCATCCGTTTTATTGTAAACACCTTTGTTCCAATTAATAAATATTAAGAACAAGACAACTAGTCTTACCAAAAGGTACATATCGTATTGCCCAGTAACTGGTTGTGGAGGTCAGCTAGTCAGTCACTCCATGTTAAATAAGCAGACATAAGCAGACCCGAGTATAGTTGGAAAAAGGCTAGACAGATGATCATAGTTAACATTCAATATTATAGTATGGGCATTCCTCGACTTTTACCACGAAATATTACTTTTTTTTTGTATGACTTCTCGCAATACAACATCTCTTTAAGGTTAAAACTGCTTAAACGGACTATCCTGTGGTGGTCAAAAATGACTTCAAGGCCCCCAGCCAGCCAGGGCTGCGGGACTATTCGAAAGAGATACCGCGGCCCTGGAACACAAAGGACAAAGAAGGAACATGGATGGGTTTTAGTCAGTACAAGTCTGACACTCCCTTCCGCTCCACCCAGTGCGGGATGGGTAATTTGATGATTTACCATCCGAAAAAAAAGCAGGCCCAGCCAGGGCATACAAACTAAGGATATTTGTTAAGTGAACGATCACTAAGGGCACCCCCTGTGGGGTTCGGCTTAGTGCGTCATTGAGGGGAATTTAACGCTACAGGCTTAGCGGCGCGGGCCGGCTCATCGAGCAAGGGTCAGGCGGTGGAGTAGCGGTGGGCGTTGGCGGCGGGGGCGGAATCGCGGTCGGTATTTGACAAAAGATTACATCATGCATACAGCATACTGAACATACATTACGTTATTTTATTCAGACAATGCATATTAAGTCATCGGCATTGCATAACTTTTCTTTTATTTATTTGAACGCTTCAAAAGACGAATGTGCTTGTATGTTTTTATCAGACTGCGCCTAAAGGCGCGACTCCTTTAGGCATGCAATGCAAGCATGCAAGTATAACTTCACACTTGCGTACAAGTTGCTTGCATTGGAAACATGCTTTCAAGAGTGTGCAAATTGCATGCAGGTTTTACTTGCAAATAAGTGGAGATGTTCAATATCGCAATTCGAAATGTGCAACTAACGTTTGCGCGTTCAATTTGCACGTCACTTGAATAAAAAATGTACATGTTCAAACTACGTCATACAAGTTTTATCTTGTATGCAGATTTGTTCATGTCGTATGCAATTTGCAACTTCTAATGGAATCGCGCAATAACACCAAAAATGGGGTGGAAAAATGGTGTTTTTAATTTTTGGAAGTGAATACAAAGAATGTTTTTATCTGTATGAAAAAATCTCGTAGGTACATGTTCTATTTTGAAACATGAGGTAGATAAGCGGTGAATCCAGGTGAATTAATGAAAATCAAACGATCCTATTGGTTGATAACATGCATATATTTTATCGTAAGCAGCTTTAGTCTGCTTTAGTGCCTCACATAATTGTTTTATATTAGCCGGAGAGGTGATCTGTAACTCAGGACCTTCCTACTTCAGACACCTTTCTCTATATAAGATTGTACATATACCAGCGCCTGTAAATTCTGATGTCGAGATAAATAAAGATTTATGATTATGATTAGTACGTCTCTTGTGTAAAGATAGCCTTAGCTTAGCCTGACTAACTTTGCAGACTTGAACATGCTTTTGCTGTTCATTTATTTTAATAATAAAAAAAATTACTGGCACTTTTGAATGGCCAAGAAGTCGGTCAGCCTGAAAAGTTAAGCCCATTTTGAAGCTTAGATTCCTATAAAGAAGAACAGGCTAGCTCATTCATAGCTGGAAAAGAGATCATGGTAGTACTGCCAGCTGCGATTGGTAAAATTGTTCTCATTTCAAAATGAGCAAGTCCATGGGGATGACATGGATTCATCATTATCTGCCTGCCCTTGTTTCGAGTTACTTGGGATCGGCGCAATACGTTTTTTTCACGTGACATAGAGTAAATAAAATAAATAACAAGTGAGTTTTTAGAATAGCACTGCAGATATTTATGAAAAACGAAGCTGTGATTGATTGTATCTTCACAGTACAATGGTTCATTTTAAATTATTGGTATATTTACCACGATAAATTTACGTTGTGGTTTTACAAACCTATTACTTCTTGGATATGCAAACAGACAATAAATTAAGCGAAAACTTAACATATTCGGCAGCACAAATGGCAAATAGTGGATAAATTGCTTAAAGGACAACAACGGCCAAAAACATCGAAGTAGAGACAAGGTTTTACAAATCTGCACTAACTACTATAAAATACTATATTTAAACTGCCAACCTCCAGCTCCCAGCATAAATTATTCTTGCCCAGATACCATCCCCCCTATTACTGGTTTCGAAGTACACTCCGCACTTAGTAAAATGAAGTATAACAGGGTACCAGGTGAGGATGGTGTAAGTACCGATATTTTGAAAATACGCGAATCTGCTCTTCTCCCTGTAATAACAAATATTTTCAATTCTATTTTATAAACAGGTGTATTCCCGGATGGCTTCTGCCACTCCAATATAATACTGTTACATAAAAAAGGAGATGAGTCGGACCTTGACAACTTTCAACCGATAAGCCTTGTATCCCATCTGTTTATGGCCTTCATCAAAGGCATAGACCAGCGCATCTCACCTCAGTTGAACAAACATCAACCTCCTCAACAAGCTGGCTTCCGATCAAGCCTCTCCACTACTGACCATCTGCATGCAACAAACCAAATAATTGAAAACTATCAAAAAGATATATCTTGCTTTCATAGACCATTCAAAAGCTTTTGATAGTTTAACACACAATGCGATATTTGACGCTCTGAACGAACGAGATCGATCCCACCTACATCAGCCTGCTTCGTAACGTATACTTAACAGCACTGCTTCAACAAGATTATAGACAGTTGGACCACCATTCTCCATAGAAAAAGGCGTAAAGCAAGGAGACCCGCTTTCACCCATGCTTTTTAATAGCGCGCATGAAGAAGTGTTTGAAAATCTTACGGCTAGTTGGGAGAGAAGCAGCATTGAAATTGGTGGGGTACGGTTAACAAACCTTCGCTTCGCTGACGACATTGTCATATTCTCTTCCACGGCGGCAGAACTGGAGCTTATGTTAAACCAGCTCAGAGATTAATGCCTTGAGGTTGGACTCGCGATGAACATGTTGAAGACCAAACTGATGTCAAACACCACCAAATACAAGATCCCAGTGAATAGTGAAGAAATGCAAAATGTCCATGTATACATCTACTTGGGCCAGTTAGTCTCTTTCCAGTCCAGACAAGACAAGGAAGTCATAAGACGAACCGAAAATTCCTGGAAAAGCTACTGGTCCTTGCAAGAGCCAATGAAAGGAAATCTTTCTTTGTCACTCAAGCAAAAATCATGGACATGTGCATTCTTCCCATTTTGACCTATGGATTTCAGACTTGGTCTTTGACAAACATTCAAAAGTCCAAATTCAAGGTCGTTCAAACTAACCGACCATGCCATTGCTGACGTTGCTCAAAAAGCCGCTAAGCTAAAGTGGGACTGGGCTGGTCATGTCTCCCGTATGCCCAACGAGGTGTGGGCCAAAATAAATACGATGTGGAGCCCTGACACAACCAGAAGGCGACGCGGTAGACCTCGCAGGAGATAGCGGGACAAGCTGGACAAAACCAACGACTAGTGGTCCACATTGACCCTGGATTGAAGAATTTGGAAGTCATGGGGACCTCTCCCCATGACTTCCAAACTCCTTTGCCCAGCAGTGGGATGACACAGGCTAACAGTAACAGTATACACACTGTGTCTACATTTTGGAACGTGATGGTGGTGGTGGTGGTGGTGGTGGTGGTGGTGATGGTGATGGTGGTGGCGGTGGTTTTTTTAGTGGCAATTTTTTTTTTTACAATTCCTTCACTACTTCGTCGAAAGGAACTTCGTTCCATCCGGGTGTCCCTTGACACCTCTCTAGTTTTTTTTTATCTATTCTCCTTTCGCAAAGTTCTAAAAGAGATTTCTTTAGGAATAAGCATCATCATGTTTTGTATGTTAATGAACTAATAAATGCATAATTATGAAAAATCACTCACAATATTTACACAAAACTTTAATCTCTTCACAAAGAAAGTTTACAGTATTCTCCAGTATTCAACACTTAAAACAAAATTCCTTATCGTCTGAAACACTCACGGGTTAAAACGATTAAAATAGTTTACACTAAAACATTTTTTTTACAAAAACTTATTTTCCAATCAGTCGAGTCCATTTTCTTTTCTCAAAGAGAAACACTCGCATTCACGTCCACTTTTTAACTACACTCATTAATCATAACTGAAAATATGGCATGCCCACGGCTGAATACAAAAACACAGGCTTCGATTGTTATGTGACAGTTGGTTATGAAGACTATTCAGTACCACAGAGCATGAATACGCCCCGGCGAGGACTGCTAGAGGTGGCATTTTCAACAGTTTACATTTGGGGGAGATAGTGATGCGAGAGAAAAGTTAATACTCGTATGTTGGGGCTTTCATTAGAATAATATCTACACCTAATTCGGGAGAAGCGAAACTGATTTATGAAATGGTTGCTGCATCACAACCTCCGTCCCTTAGGTAATAATATATTTGTATTAATAATATTATAATTACGTGTAATAATTAATTAGACTAGGGTATAATGAGGCTGTAAGGTAAAAGCCTCTAAATAAATAAAGATAAAAATTATGTAGTGAAGGAATTGTAAAAAAAAAACTGTCACAAAAAAAAACACCACCACCACCACCACGACGGCACTCCGTGACAGAAATTGTGTTGTTCGCTTTGGTGTCGCAAAACTGTGTTAGAAGGAATTGTCGCCTCTGGGCGCTGGTGTTCCGAGCTCTGTGTCCATTACGATTGTTTTCATACGAATTATCAACATAATCGGATGTGCATAAATCCTACTTAAACATTTTACTTTGGTACAGTTGGGTGCAAAGCATAGCAGTATGAATGACCATTGGATATTGCATTACACAATATTATAAATCTAAAAGTTCGTGAGGATGTATGTATGTTTGTTATTCTTTCACGCAAGAACTCGCCATCAAGCCTCTGGCATCAGCTAGTATGACATAATACCAAACCATGAGCACGATGGGATGTTCACCGGCGAACAAGACAAAATGCTCACTTTTGTAACAGAAAAAGTCTTGGGTATTTGCTGCCCCAGCCGCTGCCAACCTGCTGGTTCAGGCCAACCTGTTGTCTGTTATGGTTCGATTACCCAATTCTGTGTGTGAAAAAAACATAGCCCTGGTCTTGCTGTCACGTATTCAAGTCAAAAGAGGATTCAAGAGTTGATTTACAAATCATTTTCATACTGTAGTAAGACTATAGTAAAACTGCAATTAAAATGTGGTGGTAGGCCCCCCGTAGAACATTTTTCTCCTTCTAGATAATAATTATCAAAACAATCGTGTTATTATTTCCTCATTATTTGTAGCAAACGCTTGTCTCTGCGACAGTACTAGATATCTAAACACTGTCGTGTAACAAAACCTATTCACTCGTACATTGCAAAAATTTCAATGTGTAACTTCTAAGAAGTGATGATTTCAATACTAGAAAAAACAAATCCTCGACGGTGTATACAATTTTTCCCACAAATAATATTTTGCTTAACCCGTCAAATGATTGCCTGCAATCTGCCTTGTCGTCGTAAGAGCTCCAAGGTTACAGTACATTTTTCTTTTGCACTATTGTTGCTCACTTTACCTGAATTAAAAAACCAAAACCACAGTTTCAAGTACTATATTTCAAAAACTTTTCATAATTACTTTTTACAACAGTTTTTTATAGGATGGAATACACCGACACCGAAGGTTACAAAAGAATTAGCCGATCCATACAGTTTTACCGTGTAGGTTTTGCACTTTTGTAGGAAACACCAGATTTTTTTTAAAATTACTGAGTGTTTTTCCACCCTGTATATTTTTGTTTAAATTTTCACAGTTAATATAACTTAATGTCTAATTTTTACAAACGTTGTAACTGTTATAAGACACATCGCGACACCAACTTACCAGGATTTAATACACGACTCTAGAGCCACCACCGCCGAAATATTTCCTCGGTTTATATTTTTATAAAAATCAGCTTATTCCTATAGGTTTTACATCTTTTTACCATTTTTACTTTATACTAATCGTTTATTACAGGAGCCTTGGCACTCTCAGGATTCATCTTTTTTTTCTCGGCTTTCTTATACACATCTGCCCTTACGAAGTTTATTCTAGCGTAGTCCTCTCTCTCTGTTTTCAGCGCAGAGTTGCTTATGTAAAAATCCACATATTTTTGGTAGTCCTAAAAATAATAACACGGAAGGTCAAATAAAAGATAGAAAGATTGCGTGATGAAGTATATAAAAGTACAGGAGGCTGGAGCTTGGCACAAGCAAAGAGAGGCTTATACCCAGCAGTGTGTGAAGTCGGGCTGTGGATGATGATGATGATGATGACAGGAACAAATTATAGCGTGACGGTTGTCAGGGGAGAATGAAAAATATACCATATTGCGCTAACCCCAAGGTTCATGGGACAAACGCAAGAAGAAAATGTTGGTATACCGCTCGAGCTGAACCGATGCTGATCGCGTGCAATGATTGCAAGTGTGCGTTGAACTTTAATGGGGAAAAATATACTTACTGCTACAGTGAGAGGTTCTGAGCCATTTTGTAGTAGCGCATCTAAAAACTCTCCGGGCGACAGTTGTTTTATATTTAATCTGAAAACGAATAAATAAATTATTTCTTCAATTCCAGGAGAATAAAATTCACTTAAAAAAAAACACAGCGGATTAGAAAAAAAAAACGTGTTGACAGTGTTGCACCAGTTTTTTTGGAGCAGCCATAGTCTGTACTTAAGTCTTGTATTTTCAATACAATTTTCACAAATATTTGACACCAGCGTCCTCCGGAAAATGCAATTACAAAAAAAAAACCCACTACATCATCATGATAGCCTACATCTATGACCTAGCCTTATGTCAACTTTGTTTGGGTCGGCTTACAGTCTAATTGGATGAAACTGGAAACTAGTATTTTTCGCGGAGTAACTGCCTATCTGACCTCTACGATATAAGTAACACAATACTCCGTGGTAAGACAGGTTGTCTGACTTTCGGTTTTCGAACTATCCGTATTGACTGTAAAATATTCAGGGGTTACAGCCATAACTGAAGGCTTAACGTGCTTCCTGAAGCACTGAGGGATCTCTGTACCACGGATGGTAACCCACCCATTAAACCGATCTTTGCAACTGGACCTTGGTCTTTTTTTTCGGATGGAAAATCATCAAACGACCCCTCCCGCTCTGGGCGGAGCGGAAGGGAGTATACTTGTACTGACTAAAACCCATCCATGTTCCTTCGTTGCTCTTTGTGTTCCAGGGCCGCACTATCTCTTTCGAACAGTCCCGCAGCCCCAGCAGGCATCGGCCCTTGCTTGAGGCGCGCGTGGAACACGACCGCGCCGTCGACACGGTCTGTCGTCATAAGACGGACGGACGGCGAGCTGTCCCATTACTCACCGTCCACAGGCCCGCAAACTAGACCTTGGCCTTGATCGATCTTTTTACTTTGCCACAAGCAGAAATAAGTGCATAAGATAAAGAAACTGTAGTACGTACTTGACTACCCTCTCAGGGGTCATGACCTCATTGTAAACCTCTATGATGTCTGCGAAACCGAATCCTTGTGTCACCTGGGCGAGTGGCTGGACTGGGTAGTCGCGCGGCATACCTCTTATACTGCAAAGTTATCCACGAAGTAAACTATCGTGAATCTATATTAATAAGAATCAATTGCCGCATATATGAAGGATCATCCCTTGAGAACTGTTCGAACGATTTGGCTGATTTTTCTTGTTGTTATCGTAATTGTCAGGTTATTATGTTTTTTTTTAAACATTCAATTTTGCATCCGTGAGAAACCGAGGTGGGTCGCAATAAAAACAAAGATTGCAATGCTGAAGAGTGCACTCATACAGCTGTTTCCTGTACTCTAACCGTGCATTTTTGTGTGTGTTGAAAAACAGAATTTTGAATTAATCGACAAGATATACCCACGCTGGGGCGTCTATAATCTTCTACTTGTTTATCGTGTGGTTAGTGTCTAACCTGCTGTCAGAGTTTTTACGGCGCCAATGGACATGTGACGTGGCTTTACATGCCGTCAAAAAATATCTCTCAGGCATGCTGGTTTCCTCACGGTGTTTTCCTTCACCGAAGCAAGTGATAATTATACAATACGCACATGAATCAGATAAGCAGAGGTTCGAACTCGAGACCTATGACTTGGCAGTCTGACAGTCACATGACTAATTTAATAGGCTATCACTGATATTAATCTTGTACTAATTTCTTGGTAGCAGATTACACACTAGTGTCTGTTACACCGTGTATATTGACACATACCTTTGGAATTTATTATAGAAGAATTTCTGCAGAGACCCGTAATCAGTTCGTGGCACTAGAAGAATTTCGTCGAACACTTTCAACATAGGTTTGACTCTGGCAGCCCATGGGTCAGTACAGGTTGCTGAAGAGAAAAGATGAATGCTGTGGATGAATGATTCAAGTGGTATAAAAACCGGCCAAGTGCGAGTCGGGCTCGCGCACGAAGGGTTCCGTACCATTATCTATAAAAAATAAGAAAAAAACACGTTTATTGTATGGGGACCCCCCTTAATATTCTTTTTTTTTTCATTTTTAGTATTTGTTGTTATAGCGGCAACGGAAATACATCATTTGTGAAAATTTCAGCTTTCTAGCTATCACGGTTTATGAGATACACCCTGGAGACAGATAGACAGACAGACAGACAGCGGAGGCTTAGTAATAGGGTCCCATTTTACCCTTTCGGTACGGTACCCTAAAAACAGTAGTAAAGAGGGTAGTGGTATTCAGAAGAGTGGTGCACAGAGCAGTGGTGACACAGTCAAAATGGCCGCGAAATCCGATCGCAAGTTCGATGCCAGGCAAATATTTCCTTGATGCAAGTTATTTCAATACCACTGCTCTTCAAACGGTGAAGGAAAGCATCGCGAGGAAACCCGTATGTTTCAAATTCAAAGCCATGTGGCATTCAACATTCCGCACTGTACCCGCGTGGTACATGATGACTTATTCTCTCAAACAGTGAAGAGGCCATTGTCCATCAGGAAAAACGATACAAGCTGTCAATGCTAAGTGATGTAGAGAAACAATAAGGCCATTCTCTAAAGTTCACTTGGATCCTCGCACAAGTGAGCGCACACAATTTAAGAGCGAACTATTTGTTTTTGAACTCTTAGTCATTCCTCCAAAAATTTTAGTGAAAGTTCTTGATTAACAAAACTCTTACCTATAAAAATAACTTTGTCCTCGTCTGGTATTGATTTCACTACTTTCCCTAAGTTACCCTTCAGACTGGCCGCCTTGAGATCCTTTTGTTCTGCCGGTACCTTTAAAAAGAAATTATATGAGCATAATAGATTATGGACCTATGACTTGAGCAAAAAAAAAAAATATTTTAAAAACTCTTATTTCTTTAATAGGTTTCTTTACAAGTCGCAAGCGCTACTGCCGAGGATAAGATCCTGGGTTCTATTCCCGGGTAGGGAAAAGTGGAGTTAACACTGGATTTTTCTACATGGAATTACTCAGTACCAGCCCGGAGTCTGGATTTGTGTTCCGTTGATGGCAATAGGCTCGGCGCCTATAACTTGGGACCCGTGGCCCCTACCAACAATACGGCAAGCCCTAGAGTAATCAGACTGTTCAGAAACCCTGACATCATGAAGAGCAGTAGATTTTATGGGCAAGCCAAGCTTTTAGGCTAACGGGCTAAAATGTGGATGCACTATAGGCCATACCTCTGCCATCACTCGTGGATTACGGGCGTGTTATGTTATACCTTTTTAGCAAAAACCCTTTCAACATTCTTCATGAAGACCACGGCTGGTTGGAAGGCCCTCGCTGTGATAAACACTTGGCTCAACACCTTTTCTGGTTGTTGCAGTACAGCGGTGAACACCTCGGGAGTTATGTCGATTTTGATGGCATCTGCGAAGAAAATGATAGCTTTGGAGGAGTTTGCTCATGGAAACAATGTTATATAATGATAGGTACGGGACAGTCAAGGTACTATTCTGAAGGCGGCTGCAAACACAAACCCCAGCAGGTCGATACACACATCTGGAATTTTCATGAAAGTCCTGTCAAAATCGGACTGTTCCTCTTTTTCGATTCTGAATGAGGGTTTTTTTGCGTCTCGTAACCACGTCTCTTGTCAAAGACTGTTCCAAGTTCGTCACCAGCAGATTACTTTAAGGGGGCAGAAGTGGGCATCATCATGTCTCCTCCTTCAGCAATTGAGTTGAGGCCCAGGTGGTAGGTGGAGTACTGAAGGAAATCTAACTTTTGCTTTGCTTCCTTATGTTAAACGACATGGTTTTCCTTTCTTTATTTCTCCGTTTCTGCTGACTCTTTCGTTGCCATTACCGGTCTTAGGCAGCTACTGCTTAAGTCTCAAAAAGTCTAGCCTACGATTACTCTTACGTACTCAACTCCCCAGCCACAGCATCAGCTAGGAACGATTTCCCGTTTCTGTCGGGACCGAGCAGCATGACCGCCTTCCTCCGGGGCGCTCCAGGTTGTATGTCACACCCCAGGACACATGACAGCATCAACCGTTCCTTGATGTCACCATAACCTGGTAGAGGGAACCTGGAAAAGGAAGGGAGAGGAGGAGAGGAAACCAGGTTAGGCACGAACCACACGATAAAGAAAGAGAATAAATAAATGATAACCTATGTTTTTTTAAAATATTAAATGGGTCTACTCTTGACCTCAATCTAGTCCTGAGGACAGAGATGAGGTCGACGATGGAACGAGCTTACCCAGAAGAAGCCTATTAACTCGCGATTTAAATAGATTGGGGTCATAAGAACTTGGGAACACTGACGAAAGCAGGGAATTCCACTCCTTGGCTGTGCGCATAATAAACGATGTCGCTAAGCGCTTCGTGCGAATGTGTGGAACATCGACAAGGAATGGGTGATAACCCGCGGTACGTCTGGACTCCCGATGGTAATGTAAAAAACTATATTACTGTGAAGTTTCAAACAAATCCGTTCGGTAGTTTTTGCGTGAAAGTCTATCAAACATCCATCCGTCCATCCTCACAAACTTTCGCATTCTAAGAAGATAAAAAATATTATGACACTAGCTGCCCAGCGCTACTTCGTTCGCGTGGTGTCCTACCCCTTACCCTACCCTACTCCTACACTACTCTTATCCTACTCCTACCCTACTCCTACACTACTCCTACCCTACTCCTACCATACTCCTACACTACTCCTACCCTACTCCTACACTACTCCTACCCTACTCCTACCCTACTCCTACCCTACTCCTACCCTACTCCTACCCTACTCCTACCCTACTCCTACCCTACTCCTACCCTACTCCTACCCTACTCCTACCCTACTCCTACACTACTCCTACCCTACTCTTAACCTACTCCTACACTACTCCTACCATAATCCTACCCTAATCCTACCAAAAAAAAAAGTATCCTAGTGTTGTTTTTAGACTTATCCAGGCAATTTTTTAAATTTTTCTACATTTTACATGAACATTTAAAAAAAAGAATTGGCCAAATTGGTCCAGGCGTTGTTGAGTTATGCGCTTACCAACACATTTTGCGATTCATTTTTATATTATAGATAATGAAATTTTGATTTTGAACTATTGCTGTAGACAGCATTTATCACCACACTAGTAACAAGTCGTGTATGTACCAGCATCTACTTAAGGTGGAAACGCCAAGATAGTCCGCGAAATTCAAATTTTCTTACGTTTTTTGCAATTTGCAGGTCAGTGTCAGGTTGTATGTTGATGAAAATGAGTCGTGCAAGTAACACGCATGTAGTTTTAGAATTATAATGATTAAAATCATCAATACAACTCTCTCAAGTTCATTTAACCCCATTGAATGACTTTTTCATGAAATAGTTATTGAATGGTGTTAAATGAGCTTACAGGGTTGAATTCATGATTATAATTCTGTAACTACATACCTGTTACTAGCTTAATAAAACATTAAAATTTAATTCATTCACTGATTATCCCAAATGGCTCAAGTTAAGGCAATGCTGATCCCCTACAGTCCTTATCAGTAGCGAAGGGAAGCCCTTAGCTCTTTTTTGTAAGAGGTAAGCCGGAGTACATATCTTTAAACTTTTTTTTTACTGTGCCATTGTTCAAAGGGAAGCTGGTAGGAATCGTGTTGTATGGAGCCTTCGCCACTGGTGCTTATCACCTTTTTAATCAGTTAATTATATCAAACGATTGAAGACAAGTAAATAGTTATAATTACGAAGCATCCGGATCCTTGATGTTGTATTCATATGCCGCATAGTTAGAGTCGCCAAAGATATCAGTGAATTTAGTAGTAGGCTTCGTCACTATGCCTAGGTCAAACACGTTCTGAAAGAGAAGTAATACCTCAACCAATTTTCTAAGAGTAAAAACCCAAAAATATCAGGTGCGCAGTACTCGCAACCGGCGTGCGTGTGTGAAAATCAAAATATTTTATTTCACATACCGCCTACATGGGCACTTTTAAACGTCGACAAAAAGGTGCACGGATCGGGTTAGTCGTTTCCTATGGAGAATAACCGGCAAGAAACTCCATGGTTACTCTTTTAAAATGATTTGGTTTTACAATATTATCATGTTACAGCATTAGTACTTATGTATGGGGGGACGTGGACGAAGCAAAAATAGTAAAATAAGGATCGTCGTAGCCGATGGTATTTTGTAGTCTTTTCCGAAAAGACTACAAAATACTCGCGTGTGGAAAGCGCGTGAGTTTATGTAAATGTATCTGGAGACCATCTTAGCGGAGGCGGAAAAAATTAGGAGCAAAAGGACAGCGCCGCGAACACTGTTACCATATATTATGTAGAAAATATTTCAGGAAGGAATAATAGCTGTAGGTACTTATGCAACACCAGATTTTTTTTCATCTTACCACGTTTTCATTCCATTAGTAGGTTCCCGAGGAATAATTTTCGAACACCACGCAGGTGAAACCGCGGTCAAAAGCTAGTGTGAATGAGGCTGATGAGTTAAAGCAAATATGTTTACAGAAATTTGGTACCTCTGTACTTTTCAACAGCTTTTCATCCAAAACCATTATTTTGGGCTGTGGAGGGAGTTTCGGCTTCTTCCTAGGTTTCATTTTGGGGTATTTCAGGTCAAGCTTCTCGTATTCATACTCATGTTTTTGGATCAGCATTTTCAAATCTGTTCTTTAGAGACAAAATACTTGTCTGAGACAATAATTTATTTATTTATAACGTGTACAGTTTAACAGCTAAATCCAAGCTATTGCACACACAAAACAGATTAAAAGAAACATATTTACAATAAGGAATTTATATCTAGAAAAGTCATCTTTCATGCATCCCGTCACAAAACAAGCACAAGGAAAAAACATCTATCATTTATCTTCTCAAGAAACACAATCATCCACGACATACGTCTAGCCATCTCAAGGCAAATAAATCACACTCCGGTGTCAACGCCAGTAAAGCATTTAGCATTGCCAGGGCGCGAATCAATAGAAAGTTAAAATAAGAGACTGTACGTGCAGACGGAATGTCCAACAATCTGTGTCCACGCGGTCTCAGTTGGTATTTCAAATCAAATCAAATCAAAAATATTTATTTGCTAGAATATGGTACATAAGGTGTTACAATACATTAGTTCCATCATATCCTGCCATATCATGGCGTGCAAATGTTTTCACCATAAGCAATGTCAATTTTATTCGTCTAACTTACAAATTACAGATTTTATTGACTTGTCTTCTAAATAGTCCTTAACGGTATAATATCTATTAATTATTAAGAGTTTGAAAAGTATTTATTTAAACATTGTCAGCGGTAAGTCTTGAAAGCTATTTGGTAAATGATTGAAAATAATAATCGACATGCAGTATACATTTTTCTTAAATAATTTTAGTTTTATTGGTGGCAGCCGAAGTCTATCTTTATGCCGTGTTCGGCTATTTGGTCTGTCAATGCTGGATTCAAATAAATTGTAGTTTCTCCTAACAAAAACACAAATTTCAAAAATATATAGACATGGTAATGGTAGAATTTTAAGGTGAATGCTCCAACCAGCCCGCGAAATTCAAAATTTCTTGCGTTTTTTGCAATTTGCAGGACAGTGCTAGGTTGTATGTTGATTAAAATATTATTCGCGGCTGTAAGACGTATGTAGTTACAGAATTATAATCATCAAAATCACCAATACAACCCTCCAAGTTCATAAAGGCGTAGGAACCAAAAAAAAACAGAAAAAGTTATTCCTACAGCTTTATGAACTTAGAGCGTTTTATTGATGATTTTGATGATTATAATTCTGTAACTACATATGTCTTACAGCCGCGAATAATATTTTAATCAACATACAACCTAGCACTGCCCTGCAAATTGCAAAAAACCCAAGAAATTTTGAAATTTCGCGGGCTGGTTGGAGCATTCCCCTTAAGTTTTTGAAATAGAGGCTTACAGCTGTCTAAAAAGTGAGCTCCACAAATTGCTCGGATACATTTTTTTTGAGCTTTAAAAACTCTGTCAAAATCTACTGAGTTACCCCATATTACAATGCCGTATCTAAGTACGGATGATACATAACCATGGTAAGCCAGCATTGCAGTGTCACAGTTTACTGTTTGTCTAATCCGTTTTAGGACATATATAAAGCGATCTATTTTTGTAAGAATCTTATCTATATGTGTTTTCCAATTGCAATTTTTATCGACCGTTATACCTAAGAATACACAATTATCGACAGTGTTCAAGTGAGTATCTTTATAGTGAATGTCTAGTTTATTTATGTTTGCGTTGTATGTTTGAAATTGTATTATGTTTGTTTTAGTCATATTTATTTTTAAGTTATTTTTTTCTAGCCATACGATTGCATTCTCCAGAGCTTGGACGGTTTCCTTTTCTAAGTTTTTGTTATCGTCACTTTTAATCATTATTGTAGTGTCATCAGCAAATAGTATGCAATCTTTGCCTATGGCCTCTGAAATGTCGTTTATGTAAACTAGAAAGAGTAGTGGGGATACGATACCTCCCTGTGGCGTGCCATAATTATTTTGTTTATATCCCGACCTGTAGGTTTCTTTTTCCCTTTGAGAAGTTTTTGTTATTTCCATACATTGTATTCTTTCAGAAAGGTAACTTTTGATCCAGTCGTTGGCCTTACCCCGGATTCCATAATGCTCAAGCTTCGAGAGTAGTGTTTTATGGCAAACAAAATCAAAAGCCTTTGTCATGTCTAGGAACACACAGCTTATCTTAGCTTTTTGATTAAGACTTTCAGTTATGTATTTTACTAGCGCAAAACAAGCTAAAGTAGTGGAGCTGCCCTTCCTAAAACCAAATTGTTCTTTTTTAAGAATATCATAATTTGTTAAAAAGTTCTCTATTTTAATGCACATAACTTTCTCAAATATTTTGGATAGGATCGGGATTAAGGTTACCGGGCGATAATTGCTCATGTCAGTTTTTTCACCTTTCTTATAAAGAGGTTTGACAATTGATATTTTCAGACGTGTTGGGAATACTCCTTCTGTTAGAGACAGGTTTATAATGTAGGTTAAGGGAGACACTAAACCTATTGCACATATTTTTAAAACTTTAGTGTTTTTTTTTTTTTTTTTTTTGGGGTGTGAGAAATCATCAAATGACTCCTCCCGCTCTGGGCGGAGCGGAAGGGAGTGTCAGACTCTTACTGACTAAAAAACACCCATGTTCCTTCATTGGCCCTTTATGTTCCAGGGCCGCGGTATCTCTTTCGAACAGTCCCGCAGCCCTGGCAGGCACCGGCCCTTGCGGGCCCCTCCCGTTTGCTGACATCTCTTTGAGGCGCGCGTGGAACACGAACGCGCCGTCGACACGGCCTGCCCGTCGTCATACGACGGACGGACGGCGAGCTAGCCCATTACTCGCCGTCCACAGGCCCGCGCCTACGGTGGCCGAGAGCCATCACGGCGTGGCCCCCGACGCCCGGTGCTTCTCCCGCGGCGGCTGGGACGTGAGGAGGTTCTCTCCCTCTCACGTTCCGCCGCCTCAAAACTTTAGTGCTCAGGTCGTCATATCCAGTCGAGTTAGTGTTTCTTAGACTGTGAATTATTTTATATATTATATCTGATTCATCTACTGGTGTAAGAAACATGCTTTTAGAATTTTGAGGAGTAGTTATTTTTTGTTTGAGGAGTAGTTATTTGTGCATTTATTTGGGCACGGGACGAACAAAAAGTCTCACAAGCTGACCTACTAGTTCCGGGCAATCAGACTCACCGCGAAGGACACGACAAGCAAATATCAGTAAAAAGTAATTGTCATCATCATATCTGCCTAACCTTTTCCCAACTATCTTGGGGTCGGCTTCCAGTCTAACCCGATGCAGCTGAATACCAGTATTTTACATGGAGCGACTGCCTATCTGACCTCCACAACCCAGTTAGTACTGAGTAATACGATCCCCTTGGTAAGAAGGAAAAAGTAATTATCATGTTCCTATATCATTTGTATCGTATTCAGCTTGGAACCAAACAGGGCGGATGACGTCTTTTTAGCTTTAATTGTATAATTATTAAAGTTCTTTTCTGACCCAAAGACAAGTTAAGGTGAAGCAATTAACCACTCGTATGCCGAGTATATAGACACAATAAAAAAGTGATTGTGTCTCGTGTAGATCTACGAAAGGTTAATGTGCCAAAGCGTCACGTTAGGACCAGTATGTCTTTGAGCATTTTTCGTCTGTGTAAATGTTCTTTGATAATATCAGTTTTATTCTGCGCCCCGACTTTGACGAAAAAGAAAAATGTACATGGGAAATATTCCACTTGAGTTATATGCCGATATTTCGCTTCGGTTCTATACATAAAGTTGATATTTTGACAGATTTTACGTTATTTTTCAAACGTAATATATTACTATCATGTACTCGCCGAGAATTGCTTCCCTAGTAAAACTTTTGTCGTTACTAGGGAAGTAGTTACCTCATCAACTCGTCGACGTACTTCCTGCAGTCGATATGCATCTCCTTCATCAGATCCTCAATGAGGAGTGGCTTGAGGTAGCCGTAGATCGTCTCCCCAAACTGTTCAGGTGGTAACGCGTCGTACAGTGACCATGTCTGACGGTAGTTTCGTAGGGCCTGAAACAGAATGATTGAAATATAAACTCAATTTCATACGTGACAGATTTCTTATTGCATTGCACTACAAAAGGTCATTCAAAATTCAAATTAAATAAGGTTGCGGCGGTATCTATACCGCGGCATACGAACTAAAGTAACATAAATCCTAATGTACATTGCGACATTAAAGTAATGCACGCGATTAAAATATATACAGAAAAATTACAACAACCAACGGGCAGTATTCAAATACAAATCCTCTGCGGTCGCCGGATCCTCTTTTTTCAATAGAGAATTTTCCACCTTGTTTCTTTTCCATACTTTTAAAATTGTAAATGCGAAAGTAACTCTGTTTGTTTGTTTGCTACCTTATAATTAACACTAGAAACGGGATATTTACCATGCCCACTGTTTGTTTTGAGTTCCCGATATTTCGGCGCTGTTGCAAGCACCATGATCACGGATAAACTGAAGTTACTGCGGGTGGGTGTTGGGTGGGGTTTGTTACCTTTTCACTAATAAACGGCTAATCGAATGGTAATGAAATTTGGCATGTAGATAGATTATATCCTGGATTCTTTTTTATCTCACATACACGTCAAAATTTCCACGCTTACGAAGTCGTGGGTAACAGCTAGTATCTCTATAGTTTCAATACGAGAGGAAAAAAAGTAAGCCCAGAAAACTGGTCAAGAAAAATAATGTGATACCTCGATCAAGTTCTCCATAACGCCAGAAGTTTGCAACGAGTACCCTGGGTCGGAGAACGGGTCGCATCTACTCTTCAATAAAGCCTCAGCCTCCTTTTTATCTGATTCCTTTTTCATCTGCGCTTCTATCTTGGCTTCTTCTTTCGCTTTCTTATGTTCTTCTTTCAGCTGTAGGTATTAATATGAACCATATTACGCACACGTTTAAGGCCCGATTTTCACCAAAGAGGTGACGAGCGAAGTAGATATGAGACGTGCGGGAATCGACCAATCACATTAGTTGTAATATACATCGCGTCTCACGTCTCTCTCATGATTGGTCGATTCTTGCACGTCCCCGCACTGCACCGCTAGTCTTCGCTTTGGTGGAAATCAGGCCTAAGTATCGCAGGATAATTCAATAGAATTTTTTTCTAGGTTTTTGAATAGGATTATTTTTAGGGTTCCGTACCCAAAGGGTAAAACGGGACCCTATTACTAAGACTTCGCTGTCTGTCTGTCTGTCTGTCTGTCTCCAGGCTGTATCTCATAAACCGTGATAGCTAGAAAGCTGAAATTTTCACAAATGATGTATTACTATTGCCGCTATAACAACAAATACTAAAAAATAAATAAATATTAAGGGGGGCTCCCATACAACAGATATGATTTTTTGCCGTTTTTATAGATAATGGTACGGAACCCTTCGTGCGCGAGTCCGACTCGCACTTGGCCGGTTTTTTTTAATCTCAATTCAAATGACCTCCTTACTATTATGGTAAACAGCGACGAATAAAATACTTGGCGAAATCAAGATACACCTTTGCCTATCCCTGCAGCAAACACAAGCGTGATGATAAGGCACCTGTTCTTTTGTCTTCCCCTGAGTTTCCTTTAGCATTCGTTCATCCTCTTCCAATTTCTCGTCTATTGTGGGATAGTCTCCTCTTACAACCATCAGTGTGCCACCTTCCAATTCGTATGGAAATTGGGGGAAGAAATGGTAGCCATAGAACCTGGAACATAAATCTTTAAAATGATACGAGCATTATCTACTTGAATGAATTACACATAACCTTTTCACCGCCATACTCATAATATAGGGTGACTGGTAATTAGTGACCGATACTTAAACACGTGATTGTACTCATGATAACAAAGAACTCTCCCAAAGAAATTTTTACACATACGTATACTTTCTTGGTAGGTCTGTGGCGCGGGCGCCGCTTACGGAACGGGTTTGCGAGCCGCACGGGGGCTCTGCCTACACACTGTTACACCGTACGATAGTAATGAGACAGAACGGCGTCACACCGCTAACAGCTGATAGGTCATAGGCGCGCGCGCGCGAATTTCATACGGCTGTTGTGATAATGTGAAAAAAATAAACGAGTATAAAAATAGTTTCTTTGGGAAAGTTGTTTGTTATCATGAGTACAATCACGTGTATAAGTATCGGTCACTAATTACCAATCACCCTATATACGTGACAAACAAGCGCGTGCCCAGTACGCCAAACGACACAAATATGTGACAAGATGGTAGGTGAAATTATGGCTTAGCGTGGAGGGCACGCGCGTGCGTTTATGCTCTGTCGGTCGAAAGGTTAATTTAGCTGACTAGCTTATGAGTTTATGAGTAGACTAGAAGTTAGCCCCGTTAACGTAGGTACTGCCGGATTGAAAATCCTTGCGTCTAACCGGTCTAACATGGTCTACCTGTGGGCCTTTTATTGCAATCCGTTCGTAAAGGCATGATAAGGTAACATACAGAGTAAGGTAATAGATTACTAGTATTTGATTAATAGTCTTAGTTTCGTGGAGGTCCGAAATAAACCCTTGGGAACGTTCTTCTTGAAGAGAAAGTATCCGAAATAATAATATATCCTACCCCAGTTCATGGTCTATTCGTATGCCAGCTATTAAGGGGTGAAAAGAAAATACATTAACTGCCCTAAATGCACTTTTGAAGACCAGATCTCATCTAATGCACTTTTGAAGAATGGGCCCAACTGATCTAATGCATACTGCAGTGACTCGAAAACACAAAGAAGATAACACACAGGTAGACAGCAGAAACCAATTTATTTTATAATATTAAAGTATGGATAAAATATCCTACCATTCCTGAAACCATTCCCTGATCTCGTCCGTGATGTCCTCGATCATGCCGTCCTTTTTGAAGAGAAGCAACCTGGTCTTCTCCTTCTGAAGCTCTTCGAGGTAAGTCTTCTTTATTTCCAGCCTCGTGTTTCGACGTCTTTCGTACATCTGATGACAATTTTAGTTGGCACTTATAACTTAACTAACTTAAGAATTTTTAATACATCTTTACCAAACACTTCGGGCATAACAGGCACGATAATTTTGTATTCAGAAATCTAATAATTGCAAAAAAATCTGCTTACGTAATACTTGAACGATCGAATGATGTATGCATTTCATTTGCAGTCAACTTCTTCAAGTACTTATTTATCGAAACGGTGCATTCGTTCCTGTTTCCCTGTTCTATTTCATGTGATAATATATTCTTTAATCTCGATTTTTTTTCTTTTTGTGTGGTTGGTTACCTTATTATTTGCCTCCACAAAGCTGGGTCCTTTTCTAAACGGGTCTGGCGTGAGACCTAGCAATATGTCTCTCTTGTGTTCTTTTACTCTTTCGCGTTTTATTTTCATGAACTCCCTGAAACAATTGTCATATTAATACAGGGTGCATTTAGTAATACAAAAAATCTTGTGAAGCATTCACAATCAGGCTAGCTCTGAAAATCGAAAAAAAAAAATGTATTTGAAAAACAAATTAGGCTGTGAGACATGGGTCTCAGTGAGGTGATATTGCAAAATTACTAAAAAAACAAAACATGACGCTAGGTTATCGGAAAATATCTTCGATTTACTTGTGAATAAGTCAAATAAGAGAGATAAATGGTCATTTTAGAAGCTTGATTTTTTACAGCTCTTAAGTATTTGATATTAATTTCAACTTGATACTGCCTCGCGTTCTTGAGAAAAAGAGTCTTGACAGACAGACGGACATTGAAGTGGAGTTGCGTTGTTCTTTTCGAGGTACGGAACCCTAAAAATGGCTTTGAAAAGCAAGAACGATTACCTATAAACCCTCTGGATTAAAAGCGCTGCTTTAGTCCTCAATACGATTGGGGCCGGCTCGGGAGATAGTAAGCAATACTGTTTCTGATGTTGTTCTTTGGCTCGAACATCTTTCATACGCCATTGTCTGAAAATTGATTAAATAACTGTAAGGCCCGGACTCCACCGAAGCGGAGGCGACACGAGAGGAGATGTGTTGTAAACCACCAATAGAATTTCGTTATTTACACTTCTCGTCTCCGCTTAGCTTTAGTGGAAAAGATTGAGCAGGGAGGAGAGGAGATGTCTCGCAATTGTTTAGGCTAGAAGCTAGCTAAGCTACGAGAAGAGACGTGAGCCGCGTGCGGTGAGCGTTTTGCTGAGTGGCGTGTGGTGCATATCTCCGCACAGCTTCACTCCTAAGCATTTCTTCTACTCTCCGCTTCGCAAATCTTCGCACAATATCTCCACTTTAGTGGAGTCCGGCTCTAATGGTAGTTCTCAAAGAATGTAACACAATCTTGCCAAAACCCACGGCAACAATAAAGCCTTCATTAAACAAAGGAGAACCCCGCACGGAACACGAGGCGAAATTTGGTAGCGCATATTGTGTTAACCAAATTGTATAAATTGGATGTGATCAAACTGCGGAGAACAGTCACGTAACGTCAAAATCATTAAAATCATCGACCCACGCAGTCGCATCCCGCATCCTGTATTCCGTGACCAGAGCTAAATACTGCCAGCATTAAGGCACTTAGTTTCAAACCAAACTTAAAAATGGAGCAATTCTGTTGGGTGGCAGAAATATGTAGGAGGAGAGTACAGCTCGGATGGGCGGCATTTGGTAACATATTTTTCGGTCCAAAAAGATCCCTCAGTGCCTAAAAACCCGCCTTTTCAACCAATGTGTCCTGCCAACAATAACTTACGGTGCCGAGACATGTACGCTCACAAAGGAGACTGTCCACCGAGTACGAGTGGCACAAAGGGCCATGGAGCGAGCCATACTCGGCATAACCCTGGTGTTACACCGAAATCCGCCGTCGGACGAAAGTCTACGACGTCGGGGACCGGGCGGTGCGCCTTAAGTGGACCTGGGCAGGACATCTGGCTGGACGCGGAGAAGGCTGATGGAGCAAGGCTTTGACCGAGTGGTGGCCGAGGTTTGGCCAAAGAAACCAGGGCCGTCCTAGGGCTCGTTGGGTTGACGATATCGTCAAAGTCGCGGGAAACACCTGGATAAGGGAAGCCCAGAACCGGGAAGTGTGGCAGAAGAAAGGGGAGGTCTATATCCAGCAGTGGGTGATTCCGGGCTGATATGATGATGATGGATGACAGACGACCGCATATCAGGATGTAAATCAAAATTTTCCGAATTACTTTCTCACAAACTTTTACTGTGAATTTTAATTTTCTTACATAAGAGGAATTCTGAAAGAGGCTCCGGTGACTGAAAAGTTGTGTCGTAATCTGTTATCGTGGTATGAACATGTGATGCGGAGGAATGAGGAAAATTTTGTGAGGAAAATGTTGAGTATGTATGTAGATGGCTATAAGAGTAGAGGAAGGCCAAAGAAACGATGAATGGACTGTGTGAAGGATGATATGGCTATAAAGGAGGTGACTGCTGAGATGACTAGGAATAGAGTATGGAAGAGGAAGACATGCTGCGCCAACGCTACATAAATTGGTTTATGGGCAGAAGAATGATGATAATGACATGGTGTTATTCACCTGTATCTTTCATGTCTCTGAATAGTTACAGACTGTACATACTCTTCAGGCATGATTGTTTGAACACTGGAATCTGAAAATAGATTGAGATGTAATGCAAAGTGCTTCCCTATTGGTCTAATAGTCGAAAACGCGATACGTGGCACCGGACGTGGTTCTTTTCTTGAATTTGATTAAGTGTTGGTGGGGTTTGTCGATAGAAAATTCATGGTAGCAGCCCGGAGACTGAATCGGAGTACGAGACGGCATACCAATAATGCTGCAAGTCACTTTCGAGAGCGACAATTAAGATTCGTAAAAAGAAAATGGCTACTGCCGTCGAAGACGTGGGTGACGTCGCGTTTGTAATCAAATCTGCAACGCCACTGTAACCTACGTTTATCGTCAACCGCAACGTCACTGATGTACCGTCACCTACAATAATGCAGATGAATGAATTCAAATTTGGACCAGGGGGGTAACTATGACGTCTTAAAACAGGAGTAATTCCAGTGTGAGAAGGAGACAGAGCTATACAGGTCGTCTAACGCCATCTCTTTCCCACACTGGAATGACTCCTGCTTTAAGACGTCTTAGTAACCCCCCTGAGGTTTCACTGTACCTTTACGTGAATTAATGCGATCCACAATACAGGAAACGAAGTTAGCTTCATTTCATTCTGTAACAACTGGCTCGTTGGCTATTATTTTTACCTTGGCATGATCTCCTATCATACAGTTCCTACTCCTACCGATAAGAGAGAAAACACTTACGTGGCGATTCACTCTCTTCTTCCTCTTCGTCAACCGCCTCGGTGTCGGAAGCCATCCCGTCGTTTGTGCGCATTGCTGGCGCTGGTTTCAGCTGTCAGTGACGATAATTATGTTACAGAGTTATTAGAACCGCTATCTTTTTATGTTTTCAAGTTGGTGGTGTGACATCTCCGTATCTTGAAAAGCACGCCTCTCTCTGGTCGTGTCTGAGTGTCCCATCGGCCATTGGCCTATGACAATGAACAGACAGAAACAGAGATTGCACCTGTATTAATGCATACACTTGTGAAATCTACAAGATTACCTACTTGGCTTGTGTCGGTTCAGATTAGCCGAAAGTCGATAGGGAGGATATTGTAAAGTGAAGTTCCAAGCTTTGGTGCAGGGTCATCCTTCAAAATTTCGTCATAAAATCTCTTTTTCTTTTTTAATTTGGAACCAGTCCTTGTCACATCATATGTGTGTGACCACACTCCTGGTGTGACTTTATTAATGGAAAAAATAAAAAGAGAAGGCACGGGAAAAGATCACATGAAAGGAATTAAGCGTGACCTTTGCCCAGCAGTGGGACAGTATTAAAAGAAGGAGTTACTTTTTTTGGCCTTTCCCTCCTTTTCTTCCTTTGCAAAGCATCTACCCACATCTGCTGTAAGATATTTTCTACATTTTCACTCCGAGATTCTAGAGGGAAATGGTATGGAACTACTATCTGAAAAGAAGAAAATAGATTAGCGGTATTGATTCAGGATCTTTTTTCATAGAAAACATCTCTTCTGGAATAGGCATAAGGATAAAGATAGAGAAGAAACTTAGTAATAGAAAATAAAACTTCGCTTGTAGTAGTTCTACTGGCGGAGTGAGTAGTGAGAAGGACATATTATATAGTACAGGATCACGTTATTACAAAGATTTTCTGCTTACTGACAACCCCATGTTTAGTCATGAGGTCAGCCGTGAGCCGAATTTCTCAGGCTTGTGTTCCTTGTCCATAAAAGTCTTTCACTCGTAAACCTCTTTCTATGATGGTTAATAAAGGACGTCCAGATCCTAGCAAGGTAGCAATTCGCGGTAAAATAGCTTCCACAAATGGCGATAAGTAACTGGATGTACGACCCCGTGCAGTCAGCCCTTCTCCCACCTTGCTCATCTCATAATCAGCCTTAAGCGTTCCACCTGATGGGAAACGGGCCTCTCTAAGACAGGGAGTGAATCGTTGTCTACTTCGCGTATCCAGTGTGGGTAAGTGGATTTTAGTACATCCTGGGTTTGACACATGATGTTTTCCTTCACCATTTTGAAAATAAATAGCAAAGTGAAAGTGAAGTGCCTGCTTAGGTTCCAATTAAGAACGGCCTTCGACTCGCATATAGGAGCCGATACCACTGTATCACCACGCAGTGCTCAATCACCTTATTCTAATGCAGTTCGTGCCGATATGACAGAAGAAGTCTTTTACCTGTATGTCCAAAGGTGTCTTATGAAGTTGTTGTAGCGCTGCATCGACGTAGATATAATCGTTCACTATTATATGGACCAGCTCATTACGGAGCTCGTACATCCTGGGAACCAAGACGGAGGTTGAATAATCACTCTTTTAGTCATATGCATTTCATTCTTCTTCATCACAATGATACCAATGATGGACTAACATTAAGTTGTACGTTGACGAAGTATCTTAAAGTACGAATAAATCGAAAGATTACAGACAAACCTTTTAACAAAAACTGTGATGATCTCCAGGATATACGGCGCTCTCTGCAGGTGAACGTTGTTCAGATAAGCGTCATACAGCTCGTTGATTAGCTCGCAGTATCGCGCGTAGTTCTTGCCGACCACCTCTGGGGGTAAAGCTCGGGTGGTGAGACGCATGCCTTTGGCGGTTGCTTTCTGGAAGAAGGTAGCTAAATAATAACAGCCGTTCGGGTCAATCTTCAAGTTAAAACAACGATTGCCGAGGTCGTTCCGTGGATGGGTCTACCAATAAGAGAGCCCTCTTTACCTAGGAAAGCATGTTAAACAGTGCGTTTGGGCTTTCGGTTGTGGATGAATCCCGAAAGTCTGATAACCAGTATTGCCAAGAGTGTGTGTTACCCAAGCCCTGGGTTGTGGAGCTCAGATAGGCAGTCGCTTCATGAAAAATACTGGTATTAAGCTGCATCTAGTTAGACTGGAAGGCGAGTGAGGTGGAGGGTGAGGAAGTTGGGTAAAGGTTTAAATCCTGCTCTGAAATAGAATAAGGCCTTTGCCCTGCAGAATAGAAGTACCTGTAACCTAGCCTAGGATACAGGCTCTTCCATTCTAACCTACTTACTTGCAACTTCTCATCTTCTTCCACAATATCCTGTGCCTTCTCCAGTATCGACAGCCATTTATTTTGTGCCTCAATTGTGGTATCTAACTTCTGTTGTATTTTTAACATGGACATTTTGGTTGAGTTTTAATTCTGCTGGAAGATCCAAGTAAATCTATGAAGATTGTTAAGCTGAGCGACAACATGCAGCTTAAAACTATAAGCTGTCCGTTGTACTGGACCTAGTTCTATTATAATTTCTGAGCATTGAGAATACATTTTTGGTCTTATTTTCTACCAGCTTCGGCCCACGACTTCGTCCGCAGCTAAAAAACTGATCCTTACACAGGATCGAAGGGCTACCGACGCACATACAGGCCACGTATTTTCTGAAGACATACTCGTAGAAATTTAGTTTCCGTAACACTTAAAAGTAACTTTTAAAACTTACGTTTTATGCAATTACATTTATATAATTTACGTATTTGTATTTTGTAACATACTACTGAACTGTGTATAATTACACAAAAATTTAATGTTTATGGCAAAATCATATTTACGTTTTAGTTTTTTTTACATTTTCTAAATTTTGTATACAAACATGAATTTTGATGTGATGTGAACTGACATTTTTACTTTTCGAGTACAAGAGAAACTGTGATTACCTAATAGCTCCATGGAACTAATAAGTTCCCCTTATGGATAGGTCTATGTTGTTTGAGTATTTATGCGCTACGATTTGTTTATTATTTGGATTTTTCCATTAGTCATTTCTTAGTAGCAGCATAGAATAATAGTAGCAGGCCGCAGTTTGTTGGAGTACCCCCGTGGTTCGGACATAGCCGTTGGTCTTGTGCCTTATCGCTCTCTCCGCCGCCATGTTGAATTTCCACCCATTCGGGCTGTGAGGGTAGGTAAAGGAACAGAGAGTGTATCTGTGATAGCGCATAAGCAATAGCGGTCGGGAGAATATGATATATTTTCTAAAATAAGAAGTTATTTTTTAGATATTTATTTTGAACCCAGAGAGAATAGAGAATTGAGAAGGTAGAGAATGTCTTGTGGCATTAAGTCTGCCTATGTACTACTATTGTACATGAAGTTTAAATAAATAAATAAATGTGACTTCTTTCAAAAATAAATTAGTGTTTTATAGAGGTTAGGTTAGGTACAGAAAAATGAAACATATCAGTTTAATCAACTATTCATTTATTTATATTTTAATTTCTATATAATAAATCACAATATTTCACTATATTTAAGCCAAACAATAATGTCACAGTGTCCTTACATAATAAAATACTTATAATTATTAATAAAAAATAAACAATTTTGAGCAATTTATATTTAGTTAAATTTTTGTTTTATAAAAATCTTCCGACTTATATTTGGATGTGAATAAATAAAAATAGTTCGCAAAAATTCTTTGGTTTAAAACTGTTACAGAAGCAGAGTACCTACATAATATACAGGGTGGAAGGCACATCGACGTACAAACGGTTACCTGGTGTTCAGTACATCATTCCAAACGCCTCCACATAGAAAATGTTCAATTGATATTGTTTTTTAAAACGGGCATTTCATAGAAAAGTGGAATAACCTGCATGGTCAAAATGTATGGAACAGTTGATTTAAGGCGCGGACTGACTACGATTTTAATCGCTACTAGACCGCGTAAACTATTGTCACCACTACGGAGCGTAACTATGGTTGAAAATTGAAAATTATGTGTATGTGTGTACATGCGACTAAGCTGCGAATGGGAATTTATTTTACAGTTTTCTTTAGATTATTCAAAATATAAACATTAAATTAAGTAATTGTTTGGTTAAAGTTTAAAAAAAAATACTAATTCTACTAAATTCTTAAAAAAAAACTGTTGAACACAACAGTTTAAAAACAACAGTTTTGGCGTCAAAGACGCCAAAGTTTATTTGTGCCGCAACTTCCCAATTTTTTATTGGGAATATCAAACTATTATTTATAATTCTGTTCGGTTCAAGTTTTTCTTAAAACCCTTCTCTGACCACTGTATTTTTTGCGTTAGATATTTTCATTGCATTACGTCATACTCGACTATTTAAGAAACCAATTTTTGGGAATATTGAGGTAACACCGCGCCTTAAAAATAAAAATAACGTTGAAAAATTTCTATGTGGAGGGGTTCGTAGTTCGGGTTTAGAGTGATGTATTGAATACGTGGACCCGTTTGTGCGTCAATAATTCCACCTCGTCAAAGTGAAACAGTAGTAACTGAAATATATAAATAAGCAGAAGTAATAAAAGTAAAAAAATAATATATAGGGTCGAAGTAAATTAGCTAGCGACCACACGTCACGAATTAATTTATTCTTATTTGTGTTTGGACTTCATCACGTCTTTGAAGTTGCACTAGCTAATTCAATTAGACCTTGTATATTCCTTTCAATTATTTATCCAAAATTAGGTCATTAAACTTATACGATTTAAATCAATAAAGATTACCGAAATACATTTTTAATTTTTGGCCCGTTTGATGAACACAGATTTGTTTGGTACCAAAGGAAGTTTTGGATATCAAAAGTTTTTATTTTAAAGAAATACTTTCCAGGTAAAACAATACAAAATTAAAACAAATAAGTACAATAAAATAGCAGTATTTATAAATTAGAAGTAAAATATAATTTCCCTAATTTTATATTCATCCATATACTTATAGTGTCCACAAACAATAATTTATAAGTAAATTGTGCAATAAATATATTTAATATTTAACATTTCTTTAATTACTTAAATCTTATTGGTGTTTAAATGGAAGCTGTGATACATAAGCAAGTCTGAGGGTCTAATATTAAAATACTATCTATTATTTAACTACACTATTTTTGAACGTTATTAACCTTTCAAGATGAGTATGAAAAGTATCTAGCACATTAACGCAAGGACTCATCGTAAGTACAGTATGACTACTTCATGTGTGCAGTTCAACGTGGGCGCTGCTTGTCAAGAAAAAGTGCATCAATAGGTATATTAAAGTTGACACATCTATTTAGTTCTCCGTTTTTCCGTCTGCAAAGATAAGTTGGCTCAAGTAAATAATGCAGCATGATTATTTTGGCGCTTGAATGACATTGCTGGTCTACATTTAAGAAATTGTCTGTGGTAATTGAAATACAATATGGCGGCGTTAGAACGGCCGAAGCCAATTATACTCATGTGTCTGTCTATCCGTCTATCACAGTCAATTTGCTATAAATCTTCTGTATTGACAGTGGCGCTACCAACTTGCTAACTGAGTCTTATAATCACGGCGTGAGATATCCTCGCACAACTCGTGTGACACGAGATACTTTTCTCACTTATCCACAAAGTAAATAACGTAATGTATACCCTACTCTATGAACACAGACCCTCGTATATACGCATTTTATTTTATAAGTCACATATTATAACAATTTTACTACACCTTGGTTTCTAAAAGCCTGACACGTGAAACCGAACTTGACGTCTCGACGTTCGCGGATTTGCACGATCTATCATATTCATCATTTTGTTTAGGTCACGAAAACCTCCGATCACTAAATCTGCTGCCAACACAGAGCATATCATCACGCCAGTAATCCTCGAAGGGTTGGCAGAAGTGTACCTAATAGTGCACCCAGATTTCGCCAGATATGTTTAGGCCCTACATAATAGGGTGCGAGCCTGTTGCTTTCAACTGGGCACAAACCTAGACTCAAATAATCAATTAGATAATCGACAAAACAACAGTCACCCATCTTTATGTTGATAAAGGATAACACAAAATATTCAGATTTTAAGAAACCAAGTATTTATTTTCAACTACTTTCAGCCATTTTTTTATTGTGTGATCTTCTATAAAAGCCTTAAAAAATAACATTCATGTTTAAATAGTCTGTCGAATAAATACTACAAGAATGAAGTTTTTCCCTTTTCATTGTATAAACACAACATTGCTCCACCTCCAACTGATTACAAATCCTCAATTTCATTTAAATTATGTATGATAAAATTTCGTTCATATAAAATATATTGATGATTTAAAATTAAACTCATTTAAAGCAAGGTAAAACCAACGGGACTTCAGACTGGCTGCAGAAATACTTTAAAAGACATTTCACACGGTCACACTTTAGTGTCCGGAGTCGTGTCCACAGTCTGGTCCGCGCGGTTACATGTTACATTCATTCAACAAACTATCATACTGGTAGGTACTATTTATATCACTATTCTACTATTCTATTGCAACGATTTGCTTGTCTAAAGTTTCACCCATATTTACCTCGCGTCCTAAACAAAGCGATCGGCCGCGCGAAGACGCTATCGTTATATTTGTAGTTATATTCAACAAAAACCATCAACCAAGCATGTTGTACATCAAACTAAGTGACTGTACGCAAAAATTATTGCTGGGAATCGTCTTGTTTTTTGGGGTGAAAAATCACTATTTGCTGTAGGACTCCGAGTAACGCACTCAAAACCTGGTGCTTATGAATGCATTGAATACTAGGGGTGAAAAAGGTATTTAAAGTAAAGGTATGACATTAAAAACTTGTATTAAAACTTGACCCCCAATATCTCCGTAACTTTAGAAGGTTCTCAGGTATGGTTAGAACAAAAAAATGATCGCAATGACGGGGAGAACAAATGCCTTTTGGCTTCGTTAAGGCTACTTTTACATTAATTATTCTTATATTTAAAAATCTCGTGTCACGGTGTTTGTGGTCGCACTCCTCCAAAACGGCTCGACAGATTTTTACGTTTTTTTTATTTGTAATTGGTAGGTATGAGAATCGGTCGTAAAGTATATTTCACACTGCTAATTTCACGCGAACTAAGGCCGCGGGCACAGCTAGTTATTTATATGTCACAATTTTTTTCGTAAAATCGCATGACGGGCACGTGTACGCGCGATGATCGCTTTGGTTAGTACGCGGCCTAATGCACACAAGGCAAAATAATATTACAACATTAACGGGCAAATAGGCATTTATACAGGGTCACATTGAATTACCTAGCAAAATTCAACAAACGTTAGATATCAATACCCTTAAGGTATCAATATATAAAACAAGATAAAGCAAAGAGTTACTAATTTGTTGATTTATTGGGGTCATTGACCACAATAACATGTTGAAAACCATCACGTCCGTGGAGTTTCACTAGCTAGTTCAATTTGACCTTGCAATATTAAATTATAATACTCCACAATACAAGGCAAGTACTACGATTTGTCAGTAACGTGTTTTATAGGCCTAATCTGTTTTAATTTAGTCGACTGTCCATCGAATTTAATTTCGACGTCGACGTCACTCAACGGATGAGAAATCGTCGAACAAGAATCATTTTTCGACTCGTCGGGACTCAACGGGGTTACGAACCCACTATCATTTACTTTCCCATCTTTCAAAGGCTGTAAATTTAAAGACATGCTTTTCCTACTCTGGAAGATACTTAAATCATCTATATAAGAAGTCGGGTTTAGCTTTTCGTTCAATTTTTCGTCTAAACGACGTAGATTTTCGTCGAAATTGTTCTTGAGTTGGTGTTCAAATAGCCTTTCTTGGCGAATTTGTTCGTGGGTACTTGCGAAAAATCCTGAATTTTTCTTACCTAGTTCTTTTAACGATTCTGTAATATTTTCGGTTTTATGATTCCCATTTTTCTCATCCAAAGTTTTTAGCTGATTATTCTTCATATGGGCTATCAAACCAGAATGTACAGACTGAGATTTCTTCATCATAAACTGTCTTCGTTCATGTTCGATGTCTTTCGGCGAATCCTCCCGGATTTTCGCGAATAAATTCGGCGAACTGATACCCGTTTTGAAGTTCTTCCTCGGATCCTCTTGTTCTTCGTTGGAGAATTTCGTGGAGAATATTTTGAAGGACAGCTTCTTGCTGTGGGTATGTACTATTTTCTTTATTTCTATGGGTATGTCTTGTTTTTGGTGAGCAGAGATGTATCTGCTAAGTAATGTTAGTTGTTGTTCTAAGGATTTGTTCGTCGCTTCCAGTTTAGCTTGGTTCTTCTGATAGTTTGTTATCGCGTCCATTGCTTCCTGTAATTGGAGATGATTTAGTTAATAGTGATTTTAAGGACTTGCTGTAGACTTCGATTTCGCCTGAGGCCATGGAGATGGAGAGGAAGGCCAAAGAAAATATGGGTGGATTGTGTGAGGAATGGTATGAAAGAGAAAGGAGTAAATGATGCCGTAACGTCTGACAGGGGAGAATGGAAGAAGAAAACGTGTCGCGCCGACACCAAGTGGCATTGGACAAGGGCAGGAAGATGATGATGAAGGTCATGGGTGAGGTCTACGACAGTACGAGTGAGCACAAAAGGTGCCTCTTAACTCTTGTTTAGACCTGTCGGTAAGATAAATAGGTTTCCATCATTGATGGCTATTGATACTGACGGTTTTATGTGTTTTATGACAAGCAGATAGTATGATTATGCCAATTGCAAATGCAGTTTCTCTAAACCAGGTGCCTTGCCATTCATTTTGACAATTCAACAACATGCGTTGCGTTTTTTACGTTGTCGAGCAGGGAACAATTTTCAGACATTTAGTAAGCAATGAATATTTTTTGAAAATAAATCGTGCATGCGATAGATTGCATTTGCATAACACACTGTTATGCAAATGTGGTACTTGGTGGATGCGTAATTCTGGTATATTGCCATTCATCTTTGATTCCACATTCAATAAAGTAATTTTGCCACTCACATCAAGTTCCTCGCCCATCCTGTTCTTATCCTCGACCAGCTGCTTATTGTCCTCCGTCAGAGCGGCCACTCGCGGCATCTCCTCGCGTAGCACGGCGTACTCCACCGCGTAGTCGCACAGCTGGCGGCTTATGTCTAGTGATAGCACCTGGAATAAAAAGGTGTGTGGTTATTAAAAAAGAAATTATATCTTTTGCACTGAAAAGGTTGACAAGAATTGGTTATAGAATCGAGTAGTTTATTCCAATCAACAAAGGATCAGAAAAAAGATCCGAAGTCTGTTACAAAAAAATAAAAAAGTCACCGATTTTTTTAGTTTTTTTTGTATTTGAAGTCGTTTTTTTTTTTTGCAAAAACGTTTTTACAGCAATGGTTGAGGTACTGGCAATCAAACCACTGCAAAAATACCCTCAGGATGCCGCTGGAGCTGGCCCAAACCCGGCGCCCCAGGGATGTGCACCGTTTTGGCATAGTCGTGTAGAAAAACGTGACTTTTTACCCCAAAAAGAAAAGTCGTTTCCCAGCAATTTTTGCGTAGAGTTAGTTTGATGTACAGAATGCTTGGTACACCTTGTATTTCATTGTACCATTTCGAATTCCGTGGAAATATTGCAAGTCCAACGTACCTTCTTCATGACCTTCATATAGAAGCCCCGGTTCATGTCAGGCAGCTTGTGCTTGAGGTACTCAGCGGCCTCCTCGCAGCTCTCGCACAGCATCAGCCCATCCTTGTGAGCGGAGAGCAGAGCGAGTGACACCGAGAACACGATGTCCAAAGACTCCAGGAAGATTAGATCTAGATAGAGAAGAGAATGACTGTTAAGTACTATTACAGGAACAATGTTCGATGGAGACACTTTTGAGAAAAGATTTTTGCAAATGACACGGTCGCAGGAAAAAGATTTATACGCGGGTTATTTTTCGAAAGACACCGGTCTTTGCTAAATATCTGTGATGTATGAATGATGACTTCTTAAAATTTTTGTCACGCCATTTTGTTAGTTATTAACAGGTTGGAGTTATTCGGCTGAAGTGTAACCCCAATTGCCTCGAACATGTAAATGACCGAAGCAATTAGCAATTGGTCCCAGCTGATAGATCTTTGTTACAAGTTTACATATTTTTGAAAAGACAACCAGTCTTACTCAGTACTGGGTGGCTATTTATACGCAAAATATCCTAAAAATAGGAATTAGAACTCTCTACGTTTACATTCTCTTACCGAATACCCTAACGACGAATCCCAGCGGGAACTGACTGGTGAAGAGAGTGAGCATCCATGGTGCTGCATACAGGGCTGGTGAGATATCCAGGGCTTCTAGCTTGGCGTGGAGATCTGGCTCGTGGTCGCGGAGCAGGCGGGAGAGTTGGTACAGCTGGGGAGGTTATGTTTATTAGACTGGTACATTGGAACTTACGCCACTCCAGGACCCTTCCCCATTATAGTGTGTATCAGAAAAATGTGATATTTTGGCGTTTGGTGTAGATAGATCATTAAAATGAACAATCCTCCGCATGGTACCAACATCGTCATCGTGAAGAAATCATCAGCTATCCATTTAAAACTTCAATACCTTCTCGTTACAAATATATGGATCAGCTGAATAGTTTTTTCGGGCTTACGATGTCGGCTCCATGGAGGAAATTGTTCTGATTCATAGTCTGTACCACAATATTAGCTATTATACATTGACCACACTTTTGTGATACACGCTGTATGTGTATCTGTCTATTTTTGGGATCTGCAAGACAAATATGGCAAGAATAAAAGCTTCTTCACTGTTCTGACTGAGGACAAAACAAGAATATCTCAAAAAAATGTAAAACTTAACTGTAAAAAATTACTTTCGTATGTACTTATTAACGCCAACGTCCAATTATGTATAGACCACAAAAGGACAGGGCACTCACGTTTTTTTATCCGACTGCGGCAAAGCCCAAAAGAAGGATTATGTGTTTGACCCGTATGTATTTTTATGTGTGTATGTATGTATATATGTCCGTTTCTTTGTTCCCTCGTAACTCCTAAACGAATGAACGGATTTGGATAAATTATACATCCATAGAATCGCCTTAGTAGAGGAGCTCGTGGTTAAATAATAACAGCCGCTCGGGTCGAGGTTTAGGTTAAGCCGTGCTTGCCTAGGCTGGTCTGTGGATGGGTGACCACCCATTACATACCGAGTTTCCTCCGTGCCTCGGAAAGCACGTTAAGCCGTTGGTCCCGGCTGTCATTTGTAGATCTTTGACAGTCGTTACAGGTAGTCAGTGGCCCGAAAGTCTGACAACCAGTCTTACCAAGGATATCGTATTACCCAGTACTAACTGTGTTGTGGAGGTCAGATAGGCAGTCGCTCCATGTAAAATACTGATATTCAGTTGCATCTGGTTAGACTGGGAGCCGACCCCAACATAGTTGGGAAAAGGCTAGGCAGATGATGATGATGAGATTCGCCTTAGTAGTGCGAGTGTCACTGGCATTACAATAAAATTAACATTACTACATTAAAAATAAAATAAAACAAAGAAAAAAGGCGGATTTGGGATGCCGTATTCATCATCATCATCACCTTCCTACCCTTGTCCCATGTTACTTGAGGTCGGCGCAAGTGACATTTTGTGGAGTGCCAATTTTTCTTCTAATACCACCGAGTGGGGTATCAAAATGAAGGGTTTTAAAAGGTGATTACAAAAATATATGCAACTAATATGTTTAAAAGTAATTCGAAATTACATATGGTAATTGAAAAACGGCAAAAATCGTTTATTTAAAAAAAGTTAAATGCCTTTCACGTTACTAAACTAAAAAGCTGGTAATGAAAAACCAGTTAAAGAACCCGACTGAAAAAAACGGCAAAAGCAAAAAACAAGCACATTTTATTTTATACAAAAGTTGGAAGCAGGCTGGGCCCATTCCAGTTTTATAATTTTATATTCCAATGGGCTTCGCTTACTTCCAACTTTTGTTTAATTTATAATGTGTTTGTTTTTGACTTTTCAGTTTTGCAGTCGGGTTTTTTTAGCTTTTCTATCTACACGAGACACAATCACTTTTTAATTGTGTCTATATACTCGGCATACGAGTGGTTAAATTCTGTTTTCTATAATAATACAATTTGTATTTTGTAGCAAAAAAAGCCAGAACATATTTGCGGATTCCGGATTCTCTGTTCTTTGTTGCGCGAAATCCCATAGTACGATGTCAAAACTCAAAAGATTTACTTTTCCTTATACTAATGTAGTTGTAAGATAATAATGTAGTAGTTACCTGAACTTGCAGAGCGCTCATGTCAGGGAGATACTGCTTCCGAAGACCTCTTCTGAACATTAGGTGACGGAGCAGTATGAATGCTTCGGCCTCTTCCATCTGTCAACAAAGAATATTTATTAAATAATATACAAAATAATATCAAGAATCTCAAGTTTTCAGTATGTTGTACAGAGCCAGTTGATGTGAAGTTTAATATACTACACTAGACACACACACATTACACTTACATGTAGTAACAGCACGCCAGCCACGAAACTCAGTCCCTGACAGTAGCCGACATCGGGATCCAGCAGCGAGTATGCCTTCAGTATGTTGTACAGAGCTAGTTGTCCGGGGCCCAGTGCTGACGCGAAGTATGAGTGCTTTGGGAATGTGCGACCTGGAAGAAAAAGGATAACAGTTCTAGATTAAAAAGAGTTGTGGTGAACTCGAAGGTGATGGACCAACGAGCCGGAACCCAATATAGATGTCCAGGAGCTCAACTAGACATTTTTATTAGTTTTATTTATAGAAGCATTTTTCGTTCATAACTCCTCTGATATGAGAGGTTACGAATGCAGCTGTAAGACCTCCATCAGCTATTTGTATTTTCTTGTAAGAAAGCAATGGTGGCCCAGTGGTGACGGCCCCGACTGCACTGCACTGCACTGCACTGTACTGCCCGAGCTGCAGGTAGGGGTACGAACCCAGGCAGGTGCGTTACATGACGTAGTTTTTGTTTTCATTGCCGTTTAAAACGGTGAAGTTAAACATCGTGAGCAAACCGGAATGTCTTAGAACCAAAAATCCGAGGACCTGTGAGATCTACCAATTACAGCCCATTCACTCTCATAGAAAGGAGGCCTGTGTCTGAACAGTGTCAAAGTCAAAGTTTTTTATTGTGAGATAGTGGTTACAGAGTTGTTATTGAGAGAATTTGATGTGCGATTTTAATTAAAATAGAGTTAAGTATATTTTGCATCAAAACATAAAAAAACAGTTTGGCACTAACTCATCACGAATTTGTCGGACAAAATTCATGTATTATGGTCTATTTACCAAGAAGTCATGTAATTTTTTCTTAAAAAAAATTAATGTTTTCAATTTCTCTTATTTGCTTAGGAAGCTTATTATAAATTTGCGAAGACATTCCGAAGAAACTTTTAGAAAGTAAGGCTGTTTTTGTCGACGGGAGTGCAGGTTACAAAACTTTTCCCTATTGGTTCTTACGAATACAGCGATCTCAAAAATGTAGAGGGCAGGAAGGGTTAAAATCTTAAGCTTTTTAAAATATGGTATACAGCTTTCTGGGGCACGTATGTCACAAACAGCTATCGTTCAGTGGGAACGGTAAATGTTATTTGCTGATTGTACTTACCTAAATCAATGAGTATAGCATGCTGGTGCTTGGTAAGCCCGCCCAGCAGCGCGGCGTAGGGCGTGTGGTACAGCGGGCACGCGCCCGTGTCGGGCGGCGCCGAGCGCAGGCTCGCCTGCTCCGCCAGGAAGTACCACACGCCGCCGCGGGACATGCGCGGGACGCCTGCGGGGGACGCGGTCAGTTAACGTTCTCATAAATTTGGTAATTATTCATGGGGTTGGAACCCCTTGGCCACGAGTTACAGGTTCAAAAGACATGCATGTTGATACAGTGACTGCGGGAAAACTAATGAAAGAGATTCCAAGAGAATGCAAAGTCTCGGCGCTAGCTTTACTGGTATATATCAATGTGACGGTGACAGATCGGTGTAGAACACCGTTTATTACAAAGAATCAACTAGTCTAATGCCTTCGATAATGATAAAACAACAAAATTTTAAATTAGATGTATGCTACTAGGCCCACATAATGCTTATCAATATTCATAAAAAAAAACGGTATGAAAAAATCCTTTCATATACTAAGTTTAATTTCAAACATCTGCACTACAAATGCACTGAAGAGTTCCCCAAGGCTATATCTTAGGCCACACTTTGTTTAAAAGATTATCAAGAAACAATACCTTGTTGACAATCAATCTTACCAAGTCAGTGTTACCAATTAACTTGATAATGGAGTAAAATCGTCATCCATATAAAATACTGGTATTCACCTGCATCCAGTAACAGTAAAAAAAAGAAAAATGCTAGGTAGATAATGGTTACCTTGTATTACAGCCTGGGTCAGCATATGTCTGTCGACCTTAGCCATGGGTTGTGAAGAGTTGCGAGACAGTAAGGAGTCCCACATGAGGCTCACACCAGCGTCGCAAATTCCTAGTTCATTGTATTCCAGCTTTATTCTGCGGACTGCGGAGGATTCTTCGTTTTCTGAAAGGAAAATTTAAGTTAGTTAGTTAGTTTATTGGCTCGCGGGTCTAGAAGTCGCAGCTTAGCGAGGGGTCTAAGACTTCGGTTCAATAAGTGTAATATATCAGGATTTTTTAATTGTTTTAAAAAAAAAGGTTCTTCCCTTATTGCTTGGGATAGAAAAATGTGAGTGGATTTTACACCTCTGCAGGGTCTCCAAAGATTTGTCAGAGTCTCTGAAAATCTTTAATAAAGCTACCACAAGTAGCGATACTTGACCGTTTGGATAATCAGCCTCGCTAGCATTTGCCTAGTGGCTGGCTCGCAACACGGCATGAGTACTGAGCACGAAGTTCGCTGTATATTTTCTTCTTGGGCATGAGCTATTTTTACAGTTCGTGCCTTCTTCATAGGGTGTCAATGGCAATCTAAATTGAGTCAGACACATAACTGGACTATGAGTTTATCGCCTTCAGTAGAGTCCATGAGTTGGAGTACTGAGCAAACAACAGGACAGGCAGGACACGATATTAAGAACACCATTGTTGGTGGATACACTGAAGGTAAAGCCTTACGTCTCAGTCTAGCATTCTCCTTCTCCATCCTGACCAATAGGATGGTCTGGTCTATCGCCATCTTCCACAGTTGACGCAACTCTTCTCTGGTCCTCTTGGCTTTAGGACCTGAAGTCTTGCGGTGTGATGTTAGTTCTCCTGTAATCAATTAATATTGCTGTAAACTGGAAAACCTTGTGTTGACCCTGTGTAGTTTGTTGACTGTCTTCTTCTATTACTATGGCAGGAGCGTTGCTATGGGGTATCTGTCTTTGACGCTTTTTAAACGAAACTGCAGGTAAACCCTTTCATCCGTCCTTCTTTGTTCTGGGATGTTTGCCTACCGTAGTTTTTTTACAAGAAGCACTAGGTCTTGCAAATAAAGTAATACTTCACTAAAGAAAAATAGCAATATCTTAAACCCCTTCACTCAAAAGTTCCTTTTGTCTTGCTTTCATTTAATTTTCGCGATTTTTCTACTTAACATTAAGTAAGTACCTACATAGTGGTAAGTCGGTAGGTCGTAAAGTATGCCCCGGAGTTACAATCCATACTTCTATACTAATATTATAAATGCGAAAGTAAGTTTGTTTGTTTGTTACCTTCTCACGTCTAAACCATTGAACCGATCATCCTGAAATTTTGCATATACATTTTCAGGTGTACAGAAACGGACATTGGGTATCTTTCATTCCGAAAAAAATAACTGTTCCCGAGAAAAACAACAATAACGTTCCTTTTGTAATAGGTGGCGCCACGTGTCTTTCAAATCATGATTGAATTATATTTTATAGAAACTTCAGTAGTGCGAACTGATTGTCAAATTCAAAATTAACGCGAGCGAAGCCGCGGGAAAAGGCTAGTTTAAAATAAAATTACAAGTACATTGATTGAAATAGATTGTTTACCTTCAACCTGCACCTCAGGTTGTACGATCTTCTCGTAGATGGCTTGTCTCCAGGTGGCTTCGTTCTCGGTGCCGGCTTCCGTTTGTGAGGGCCGGCTGTCACTTACTTTTAGGAAACTGTAAAATAAGGCAAGTTTTGTTTGTGACCATTGTAAAATTACTAGCTGTGCCTACGGCTCTAATCACGTGGACAAACCGACCTATAGAAAATCTACCTTGAAATCGAAATCACGAAAGTCGTAATTGTGGTATACGGGGTGGAAGGGACACCGTCCATTCCAACTTCTATAATCGTGCGTTGAGGAGGCAAATCGATCTATAGGAAATACCTACTGGTGTTTATTTATTTATTTATTTATTGCATCTTTATTTCGGAGAAATCTCCATATAAGTCACATTACAGTACACAACGAGACATAAAAACATTAAAAAAAAACATAGGTAACATAAAAAAGTTAGTGTGTTAGTAACACAAAAATGTATGTTTAGCTTATTAGCTGCATCTGAGTGAAAGCTACAGAGTTTAGGATGAAAGAGGATTAAAATCATGTAAATGGATTTCGATTTAAGCCTGGCTTTCAACTTGAGCTTTGCGAAAAATCCAAGAACAGAAAAGACCATGGGTACTTTGGGCTAAATTTTTAATTGCCTCAAAACTTCTTATGACTGTGATGCCTATGATATGTGATGTTATGTGTGTGATAGGTAATAGTGAGTATGCCATTTATAAAAAATGACCGTGTATACGAATATTTTAAAACTACAGCTTCGCACTCGAATCCAACTTTGGTCCCATAATATAAACAAAGTACAAAAAAAACCCTTCACTTGCGGAAGTGTAATGTCTGTTGGAAGGTTAACCCAAGCTTCGTACAAAAGTGCCCATGCTCCTTTGAATATAAAGCAATTCTATCGATATCTTTCCATATTAACCTATAGAAGATAAATAAACAATATCATTTAAAATAATAATGTAGGGATAGTATTTCGCAAAATTCGAACTAACTACATCAAGGATCTCCAGTTCCATTCCTTAGCGATACTTACATGTCCATCATAGGTGAGTTGACGGGTGTGCCCTCTGCTTGTGTATCTTCGCTCTCTTCTGGCGTAGGCGTCATGTTCGAACGCGGGGACGGGGTTACTTCTGTAATAAACACCAGTCATTGTTAACGTTATGAGGATGTAGATAGATTTGAAAATTGCTTAGCACTAGGACATTTTTTGAATAAACTACCGAGTTCAGAGGGTCAACTTTTCAACCTTATTACTCAGGGCAAAGGGGTGAAAAATGGCAGACTGTCAGTGAACTTGGCACGATGTAGGATCTTAAGAAGCTTATTGATTTACTCACACTATTTCCCCATACCGCGTAGGTATAACATATGCGCTGATGTGGCAACGTTATTATTTGTGCATCCGCATTGGCCGACACGAGTCCTACTCAGTGGCTGTTCTCAATGCGAACAAGATGGACGCCATTTTATTGACACTCACGCCACTGCTAGGTACTCGAAAAACGTGACTCAACACTCCCATGACGCGCGTACACACCTAGTACGTGCTTGCATCGTAGCTATAGGTAACCACAGTTACTCGCACGGAGCTTGTGATGTGATCATGTGCGGCGAGCATCAGGCACAAGTTCTTACCGTCCAACACTGCAGGAGACAGACTCTTGCTTCTTCCTAGCTCAGGGGACAGTAGCTCCTGAGTGGAAGGCTCCGACGATGTGTCCAGTACTATCGGGACAGGGGTGGGCAGAGGTGATGCCTCCTGAAAAGCAACGGTTGGGTTCACATCATACTAGCCAACGCAAGAGTGTCTATCTGCTAAGATTCTTATTTAATCTAGTAACATCCATGATAATATTGATGAATCTGCCATCTGTGGGATGGCAGTAAAATTATTACAAACTTTCGGTATCGATTGACAGAAGAGGCTAGCGCCATCTATTGACTTGTGTGTGAATTACTAGTGTTGTGTATGATTTCAACTACCCACCTACATATCTACCAACAATGAAGAATCATGTCGCACGATATAAGCATGATCAGCCTATACCGTTCCCACTGCTGGGACACTAGCCTCCTCTCTGTGAGAAGGAGTGGACTGTGATTCACCAGGTGGGCTCAGTGCATGTTAGTAGAAGTTGCCTTCGTCGGTGTTACCAAGTTCAAATGACCCCAATCTATTTAAGTCGCGAGTTAATAGGCTTCTTTTGGGTAAGCTCGTTCCATCGTCGACCTCATCTCTGTCCTCAGGACTAGATGAGGTCAAGAGTAGGCCCATTAAACATAAAAAAATGTCTAGAATTAAGTTCTTGAGTTGTAACGTTGTTGTTTTAAACAAATTAGCTTGCTGCGGCAGTACCCACGTTAAGCATTAAATGCTTAAGCCGGGCACGCGCAGTAGTTTATTTAGGTATCTGTGGGTCTAACCTAAGACCCCAAGCTCTAAAGTGTCTTGGGCAACTAACCAACCGTAGTAACTAGTCATTAAAATCCTAGTAAGTAACAAAAAAACGCACCTTCTTTATCATAATAGGTGCGATGCCCTCATCTCTGCTAGCCTTCCGTTTGAGTAGATCAAAGCTGCTGGATATTGAACGCCTGGCCTTTGAGAAGATGGTGCTGCCACCTAGGTATTGGTTTAGAAACTCTGACCTGGAAAAAAAAATTGGTTGTCTGTAAAGTCGGTTTACGGACGATAGATTTACGTGATAACGTCATAATCATTATTTTATGTAATACAAAAAAGGAGTTAATTGACATAACCATTACTATTCATAATATATATTAATTATTTTATCATTATTATTTTTTATTTTTTTTATTTTTTATAATTAATTAAAATAACTAAATGTAATTAAATAGAATTAAATAAATAAATTAATAAATATTTTTATAATTTTTTAATTATTTTTTATTAATTTATTTATTTATAATTAATATTAATATTTATTAATATTATCAATAATAGTAATTTGATATCAAGCCAACGCTTTGACTCTGGCCTCACTGCTTGGGCCTCTCTATCGCTTGTTGCGCGCTCTCGCTTGCACGCACAGGCTCAGGTGGAACGTTACTATGGAACGTTACTATGGAACGTTACTATTTTTCATGAGTGTTGCTGGTATTATCAATTTATAAGACGTTATCACGTCAAAATTATAACATGTTAAACTCAAACCATTTATTTAAATTAGACCATAACAGGCACTTTTGTATGTCAGAAAAACAAAGAAGGCTACAGTCACAGACGGAAGGCATAATAACTTCTGAAAGTACTGTAGTTGCCCATTCCAAAGCGTAGATCTCTCTCTCGAAGAACTCACCCTGAAGCTGTGGCTAACAGCGCTTTTTTTAACACATTTTGAGGGCATATTAACCATATTGTGTTTATTTAGCAATATTGACTAGATTCTAAAAAATTGAAGCATTATTAACTCACTTTGATGAACTGAATTTTGACTGGACAATATTCAGTCTCCAATAACAAATTAGCCTTACCTTATTAACCACCTATTACCTTATTGCCTTTTTTTTTTGAATGGTTTTATTGATATTTTTATTTAATGATGACAATGATTTTTAAATATTTATTCTTTTTCAATAATTTTAATGATACATTTTATTTTTATTTTTTGTTGTCTATGGGTATTTTGCCTGAAATGAAACACAATTTTTTATTTTTATTTTGGTACAACTCCTGCTCACCTATTCTCAGCGGTGTCGTGAACATGTCGTGTCTGCTTCGCCTCGCAGTGCGCTCGCAGCAACATCATCAGGAATGCGTTGTGCTCACTAGTCTGTGACAACAGGGAAAGTGATATAGAAACTGGTATACTCGAGATTTCAGACAATACGATATGGTTTTGAATCAGCATTAAATTGTGACTTCTCTATCTGTATTTCAGCTCTGTGGAACTTTGTATATCGGGCAGTGGCGAAGGTTCCATACAACCCGATTCCTACCGGCTTCCCTTTGAAAAATGGCACAGTCGGTATTCTATAGACCAATAATATAATCACATTAAAGATATGTACACCGGCTTATCTCTTACAAAATTGACCCTTCGCTACTGATATCGGGTACTTCTAAAGCCATTTAATCAGATTTTCAGTATTTTATTTATTAATTAGACAAAGCACACACAGAAACAGGTTAAAACAAACCTTAAGAACAAATCCGGTCAGACGTAGCAAGAAGTTAAACTAAAGCTAGGTAAACTATCTAAGGATTTGAACAAAAGTAGATAAATCAAGGTATTTCAAATTAAATAAAACAAGATTTTTATGACATATTGTGCCGACATATTGCCTGAAAAAAGTACAGCCAATCACAGACGTTGACATGGATGTAAGTGGATTTGGGATGCACGAAAACAAACAAGTAGTAATACCTATGCTCAGCGCATCCTAGACATTCAGCACTGTTCCACTTCAGCTTTTGGCAAAACTGTTCGCGTCAATACAGTTTTCAATATAATAAGGTTATAAGATATAAGTCAGCTTACCTCATACATGTGGTTAGTACCACCTTGGTATTTGGTGATGATGAGGTCCTGTTCATCTTCAGGAAGCTGTTCTATGCGACGCAGGATAAAAGCATGAGCCTTCTTGTCGTTCATACCTGAAATGGAGCTTCCTATTAATAAACGAGTTTTCGGAATCGAATACCGAAGATTACCCCCCACATCCAAACTTTAGCTTTAGAGGAGCTCGTGGCTTAATAATAACAGCCGTTCGGATCAATCTTTAGGCCAAGCCGCACTTGCTTACCGAGATTCCTCCGTGCCTCGGAAAACACATTAAGACGTTGGTCCCGGCTGTCATTTGTTGATCTATGACAGTCGTTACAAGTAGTCAGTGGCCCAAAAGTCTGACAACCAGTCTTACTAAAGTGTATCGTATTACCTTGTACTAACTGGGTTGTGGAGATCAGATAGGCCGTCTCTCCATGTAAAATACTGGTATTCAGTTGTATCCGGTTAGACTGGAAGCCGACCCCAACATAGTTGGGAAAAGGCTAGGCAGATGATGGTCCAAAATTTAGCTTTAACTTTATTAGTGTAGAAGAAATTGGTTGTACCTTCAATATCATGGCACAGTCGATGGTACCACAGCATGGGACAGTGTTCACACGTCATGTTCGGCGACTTCTCTCGAGTCTTCTTCAGAAGATCGGCGTGTGCTACGAAGGCCTGTTTGATAGCTGTAACAAGATAAAGGTCTATTATCGTTAGCCTGAGCCATCCCACTGCTGGGCAAAGGCCTCTCCCCATGACTTCCAAATCCTTCGATCCAGGGCCAATGTGGACAATGAGGAAGATAAAGGTAAGGTTGGAATAAGAGTAGATTTTGGAGATAGTTTATCTTCGGCAGTGAATCTTGGTAATGAAAAAGGCTTTGGCAGAATGATGAACTACTGCTAGCGGAGGAGCTGGTCATTTTGGCAAGCGAAAGAAGTCAATCTTCTTCTTCGTATCGCTGGCACGATAAATTTTATACTTTGTTAGCAAGTCACTGCGGTTGCATGTTTGTGGGCCAGGATGGAAGATGGAGCACAGTTTGAAGACATTGAGAACTTTGGAAGCCTTGGTGGAATATAGGGTGAAAGCAGATTATAAAACTCAAAACAGAAGTACTCAGAATCTAAGCGCCAGTTTTTGATTCCAGGAGTTTGTTGGCAACGGAAAGAAGTTTACTAAGCGGAGGAACTAAGGCAGCAAAAGGATTGGTGGTATTCAGTAGAATTCTAGTAGATATACTAACTTTGGCAATCTGAGGAGTTTTAATAGGAGGAACCTCGGATATCGTAGAAGATTTGGCAAATTGAAAAACGAGGCAGACATAACTAACCATTAATAAGCTCCAGCGCCACAGAATCACTCTCGCACTTGAACACGTAGCAGGCGTATGTGTCGTTAGTCTCGCGGCACACGAAGCCGAAATGCTCCTTGTTCGCGCGCCCGAGCACGCACGAAGCTACGTCCTTGAAGCCGCGGTGCAGCAGGATCTGCTTCCTGTCTGGACTAATGAGCCGGAGTTCTGCGCGGCCAACCTGAAGAAAAAGAGTTGAATTAAAGAGTGCAATAGTGGATTACAACCCTCTTCCCATGCGATGATATTCAATGATATGCTTGCAAAATATCGATGATGTGTATTGTGTTGTCGATTGATATTTCTCTGTCTTGAGAGCAATTAAACAAAACTGAGTGTTTTAACAATCAATCAATGAATCTCGTTTAATGAAAATAGATCGGTATGGTATAATAATAGTATTATGTCCAAAGCTTTTTAAACTATTTACTGTTTTCAGCGCTCAAAAACTACTAAGTTTAAACATTTTACCTGGAAAAGCATGGTCCTATTCTGTTCCCCAATTAGCTGCGCAATAGGCGTCTTCTGATTAATATTACCAATGGAAGCCGACCGATCCCTCAAAAACGGCTTATTTTCATTCAGCGTCTTCCTTTCCGTCACCACCGGCTTTCTATTAATCTCTTGAAAGTTCATAGGGGCTGGGCTATCCTCACGTCCTTTCTGATTATCTAAAAATGGATCGTGTGCCTTAGTTTTAGAACTAATTTTTGCGTCTTCTATTTTAGTCTTCTGATTAAATTCTGCAATAGACGAAGCAGTTTCTGAGACAACAGAGTATATATCAGATTTATCTTCTTCTTTGACTGTGTCTAGGTTATTTTTAGGCACGTTCAGAATTAGAACGTTAGGTTCTAGTGGTGTAGGAGTTGGTTTCCTAATCATTTGTGTTTCTTTAGTAAATGTTTCAGCTCTTTGTTTGGTGAACATGTCGAATTCTTCGTCGATTTTCTTCTGGTCTGGTTTCGGTTGGAAGCTTAGTGTTTCTGCGCTGCCCCAGGTTTTGCCTTTGTCTGGTTCTAAAGGGGTTGTGCTAGGTGTAAGTATCTTTTTACTGTTCTTATTGAAGAGCTCGTGCGGTGGTGGCGAGTTATTTTCTTGATCGAGGTTCTCTTTTGAGTCGCTGCTGTAGATTGAGGTCTGAAAAGACAATGGTTGAGTCTAATTAAGTTGTATAATACACTAATGACCGCCCGGGTGCAATTTACTAATGGAGAAAATGAAAAGTTCGCATTTTTTCTTAATATTAGTCATTTATTTCTTACAAAACTTGTCCTGACAATTACGAACATAACCAAAAAATCAACCAATAGGGATTATTCCTGAGTAATCTCTAAGATTATCGAAAAATATTGGATAAGTTTTTTTTGTTTTATCAAATCAATAAAAATTGACGAAGATAAAACGGCACTTTCGGGTAAAAAGTGTACCGAAATGTGACGTCACACGAATTTTCGACGCACTGTTTAGTCTTAATTTTTTGTTAACGTGAAAAAAGATAAAATACGTGTCCAATATTTTGTGGAAATCTATCTGACGGACTAATTCGATTTTTTGGTCATCTACCCTATTTGGTAGAGCCTTCCTCTGGCGATGAAGGTCCGTCATAAATGTGGCAGTAGATAGATTTAGCCATTCGTCGAGCCGAGTCTGATGGAATGGAATTGCCAGCAAACATGAATAGAAAGACAAATATAAGATATAAGAACCACGAAGAGAAGTATTAACGCTGTAAAGAAAAAATAATGATTGTCTATGCTTCCTTTTCTATGAAACTGCTTATTCTTTCTGTGATCTGCAATCGATTGATTTATTCTTTCACCTCCAATAGCAGTATTATTTTGTGTAGGAAAGAGATAGATAAATACGTCCTGTACTACTCCATCTCTTTCCCGTACTGAAGTAAAATTTATACCTGTTTTCATATTTCAGGTAGCTAGCTTTCTAACGACACATCGAGTATAGTTTGGGGTTCAGATAGATAGAAAATCACAGTATTGCTATCGATTGTATTATTGTTGCTATTGTTAATGATGTAGCGGGCTATTATCGCTTGTTCCTACTCACAATACTCACCCCAGTAGAAGACAACAAGCTATGTCTCCGCTGCTTCAGCGCCTTCTCCGCCTCGTGCAGCGCGAACTTGTTCAGAGCGTCGTCAATCAGCGATTCCGGGACCTTGCGCTGGGATATACGAACCTTGCCAATGTACAGGACCTGAGAAATATAAAATTATTAGAATTTGAGTGCAGTCCGTTTTTGCTAGTCAATGGGGGTCTTGAGATGGTAAGTTTGAATTTCACAAATTAAACTAAACAAGATCAGCACAAACCTCGTTCAATAGCTCTCAATGTCAATATTACATACAAAGCAATGATGACACTGATAGCTATTGCTCGCGGTTTACATGTTAGTACAGTTATATTGGTGGAATACCGGGAGGATGCATGCCTACCAGTAACCTAAACGTCTTCGGTTGCCTAGCAGTTATAGGAAGGGAAACATTTCCTAGATTAAAAAAACCGGCCAAGTGCGAGTCGGACTCGCGCACGAAGGGTTCCGTACCATTATCTATAAAAACGGCAAAAAAATCATATCTGTTGTATGGGAGCCCCCCTTAATATTTTTTTTTTAAATTTTTAGTATTTGTTGTCATAGCGGCAATAGTAATACATCATTTGTGAAAATTTCAGCTTTCTAGCTATCACGGTTTATGAGATACAGCCTGGAGACAGACAGACAGACAGACAGACAGACAGCGAAGTCTTAGTAATAGGGTCCCGTTTTACCCTTTGGGTACGGAACCCTAAAAAAACTGTCTGTCTTTTCATACAGTGTGTCTCTGTCACCAGTTTCTGTGAAAATGATTGATGCTATGGAAATGCCAGGTGTAAACGGACCCTTCACGAAGCCGTCAACCAAGCATACACAAAAATGATTGCTGGTAAACGACTTTCCGGGTGGAAATATCAAGGTTTACGGCAGGACTCAGTTTATCGCACTCAAAACATTGTGCTGATGGATGCATTGAATGGTATGGGGGTCGTGGAGGTACTTAAAGTAGCGTTACAACATTACAAACTTGTGAAAAAGTTGGAACTTTGAGCGCCAATATCTCAAATCAAATCAAATCAAATCATTTATTTTGCTGAATATGGGTACATACAAGGATGAAACACAACACACACACACACACACACACCACCACACACACACATCACACACACACACACACACACACACATCACACATCTCCGTTACTATAAGGTTCAAGGTATGGTCCAGGACAAAAAAAAACACAATGACGGGGAGAACAAGCGCCTTTCGGCTTCGTTAAGAGTCTTTTTACACACATGTGGATCGCACGTAGTACTTGGTACTTAATTTTTTTATTTAACCATTATATCAAAGACACTTACCTCAAAGAAATGAGAGTCAGAAGCAGAGAGGTCCGCACATAGCGAAGTCAGCGCTGATGCATTGCTGATCGTACGTGCCATCGGGGATTGGTTCTCGCTTGTCCTGGAAACCACATCGATGTTAGTTTATCGTATGGTGTTCAGATTGAACCACCCCACGCTGCTGCGACAAATGCCCTGTGTCCCAGCAAGGCTGATTTGGCTTACGAGTCGCGAGTTCTTTTGCTGCACTAAACCCAACGGCCAAGACGAGTGGCAATCGCTTTTAGAGCGTTTCGTATTTCTGCAATGACTTTCAACGGAATTTATTGGAACTTTTCGACAGCTTATAAATGTCTGAATATTTATGTGTATTTTTATTTGTAACTAATTATCATTTTCTTCCTCTTGTCCCATTTTATTGAAGTCGGCGCAATTCATTTTCTTTCGTCTTCCCCTATCAATTGTCACGCTATCATTCAATCCCATTTAAAAAAAAATGTCTTATCTATGGCATTCCTGTCCCGCTGCATCCATCAGTAGTTTATACTTAGTACACAAAGAAAACTTACAAGTTGGAGTTACAGTTCCCCGGCAGAGAGATAGCATGGCTGCTCCAAGGCAGGTGTTCAGAGCTGTTCTGCTGCTGAAAGCCGACGTTCCTGGTGACTGCGCCGTTAGGGAGCGAGGTGTTGGAGCCCCGGGGGCTCGGGGCCCCTGGCGAGGGCTCGCGCATCTGGGTGAAGAGGTCGGTCACCTGCAATGAGGAGATGAGAGGTTATTATGATCTTCATCATTCTTTAAGTTGAAGAAGATGATGACTGCCGTGTCAGGCTTCTTGTTTGAGTCAGAGCCCTAGAGACGTGTAGCTTGATAGAAAGAAATATTAGTAGGTACATTTTACGTATGAGTTAACTTTGGAGCTCAGACACAGCCAGAACGCGACGCGATAGACTAGTATATTCTGTATTTTTTATTTTGCAAAGATCCTTATCCACCACTAAGGTTTATATTCTGATTTGAATGGAAAGGTGAAGAAGGATCGCCCAAGGATATACCCAAGGTAAAAAAAATATCAAAAGTAAGTAAACATCGTATCTTGTCAATCGTAAATTGTCAATCAATAGACGAAAATAAGTATTTCGGATGATAATGTTTTTCACATCATGTCAATGATTTGACTGTCCGACTAGTATAGATTCAGACTCAAACGGTGACGATAGTATCACGAACGTATTTAAACCAAGCGTGGCATTTTTTTACTAACTAGGTACTATGACGTCATAAGCACTATTTAGTTACTGTACAAAATTGACTACGTTTTTGTTCTTTAAATGTCTAGAATTAAGTTCATGAGTTGTAACGTTGGTTGTTTAAAAAAATTAGCTTGCTGTGACAGTAGCCGCGTTAAGCATAAAATGCTTAAGCCGGGCACGCGAAGTTGACGCCGCAAGAGCAACTTCGCGCTTATCTAGCGGCCGGATTCCGGACACTTGGTATTTAACGATTACGATAGTGGAAAAGTCAAAAATGTATTGGATAGACATCTAATCTCAATCTTTTTCTTTTTCTTATTAAACATTTAATATATAGGTAAATGAAAAATCTTAAAAAAAAAAAACAAAAAAAATATCAATCTTTATTTCAAAGTCGTCGTAGAAATACAAAACGATTTGAAAGCGATTGCCACTCATTTTAGCCCTCTTATTTGTGCTCTCAAACTCTCTGGAATAAAAACTTCTTGGAGAATAAATGAAGCGATTAAGTGGTCTTAAATTAAGAGAAAAACAACTTATTTACTGGTTTTAAGTGCATCCCACGTGCTCTTTAAATTCTAATTGAAGAAGATTAGTTAATTGCCAGCGAGATCATGGGTCACTACCAATGTTTACAAAGTTACTGAAGCACTACTAGGTGCATTATTATGCAAGTATGTTACTATCATCTGTAGCGCTATTCTGTAAAGTTCACTAGTTCACCCACTCAAGTGAGCGCACACAATTTGAAAGCGAACTCATTTGTTTTTAAAGTAAATCATCGCGGATTCACGAGACACCGTTCGAATTTCGAAGAGATAAAGAAAGTGATATTTCGATTTTTTAAAAGGAGATTGCGCATTTAGGAGACCATAGGGCCTTACAAGGTGACATTCTAAATTTTATAATAATACAAAATATATTATATTAAAGAGGTAAAGTTTGTTAGTAACGTAGGGAGAATCTTTGGATCTTTTGATATTTCACTGATTGGAAGCTATATTAGCCTTGATTGTCATCCTTAATAATATTATAATTACGAAGGTAAGTTTGTTTGTTAATTTTTCACGCCTAAACCACTGAACCGATCATCCTGAAATTTTGCAGATACGTTGTCAGGTTTACAACAATGGAAATAGGGTACCTTCATCCCGAAAGAAAGTATTGTCCTCCAGGAAAACAACAATAACGTTCTTATGATAATAGATGGCGCCACGTGTCATTCGAATCATGATTGAATTATAATTATTATTACAGGCAGAGTTCAACCCGAATTGATTGTCAAAGTCAAAATTAACGCGAATGAAACCGCTGGCAAAAGCTAGTAGGCTATATTTAAAACGTTCCCTTGGAATAATTTCCGACCATATTGCGAGTGAAGCCGCTGGAAAAAGCTAGTCAGCGATAACGACGATTGAAAACTCAAAAATGTTTTGGATCGACGTAACATGATGCTTTCGAGAAGCTTATGTCAATCAGTAGCTCACGCTCAGCACCGCTCTAAAATTTATGAAAACTAACTTTAAACACTACATCTTAAAGTTAGTTTTCCCTTCATAATTGATCATAAATCATAATAATTCTCTTACCCTTGTCCCCATTTATTTGGGACAAGGGTAAGAGGGGGGATCGGCGCAGCATGTCTTCTTCTTCCATACTTCTCTATTACTCATTATCGCATTATTCTTTCTAGCCATATCGTCCTTCACACAGTCAAATTTTTATCATAATCGTTAAATACTGTTGCTGACAAACAAACTAGTTCGCGTGTACTGATGCACGTTTGCCCATTTCCTTAAGTACTTGGGTCAAGGTTGATATTGGTTAAATTGAATGTTAATGTAAACAACCAATTACTTCCTATACGAGCCGTGTGATACATTAGATGAAGGACAGGAGTGTCAACTGTGTGATATACAGAGTAATGATAGAAGATAATTAATTAATTATACAGGTAATTATACAGAGTAAATTTCTCAAGTGGGCGAGGATGGCCAAATACGAAACTATCCAGAATTTGATTCTTATTAGCGACACTATCGAATGGTGTAATAATGCAGTGTGTGTTTCTTCCAAAATCAACGGGTTCGATTCATAACTAGGAATATTGATTTTTCAAAAATTCAATGATGCAGTTTTAGTTTTCGTCAAAATCGGGCTCGAGACTACTTTGAGTATTTTTCGCTATTCCTCATGGTTTCGGATTCATTTACGCACACTTGAAAAATTTATTAGTTTGTACCCGAGATCTTGTAAAGCACATGTGGTGTACAATAAAGAATTGTATTAATAATAAATGCAGGAAACTAAAAGACACCAAAGCAGGGGTCAAGGAAGAGACGGATAGGTCGTGTGAGGAATCCAACGCAAAAATAAGGATTGCATGGTAGTGACAACTGATGAACTATCTACAATAGTCAGTAACATGGGACAAGGGCCGGAAGATGATGAGCCCATGGTATGTTTGTAGACCAATAGAATAAACGCCTACGACTTTTGACTAGTAGTCGTAGGTTCGAGCCCGGGCTGGCATTGTTCTTTTTTTCATAGTATTGCAGTTTTGCCTGCTCTCGTGGTAGGAAGTGTGACTTGATTTTAGAGAGGGTAAAGAATTGAAGACGTATAAAAAAGCAGTAGGTATCAACAGTTGTTAATTTTGAAACGATTTTGTTTGTGCTTATTACAGAAAGTAGAAATTTCTAAAGAGTAGACGAAATGATTAGGGGCAACCCTACAAAAGAACGTTAATTGCAGCCTTGAATAAAATCGTTTGTTGACAGTAGCGCACGTCAACAGGTCAATACATGGCACTGCTTGTAATTGAAAGTTGATGCGCTGACAATGATATATGAAGCCGATGCTACTGATTGTAGATGTCAAAGCGTTGGTCTTGAAAAAATAGTGTTGGGATAAGTTTAGTAAGAGACGTATGTTTAGGAAAGAAACGCATGAGACTGAATGATCGTTTGTAATATTAAGGGACGGAAAAGGAGAGGCAGACCAGAAAGAAGATGGAATGTGTTGAGAGTTGAAGGAGTAAAAGAAATTAAAAACGGACCTAAAACTTAACCTTGCGTAACACCCATGGTGACAACAGATCCTGTGGAATCTCTTGTCATTAAAATCAGCCTTCTGAATTCTGTTGTTCAGATAAGAAGTCAGATTGGTTCAGCTAGAGCCCTGAGCCTTACACCATACCAAGAACCAACATGGATGACACTTGCTCAGACCAGGGCATCATGGTACAAAAAACCGGAAATGCCACATCATTCCACAGTAGATGAAATAAGCCTGGGTATTGCAAATCAGAACCAGAAGTAATTCTCCAGGCCACTAGTATTACCGGAGGGTCCCAAGGGCCGATGCCTGCCAGGGCTGCGGGACTGTTCGAAAGAGATACCGCGGCCCTGGAACACAACGGGCAAAAGAAGGAACATGGATGGGTTTTAGTCAGTAAAAGTCAAGCACTCCCTTCTGCTCCGCCCAGAGCGGGAGGGGTCATTTGATGATTTCCCATCCCAAATAAAAGGCCACTAGCATTGTTCTTGTGCACTAGATTTTGTTATATTCGTGATTGCATCTACATCACTAGTAATGTACTTATGTACATACCCACTTGACACATTTATTGTTATGTTGAGTGCGTGTTATTCTTAGAAAATGCCGTTGAAGTTCGTTCAAGAAATATTAATACAGTATTTATAATCATTTTATTCAGTATACATATATAAGCTATTCTGAGCATTGTTTTGTTTTTCGACTATTTGTTTTGCATACAATACTGCAGTTAGTTATTGAGCTGTTTTCCTTAAGGAATACATTTAGATGTGCCTGAGGACTACACAGCTTTATCTCTGCTACGGGCAAAAAGATTCAACAATCTATAGAAGCCTCAAAAGTCATAGTTATAATGTAATCCCATCACATGTTTCAGTGACAATTCCACGTAACATTGCCAACGAACCAAATGGTTCTTGCAAGTAGATACAATTTCGCTTTGCCCTATCTGTCGCAAGTATTAAATAACTTTGGCTACAGGTAATTATTTTAGTTATTGTTGTCAACAGTTGCTAGCAATAGAGACAATAATCGATTTTGTTATGACCATAGATGAAGGAGTAATAGGCAGGTGCTCCATGTAAAATACTGGTATTCAGCTGTATCTGGTTAGACTGGAACCCGTCCCCATTATAGTTAGGAAAGGGCTAGGCAGATGATGAGTTATAGAAGAAATAGCAGTAACTATGTATGACTTAGCTGTATAAAATCTGTTTTGTTAGGCATTGAAAACATACGGAGTCTATTACCAGTACGTGATGCTATCTGAATCCCACAATAGAGATAGTATCTACTGTTACAGTCGTGGATTGCACTATACGACTAGTTAGTCGCCCGTTATATGTCAGAGCAGTATTATTAAATAAATACTCTGTTCCTGACTTTGTTTACAATCGTTCAGGACAAAGCGATGCGATAGTTACTGCAAGTGATGATACGAAAGCGCAGTGAGACACTGAATATTACTGTCAAAATGGTATTGACCTAATGACGGCACGGTGGACGCAGTGGCTGAGCGATTGACTGCTACGCAGCGTGTCGCGGGTTCGAACCCCACATGAAACAAATATTTGTATAACCTACAGGTAGTTGATCCGGGTCTGGCTGTTTGTGTATGTGAGTTTAAATGTTTGTAAACGCACCCACGATACAGGGGAAATTCCTGGTGTGGGGCAAAGATATAGTATAACAAAAAAAATGATAACTTAAACTATCGGGTGGGGTCTACTTGTGTAACATAAAGGGTGTAATAAGACCCTTAACGAAGCCGAAAGGCACTTGTTCTCCCCGTCACTGCGATATTTTTTTTTGTTTTAGATCATACCATAACTAGAAGGTTCCCCTTCTAGTTACGGAAATATTGGGGGTCAAAGTTCCAACATTTTCACAAGTTTTTTTTAAAATACATGTTTTAATGTACGAACTTTAAACACCTCTACGACCCCCGTACTATTAAATCCACCAGCACAATGTTTTGAGTGCGTTACATTGAATCCTTCCGTAAAACGTGATTTTTCACCCAAAGAAAAGTCGTTTCCCAGCAATAATTTTTGCGTAAAGTTAATGAGTTTGATGTACATAATGCTTGGTTGACTACTTCATGAAGGGTCCGTTTACACCCTGTGACTTGACTTAATGTCCTATGTCCCCTAGATGGGGCAGAGCGTCCACAGATGTCCGCCATCGCTATCGCTGTATGTACTCGGAATTTGTAAGTGTTTTCACTTACAATTAATAATAATAATAAAGTATTTATTTCACAAAAACATAGCACTTTGCACTGTTAACATTGTTTGAGAATAATATTTACATTATGATGCAATAGTAGACTCTATCTTTTAAACTAGGACTAGCTTGTATCTTAAAAGATAGGGTTCAGCCAAGTGGATTCTATTAATATTCACAACCAGAAACAAGTGAGGACAGTGTCAATGATTTGTACTAACAGCTGTACAGAAATAAAAATTAAATAATAACAAAAACTAATCCTAAGTAACACAAGGGGTGTGAATGACAGCAGACATGGATGTGAAGGGGAGTGTGGGTGTGTGTAGTATGTGTGGGTGTGTGTGTGTGTGTGTGTGGGATATGGGTGTATGTGTGGAAGTGAATTGAAATGTATGTAACATGACATCCTCATTCATTGGCATATCGCAGTTCACTGCTTGATATACTCGCAGGCCTCGCCCAAGCTGCGCCACTACACCCTGTTCTTCCCCTTCCGCATCTAGTCTGATCGCTTTTTAAGGTCATCGTTCCATCTAGCTCAGTGGTTCCCAACCTTTCTTGGTCCAGGAACCACTTTGGTATCTTTACTGTTAGCAGGAGCCATAACATCCTAGATAAACATGGACACCGATCTAGGGGGGTGAATCTTTAATTCGCACAATTGAAAACTTGAAAAATGAGATGAAAACCTTTAGAATAAGATAGTGAAGGAAGTGGGCTCGAAAAAAATAGCAATCACTCATACAGAAAAGGAATAAGTTAGTAGATTTTTGCAGAAATGCTTATGAATCTTGCAAGGGAGACCGCAGCAAGCTCAAACAATTTTAACACCTCGCCTCTGATAGGTTTTCAACTAGGTTGGGATGAGCTTGCATCTGCTGAGCAAGTTAAAAAGTACGAATAACATTTTAACCTTTCTCGGACCATATTCGAAGCTTCTGCGGACCACAAGTGGTCTGTGGACCATAGGTTGGGAACCAATGATCTAGCTGGAGACGTCCTATACTACGCTTGTCGATACGTGATCTCCAATCCAGGATACGTTTGCTCCATCAGTCAATCTTACTTATATTATAAATGCGGAAGTTTGTGAGGATTTATGGATGTTTGTCACTCCTTCACGCGAAAAATACTGAACGGATTTTGATTAAATTTGGCACGTAGATAGTTTATAATCTGGATTAACATTTACGATACTTTTTTATCTCGGTAGTATGATCCCGTGGGACAGTTACACTCGTCGCTTCACGCGAGCGAGGCCGCGGGCATAAGCTAGTATCATCTAATTTTGTTTAACTCGTGCATTCTCGGACGAGAGCATAAGATAAATAAAGACATCGGTATGTGCAAAGTTCATTTCATAAATATACATATTTCTATGTATAGAAGATGTTTATTCAAACACGAGAGCTAGCTAGGAGCTTCATCAATCAATACGCCAATGATACTTCAGTAATGGTCTTCTATACAATTGATTTGCGACCGTTTTTGATGAAACGTAATTGACAATAAATGATTCTTTCTTGTTTTTTTTTAACCAGCAAAAAGTATGTATCACTCACCAAACATGACTTCGACAGAACGGTGTGATGTGGTGCGGTGGGTGGTGATGCTTGGCTCAATGCCGGTCCTGCTCCACATGGACAGGGGCGCATAAAAGGATTAATGGATAGCATCAAATAGTATTGTTGGAGCTGCTGAAGATTGTAAACTATCTTTGCATTGTATAAATTCAATTTCTTTTGGTATTATATAACCGCATAGCCCATATTATGTGAGTACTATGTAATAGAAAGCTATATCATTCGCTGGAAACATACGTCTTTTTTTTTTTACTTGAATGTGCCCTGGCGGTTAAGGGTATGTCATGCTCACTCAAATGTCTCGCTGATGGTGGCGCGTGTGTCGGATCATTTAGTTCCCTTCAAAATGGTTGAGTTGAATGGTGCTGATACATGCGTCATGTTCGTGAACGGGCGCTGTCAGTTGTGACTGGTCATCTCTTGGTTGCCACGGCCTATTTGAATTAATTATATTTTTTTTTTGAATTTTTCTTTTCTTTGTTTTTACTATGGACACTTTTAACGTGCACATCTTGCTACATCGCTCTCACATAATGTACCATCTCAACATGAATGATGTAACCAAGGTTTTGTAAAAATATTCTGATTTAAAAGAGTGTCCATGGAGTTTCTTGTCCGTTCTTCTCCATAGAGATCTACGTTAGGGAATGGGCAACTACAGTACTTTCACAGTTTTTATGCCTTGTGACTGGGACTGTAGCTACATTTCATTGTTATCTTTGATTCGACAGTTCAAAAGTGCCTGTAACGGGCCTACTTGAAATAAATGCTTTGATTTTGATTTTTGTCTCGTCGTGAATCCGCGATGATTTACTTTAAAAACAAATGTGTTCGCTTTCGAATTGTGTGCGCTCACTTGAGTGAGGAACCAATTGATCTTTATAGAACTACTGACAAGTCTGTTAGACTTATACTTTACTTATTATACTTTTGCGAGCAGTGGCCGAAATATATTTGCTTCGACATACGAGTTGTGGGTCGTGGATTCGATCCTAGGCAGTTGCTTTAATTTCTATAATTTATTTCGATCACCACCGCTCTCAAAACGCTGAAGGAAAACATCGTGAGGGGAGCATATCCTATAACCAAAACTTCGAAGATACGCGACATCCACCCACAAAACTGGGCCGGAGTGGTGGATTCCAGCCAGATCCAGAGAGGTGGCCTGTGTCATAGCTGGAGGCGAGGGGGGCTGGGGAGGCTGATTATGAAAATTTATTTGGTGTTTCTCTGTCTATCTCATTGGAGAATATCAGCGTAATGTTATTTCACAGAATATCACTGCTAGTAGGTAAAATGGCGAATGGCAGAGCTATTGTGTTGACGACTACTGTTATGCCATATTGCCACTTGCCAGCCATCAATTTATCGAGACAATAAAATTATAAACAGCACTCGTCACGTTTTGTACGACACGATTGTTACGCGGATGATCGTTGTAAAGGCTTCTACTTAGGGAATTCACATATCATCATGTACAACATTTAAACGAGGAGTTGCGGACACCAATACAATATTATCATCATGCATGTTTACACCGAAAGGGGAAGACAGCGGTGTGTAGTGTAGGTTTGGCGGTTCTTTTAAGTTACATGTCATATATTCCGACTTGCTTGACTGCCTCGCTGGTCTAGTGGTCGATTTCCAAAGTGTTGTTCGGTTTTTCCATCAGAAATTTCTCAGTAGTAGCCAATGAGTCTGGATTTGTGCCCTGTTAATGGTGATAGGCTCGCCGCCCGCCGTGAAATATGGGTGTACTATTAGGTACAGCTCTGCCTAACCCTTCGGGGATTACAGGCGTAATGTTTTGTTATGTCATACAAAACCGGGGTAATAGCCGCGCGTGTCGATCTTCAAGGGTAAACAACGCTTGTCGAGGTAAGTCCGCGGATGGGAGACCGTTCATCATATTCCGAAATCTTTATTTCATCGGAAAGCACGGTAAACCGGCATCCATATTATTTATAAAGCCCTGACAGTCGTTACGAAGAGTCAGAAGCCCCACAGTTTAACAATCAGTCTTATCAAGGGATATCGTGTTATCCAGGAACGACTGCCTATCTGACCTCCAAAATCCAGTTACTGGGTAACACGATACCCACACATGTATACATGGTAAGACTGGGTCAGCCCTGGTTCATGAAGTCAAAACATACTATCACTTAATCTAGTATAAACACACCTATGATCTGCGAATATGTAACATAATATTAGTGTAATACAATAATTTTTTCCTATCATATGCTATGTTATCTATCACCATATGGCTATTTAGTAGGAAAATGTTGTAATTCAAGCTTCTCGAAATAATAATAGGAATTTCTCCGTAGTAGTCTGGGTTTGGGCCGGCTGATTCTGAGCCTCCCTTATTACTCGTACATGGGACTTCAACATAACTGGTGATTGTGGGTGTACAATTAGGCACACCCACAGATAATGATTATACCAAGATAACGCAAGAGCACTACTTAAGCACCTGCTTAAGTATTTTATGCTTAACCTGTTTATGCTTACTGTCGCATTACATTAGTACACATTTAAAGAACAATAAGGTAGTCTATTTTTTATCTGTGGATACACTTCTGTCTTCATTTTTTTTCCATCAATTTTGAGGTTGGCTTCCAGTCTAACTTGATGCTACTGAATACTTACACGGAGCGACGGCCTATCTGACTTCAAAGACGCGGTTACTGAATAGAACGATAAGATTGGTTGTTACACTTTTTACGGTTCCGTACCTCGGTCAGCAAAAACGGAACCCACATAGAATAACTTTGTCGTCCGTCTGTCAAGATCCTTTTTCTCAGGAACGCGTGGAGGTATCAAGGTTGAAATTTATATCTTACTAAACTCAGCAGTGGAGCAGTGAAAAATAAAAACTTGTAAGTCAACGCGATCAAAAGATATACATATATGTGTATTTTTTTTTTAGTTTATTGTTCACAAACATACATTTTTTTTAATCAACAAATTACTCGCTAAACTTTTTAGTTTGATGGCCGCTTATTTATGACCGTTTATGTCGCATATTTTGCGATTTCAGAGGGAATCAAAACCTATAGGGTACTTCCCGTTGACCAAGACTCATGAATTTTGGCAAGAAGCAATTTCTTACAGGACATGTAAAGGGGAAAACGTAAATTGTAGATTAATCAAACATCTCGGTGCACGAGTCCAACTTGCACTTGGCCGTTTTTTTATGCTAAAATTGGTTAAAAACAAACATACTTAACATGTTGGTTTGTTTATTCAACTAAGTAGTTTTAATTAATGATTTTATCATTAAAATTTTTACTAAAATACTAAGAAGGTTAATGTCCGTAAGTATTGAAGGACATTCTATGCTGTAAATTAATTTATATGATTTCAAATGAGGTATAGGTATTTGTTCACCAATATTGAAATCTATAAAATAAATAAAATTGAAGTGTCTGTTTGTACTATCAAAATAACAGCTTTTTACTGGATGCATATGAAAATAATTATATACGGCACTTATAACAAAAACACATTTTTTTTTATTTTTGTCTGTCGGTCTGTTTGTTCCGGCTAATCTCCGAAATGGCTAGACCGATTTTGTCGGGACTTTTACTGGCAGATAGCTGATATTATAAGGTCTAACAACTACTTTCATTTTAGAAAAATAATTAGGGTTCCGTGCCATAAAATTAAAACCCTCGAATTTGGTAACAAAATTCGATTCAAAAAGGGAAGTTTCTTTAATAATGAGGATTTTTATAATAATTTCACGCGAACGAAGGTCGCGAGTGGTTTTCTATCGAACCGATTTGGAAAATTCTTTTTTTGTTTGACAGAGTGTACTCCCTAGTTGTTCCCAAAGAAATATTGTCATGATCTGATCTTGAACTTCGGAGTATGGAACGGAACTTTTCAATAATAGACAGCTAATCTGTCGTGATTGCTGCAATCGCTTGGATGTTTTTTTTACACAACATCACAACATAACATCATGCCTGTATGCGCTTTGCGCTGAGGGGTATGAGGGTACATCTGCCTGCACGTACCCACATTTCGACAGTTAGTTTAGTTCAGGTTAGGTTCCATTTTATTGAGTATTGGCCTATTACCATTAAATGTATTGTTTACTATGGAAAATAAAGGCATATCAAATATTTGTATAGGATATTACAACTAAAATAAAACTTTTTTTGCAAAAAATAAAACCGATTTCAAAAACACAGATAAGTGAAAAAAAAGTTAGTTTCAGAAGTCGGTGACAAAAAAAAACTAGATCAAACAAACAAAAGTCACTGACTTCTGAAGCTAAAGTTATTTTTCACTTTTTTATTTTTTGGTGTTTTTGAAGTCGGTTTTATTTTTTGCAAAACCGTTTTTTTTATATTATCACCTATACATGTAATAATATTTAATATAGTAGGTGTCGACATGTCGCTTTGTTTGATTCTCGAAATCGGAGCCGTTTTAATGAATGTTTTAATCAATCCATGAAAATGTAATAATTTATTTATTTTAATATTTTGTCCCTTCATTAATTTTTAGGGTTCCATACTCGAAGGGTAACCAACGGGAGGCTTAGTAATATAAGCCTCCGCTGTCTGTCTATCCGTCCGTCCATCTGTCTGTCAGCGGGCTGTATCTCATGATCCTTATAAGGTAGACAGTTGTTTTCACAGAATGTTTATTTTGGTTGCGGCTAACAACAACAAAAATAAATTAAAAATTAAAGGGGGTTCCCCTACTACGATGGTACGGGGACCCCTTCACGCGCGAGTCTGACTCGCACTTGGCCGATCTTTTACCTTGCAGTTCTTGAATTATTTTAATGTCCCTAGTCACTGTCACTTTCTTTTATCATATTTATTTATTTATTCACATGACATGTTTCCATTGCCATTACAGATAATAAATCTAATGCGACAAAGTAACTTAACATATACTTAACTATACCTTACATGTTACAGAGTACGTGGCCCTTGTGGACTCACCCAGTGTACAGGTGAACATATCTATGGCATCCGCCACCGTGTTGAGTATGTTAGTTTAATATCAATTTATTATACCTATACATATAAATAAATATTCCGGAATAAATTCTCTAAATTATAGTAGCAACCGTATCAAAATTCGTTTCGGCAAGTCGGCACTATATGAGAAGAAAGCGGTCACACAGAAATACGTGAAATGCGACTTTAATTTACAATATCTGTTGAAGATGTATCCATTTTCTTACCACTAAATGATAAGCAAACACAAATCTTATAGGTACGTATTAAAAAAATGATTACAAAAAAATATTACAACCTTATAAGTTGCTCAACAAATCGTTTGTTTAAGTAATTAAAACCGTTAATTCTAACTATGGATTCAACCATACACATTTGAACATCGACAGTGTTAATAGAAAAATAAACAGTGTTTTGTTTTGCAACAAAGATATATTAATAAACAGTTTGCAAAAGGTTATAAAATGATTTCTAGCTCATAATATTCCCACTGCTGGGATACAGGTCTCCTCTCTGTGAGGAGTGGACTATAATCCGCCACGCGAGTCCGGTGTGGGGCAAGCAGTAAAGGGGTATAAAGAACTTTACTCTATTCCAACAAACCCCTATTCTGATGACCCCGGCGTGCTTCATGGGAAAAAAAGCTTGAATAAATTTATGTTTGGACCCAATACCCAATATCTATACCGCTATAGAATAATCCGTGTGTGTGTATATTCGTGAGTTTATTTGGTATCAAAATAACTCTCTCCTGGCTTTTTGCCAGTATCAATCAGAGAGTAAAACGACAAAACCGTTTGTGTGTCATATCTCTATGCTTTGTATGAATTCTACTGAATATAACACGGACTTTGCACCTTCCCTGATTGTCTTTTGTCTTAAGCAATATTACAGCGGGAAGTCTGACAGTTGCTGTGACTGAAAATTGTCGAATACATAAGAGGAAGTTTGAAATGGACTGAAAAGTTGTGTGGTAATAGATTGTCATGGATTGAAAGTTTTGAGTATGTATCGGGTTGACTTTATGAGAACGAGGAAATAATTGATGGACTGTTTCAAGGATTATCTAGATGACTGACTGGGTGATACATCAACACACAGCCCAAACCGCTGGTCCTAGAGTCATGAAACTTGAAGGGTGTGTTCTTTGTGAAGAGTAAGTATCCACTAAGAAAGGATTTTTGGGAATTCCACCCCTAAAGAGGTAAACCTATTTTACCTCTGGATGGAAGTTTATATGAAAGTCCGCCAGTTTTGAAGTTAGGATCTTCAAACTTTGTGTTTAGGCTGACGATTGAAAATTAATTTATACATGTCTCAGCTTTTTGATAATACTACCCCCGAAGGGTTAAAAAGGGGGATGAAGGTATGTAACTATGTTTGTTAACGTAACCTGAACCTATAGGTTACTGTTGAATCCCGGTAGTATGTTCCCGATATAGAGGTTTCTGCTGAAATGACGAGTAATTAGAGAAGTATAGAAGAAGACAACATGTTGCGCCGACCCTAAATAAACTGAGATACGAACAGAAGAATGATCATGATGACGATGACAGGAGATGACTTTATTTAACACACCTTGACTAGAAACAGCAGTACTAATGCATAACAGAAGTACATACCACAGACAGAACACACCAGACAGACACAGACACACCACCACAGATACACAGAAACAGACAGACAGACAGACACAGACAGAGTGTGAGTGTGTGTGTATGTGTTGTGTGTGTGTGTGTGTGTATCAGATAAAGTGCATCAGGCAGTAATGTACCCATAGCAAAATCACCATAACAATCGATTATCACACGTCTTTTCAGTCAATTTCAGACTTCCGCTTGTGTATTCGATGGTAAACAGAAACATACAAATAGATGCAATTTACGACAGTACACAAACATGCAATTTAGCTCCATTAGGTACCAGTTGCAATTAATTATAGGTAGTTTATATACACACATGTCTAGTTCGAGTGCGGTCGTAACAGGAAACACATAGCATGTGGTTAATGTCATATTTTCTCTGATTATAGCTATAATTTGTATTGAGACATAGCCAACAGAAATACCTATATCTAATGTGTATTTCTGTGCATTGGATAGACAGCATTAGTGTACCATCAGGTGTACCTATATTATCCCCTGGTAGGTCTGCTGTAAAAATTTCTTATGAAATAAGCAGTACCTACCTTTGTGCTCTTCTCTTAATGTAATCTCCCCTTAAGTATTTTGTGTGTACATAAATAAATAAATGTACAGGCATATGAACGTAGACGAAGCAAAGAAAGAAAGAAAAGTAAGAAAAAGAAAGAAAAAAAATGTAAAAAAAGGAAAGGGAAAAAAAAGGGAGGAATGGAGTGAGTATGTATGGATCCCAGCAGATGGCGTTCTGTGGTTTCTGCCGACCCCACGGGAAAACGGCGTGGTTTATGTAATGCAACATGACATGCCATGGATAGATCTACCTAAAAGTATTGTAATGGTGCACGCGAAACTGTTTCAGTGAATCTGGAAAGTTAAACTGTGCATGTGATTCCTAGAGGTGTGTTAACTTTTGTTAAATTGTTAATCTTGTTTTCCGTTTTTTGTGTAGTAAGCAACGACTTATTGTCGGGCCTATGCTGTCCCCCCATACTTAAGTAACATGATAATATTGTAAAATCAAATCATTTTAAAAGAGTAACCATGGAGTTTCTTGGCGGTTCTTCTCCATAGGAAACGACCAACCCGAACCGTGCACCTTTTGTCGACGTTTTATAAGTGCCCATGTAGGCCTATGTGAAATAACATATTTTGATTTTGATTTTGATCATATTGCGGAAAACAGAATTTTCCGACTTCAATTTTACTACAATATTTTTCTGACGAGGAGGTGTTTACCTCTTCCTATGTGCTGGCATAATTATGGACTAGAGAGGTATTTTAACTGACCAAGGTAAACTGAAATTAAGAAAACGTTTCACAGGCAACAGCACAAGTATGATGATATGCTCTCATCATCGGCTTGTATACCTTTCGGCCTGGAATAATCAGCTATTACCTATTGGCCATAGTTTGAAATGATTCGTAGCACTCTATAAATAAAAACAAAAATAACATCAATCGAATACAGTTCCATTAGTATTCACCCATCAAGGCTTTGTAAGCCGCTGTAGGCTTTTGAAGTTATTTTAATAAATTAATGTCCACAAGCCATAACATTGTAATGAGGGGATATTATTCCGACCAATTATTATACGGGTGTAAGAGAGTTACAAATCGGTATCATCAATCTCTTGCCCTTATGCCAGAATTCGATAATTGTAGGTAACAAGAGAAGGTTGTCGGAAATTTGAATTTTAGAGGTAATTTTAGAATAGGAGGGCAGAGTTTAACACTCGAATCTGTAAACAAGTCAAGTGATTGCGTTGAGTAAAAGCAATTATTTAAGATACGATTTTAATTCTGTAGTTTAGGAACTTGAAGTTCGAACTATCAAGTTAGAATTCTTAGTTTTGGTATCTTTGTCGGTTCTTGCTTCGTTTAAATTCTTGTCTATTTTATTAAATGTTTGCATAAGTAATGACTTAAACTTAAGTACATAATTACTTTAACTTAACCACAGATACGGATATTAGTTTACTTATTACTTATTGGTAGGGAAAACACCTGAATGAACGCGTCAATAAAAGCCATTGGATTTAAAACGGTTCAGCTTAAGTTGATATGCGTCAGAAATGCAAAAGTGCGCTATTATTCAGTTAGGGTTCTGCCGAGTTGTCGTTATAGTTAGAGAAAAAGGACATTTTGTTTTTAAATGTTGCTTATAGTAAACGTCGATAAATGGAAGGTTACACTGACGTTAATCATGAGTTTAAACAGTGGTTATAAGGAGGTAAAGGAGTGGCCAAACAGAGCGGTTCAGACAGCGGGCTGCGCGATTACTGTTGATTTTAATTCTCCCTTCTTCCATCGGGAGACCAGACGTACTGCGGGTTACCCCATTCCTTGTCGATTTACATATTCGTACGAAGCGCTTTGCTACATCGTTTATTATACACACAACCAAGGAGTGAAATTCCCTGCCTTCGTCGGTGTTCCCAAGTTCATATGACCCCAATCTATTTAAGTCGCAAGTTAATAGGCTTCTTTTGGGTTAGCTCGTTCCATCGTCGACCCCATCTCTGTCCTCAGGACTAGATTGAGGTCAAGAGTATACCCATTTAATATATTCCGTTCCATCGACTTTGGAATTGTGACGTTTCGTACTCTTTAGTTCGACGCTAGCGCCACATTGTTTTTAAATGGCGTGTCCATTTTGGAGAACTAAATGGAATCGGGATCTGGCATGGCGTACCGTAAACGCTACTCTTGAGTTTATTTTGACAGCTGTCATGAGCTGTCTATTGCGTCAATATTGCGTTGGGATTATTTGTTGATTGTGATTAGTCCAATAACAAAAGTGTAACTTTTTAAAAATTGTTTTGCGTTTTAAGTGATTTTCAGTAAGTGATAAGTGTATAATATGGCACGATTAGCAATAATGTACATTATTTTAAGTAGTTTCCTTATAAAACAATTGAAACAAAGACAAGATGAGCTTCGGATGATGTGTTATACGGACAAAGCGTTTTGGTGGCAGAAACCGGGCTTTGCAAAATATATCAGTACATTCTTCATCATTAAATTCATTCATTTTTTTTCATTTTGTTATTGAATTAATAAATGAATGAATGGATTCATCTGTCAAATTCTGTTATCCACAGTCCGGTCTGATCTCCAGTCCGCTTGCTTTGTCCGCAACTTAAGGTGGATGCACCGGCGTAGCCCGCGAAATTCAAAATTTCTTATGTTTTTTTTTCAATTTGCCGGTCAGTGTCATGCTTATATTGAACAGAATATAATTTGCGACCGTAATACGCATGTATTTACAGAATTATAATCATCAAAATCATCAATACTTTAATGATTATAATTCATAAGTTTCTTAAGTTCTGATAAGATAAGATAAGGTAAGATAAGGTGAGATAAGATAAGATAAGATATATTTATTTGCTCCAAAAATGTGTACACATACAATATTAAAAAGTGCATGCAGGATAACATTGAAGAAAATCCCATTGAAATTCCATTTTTTTTTCTCAATAATTAATCCCATTGAATTACTTTTTCATGAAATAGGCATTCAATGGGATTAACTTTGAAAACCCATATTTCTTACGGCCGCGAATCATGTTTTAATCAACATACAACCTGACACTGACCTGGGGGTCTAAAATGGCCGCTTTAGCAGAATCATAAATAATATGAATTACCGTTAAATTCTTAAAATGGCCATAGACGTACCTACTATTATGAATTGTCACCTTGTGACCATTTTACGAATTTAAACGTAATTCATATTATTATCCTATTATGATTCTGCTAATTCGGCCATTTTAGACCCCCTGGTAATTGCAAAAAAACTTTAGAAAATTTGAATTTCGTGGGCTACCCTGGCGCTTCCCCTTTAGATGGTAGTATAAAGGAAGCTGAAAGACATAACTTTGTAACAGCGGGGTTATAATGCACATTTAGGGACAACAGTCAACAGCGTGCATCTTACCATATTCTTAATATTTATAGCTGAGGTATCCGAGTGGGAACCGAAAAATGGGCGAGTGGGATGCATTTTCGATCTGTTAAACATAAAAATAAATTAATAACTATCCATTATAGGTACTGAGACATTTTTGAGTGACAAGCAGCGCTACCATGAAGTACACACTTTAACTGCTATGATGCATACAAGGTCCCATTAAAATAGATGGACAAATTTTAACACAGCGTTCAGTAAAAAAAAAAACTTTTTGTTTCTAAGACATGTAAATAACAATCAAGTACCTTTTAAGCAAAGAATTGCTTGTATTAGGTACTTCTGCTCTTCCGGTTTACATTTTCAAGACATAAGTGAGAAATGTAACAATAAAATCAAATCAATCAATAAGTACGTCTTTAAGTTTGCATGCTGAAAGAAGTAAGCGAAATTTGAGAAACCTTTTTATTTGTAAGACCATGTAACCACCATATTTCATGCAAATAAAGAATCTCAATCTCAATCTCTAACCATAGATATCCAAGCAAAAAAGCACTGATTAAATTGATTTTGTTTTGACCGTTTTGTGGATGTGTTTATTGATTAATTCTAGAGTCGCAATTTATTACTTTACGTCAAAATAAAATCACTTTATTCAGTCTTATTTTTTGCTTGGATCTTTGGTTAGACGTACTGAACGCTGTGTTAAAATTTGTCCATCTATTTTAATGCGACCTTATATAGGTACAGTTGAATTCGAGTGAACAAAAGACTGGGTTAACAAGAACAAAATATTGTTTTGCAACCATGTCCTAAACGAGCAGTGTGAAATATTATACAAACATAAGTTTGCAAAAAAAAAACTTAAATTATTTAACATGAATGACCTCAAACCAATGTTTAAAGTGTTTTTTTTGGTGTTTTGGTAAACAAAGTCTGGTATTTTGTGAACTTTAGGTTAACTTGACACATCACATGTTTGTGTGAATTAAAGTAATGTTCGATTTCCGGAAGGCCACCGACCGTAAATATTGTTTGATGTAATAATTATAATAAAACTAGCTCCTATCCGCGGCTTCGCTCGCATTATGGTCGGAAATGATAATTCCCGATTTCCGTGGGATCCCACACGAACTACCTGTATATAGCCTATGACTATCGGGAATAAAATAGTTTCCTAATAGTGACAGAATTGTCTAAATCGGATCAGTAGTTCCAAAGATTACCTCCTACTTCCAAGCTTATGACTGCTGACCTGCTTCCAAGCTGACTTATGTCGAGTTTTATTAAATGCATTTTTAAATGATAAATAATATGTCAATATTTCACCTGTCGATTTTTGACATATTTGTCACGTAGGTATATTAAACAGCCTAAGCCCGACAATTCTACAATTTTGTCATTTTTTGACAAATATGTCGAATTGTCAGCTTTATTAAATAGGGCCCTGAGTATAATTATGATTTTAATTTCAACTCAGTACCTCCACGCGTTCCCGAGATAAAGGGTCTTGACAGACAAACGGACGGACAGACAGACGGACAACAAAGTCAAGATATGTTTGTCTTTTTTTATATTGGCACCTTGTTTTTTTATTTAAGTTATGTTCTTATAATTTGTCTTCATTATTTAATTGTGCTTCTGTGTGTTGTGCTTTGTCTTTTGTGTGCACTGAATAAATGTTTTATCTATCTATCTACCTATTTATCGAAAGTGATCCTATAAGGCTTCCGTTTTTTTCCTTTTGAGGTACGGAACCCTAAAAACACCCACACCTATTTATTAACAATTTAAACACAAAGGGAATATACCTACTTCAGTAATGAATCATACTCAATACAAGGAAAAGATGCTTTTTTCCTTAAATTCTAGTAGTATAATTGTCCTGATTGACAAAGTGGGTTGAGCTAACTAGTAACTGTTGTTGTTTAGAGCAAGTCTGCCCTTTTGTCTAAATACTGTTGCAAGCAGTCCGAACATAACCGCAAGCTGCAGCAGCAATACCGCAGCAGCAATTTTCGCAGCATCACAAGTTCTACGTTAGCTCTATGAAAAGGCCCCGTTGGTCTTATCGTCGCAAACGCGACTGCTGAAAAATAATATTGAGTTTTGTCATTAGAAATTTCTTAGTAGCAGTCACGGAGCCTGGAATTGTGCCCGGTTGACGGTAATAGGCTCGCCCCCTAAAAATAACTGGCGAAATGGGTTTGTACCATTAGGTACACATCTGCCCAACCCTCAACGATTACGGGCATGATTTTATATCTATTAAAAAAGAACCAGGCGGCAATTTCGCTAACTATGGAAGGTGAGCCTGCATCTGGGGTACAGTTGGTAATAATCAGGACAATTTATATCAACAGGCTGATGTTTGTACGCGAGCAAGCAGTATGTAAGAATCAAAGCAGGCGGTCTTGTGTAATTTCTGCCTGCGACCATTGGAAAAAGGAACGAGTTTATGTGCGTATCTAGAAAGTTGTGGAGAAAACTTTTTTTCATATCAGGCATTCAATATTAAAGCTACTATGCTACCTAACAACGTGGGCACGTGGAAACTCTCCGCTGAGTTCAAATTATGTGCAAAAACAAACTAGCCGAATTTCCCTAACATAAACATCAAGAAAACAAACAAACCCTCATTATAATTTCAAATTCATACACAACAACACAGAGATTATTCAAAACACGTTAACATGTGTAAGTATTAATTATAATTATGTTTACCTCATTACAAAGTCACGTCGTGCGGAAAGCAAGTGTCAAGTTAAATATCGCGAACAAGAAAATAATAGCATAAACATAAAATCACGCCTGTAATCTATGATGGATTAGGCAGTGTACCTATTAGTACACCCTCATTACGCCAGTCAAGTTTCATTCCCATGTAATAGGGGCGAACATGTTGCCATAAACCGGGCACAAATCTAGATTCTATGGCTGCTTCTGAAAAAATCCTGAGGGATAACTCAATAACACTTGACCCTGCCTGAAAGCAGCAGCAGCCCCGAGTAAGGAGCCGTAGAATCAAACCCAAACATGCACTTTAATTCGTGTGTAGCGGCACTGCAAAAATTACTACAGGAACATAGAACAAAAAGTAATACAGCACCATCTATGACACAAATAAAGAACTAACTTAAGACTAGAAAAACCCTACTGTCGGGCAGTAGCCCACCAGACACAACTCCCGTCTGGTCGGAGGCTCCTGTCTTTTCTATGGGGGATGAACAACTTTACACCCTGTTCTTCATACCATAAAAGTGATATTTGGTGAAAGAAAACATCGTAAAGTAATTGACCTATCCTAGAATAGAATATCTGGAGACTTCTATAAACCCACACCAGTTAGATTACAACTCTTACCGAACGGAGTCCAGTGTCCCAGCAGTGGGAACTTTACACGCCTAAGCGATGACAACTGTGTTGTGTCGGGAAAATGATTGCACGTGAAGTTAATGTGTCGTTAACTAGTTACGCTTGTGATGGTCGTATGGAGTCACATGTTTAAGCAATCATTTATCGCTATGGAGGAGGAAATATGTATAGTTGAATAGGTACCTGTCTAGATATTTAACAATTTGATGTTGAGCCGGGATCAGTCTAACTTAGGGTTTCTATCTGTCCGGATTTGTGGACCTCCGTCCGGAATTGTCCGGCTTTTTCAAATTAAGGGTATTTTTTAGGAACATAAATAAATGACTATCGAAAAAACGAAATATTAAAATTTAAAATATCTCCATGGGACTTTTCTGCACAGGTCCGGCTTTTTGGTCAGGACTTTGCAAATTTCGAAATGGTAAACTTAGTCTTATTAGATACGACCAAATATTGTTACTTTAGACGGAGGCCCATTAGTTATAGTGTGTGACCAGAGGTGACCCAGTGATTTCGGCTTCGACTTCCGAGACACTGATATAATTAATTTATCCTTATCTGAACAATTAGATAGTGAAAGTACCACATATTGCCCGTCAACGATGCAATTCGGTTCAAACAAAGCTTAAATACATTGCAATCTTTAAAACATTTTGAATAAATGAAATTGTGTTCAAACTATAAGACTAACAAGGAAGTCTTGACTCTAGGTCCTCGGATGATACTGATATTGGATTACCTACTGCAATTTCGTTTGCAAAATAACGAGCAAAAATAACTCTACGAACCTAATAAATGCATATAAACGCCAGTGCCTAACCAGCTACAATATTAAAAAAAAAAATAACAAACAAACGTTTATAATAATAAACAAAACAACTGCTTAGTCTCGTTTTCTACACAAATATAAACACAAACTACATACCAATTATAATATTCTGACAAATAAGTAACCTCATTTCAAAGTCACGTCTATCGGAAAGCATGTTGTCAAGTCAAGTTCACGTCTTATTTGTAAAACAGTTCAAAGCACATGTTGAATATTCAAATTAATTTGAAAAGAATGTCATACATAATATGCTTGGCTGGTTTCGAACTACGGCTACGCAGAAGTTTATTTTTTAAAATTTAAATAAAAAGTTCCATCAATTTTCTCAGTTGAAATGTAACTTCTTTTTATAAGGAGGTTTTACTTGTATTTTTTTTTATAAATTTAATGAAGTGTTTTAGGCGCCTTCCTGCTAGATGAAACGATGCCCTTTAGAAGGTGACTAGGTCAGACAAGATGTGGAAGGCTGTTGTTGTGATGTTAGCACTAGTAGAGACTTATACCCAGCAGTGGACTGCGAAACTACGATAAACTAACACTGTTTAAAGCTGTTTAAAACTAAACTTATACTGTCACTTACGGGATATCTTCCGTGATTGTTCATGATCGATGTGTTGGTTGGTGTTGGTGGTTGTTGTGTCAAGTTCCAGTAGTGCGCGTAGCAAAAGACAAAGAAAGAGGGTAGACAGATTTGTCTGTTCAAAACAATTTATTTTCCATCCACCCGCATTCTCCAGTCAACCCGCGATCATGGCGCTTGCAACAGCGTCGAAATATCGGGAGCTCAAAATCATGAACAATCATGAACAATTACGATAGACTAAAGGTAGAAACAGTATTGTGTCGTGTCGCGTCAGAAGCATATCGGTTTAAATTTAGTATGGCTAGTAACACATTACATATATGCACAGCATACTGTAATATCTGAATCGAAGTCAAAGAGTTAAAAACAGGTTTAATAGAAATCGCAAAACATTTATTTATTTAAATGCCTTAAACTATCATTACAGGTCTACAATCTGATGCAATAGTCAAGTCACACACACAAAATTAAAATTAAAGCACCAAATACCTCTCAAGATCCTTGTTTGTAACACAGAGTATACAATAGTACTTTTGCGAATTCACCCCAGTGACATGTAAATATAATCAATTTCGACCTGAATGCAATTGATGGTGCGAATTGCTCGAGTTAGAGGGGTTTTGGCTAGCAAGTTGGTCCTAGCTAGCTAAAGGTACGACCAGCAGCGGCGGGGGCCGTAACATATTGCACAGAAGGTGTAATTTTAGAACCACAGGCTAAAATAAGCGAAGTAATCACGGCCAAAAGATTTAGGTAGCAATGTATAAATAGTACCTATACCGTATCAACAAGGAAACCGACAAATCCAACACAAACATATAAAACAGCAACACTAATGACGTCTGCACTTGAAACCAATATAGCGATTATTTAGGTCATCTGATTCAAGGCAATTCGTATTATTTGAAACACAAATCTATTTTTCTCTCTTTGAACACAAATTCTTCTTCGTCGTCTTGATGATTCCTTGGCGATTCTCACAAGACTCGTCCGCGCGGTCGGGCGGAGAAGTGGATCTCACGTCGCATTGGCTGCGCAATGACGGGGAGAACAAGTGCCTTTCGGCTTCGTTAGAGGTCTTTTTACAACCATTATTTATTTATTTAAAGTTGATGCCTAAGTAAAAACTGTACAAAGGCGGACTCAATGCCTTGGGCATTTTCGACCAGTCTACCTTAAATGCATCACCATAGACAATACACAGCACCATTATAATAAGCACCTGTCGTGAAAATGTGCCAATTTCTGTTTATTTGTGACAAATACGGTCTCATTCGTCACAAACTAATCAAATCCAAGTTAAACCTAAAATGGACGTACAAGGAAAACGAATCTATTAACCTCGCTTTAATAAGGAAACCAGTTCCTACGACACATTATGTTATGGAAAGTTTGCCATCGAAAGGTCAATGACGGTCAGCTCTTAAACAGTTTATATAACAATTGTTTAAAGCACAGTTCAGTCACTTACTGACTGGTAAACAATGCATCGTAACCTATCATAACACAACAAACGCATGTAAACACTGGGGTTTAAGCAGAGCTGTTACTTTTACTTTCACGCCTAAACCACTGAACCGATCATACTGAAATTTTGCATATACGTTGTCTGGTGTACAGAAACGGACATAGGGTAGCTTTCATCCCGAAAAAAAGTACTATTCCCCAGGAAAACAACAATAACATTCATAATAATAGATGACGCCACGTGTCTTTCGAATCATGAATGAATTATATTAATATACAAGCAGGTTCTTAGTCTGCTTGTATAATCGTAAATCCGAATTGATTGTCAAATTCTAAATTAACGCGAGCGAAGCCGCGAGCAACAGCTATTCATTGATATCTAAGTCAATTAATCTTAATAAATGAGGCTACATATTCTTTCAATAACTTATCCTTGAATGTCGCTAACCTCAATAGCGTTCACAAAACTTGTAGACTAAAATACTTGTAATGACAAAACAGGAAAGCTAACAAAAGCTGACCTTCCTATTTTCATCCATTTTCGATAAAACATTTGTCTGAGACTGTGTGGGTAGATGATATAAGTGAAGAAAGAAGACCCATTCCACAATACTCCTAAGTGTCTAGCTCTGCTCGTTGGTCGCATACAGCGATTAGCATTGAGTTTGATCCTCACGTTAGATAAGTGTTATAGGGCTTGTCCAACAGGATAATTATATCAGTATCAAATGCCTGATGCTGGACCCAGGTTCGCCGCAGCAAAGAAAACCTGTTCAGGTGGAGATTCATTAATGACTCTGCCCTGTAGTGTAAATGTGGTGCTGTTCCACAAACGATGAGGCACTAAATAGTGTTCTGCGTGTCCTGTTGTTTGTTTATTACAGGAACTGATGGACGCTACTGAACGCGCCAAACTAATGGCGTAGTTCTGGGCTGACATAATTCAGATTGCTACCGAAACGCTAAGAAGAAGTGGTTGCCTATAGTTTTGAAGTTCGGCGGTGTAATACCCTCAAAAGGCACGTAAAGCTGTTGGCCTCGCGTTTGATCTCTCTCCGATCGTGTCCCAACGCTGCCCTACTATATTTACCGCGTCGATGGCTGGTCTCAGCTTAGAATGACGGCCATTGCGCGAAAAATTAGTTTAGAGGAGTATGAGGTTTGTTTTGGATTCAGTTCAGTATGTCGCTTTCAGTTTTTGCTGACGAGAGCATTTTGGTGAAGACAGATTTTACTCAAAAGTAAAGTGCCTGTACCTGGGCAGATGGCATTGCTGTCATTATGGTAAAACTTGGTCGAGATTGGCACAGAAGCGTGGAGATTATACCCAGCAGAGTGGAGCCAGGCGCAGAATGATGGTGATGATGAAATGTCCGTTCAGGATCGAATCTAAAAAGGCAGTGAAAAAAGGAGATCGGAATAGCTTGAAAGATTGTATGACAATGGTGCACGTGTTACGTGAATGATTCGGAGATGTCAGAATTAGATAAAGGATTAGCTGAATATAAAATTTACTAACTACATCTCGACAGTCGTAGCTGTTTCCATTCTTCCACAGTTTGAAGATTTTCAAAAAGAACGAGTAAGAAACTAAGAATACGGATTCAGTCGTATCTAAACCTTCTGCATTTTCTTTTTCTACGAACGGAATATTGGACACAATCCAACGAGCTTCTAGGAAAATCATATTCGCATTATGTTAGAATTTGGCTTGTCTAGAGGACTTGGTTAGCAATTAGTAATTACTCCGTGAAGATTTTTTGGAGAAAAAATATTGTTTATTTTTAGACTTGTCAAAGATCAGATGAACGATTTCGGCGTGCCAATGACGCAAGTTTGATGATGTTACACTCTAAACACCAGTTCGAAATTCGAACGGTGTGCGCTCACTTGAGTGAGGTTCCAAGTGAACTTTACAGAATAACACTAGTCCCTAGCACAACTTCTATGATGGATATATGTATTATACGTAGGTACTTACATAATAAACGTGGTTAATGTGTTACTTTTTGCGCTAGCACAAAAATATACCAACATAATACAAAAAAAAACTGCAATTACGTACCACAGCAGGAAAAACACATTTTTTGCCATTTTCTCACCTCAATCAATCAATTTTAACAGTCAGTAATTTAGTCATAATTATGTCAACTTTATTTATTCATTTTTGACAAGTAAACAATGTCCATAGTCTCGCACCTTTTGCTGTAGCATAAAAAAAAATGTGTCTCTTCAAGCGTGTTAAATTATGTCATTTTACACAATTGTACCTATTGGGAATTAGAGAGGCGCGTGTTTGTAATAATAACGTTGTTTTCGGGTTTTAAAACTATGTCGGTTTAGCTTCAATTTTACCGTAAAATAAAGCATACAATGAAGACTAGGTACAGCAGAAAAACATAGGGATTGACAAGACCAAAATAGCATAAGAGTAAACTCAAACTCAAAGCATTTATTTCAATTAGACCATTACGGCACTTTTGAATGTCAAAAAAAAACAAAAAGAAGCGAAGCTACAGTCACAGTCACAAGACATTATAACTTGAGAAAGTACTGTAGTTGCACATTCCAAAGCGTAGTAAATACTAAAACATGACATCTTGTATATAATCCCCGAAGGGTGAGGCGGGGTGTACCTAATAGTACACCCATATTTAACCAGTTATGTTTAAGTCCCATGTAATAAGAGGTGAGCTTAATGCCATCAATCGGGCACAAATCCAGACTCCGTGACGGCTACTGAAAATTTCCTGATGGGAAAAACCTAATAACACTTTGCCCAACTCGTGAATCGAACCCAGGACCTCGTACTCAGCAGTCACGTGACCACTAGACCAACGTAGCAGTCATATGCTGCTTACAACCTTGTTGAAAGCCCTTGCAGAAGTACAACAAGCCTTGAAATGGACTGCCACTTGTCAAGGTCCGCAGGGATATCATTTCAACACCAATGGACTGGGATACAAAGAATTCTGCCATCTGATTTCGTGGAAGGTTGTCTTCCATTTTTAGGGTTCCATATCGGTAACCAACGGAACCCTATTACTAAGCGTCCGCTGTCCGTCCGTCTGTCTGTCAGTGGGCTGTATCTCATGATCCGTAATAGGTAGACAGTTGAAAGGACATTGTTCGGCGTCCATACATCGTTGGCCTAAGAGCCAACAGAGACGTGAATTAACTTTTTGTGTTCTAAATAATGCATTAATTCGATTTAAACTAAATTAAAATCACAGACACTTCTGAGATGTGTAAAAAAATCGCACACACTAACGGACGGAAGAAGTTATCAGCCAGGCAATCGCTCACAGTGATATACAAAAGACGATCGAAAATTCCGATCTGCATCAAGAATGTTCGCAAGGAATCAGCTCCAATCTGCGCGTGCGACGACACCGCGTGGACAGTATATTTATAAATTCGCATTTACTACGGCGTCCATAGACCTTCTCTAGTTATTCTCATTTTCCGCGTACATTTATACACTCGGGCGCATTCAAGGGCAAATTCTGTCTCTCCAATAGCTGAATGTCGCGAAGGCGCAAAATGTTTGTGAACATGTCTTATGCCCGTGTTTACTAAACTAGGAAATACGTAAATGTCATTTGTCTAACCTTTTCCCCACTATATTGGCGACGGCTACCAGCTTCCCGGATACAGCTGAATACTAGTATGTTATATAGAGCGACTGCCCATCTGACCTCCACAACTCAGGAGTTACTGGGTAAAACTGCAGCAAACGCGACATCAAGATAGGTTCCAGGGTTTCGACCTTCTGACTCCCTGAAACGACTGTCAAAGATCTACAAATGACGATCAAGGCTAACTGATTAACCTGCTTTCCGACTCACGGGAGGGGGTCTCGGTGTATAATGGATCCATCCAAGGACTGACCTCGACAACTGTTTTTAACCTTGGAAAACAATCCGTGCTCCTGTTATTATGCGACACTTAAATCTAATGCAAAAATATACAGTACGTTTTTATTCAGGGTTCAGGCATTAGGTGTCACAAAGTGTTAGGTACTGAAAAAACCATTCATTTAAGGATGTAGGTATTGTCTAACACTCAATCAACGGACAATGGATTTACACAAACGGTGATCGGAAATGGTATCCAATTCACATCACTGATCGACGTCGACTAATAACTGTTTAGGCTAGAGAAACGAAACGACATGTCGTAGGACAAAAAAAAAACCCGGCTAAGTGCGAGTCGGACTCGCGCACGAAGGGTTCCGTACCATTATGTTTATGAAATCAAATGTTTTTTTTTTTAATATTTGAGTTGATTGAATGAAAGGTAGATTGCGGTTTACGGTCTATGACGTATTAAAAAAAAAACTGCTAACTAGATTTCGTTCAAACCAATTTTTGGTGGAAGTTTGCATGGTGGTGGTTTAGTTTTATCATTCTCTTATTTTAGAAGTTACAGGGGGGAGGACACACATTTTACCACTTTGGAAGTGTCTCTCGCGAAAAGTATTCAGTTTAGAAAAAAATGATATTAGAAACCTCAATGTCATTTTTGAAGACCTATCCATAGATACCCCACACGTATGGGTTTGATGAAAAAATTTTTTTGTGGGTTCTGTTCTAAGTATGGGGAACCCCCAAAATGTATTGTTATTTTTTTTATTTTTGTGTGAAAATCTTAATGCGGTTCACAGAATACATCTACTTACCAAGTTTCAACAGTACAGTTCTTATAGTTTCGGAAAAAGTGGCTGTGACATACGGACGGACACACAGACAGACATGACGAATTCATAAAGGTTCCGTTTTTTGCCATTTGGCTACGGAACCCTAAAAATCATGATACATGTGACATCCACCATCAGCACAGGCCGAGTGGTGGAGGACGGCCCACTCCCTCGCACAGTCAGCAAGCCCGTGTCATAATGGGGACACTGTGACGTAATATGCTTTGCTGGTATCATGTAAGCAGTTCTTATTACTTGACAAAAATTAAACGGCCTCGTTAGTGTAGTGGTGGCAAACGCGACTGCTGAGCTTGAGGTCCTAGGTTCGATTTCCAGGCCGGGCAAAGTGTTATTGGGTTTTTCAAACATGTAATGTAATGTTTCTCAGTAGCAGACAGGGCAGACACGGAGGCTGGATTTGTCCCCGGCTAATGTCGATAGGCTCGCGCCCGTAACATGGGACTTAAACATAACTGGCGAAATGTGGGTCGACTATGGGCACAGGTCTACCTAATGTTACGGTAGACCTGTGCCTAACAGTTGTAAGATTAGAGGCGTGATGTTTTTATTTTATTATTTTATTTTATTTCTTTGGGAAAACAAACAGTTACACACAAACACACAACACACACAACACACAACACACACACACAACACACACAAACACTCACACACACACACTCTCTCTCTCTCTCTCTCTCTCACTCTCTTCACTTTGTGTGTATTACACATAATTCTAATACAAGGGGTGTGATTAAATGTATAACCAACGACATTTTCCACATATTATAAAAACAATTAGTTATAAAAACAATGCGACTTACGCTAACAGTTGAATGCGAACAATAAAATGTTATAATGTGTTATGTTAAACAAAACAGGCATACAAATTAAGAAGAACAAAAAAAAATACATAAAATGATAGTAGGTAATAGTTTAAGAGTTTTGTAATAACAACAGGCAACATTACAACAGATTAGTAGGCTTTTAGGAGGGGCCAACAAAATTAATTAAATTAACACTGCATGGGCTTTATGGCGACGTAACATGGGGTCATAAAACTTGATTGATGACCTTGAGTGGTACTAATTAGATAGAGGTCAGTGAGGGGTCATGGATACCTACTTGTTAAGTCATCTGTTTATGTCCAATATGAAAGAGCTGGCTTTGTCCATCTGTATGTCACACGATTTTTCCCAACGGCTGCGCGTTAGAAAAAATCGAGTGAACTGAGTGAATTTCACTCGAGTTAAAGATTTGTTTTTAATTTAACAATCATTTGCCGATTTAATTTAAGTTTTTGGTAGTTTTTTTGGGTCCAAAATCCAATATCATTGGATCGATTAGTAGATAATGAATTCATTTGTCGCGTTTGATTCAATAATTATTTTATTAGAAGTTTGGCTTCAAGTGATATCAAATTATTTACACAAACAGCGCCTGCTCAGCTTTATAAATTTTTGGGGGACGAACAGTCAACCGAAAACAATTACCAGATTTAATCAAAAACTGAATCTAATGATGCTGCCTAAAATAAATTAAGATGGAATAGATAAAATACATAATTTATAATAATTCGCTTCGACGCGTACGATAAAACATAATAGATGTGATTTTTTTTTTGCATATGCCCGCGGCTTCGCCCGCGTGTTGTCCCTTGGGATCGTATAGACAAAAATCTTATGTGTGAATCCAGTTTGTAAAATTTCTGTGTGCCAAATTGCGTACAAATCCGTTCAATAGCTTTTGCGTGAAAGTTTGTGAGGATGGATGGATGGATCTTTGTTACTACAATGTAAACTTTCGCTAATTAAACTAGCTGTTCCCGCAACTTCGTTCGCGTTGAAATTTATGTGCATGTGCGAGAAAAAACAAAAACGATAGCCTATGTCTTTTCCCAGGATATAATCTATCTCCTTCCCAAATTTCATTATGATCCGATCAGTCGTTTAGTCGTGAAAAGGTAACAAACAAACAAACAGAGTTACTTACGCAAATCAGTATGGAAGATTATTAATTCCCATTATAACAGCAGTAAGATTAAATATTAAATGCACTCACAATTTAAGGAGAGCACCACAGAATATTGTAAGTCAATTCTGAACCAATTCCGGATTCGCATAGCGCACAGCAGTACGGAAAATCCTTCATTTGTTGAGTAAAAGTGGTCGTACTATTACTTTACGAATATTGGGTTTTCGATCATGAAGTTACGCGCTGCGGAGTCTAGAATTGTGTCCGGTTGGTAGCAATTTATAGGCCCATCCCCTATTACATGGGACTTAAACATCACTAACGAAAAAGGGGAAACTAATAGGCAGGTGCGCCTCTGCATAATCCTTCGGGAACTACAGGCGTGACGTCACGATTTACACATCATTTTTTTTCTACAATACTGACTAATCCTTGGGGACCTTGCGCACTTCGCTGCCACGACTACGCCCCGTATTTCTATACACTCTCATATAGGCCGTCTCCACGAGCGAGAGAATCGCGGCGATATTATCCCATACAAATACGTAATATCGCCGCGATTCTCTCGCTCGTGGAGACGGCCCCTAAGCTGTAAACGATAATTTTGTTGATAGCACGTTCATACACGCACAGTTGCATAGTAAATAGCAAAATATGCAGGTCAGCCCTTAGACAACCGTTAGCTAACATACACATGGTGTAAACGGACCCTCTACGAAGCCGTCAACCAAGCATTCTGTACATCAAACTAAGTAACTTTACGCAAAAATTATTGCTGGAAAACAACTTTAGTTTTCTTTGGGTGAAATCACGTTTTACGGTAGGGCTCAATGTAACGCATCCAAAACATTGCGGTGACGGATGCATTGAAATAGTACGGGGGTTGTGGAGGTATATGTATAAAGTTATAACATTAAAAACTTGTATTTAAAAATGAACTAGTAAGTATTTTTACCCCCACTATACACTGCTGCATGGGTATTTTGGCGCTTGAATGCTCATTGACAGGATAGACTTTTGCTACACTTTTTTTAATTGTTTGTGTAAATTGTACGTAAATATTAAGAAAAGATTTAAGAATCACTGATGTACTATAACTCTTTTAATTTTAATGGGTTTTATGTACATTCGACCTCATTTTTGATTTTTCAACCGAAGGTGAAAGTGTCTTTTTATGACAAACATTTGTCATTGGCTAAACCAATGACAAATGTTTGTCATAAAAAGACAAAAGTGCCTAGACAAGACAGTGACAACGCTTTCAATGCGTTTCCCATGTCGTAGTATTTAAACTATCCAAATTCAGAACGTATCGTTAAAAGTGAATAATTTATTTCTTTTAACTTCATGAACAATAAAAAAACATAGGCGGACTTAATGCCACAAGGCATTCTCTACCATTCAACGTTTGGGTTAAATAAGAAAACATAATCAAAAAAAAAAAATCAAAAGAAAAAAACAAAATATTTCCCACGTAAGTAAATGCTTTTTTTCAGCTCAACGAAAATTTCATGTTACAGACAGCTTGTCGCTTCATGCACGAACCAGACAATATGGAAATAACTCGAACCTTACAGAAACAATAGTAAATAGGTACTCTATAGCTGATAAAGGAATAGTACCCCAAGTCCCCAACACAACTTGAATGCAACCCATGCCATGCTACCTATACATGGTGATTGGTAATTGCGTTCATTCCTTGAAACGGGTGATACTAGACCTAATTTGGAACAATTTTGACCCCAATAACTAAGGGTCTAAACTGGGTTGTTTTTGAGATATCGAACTTTAAAGTTTTTTTGCAAATTTTCCACCTCTCCACCATAAACTAATGATTGTGAAAAACCTACACCATTCAGGATCTTAAAGTGATAGCTCATGAATGAATGAATCGTTCAAAAACTGATTTGTCAAAAAAGTACCCATCAATTACCAATCACCATGTATAGCTTTAATAAAAAAATATAGAAGGTACTCACGGTTTAATATTACTCAATTCTAATTGATTCCAAAGACACTTCACAACATCATTGTATTTTCCTTATTTATCAGAGTCACAATCAATTAAAAAGTCATTAGTCTTAATTTGAAAAACGTTTATCGTTTAAAATAATTGAAACTTTAAAACTGGCACAATCACATTCCTTTTGACAGTCCCACTCAAATATTAAAATTAATAATTTATTTTTGTTACTTTCGAAACAATGGTATGTACCTAGTATTTTTTGCCGAAAAATAGCTTTTCATTCTATCTTTACATTTTCAACTTCAAAATTGAGACGTGAAATAACTTTTCTTACACACATCTGACAACGAACATTTTAAAATGAGCGCGATCATATGTTTTCTGTTTACACCGCTCTAACGATGCCACGCTCAAAACGTTGGCAGACAACTGGCGTTCTATTTTCAAAACATACCAGCAAATGAATGGACAAATCCCGAAACGAAATCAAGGTCTTGTTTTTCTTTTTAAAACCACCACACTTTAATTTCTTTATGCACTTTTTTAACTGTCAAATTCACTTTCAACCTTATTTTGTTTTTAGTTCAGTTCAATATTCATGGCGTTTAGTATATGAAAGCATAATAAGTCCATTTCGCACGCAACGAGTATTAGTACGGCTCCAAGCCAAAATTGTACGTCTGAATAGCTAGCGTAGCACACGGCCGCTTGGCGTCCGAGTGGGATGAATACTGAAGAGGACATGTTGTTTCTTGGCACAGCTGTCAAAACGTAATTAATTGACGTATTTAACGTCAGCGTGCTGTTGTAGCACTTCTTATAATTGTATTTGATTATTACTTTCGTTGATGAGTTTTTATCGGCGAAATGTGGGTGTACTATTAGGTACACCTAAGCCTATCCCTTCGGAAACTATAAGCGTGGTGTTATGTTTTATAGGACTTTCGAGAGTCCTTGTTCTAAATGATTTTCTTTTGTTTTCTGTCTTCCAATTTCTTTTGTTTTAATTTATTATATGCATGAGAAGAGAATGGAGTGACGTTTCAGGATGTGTAGCAGTGAAAATTGCTGCATTGAAGAAACGACAGAATTCTATAATATACGAAAAGAAGTAGCTGTTCCTATTTGTTTGCCTTTTAAAGGTGACTCCTTTATTTTGTAAATGGTTGTTCTTGTTTATGTTTTTCTGTTATAGTTTTTAAGAAGATTACTTTTTGTTTATTTTAGGTTTTCCGTTGATAAGTATTAGGTTTTTTGTTGTCGATTTCGCTAAAGAGCAAAGGGACCAATGATGTTATTGATACTTATTTTATTATTTTAGAGGTTACTTGTTTTTCTTATAACGTAAGAATTGGCAAAATTATTTGTGTAATATTTACTTTTTAAGATTTAAGGCAAGTTTGATTCAACTTTTCGCAAAAAAATACACAGTTTTAACTTCGTGTTCAAGATTTATGGTTTCTCAACACCATTTGATTAGTATTTGAATATCGAACAAAGTCTGTTATCAATCACGAAGCGTTCTATATTTGAAAACCAGTCCTCGAGCGCCATAAAAATCTCTTCGTCTATTTTATAATCGAACATTTCAAAATTAGATTTTCATTTTCTTTTCCTTGAAATACCACTGGAGTTTTAAAGTTCATATATGAAATGTTTACTTGAGAATAATTGTTATCACTTATTTTATTTCTCTTTTGAGGAGATAAATATAGAATTAATCAAGTCAATTTAACACTATTCGATTTTCCTTCTGCAGCCACTCAGTTTGTCTAAAAAATTATAACTATTTCAAATTTTATTGAGTACACAGTAACACTATTTTTTTAAGTAAAAAAACAGAAGTTATTATTTATTTTTGCAATTCATTTACGAAAAAGATGAATTAGTTTATTAAAACATTTGTGCTAAGTAGTATTTATTGCCGAAACTAATATACAACTGACATATAAAGCTCGTTCGTGAATCTAAATTTATAGTAGATCAAGGTTCTAACACGTCACGTTGAATTCGGCCATTGTTTCTATTTAATTAAATGAATTATTCATTCATTGATTCTATAAAATGGAATGTGCAATATATTATAATCAGGAAATAGATCGATAATTTATTTTTATTTACGCAAAAGTGTTTATATCCTAGTAGACGTTATCGACAGGTAAGGATAATTATAGGTACATTATCTTCTATTACATGAATGAAAATTTAATGTTTAATTTACAAGTGCATCACTTGAGAACAACTACAGAAGGTATACCTATTACAGTACTTTCATAGTTATTATGTCTTGTGACTGGGACTGTAGCTTCAATTTAATTGTTGCCTTTGTTTCGACAGTAACTGGCCTACTTGAAATAAATGCTTAGATTTTGATTTTAGAACGGCTGGACCGACACGTTAAGTTCCCGCATACAAGACACATAAACATTCCAAAAATTGCACAGAAAATTGGAAAATTCGATAAAAACGATAAATAAGTCTTAATCAGTAACTCATTTTAACTGATTAGTGGTAAAATGTGAGCTGAACATTCTATAGATAACTATCTAAACCCTGCCTTACCCTTCGGGTATGTATAGGCGTTATATTATGTATACATTGAATCCCTTTTGTCCGACAGTTCGATACCTTATTAATCCAATGACGTTTAGTGGCAAGGTGAACAAGATCGGATCAGAAACTTGTTTTAGAATAAAATGTAAGTAGTTTATTTGGGATCAAAGATTAGTACTTTGAAACAAAGAATAACAAAGTGATAGTGTTAATGATAAATAAATAAACACTTATTTCTAGATGAACAGGGAAATATTTAATAATGACTATGACTAATGAATGGATAAAATAAGAAATCCTTATCCCTACTAATATTATAAATGCGAAAGTAACTCTGTCTGTCTGTCTGTTACGCTTTCACGTCTAAACCACTGAACTGATTTTAATGAAATTTGGTACAGAGATAGAGTTGACCTTGAGAAAGAACATAGGATAGTTTTTATCCCGGACTTATGAAGAGTTCTCTTGGAAACGCGATATAACCGAACTCGACGCGGGCGGAAAACTAGTGAGTACATAAAATTAAGTCTAAAAGTGGCACTGGTGACAGAAAAGTTGTTTGTTAATCAGTTGTCGTGGTGTGGGCATGTGATGCGAAGGAATGAGGTAAAAGTCGTGAGGAAAGTTTTGAGTATGAATGTAGATGGTTATAAGAGTAGAGGAAGACCAAAGAAACGTTGGATGGACTGTGTGAAGGATGATATGGCAAGAAAGTAGGTGACTGCTGAGATGCCGAGTAACAGAGAAGTATGGAACAAGAAGCCATGGTGCGCCGACCCCAAATGAATTGGGATAAGGGCAAGAGAATGATGATGATGTATGTTTGGATTGTTAGGTTCCAGCTTGAAAGATAAGATAGTTTTGGAGCCCATACTTAGGTGGCGCCATAAGAAGCAGCTGCGGGTCGCTAGAATGTCTTACTATTATACAACATGTAACATAATTAACGCACATCCTGAAAGTATTTTGTTCAGAATCGTTTACTGAATCGATTTCTATCATTTTTAATATAAGTAATATTTTATCCCAAAAATAATTACTACATAAATTACAGTCACACTACCCCTGTACAGTTAAAACAAACTGAAATGAACTGTAACTCAAGGCAATAAGACTTTTAAAAGTGCAGTTTTATTTGCATTAATACAAATTCCGTCATTCCATACAAAATGTATGGATGTTTGTTCCTCTTTCACGCACAAACAGTTGAAGGGATTTAGGTAAAATTTGGCACAGAATACTTCATAACCTGGATTAACATTTTATCCGATCTACGAACTATAAGATCCCGTGGGATAAACTAGTATAATAATAAAATATAGGTGTGCCGTTTCCTCACCACGCTCCACCCACCTAATCAGCTATCCAGGTTTGTTCTGGATATGCTAGCTGAAGAACCCTCTGGGCTCCTCTTCTTCCAACGTATGAAATTTGTGTAAGTACCTTTTTTTTGGGATGGGAAATCATCAAATGACTCCTCCTGCTCTGGGCGGAGTGGAAGGGAGTATCAGACTTTTACTGACTAAAACCCATCCATGTTCCTTCTTTAGCCCTATGTGTTCCAGGGCCGCGGTATCTCTTTCGAACAGTCCCGCAGCCCTGGCAGGCATCGGCCCTTGCGGGCTCCTCCTGTTTGCTGACATCTCTTTGAGGCGCGCGTGGAACACGAACGCACGAACGTATGAAATGTATGTAAGTACCTAGATATGTGTACAAAAAAAAAATTACGAACCATTTTCTTAGAATAGGTACTTCTAAAGACAAGAACGCATTACTGTCATACCTCCCAGGTTTGTTTGCTATCACTTTATCATGACACTGATGTATTCGTCGCCAGAGTCAACAACGTCAACCAAATTAAAAATACACAGCTAACAGTATTAGGTAACATCTGAATTATGATCTTCAGGGTCACGTTTTGAGGTTATAAAGGTAAATTATGAAAGAAATGACCTTATTGGTGGGTGTGGGTTATGTTTTGCAGAAAGGAAACAGGGAACTGGCGTGCGAGTATGAACTTTGACGAAGCGAAAGAAGTATTTTAGAATCGTAGTTTTTGCCTACCCTGAAAATTGGGACCATTGTAGTGTATAAGCATATACCTATTATAGTTCAACTGATGTAACCTATATAATCATCACTGACGATCAAATTGTCATTATTATAGGTACATTGTCATTCTCTAAACATCAGGGGGTCTAAACTGGCCGCTTTAGCAGAATCATAATAGGATAATAATATGAATTACGTTTAAATTCTTCAAATGGCCATAGACGTACCTACCTACTATTATGTATTGTCACCTTGTGACCATTTTACGAATTTAAACGTAATTCATTATTATTATCCTATTATGATTCTGCTAAAGCGACCCTTCTAGACCCCCAGTTCGAAATTCAAACGGTGTCTCGTTGTGAATCCGCGATGATTCAATGAAAAACAAATGAGTTCGCTTTCGAATTGTGTGCGCTCACTTGAGTGAGGTGAACTAGTGAACTGTACAGAATAGTACTTCAGTCTTATTCTTCGTGTCTCTGGCACAACAGAACTTTAATTTTCTAGGCCCAAAAATTCGCCATTTTCACGGCGTCGTCGGTAACTCAGTGGCAGCGCAGAGGTCCAGGTATATCAACATATAACTGCGCAGAGGTCACTTTCTACTGCATGTTTTAGGACTCGGAGGTAACGATAGGAGGTGGGACATAGCCGACTCAGCACAACATCCACACCCTGATTCCTTTCCCCCGTGGTAGCTCCACTTTGGAGGTTGGAGTTGATTGGCATTGATCAGAGTGGTTCTTACACTGAGCAGAATAAACAGTTTCTCCTTACTTTTTTCTTTCTTATCAAATAAAACTAACCTCGTGTACTGTGGCGGCTTTGAACAGAAAGCAGTTGAGGAGTCCCTCCTTCTCATTGAGGAGGATGTAGAACAGCTCTTCAGGGCGACCTGGTACTTGGCTAGCCCTGCAAAGAAACAATAGTTCAATATTGGTACCCAAAGGACCCAGATTATATCCGGCCAGGTGAGGGAAGAGAGCTATAAGAGTAGAGGAAGACCAAAGAAACGATGGATGGACTGTGTGAAGGATGATATGGCTAGAAAGGAGGTGACTGCTGAGACGATGAGTAATAGAGAAGTATGGAAGGACATTATTGATAGAAAAAGTTTATTATCACTCTGTTAGCGAATTTCTAAATGACACACTGGGGGTCTAAAATGGCAGCTTTAGCAGAATCTTAATAGAATAATAATATGAATTACGTTTAAATTCTTAAAATGGTCACAAGGTGACAATTCATTATAGTAGGTACGTCTATGACCATTTTAAGAATTTCTTCTGCTAAAGCGGCCATTTTAGACCCCCTGTTATAAATAAATAAATAAATAATCATTTATTTCTGATTCATTACATCCATATTTGTTAGTAGAATTGCGAGCTTACAAACTAGTGTTAGTAATAATTAATTAATTAACTTTTAACATGATTATAATAAAAATAAATAGCTGAATAAAATAATAAAATGATGATTATTATAATGTTGACATTTTTTTAATTAATTCTATTTGGATTTATATTTACATTTTTACTTATATTGACATAACTCTAACTAACTATAAGAGGAGCTCGTGGCTAAATAATAAAAGCCGCTCGGGTCGATATTTAGGTTAAGCCGTGCTTACCTAGGTTGGTCCGTGGATGAGTGTCCACCCATTACATACAGAGTTTCCTCCGTGCCTCAGAAAGCACATTAAGCCGTTGGTCCCGGGTGTCATTTGTAGATCTTTGACAGTCGTTACAGGTAGTCAGTGACCCGAAAGCCTGACAAACAGTCTTACCAAGGGGTATCGTATTACCTAGCGCTAACTGGGTTGTGGAGGTCAGGCAGTCGCTCCATGTAAAATACTGGTAATCAGCTGCATCCGGTTAGACTGGAAGCCGACCCCAAAAGGCTAGACAGATGATGATGACATATATTGACATAACTCTGACATTTGATGCATTTAATTTTAATTTTGACATAAAATTCTGTAAAGTTATCGTTTGTTGTTTTATGTTGTTATTTGATGATTTTATTTATTTAGTTAACCAAATTGCATTGTTATTTATTGATTTTATTTTATTTATAGATTTTGTTATAGTTTTTTTTTTTGAAGCAATTAAATTTTATGTAAGTACCTAATTGGAGAAACATTTTGTATGCCTAACGGCGGGACATAGATAGTTTCTGAATTTTATATATTATACCACCTACTGTTTACTTATGTTCACAAAATGTATTGTACTGTTAAATTGCATTATAATAAGTAAGTACTTAACTAATATTTTTTTTGTATTTAACTGTGGAGGCTTGTAATTAGCAATTTATTTATTTATTTTTGGTATTATAATGTTATTAGTCTGTTAGCTTTTCTAAAATGTAAAAAATAAAATAAAAAATGAATTTAAATTTTGAACAAGACATGCTGCGAAGACTACAAATAAATTGAGATAAGTAAGGACTGGAGAATGATTTATTTGTACCTAAAGCAAGAAAACCAGCACGATCCGACATTCTGTGGTGGATAGAAGTGTGGACGTCCCATTCCCGTCAGTCATAAAGAGGAGGAGAAGGGGGGAGCGACCCAGCAATCTTAGGCAAAGATTAGTTAACTAGTTACTAAGCACCTACTTTGGTTTCTTGCTCACATAACTGTCAATAAGTGCTAGACAGGGACGGGAACATGTCTGAACCAAAGAACACAATAATATTTAGTAGGGTTCGAAATTGTCATGTTAATTATGTTCTTTGATAATTACTCTGGTCTAAGGGGCTGTCTCCACGAGCGAGAGAATCGCGGCGATATTACGTATTTGTATGGGATAATAACGCCGCGATTCTCTCGCTCGTGGAGACGGCCTCTAAGAGAGTGTATAGAAAGAAATACGTGGCAACAACGATAATATCGTCGCGATTCTCTCGCCCGTGGAGACGGCCTCTAAGAGAGTGTATAGAAATACGTGGCAACGACGATAATATCATCGCGATTTTCTAGCTCGTGGATACAGCCCCTAAGATAGCAAAGATAAACACAATTGTACCTACTAAAAATTTTGTTTGCTTAAACACAATGTTTGTGTGACCGGTTTTTTTTTTAAGTCTTGGCAAATCGCGTTCGGACACACGTGAATTGACATTGATAATGCGTTTTGGTTTCAAGGCATACTTGTCAAGATAATAATCACTTCGAACCCTGATATCTAGGCATAGCTTTATTTAGTCGTTTAGTGTTGTGGCAATGGGTAGTAAGCTGGAAGCACCAGCGTAGCCCACAAATTCAATTTTTTTTACGGTTTTTGCAATTTACCGGCCAGTGTCAGGTTGTATGCTGAATCAAATATGATTTGCGGCCGTAATATGCATGTATTTACAGAATTATATTCATTAAAATCCTCAATACATACCCTATAAGTTTATTTAATCCGATTGAATGATTTTTATAACTATGTAAAGCCATATTTGTTGCGGTCGCGACTCATGTTTTGATCAAAATACAACCTGACACGTATTCTGCTGATTGCAAAAAACATAAGACAATCTGAGTTTCGCGGGCTACCACGGCACTTATACCTTTTTTTTTTGGTGGGTGGGAAATCATCAAAAAAAATTAAAAAATGGCACTTAGGTATACCATTTTTTTTTTTTTTGGTGGGTGGGAAATCATCAAATGACCCCCCCCGCTCTGGGCGGAGCGGAAGGGAGTGTCAGACTCTTACTGACTAAAAACCACCCATGTTCCTTCTTTGGCCCTTTATGTTCCAGGGCCGCGGTATCTCTTTCGAACAGTCCCGCAGCCCTGGCAGGCACCGGCCCTTGCGGGCCCCTCCCGTTTGCTGACAACTCTTTGAGGCGCGCGTGGAACACGAACGCGCCGTCGACACGGCCTGCCCGTCGTCATACGACGGACGGACGGCGAGCTAGCCCATTACTCGCCGTCCACAGGCACACGCCTACGGTGGCCGAGAGTCATCACGGCGTGATGGCACTTATACCTTAAACCCTGATTATTATGCGTGTGAAGTATAGTATGACAAGAAACTCAGGTTTCTACGATTGGCACTATGATCCCTATAAAAAAAGTTCGCAATTTGACATCATACAATTATTTAGGTACTAGTTTTTCTAACGTTTTCCTGCCATAAACCAATCAACGATCTGTGTGACAAAAAAAAAACAAAAAGTGTAATGGGTTTGGTTAAACCCATTGTATTCACCCATTTTATTGTTCTATCTTATTTGTTGTACCGACAATCTATTAAAATGCAAATAAGTAAATTTTACTTTACTTAAACTACACTATCAACTTTAATACGTAATGTTTTCAACATTATTTTGAGAATTGATTTTGGGAGGTTTATGCGTACCTTTAGGGGCCGTCTCCACGAGCGAGAGAATCGCGGCGATATTACGTATTTGTATGGGATAATATCGCCGCGATTCTCTCGCTCGTGGAGACGGCCTCTAAGAGAGTGTATAGAAATACGTGGCAACGACGCTAATATCGTCGCGATTCTCTCGCTCGTGGAGACAGCCCCTTAGTCAATCAATCAAATCAGAGGCTTATACAGTCTGGAAGTGACATCGACGCTAAAACGGTAACCAAGTACTTATTCAGTACATCATTCTGAAACCTCCCACATGAAATTTTTCGTCAGTTATTTAGAAAGCAACAGCTGTTTTCAACACTGCAGTGAAACGCGGTCAAAATTCATAAAACTACTGATTTTTTTAAATTACCGATGCTGATCAGAATTACCGATTTATGTAAGGTCCCATTAAAATAGATGTGCAAATTTTAACACAGCGTTCAGTACGTCTAACCAAAGAAATCCAAGCAAAAAAAAAAAAAACTCTGAATGAAGTGATTTTGTTTTGACCGTTTTGTGGATGTGTTTATTCTAGAGCTATTTTAGGTCAAAATAAAATCACTTTAATCAGTGTTTTTTTTTTTTGCTTGGATATCTTTGGTTAGACGTATATAGCTCAGACAAAATGTCATTGGTAGATCTTGGACAGTCGTTTCGTGTAGTCAGTAGCCTCATAGGTACAACCAGGGGTATCGCGTTATACCCATTAATTGGGCCGTGGAAGTCCGATAGACAGTCGATCCATGTGAAATACTGGTATTCAGCTGCATCCGATTAGACTGGAAGGCGACACCAACATAGTTGAGAAAAGGCTAGGCAGATGATAATAGATCAGAAACCGCTATGTTGCCATATTGTACCCGTGCAAAGCAGGGGCAGATCGCTAGTATACAATGTAGGCAATATAAGAAAAACAGCAATATAGAACGTAGTATTATTTATAAATTTATTGATGGTTTTTCTTCAAACAACGTCATAAAAGATCGTAAAGATTAACCTTTACTGGTATAAAATTACTGGTTGAGACGTTTTTATAATGGAAAAACAGGTTTCAAACTTAATTGAGGATCTACATTGCAAAAAATAAATTGTTCCGGATTTGTGGATTAGCCATTTTTGATTTGATTGGTTAATTCATAAATATCTAAGTTTAAAATTGCGAAGACAATCCGAAATTGAATATAAGTATAACATACATAAACTGAAGCCTTTTTGCCATAGGTGTAAGCAGAAATCTCAGAACGCCAGAATGAATAATTATATGAGTAGGTACCTATTATTATAAAAATCCAACTTATGAGGGGTGATTATTTTTCAGTTAGGGGTGCTAACAGTTGATAGAGTTCGTTCGATTCGACAGGGACCAGGGTAATTTGTTGAATATCAAAGCCAAACACAACATTTCCAGAAATAATTATTATCGCTTTTTCGCCTTACAATCTACTCGTACTGGGCCGGTAGTCTCGACATAGATACCGACATTGTCGCTGTCGATTGCTTAATAATAACGGAAAAAATCGGTTGCAACAACGTTGCTTGCGAGAAATGCAAGTCTAAACATCCAAGATGCGACAACGATGCGATCCAAGACAGCCGGCCCTTTTTTTTTTTTTTTTTTGGGGGGGTGAGAAATCATCAAATGACTCCTCCCGCTCTGGGCGGAGCGGAAGGGAGTGTCAGACTCTTACTGACTAAAAAACACCCATGTTCCTTCATTGGCCCTTTATGTTCCAGGGCCGCGGTATCTCTTTCGAACAGTCCCGCAGCCCTGGCAGGCACCGGCCCTTGCGGGCCCCTCCCGTTTGCTGACATCTCTTTGAGGCGCGCGTGGAACACGAACGCGCCGTCGACACGGCCTGCCCATCGTCATACGACGGACGGACGGCGAGCTAGCCCATTACTCGCCGTCCACAGGCCCGCGCCTACGGTGGCCGAGAGCCATCACGGCGTGGCCCCCGACGCCCGGTGCTTCTCCCGCGGCGGCTGGCACGTGAGGAGGTTCTCTCCCTCTCACGTTCCGCCGCCTCCTTCGCTAGCATGACTGCTTCGCAGAAGGAGGCGACGGCTTCCCATTCCCTCTCGCCCCGGACCATGGCTTGAACCAGGGCCGGACGCGAGAGGTCGCCGCCGCCAATCGCCGCTACGAGGACACGGCGGTGCTCCGCCCAAGCAGAGCAGACCTCCACGGTGTGCTCCACCGTGTCCTCCGGTCGATCCTCGCAATTGTAGCACCAGGGCGTTTCCTCCCGCCCGATTCGGTGCAGGTACCTCCCGAAGCACCCGTGTCCGGTGAGGACCTGCGTCAGGCGGAAGGTGAGGGCGCCGTGGCGCCTCCCTAGCCACTCCTCAAAGAGGGGACTTACCGCCACTATCGTGGCGTGCCCTGAACGGGGTCGCGATAGTCGCTCTCTCCATGTCGCCATGAGATCACGGCGGAGGTCTGTCCGCCGCGCGACAATATGCGGCATCGTTCTCGTTCGGCATTTACCGTCGCTGAATATTCAGGTGGACTGGATAAAATTAGAGTTAAGTCTCGTGGGGTTTTCCGAAGGTATAGTATTTTCAAATGAAGGAATGATAAAAGGATAAAGATAAAATGGTGTCAATGTGACTAAAATAGTGATGAATATAAACGTTGATGGATGGAGAGGGAGAGGAAGACCAAAGAAACGATGGATGGATTGTGTGAGGAATGATATGAAAGATAAAGAAGTAAGTGATAGCGTGACGGTTGACAGAGGAGAATGGAAGAAAAAACGTGTTGCGCCGACCCCAAATAACATGGGACAAGGGCAGGAAAGATGATGATGGTTTCAAAGGGGGTGACAAATAGATAAGTATGAAAGAAGAACACACGTTGGGCCGATCCCAAAGAAATGGGGATAAGGGATACTGATAATAATGGTGGGTTACGTAGAATGTCCCATTTAACTACCCGACTGTGCCGGGTCACGCCAACCAGGACATGAGAAGACTCCTTACTTACAAAGAACAGAAAAAAAAAATACCAACATTAGTTGGGACTCACCGCACGATATCAACTAGACGGTGTACGATGACTGGTTCAAAATTGCCATTGTAAGCTTTCAAGCAGCTATCTTCTACAGCCATGCTGAGCTGTATGAGAAGAAAGTTATTAATAGACAGAAAAACCTGATGAATAAAATTAAGTTTGAAATTCTCAACCTTTTTTTAGCAAGCATGGTGATAACGATCAAGCCTTCTCTGTTAGAGACCGTTCAACTGCTGGGCAAAGGCTTTACTCGGAAAACACGGTAATCAGGGGCCTGAAAGTCTGACAACCAGTCTTACTAAGGGGTATCGACCGTTTATCTGACCTTCACATGTACTGGGTAGTACTGATTTGTGGAGGTCAGATAAACGGTCGATCCATGTAAAATACTGGTATTCAGATGCATTCTATTAGACTGGAAGCCGACACCAACATAGTTAAGAAAAGGCCAGTAGTTATCACTGATAAAATGTAACTTTGTCTAGGCTCATTTGTTTCTGTTGGATCTTGGGAATTAATACATACCTTATCCCTAACGCCCGTAGCTCTGATTTCCCGCAGCAACCAGGGCAGCATGGCGTTTGAGAAGCGACGGTCCATTGCCGTAAACCCCAGGTACGTTACCGAAGTCAGCTTGGTCTTCATCATGGGTTATTTAGATCTGCTGACAAACATACACCTTCATTAATGAAATGGCTCGTGGCTAAATTATACCAGTCGTACGGGTCCATCTTCAAGGCTAAGCATCTCTTGCCGAGGTCGGTTGGTTCCTGGAAGCGTGATGGGCAGCTTACCACCGAAAAGCTTCTGCCAATCTGTTGGGAAACGTTACAGACAGTGGTTGCCAATTGGGTCCTAGGCTCCCAGTTCTTAGAGTCTTATTAGATTTAACCATTAGAAATGACTCGTTAAAAGTCTGGCTTCTGGATTTGTGTCCGGTTCATGACGCATCGCGACTATGTTTTCCTTTAGTTCTCGACGTAGTCATTGCAATATGTAAACACTCATTATGTACTGCGAAGTAAATAACTGCTGTAACACACATGTTTGCTATTACAATCAACTCTGTTTATGTAAATAACTTTACCTTATGTTATTGTAGTTTATGTATGTATCATCGACGTCAAAAATGCATTGGACTGACATGTTAACGAAAGGGGATCCTGCCGTTTTGCCGAAAAGATTTTGCCAAATTTTCATTACCCAATCAAATTTTAGCAACCTTTTTTTAATACCAATGTAATATTTGGAATAATTTTAGTACGCACATTTTCATTTGGTCAAATGTTTACTTGGCAGATTATTACCAAGGATAGTGTCATTAAGGCTTTTGGTCTTTAATCAAATGATTTATTACAGCAAACAAAATTAAGACAATAAACGTTTAGTCAAATGATTTGTTATGACAAAAAATATAAAGGCAAAAATTTTGGAATGAAGACATAACACAAATTGATTTAATATAACGTAATTGAAATTTAACAGATGCTGACAGAAACCCTAACCCTAGACGGTCGACGTCAGGGGCACCCCGAGGTTCGGTTAGTTAGGTTCCTGTAAACCTTGCAGACAGAAATACGAGCCCCGCGCAGCGGGGATCCGTCGACCTGCTGACGGAAACGCTAACCCTAGACGGTCGACGTCAGGGGCACCCCGAGGTTCGGTTAGTTAGGTTCCTGTAAACCTTGCAGACAGAAATACGAGCCCCGCGCAGCGGGGTTCCGTCGACCTGCTGACGGAAACGCTAACCCTAGACGGTCGACGTCAGGGGCACCCCGAGGTTCGGTTAGTTAGGTTCCTGTAAACCTTGCAGACAGAAATAGGAGCCCCGCGCAGCGGGGATCCGTCGACCTGCTGACGGAAACGTTAACCCTAGACGGTCGACGTCAGGGGCACCCCGAGGTTCGGTTAGTTAGGTTCCTGTAAACCTTGCAGACAGAAATAGGAGCCCCGCGCAGCGCGGATCCGTCGACCTGCTGACGGAAACGCTAACCCTAGACGGTCGACGTCAGGGGCACCCCGAGGTTCGGTTAGTTAGGTTCCTGTAAACCTTGCAGACAGAAATAGGAGCCCCGCGCAGCGGGGATCCGTCGACCTGCTGACGGAAACGCTAACCCTAGACGGTCGACGTCAGGGGCACCCCGAGGTTCGGTTAGTTAGGTGCCTGTAAACCCTGCAGACAGAAATAGGAGCCCCAACCGAATCCAAATAGGAGATTCCAACTAGTTAATAGTGTTTTTGACTGAAATGGTAAGTTTAAAATTGACGACACCAAATATTTGGCTTATGTAATTTTGCGTAAAATATGTTATACCAACTGAAATATTTGACTAGATAAAAAATGGTAAAAGTACTAGTTGGCGAACAAGTTATTGTTCAAACGTTCACTTGCCAAACATAGGTTTTCGTAACAATTATTTGTAAAGAGATTTTTTGGTAAGTAATAATTTGGCAAATGAAATTATGCGAAAATTTGTTTGGGAAGTGATAATTTGGCAATTTCTTTTCGGTCAAACAAGGGAGACCCTATAAATACAATGGTTCGTCAAATCGTCAAGTATGAGTTATATTCATGACTGTGAAACTTAGTGTAGGAGACCTAAGTACTCATTATTGTTCAATGATGTGAACTAATGTATCTACTGTCCTTTTAGTTATTTTGACTTCTACAGCAGCCTTAATGTGACGGAAATGACGGGCTCTATACAACAAAGGCTTTTTGGGGGTATGAAGAGCAGGGAGTAATGTTCTTCATCCCCCATAGAAAAGGGAGGATCCTCCGACCAGACGGGTGTTATGTCAGGTGGGCTACTGCCCAACAGTTGTTGTCGGGTTCTCCTATATAGTCTTAAGTCGCGAATAACTTTACCTGCGCGATGCAGGATTTAGATGTATTTTGATTTTTAGTTTGTCCTCTGCGTCATAGATGGCGCTGTAGTACTTTTTGTTCTATGTTGCTGTAGTACTTTTGTAGTGCCGCTACAGCTCCAAGCTGCCGAATATCCGACATGTGTGTCGTTGACTTGTCACATTGCGAACTGCCAGTCTGTGGAACTCACAGCCGGCTTTTCGGTTCCCTGACCATTATTATCTGGATCAATTCAGAGTTCGAGCGAATTTATTTCTTCTAGGCCGCGTCACCTCATAACAGGCGTCTTGAAACAGTTGCGGCCAAACGCAAACCTTTTTAGTACTTAATAAAAAAACAAAAAGCCAATTATTTTTGACTGACTTGTGGCAGCAACCTTATTGTCATAAGAACCTGACTGTTGGTTAGTCAGAGGCGATAACCTGAAGAAGGACTGCAGTGAAATTTCATTTCATTGGAATGACAAAGGTGATGTCAAAAGTGGTAAACCAATTATTTACACAGTCGAGTTTACCTGTTGCATTTGATTGGGATTAGTGCACAGAAAAATGATGATGAATGACTTAAGTATGTGTATATTTCAGGACATCGCCAAGTGGTCGACGACAGGCGGTCGACGGTCCCGGCTGTCATTTGTAGTTCTTTGACAGTCGTTACAGGTAGTCAGTGGCCCGAAAGTCTGACAGCCAGTCTTACCAAGGGGTAGCGTATTACCTAGCGCTAACTGGGTTGTGGAGGTCAGATAGGCAGTCGCTCCTTGTAAAATACTGGTATTCAGCTGCATCTGGTTAGACTAGAAGCCGACCCCAACATTCATAGTTGGGAAAAGGCAACGCAGATGAAGATATGCATTACTTCTTTTCTTTTCTTTATTTTAAGTTTGGTTATAGATAATTATGTAAATTGTAAAAATGTACTTACATAAGTAACTATCGATCTTAGGTACCTAAGTAGGTAAATGAAAGTAGTTTAAAATAGAACAGAGGAAGGAATAATTATTAGATACAGTTAATCACACATCAGTAATAACATTATGACAGTGACAGCGCCTCTATGTCGTAGCAGTAAGGGCGGTTATGGTAGTGCAAGTGTTATCGTTGTGCGGTTGACTGTATGTAATGGAATCTAACTGGGGTGATTTCGAAAAATAGGCTGCTAGCTTAATTTTTCTATTGCCAATCATAATGATTCGATTTTATTGAGATTTCGTTAATACAAAAACTAAATCAAAAATAAATATTTATTTAGATATTTCTGTTAGTTTATGTTTCCAAATCGCGTAGGTATTACGATTTTATAGGAAAACTTTGTGAAACAGAGCCCATAGTTGTAAACAACATAATTATTATTATATAAATATCTACCTAATACAATTTATTTTTTACACATGCAGCCCTGTTTATTAACAAAAACAGTGAAGTAAGCATATTATTTTTGTACCCTTACCTGTTATTTCCAAGTTTCGAGTCGATAATCTTCAAATACAAAACGAATCACTTTTGCTTCCAACTTCAAAAAAAAATCAATAAATGACACAAACAAACATTCATTCAGCCTTACAAAAGTCACAGATCACTATAAAAACCTTATTTTAACACAAAGTTACCCTATTACGCACAACAAGTCAAATAAATAGAAATAATACATTTTTGCACGAATATTTAGCACAGGACATTATTGCAAAGGCACTAGTAGGCGGAAACAAAAACATTATGAAGAAAATCCGATGCCTTGCTTGCCACAGAAATCCTATGTCTCTTTTCTCTTTCTTTCTCATTGATGAGTATGAGACGGCAAGCGTTACAGACGAACGCAAAGAAAGACTGAAGTTAAAATAATATTATTGCCATGTTTCCTATAAATTAGGCAGAGTAAAGGATAAATAATATTTAGTTATTCTATTATTTCCTTAAGTTGTGCTATTTATGGCAAATCAGTGTATACCAGTTGAGTGCTACCTTCATGTCTATCATCAAGTTGATAACAACGCCATCTATTGTGAAATAGTCGAACTTTTAAAAAGAGTATGCGGCCTAATAGTTCAGCTTTGTGTTAACAGATGTCACTTATTACAAATACATTGTACTACTTTCTTAGGTAAACTTGCCCTCGTTAATTGCTTAGCCACTTTAATTATATACCAATAAGTAAGCCCTAGTAGTTTAATTTTTTTTTTAAGTTTTATCAAAATTGATCAAACAATTAAAGAGATCGACTGTACTTGCATGACGTTGATTTAAAAAAAAAAACTGACAAGAAGTAAATAACATCAATGCTTTTTTATTCCAACAAACCACCAATAAACCACTAAAACCGCTTTCATATGTCTGTACCTAAATATTTACAGCAGAATTAATAAAGAAATCCTACATATTTTAATTACAGTACTTAATAAGTAATAATAAAAACATCTACTCTACTTACATGTCTTTAGTAAAATTGCAATTGAATATTTTGCTAGTGAAAGCATTACCACTTGTAAGACTTCAAAGGCTTTACGTTACCTACATTATTGATTAGAGTACATGAGGTATCTTTAAATTTCTTGTACCGAATCTCAACTGATGCTTAGAAAATAGATCGTTTCAACCACTTTTATCAAGAATATCTTTAAAATTACCTATGATATGTATTGAAAATAAATATTTCGATTTATTTAAACATTTTAATGTATTGCAGTTAGAAAGAAAAGTGTTTTTCTTTGTAACAGATAATCAATCAATTGATTCCGATTCTCGCCGCGCTACAGTAGCGCCACAGAATAAACAGGCGTCAGGTTTAGACAATATTTTGCTAAAAATGTGGGTATTTACAAAAGTTAAGGTGTACAGTGTGGTGTGAATGTGAAACTAAAGTGTAGGATATATTTTTGTGAATAATTTACTTCAAAATACAGATGTTTAAGGATAGAAATCGTGGTTTAATGCGGCGAAAGAAGGTAAGACAGTGTTTATTCTTTTATATTCGCGAAAAAGATAAAACTTAAGTTCTCAAGTTCTGATTTTGTGAAAACAACTAATGCGTCAAGATGATTTAGGAACATATTTTAGTCACATAAACGTCTTTTTATTCTTGTTTTTCTAACAAAAACAGGTTGAAATAAATAGACCTAAGTACTTATCTCTCGCACGTCTCCCAAAGGTCCATTTTATTGGGTCAAGGTGAAAGACCCAAAACTCTCCCAGACTGATCGATACTTTGAAGACCCATCCACGAATTTATAACAAAGGTACTAAGTATTCCTTTAAGAGTTACAGCAGAAGCGCGGAGCTCGTGGCTAAACAATAACAGCTGCACGAGTCGGTAAGGTTAAGTGGCTTTTGCCAAGGTCCGTTCGTGGATGGGTGGCAAAAATACTAAAGGCTTAAGTAGCGTGTTTTCCGTGTCTCAGAAAGCACGCTAAGCCGTTGGTATCGACTGCCATTTGTCGATTTTTGATAGTCGTGAGTCGTTACTAGTAGTCGGTGGCCGGAGAGTCTGTAACCAATAACAAGGGGTATCGTATTACCTACTAAGTGGATTGTGGAAGTCAGATAGGCAGTCGCTCCATGTAAAATACTGGTATTCAGCTGTATCCACTGGGTAGACTGGAAGCCGACTCAAACATAGTTGGGAGAAGGCTAGGCGGATGATGTTGAGATATGGCAGCATCCTACCATCAGCTTATAAAAACGTATGAAGATCACCAAACCAGCCGCAATGCTGGTGATAAAACTATTGGTGATTATTAAAAGTCTGAGGATATATTATATTAGAGGTGGTTTTTTTAATGAAATCACTGCCAAAAATGATACTAGAGGTCGTATCATTTTTGGCAGTGATTTAATTTAAAAAAAACCATTTAAACAAAAAAAATACGATGCTATGGCCTATGGCTAGATAATTAACCCATTTCCTGTCCCATGAACCACATATGGTTCAGGGCGATTGTTTAGCTATTGTGTCTGCTTTGCGGACGGTGAAAGTGTTAATGTTCATCATTTGATAAGTAATCTTCGCCAGTGATGTGACCTTTGGTGGAACGTGGATCAGCGCTATCCTGTTATACTGCGGGAACATGAATCCACGATAAAACGACATCACGCTTTTTTTATTTATTTATAAATAGGAGAACCAACAGCTATAACAAATGAGTAACAATTGTATATGCAACACAGAGCCAATTACAGGTTCCCACGAGTCAGAGTGAACACAGAAAAAGTATTAGAAATCTTAGGATCACTAGTTAACAAGCACGATATAATATAAAATAAGATACAATAAGCACTGTATTATTATACACTTTGACACCAGGTTAGGCAATAATGACACGGGGAAAATAAGAAAAATAAAGCACTACGCAGTTTCAAAAGAATTTGCATTCAGCCGAGTGCGTGCAGAATAGGTTATGGTGGTAAATGGGTCAAATGAGAACTCTTTACAAAGGATATTAAAGTCCTTACTCGTTCGCACTAAGTATTTTTAGAATACTATAGTTTAGTTCATGGATCCACTTTCCGATACCAAAACTTAACGAAAAATCGCCTGCGCTCACTTGAGTGAGGTTCCAAGTGAACTTCCAAAACAAGACTGTTGATCTGTCATTGCAAAATGACTGAGGAAAATATCTTCTTTTCAGAGCCATGGATAACCATAAGGAATTTACTTCTTCTTCTACCATATCGTTCGTTGAATCGAGCACAGAAGAGAAGGGAGGTAGAGGCAGAAAGAAGTCATTCTTCAGAAGAAATGGATTGCTGAAAGTGAACCATAGTTCTAGTGATGCTGACATATCAACTATTGAATATGAACGGTAAGTCTATTTTTTATGTTATTTGCGTAATATGCAATGTTACTTAATTATCAACATGTATTCTGTCTTAGTAAGCCAAAAAGTTATAACTTATTTATGACTTACTTAACTTATTAAAAAAAAATGGGACATTATTTAGTATCCCACACTTTGTTTTAGCAAAGTCCAGAAATATACCTAAAGACATTTCCATACGAAAGCCGAAATAAGTATTCTGTTCCGACTTTTGTTAGAAAAATCGTCAATCATCTAAATTACCACCAATAACTTGTGTGAAATTATCATAAACCATCCTTTTGAATTTGCTGTAGTCGGGTAAAAAGGATCTTTGCAACTCTTCCGAATTTTTCAACGTCTAAAATCTATTTTAGGTATCTACGTTAGGTAAATAAAACTATACTAGTTAGTTGATAACTTGGTACTTACTGCTCTTTTTTGATGCCCACTGACAGACGTACTGCGGGTTATCACCCATTCCTTGTCGATGTTCCACACATTCGCACGAAGCGCTTTGCTACATCGTTTATTAAACTAAATGAAAGAGTATGGCCGTGACAGTGATATTGGCCAACCATCTCCAACGTTTCATTGCCGACTTTGACAGGAGGATTCGATTGCTGTACTTGTTTGCCATCAAAGACATTCAATTGTTAACAAGCGATAGACGGGACAAGATGAAGAAAATCGTTATCCAATTTAAAACTCCACAAACTAGTCGTTCTGTCTACTGTCATATACGCCCTACGCCTGTTCGGGATCAAAATTTTTGTGTGAAAATATTCCCAAAGTCCACTCTATAAATATTTTAAATCTTTTGTTTGCCATGCTGTTCTTCTTGGCCATATTTCCGAGTCTCTCTAAAAGAAGCATCATGCGTGGACTATGCATGATGCTGCATTTACAGAGACTCAACAGTGAAACCGAAATTGATAATTTTGACGCAGTAGAGTAGGGTAATCTATGACACTGAATATGAAGAGGAGGGATGGAACACAAGTGATTTAGAGAGAGAGAATGTAAATGTTGATGGATGGAGAGGGAGAGGAAGACCAAAGAAAAGATGGATGGATTGTGTGAGAAATGATATGAAAGAAAAATGAGTAAATGACGATTGACAGAGAAGAATGGAACAAGAAAACGTGTTGCGCCTAGCCTAAATAGCATGGGACAAGGGCAGGAAGATAATAATCAATGACACTAATTTATTTTCCTATTTTTGTCAATTTTCTACATTATAGAGTATACACGGTATCAGTCCCATGTGAACCGTTATTTGCCATACCTAAGTGGGTACATTTATGGTCATTTTCCTCATACCGATTTGATACATGATTTGCCTTTTAAACTACGAATTACATCCTTGCTAATATTACCCATTGTTGACAATAGATGTTGTAACTGAAATATTAAACACAATTTTGATATTAGTATTCCAAACAGTTGGTCTCTATGGAAAGGCTTATCGTTTGTAAACAAACACCAAAGTCGTGGTTTGAATACGTAACGAACTATATCGAGTTTAGCAGCTAAGTTTAGTCGGGTTGAGCTGGACACATCTGCCGCATATCGAATGGGTCTTGAGGTAGATAAACCACATTGTGGGTCCCAGAAAACGTCCGGCGTCTTTGCGGTAGACCCAGGAGAAGATGGCGGGACCACGTTGACACCTTCAGGCAGTATATGTCCAAAATAAACAGAATTGGAAAGAAGAAAAGTCAAAAATGATTGACAGTATCTACCGAAAAGCTCGTATTGTATTTATATCGACTCGACCTGCTGTCAGCAAGTCCACGTCCATAGCGCGAATTTTGAATAGAAAACATTACGTCAGTCGTAATGTCATTAAAAAATATGGTATTTAGAAGTACATAGAATTTAAGGCCAGTGTGTGGTGTGTGTGTTTAAGGTTTGTGTGTAATTCAATCAATCAATCCATGCATTTATTCCAAGTAGGCCTGTTACAGGCACTTTGACAACAGTGAAATGTAGCTACAGTCCTATAACTAGTAGTGTTCAGGCTGCGGAGCCATGATAGATTGCCCTCTCGTCAACGACTCATCTGTGTTGAAAGCCATTGACTATGTGTTACAACCGTCAACCAATCATAATAATTATGTCAGAACATTATTGTTAGATAATCTTCATAATCTTCCAAAATAGCTGTTTTTGTAACTTACAAATTAACAGCCAGTAGTTTAAGGGTGCGTGTATAAAAACATGATCAGTGCGTGAAGGTGGAGCGGTTAGCGACCACATCTAAAGACGCGGAATCCGCTTGAGTCTTGAGTGTGGTTTGGAGTCGCATCGACGATGAAATGATGTCATCTTCGCTCTTGTTGCATGGAGATAAAGCTCTTTACCTCTCTTTTTCTGCTTCACTACATTCAGCGCAGTGAGGTGAGGAGTGGATGGGATGGAATAGAGTAGAGAGACTGCAAAACGAATACAAAAATTTTCGCAACGGTAATTGAGGTCTCGAAATCTTTCGGTGTCAGCGAGATTTCAATTCTTGTCCCATCCAGTCTACGTCTCGCCGGTGTGAAATCCCCTTAAAATCTTGCTCGTTGCTACACGAGCCGCTGTGCACCGATCTGTGAATAGCCTTAAGTAGGCGGTATCGATATTACGATATTTTCGCTTACTTACATAACAAAGTCAAGGTCAGCTCAGAAGGTAACGGTCGGCTGGATAATCTGATTTAAACCTCGACAACTTGCTGTGTAGACTCATTTATAAACATGGATTCCAAAAGGAAGTAAGTAAGTATATTTATTTGCTCCAAACATGTGTATACATACAAAAATAGTGAACTGATGCATGCAAGATATTAAATATAATTGTTTCGACATGTTTGCCACATAGGTGACGTGCAAATATAATAAGTCTTTTGAACTACAACAATGTCTAACTTTACAACAAATGTCAAAAATTACAATACAAATGTCAAAAATTACAATACAAATGTCAAAAATTACAATACAAATGCCAAAATTTACACTAAAAATGAAGAAGGTCTTGATTTTTTGTTTATTTGAGTTTGTGGAAATTATGCGTGTTCTGACTTTCAATCGTGTGCGTTTTATTACCTACCTACTTATGTTTTGTGTTAAATACATTTATGTTTAGTATTAGTAAACATAAATGTATTTTTCATTTATGGTAGTATTAGGTAGCATAGCTTAATAGGCAGCTATACTTCACTTAATTGGTTCTTGCCAGTCTACCTTTACCGGTAACGTAGTGGCAAAAATTTAAAAGAACATGCTTAGATAGTTTGGGCACGTGGAGAAGAGGAAAGGCGACAAACAAAAGGTATCAAGGCAGATGTGAGGGGCAACGCCGGGAGGGGGGTGACATAAACTTACCTTATTGGTGAGATTCTTCAGAAATGTCAGGTGCGTAGTATGTACTCGCAACCGGCGTGCGTGTATGACCAAGGGCCCAATTCTGCTATTACAATAGTGTCAGAATGGTCTGTCATTGATTTCATAATTGTTGATTTTGACAAGTCAAAATCAACCATTATGAAATCAATGACAGACCATTAGAATTACCATTAGAATGGTCTGTCATTGATATCATAATTGTTGATTTTGACTTGTCAAAACTTGTCAAAATCGACAATTATGAAATCAATGACAGACCATTAGAATTACCATTAGAATGGTCTGTCATTGATATCATAATTGTTGACTTTGACTTGTCAAAACTTGTCAAAATCGACAATTATGAAATCAATGACAGACCATTAGAATTACCATTAGAATGGTCTGTCATTGATATCATAATTGTTGATTTTGACTTGTCAAAACTTGTCAAAATCGACAATTATGAAATCAATGACAGACCATTAGAATTACCATTAGAATGGTCTGTCATTGATATCATAATTGTTGATTTTGACTTGTCAAAACTTGTCAAAATCAACAATTATGAAATCAATGACAGACCATTCTGACACTATTGTCGTCTATGATGTTTGAACGTGGACGAGGCAAAAGGAACATTGTTTTAAGCTTCCACGGTTTAAAACTAAACTAATACCGCTACTTGAAAAATGACTTGGCTTGCCACTCATTTATGGATCAAACTTGTCATGGATCGGTTTACCAGTCGGTAAACCACTAAAAATTACATCACTAAAGTCGTAACAAATACTTAAACATAGTTATTACTATGCTCAATAATTCTTAACAAACGTTTTCAAGGAAAATTACTTAAATCATTAATTACCAATTACGTGCCAAGTATGGTTCATTACCGCGTGTAATTATAATAATGTTATTAAGTTACGCTATAAAATAAATATTTATGTAGTTTTTTTTTCTCTGTGGAGCTCGTGGTTAAATAATAACAGCCGCTCGGGTCGATCTTTAGGCTAAGCCGTGCTTGCCTAGGTTGGTCTGTGGATGGGTGACCACCCATTACATACCGAGTTTCCTCCGTGCCTTGGAAAGCACATTAAGCCGTTGGTCCTGGTTGTTATTTGTAGTTCTTGGACAGCCGTTACAGGTAGTCAGTGGCCCGAAAGTCTGACAACCAGTCTTACCAAGGATATCGTATTACCCAGTACTAATTGGGTTGTGGAGGTCAGATAAGCTGTCGCTCTATGTAAAATACTGATATTCAGCTGCATCCAGTTAGACTGGGAGCCGACCCCAAGATAGTTGGGAAAAGATAGGCAGTTGATGTAGTATTATGTCTCAAGCCTTTAATGTCCCACTCTAAGGTCCGCGCCTTCCAAAATTGTGACGTAACAGTACGCCTGCCACGATCCCGGCTCATTGGTTCAGGGCACCAGATTTGTGGTATTACTAACTATAACTATTAACTGGGCTTAAATAGCAGGATTAGCCTGTGATCACACTGCTGCAACACAGGCTTCCTCTCTTCCTTTTTCCATACTCATCCGCTATTCTTTTCTGATTATTTTCTTTGTTCTGGGATCCAAGACAGTTAAATTATTTACCAAAAAACACATCACGAGTGTAAGAAAACCCTAACTGCATGGCTAAAGATCCTTACATATGAAGAAACTGAGGCTTTGCTACATTCGGATATACATATAATAAAACACCAATCAGAAACTTGCTTTACACTTTGAATTAATGTTGGGCCGACTAATTAATAAGCGAATGTCTACTGTATTCACATTGATAATGTGCTTTTAGTTCCTTTTGCTCACACCCACACACACACATCCGTACACACATACACATATGTACATACACACACACACATATACACACACAGATACATATACTATAACTACACAATATAGACAATTTAAAAAAATTGTGTGTTTGTACACAATTTTTTTTTAAATTGTCTACGTTTTGTTTGTTTTTTAGTTTTAGTTTTTGTTTTTACTTTAAGTACTTACTTTGTTTTTAATTATTAACAGGCTTTGTTAAATGTTTGCACATCAATATGGAAGAGTGAGGTCTTCTGCTACAGGTATTTCCATACTTAAAAGAAGGCCTCTACCAGGCCTCCGTCACTCCATGTACTTGCGCGCTATAAGTGCCTACCGCCCAGCCGAGCGGTCTCGGTCCGCCGGCGGATCAAATTCAGTGCGGTTTTCGCAAGCGAAGCGCGCGCACGCCGTTCAATTTTAATAGTGCTGTTCGTTCGTACGCGTATTACGATACCGTGTGGTGCCTTATGTGCTGTAGGTGGGTGTAAATCAAGCAAAAGAAGGGATAAACACCTAACATTTTTCCATTTACCTGTCAATGATTTCCATTTACCTGTCAATTTTTTTAAGTTGGTTAAATATTTTATAAATGATAAAATTTTTAACTGCCACATAAAAGTCAGAACATATTCACAGTTCTCAATAACATAGATAAAAAGTTATGTTAATTTAATTTTATCTAAAAGGCAGCCCTGCGATTATTGTGGAATCGCGCGGTGCGAAGCAATCACTGCTGTATGCTTGAGCATTTAGGCGCATTTTAGCATACAGTGGTTGTTGACGCGAGGGAGTAGGCAATTATCGTAATAGGTATTGGAAATTTTCTACTGAGTGAAGTATCTGGACTAATCTGTCTGTGCCTCTACTATGTATCTGTTAAAACCTGTGATTACGAAAATAAAGTTATTATTATTATTTCTCTGGGACTTCGTCGACCTTCATTTGTCTCGGCGCTTTTCTGGTGGTCGCCACTGTTGATGCTGGCTTTCAGGAGTTGCAGTGGTTTGGACAACTTCCTCTCTGTGAAAGGGAGTTCCATGCGATATTTTGCTTCACCGTTTTTCAGAGTCGTTGTGATGAAATAAATAACACAATGTAACTCGCCTGGGTTCGAACCAGAGAAATAAAGAAAAAAAAAATATTTCTTGTGGATGGTCCGAACCCACGACCTGTAACTCATAAAGCAGAGCTGTTACCATTGCGCTACCACTGCTCTGAGTGTTTTTGTTGTGACTTCGTTGTTGGTCGAGTGGTCGCAAGTGCTGCAATGCTGAGCATGATTCCCAAGTCAGACAAAATGTTTTTTCTTTTTCCATCAGGAGTTTCTCAGTAGCAGCCATAGAATCTGGATTTGTTCCGATCATCATTAATTATATTGCAGGAGTCTAATCGCATGCCATTCAACTCGATTCTCACATATAATCCGGCTGCTACCAGCCACCCCGCGGAAATCGTCGATCCATCTAGTCTGAGGGCATCCAACCTAACATTTGCCAATTCGTGGTCTCCACTCAAGAACACGGTCCTATACACCCTAACGGTCATGTAAAAGTTTCATTAAATCCGTTCAGCAATAATTGCGAGAAACAGTAATAAACATCCATCCGACCAACCTCACAAACATTCACGTGTATAATAGTAGTAGGATAGAGCCAGTCCATTACCAATTAAGAGCTTGAGCTGGCTTAGGAAAGTGCCGAATGACAATTGATTGTTTTCAGGTCTGGTACCGCTGATCTCTTAATACTTGGTATCATAACGCCTCAAAAGTGAGGCAGCCAGTTACCTACTTACCTGCATATGTTTACGCGATACCGAGTCACAATTACGATCAACGACTATCAATATTAGTAAACAGTGTTTTTGTGATCATCTACAGCGTTTGTGAAAACAAACTGTAATCCTTGAGCATGTCAGACATTCAGACTATCAGTATATTTCATAACGCTGCGACCAGCGCACGCGTTCGCGCCAAAATCGACGCCATCTTTTATTTTCAAATAGTGTTCGGTTCGTTATTATTTAAAAAGTGAAAGTTCCAAATGGATTTGTGTTCTTAAATTGAATTCATAATACAGTTATTTTTTTTCATGGATGGTTTTTTATACATAGAACATGGTTATGTTCGGAAATTGAATTAGTATGTGATTTGTCGGTATCGAGGAGTTTTTTTATATAGCAACTGTTCTTTTGGTGTTGTTCTTTCATCGATTTGGCAATAGCTTAGGAAAAAAAAATCGTTTGATTGTGTAGGAAGTGCATTTTCTTACCTATGCACCAGCTTCTTTTAAAATCACTGAATTCAGCGGGGTTTCTACACTTTAATGGGCTGTACTGAATCCTTAATAAAAGTTTGTTCACTTCTCGTTATTAATTCAATTGAATTACAAGAACTTTTCAAAGAATCTAACACAATAATCGCGCAGCATAATAAAAAAAACTAATGCTAGGTATGTTATGCTTACGATGACTGACATAACGTTGGCCAGGCGACTGATAAGACACTCAGTTTTCGAACACAGCTGTCCGATCTCAAACATAACGACTAGTTCGCGGCTTCGCCCCTTAAATTATCTACAACCACGATAAAAATCTCGTAAAAAGTAGCTTATATCCTAATTAAGGTCAGGGTGTATCTGTATACGACATTTCATAGAAATCTGATCAGCCAATAAGGCGTTAAGTTGTGAGAAACAAACAAAAACTCTCTATAACATGTATAACATTAGTAAGAACTAGTTAACAGCTGGAAGTGCTGAAACTGATTTTTTATCGCGTTCTTCTTATTCTTTATCGTGTGGTTAGTGCCTAAACTGGTGTCGAGAGTTTTTATGCCGCCTATGGGCTTCTGACTTGACTTTACATGCCTTTGAAAAATAACTCTCAGGCATGCTGGTCACGTGGTGGCTCTCGGCCACCGTAGGCGCGGGCCTGTGGACGGTGAGTAATGGGCTAGCTCGCCGTCCGTCCGTCGTATGACAACAGGCCGTGTCGACGGCGCGTTCGTGTTCCACGCGCGCCTCAAAGAGATGTCAGCAAACAGGAGGGGCCCGCAAGGGCCGATGCCTGCCAGGGCTGCGGGACTGTTCGAAAGAGATACCGAGGCCCTGGAACACAAAGGGCAAAAGAAGGAACATGAATGGGAGGAGTCAACTGATGATTTCCCATCCGAAAAAAAAAAGAAAGGCATGCTGGTCACGATGTTTTCCTTCACGAAGCCAGTGATAATTATACAATACGCACATGAATTCGAATAATCAGAGGTGCGTGTCTTGGGTGCGCACTCGAGACCCATGACTTGGCAGTCCGACGGTCACACCACTAGACTATCACTGCTATAAAATAATATGTATATCGCGTTATTCAAGCCCCATTCAAATCTAGACATATTGGTAACTCATTTATAATCTGACCGGGGGAAGCGCAGCTTAACCTCAAAACCTGATCGATTCTCATAGTTGTGAATTTTTTCATGCCTATTGTTACTACAGTAAATTGAATTTCTCACGTCACTATCGTAAGATGTTATCGCTAAAACTGACCTACCTTAACTAGGCTGACACTCAGTCGTTAAGTTTCACAATCACAAAATGATAACAATGTAAAAGGCTTGCCGTAAGTCAGTTACTGTTTTGGCCGATTATTCACGAGCTACCTAATTTAAAAACAGAAATGAGAAACAATCTACACGGGGAACCGCCAGGGTAGCCCGCGAAATTCAAATTATCATATGTTTTAGGGTTCCGTACCTCAATAGGAAAAACGGAACCCCTTATAGGATTACTCGCGTGTCTGTCTGTCTGTTCGTCTGTCACAGCCAATTTACTCCGAAACTAATGGTCCGATTGAGTTGAAATTTGGTACGATGTACAATTTGCTACAATTTTCGACGAAAATACAGGGCCGAAAATTTTGAAAAAATTGTTCTTTGTCTATAGAATACAGGAAAAACTATAAGAAATCTTAGATTAAAAAACAACTTACGGAATTTAGACAATTAACGTACGGAACCCTATCCACGCGAGTCGAACTCACACTTGTCCGGTTTTTGTTCATTTAATCCCATTGAACGACTTTTTCACGAAATAGTCATTCAATGGGGTTAAATGAAGTTTACCTAAGGGGTTGTATTGATGATTTGAATGATTATCATAATTCTGTAATGAAGATTTGAAATCGAAGAATACATAACTAAAGTTCAAAATTCGGACCGATATCATCATCTGCTGAACTTCTCCCGACTATGTAGGTAGGTGTCGGCTTCACATACATGGAGCGACTGCCTATCTGACCTCCACAAACCAGTTACTGATTAGGTACATTGAAATAGTACTAACATCACTTTGACTTCATACGATAGGATCGCGAGCAATGTCAGTACATTTCTCGGATTCGAATCAGACCTACAAGCCTTTCACAGTTGATATACGTCTGACTGCAGCAACTCAACAACCACCTTATTATAATGGCAATAAAAATCATTATTGTTAAGTGCTGTTTCAGAGACTTGTCAGTGGCAGCAAGCGAAAAAGAACCTTATTGCAACGGTTCATGATTCATCATCATCATCATCATCATCCACAGCCCGACTTCACTCACTACTTGGTATAAATAAAATAAATAAAAATCATTTATTTCAGACAAAAAAGTCCATAGGCAAGGCAAAGTTGTTAGTAAGAAGAATTTTGCTTATAACTAATGTCAGTAATAAAAGAAAAGGAAGAAACTAGACACACCGCCTACCCCTGCACAGTAGGCTCACCGCTCTCGCAACACATGGAGTTCAGTGAACCTACTGAGCAGAACAGTGTCGGTTCTCTCGCCAATCATCCTGAGGACGCTATTCGGGCTCCCCCGTACTCGTAGCACCACCGACGCAACTTTTTTACGCATAATTGCGTAGAAGTCATCTACGCTAGCGTCAGTAAACATGCACGGATGCACTGCAATATCGAGGCAGCCGAACCAGAGCCCTGAACACATTATTATAGGCCTCTCTTTGCTTGTGCCAAGCTCCACGCTCTTGTGCCAGCCTCCTCCAGTTAATGATAATGTTGTGTGTTAGAAGGATCGTTTTGAAAGTGATGCCCAATAAGAAGTAAACGTACTTTGAAAGCACAGTGATATGATTGATTTCCGTACTTTCTTTTCTCACGGGTGTCCACTGAAAACCAGCGTTGTGCTGTGGGCCCTCCATAGCACAGCATCATGCTGAGTGGTAGCCTGTGTCGCAGTCACGACGTGCAAGCTGTTAACTTTTCTTTTTCTTTTTCTGTCCTGTTGTATTTATAACATTTATTGCGCCTTATGATTACTGTTATTTTTTTATGTATGGACGTCATGTCCCTGCGACAAATAAATATTTTTTCTTTCTTTCTTTCTTCTTTCATATATATATGCACACGCTCTTTGATGTAGTTTGTTATCACAACTGACTCTGCTCGTTGGCCTTGTGGTCACAAACGCTACTGCTGAGTAAGAGGTCGTAGGTTTGATGCTTAGGTAGGGCAAAGTGTTATTCGGCATTTTCAATTTGGAATTTCTCAATAGCAGCCCAGAGGTCTACACTTGTGTCCAGTTGATGGCAATAGGCTCGTCCCTATTACATGGGACTTAAACACCATTAGCGAAGTTTGGAAGTGTTATACGTAGACTTTTGCCTAGCCTCCCGAATAGTACAGGCGTGATGTTATGTGTTACTGCAACAACATGAGCTTTTAGAACGACGAACTTATCAACTATCATAGTTAAACAGAGCTTTATCTCTATTATAATCTTCCGCTGTTATCTGCGCTGACGGTTTTATTTTGCTGCAAACGGTATTGTTGCAAAAAGGTAGATATACTATATCCTACTAATATATCACTACATAGTATAAAACAAAGTCGCTTTCTCTGTCCCTACATTGAAAAAAAAATTGAAAATTGAAAAATAAATTTATTGGTTTGACAAGTTTTTCTTACAAACTACTGATTGGGGTTTCCTTTTAGGCGTCTACAGCTTGTGTTAGGAGACTCCACTCTTCCATAACTTAAATTACAATTAACAAACTTGTTTTTTTTTTTACAATTATTTATTACAGATAAAAGAATATAGAGAAAAAAAGTATATGTATGTAAAATTAAGTCATAATATAAGAAATAACAATAAAAAGTGAATATATCCCTATGTATGCTTAAATCTTTAAAACTACGCAACGGATTTTGATGCGGTTTTTTTTAATAGATAGAGTGATTCAAGAGGAAGGTTTATATGTATAATACATGCACCCGTGCGAAGCCGGGGCGAGTCGCTAGTTATCTATAAATGCGAAACAAGTTTGTGAGGATGGATGGATGGATGTTTGTTACTCTTTCACGCAAAAACTACTGAACGGATTTGGATTAAATTTGGCACATAGATAGTTTATAACGTGGATAAAAAGATAAAAAGAATCCTATGTGTTAGGATACTTTTTATCCCGGTAGTACGATCCCGTGGGATATTATCGAACTCCACGCGGGTGAAGCTGCGGGCATAAGCTAATCTAATATAAACAATTTGGTATGTGCTTATTGGAGCACAGAACCAGTTGGTCTAGGCGTGTCCATGGCAAAAGGAGAATGTCAGTTTTACAAGGGGTGCTGGTCCAAGTGTGTTGCAGATATGAATTGTACCTTATATGACAGGTCTCAACCAGTACAACATTTTTTATTACGGTAGCAAGAAAAAATATTCCGGAAGTATTGTCATTTTTAGGGTTCCGTACCCAAAGGGTAAAACGGGACCCTATTACTAAGACTTCGCTGTCTGTCTGTCTGTCTGCCTCCAGGCTGTATCTCATAAATCGTGATAGCTAGAAAGCTGAAATTTTCACAAATAATGTCGCTATAACAACAAATACTAAAAATTAAAAAAAATATATTAAGGGGGCTCCCATACAACAGATATGATTTTTTTGCTGTTTTTATAGATAATGGTACGGAACCCTTCGTGCGCGAGTCCGACTCGCACTTGGCCGGTTTTTATAGGTGTATTAACTTTTAAAAAAGGGTAAAATATTTCGTGTTAAGTTCGAAAATTGCTATACCATGTCCCAGCAGTGGGAACAATAATGCACTAAAGTCTATATAGACTGATTATGTCCATAGTCTCGCTCAATTGGGCTTGCCAAGGTTCGATAAAGACTTGTGCCAGTGAATAGGCAATGAGTTGGTAGTCTGATACCACATTCTGAAATTATACACTGAACCGTCACGCTAACTCGTTCGGTAAAGCTGTGGTGTTGGATAGCATGTGTTAGTAACTTAGTACTAAGGGGTCGAGTTTGTCACCATACAGCCTGTTCATAATCTAACCATTCGAAAAATTCATAGACTTTTTTTATATGCTACCGCTTGCTTCGGCATCCGAACTACAAATATAATAGACATTATAGCGAGTTTGTTTACTCCAAAGATTAACGTTTTTCGATGAAATTCGGTATACGGGTAAGCCATGATCATGAATTATGATATTTTCCGATATTATTCGACAGCCAGGGGGGCGGAACTGGGCCTGTGGACGGTGAGTAATGGTCTGGCTGGCCGTCCGTCCGTCTTATGACGACAGGCCGTGTCGACGGTGCGTTCGTGTTCCACGCGCGCCTCAAAGAGATGTCAGCAAACAGGAGGGGCCCGCAAGGGCCGATGCCTGCCAGGGCTGCGGGAATGTTCGAAAGAGATACTGCACCCCTGGAACACAAAGGGCAAAAGAAGGAACATGGATGAGTTTTAGTCAGTAAAAGTTTGACACTCGCTTCCGCTCCGCCCAGAGCGGGAGGAGTCATTTGATGATTTCCCATCACAAAAAAAAGGGGAGTGGAACTGCTAGCAAATGCTACAAATTGTACTATCGGTGTTTTACGAAGCATCAGAATAGACTAAGTTTATGCATAGCTCATGTTTAGCAAAACAATCTTGAAATAGATCGGCACATTACTTCTAAATTCGAACGGTGTCTCGTTGTGAATCCGCGATGATTTACTTAAAAAACAAATGAGTTCGAATTGTGTGCGCTCACTTGAGTGAGGTGAACTAGTGAACTTTGCAGGATTGGCTGGTAAGAATAGGTGTAGTGCTACATGGCCACCATAAGGAGGGGGACGCAAGCTTAGGGCCCTAATCGTCGTCCGACCAGCCAGCCAGGCTCACAGAAGTGGCTCCTAGTGGTTTCTGCGCGCCTTCATGGAGAATGTACGGTCGCTTGGTGATGGGGTCCTCCGGGAATGACGGCGGGCTGATACCAGTCGGGATCCACGCAAACATACTAATATCTCCCCGACACGTGGTAGTAGTCGGAACAGTGGCTTTTAAAGCAGTGATAGCTTAGTGGTGTGACCGTCGAACTGCCAGTCATACCGGTCTCGAGTTCGAACCCAAGACACGCACCTCTGATTTTTCGAATTCATGTGCGCATTGTATAATTATCACTTGCTTCGGCGAAGAAAAAAAATCGTGAGGAAACCAGCATGCTTGAGAGATATTTTTCGACGGCATGTAAAGCCAAGTCAGAGGGCCATGTGCGGCATAAGAACTCTGACACAAGGTTAGGCAGTAACCACACGATAAAGAAAGTGGGTTTTTAGTCGTTTAAAGACCGACATAAACCTCTATTCGCCCCAGACTGAATCCATGAGAATTTTCACATTAAAAAAAACTACAGTGCTACATAGTTCTTTTGGCGCCATGTGGGAAGTAACGCCGCCATCTTGTATTTCACCACAATTTCAAGTATGTTTACCATAGCTCCTGCTTGACATTGTCCTTCTAACGCAAAATAAACAAGCAACAATGTCAGTTAATGCATATACAATTAATATACAGGGTTTAAGGGACACCGATGATAAAACGGCTACCACGTATTCAGTACATCATTCTGAACCGGGGCACAAAGAAATTTTTCGTTTGTTATTTAAAAAAAAACAGTTCTTTCCTACAAAACTGCAATACCTACACTACACGGTAAAAATGTATGGAACAGCTTTTTTTAGGTTCAGTACCCAAACGGTAAAACGGGACTCTATTACTAAGACTCCGCTGTCTGTCTGTCTGTCTGTTCGTGTGTCACCAGGCTGAACATAAACCGTGATAGTTAGACAGTTGAAATTTTCACAGATTTTTTTTTTATTCCTGTTGCCTCTATAACAACAAATACTAAAAAACAGAATAGAAAAAGCTATTTCAGAGGGGCTTCCATTGCTGCGGGACTGTTCGAAAGAGATACCGCGGCCCTGGAACATAAAGGGCCAATGAAGGAACATGGGTGGTTTTTAGTCAGTAAGAGTCTGACACTCCCTTCCGCTCCGCCCAGAGCGGGAGGAGTCATTTGATGATTTCCCACCCCCCCAAAAAAAAAAAAAAAAAAGAGGGGCTTCCATACAATAGACATGAATTTTTTGCCGTTTTTATAGATAATGCTACGGAAACCTTCGTGCGCGAGTCCGAATCGGACTTGCCCTGTTTTTTTTTAAATTGCCGATGAAATATTTCTATGAGCCCCCCGCACATAGAAATATTTCAGATTGATGTACTGAATACCAGACCTGAATACTGGTAACCGTTTAACCACTCGTATGCCGAGTATATAGACACAATTAAAAAGTGATTGTGTCTCGTGTAGATGTACGTTCCGGCATACGAAAGGTTAAGCGTCGATTTCCCTTCCACCTTGTATACTTATAGGTAGGTACATAAAGTTACACCTTTTCCCATGGGGGTAGGCAGAAACCACAGAACGCCACCTGCTACGATCCTCGTTACTCGTTATAATAATAAACATTTATTTCAGACCAGGTCCATTTCTTGTTAGTAACAATGTACTTAAAAAACTAATGTCAGTATCGGCAAACATAACTTAAATTACGACATGAAGCCGCACCCCCTTGCAGCATGGGGGACTCCCAACGATCAGCGAAAACACCCAGTCTAGTGTTGGTACTGCCACGAACGCGAGCGAGTAAGGAGGCGCATCTTTTCCTAATGCGCCTCAAGCGTTCAATTCACCCGCGCCTCAACTAACATCCCTGACGCATTGCAACGCCATGGCAGCCCCAACAGTACCCTGATTGCATTATTATATTGGACACGCAGGTCGCTGTATGCCCGCTGCGAAAAACTGACCCACAGGCTAGGTACAGGTGTAGAAAGATTGGCATTTGCTTTAAAAAGCGTGAAAATAAAAGTAAAAGCGTTATGCCTCGTCCACGTCCATACATCTTGGTCGTAGGTACACGCACGCCGTTTGCGAGTACTACGGTCAGTTCAGTCAGTTAATACTGGCAGGTAAATTAGCCTCGTGTCTCCAGTTAAGATTACGAGTAAAAACGGTTCGTAAATATGTAGTTCGTGTTGTTAGTAAACATTGTAATTGATCGTATCCTCCTATTGATTGCATTCGTTGACGTAATTATCATATGCTTTGTGTGTTACCTTGTTCGGAAAGGTAAAAACGCATAGTCCAAAAAGGTGAATAAAACCTTAAAGAGGTATTAAGAATAGGTTGGAAATAAGTTTCTTATCCTCTATAGCAGTGGTTCCTAAACTTGAAAACTGCTTTTGAGACCCTCGTCTTGGCCGTCTTAAAAAGAGTGCATAAAATATTGGTTATGCTCAGATTCAGAGAAGCTCCTGGTTTAATATTAACAGGTGCTCGGGACCATCTTTAGGTTAAGCCGTGCTTGCCTAGGTTGGTCTGTGGATGGGTGACCGTATTACGTACCGAGTTTCCTCCGTGCCTCGAAAAGCACGTTAAGCCGTTGGTCCCGGCTGTCATTTGTAGATCTTTAACAGTCGTTACGGGTAGTCAGTGGCCCAAAAGTCTGACAACCAGTCTTACCAAAGGGTATCGTATTACAAAGGACTCACTGGGTTGTGAAGGTCAGATAGGCAGTCACTCCACGTAAAATACTGGTATTCAGCTGCATCCGGTTAGACTGGAAGCTGACCCCAAAATAACCGACGTGCGTCTGACCGTCTCAATCGAGATACCGATACCCTGGACTAACCTAGACATGCGCAGCTTGACCTAAAGATCGACCCGAGCGGCTGTTATTATTTAGCCAGGAGCTCCTGAGCACCTTTCTGCAGAACATCATCATTAATTTATACTGTTCTTAACTTAGAATTCCCTGCCTTCGTCGGTGTTCCCAAGTTCATATGACCCCAATCTATTTAAGTCGCGAGTTAATAGGCTTCTTTTGGGTTAGCTCGTTCCATCGTCGACCTCATCTCTGTCCTCTAGGACTAGATTGAGGTCAAGAGTAGGCCCATTAAACATAAAAAAACTGCTATACCTAGAAGATCATGTACGCATGTACATATACGAGTATGTCCTCTCCGGCTAGTTAATAGTAGTACCGTTGTTAGTCGTTTTTCACTCATCCTGGCAACATCACCTAACTATCTAAGTATACTTTTGAACCAACTTTGAACCAACCTACAGGATGTAACATTACACAACGCAAGATCTCTCGTGTCGGTTTCTCGGACTATGAAACTGTACAACTTTTGTTTTAAGAGTTCTTGAAATTCGCAGGCACTTGTAAACTTGTTCAATAAAACGAGAGGTCTTGAGTTTATTATATAAAAAAATAAAACTGAAGAGTTTGTTTGAACGCGCTAATCTATGGAACTAACTGCTAGATGGATTTGAAATTTGATTAAAAAACCAAAGGGTTTCGTACCATTATCAATAATTGTTTGTGGTATGGGGGCTCCTCGTGATATTTTTTGTCGTTTGTATTCTGTTTTTTAGTATTTGTTGTTACAGCGGCACACAGACGGACAGACAGACATCGGAGACTTAGTAATTAATAGGGTCTCGTTTTACCCTTTGGGTATAACCCTAAAAATCCCGATTTTCGAGGATGTAATATTCTATTCAACCACACACTCCCACCTTACGAGCTGATCAAAAATAGAAAAGGTGAGGTAAATCGCAGCCTCCATTAAATCTCTAGTTCAATTTGGAAGTACAAAGTTCCTTTGTGGTATCTAACCATTTTTCTAAATGGTCTCACTATAACAGAATGCGAAACCAATTGGACATGTTAGAAAATTTTCCGCAATTGTATGTAAACGAGGGGTAATTATAATTAACATTCATTAACTTTAACTACACTGGCTGGTTAGAGGTCTCACTTTGACGCTGTTGCGGGTTCGAAACCAACTCTATCCATACCGTTACAGTGTAAATGCAAAATATCTGTCTGTCTGTCGTATTTGTCTGTCTTTTCATGCATTAGCAACTGAACGTTTACAGACAAAGGATAAATTCATCCCGGGAGTCCGACCACCACTCGAGTAATATCGCTGTCAATAGCTAATAATACTTCAACTAAAGATTTCCCAACCCATATGCGAAGACTAACTGGCGATACGTGGGTGTGTTTCGCATTAGCTAGCAGATTTTATATCCAAGTCTAAACTTAAATCTTTGTGTGCGGTTTGAAGATATAATACGATAAATACACAAGCTACCAGTTGACACCGCGCATTGTGCCTGCGTGCTGGATTACGACCAACTCTCCGACCTCGCAAAAAGAGTAGGCCTGTAGCCTGTATCCTGTATCCCAGCAGTGGAATTAAGCTGATTAAGCTAAATATTAAGCTAAATACCACTGCTGGGCAAAGGCCTCTCCACATGACTTCCAGTTCTTACGATCCAGGGCTAATAGTTTCTACTGTTCGCTGGTTTCGTCCATCTCGTCCTGCAATTTTCTACGAGGTCTGCCGTGTCGCCTTCTGGTTGTATCAGGGCGCACATTGTGGTTATTTTGGCCCACAGCTCATTGGTCATACGACAGACGTGGCCGGCCCAGTCCCCCTTCAGCTTAGCGGCTTTTTGAGCAACGTCAGGACCTAATCTGTGTTTTGGAGCGCAGTGTGGTGTTGCGTGTCTAATCGGTTAGATTGACGCCTAGGATACTCTGCTCCATTGCACGTTGGCAAACCTTCGTCTGGCATTCGTAGGCCAATATGGGCAGAAGGCATATGAATGTCCATGATTTTTCGCTTGAGCGACAAAGGAAGGTTTCTTTTATAAGTTCTTTCATGGACCAGTAGCTCTTCTCCGTCCTATGACTTCTTTACCCTGTCTGGATTGGAAAGAGACTAACTGGCCCAAGTAGATCTATAAAAAGCAGCTGTTCGCTTTTAGTGGAAAACAGCGCTGTACCACATCAGGTAATTTATTTGTCGAGTTTAGTTAACCTTGCCGGCCGTTTAACGTTTTAATAATTATTAATATGGTTAGCAGGCAAACATTATTATGTTTACAGTTATTGTGTTACAAAATAAGTAGATGTTAAACTGCCTCGTTCGTCTAGTGGTAGCAAGTGCTACTGCTGAGCGAGAGGTCTTGTGTTCGATTCGCAAGTCAGCCAAAATCCGGGGCTCCCGACTTATGGAACCAGCAGGAACACCAGTCGTACTACTTATACTTGTATCTCCCGGGCCCCCCACTCATGGTAGCAGTTGGAAAAGTGGGTTTTTACTTGGTAACCCTTCATTCTCCCCAGACGGAAGGTATCGATGAGGGTAAAAAAAAATCGAGGCGAATAAAAAAGCCTTCTTTGTTTTTCTGACATTCAAAAGTGCATGTTATGGTCTAATTGAATTAAATGATTTGAGTTTGAGTTGAGTTGAGACAGAAATACGGTGGAAACTAAAAGTAAGTACCTAAAACCCAGAAGTAGCTTTTTTCCAAACGTTTTTTAACTTAATTTGAAAGAAAGATTTTAATTTTGAAGTGAATCAATTAGTGAAAAATTAAAAAAGGGCTGATTTTCTTATTGTTTATTTTTCTCATGAGAATATTTTATCGTTCATCTCCCTAAATCATAATAAAGTTCGGTATTTTATTTACCAACAAGACTTTTTAAGTTTCTATTCATACTTTATTAAATTTATTACTTCATTTGCCATTGTTAGACTATGACTTAAGCCATAAAAATAATCATTGTTTAGCGTGTTTTACCATAAGAATATATAAGTAATTATCGTTGTAAAATTTTAAAGGGTTTAACTGTCCATTTTCATTGTACCTACCTATGAAAACAGAATAAATGTGAAACAAGAAGGAATGATGGTATCATTCCTTCTTGTTTCACATTTATTCTGGCGGCCGACATGGAGATTGGAAGACAAGCACAGGGCAGGAAGATGATAATGAGAATTTGACCAATAAAATAAACATATCTATCATTCTACAAAACAAAACACGCGAAATTCGAAAGTCAAAAAAGTATAATGGCGTCTCTAGAACTAGTGACGTAATCATCGAACCGGTTCGAAGCGGTTTCTACCAGTTAACACCAGTATCACGCGGTTGTTGAACCTGTGCGCTTGTTTTGTTTGTATATTTTTTGTTTTTTTTTTTTGTAAATATTGTTTATTATTTTATTTTGTGAAAGTCAGAAGTGTTAGTATTATTTATTATTTTCGTTTAAGAACTCATGAGTGATTGTTCGATTGGTTTCGTGTGTGAGTTACAGATGTCGCCCACTTTTTTATATGTTTTAGTGCGGTGACGTATTGATAGTGCTTATCAGAAACTAGACGGACTTCAGAATTCTCGGAAAAATAATTTATAGCCATGTGTGTGGGATTTTTAATTTAAAACGGCGTTTGTTGTCAAGGTTGTGCTTTCGGTATAGATACTAGGACTACTAGGTATCAATGTAAATTTGAAAAACGATAATATACGTAATAAAAAAAACACAATTAAAAAAAAACTACTTAGGTATGAAATTTGGCAGAGATAGAAATATTATTACTTAAGTAATTTTTTTATTATATTAATTGGAATTATGTACATTATATACAGACTACATATAATATACTAAAAAAATAAAAATAGAACTAAAATAAAACGACGACAATAGGACACGTCTTAGGCGTCAACAAAGTACTCCTCCGCATCGCTGTCATCTGGAAACGTGCCCAGAAGACTTATTTAATTAATATACAATATTAAAATCAATTAAAATTATTTAATAAACATTCTGGTAATCCAATAATTTATATTTTAGCTTGAACATCCTTATTTGTATAAATGAGTCCTTCAATTTAATTTCCTAGCTTCATAATTATTATAACAGCATAGTACTCGAACATAACTGGCGAAGTTTGGTTGTACTTACTACCAACCTCCAACCTCTGCCTGACCCTGTGGGGAATACTGGCGTGATGTTATGTGATGATAACGTTACACAACAAGCTACGTAAGAAGTTTTTTTTTTAATATTTCAAACAAAACCTCTGCCTAGTCTGTCGGGGTTTACAGGCGTAATGTTATGTTGTTGTGTACGTATGTTGTTAAAACTAAGATTTACGATATCCCATTCCGGTTCAGCTAGGTTATCTTTACGCTCTGCTTCACGTGAGGTATGAGCAGTAGGTACTACCGCTGCCTACCGGACTGTTCGAAAGAGATACCGCGGCCCTGGAACACAAAGGGCAAAGAAGGAACATGGATGGGGGTACCGCTGCCTACCGGACTGTTCGAAAGAGATACCGCGGCCCTGCAACACAAAGGGCAAAAGAAGGAACATGGATGGGTTTTAGTCAGTAAAAGTCTGATACTCCCTTCCGCTCCACTCAGAGCGGGAGGAGTCATTTGATGATTTCCAATCCCAAAAAAAAAAGTACTATCGCTATCGTTTATTTGTTTTACTCGCAGTATTTCGAGAAAATTCACAAGCACCAATAATAGATTTGCCTAGATTCAAAAGTGATAATCTCGAGGAGTTATTGTGTTAAGAGCGTTCGCCCAAAAAGTTGCCAACGTCGCATTTAGCTGTCAAATATTTACCTGTTTTAATTAATTTGGCAGTATAGTAATATTGCCAAATTAATATAGTAGTAGTATTAATTAGTACGGCTAACTAGTGACCTAGAATATTAATAATGAATTGCAATTAAAACACTGAATTTGATGTTGTAACACTTGTAACCGTTTTAGGTGTAAAAAAGGCATTTGGAAAGTTTCCAAATACTTTTTTACGTCTAAAACTAAATATTCGGTGTTACGATATTAATTATTGCATTTCATCATCAATATTTTAGTTCACTAGTAAACCATTTTTCTTATTTCCATACAGTAATATTGCCAAATTAAACAAAACAGCGAAATATTTGACAGCTATTTGCGACGTAGCCCACTTACTGTATAATCGCTCACTGACTACGATTTTAATCGCTACTAGACCACGTAAACTATTTCCACCAGTATATAGAGTAGAGCGTGAATAAGGTTGAAAATAGTATGTATTTGTGTTGACATGTGACTAAGCTGCGAATGGGCATTTATTTTACAGGTTTTCTTTAGATTATTTTTTATTCTGTTCGGTTAAAATTTTTCTTTAAACCCTTCTCTGACCACAGTTTTTTGCGTTAGATATTTTCATTGCATTACGTCATACTCTACTATCTAAGAAACCAATTTTTGGGAATATTGAGGAAACATAAAAAAAAATATTATATAGGTACTTAATGAAAAAATAAAAATAAACACTGCGCCTTAAGAGCTATTTTAATATCACAAAAATAGCAATAATCACTTTTAAAAGTCGCTAAGTTAATATTGGTGTTTGTGACTGTACTGCCTCGTAGGACTTGTGGTCGCAAGCGCGACTGCTGAGCACAATATCCTACCTAAGTTCGATTCCTAGGTCGAGCAAAGCGTTATTGGATTTTCCCCTCAGGAATTTCTCAGTAGCAGCCACGGTGTCTGGATTTGTGCCCGGTTGATGGCAATAGATTCGCCCCTATTACATGGGACTTAAACATAACTGGCGAAATGTGGGTGTACTATTAGGGATACCTCTCTGAATGCGATTGTCTGTCCATGCGTACCCAAGGGACTTAAGTTGTTATGCTACTGAAAAAAAAAACTTATCGGAAAATCCCACGGATGTGCCAAATGTATAAAATGATATAGTTAATAGTTAACATGTCTGTGTCAATAAATTAAACTACAAATATCCGTTACTTCACAATATTTTTATACATATACCTAGATAATTAGGGGTGTTACATGTTCGTGTCGACAAGATTTGACACTACTGCTACTTACTTCTTTAAACTTCTTTTAATTTCTTTTTTTTTTTCTTTTTTTTTTCTTTTTTTTTTCTTCTTTTTTTTTTTTTTCTTTTTTTTTTTTTTTTTTTTTTCTTTTTTTTCTTTCTTTTTCTTTTTTTTTTTTTTTCTTTTTTTTTCTCTTCCAAATCTCTCTACTTTTGGCGATTTTGTGTCATGGAAATCCAGTTTTTTCCGGCCACTTTGATGAGATCATCTGTCCGACCAGGTAGTCGGTTGTCTTCCCACATTCCTCCACCCCGTCCGTGGTCTCCACTCCAGCCTTTTCTTCCCCCATCTTCGCTCCAGTCCAGTTTCTTTTTGTTATCGCTTTTGCTATGTCCGTAAGTCTCGTAAGATTGGGCACAGCCGTCGATACAATCAATTATGAATGTAAAAAAAATCGCTTGATTTTATTCCAACTGTGTCTACCCGACCCGAACATGATTCAGCGATGGTAAATTCCGAACGGAATTTGCCGATCGGCACATACGTAGTACGGTAGTAATTGTTTCGGGTCAGCTTAGTTTTATAACAATTAAATAGACCTGTGGCAACTGTGTCACACCCCTTTTTTTTTTTTTTTTTTTTTTTGGGGGGTGGGAAATCATCAAATGACTCCTCCCGCTCTGGGCGGAGCGGAAGGGAGTGTCAGACTCTTACTGACTAAAAAACACCCATGTTCCTTCATTGGCCCTTTATGTTCCAGGGCCGCGGTATCTCTTTCGAACAGTCCCGCAGCCCTGGCAGGCACCGGCCCTTGCGAGCCCCTCCCGTTTGCTGACAACTCTTTGAGGCGCGCGTGGAACACGAACGCGCCGTCGACACGGCCTGCCCGTCGTCATACGACGGACGGACGGCGAGCTAGCCCATTACTCGCCGTCCACAGGCCCGCGCCTACGGTGGCCGAGAGCCATCACGGCGTGGCCCCCGACGCCCGGTGCTTCTCCCGCGGCGGCTGGGACGTGAGGAGGTTCTCTCCCTCTCACGTTCCGCCGCCTCCTTCGCTAGCATGACTGCTTCGCAGAAGGAGGCGACGGCTTCCCATTCCCGCTCGCCCCGGACCATGGCTTGAACCAGGGCCGGGCGCGAGAGGTCGCCGCTGCCAATCGCCGCTACGAGGACACGGCGGTGCTCCTCCCAAGCGGAGCAGACCTCGAAGGTGTGCTCCACCGTGTCCTCCGGTCGATCCTCGCAATTGTAGCACCCGGGCGTTTCCTCCCGCCCGATTCGGTGCAGGTACCTCCCGAAGCACCCGTGTCCGGTGAGGACCTGCGTCAGGCGGAAGGTGAGGGCGCCGTGGCGCCTCCCTAGCCACTCCTCAAAGAGGGGACTTACCGCCACTATCGTGGCGTGCCCTGCACGCGGTTGCGATAGTCGCTCCCTCCATGTCGCCATGAGATCACGGCGGAGGTCTGTCCGCCGCGCGACAATATGCCGCGGCAGCGGAGTTACCCCCCGGCTCTGTACCTCCGCGCGCCACTCGTGCAGGCGCGCGAGGACTATGGCCTCCAGATCCCATGGCGGCAATCCGGCAAGGAGGCTCGCCGCCTCGCGCGAGATCGTGCGGTACCCCCGGATCAGCCTTACGGCTACCACCTTTTGGGGCGCGTTCAGGTAGTGCCTTGCACGCAACCTCAACGAACGCGCCCACACCGGGGCCCCGTAAAGGGCCATGGACCGCAAGATCCCCGCATAGAGCCTCCAGCAGGAGGCGTTTGGCCCCCTCAGGTTGGGCAGGAGCCGCTTGAAAGCAGCTGTGTCACACCCCTTGGACAACAAATTCACAGTAATTTTCAGACCACAAGTTAATTTACGGAAATTCCTTTGAATATTGAACGCGAGCCAATTATCATGTATTAGTGAATTAAAATTGCATGAAATGCTTATCAGTAAGATATTTGAATGTTGATGGATTCGTGACTAGAAGTCAGCTGCATAGACGGTCGATGAAGGTAAAGCTGCGCTTGACGAGGTCGGTCCATGGATGGGATAATCCACCAGATATTGTGACCCTTCGTGTCTGGGAAACCACGTTAAGCAGTTGGGCCCGGCTGTCATTCGTAGATATTATTGATAGTCGTTATTGGTAGAGCAGCGGTGGCCCAGTGGTGGCGGCCCCGACTTTCAAACAGTAAGTCGTGGGTTCGAACCCAGGCAGGCGCATTACTTTGTGTAATTTATTTCATCACCACTGCTCTCAAAAACGGTGAAGGAAAACATCGTGAGGAAACCGGCATGTCCTAGAACCAAAAATTCGAAGACATGTGACATCTACCAACCCGCACTGGGCCCGCGTGGTGGATTATAGTCCATTCCCTCTCTAGAGAGGAGGCCGTGTGTCCCAGCAGTGGGAACATTATAGGCTGATTATGCTTATGTTATTGGTAGTCCGAGACCCGAAAGTCTGACTCCACTCCCACTAAGCTCATCGGGTCACCAAGTAATTGGGTTGTGGCGGTCAGATAGGCAGCTGTTTCATGTAAAATACTGATATTAAACTGCATACGGTTAGACTGGAAGCCCCGTTGGAAATAAATTGTAGTACAGACACATCAAGCTACTACAATCTGTCTTTCTTTAAACGATTTTCAACTTTACCGCTAAAGCTATGCTTACCGCTTTATGTTCAAGGTTAATTGGGAAAATTTGACAGTTTCGGGTAGCGTTTTGGAAATCATTAAATGAATGAAAGTAAACATTGTGAGAAAACCTAGATTTTATGTTTGAAATCACCAAACCACCTTGAGCAAGCGTAATGATCAATGCTCATACCTTCTGTGTGTGAGAAGAAATCTATGACAATAACATGCTGGTATTATTTTATTTTTGACTTGCTAGCTACCTTCGTCCGCTTGAAATTATTATTAAAAAACCCGTTTTTGCAACATTTTTCGATAAATCGGCTATCCGACATTAAAAGATTTTTTTTCAATTCGAACCAATAGTTCCCAAGATTAGCGCGATCAACCAAACAAAATCTTCAGCTTTATAATATTAGTATAGATTAAGATGCTGATTTATAATTTTAGCAGATTGATTTATTTACTTAAGGTTAGCCAACAATTGTTTACACATAACATTACATTGAGGTTGACAGGTATACAAGTGTAACAATTACTTAAAGGCTAACACCGCATGCACAGGAAACGGAATAAACATACAAAATTAATTATTATTATTACATGATTTAGGTTAGTTTTTGTTTTTAAGATTAGGTTAGTTAAAACATTCAAATTAATTACTAATAAAACATATAAACAATAAAATGAAATCACAAATAATAAGGATGTCAAGTTAATTAATAATTAGAAAAACAAAATACATTAATTAAGCTCATCGAAATTTAAGTAATGACAAAAAAAAAAGAAAATAAAAAGAAAATATAATTAAAGTAGGTACATAAATTAAATTAGATCAAATATTACATTCTATTAGGTTAAATTAATTGGTATAATAAATTAACGGATCAATGAGATTTCAAATTATTATTACGTATTAGGGTAAACTTGCCTAATTCGTACCCCTTAAGAGAAAACCATCATATTTAGAAAATTAGGAATGATAAATTAGTTTTAAATAAAAGTATTTTTTGTTTGCTAAATGCTTTATTGTTTCTATAATCAAAAGAGAATGACCAAAGTTGGTACCAAAAAGTCTCGCGCCTCAAAACCAAAATATTATAGTAATTAGTTTCATATTTTTTTACGGCATTACGCGTCGGGGATTTGATTTTTGAACTGGAAATATACTTTTCGAGTTTAAAAGTATGAATATTGTTTTACTCCCTTTATATGACGTTCCGTTTCAACTGAATATAAATGACGTTCCGTTTCAATTGAACAAACCCTTGTCTGTCGAGCGGACTCTAAAATTAATTACAATTAAGTAAGATCAGTACACCAAATCTATTTAGTTTGGTTTATTGCTATTTGCAACAAAATAGATTTTCTCAGCCTAAAGATTTTGATTTATCGATTACATCCCTAAATCCCGACTAGTTTATAGCACTTACTATACTCTATGGTTTATAGTTATCTTATCTGTGGCATCTGACATTTGTACTGTACTGACTGACTATTGGCAATATAAAGGTCTGAAATAAAATCGAGTTTCAGTCAAGCATACTGTGGATGTTACTTTAACTCGTAATTCTTACTAATATTAGTGTATTACGCTGTTTTTAGAGCAATAATGTAATGTATGTGTGTTAAAATACGTCGTTGGTAGCGTCGAAAAAATAGACCTACTTTTTAGGTTAGTTTCGATTTTATAAAATAACTCTGAAACGCGGGTTTTTTTTTCAAAAATAGTTTTTGTAGGAGTTAATACGATCAGTGTAGTCTATAAAAAACAAGGTTTGATTTTGATGCAGCATGGTACGGGATTCCATACTTCCATGAGCATTGTCCTTTAACATAAACCTTATAAACTTCTCAGAAATAAACAATTAAAAAAAAACTAAAAAAGTACGATTTAAGACCATTCATCCCAAATCGTACTGCTATATTCTTAATTCGTACTTTGAGATCTAGTCATTGGTATACAGTATTGAGAATCAGCATCATAATCAAAAATTAAAACATTAAACGTTATTAAAACATTCGACGGATGGTCTTCGCCAATTCTCGGCAATCATCGCAGTTATAATCTTGTTGTCCTAAATCGTACCAGTACGTTTTAGGAACTTATCTCAAGTACGAAATAGGAGCAAGGGCCAAACAAATTTTAAATTTACCGCCAAAAAAATTGACAACAGTTACGAGTATGATAAAAAGTCAGATGAAATCGCAAGGACACATATTAATACGTATCGAATCGTAAAATAGGTTTTACATGACCTTATTTGAATAAAACTCTTACGAAATGTGTAAAAATATAACAATAATAGTTGAAAAAAACTTACTTTCTCAGTATTTTTGTCGAGAGCAGCGTCACAGGTGTTATCTGTCAGGTGGTAAAATGGCCGACTGTTATTTCTATTTTTTGACACTAGAGGCGCTGATAGCTGTTACCAAAGCCGAGTTTTAAGTGGAGTACGAATTTGGCGTAAGTACGAATTAGGCAAGTTTACCCTACAAAACGATTCAAGTCTCTGCGAGTGAATTGTTTACAACGACTTTAATAATTTTATTAATACTGTCCTGGTGTATATCCACTAAATCACTGTAGCTGTTCAGAATTTTACATAATCTAGGTATAGGTGAGTTTGTGCCAAGTACAGACCTACGTTGAGGTGGGCATAACGGTGTAATTATATTTCTCGGATATCTAGATGGAGCACGGAATCTAATAAGACATAACAATTTAGAGCAATCAATTCGATTTCTTACAATTTTAATGGAGGGTAGCTGATTAGATTTCCCTTCACAAAAGCTAAGTGCCACATAAAACGCTTCTGCACTCGTTCTAACCGCAGCATGTGAGTGGACCGCTGCGATATTGAGTAGGCCTCTAAGGCCCATTTTCAAATGTTTGATCGATGTTGATCAACCCCTGTAAGGCCCATCTGTCACTGTCATCGGTTATGTCATAAATTTGCTTATAAAAACTGCATCTATCTTGTCCAAACTTTCACAGAGTCTAGGAGAAAGAACAAGAGATATAATTATACTGCCTCTGTGCAAGTTATTTGAAAAGCACCAACACTAAGACCGTCATGGCCAGGAGACTTTCCTCTTTTCATATGTCGAATAGCTTGAGCCACCACTTTTGCTGAAATCTTTAGGTTCAACCCTACACCTTGGGATCTAGTATTGAGCATCGACACCGACGGACCAAGTGGTGACCTAACAAAGAAGTGGTCTTTAAATACATTAGCTATGTTCCCAGGATCCGAATGACCCTCAACACTCACGGGAAGGCCAGGCCTGTAGTTCAATTTTCTAGTGTATTTCCAAAAACTAGAGAAATTCTTATCTGTACACAGTGTCGCTAACCTATCCATTTTAATTTGTTCTCTATGATCTTGACACCACTTCAAGCGTGATTTAAAAATCTTTCTACTTTCGCACATTGCCTCATAAATTATTCCTGTTTTCGGCTTGCCATGATCAACCCAGTCCTGGAACTTTAGCTTGGCCGTCCCGTGAACTTCACTCACTCAAATAATAGATTCAAAAATCTTTGCGAAAGTGGAAAGTATTGAGATAACCCTGTAGTTTGAAATGATATCTTTGCTATCTGATTTGTACACTGGAACCACTTTTGCTTTTTCCATTCCGACGGAAAAGTCCCTGAGGCTAACGACGCATTAAAAATTATAATTAAAGGAGAAATAAAAAAAAAACAGATGGTTACAATATGTAGGTTATATCTTGAAGACAATGTACTTAGTTTCAGTTAAACGATTACTGAACAGTTTCTTTGTTTTGTAAACATAGGTACAGAGGAGACGGCTTATGCCCGGTTTGTCACTGAACCGATTCGTCATCGAAAAATAAAAGGTCACGATTCACAACTGTTTAAAAAAAAATTTTTCATAGTATCTACCGATTCGTCATCGATGCTAAAGTATCGTCAAAAGAACTAACTACACAATTCATTTTTACTATAAGGTAGTACGGAACATTTACAAAAGTTTCGTAAACTGGACAACATATTATATCTTCATATCCAAAGACGACACAGCCAAAATTGATGCATTATTTCACTCCTATTCTTGAAAACCGTTTTTTTTAAGGTGGTATTTTAACAGTTCTGGATCTTTTTTAATACTTACTAAGGCCTTCGGATATTCGTAAAGTATTTTTTCAGAACTGTAAAAAGTACTAGGCTGGCATGAATTCAAGGTGGTATATAAACAGTTCTTTATCTTTTTTACTACTTAGGCCTTGTGGTATTTGATGGAATAAAATTTTAAGGTTGTTGTAAATAAATTGATTTATATGTCATACTATATTTAAGTCATAGTATATTTTTCTTACCAACTGTACTTTTTGACACTCAAATTTTACATACTGATGACGAACCGGGAATATAAAAACTAAATAAAAATTCATTTGTTTTCTTAGGATGACGAATCGGGACTTCTTGTATGGAAAAAAAATTGGTGACCAATCGGTACAGTGACGAAGCGGGCATATGCCGAGGAGGCCTGTACGTACCTATGTAGGAACAAGACCATTCTTTGTTATGAAAGTCACCATGTGTGTCATAGTAAGTCGCAGCACATCAGTGGTAACACTTCCATTTCATAATCTTTCTTGGTCCTGTAATTCCTAAGAAAATCAATGTGACAGATAGACACCCCCTATAGGGGTTTTAAAATCGGACGTACGGAACCATAATAATTATGGGTTAAGCCTACCCGAAAAAATGTCAAACATAAAACTCATTCATAAGCTGACACCTTTAGTTTATTCATTTTAATTCCAAAAAATCGTTATATAACTTACTGGATACTGATAACGTTTATCTGGTTGAACTTTAAGGAGTCTGTCCACTACACCGTACCATACCATGACCCTGCTATGAACGTATACAGGGTGGAAGGGACACCAGCTGCAAAAATCAGCTGTTCCATACATTTTGACCGCGTACGCTGCTCATGTTGTGATTTGACCAAAGGAGGTACGAGCCTGCGCGAGGATTTCTCCGTTCTGACTGAACTGAATGGCGTTGGTAGCGGGGTAGACTGCTTAAGCCTAAGCAGTATGCTCCTCTACCAGCCGTGCTGACTGACTAATCCATCTAAGACCACCATCATTTACACAAAACGATAGTTCTAAGCCAAAACCGAGACGAGTGCAGACGTACAAGATTAGACCAATCACAAGAGAGCGAGATACAGGGTGCGGATTTCAACCAATATCATTGGTCGATTCCCACACGTCTCCTCTCCTCTCCGCTTTGGTAGAACCTGGGCCTAACTAATGAGATTATTGACTAGGTCTTCACAAACCAGTGTACAAAAAAAAAACAGAAAATTTAACATTAACAAAGTGAGCAGTTACAAAACGAAAATTTCGAAAAACCGAACTTTAAAAATAAACCAAGTGTACTCAAAAATGTCCTGACATTGAACTATGGCGGAACTGTTGCAAAGACTCCGCGGGCTAGGCAGAAAGAAGGACAGGAACTTGAGCAGTAGTGTATACTCTGTCGTGTCGTGCAGTGATCTGACGCCGGGGAGTGTGGAGATCTGGCTGGACCTGCCCGATGAGATCAAGTATGATCCTCTTCTGGCGCCTTTCAAGCAACGATACGAGCAGCAACATGGTGAGAAATAAACTTATTTATTACATTCATATTACACACACACAAACACACGGTTTTTCCGAAGCTACGGATCGCCAGCTGCTACGAACCTTATTTTTTTATTTTATTTTTTTGGGATAGGAAATCATCAAATGACTCCTCCCGCTCTGGGCAGAGCGGAAGGGAGTGTCAGACTTTTACTGACTAAAACCCATCCATGTTCCTTCTTTTGCCCTTTGTGTTCCAGGGCCGCGGTATCTCTTTCGAACAGTCCCGCAGCCCTGGCAGCTGCTACAACCCTGCATGCTCCTTTCGCGTTGTCCACGTTCATTCACACATCTGGTCATGCACGCACGCTGGTTGCGAATACTACGCCCTTGGACTTTCTGCTAGAGCGAGAAAACATAGCAGGGCGGCAGTCTCGACGTAGATACCGACGCTGTCGCAAACTTCCGATCGCTTAATAATAACGAACAAATTCGGTTGCTTGCGAGGAAATGCATCTTGGATGTAGAGACTTGCGTTTCTCGCAAACATGGTTATCCCAACCGAATTTTTTCGTTATTATTAAGCGATCGAAAGTTTGCGACGGCGTCGGTATCTATGTCGAGACTGAATAGCACGCGGTATCTTGCTCTGTTTCTCGCTCTCAAAGTCCGATTCCATATTGCTAGATACGGCGCAACTCGAAGTAGTCAGTCAGTCTATTCGTCGCAAGCACTACTGCAGAGCGTGGGGTCCAAATTTCGATTCTCTGAACAGGCAAACTGTTTTTGGTGGCTTTTCCTTCAGGAATTTTTCAGTAACTACCACGGAGTTTGGAGTCAAGGCCCGGTTGATGGCAATAAGTTCGCTATTACATGGGACTTGAACGTAGTCTTACTAACAGTCTAGGCATATTTCTGCCTGTTCCTTCGCCAAAAACAGTAAGAAATACAATTGACTGTAGTAACACTGCTGCTTTAGTCCAACAAAGTTTAAAAACATACAAAAGATTTCAAACCACACTTCTGTCGAAAAACATCTATACAAATAAATAAAATTAAAGTGTCTATTTGTAATGTCAAAATAAAAGCTTTTTACTGAATGCATATGAGAATAAATATGGCGCTAATAACAAAAGCACATTTTTTTTCAATTTTTTATTTTATCGCCGAAACGGTTGAACCTATTTTGACGGGACTTTAACTGGCAGCTGATATTTAAGGTCTAGCTTAAGCTACGTTTATTTTAGATAAAAATAATTAGGGTTCCGTGCAAAAAAATTAAAACCCTTGAAATTGTTAACAAAATCCGATTCAAACGGCTAATCTCTGAAACGGTTGGACCGATATCGACGGGATTTTACTGGCAAATAGCTGATGTTATGAGGAGTCACTAAGGTTACTTTTATTTTAGAAGAAGAAATAGGAGTTTGGTAACAAATTATTATTCAAAGCGAAGTAATATTTTTTTTATAACATTTTCAAAATTAAAAAAATAAAGCAAAAAAACAAAAGCAGTAAAAATAAAATTGTAGTAACACAATTAGAGGGGATCGGCACTGTTACTTCTTAATACAGGCTATTTCGTAGCCCAGCTAGGAGAACAGCACGTCACCCACTTGATTGCCAGAGATTTAATACTTCGTGAAATCTGTTACATGTACTGCAATCTGTTTTAATATAAATAAAGACTATATTATATTATATAATTTAATGCGAACGAAGGTCGCGAGCAATAGCTAGTCAGCAATAATAAACTAGGCAAAAAACGTTACGAGTATAAAATTAAACATTCTAGACCAACCATACATTTTAACGTCTACCTAGTGGTTCTAAAATTAGACCCGGTCTCGCAAAACGCGATGTAGTCAGAATATTATTTAAAGTATGTATTTTTACTATGCTCGGGAGAGGCATAGCTGATAATACCAATAGTAAACGGGTTTCGGCTCGCGAATATGTTTTTAACACACACATGTGAATTGTTTTTCTATTTGGCGGTTTAGGATTGATGTAGATTTTTACAGCCTAATAATGTATCGCCTGTTGTACAAGAAGGTATAAGGTTACCCAGAAGTGCACATGGTAGTACACCAAAATTTTGCCAGTTATGTTTAAGTCCCATGTAATTATAGGGACGCGCCTATTGCCATTAACCTGGCACAAATTCTGACTCCGTATCTACTGCCCACCTGCCACTTTGCCCGACCTGCGAATCGAACCCAGGACTTGCTCAGCAGTAGCGCTTGTGGCCACTTAACCAACGAGGCAGAGGCACGCTTGTAGCTGATTTACTTTAGCATTTGCTAAGTTATTATCTAGTTATTGTATCAAGTTTAGTTCAAGAATCGAGTGCCCCACCCAGACGTCCAAACGCGACAGCTATTTATTGTGAATACTACTACTTATTGATATTAAACACCAAGTGACTTCAATCGCTATTAAACTAATACAAATATAAATCACCCGAAAGAGACAATGATTTCCGCAAAGTAAAACATGTTTTCATAATTTTTCTTAGAGCTCATTTGTAAAACAATAGGTAATATTCAGGCAGGACACAAAACAGCAATACCCAATACTTATGATTACTATAATATTTTACTTCAACATATTACTGCCAAGGACGGAGGGTTCTGTAAGGGTACAGAACCCTAAAAAGGACGACGATAAAATAAACAGTCATAAAGGAGTAAATGATAGCGTGCTGGGTAAAAAACGAGATGCGCCAACCCCAAGTAACATGTGGCAAGGGCTGGAAGATGATGATGAGGCTCATCTCACAATACACTCGACTTGCAGTACTATGACTGCATTCCATTCATCTGACTGACACGAGCAATATATAATTTTCAGGTAAAACCGAGCCGATAGAAGAGCCAAACGAAGGAGATAAGACAATATTTGATAAGAAACATGACGTCGAAGCGAAGAAGGAGGACGTTGAGGCTCTCAAAGATGCCAGCATCAGGTTGGTTTCAGATTTATGTGTTTGAAAAAAACCGTCATTGCTGAGGGCTTCAGTGGCGATTCACATCGTGATGTCCTACGCTACATTTTACAGAATTTGTCAAACATCATTTATCAATTAATTGTGTTATACTTATAACTAAGATACGAGATTATTCGATCCCGCAGTAAGATTTTTCTATAGTAACTTCAACCCTGAACTTCTTCACCCCTCCAAGGGGATCGTTTGAAAAACCTATAATGGCAAAATATTATTTCCGTAGATTAGTATTTTTGCCAAGTTTCAAGTAAGTCGAATCACGCTATTAAAGTTTTGATACTAACTTTGTCTCCCTGTAGCGGCCCTGCATGGATTTGGTGGTTGTAACCTAGACAGGAGTATTCCTTGCATTACAACAAATCTATCGGTATGTGTCTTATTCGTATCGATTACTGGGTTTTTGGTCCATAGAAAGTTTTCACGCGTAAACATTGCACTGGCACATTCATACGGTTAAAAACAAATGCAGTATAGAACTGCCGCGTGATCCCAAAATTATATTGAAAAATATTGTACAGGGGAGTCTAAAATGGCCGCTTTAACAGAATCATAATAAGATAATAATATGAATTACCTTTAAATTCGTAAAGTGGTACGAATTTAAACCTAATTCATATTATTATCCTATTATGATTCTGCTAAAGCGGCCATTTTAGACCACCAGATCAATGCCAAGTGATCGAAGCCTAAAGATACAATAAGGGACTCTATTGTGATATCCCAGTAGTGGGAATGTAATAGGCTGCTTTTAATTGTAGGCAGAAATATGATAGATAGCAGATAGATCAGAGGGTTTAGACAAAGAACACATTGTAACAGTAATAACCATGATGTAAATGTAAAACATGTACCGGATTGATAACTATCGAACAATCTTAGGTATCTTGATGAAAGTCTTTGTAAGAATACGAAATGATTGTCTTTTGTCTAGAGCTCTAGATCCTCCGTACCCATGATAATGTACGATCTCCGAGAATCACTTTCATAAATATTGAGAAAAATATGGTAAATCCTATTGTTCTCAGGTTAATGGAACCAATGCATGCCAGCCATGATGACACAAAATTGAAATCAGTGAAGAAGAAAAAGGTCAGTACTTTAATAGCTCCCTAAAGAAACCAAATGATTTAATTAAATTAGTAAATAAGTATTCATTTATAAGGCCGATCGGCCACGGGGAAGACCTGGGTGAGACTCGCGCAGACAGAAAAGAAAGGAGGCTTTTACTTAAGAACAAGGCTGCCAATGATTATGGATCGTCCACAACAATGCACAAAAGAAACTTTCTACAACATAAATCACCAATGAAAAACCTAGATGAAATTTTGCATACGACCGCGCGGTGAATCAGATCTCACGTCGCATTGGCTTTATGAAATCCGATGATGATACACACGTACACCACCACTGCGCGGCGCTCACCGCCATTATATTTGTATTTGCTTCGCCGTCTCCGCCAGACCACTTCGTGTGAAAATCGCCTTAGTGTCGTAGTGAATATGGTTTGTTCACAGTTAGACCAAGCACTACGTACCCTAAAGCTATGCGCTCTAGTGGCGAGCTGGGTGCTTCTGACGGTCTCCTTACTGCTGAACGTGGAACGATCCGACATCGTGCTGCATACTGCAATACCAGGAGGAGAGGTTAAAGGTATGCCATCATGTTCAATATCAAGCAGTCTATTTAGCATCAACCACTGTAAGCTTTTCCAACCATACAGTTCTTGAAGATTTCCTAACTCAACAGGCAAAAACGAAACCCAAGATCAGTTTAGAAATGTTCATCCGCCCGTCTACCATGACCCTTTTTCTCCGGAACAGGCCTTTTGATTAGTGTCGATAGTTATAATTTAATGCTTGAGCAACTGGACTTGGGAGACTAGGCAAAGTAACATTATATCAATGATGAAAAATGCATTTGATTCACATAATAGACTACTGAAAATCGTATGTCAATACTGTTGAAATTCACTCTTAAAATATTTACGCCTTTAAAGCTTCTAGGCTCTATGTCCGGAGTTCGTGGTTAATAATAACAGCCGTTAAGCCGCGCTTGCCTAGGTTGGTCCGTGGATAGGTGGCCACCCATTACATACCGAGTTTCCTCCGTGCCTCGGAAAGCACGTTAAGCCGTTGATCCCGGCTGTCATTTATAGATCTTTGACAGTCGTTACACCTAGCCAGTGGCCGTAAAGTCTGGCAACCAGTCTTACCAAGGGGTATCGTAGTACCCAGTACTAACTGTGTTGTGGAGGTCAAATAGGCGGCTGCTCCAAGTATAATACTGACATTCAGCTGCATCCGGTTAGACTGGAAGCCGACCCCAACATAGTTGGGAAAAGGCGAGGCAGATGATGATGACTAGGCTCTCTGCAGTTATGGCGAATTAAGTTTTTCGGCAGCTTATGTCAATGATTTATATTTACTTTTCCATCAGCATTATCGCTGAGAATTTCACTTGGTAGCGATGCAGTGATAGCCTAGTGGTGTGTCCACCGGACTGCCAAGTCAAGTGCGAACCCAAGACACGCACCTCTGATTTTTCGGATTAGTTTGAGTATTGTATAAAATCACTTACTTCGGTGAAGGAAAACATCGTGAGGAAACCAGTTTGCCTGAGAGATATTTCTCGACGACATGAAAAACCCAAATCAGAGGCCTATTGGACCGCATAAAAACTCTGACACCAGGTTAGGCACTAACCACACGATAAAAAAACCGGCCAAGTGCGAGTGGGACTCGCACACCTAATTTGTGAAAATTTCAACTATGTAGCTTTCGCGGTTCTTGAGATACAGCCTGGTGACAGACAGACGGACGGACAGACGGATGGACAGACAGCGAAGTCTTAGTAATAGGGTCCCGTTTTTACCCTTTGGGTACGGAACCCTCAAAAAACTTTACTCAGTTTCTGTAGCATCAGGAAATCTTGCCATAGCTTTTCATTTGTTTTTTATTTCGGTGCCAGAATATGAGTTACCAGCCAGTGAAGATCGTGTCAAAGTGCTGATCACATTGACCGGGCCATTTGCGCAGACAGTGACGAATGAAAGCGTCAATATACTGGAGCTGTGGCTGCATCGGGAGGTGGCTGATGATCAGCTAGCGGAGTTTCAACAGGTATATCCTACAACATAATATTATCTTACTTCTTACCCTACTCATATTATAAATGCGAAAGTTTGTGAGTATGGATGGATGGATGTTTGTTACTCTTTCACGCAAAAACCACTGACCGGATTTGGATGAAATTTGGCACACAGATAGTTTATAACCTGGATTAATACATAAGATACTTTTTATCCCGGTAGTGCGACCCCGTGGCACAATTACGGTACTAACGCGGGTGAAGCCGCGGGCATGAGCTAGTATATTATAAATGCGAAATTTTGTGAAAATGGTTGGATGCTTGTTACGCTTTCACGGACAAACGGCTGAATGGATGTGGATGAAATTTGGTACAAAGATAGTTTATAACCTAGATTGACACATAAGATACCTACTTTTTTTATCCCGGTGAATGAGCAGAAGAAGTCGTGAGTAAAAGCCAGTCACTCTATAACGTTTCCACTCCTCTTTTCTGAGTGTGGGCACCACACAGGCTCACGGCGGGTTTGTAGCATAAGCATAATCATCTTAAAACATTCTCACTGCTGGGACCAGGCTTCCTCTCTAAGAAAAGCTGTACACCACCACACGGACTCAATGCGGGTTGGTAGATGTCACAGGTTTTCGATTTTTTGGTCTAGGACATACTGATTACTTTCACCGTTGATACAATAAATACACAATACACATAGTAACTCGCCTGCCTGTGTTCAAACCTACGTCCCACAGCTCGATAGTTACCATGCACCGTTACCACTGTGCCACCATTACTCTACGTTCCAAGTAGTAGGTAATTAACAGCAATTATCAAAACAGATCAATCATAAATATTTACGACACAGTGATTAATGATCTTAAGCTCGTTAACATAATGAGGACCTTGTGTTCTTAATAGTTGCAGATGTGAAGTGTGGCTGTCTAAATGTTTATAAGAGACTGACTGTGCAATCAAAATAAGCATAGGCCTTGAAGGTTCGCGGGCCTGTGGACGATGAGTAATGGGCTAGCTCGCCACCCGTCATAAGACGGACGTCTTATGACGACAGGCCGTGTCGACGGCGCGTTCGTGTTCCACGATCTTCTTACTACTACTGCCCGATTGACATGTCAAGTTTTTGTTCCGTGTTTAAAAATTAATTTTAATTAGAAATTAGGTTGTATTATGGTGTAATTAAATGTGATAACGTATTTTAAATGTGTAAATACCTAGGAAAATTGTTTTCCTGATAGTTCATAAAGTATTCGGTTATACGACATTACCGGTAACCTATAAACAACAACAGCTGACGGTCTAACTACGGAATTATACGGATATATACGGGGAGTATTTGTTTACTTTTATATTATAATAGCACACAATCGTATTTAAATAATAATAATTCTTTTTTTTGTGAATTTAGTAGGTACCCAGTATTGTTTCAAAATCGCTTTGTTGTCAAATGTCAGTTCGTAAAAAGTAAAACTTTAACTATTTAAACTTTGTTTACATCAGTCTTTTCAATATTAATTAAATATAACGTTCGTGATAGTTATTTTATTAACGTCTTGAAGTAAAAGTACTTTAAAATTCTAAGTTTTCATTCTAGGCAATCTACCCACTTATAAAAAAAAGTTAAATTCTTAGATAAGAAAATCTTATTATAGTAATAAATTGAACATTCAGTTATATAGATAATATCAATTTTGTCAAGCTAATATAGCAGCCTACCTCATTTCTTTGAGTAACACAAACTTTTTCCCTGTTTATTTCCCCCTTTAATTTCTAAATTTTCTAACATTGATCTATTCTATTAGTTCTCACCGTTTCCTTATTTCCAATTTTCAGTACCCAATCCAGAAATCATGCCTGTGATGACACGTAAGGCTACTGCTCAGGATATGGAGTTAAAATTGAGAACGGCCCTCCAAGAACTGAAGGACTCAAAACTCCAATGTCAACAACTGTTACAGGAGATAGAGGACAGTGAGGAAGAGGTCAATAACGTCAATAGCAAAAACTCCAGCTTAAAACGGGAGCTAGTAGACCTTCATCAGGATTACTTGAATGTTGTCAATGAACGGGATAAGCTAAGGGTGATTACGGATGGGTTTAACAACTGTAGCAACTTGTATGAGGAGGCTTTGTGTAAAGTTAGGGACCTAGAGGATGAATTAAATTATGCTAATGTAAAACTTTTAAATTTGAAACAGGAACAGGATCATACTCAGGCTATAGAAACTGAACACTTGTACAATGAATTAGTAAATACAAATTGCAACCCTAATTCCATATTAACAATAGACCTCACAGAGGACTCCTTACTGAAACATAATTCGTACCATAAAACTAGTAAAAATAAAATTAAGAAATATGCAAGATTGAATAAAATCATTAAAAAATTTAATAAATACAAGAAACAACAAAAGCACTATTCCAAAAATATTCAATTAAGGAAAGAACGTGTTATCTTCTGAATAGATTAAATAACTATCAGATTAAATTGGAAGATAGTATAAATATTTATGAAATAGACACTCAGCGCTTACAATCTGAAATTGAGGCACTGAATAAGTCACTAAAATCATTATATAATAAATATGATATGTCTAGCAACCAAATTAAGGAGCATATTCTAGCCACTAATGAGTTAGTAGACAAAGTGGACTTGCTGACTCTCAGCAACACTCATTGTACTTGTAGGAGTGAACCCAGTCTTGATGCCCTCCAGCCTGAGGCAACGGAGGACCCGTCCCAAGCTATGAGCGCTCAGGACTGCACCATCAACCCAGATGCAATCCCTGTCATTACTTTTCATGAGTCACAAGTAGTACAGCCTAAGATTAGTCATTTTGTATCACCTGATAGTAAAAATTGTTATCATTCAGTTATGTTCTCTGATGGTATAGGTAGAGGGTTAGGTAAATTAATCAGTAATAACCTTAGTTATTGTACCCAAAATTATTGCACGCCCGGGTCAACCTACAAACAGGTCATGGCTTCGGTAATAAATAATGTTTGTAATCCTAATACCACCATTACCATATGTGTTGGAAATAGTTCAAATATTAAAAAGGAAGACATCACCGACTATGTATCAGAGTTGTTAAAGTTAAGCTGTAGTAAGATCATATTGTGTGCTTTTCCATATTTAAAAAATTTAAGTAGTAGAAAAAACAATTATATACATATGTTAAATAAGCATGTACATTTCTTAGTAGGTCACTATAGTGACAGACTTATATATCTGGATATCAACACTATTGTTGATAAACTTAAGTCGACACGGGGTAAGGTGTATCTACCTATTAGATGTAGACACAAAATAGCTAGGCTATTAGCTTATAATATTCACACAGACATAAATAGTATGTCTAAGTTTAGTTATATTATTAACACCGCGACTATTAGTAATCATACTAATAAACATTTTTATAATAACTGTAAATCGGAGGATCCATGCGTAATTATAGATGATTCTCAAGTAGAATCCACTGGTAGTGGAGTCTCGGGGCTCACTCCAGATATTAATATTAATTTAAACTAGGTAGTGAGACAAAAGAAGGTACCTTTAACAATATTGTTAAACCTATCAACAACAAGGTATCTTCTTGCACTCAATTAGTTAGTAAAAAAGGGCCTCAGCAGAACACCTTAAAATTATTCCACCAAAATATCCAAGGCATTTCTTCCAAATTATTAGAAATTGAATTGTTTTTAGAAAAAAATATGTTTGACATTATTTGTTTTACCGAACATTGGCTAAAAGATTACCAAATGCTGATTAATTATGAGAACTATACGGTTGGTAGCTGCTTTAACCGTAAATCTATGCTGCGTGGAGGTTCCCTAATACTTTTGAAAAATTGTGTTAAATATAAACAACGTATTGACATAGTAGGTCTCTCGGTTGAACATTGCGTCGAACTGTCCTGTGTTGAGCTAGATAAGCATGTAATTGTGTGTGTGTACAGACCCCCAAACTATCAAAACTTTTCCTTATTTGAATCAATAATGGAAGATGTCCTGGCAAAACTTGCAGCCAGTAATAAATCTACAATTATTTGTGGTGATTTCAATATCAATATTTTAGAAGACAATTCAAATAGCAGTCGGTTATTAAATCTTTTTAAGTCATTTGACTTGACCAACATTTTTATAGAACCTACTAGAGTCACTCCATCTTCTGCTACTTGTATAGATAATGTTTTCTGCGATTGCGATTACTTAGATAAAGCCATAGTAAATTGCCTGCCGTCTGACCACAGCGGACAAACTGTAACTTTTAGGTGTAACACACCATTGCAAAATGTTCAGATTAAATTTAGACCTATAACTACTAGCAAATTAAATAGGTATAATATTTCCCTGCAGAACAAGTTAAGTATTATGAGCCATCATATGGACGATATTAATATAAATCAATTGTATGATCATTTCTTTTCAATAGTTCACACTGAATACAACAAAACTTTTGAAAAGAAGACAAAAAGTATTTGCCCTAAATTTATATTTAGTGATTGGGCAACTAGAGGTATCAGAAAAAGTAGGGAAAGACTATTTGAGCTTTATGACCTTAAATCTTATATAAACACTGAAACTTTTAATAAGTATGTTGCTAAGTATTCAAACATTTTTAGAAATACATGCAAGGTTGCCAAAGCCCTGCACATTAGCAACAAGATCAAAACAGCAGAAAATAAAATAAAGACAGTTTGGAAAGTCATAAATAACGAGACTAACAGGAAGAAAATACGTAACACTAGCTACACCTTAGATACAGCATGTGGTCCTAAAAGCTCTAATCAGGAAGTAGCTCAAGAATTTGTGAATTTTTTTACCGATATACCGTTAAAAACTACGGAGTCTCTTAATTCCTCTCCTGAAGTAGCAATTGGTTTATTAAAGGCGAATGTGTCTGGCTGCCCGGCTGAATTTAAATTTAAACACATAAACCCTATGATAGTTATTAAAGCTTTCCGGCAAATAAAAGTCAAACTGACCGAAGATCTTTGGGGAATGTCTATCAAAGTTTGTACATCCATAGTTGAGACTGTAGCACCATACTTAGCTTTAATTTTTAATTTGTGTGTAGACCAAGGAGTTTTCCCTGATTTAATGAAATACAGTAAAGTCATACCTCTTTTCAAATCCGGGGATAGTAAAGATACTAATAATTATAGACCTGTATCCGTGTTGCCAGTTTTTAGCAAGGTGTTTGAAAAAGTAATGCTTAATCAAATGCTCAATCATTTTAACACCAACAGAATCTTACACGACCAACAGTTTGGTTTCACTAAGGGACGTTGTACAACTGACGCCGGTGTAACCTTATTAAAGCACATATTTTCTGCGTGGGAAGCATCGCAAGACGCAATAGGAATATTTTGTGACCTCTCCAAAGCATTTGATTGCGTAAATCACGACACATTGCTTTTGAAACTTGAGCATTACGGACTAGGTAAACTTGCACTTAGTTTGGTAAAATCTTATTTAAGTGATAGACAACAATATGTTCAAATAAATGGTGTTAATTCACAGGGTTTAAAAGTAAAAATGGGGGTTCCGCAAGGCTCAATATTGGGCCCTTTCCTCTTTTTAGTATATATAAACGATCTACCCTATTTATTAAAAAACCAACCTCAAAATATGGTGTTATTTGCTGATGACACTTCTCTAATTTTTAAGATAAATAGACGGGCCCAAAATCTAGATGACGTAAATAATGCCCTACTTCAGGTCCATAATTGGTTCACAGCAAACAATTTAGTATTAAATGAAAAAAAAACGAAATGCATAAGATTTGCTTTACCAAATGTTAAAAGTAACGAGTGTGATATAGTATTGAATAAAGAGAAACTTGAATTCGTAGATAAAACCGTTTTCCTGGGGCTTACGCTTGATTCAAGGCTACAATGGGGTTCTCATTTGAAATCTCTTGCGGGGCGCCTAAGTTCAGCAGCATATGCTGTTAGAAAAATCCGTCAATTTTCTGATGTAGATACCGCTAGACTGGTCTATTTTAGTTACTTTCATAGTATAATGTCTTATGGCATTCTGTTATGGGGACGGGCTGCAGACATTGAGTCTATATTTATTCTGCAAAAAAGAGCCATCAGAGCCATATATAATCTTCGTAGGCGCGATTCTCTAAGGAAACTGTTTAAGGAAATCAAAATCATGACGGTACATTGTCAATACATCTACGAAAACATAATGTACGTTAGAAAAAATCTACATCTTTTTAATAAAAGAGGTGACAGACACAATTACAGTACGAGAACTAGAGACCAATTAGTTCAGCCGGGCTTCAGACTCGCTAAAGTAGACTCATCTTTCATGGGGTACTGTTTAAGATGCTATAATAAAATTCCACAAAGTATTCTTGAACTGAATGAGACGAAATTTAAATCATGCATTAAACGCACACTATGTAAGCAAGCATATTACAAGTTGGACGATTATATCTCTGATAAAAATGCTTGGCTCAATGCCGGTCCTGCTCCACATGGACAGGGGCGCATAAACTGATTAATGGATAGCATTAAATAGTATTGTTGGAGCTGCTGAAGATTGTACAACTATCTTTGCATTGTATAGATTCAATTTCTTTTGATATTATATAACCGCATAGCCCATATTATGTGAGTACTATGTAATAGAAAGCTATCCTTCGTTGGAAACCTACGTCATTTTTTTTTTTTGACTTGAATTTGCCCTGGCGGTTAAGTGTATGTCATGCTCACTCAAATGTCTCGCTGATGGTGGCGCGTGTGTCGGATCAGTTAGTTCCCTTCAAAATGGTTGAGTTGAATGGTGCTGATACATGCGTCATGTTCGTGAACGGGCGCTGTCAGTTGTGACTGGTCATCTCTTGGTTGCCACGGCTTATTTGAATTAATTATTTTATTTTTTGAATTGTTCTTTTCCTTGTTTTTACTATGGACACTTTTAACGTGCACATCTTGCTACATCGCTCCCACATAATGTACCATCTAAACATGAATGATGTAACCAAGGTTTTGTAAAAATATTCTGATTTAAAAGAGTGTCCATGGAGTTTCTTGCCCGTTCTTCTCCATAGAGATCTACGTTAGGGAATGGGCAACTACAGTACTTTCACAGTTTTTATGCCTTGTGACTGGGACTGTAGCTAAATTTCATTGTTGTCTTTGTTTCGACAGTTCAAAAGTGCCTGTAACGGGCCTACTTGAAATAAATGCTTTGAGACTTTGAGACTTTGAGACGCGCGCCTCGAAGAGATGTTAGCAAACAGGAGGGGCGCGCAAGGGATGCCTGCCAGGGCTGCGGGACTGTTCGAAAGAGATACCGCGGCCCTGGAACACAAAGGGCAAAAGAACACTCCCTTCCGCTCCGCCCAGAGCGGGAGGAGTCATTTGATGAATTCCCATCCCAAAAAAAAGGCCTTGAAGGTTACTGTAGTACCTAAAGACATATTTTCATATCACTAGCTGAACATTACAGTTTTTTTTCTTTTTGGCTCCTAAAGGTCGCGGCGTGGTAGCCTAATAACCATCCGCAATGACTATGAAATTGACTGGTAGTTTAGTAACGCGTTCAAAAAAAAAAAAATCTTCAGCTTTATGTTAGGTATGTCTACTTAGTTATGTGAACTTTACAGTCGTGGACATGCAATGAGGAGAGATGATGAGGGACTAAAAGAGTGATAATATATGTGTGTTGATGGATGGAGAGAGAGAAGAAGGCCATATAGAATTTTTTCAACGGTTATTTAAAATCAGCTGTTTCCTACAAAAGAGCCTACAAGGTCAAAATGCCATACATTTTGACCTTGTAGGCTCTTTTTTTGTAATAATTGATGAAAAACTTCTATGTTACCACGTATTAGCCTCCCCCCCGGAGGCTCAGAATGATGTACTGAATACGTGGTAACCGTTTTCGCGTCAATATCCCTTCCACCCGATATAATAGGTACATGATTGACTTGCCTCCTTTACCATGGGATTTAAACATCAGACAAAATGTGGGTGTACTACTATAGGTTACACCTGTGCTGAACCCTTCAGAGATAATGCGCATTGTTATGTTCAAAAATCAATCAAAATCAAATCAAAAATGTTTTATTTCGTTATTACACGTTGTACATTATACAGTTGGTGGCGTCTCCTTTTAAGCATATAGATGCCTGTGCCAGGAGGCGCCGCTCTTTTATGTCTTACAATTATACATTTATGTGTAACATGTTACTAAAGAAAAGTTTATGAACTAATAATTTTAATTTTAGTCTTAGATTAGTTTAATTTTTATATTTTTAAATTAGTCTGTTGGTGTGTGTGTGTGTATGTGTGCGTTCATGCGTGTGTGTGAGAGAGTGTGTGTGTGTGCGTGAGAGAGTGTGTGAGAGAGTGTGTGTGTTGGTGTGTGTGTGGTTATTTTATATGGAAACGGTTTTACCTTATATCTAATAGAAGATTTTCAACTTCATCGTAGCATAGATTGTTTATCCACTTAATCAGCAATGATTTGCATTCTTTAAACGGTTTAGTATGTATGTCTATTTGTTTATTTATTTTATTATATAAGAAAGACGAGCGTTTGTCGTACTGAATATTTGCAAATTCTGTTTTTACAAAAAAGGTGGAAGCAATATTGTGTTTTCTTCTTCTAGCTAATAAATTACAATCTAAGGGTAGGGTTTTACATTTTTTTAATACTATGTGTATAATATATAATTTTCGAACTGATAATAAATTACTTATTTGGTATAGCTCATAGGTGGGAAAGGTCCTTTTTTTGAAATACATTACTTTTATTAATGTCCGTTGCGCTCTTTCAACATCAAGGAAGCGTGTTTTACGCGCGCCCCCCCAAATAGGGATACAATATATTATTACAGATTGAACTAGCGAGACATACACTTCATTTAGAATATTTTTTGCTAAGCCACTTCTTGGGACTATGTGTCTTAAAGTTTTAAAAATCCAAATAAATTTTCGTATTCTTGCTGTAATTTGTTCAATTTGAGGATACCAGGACAGGCTTTGGTCTAACGTTATACCTAAGTACTTGACGTGGTTGACTTTACTGATAGTTGGACAGTTACAGTTGTAATCATTCGTCCTCCCACACTCATGTATTTTAATGTTGAAATTAGGTTCTGGTTGGACATTTTTATATATTGAGAAGCAAATATAATTAGTTATAGTCGTGTTTAACGTAAGGAGATTTGTTTTTAGCCATGAAGCCACTTGTAACATGCCTTTTTCTGTGTTGGTTTTTGTTTGAGCCCAGGTTGAGCCGGTGAAAACGATTGCGGTATCGTCGGCATACGAAAACATTTTTGCATTATTGATTGTCATATTACATAAGTCGTTTATATATACCAGGAATAAAGTAGGACCCAGAACGCTTCCCTGAGGTACGCCGCATGTTACATCAACGTCCTCGCTGACAAAATTATCTAGTTTAACCTTCTGTTTTCTATTTGTCAAGTAATCGATAAATATAGATAGTTGAGTGTCTCTAATACCAATTTTTTCTAATTTTTGAACAAGAATGGGAATAGAGACCGTGTCGAAGGCCTTTTTTAGGTCAATAAAAACCGATAAACACCTGGTTACCTGGTTCCTTTGTCGAGTTCTTTTGTTAGGACTGTAGTTAAAGACGCGATAGCGTCTTCCGTAGAAATACCGCGTCTAAAGCCAAATTGAGAAGGAGATAAAATGTTGTTGGTTTGAAGATAGCTTAATAATCTGGAATTTAAAAGTTTTTCTAATATTTTTGCTAGAACAGGGATAACAGAAATTGGTCTATAGTTATTAACATCACCCTCTTGCCCACCCTTGTATATGGGGGTTATTATTGATTTCTTGAAAGAGTTAGGGAAGATGCCTTGTTTAAAACAAAGATTAGCTAAATGCGTTAAAATTGGAATTATTTCATGTTTTACATGTTTAAGATACCTAGTGGAGATATTATCCCATCCTGGGGCACTATCTGATTTTAGAGAGTTTATTAAACTATTTACTTCATTGGTATCAGTATCCAACAGAACAAAAGATTTAGAGAGACTAGGTAAGGAACGTAGGTATAGATTTAGGTCATTTTGGGTTACGGTTTGCTGGATGTCATTTGCCAGTTGGTTACCAATATTTGCGAAATATTTATTAATGAAGTTTGCTGATTCCGTAGGTGATGCTTTTAGATTAGTTAGTTCAGAATTAGTTCTAGTAGATTTATTTGTATAAGTGATAGTTTTTAAGTTTTTCCAGAGAAGTTTGTTGTTGTTCAATGATTTATTAATAAGGTTTCTTTCATATTTTCTTTTCAGTTTCTTTATAAGGTTGTATGTTAATTACTTAGTTACATTTGCTAGCCTCTGCAAGGGTGCAATGGTGACATCTCAGCTGTAGGTACCTGTCTAATAAACTTAAACCCTCCAGAGTAAATGCTCATAACGACAGTTAAAACTAAAACAAATATCATAACGAAGTTTACCATTTAATTCCAGAATTCAACAAAATGGAGGATTCATCTGCAACCTGACGAAATATTGGACTTCTCGCCGAGTTCCACCGACAACAAGATGCTCATACTTCAGGACAGCTCTCCAATACACAGTAACGGCAAACATAGGAGGAATGTAACCAATGCCCTAGATCTTATGCAGGAGGAAATAACAAGGTGGAATCAAATCGGAATTAATGGTAACTAGTTATATTGTGGTCATTTTCTTCTTCTTCGTGTAATAAACCTGTACTGTTCCCACTGCTGGTACAGGACTCTTCTCTGTGAACGAGCATACGTCACATATCTTCGATGTATTTCCCCTAGTTAGCACCAGGTTCAATAAAGTTCACAAGGAGAAACATGATCAAATTAGTATCAAGGTTAAAAATTTGTCAGCTACAATCTGCAGACGTGGTTGGTATCGAAATTAAAACACGATAAAACAATTTTGTAGTTAGAAATAACGTTTTTGCTGTTATGCGTGGTTAGATTCCATGACAAATCGGAATGACTAACAGACTAGTGCCGCTGGACCACCTCTCTCTACCCTCGTTTCTTGTAATCGGTTACATTTCGATTCGTTAGTCGCCGTAAGGGTTGCCGGCGTTATGAGCATGAGATGGGTTCGATTCAAAGTCGAACATAAGTTTTTCCGTTAGAAATTTCGCAGAAGCAACTCGCATTAACCGGCTGCTGGCAATAGGGTCGTCCCCTGTTACATACAAAATAACTGGTAAAATGTGGGTGTCCGTTGTACAGTCTGACTAAAATGAAACACGGAGAGAACAAGAGTCATTTGTGATGTCACCTACTTTAATTAAGTTTACTCAATCTCTTTTTCCAACTTTCCCACATATAAAACCAATTTCTGCACTTCAATTTCAGGCACAAGAATAACCCTGCGCATGAGTACATCCAGTAACATCACAGTACCTCTCACAGTCAGCTACCAGCTGAACCCCATTGAACCAGAAGACGGCATCATCTACGCTACCATACTGCTCATTGCGCTGTACACCCTCATCATCTTTGAGGTATGGGTCTTCTATTGCTTATCTGTTATCGTACGACCTATAATGTGGGGGCATCTATACCGCCATATAAGAACTATTAAAGTTATCCGCGAGATAAGGCCCATCTAAAATCGTCGAGCAGTAGCCCGCCAGATCCTGTATCTATGAAGCGTGAGAAGCTTCACACCTTAACTTCATTGGCTGGAATCTGCGATACTGGCAGTGCAGATGTGGCATAGGCGGCGAGAACCTTAAGATCCAAAAACAGCCTTGTTGGTTTTGTGACCGCAAGAGCTACTGCTTAGCATGAGGTCCTGGGTTCGAATCCCAAGGTAGGGCAAAATGTCATTGGATTCAACCAGCAGGATTTTCAAAAATTTGCTTTACGCTTGGATTTTCGCTTAACATCTGTAATACAAAACTGTAAGGCAGAGGTGTACCTAGTATCCACATTTCGCCAGTCATATTTTTAATTGCCATATAATAGGGAGCGAGCCTATTGCCATCAACTGGGCACAAATCCAGACTCTGACTGCTACTGAGAAAGTCCTGATGGAGAAACCCAATAACGCTTTGCCCAATCCGGGAATCGAACCCAGGAACTCATGCTCAGCAGTCGCGACCACTTGACCATCGAGGCAGTCCTTTGCTTAACCTTTCGGCAAAAAACAGGCGTGATGCTGTGTACTAACAAAATCTTCAATATTTTTCAGATAGTAAACCGTACAATAGCAGCCCTGCTATCTTCATCCCTGGCAGTGGCCGTGCTGGCACTGGCCGGCGAGAGACCCTCACTGCCGGAGCTGGTCTCCTGGTTGGACGTGGAGACACTGCTGCTGCTGTTCAGCATGATGTTGCTCGTCGCTATCCTAGCCGAGACTGGGCTGTTCGACTACCTTGCTGTCTTGGCTTTTGAAGTAAGTACAACTTGATACCCGCGATGGCAATTATGGCGACATTGTTGCTGGATGAAAGAAATTGGTTACATGAAAAGGTGGACCACATTAAATGCCTCGCTCGTCTCGTGGTTGCAAATGCGACTGCTGAGCACGAGGTTTTGGGTTCGAATCCCAGGGCTGGCAAACTCTTAAATGGGGTTTTTCTTTCAGGAATTCGGATTTGAAATACGATTTTTTTTTCAGGATGGCAAAAGGCTGGCCCCTAATTACATGGGACTTAAACATAACTGGCGAAATATGGGTGTACAATTACACCTCTGCCTAATTCTTTGGTGTATTCCCGTTGGCCCCACCGCCCGTGTCCCCACTGGTGTGGCTAGCGGGAATTAATAAAACAATTAATAATTGTTCCCGTTGGCCCCAGCGTATTTTTCAGTAATAAAATATAACTCAAAAACATTGTGTGGGATCGAGTTGTGCTAGTTACGGGCATTAACCTTACGAACAGTACTATGCTGGCATGAATCCAAGATAGTATTTATTACTAGTTGGCTTCACCGCCCCCACTGGTGGGGCCAGCGGGAATTGATTAAAGTAATTATTTATATTATCACTTTTAAAGTAAAAGCTCGCGAACGCTTTCATAGAAGTTGGCAGACTCGTCCCACAGTTCATTTGTCGTTTTTCCTTATCTATGTTAGAATTTTAACTCTCTTTACTTTGTATATTATTATATTTAAGTCTTTGTAATTTTCTGTACTATTGCAAATTGCACCTACTGTTTTGTCTCAGCATCACCCTAAGGTAGACTGGTAGAAAATGCCCAAGGCATTAAGTCCGCCTTTGTACATTATGTGCATAAAGTTTTAATAAATAAATAATTAAAAATTGTTCCTGTTGTGCCAACCGCGCCGTGCGCCGTCCATACTAGTGAGACCAACCAGAATACACTCACCAGGCACAAAGATGATGTCATGTATTATCATTTGTCTCCGATCCAGGTGACAGGCGGCAGGACTTGGCCGCTGATCAACGTGCTATGTTTCTTCACTGCCATCTTCTCCACATTCCTGGACAACGTCACAACTGTCCTGCTGATGACTCCAGTTACTATAAGGTAAGACCTAGAATCAGAAACAAAAATTTGAAAGAACATTTTCTTTTTTTTCTGTAAGAAGTCTACATCTATAAGGAAACCGACATGTCCTAGAACCAAAATAACGAAGACATTTATTTATTTATTTAAGACTTCAAGTAGAAAATACAGAGGCGGACTTAATGCCATAGGCATTTTCTACCACATTCTACATTCAACATTTCGAACACACACACACATACACACACACACACGTACACACACGACGTACACACGTATGTACACGTACGCACGTACGTTTACATTTGGTTTTTGTTTTCGACATTCTTTTTTCGTTTCGTTTTTACTTTTTTTATTTCGTTCGGTCGTGTTTATCCATTACGGCGCACTTCTTCTAACAGATGGTTGGCTGGTGTCCCAGCGCCAGCAGTGTTCTAAAGACACAGCAGTGGTGGCACACACGCATGTATGTGTATGTACACATGTATGTGTGTGTACTTCTGTGGTAGTGTGGTCAGTGATCAAACACTGTTTTAAGCTTTCACGGTTTAAAACTAAACTTATACTGTCACTTACGGGATATCTTCCGTGATTGTTCATGATTTCGAGCTCCCGATATTTCGACGCTGGTCCGAACAATTTATTTTCCACCCGCATTCTCCAGTCAACCCGCGATCAAAATCACGAACAATCACGGAAGATATCCCGTCAGTGAGAGTATAGGTAAGTGTAGTCAGTGATGTTATCTGCCTAACCGTTCAGAGATTACAGGCTGATTGTTGATGTCTATTGCAACTAACCTAAACCTTCTGCTGATAAGAATTCACTGGAGGAAAACCCTGATCAATCTCTGCCTCAACAGGTGATGAACCCACAAAAATGACTAATGACCTCTAACCAACAATGTTGGTATTTGTGTAGGCATTGAATTGTTAAAAATGTAACAAAATATCTATTCTGCTGTCTATTATTAGTTTATTATTTAAAAAAACCGACCAGATGCGAGTTGGACTAGCGCATGAAGGGTTTCGTACCATGTAGTAGGGGAGCCCCCTTTAATTTTAATTTTATTTTATTGTTTGTTGTTAAAGCGGTAACAGAAATACACATTTTGTGAAAATTTTCTGCTCTCTACCTATTACGGATCATGAGATACAGCTCGCTAACAGACATACGAACGGACAGCGGAGGTTTACAGGTATTAGGGTAAACTATAGGAAAGACACTTAACTGATACGCGAAGCTGTTGCTTCTGGCTACACTGGTCCTCGCTGGTGGCTGTGGCACTAATAGGTACACGAGTTGCTCGAAGATATTGATGGAATCCTCGAACTGGGTGGCAGGCTGACGGTGAACCTCGACGCGACGTTAGTAATAGGGTCCCATTAATTACCTTTCGGGTACGGAACCCTATAAAACCACATTTCTAAGATAAACTTTGAATTTTATAGGGAAAACTAACATTTTCAGGTTATGTGAGGTGACCCAACTGAACCCGGTGCCAGTGCTGATGTCGATGGTGATCTTCAGCAACGTGGGCGGCGCCGCCACGCCGGTCGGCGACCCGCCCAACGTCATCATAGCCACGCATCCTTCCATTGTGAAAGCGGTAAGATACCTCATCAATCGGCTGCTTGTTCCACTCTGCTCAACCGTTTCCACTAAAGCTAAGCGGATACGAAAACTGTGAATACTCTCTCTCCTCTCGTCTCGTCTCTTTTTTCGGTGGATTCCAGGCCTTAAGAGGGTCTAGAATTCTAGACAAGCGACACTCGTTTTCAAAGCGTTTCGTATTTCTACGACTTTCAATGATACACATCCATACTTCCATACTAATATTATAAATGCGAAAGTAAGTTTGTTTTTTACCTTTTCACGCCTAAACTATTGAACCGATCATCCTGAAATTTGCACATACATCCTCAGGTGTACAGAGACGGACATAGGGTACCTTTCATCCCAAAAGAAAGGACTGTACCCGAGAAAAACAACAATAACGTTCTTTTGGCAATAGGTGGCGACACGTGTCTTTCGAATCATGATTGAATTATATTATTACAAGCAGAGTACAGTCACGAGCACCAATATGTAAAAACTTAACAACTGTTAAGAGTGTTTTTCTCCTACTGTTCTGATGACAATTTCGTGTTGTTACGAACATAGTGTTTTCGAACTCATATTTTTATGAAAAAGATAACTTGGAGATAGGATCTCCAAGTTAAAATCGTTATTTTTCGCGAAAATTGTTTTTAAGGAAAGTGTTTACATATTGGTGCTCGTGACTGTACAACCCGAATTGATTGTCAAATTCTAAATTAACGCGAGCGAAGCCGCGGGCAAAAGCTAGTAAGACATAAGTTTGTCGGTTGCTTATGCCAAATCAATACAGTAAAATTTTTCTATTATGTATAGTTATCGCTAATAGAATCTTACTTTCTCCCGGCGCTCTGAGCCATGTTAAGCGTAAAGACGCTAGGCATGTCGGCAAGAAGCATGTTACAGCATTTCAACCATGAACCAGCATTTAACAACGTTCTTAGATAAAAGTTCACTTTCTCTTCTGTTTTTAGCTACGTGACGTCCCAATTTATTTATGGTTGACGAAGCATATCTTATTCGTTACATCTTTAAGACGCCATCCCGGTGGTCACCTTCTTACCAGGCACATCATCTTTCACACCATTTTTAGGGTTCCGTACCCAAAGGGTAAAACGGGACCCTATTCCCTTCGCTGTCTATCCTTCGCTGTCTGTCTGTCTGTCTGTCTCCAGGCTGTATCTCATAAACCGTGATAGCTAGAAAGCTGAAATTTTCACAAATGATGTATTACTATTGCCGCTAGAACAACAAATACTAAAAATAAAAAAATGAAAATATTAAGGGGGGCTCCCATACAACAGATTATGACTTTTTTTGCCGTTTTAATAAGGACTTAATGCCATAGGCATTTTCACCAGTCAACCAGTCAGTCAGAAGTTTCCTTTTATTGTTACAGAACATAAACTTCACGACGTTCACGATGCATATGGGGGTCGGCATACTTATTGTGGGCGTACAAACTTACTTCCAGCTGAGATATATGTTCCGAGATATCAATAAATTGAGGCACAGTGTGCCCAGAGATATTTTAGGTAAGAATTTATACTACATCATCTACCTATCCTTCACCCAACTACATTGGAGTAGGCTTCCAGTCTAACCGAAAGCAGCTGAACACCATTATCTTACATGGAGCTACTGCTTGCCTAACCTCTACAGCCCAGTTGCTGCATATTCCGATGGGTACCACTCGGTGATACTGTTTGACCTCTCCGACTACCTATATCGACTATCGGAGATTTGCGAATGACAAAGCCAAAGCATTTATTCCAAATAGACCAGCTAGTGCCAGCTACTACAGCGGCTTAATGTGCTTTCCGGGGCAGTAAAGGGATTGTCTCTATAAGTGAAGGCGTGATTTGATGTAAGTACATGTGATGTATATTGCAGAACTGCGTCAGGAGATAGCAGTATGGCGTCGTGCGGCGGCCTCGCTGTCGTCATACTCACGAGATGAAGACATTGTGAGGAGAGCTCTCGAAAAGAAGGTACTCTTTACTTGTCATTATTATCTAAATGATAGCGTGACGATTGAGAGAGAAGAATTGAAGAAAAACAGTGTTGCACCAAACTCAAGTAACATGGGATAAGGGCAGGAAGATCATGGTTTTCTTAGCTACGAAAATGCGTTTCTTGCAAAGCATGTGAAGACATCGTTGTGTTTTAAGAGTAGATGTAACTACAAAAAATGTAAAAACAGCTCATGTTGAGAGTATAACTTAATGGCGGCTCACAAGAGGCTTTCTTAAGTCGTTCTCTGACAATGAACTTTTGTGTGTTAAAACCAAATAATATAAATATTCTCATTTGTGCCGAAATCTCTAAAATGATCTAGGAGGTCAACAAAATAATGTGTGTATAGTATAGTCTTCTGCCCTGTACAATACCAAGTAATTAAGTTTATTATATCAACCAATCAGTGCTCTTTTCTGTGGTTTCAGGTAGAAAAGCTTAACCTGGCTCTGAGTCGCAGGGAGGCAGGGGGTGGGGCTTCACGCTCCGATCCACAGTTTTGTTCTACTCTGGCGCAGATGAAGCAAAAGGTATGTACCGTCTGTTCCTTTATTGAAAATGAAAGGGTATATGAGTCCCATTACAACCCGAAATGTAAATAAACCTGGTATGTTCCGGCGACTTCTCGCTTGGAGGTTGGGTCAAGGGCCTGATTCAGAAGGTAGTACTCCTCGATAGAGCCCGCATTGTGAGGAGGTTCCTGTCTCTAGAGCCCTCACCACAGGTAGTTTGGACCCTGCTCCAGAGACCCGCGTACGCCCGACTATTTTTAATACTCATTTTAAAATGTTTGTTTTAAAGAAATATTTAAAAAATGTGTTGTTCAAATGAGGAAAGGATGACCCGATAGTAAAGTTATAAAAACTAAGCACAATACCAAATAAACTAAACTTAAATGCTAAATTAAACTAAACATCTAAACTTTAATGTTGAAAAATATATGGACAACGCGAAGTAATCCAATACTAACTAGTGCAACGTAACTTTGTGTTTTAAAGAAGTAAAGGTTCAGTCACAGCAAATTCGTTACGAATTGAAGTACCTCGGTGACTGGAATCAGAAAAAAAAAATCTAGATTCAGGTCAAGAGTAGGCACATTTAATATTAAAAAAAAACACACCGAAAAAATTATCTTCTGGGTTCGACCTATTTCAAAAGCAAGCCTAAAGGCTGGAGCAAATGCGTACGCGCGCACGTGCATGCATGGTTGTAATGTATGAAACTCTATAGAATATGTCAAACGGGCTGGGTGACGTAGCAATAACATGGCAACCGGTCTGACATCTTACAGAGTTTCGTACATTAGAGCCGGTTTGCGCACGTTTTGGTCTGTTCAAGCCATACAATATGTAAAAAAAAACCCTGTCCGAACCGTGAGGGTATTATTAGATTAGATTCTATTACGTAGACCTTTTTGGATAACAAGTTTAAAAAAAATACCCGGACAAAAATAAAATAAAATTAATGTACTTAAATGAGAAAATTTACATGGCAACACAGGAGCGCAGTGACACTTCGGCCGGCCGCTTCTCGGGTAGTGACGTCATAAACAAACAACTGACGATCGTACGTACTAATGCAGAAGATGGGGTTGCCACGTTTTAAAATTTTGTTACATTTTTGAGAAATTGTGGGACCAAAAATTAGTTTTAAAATTCATTAATATGTTTACTCTCATGAATATTTGATTTTGTTACTATTTTATTTCTAACATAAACGTATTTAATTTATTTTCCGTATGTTTTCGTTACAGTACCGCATCAGGGACAAACCGTTGTTGGTGAAATCTACAATCTGCGTGTTATTTGTTATCGTTGTCTTCTTTCTGCATGCGATTCCTGAATTACGTAAGTACAGTCAAGTCTTTTATACATTCTTCTATTCTAAAAGTCTTTCCTTTATCAAGCTAGCACGAGGCGGGGCCAGGATGGCTGAATTTCATTTTTTGGTGTTGACATTACGATACCCAGTGTTAGACACATCATGGCACAAATTACGCGCAGTTTGGCTACGACTGTACCAAGACAGTGAGAATAATGATAAAACTTAGAACTAAATAATCAAAAACCTGTGACATCTACCTAACCCGAGGTGGATTGGGTACTGCCAACTCCCTCTCATAGGGGCCGTCTCCACGAGCGAAAGAATCGCGGCGATATTATCGTCGTACCAAGAATTTCTATACACTCTCTTAAGGGCCGCCTCCACAAGCGAGAGATTCGCGGCGATATTATCGTCGTACCAAGAATTTATATAGGTACACTCTCTTAAGGGCCGCCTCCACGAGCGAGAGAATTGCGCCGATATTATCGTCGTACCAAGAATTTCTATACACTCTCTTAAGGGCCGCCTCCCCGAGCGAGAGGATCGCGGCGATATTATCTTAGTGGAAAGTTGGAAACATTATAGGCTGATTAAGCTGTCACAATGCAAAGTTCTCTTCTCGTTTAAAGAAGAAACGAGAGTTGATCATCACACTTGCTCAGCGTGTTTGTGATTCAGGATGACACGTCCAGCTAAATGCTTTTTACCACCGCCAGAGTCAGTGCAACAAACTAAAACATTTAATAACCACGGTAACAGTAACGCTTCTTTATTTAAACCAATCTAAACAAATCAATAAAAAAGTGACTGTTTTTAATTTAAAAATAACAGCTTTTTACTATTATGAAAGTATAATATACGGTACTTATGAAAAAAAACTATTTCTTTAATTCTTGTCTGTCTGTCTGTTTTTTCCGGCTAATCTCCAAAACGGCTATCTTAGACCAATTTTGACGACTCTTTTACTGGCAGATAGCTGAAATTATAAGGAGTACTTTTATTATAGAAAATGGATTAGGGTTCGGTTCAGTGCAAAAAAACCCATTCAAATGGGGAAGTCATATATTTTTTTAATAATTTCACGCCAACGAAGGTCGTGGGCAACAGTTAGTCGTTACTAAGACTCATCGATTTCTTTCTTTTATTTCCAGAACGCCTATCTCTTGGGTGGACGGCACTGCTAGGCGCACTACTACTGCTGCTTCTAGCAGAGAGGGATGACCTGGAGCCGATTCTGGCGAGGGTGGAGTGGTCTACCTTGCTATTCTTCGCAGCTCTGTTCGTGCTTATGGAGGTAATTCCATCTTTTTGATGCTTTATAGCGCTAAAGTACTTTCGCTATTTTGTGGCCCCAGAGGGGGCATTAGGCAATCGGTTTTACAGCATTTCATACTAGCTCACGATTTTCAACATAGCTTTCGGAGACTTCTTTTCGATCCAATACATATATACACTATGGTTGGTTAAATAGGCAAACTGAACGCAATCAGCACATGAAACTGCGATCAAGGGCCGTCAGAATCATAATTCTTGTCACTTAGGTAAAGCTCTTGAACACCTTTGCTCTAAAAGAAATAAACGGTTGAGATTGATGGTTCAGTGGCAGCAACCACGACTGTTGTCAAAAAATCACCTTTAACACCAATTAGCATGGTCCTCGTGACTTGACCAAGATTAAGTCTGGACTTCAAAAGAGACTGAGACCTCTGCATTTATTTCGGTGTTTCTTCTCAGAGCAGTCGCATCAATACCATCATCATCATATCAGCCCCGAATCTCCCACAGCAGGGTGTAGGGCTCCCCTTTTTTCTGCCACACTTCCCGGTTCTGTGCGTGCCTCATCCAGGTGTTTCCCGCGACTTTGACGATATCGTCGACCCAACGAGCTTCTGGACGGCCCTGATTTCCTTGGCCACCACTCTGTCAAAGCTTTGCTCCATCGGCCATCATAGTTTGATGTCCAGCCAGGACAGCAGTCGCATAGGAACCATCAACCTCAACAAGTTTCAAAGCATAATTAATTAAGACGTGTGAACATGTTTTTCCTAAAGCCCGTGGCTAAATAATAACAGTCGCTCGGGTCGATCTACAGGTTAAGCCGCGCTTGTCCGTGGATGGGGTGACCACCCATTACATACCGAGTTTCCTTCGTGCCGTTAAGCTGTTGGTCCCGGCTGTCATTTGTAGATCTTGGCAGTTGTTACAGGTAGGTAGGCCCGAAAGTCTGACAACCAGTCTTACCAAGGTATAGTTACCTTGTACTAACTGGGTTGTGGAGGTCAGATAGGCAGTCGATCATCAGAAGATAAACGTGTTTTTCTAAACATAGATATGATTTATACCTAATTATACGTTGTAACGTTCCAGGCGCTGTCTAAACTAGGCTTAATATCCTGGATTGGCAATATGACGGAGACGCTGATATTACAAGTGGGACAGGAGTCGCGGTTAGCGGTCGCCATCATGCTCATTTTGTGGGTAAGCAGAATTACCTTGAAAATATAAATTCCACTACTTCATAATAATCAGTATCAGTTTTTATGCCGTCCATGCCCTCGAGAAATAACTCTCAGGCATGCTGGTTTCCTCACGATGTTTTTTTTCAATGAAGCAAGTGATAATTTATACGCACATGTATCTGAAAATCAGAGGAGCGGTTCTTGGGTTCGAACTCGTGACCTATGACTTGGCAGTCAAACGGTCACACCACTAGACTATCACTGTTTTTATAATATGAATGACAACAATAGATCTGGTAACTGGAACTAAGCCATGGAAATATCCACTTTGTTACGGCTCGCTGGGTACTGGCTAAGCAAACCCAAATGAATAGAGGTGCTTATACTGCTTATAACTAAAAATTTACTCCTGATTCTTCTATTGTCGCAGGTTTCCGGCATAGCGTCCGCGTTCGTGGACAACATCCCGCTGTCCACCATGATGGTGCGCGTGACGGCGGCGCTGGCCGACCCCGCGGGGCTGCGCCTGCCGCTGGCGCCGCTCGCCTGGGCGCTCAGCTTCGGCGCCTGTCTAGGAGGTAGTATCCTTGTCCACTTAACAGACGATCATATCACGCCTGTATTTCCTCTTACGGGTAGGCAGGTGGACCATGGTATACCCACATGTCGACAGTACTGTTTTCAAATCCCCTCTAATAGAGCTCTATTGCTCTATCAGCCGGACACAAATCCAAGCTAAGGGTTACTAGCGAGATGTTCCTATTGTAAAAATCCAATAAAACTTTGCCGAACCTAGGAATCAAACCCAGGACCTCGTGATCACCTGCCAGGGTTGCGGGACTATTCGAAAGACGTATCGCGGCCCTGGAACACAAAGGGCAAAAGAAGAAGAAGAAAAAAAAAAGGAACCTCATGATCAGCAATATCACTTGCGACCACTAGACCAACCAGGTCGTTAAAATTCTGCAGCGTTAAGACATACGAGTGATTAAATAAGAAGAGCTGCTCGGGTCGATCTTTAGATTTAGCCGTGCTTACCTAGGTTGATCCGTGGATGGGTTATTACATACCGAGTTTCCTCCGTGCCTCGGAAAGCACGTTAAGCCGTTGGTCCTGGCTGTAAGTGAACCGAAACTCTGACAACCAGTCTTACCGAGGGGTATCGTATTACCTAGCAATAACTGGGTTGTGGAGGTCAGATAGGCAGTCGCTCCATGTAAAATACTGGTATTCAGCTGCATCCGGTTAGACTGGAAGCCGACCCCAACATAGTTGGGAAAAGGCTAGGCAGGTGATGATAAGACATATGAGTAAAGCGATGTCTTGCAAAAAGAACAAAAGACCTCCAAAATCAGTAGACTATGGTTCCTTTGAGCACTTTGCTCTACGTAAAAATCAACATGATTGTATAAACTGATTTAACTCAATCCTGACTGAGTTTAAATGTAATAATACATTTATTTTCAAGTAACAAAGATCCATAGATAAATACCTTAACTTAAATATACATACTAATAACATTTGTGTTAGTATAAACAATTAAACAACTTAAAACCATATTAAATTAGTAACAGTTTACTTGCATGATGTAGTGCGTTCTTGTGGAATTTGTCCGCGGAAGCGACGGAAAACCACGTCCTGTGGACCAATAAAATTGGTTGTCTGTAAAGTTGGTTTACGAACGATAGTTTAACGCGGTTTAACGTGACAACGTCGCGGAAGCCAATTGAGTGGAAGAGAGATAGATGCGGCGCAAGCGTACAATGAGCGTAACGGGACAATGAGTCATCCTTTTTCGTGCATGCAGCCGGCGTTCATCGATTTATTAGACGTTGTCACGTCAAAAACTTGGGAACTTACTTTATAGCTTTACCGCCATACAAAATTCTGTTTGTTAAATGATTTTCTCCTATTAGTAAATAAATAAATAAATATCCCTGGACATTTTCACACAGCACCCAAGCTAAGCAACTTAATGCTTGTGTTATGGTTATGGTAGCTAGATGGCTGATAAACTACATACCTACATTACATACACATACATATTTTTTATTTTTTTGTAAATACATGCATATTATAGATAGAAAAACACCCAGACCCGGAACAACTACTTCCTTCCTTCTTCAACAAATATTTGTATGACCTACATACAAATATTTGTCCCGTACGGGAATCGAACCCGCGATATGCAGCGCAGCAGTCAATCGCTTGACCACTGCGCCAACCGTGTCGTCTAACATTAAGTATAACATTAACATAAGTATAACATTATACTTAGTTTCGTTAGTGGCGGTAATTACCTTTTTATTTTCAGCCCGATCCGTCCAGTGCTTTGCATTGAGTCAGTTCGGAAAAACGATTTTTAAGTGTAGATTTTAGTTTGTTTTCTTATTTCCAGGTAACGGCACTCTAATCGGCGCGAGCGCAAACGTGGTGTGCGCAGGAGTGGCAGAGCAACATGGCTACCGATTCACCTTTGTAGAATTCTTGAAGATCGGCTTCCCCATCATGATAGGAAATCTTATAGTCGCTTCGCTGTATTTACTCTTCTGTCACTGTTTCCTTGAGCTACATTGAGATTTGGAAAACATCAAGAATGACTACCTACAGTGATGCATCGTTCTTTTGGCATTTGGATGACTCTGTCAAGAGGGCACTGTTGGTAGACATCAATGGAAATAATGGTGGAAGTGGCCAAGTTCTGAGCTGACAAAATATAAAAAAAAAACTGTCGTGCCAGCGACACGAAGAAGAAGTTGAAGTAATGAAATAAAAAACAAGATGGCGTCTTTAGTTCCGACTACGAATACACGCCAAAAGAACTATGTTACACTACAATATTTTCGTTTTGGTTTATAGTATTTTTAACCCACACATTTATCTAACTTCAAGTTTACACATACAGGTGATTGTTAATTGGGTGCATTCCTTGAAATGGGTGAGACAGGACTTATTTTGCAACAATATCGACCCTAAGTTCGGGAAAAAAATTGTTGCAATTTAGGTCCAGTATCACCCATTTCAAGGAATGCACCCAACTGCCAATCACCTTATACACGTATTTATCATTCATTCGCAAATAAAATCAAGAAAAGAAAATCATACGGGCAAGTTACGCATTACAATCAAACTATAGGTACTGGGCCCGCATGATGAGTCCCCCACTCGCATTACAGGCTGATTATGTGTATGTTAATCAAATAACATCACACATCGGAAACAGTTGCTCCCAACAAGGACAACTTATTAGTTTGCGTAAAAGGAAACCGTTAAATGTTAAATGGTTAAATGTAAATTTCATAGCCGTTCTGATACGAGCATAAATTCACGCTGTTTTCCTATTAGGGTAGGCGATAGATGTAATTATAAAATGTTAACTACAACCTTGACATACCTACTACTCACCTACCTTTGCTTCGTCCACTTTCATACCCCACGCCAGTCATGTATACTTATGAAGAGTAGTTTTTTTTTCACATTTTTGACTGTCATAATTTTGTGCCAAAGACGAAACAATACAATCATCACAGTCAGCTGGTTTCAAGGTTTGCTAACACCGTTTTACAAAAAAAAAAACATAAAATTGGCAATTTTCCGTCCTTCTTGAAGAAGCTAGCTTCAAAATAAGAAGAAGTAATTTTAAAATAGTACCTGTTGATTTAAGAGGGGCAACTTTGTTATTGTATTCGATGCGGATTTCACACCCGAGCCGCAGGTGAGGTTGTTATGGAGCGGAGAACGGCAGTTACAAATGCCCACGTGTATTAAATTACATCGCACATCGGAAACGGAGTGTTTTTCAATACACGTTCGAAGAAATAAAATAATAGAACGAAAAGTATTTTTGTCATGAATTATTACTATGAAAACTATGATATATAATTTAGGTTTTTTTCACGCTTAAACACACACGCTTAAAACACGGCAAAGGTAGGTATGAAGCCGCTAAATAGCCTAATATGAAAAATAGGAAATAAAAATATTTTTGAATTTAGAACAAAAATAAATGTTAATTCGTTCATAAAAGCAAATAATTATGTTTTTAAATAATCATGTTTATTTATGATATTCGATTTATAAACACAATTTAAAAAATATTTACGCCGTAAAAACGCCATGTCTCTTTGCCGAAAAAAAAACAATCACCGCCGACCATAGGAATTGAACCAATTTGGACTTAATATAAGTATGAAACAAAAAAATGTCTCTCGAGCAAAAACTGAGAAAATTTATATTTCCGCACACGTGATAAATGAAAAAATCCACCTGTATTAAATACATTGCATGTTGAACCCAATCGTAGTGCGATACGAGCCAACTTTCGAGGAAGTGTATTGAAAAAAATTGTTTGAAGCCTTTTTCAAGACCGTCTAAATTAAAATGAATAATATTTGTATCTCCTAATATTCAACAATGTTGTTTTAAGCTTCCACGATTTAAAACTAAAACAGTAACATTGACAATATATGTTTATCCAACAATGTTCTTATCCAGTTTGGCTTTTTAACACTTTTTCTTTTGAAAACAACAAAAACGAGTCAGAAATAATAAAATAAACAAAACGATCGCAAAGTTTAAGAAAGAGACAGCAATACTCTCTATTACTACTCTATTTTTAACACAGCCCATAAAATTGTTTTTTTTTTGTATCCACAAAACACGAAATGAAATGCTTTTATTTTCCGTTTCATTTATTTTTATATATTTTCCAAATGATAATGTTCTAAAATAAAACTACTCCATGTTAGGGGTAGTATAAAAATAAAGGGTACAAAAATTAATTGTGATCATGAATAAGTATTAATGTGAATTGTAATTTTAATTAATTGTAATAAACCTAATTTAAAAATGTCATTCGTTTGTTTTATTGATGAAATTCGTCTTGATTAATCCTCAAGGAGCTCGTTGTCAATAAGAAGGTAATATCAGCCAGCAAGCCGCCAACGCTAACTAACGGCGAGTTCCCTCCTTGCCTCAGAAAGCAGGTTAAGCCTTTGGTCCCGGCATTTGAAGATCTTTGACAATTGATACTGGTACTTAGTGGCCCGAAAGTCTGACAATCAGTCTTACCAAGGGGCATCTTATTACCCAGTTACTGGGTTCTGGAGGTCAGATAGACAGTCACTTTATGTAAAATACTGGTATTCAGCTGTATTCGGTTAGACCGGAAGCCGACCCCAACATAGTTTGGAAAAGGCTAGGCAGACGATGCAGTGACGGATGCACTATTTTGTTCCGTCGTGTTGTTTTTACCCGACTGCCAAGGAAGGGTTATGTTTTTCGCGAGAATCTTGTATGCATATTTTATATAACATTCATACAACATACGCGCGAAAAACATAACCCTTCTTAATTACCTATCTTCCAAACCGCTGCAGGGATTTATTTAGTTAACATATCGTTTGATTCGTCTTGGTAACCCAAGTGTTCTTAGATAGGTGACGCGAAAAACAAACCAACATGACGACTGTGAGACGCTATAGTTTGAAAGATTTTTTTTTTTGGTTACTGCAATTTGGGTACCAAATTAAAGGGCTCGTCATGAAGATTTCAAAATGGTAAATCATGTCCATATTTTAATTTGAATAATCGTAACTAAAAAGTGTAAAATAAAAAAATAAAAAATCCGACTGCGTAAAAAATAATAATATTAAGTAACTCGTAATAAATTCTACTATGGAACATATTGACTGCAACAGTCGGGACTCATTAACTGTTGCAGTCAATTTATGTTCCGTATCAGAATTTATTATTTGTGTTATTTTATGTGTGTATTGATATTTGATAATGAAATTATTTTAATGTTGTAGTAATTAAATTGCTTTCTACACTTCTGGATTGAACTCGTTTTTTTTTTTTTCAGTGTTTATTTAAAGATATTAGTTAGTTATTTTAGTTTGTTATTATTTATTATTTACGCAGTTGGTTTTTTTTTAAATAACATTTGTTTTCCTGTTTAAATTTTTGTCTTTAGCTACGTGCGTCATGGTAACTATACAGGGTTATTTGTAAAACACCAACAACCTCTTAAGAGGTCGTTGTACTCATCATTTTAAACAACTTTTACTATGCGACCAAATCTGAAATCGCGAAAAAAAAAACAGCTGTTCCCTACATTTTGACGAGTTAATCGATAATAAATGTAGGGAACAGCCGATTTTTTTTTCGTGAACTTTATATTGCGTATGAGGAAATAAACAAATCAAATTTATTCGATTCCCATAACGTTCCTGAAATAATTTCTTGTAACCTGTCATCTTAGTATGAAATACTGAATTCACACCATCAGTCTGCGGAGGGTTGTCCCTTACACCCTGTATAATCTACGGACATTATTTAGTAAATGAAATGAAACTATTTACTTGGTACTATAATAGACGTTTAATAGCCATCTAAATGTATGCCATATACTTAAATACAAGGATAATTTTATGATTTTCCCTAGGCTAAAATGACCATCATATTTGACGAACGTAGGACACTTTCGTTTGGAAATATATCCAGAATATATTATGTATTTACCTACATAATTATACAGGGTTATTTGTGAAACACCAGAAACCTCTTAAGAGGTCATTGTACTCATCACTATGAACAACTTTTACTATGGGACCAAACCTGAAATCGCGAAAAAAAAATCAGCTGTTCCCTACATTTATGATCGATTAACTCGTCAAAATGTAGGGAACAGCTGATTTTTTTTTCGCGTTTTCAGGTTTGGTCCCATAGTAAAAGTTGTTCATAATGATGAGTACAATGACCTCTTAAGAGGTTACTGGTGTTTTACAAATAACCCTGTATATGCATATTGCCTATCTGACCTCCACAACTCAGTAACTGGGTTATATCCTTGGTGAGACTGGTTGTCGAACTTATGGGTCACTTCCGGACCCTGTATCTCAGAAAATGCGGTAGTCCTCCGACTCCTCCGAAGTTCTCTATATACAGGGTTATTTGTAAAACACCAGTAACCTCTTAAGAGGTCATTGTACTCATCATTATGAACAACTTTTACTATAGGACCAAACATGAAATCGCAAAAAAAAACAGCTGTTCCCTATATTTATGATCGATTAACTCGTCAAAATGTAGGGAACGGCTGTTTTATTTTTCGTGATTTCAAGTTTGGTCCCATAGTAAAAGTTGTTCATAATGATGAGTACAATGACCTCTTAAGAGATTGTTGGTGTTTTACAAATAACCCTATATACAGGTTGGAATGGACCGATGATAAAATTTTATGTGGGGAGACGTGGGAATGCTTGTGCTCTTTACCCATTTTTATTTAGTACTTACTTTTTTTTTAATTAGGTATTATTTTAAATTTATTTGTAGTTTGTAAATAAAGTATGAGGACTTGTTAAGAAAAATATTCTTAATTTATTTATTTAAAACACATACCACTATCATCACAGGCTTACCTAATACAATAGTGTAGTTATAGTTATAGTTCTTACAAATATTAAACTTACAATTATAGACATTATTTAATTAACAAGCAAGAGTAATTTGACAATATGCGGCCCGTGTGAATTCACTCAGCGTACAATTGAAGCAATCAATCTGCTGTGACACCATATTGAGTGCACGAGCAGCTTGGTGCGAGTGGGTGGCATCCACAGCAGCGGCGGCCGCCTCCGTCGCCCCACGTACCCATCAGGTACACACAACCCAACCGTGCCTAGAACGCCTGACGCCTGGGTTGTGTATTTTACCACGTATAATCTTAAATAAGTAAGTGGCGAATATTAAATAGTGTAGTATTAAAAAGTGGCGAAAATTTAATAACTCCTCATACTTTATTTATAACCAAATATACTCATACTTTATTTGCCAAAAAAAAACACAATTAGGAATTGTCAAAGACCATCATTTTCATATTTTTACGGACAATTAAATAAAGTATGAGTATATTCGGTTATAAATACTTTATTTATAACCGAATATACTCATACTTTATTTTAGGAATTGTCCGTAAAAATATGAAAATGATGGTTACACAATAATTGTATGTAAACTAAAACGAATTATCCTATTAACCTATTATTATTGACAAACTCTTGCCTGAATATGATTTAATTTATTTATTATCCGTTCCATGTATGAGTAACTTGCAATGGATTACTTTATATTAATTTTAATTGTTTTAATAACTAATTGTGAACCCAGGGAGTTGAGCACTACAGGTGAGGATTTATTAACAATATACACACCACACCAAAATACTGAACAATTTATTTTTATTGTTTTTTTTTTGTTTAAACATTTTATGAAGCTGGCTTTTATAAAATTGATGTTTCTAGATTATAATTTTTTCTATTTTGTCTTTTTACCCTAATTTTTAAATAATATTTAAAAAAAAAAAAATTACCTAATTTTTTTACACATTTTTTAGCTTTTGAATGATTACAATATAGCATCACAGTTACCACGTGCTGTCGTGAGTCAACCATTTATGATGGGGATCGGAACTGTTTCTCCTAAACACAGGTTATTTTGTAACCTATATAGGAGAGCAGTACCGCACCCACTAACTAGATTAAGAAACTATTTGCTTGTGCTTTATTTTATACAACTTTGCCATGTAATCTAGTTCTAGTTCGATAGTAAATCTTTATTATTATTATTATTTTAGTAATGTTCTTTCTAGTCAGTGAAAGTACTTTTATACAGGCTGAAAACGATTACCACGTATTCAGTACATCATTCTGAACTCGGACATACAATTTTTTTGCCAAAAAAAAAATCAGCTGTTTCCTACATACCCAGATTACCCACACGGTCAGAATCTATGAAACAGCACAATTTATTAAATTTTGTTAAAAAAAAAACATCCCATCAGGAATTTCTCAATAGCAGCCACGGAGTCTGGATTTGTGCCCGGTTGATGGCAAGCTCGCATATTACTTGGCACTTAAACATTAAGTATAACTCTGCCTACCTCTTCGGGGATTACAGGCGTGATGTTATGTTATGATGTAGGTACCTACTGAATACGTAGTAATCGTTTGTGTCCCTCCAACCTTTACCTATAAGTAGGTATTAAACGCATCCACCTCCCTATACACCCACCTAGATTGTTTCATGGTAGTGGATGGCTAATAGGCTCATAAAGGGTACCCCCGCAGACTGCAGACTGTCTATCGGCCGATAGCTTAGTCGGGCTCTATGAATATGTATAGCTTATGCATAGCATAATCAGCTTATAATGTTCCCACTGCTGGGACACACGGCCTCCTCTCTATGAGAGGGAATGGGCTATAATTCACCACGCGGGCCCAGTGCGGGTTGGTAGATGTCTTCGAATTTTTGGTTCTAGGACATGCCGGTTTCCTCACGATGTTTTCTTTCACCGTTTTGGAGAGCAGTGGTGATGAAATAAATTACACAAAGTAATGCGCCTGCCTTGGTTCGTACCCACGAATTACTGTTCGTAAGTCGGGGCCACCACCACTGGGCCACCGCTGCTCTATGAATATGTATGCTAGTACGCATATTACAACGTTCCAGTATCGGCCGATGAATCAGTGTGATGGGCTCCACGATTGCCTTCAAACTATTCAGTAAACTAACGGCCAACTGCTTGATCATCATGGCGCTCTTATCCCGTGCGCACACTTGCCGATTGTTTATTCAGTCGACTTTGCGAGCGCTCTCTTCAGACGCCGGCTACCAACTAGCCACTTGTTCCAGCGTAGTCGAGCGACTGTTGGTATGGTTAGCGCAATCGTCACCAAACCAACCTTTTAGTTGGCCTAGTGTGGGCTATTGCTTTTCAGGACCCCCGGCGACACGGAGGTGGTCCGGGGGGGCCGGCTGTGGAGCCAACCATGAAGTACCTAGGATTCCCTTCCCCCTGGACCTCGGACACGAGCAGACGTGCAATAGACCCGACACAGTTATTATTTTAATTTTAATTAACAATAAATCCAAGTTTATTCTGCTCACAAAAATAGGAGTGCATAACTCAAAGGAGTATTAATCTACGGGCAGTTGCTAACACTGTACGCACGCTGTACACGGAAGCCCTCTGCGTGTGAGCAGACCCGAGTTATATTGCTGTTCCCGTCGTGCACGCCGCAAGCGCCGCGCGCCGCTTCTACGTGTGCGCCGACCACCGCTTACTACCTGCGCTCCTGGTACTCGCTGCTGCGGACTGTCGTGTCACGCCTGTCTACGTTACGCCGACGCTTCAGTAACGACTGACAACTGTTACCTCCACTCAGTACCTGCGCGCCTAGTGCTCGTGGTGTAAATTTGGAAAGTTTATCATAGTTCCGGACGTGGAAAGAAGCATCATCGGTGACCTCGGTGAGTGGTAATTAATTAATTATTCACCCATTCATAATCTGCGCTGACACAATCAAAGAGTGTGCACTACTACATAACGCAGCAAACAAAGGAGAACCATTATAACTCAATCGATGTAAGTCTGGACACTTGCGATAAGATATTGCCTAACCACAAACAGTTTCTGCTTGCCTGGTACCTCGTTTTGCTAGTGTGGTGAATAATTATGCCCGTGAACCGCTCTTCTCCTGTCTGTGCGCCCCCTCTGCCAGAGATATCTGTTACCGGGGCAGACAACATTACCTCAACATCCGTACGATCTACTTCACGTGACTCATCGCTGCACCAATGTGCTTCGGCGCCCGACCTGTCGCTCGATTCTTACGTCACGGATCGTAAAACGAAAAAGTTCGTGATGGTGGGTGACACTGCATCCGCGGAGCTTACTAGGGCCATGCTTGCTACCTTCTCCAGTAAACAGGAAACTCAGCTCGAGGGTATGATGCTCAAGATTAATAATATCATTGAACAAAATATTGATTTGAAATTGAGTGTTGAGGTTATGTCAGCCAAGTACGACGAGTTTTTAAGCCGTATATCGTCCTTAGAAGCCGAGAAAAAAGAGGATAAAAAGCGGATTCGACAACTTGAGGATAAGATTGAACTTTTTGAGCGCTACATGAGGGCTACTGAAATAGAAATTCGAAACGTGCCGAAGTCCGAAGGTGAGACAAAAGATGACCTCTGTGATTTGGTTGTTAATTTGGGACAAACCTTAAACCTAAATATTAGTCAAACTAACCTGAAAGATATACACAGAGTGAAATCAAAGGACAGCTCGAACCCAATAATTGTGAATTTCAACTCCATCATAACTAAAGATAAAGTGATAAAAGGAGTCAAGATGTTCAATAAGACAAAAGACAAAGGAGAAAAGCTCAATACCACCCACCTGAAGTTCAAGAACAAACAACCAATTTATGTATCAGAAAGACTTACGTTTAATATGCAGAAATTGTATTACCTAGCCAGAACACAGCACAAAAACTATGGGTATGATTTTTGTTGGACCTCATATGGCGTAATCTATATACGCAGGAAAGCTGGCGACCCCCAGATCCGTATAAACTCAGAGGAGGATTTTCAAAGGCTAAGACCTGCTATTTGACTAATGCTCCTCTCATGGAAGATTTATTGTATGTTTACTAAACCCTATAATCATTGTTTATGTCTATTTTGCATGAATGTAAATCTCGCGCTTATAACATTACATAATACATACATCACAATACATAAAATACTCTATATAAACAAACATCAAAAACGCACAACGACCTTTATCAAATGTTTATTACACTCTCATACGCAGTCACACACTCAATTTTACACAAACGAAATATTGACTACAAAACATCATATTCTTCACCATTTAAATAAATATATCCTTGCTCTTTACATCTCAGCTAAATCAAGTACCGTAACATTAATGTATAAAAGAAATCTCGTGCCTAAAACTGTGACTTATTTGCTTATACTTCACCAATGGCTTCCATAAATAATATAATTAAGGACATTGATGATGTGTCGGTGGCTAAAGCGTACAGGTGTGACCCGGAAACATGTGGCAATTTAATCAAGTCTACTTCTAAAGCATTGACTGTAATCTCACAAAATATTCGCAGTATTTATAAAAATATGGATGATTTTATAGTTCATTTGGCCAGGCTCACATTTAAACCTGACATAATCATTTTAACTGAATGCTGGTTGAGTGAGCACAAATCGCCACCACTTTTAGACAACTACTCATGCTACTTTTCCAAGAAAAGTCTTAATCAGAATGATGGAATTGTCATTTATGTCGCCAGTGATATCAGGTGTATTGTAGAGGAACCTGATCCTATTGGTGCAAATTTTTTGTTACTTACAATTATCAATGACACTACCATTTTGGCTACGTACAGATCGCCGTCAATTTATTCCATCGACAACTTTTTGAATTCAATTGAAAACACACTACGTCCTATTAATTGCAATAATATTATTATTATTGGAGATGTAAATATAGACATTAAGCCCGATAATTGTGATAGAAATAGTTCACCTTATCTAAATCTCACTGCAGAGCTGGGTCTTCTCCCAGGGCATACATTGCCAACCAGATTAGGCAATTGTTTGGATCACATCATGATCAAGACAAATAGATCAGCCACAGTCACTGTCATAGAGTCCACAGTTACAGATCACGATTCGGTTCTTGTTAGTTTATCGTGTAGGCGTGAACTAATAACGAAATCAAATATAATTGTTAGGACAGATTTTGGTGCGACAATAAAACAATTAGAATCTATGGATTTCTCTTTTGTCTCTTCTACAGCTAATGCTGAAGAAGCTGCAACTCTTTTTACTGAAAACTTGACTTCTGCAATCAAATCAAACACGACTTCTAGTATTGTTTCTGGTCGTAAAAGAAACATAAAACCATGGATTACACCTGGCTTGATTCGGTGTATCCGACACCGTGATAGGCTACATGTTAAGGCTAGGAAAAATCCCAATAACTCGATTCTTGAAGTCACTTACAAGCGCTACAGAAATTTCTGTAACGCTCTATTGCGCAAGCTTAAAAGAAATTATGAAAAAACTCTTTTACAAAATGCAAGAAGTAGTAAGGAAACATGGTCAGCTATAAAATCAATCACTGGTACTGCTAAGCGAAAATCTTCTGCTGATGATTTACTAAAGAACAGTTATGGCCCCCTCGATGCCGTTGAAACCGTGAACAATTTTTTTGCGGAAGCCGGAAAGCTACTTGCCGACAAGATAAAGTGCTCTGACAGTCCCGAAATCACCCTGCCTACTTTAAATGATTTCAGTAGACCTCGCGTTCAGAATTCTATGGTACTGCTCCCACCAAACGAATCAGAAATTGAATCACTTATCATGAATCTTAAAAATGACTCTGCAACGGGCTGTGACTCTATTTCAAGCAGATTTTTAAAAATGTCAAAACATATTATCGTCCCGCACTTTACCACAATCGTTGGGCTATGCATAGAGCAGGGCGTTTTTCCTAGTGTTTTTAAAAGGGCGCTCATCACTCCTGTCTACAAGAGTGGAGCTCGAGACAGCGTGACAAACTACAGACCGATTTCTGTGCTGCCAGCGCTCTCTAAACTACTAGAAAAAGTACTGAATAACCAACTCATAAACTTCTTAGAGAAAAATAACATATTATCCGACTCCCAATTTGGTTTTAGGGTAGGTAAAAGTACAGATGCAGCCGTTAGCTCGTTAGTGGATTATGTCACAGCTTGTCTAGATAATAAACAAAAGTGTGTCGGAGTGTTTATTGATCTGGCCAAGGCTTTTGACACTGTCTCGATTTCTGCTCTTGTTGACAAGCTGGAAAGGTGTGGAGTAAGGGGAACGGTACTCAAAATTTACAAAGACTTTCTTACAGGCCGTCTGCAGAAGGTTAAAGTGGGTAGTGCTATTAGCTCGGATGTCGCAGTCGTTTATGGGGTTCCACAGGGTAGCATTCTCGGTCCCAGTCTCTTCCTGATTTATATTAACGACTTGTGTCAAATGACATTGAATAAAGGCAAAATATTTACCTATGCCGATGACACAGCCTTGGTGTTTCAGGAAGAGACTTGGGATGCAGTTCAGCAAAATGCGGAGATGGGGCTCCATAGAGTCTGCGTGTGGTTGAAGCAAAACCTGTTAACGCTTAACGTATCAAAAACCTCATTTGTACAGTTCACTAACGCTCGCATAAAACAGCCCAATGTGGCTATCCGGATTCACTCATGCAAATCACCTTTCGCTCAACAGTGCTCGTGTACCACTCTGAGCAAGTCTAAGACGGTCAGATACCTTGGGGTTCTCTTAGACGAGAAAATATCCTGGCAACCACATATCGAGATGGTTTCGTCACGAGTCAGGAAACTTACATGGGTATTTAAAAAACTGAGGCATGTAGCTGACGGTGACCTCCTACGTTCAGTTTATTTTGCATTGGCACAATCGGTTATTGGTTACTGTATTGGGGTTTGGGGTGGTGCATGTAAAACGCATCTCTTACGCCTGGAAAGAGCGCAACGGTCCCTGCTTAAAACAATGTCATTCAAACCATACAGATTTCCCACGAAGACACTATACGAGTTGTGCCAGGTATTTACAGTAAGACAACTTTTTATTTTCCAGATAATTACCAAAAAACACGTATCTACCCCATATGATCCAGGTAAACTTGAAAATAGGCGAACAACTCCAAACGTAATTGAATCTGTTAAGTGTCGCACGGCTTTTGCAAGACGACAGAACGCTTTTCTTTCTGTTTATTTATACAACAAAATTAATAGAATCCTGAATTTTTATCCACTAAAATTACACGAATGTAAACTTATAGTAAAGAACTGGCTCTTTACTCTTGATTATGAGGATGTAGAGAAAATGATAAATAATTAATCTAATTCTAAAGTAACACATACATAGAACATACTTTTCTTTCATACACCTACTCATACAAAAACACGAACGGTAACCCACCCACACGCACACATACACACTTCCCACACACACACACACATAGCACGATATATTAACTTAACAATAAATTATTATTATTATTATTTTAAATTAAGTTTGTTGAATTGTGAGAATTTTTTAAATTATGCTTTTTTCATATTTTTTCATAATTCTCATTTCTGTTAATGAATTTTGTTTTATTCTGTTATTACCTCATCTAAAATTGTATTTTGTAGCACTTAAGTTTGTCTATTCCGATGTTGACATTAGTATCTAAGCCAAATAAAATGGGAGAGGGCGCTGACTCCTGACATACAGGTACACCTAGTTCAGGAGTCAGAGGCTTCAGATAAGTTTCTGTAACCTATTATGTCAATAAAGAATATTATTATTATTATTATTATTATTATTGGCGCTCGATAGCCGTTGAGACTTCGGCCCCCACTTTCAGCGGCTGGTGCCCAAGTCGATGGGCGCGGCCGAACACCGCCTGTTATCGGCGGATGTGGGGATAGCTCAATGGCTTGACAGACTATGAGAGATACATAGAGAAGAGAGAGTGCTCCTGTGTTTGTGCGCATTTTCATCGCGGTTGGTTGGCCGACATGACCGAAATATGGTCACCAACACATTCTAAACTTATAAATACCTAATACTCGTATTTATTTCCAGCTAATCCTCGTATAATTTTTACAAAATTATCCTCAAGCAAGCAGCCACTGGATGTTAATGTACAGTACACTGTCCTCGCGAATAAACCAATGTGTTATCATTTCCAAAACATGTCCATTTCTCGGGGATGGTAAGCAATTCGACTTTTTAATAAAAATCATATACAGGGTGGAAGGGACCATCTTATGACGACATGCCGTGTCGACGGCGCGTTCGTGTTCCACGCGCGCCTCAAAGAGATGTCAGCAAACAGGAGGGGCCCGCAAAGGCTGATGCCTGCCAGGGCTGCGGGACTGTTCGAAAGAGATACCGCGGCCCTGGAACATAAAGGGCAACTCCATGTTCCTTACATGGATGGGTTTTAGTCAGTAAAAGCTCGTGGCACCATTCATTACATAATATCGAGACCTCTCCGTGCCTCAGAAAGCACGTTAAGCCGTTAGTGCCGGCTGTCATTTGCGGGTTGGCGTATCAGTCCCTTCCGAAGTCTGACAACCAGTCTTACCAAGGGGTTTCGTATTACCTAGTAACTGGGTTGTGGTCAGATAAGCAGCTCCATTTGTAAATATTCAACTGATGCGGTTAGACTGGAAGCAGACCCCAACATGGGAAAATGCTACGCAAATGATGAGACAATATTATTATCAACAAAAAAATTCAAGTCTTAAATCTAAAATCAGGAAATTTTACATCATTATCAGGAAATTTTAGATAATGACAATTTTCTGGTCGAGAGTAGAAGAATTTTTGAAATACTTATTTTCAACAAATTACTTTTAAGGTGCTTTAATTACTACAAACATGAAGAAATACTGGACCAAGCGGAGCCACCAGCTATGAGCCTAGTGAGTACTTTCAAATATATAATGTGGTACTTTGATTCGCTAAGGGACTATCTCCACGAGCGAGAGAATCGTGACGGATCCGCGCTTCTATCGTCGCCGTCGAGTCGTCTCCACGAACGAGCGATTATTCCGCCAGCGTATCGTCGCGACTGGTAACGGAATCGCCGCGTGCCCGCGACGACTCGTAACGGAATCGCCGTGTTTCCGCGACGAGGCGTTGTGCACTCGTCGCATCGCCGCGATAACATCGCCGTGTGGAGACGCGTTCATAGAGTGTATAGAAATACGTGGCACGACGATATTATCGCCGCGATTCTCTCGCTCGTGGAGACAGCCCCTAACATGGAAACAAAAAAAAACGTGATCTCTCTACCTATTTGAACCAAATTCAGCTGACTCTTGCCTTGATGATCATGTGCCCAACCTTTTCGGCCGGCTTCCAATCTAACCGGATATGACATCACATGTATTTACTTGACAAATTTATTTTTAACAAAACAGAACTTGTATATTTTATTTGTGATATATTATTTATGACACATTTTTGTTTTGTTTTTTGAATTATTATAATTATAAGATGCTATTTGACATTGTAATATGATTATTATTATCTTTTAAGCGCTTTGGTAAAAAATACTGTTAGCTTAGAATGTATTTCTGAATAAATAAATTCAGTAGATACCTACACATCCGCATTTTGCTAGCAGACTGGTCAATGGAGTAGTCCTGGGTTCGATGCCCAGGTCGGGCATAGTGTTATTGGGTTCTTCTATCAGGAATTTCTCAATAGCAGCCACGGAGCCTACATTTATGCCCGTTTGATAGCAATAGGTCCTATTAAATGGGACTTTAATATAACTGGCAATTAATGTGAGGGTATTATTAGTCACACCTCTGTTTTAACTTTTCGGGGATTAAAAACGTTCAGTATGCATTGACCAGTGGCATAGCGCCCATAAATAAAGGTTTTGATGTTTTAACATTGTTTTTAGTGCCAAAATGTTACACATGAAATGAGTACCTTGTGGAAATGCAATGTAACGGAGAATAACATTTCCGAAAAGCCAATGCCATTTTGGCCTAACTTTAAGCAATTGAATAATGAAAAACCAAAAAGACCGAAGTATCAAACGTTTTATTTTAATCTTCACGTTAAGGGCGCAAGTAAGTTAATTTACTACTACTTCTTACTACAGCAGACAGTAGACAAACATAGAAAAAAATGGGATCCTTGTCTCAATGACGTCTTAAGGTGTATCCAGATCCAGCATTCGCCATTTACATTTACCACCATTTTATTTCAGAATCTGTAGCAGTAACTGTGAATAGCAAAGAATTGATGTTCAGTGAGGCGGATCTCTCGGTTCCTTATGATGGAGACACTATCTACTTCTATGAAGATGGCGACCACGTCCAAATAGTCTGCAAAAACAAGCAGAGCACAGGCACTGTGCATTTGGAATATTTAACGAAAGGTAATAAAAATAGCTAATAAAATCTTGGCCTAGTGACAGTTAATGAGTTACCCACACTTTATTTTGTGTTAATTATTTCATAACTGGTTTTTAAGAGGCGAAGTGAAGCATGTCCTAGAACTAAAAATTCTAAGACATGGTACATCCAACAACCCACACGGGCTCTGGGTACGGAAGGTGGATTATAGGCTACTTCGTCTCACAGAGAGTACGCCTGTTTCCAGAAAATAGGATGGAAAACTTTTAGGGCTAAAGGCAATGTTATCATGAAGAAAGATCTTACATTTCATACAGAGCGGCGTTCAAATATCGTTGCGTTGTTACGACTGCGATAGATAATACGGAACGTATGATATAGAAAGAGATAGCTATTGCGCTTGAATTACTTAAATTACGACAATTGTCTGAATTTGTCAGGAAAAATTTGCGCGCGCACAAGCTTCCAAAAACAGTTTTTATTAAAAAAACTTTTTGCAAAAAAAAAAACACAAAAAAAAGTCTAAAACAAGTTTCCTTTCGGAAGTCGGTGACTTTAATTTGTTTGATTGACTTGTTTCCCACCTACTTCCGAAAGTAAAGTTAATTTAACTTTTTTTGTGTTTTTTTGGAAGTCGGTTATTTTTGCAAAAAGTTTTTTCTCTTTTAGGTGTAGTATACCACATAAATTATTGTCATGAATTAATTTTTTACATTGTATAATATATCTAATATATAATATATCTTGGGACAACCAACACACCGCCATCTGATGCCAAACTAGGCAGAGCCTGTACTATGGCAACCAGACAACTGATAAACATACTTATATATTTCTAAATACATGCATAATATAGATAAATTACACACCCAGATACAGAACAAATAATCGTACTCATCGCACAAATATTTGTCCTGTGTGGGAATCGAACCCACGATCTCCGTCCTAGCAGTCAGGCTCACTAACCACAAGACCAACAGGCCAATCAATTGTAACTAGAAGTTACATTACGGATTGGAAGGAGGAAAGATTTTGATGAAATTTGCTATGGTTAATTTACCAATCAGAAAGTGAAAAAATATTTTTTAAATCGGTTCATAAATGACGTAGATATGAGGTAACAAACATAAAAAAACAAATACAACCGGATTGGGAACCTCCTCCTTTTTTTAAAGTCGGTTAAAAGGTGTTTTGTTTTCATGTGTTTCAGAAGTAACCAATGCATCCGACTCTGCGACGTTTGTTATTCAACTAGATACGGGAAGCAACAACTCGTACATCGACTGTGTGTACAACACTACTAAGCCTGCTGACAGATACGTGTACAGAGTGACCTTCGTTACCAGCAAACGATTGTTTCATTTGAATGAGAGTAAGATATCAATTATATAGTTTACTAGCTTATGCCCGCGGCTTCGCCAGCGCCGAGTTTGGTTATTATACCACAGGATCATACTACCGGGATAAAAAGTATCCTATTTGTTAATCCAGGCTATAAAGTATCTGTGTGCCAAACACCCAAATCCGTTCAACAGTTTTTGCGTGAAAGAGGAACAAACATCCATCCATCCATTCTCACAAACTTTCGCATTTATAATATCAGTAGGATGTTACATAACGGCAGGAAGCTAGCGGTAGTTCCCTAGTAGAAGTAGAAACTAGGGAACTTTAAACCTAATGCAAAGGAACAATGTTGAAGGCAGCCCGCTGACAAACCGCTGCAAGCATCCAATCGCTGCGGCTATTTTTTTAATATTAAATGGGCCTACTCTTGACCTCAATCTAGTAGAGGGTTTCTACAAGCGATCCATTACGGCTTTGCACGGGTGCAATTTACTTCTGAAGAAAATGCAAAGTGCGCTTAGCACAAAAAAATCTCAAAATTTTCTTTTAACAAACCTGACAATTACGAATAACAAGTCGACCGTTACCAACAAATCCTAACAATAAAAAATACCCAAATCGGTTGTCATTCTTAAAGCGCAGGTCACACGCCAGCTAGCGAGCGGGCTTAGTGTCATCCCGTAATTACACCCACACTTCGCCAGTTATGTTTAAATCTCGATCAACAGGGAACTAAGCTCTTGCCATCAATCGGTCCAGGCTGCTGCTGAGAAACTCAAATTAAAAAAAAAACAACTTTATTTCAGTTAAAACCAGCAATCAAGACAAAGCCGGCCATTCTTCACCGCTTATCCTAGGCAGCTGTATAGGAGCTATGATCGTCGTCTTAGGTCTGGCCGGCGTAGCGTGCTGGTACGCGAGGCTTAGGATTAAACTCATTAAGGTACGTACGCTCATGTTTTAAGTAGAAGTCGTCATCATCATCGTGACCGCCATTTTTTTAAGTTGCATTTTGTTTTTTTTAGCAATCTATCCCTGTGAAGTTTTTCTACCTAATTCAAATAAAATCAATAAATCTTTATTGGAACAAAAACACATTTTACAAATTGTGTACGTAAACAGCTACATTATTTACAAAACTGTATCGCGGCTATTAACTATCACACCTCCAAGAGGGAGACGACACCAATGTGACCTTTTATAATAATAGGAATATTCACAAAAAACAAAAGATTTTTTATTTTCAGGTCCCGTATATGGCTCCGTATGTGCCCCACCATAACAGTGCATCGCAACAGTATGCGATCGAATGGGAAAATCAATACAACACCTGTTATGAATTAGCAGAGAACGCTGAAAATATAGATCCAAAAGACCATTTTTATGCAGAAATAGATTACTTAACTTGTAAACCCAAAATTGAAGAAACACAAACTAGGAATAGTCGCGTTTATGATGAGCCTTATGTCCAAATAACGATGGGTAAGTGAGAGAATGCAAACGTTGGGCAAGCCTGCCACACTTTTGTAAACCACAATTCCTGAAAACCAAAACAAACAGTGGTGACTACCAGAAAAACGTCAAGGCAATGAAGTCCCGGAGAATCGATTCAATGATAACTTCCCTTTATATCATGCAGCAGATAGGACAGAGATGGGCAGGACAGTAGCAGTATTTTCGCACAACACACCCGATTTTTTTCGATGAGCGTACATCGCCATCATGAGCACCGAACGGAGGGTGCAACGGATGTATTTGCACCGCCCTGGCTTTCACATTTATAGAGGGAGTTTCTTGCTGGTTCTTCTGCATAGGAAATGACCAACCCGAACAGTTTTATAAATGACCATGTGGATTAAAACATTTGATTTTTGATAGGGAAAAAATCCGAACCGCAATGCAAGTGTTCATTAGCGAGCGAAGTGAGCACGAAAACTTGAATTGAGGCTCGGATAGGTTTTTTCATATTCTACATTATTTTCTTTCATAAGATTTTCTTCATAAATTAACAAATTTATTCCCATAGCCGTATTTTAATTCAAATTCAAATAATTTATTGTGGATCATAGGTTCATAAGATGTTGTGTTAATTAAATACAGATAATTCTGCTATGTCCCGCCATTGAGGCATACAAAATTTATGTCACATGTTCTGTAAATATCTAGGTAGTTAAAGTACAAAATATCCAATTGTCATGCAATACATTAATATTAAATTATTAAAATATTTATCTATGTCAAATTACAAATTACACATTCAATGGATTCGCTTCAATGTATGTATGTTTAATGGACACGCATTTTATTTTTGTTTCCTATTGTTTTGTTTTATTAGAGTGTAAGCTAGGGTTAATATTATTTACTGATAAAGCTTTATTAATGCCACACAAACAATAATCAATCACAATCAAATAATTTAGCAATAAATATTAATTAACTATTACTTGGCACACGAGGTTGTCGACATGTGGCATGTGAACTCTTGGCAACGTTGAGGGTACTTTCGACTTTTCGAGTGGAATCAAAAATAAAAATAGTTTTTATTTTGGGGTAAAAAATGACGTTTAACTGTAAAACTCAATATAACCCACTCAGAACATTGTGCTGATTTATTTATTTAGCTTTATTTTATCCCTTACATTACGTTTGGATCTAATATTTATGTGTTGTGTACTTAATTATTTATTTGTTAGTAATGTAAGTGTTTGTACTTATAATAAGAAAAAAACTTTTTAGATTTTTTTTTTTGTGTTTTCGAAGGCGGTTTCATTTTTTGCTAAAACGTTTTTTTATTTTTCCATTTTTAGTTGTAATATCCTATACAAATATTTGCTATGCATTTATTTACATTCTTAACAATACATTTCTTTTTTTTTATTTCAGACAAAGTCTATTTGGTTAGTATAACACACAACTTAGAAACTAGTGATAGTAACTACATCTACCAGAATAACAAAACAAAACCAAATTAAAACAATAATTAATTTATACGCCACAGTCGCATGTAGGCGTATCCATTGCCCCAGTATGGGACTGTCCCACCTGTCCGCTATAGTTTTCAGGATGCTGTTGGGGCTGACGCGAACCCTGCGTATGATGGCGAGAACGCCATCTTTGCCCGCCTCTGCGAACCTGCCAGAAGCACTGCAGTAGTGCGGCAACCCCATCAACACCCAATGCATTGTTGCATTGTACGCGCAGATTGCTGTATGCCCTCTGTGTGTAATTACCCACAGATTGCATGTATAGAACGACTGACAAGTGTGAACAGCGTAGCCTTTATTTCAGTCAACCATTTCGTAAATCTGCGAGCCAAGATATATTATTGCAGCGGACAGCCAATGCTCTGCGCTCACACTCAATGCCCAGACTGCATTTTAGGTCCTCGGAAACCCAGTGGCCCTGATACTTGAAAGATGTACCCTAATTTAAGGGACTTCTGCACAGTTTCAGCTGTGGTGCAATCGGGGAGGTTTTAGTATCTGCCTTGAATACAAGTATATCACTTTTCCTAATATTGTATTCAGATACAATGTTACAATGCCCGTGAGCCTCCGCGTACCTTTCACATATCATGAGCAGACTCATCATATAGTCAATCGAAGGGCTCAACAACACTATGTCATCAGCATAACTAAAATTGTTGACCCATATTCCGTCTACATAACAACCTTGATAAGTGTTGCTGAGCTCAACGATCAACCAGTTTATGTACTGTCTGAAGAGGTAATGAGGGGAGGTCAGGCTGCCCTGTCTAACTCCGCGCTCCAGCGTATGCATATCCGATAACGAACTGGGCACCTCACACAATTGTTCTGGTTGTTATACCAGTACCCTATATTGATTTAACTCTTCTATCCACTGTGCTATCGTTCACCAGTTTCTGCCACAGGAAGACGTACGACTCCAGATCAAATGCTTTGGAAAGGTCTACGAAACACGCGCTGACAAGTGTTTTCCTAGACGTATAATATTTATATTTTAGCTTTGTCTCTTCCCGTCTGCACAGATAATATGGTTGAAAGTGCAAAAGCAAATGTAGTCCTTACAAACTGTAGAATTAAAACTTTTATAGTACTTTTGCTTGAACTTAAAATACGTTGTGGAATGCTATTGCAATATCAGTTGTTCCACTAAAAGTTTAACTCGTTGAACGCCAGACTAAAATTCATGTTTAGCTCCGTGGGCTGCGGCGGACACCTTGTGACCGCCAGTATATCGGGTCCGGGGGACCGCGACGGATACCGCGCGTCCGCATGCCCTCACTTCAGAAGCCTCTAGACGGGCGACGGACAGTTTCGACTGTATTACTAAGGCACGTGACCCGCGCGGGCCCACTGTACCACCTGCCACTTGGCTCAAAAAAATCGAAAGGACTTAGAATATGGGCGTTTCGTTCTATTGATATAATTTTTATTTAATACCATCATTTTAAAAGAGTAACCATGGAGTTTCTTGCCAGTTCTTCTCCATAGGAAACGACCAACCCGAACCGTGCACCTTTTTGTCGACGTTTCATAAGTGCCCATGTAGGCCTATGTGAAATAAAAATATTTTGATTTTGATTTTTGAAACAAAAATTTAATTAAATTAAATTTAACAAACCCGCTGCGTTTATCACGCGCGCGACACCGGTTGACCCGCGCGTTGCCCGCATCCGTACAACGAAAGAGGGTTAGGCCTCATTTACGGAGACGCGGGGCGTCTCGCGTCGCGTGTGGCGTGGCGTCTCGCGGCGCGTCGGACGTTTTTTCTGTTTACGGTGGGGCGGCGCGTGAAGCGGCACGCATCATCGCACGCGTAAACACAAACTTATAGCAATATACGACCATGTTCATAGAGAAGCGAGACGGGAAGCGTGGCGGTGCCCGCCGCGGCGCCCGCGGCGAATCCTCTAGCGTGTAGCGAAGCACGCGGCGGGCATCGCGGCGGCGCACGCTCGCCTCGATCAAATCGACTAGTTTTATGTTGGCGAGAGATGGGAGCGCACGATAGCTTCATCGAGAATTGCCGCTGCGTGCGCCGCCGCGATAAACGCCGCGTGGGACGCGTCGGTGCCATCCGCGGGCTCGGCCGCAAAAAACGCCCTAATTCAAACAAACGCGTCTAAAATCGCTTCTCCGTAAACGCACTCATACAACGCCATATATTTGAATTCAGTGCGGGCCGCGCCGCTCAACGCAACGCGCGACGCCCCGCGTCTCCGTAAATGAGGCCTTAGACGTCCTCGCAGGCCGCGATGGACACTGGTGTCTGCCATTTGACATTTCGGAAAATAATTAGTAACTCGCTGTATCCGTAAGTTACGAGTAAGTTGAATTATTTTCTGGCAATATTTGCAAACTAACACCTCAACGATTTTTGGGCGATTCTGTTGTACGTCATGGCATTCACCGAGTTTATGAGGAAATCCGGATACACAGAAGATACGGTGTGTAACTTTCTTAGTAAAAACTAAGCTTTTGTTTATCAGTATTGCCATAGGTACCTACTTAGTTGGTTTTTTGATCAAGATTAAGTTGTGGGTACATGAAAATGAGTTTTGTAATGCTAAAGAGATAGAATACTTCTGGAAACACCTATAAATCTATCTAAAATTATTGTTTATACAGGAATATTATACTTGAAATTGATTTTATGGCTACTCTCAGCCGCCGCCGCCGCCGGTGCGGCGCCGGCGCGTGGCGAAGCGCTCGTTCGTTTTTCGTGCACAGGCGCTAAGCGCAGGTAGGTATTTACGTGGGTTACAATGATTTTATCAGGTTCGAACTAGACCTTTTTAAGATTAGGCCGTGATTTGAAGTTATTAGAAGAGTAATTCCAATTTTTCTTTCATACTTTCATACTGCCAAACTCTACCGCCCGGGAGGGGGTTTCACCCCCGCTGCTACACCGCCTTTGATATTATTAAGAATAGACTGATAGTGTCCATATTTTGCTGATTTAAAGTCGGATAAAAACTAAAAAAAAAGTTGAATTAATAATAGAAATGTGTTCTATTACTGATACTCAACCACCAAATTTTTTTTGCGCATTGCTTAAAAAATATTCCTGTATATAGGTAGCAAATAGTAAATTTACAGTATTTACTTACTTCAGACCATAGACCAAAAACCAACAACAAAACAAACAACAACAACAATCTGAACATGTTTTTAATAAGTAACTTAAACTTCTTAACGTAAATTACAATAAATACACTATACATTAAATTGGTGACATGGACATTTCTGTGTGCACCTGCCCGGTGCCTGATATATGACCCATCTACAGTGTAGCTAGAATATTGTTAATCTTTAACGTATGCAGGTTTGAAAGAATGTTGAACAAAGTGTGATGAGTGAAGATAATATAGAGTCAGCGGTAATTAACACAATTTTAATAAGTTAATCTTACATTATTACTTTAAACTTTACACTTGTGATAAATATTTTTTACAGATTTAACACTAAACACAAATCAGACCTGACCCAGAATACGTGATCTTCTCGCTGCCCGTGCCTATTCCTCTCCTCCACGTCGAAAGCAAGTAGAAGCCGTAGGAGAAATGGAGAATCATTATATTATCATGCTTCAGACAATCACACAAACATACAAGGAGTAAATGGACCCTTTACGAAGCCGTCAACTAAGCATTCTGTACATCAAACTAAGTAACTATACGCAAAAAATATTTTTTTTGTGGGGAATTATCATGTTTTACAGTAGGACTCAAAGAAAGGCACTCAAAACATTGCGCTGATGGATGCATTGAATAATACGGGAGTCGTGGAGGTATAAAGTAAAATTATAACATTATAAATTTGGATTAAAAAATACTTATGAAGAAGTTGTAACTTTGACCCCAATGTCTCCGTAACTAGAACGGGGAGAACAAGTGTCTCTTTGCTTCGTTAAGGGTACTTTTACACCCATTACGTAATACATAATACGTCATATGTTTGAAGAAAGGCTGTTGCAATGACATAATTCATCAGTCAAGTAATGGTCGCCGCATACCTTGACGTCTCAACCCCAACTCGACTCAATGTAAAACTTTGGCATGCGAACTTTGAATCAAGCCACGTTCTTTGCCAGACAGTAAGGTGGTCTTGAAGGGATGATAATATTAAAGGATTGAATGATAGAGTGATGGCTGACAGAGACAATGTGCCGGCACCAAGTAGCATGGGCAGAGAGATGATGAGGATGTGACAGTAGTTGTCCACGTGTGGCTGTACGTGACACGATATAGTTCTCATAACAGTGCTTAACTTTGAGTTAGCTGACGTTGAGTCGTTAAGGTGAGCGGCGACCATTACTTGACTATTGAATTTCCTCATAATGATTTTCCATTGCTTCGGCTTCGCGCTGATTAATAGGGTCGAATACTGACAGCATATTTTCATAGTAAACGGATGCTGGCTGCAAGTGAAAAATAAACATTCAATCATCTGTTTCTAATGTTTAAAAATACAGAGGCATAATTTCGAGAAGTAAGTACAAAAAAGGTAAAAACCTACATCAGGTCTCGGCATTGGCAAAGTCAATTCTTGTATGCTCGATCTTTTTTTACATAATATTATAATAAAGACTAATATTGTACAGACAGCGACGCCAAGAACCGACGACAAACTGTATATCAGAATGTTATTGTTTGTAGATGATTCACCTGAAAACACAACATGGATTATTTATTTTCGTGCAAATCTACAAAAGCCACGAAAATGTATTTTCGATGAACAATCGGCTATTGTTCCAAGCACGAGGCATACCAGAGGTACACAAAATAAGCTGTTGCAGTGACAAGTGCATGTCGTTTGGTTTCCTGAAAATGTTCGATCACAGTCAACTGCAGTTGTTACCAAACCTAACCTACGGAGAGGAGGTCCCTAAACTATCCTTAGTCGGTGCCAGCACTTTGCCGGCCACAGCGGAGAAGCTTCCAGTGTGAAGTTGAACCAGTTTACTATGTAGGTACAAGATGGTTGAGACCTAAAAGTCTCCTACAAATATTGGTTCATTAATGTTCCACCAAAAGGCGTTTAACGAATTTTTAGTTTACAACCATTGACCACGGCTATAAGTTGTTTATTGAATGGTTCGTAAGTACATAACAATTTCAGACGAGAATATTTGCTTGTTTCATACTTTTTAGAGCGTGATTTTGAGTATTCGGGGTTTAGTTTTTAAACACTAACTTTATAAACATTATTTTGCTATACTTCTTTGTGTGAGTCTATCTAGCAGGCCCCGACGAGATTTATCAACAGATGATAGCTTTTCATAAAGACAGTATTTTGTACCTAAATAAAATAAATAAGATATATTTTGTACCTAGACAGTAAGATATTCGTTATTTAGACAAACGTCCAGAAATCTTGCCAAAAAAAAAATATCTCCAAATATCTTCTAAAGTACAGAAAGTCGAAAATTTGGATTTGTAAGGTACATATGTAAGATCGTCTTATCTTTAATCAGGACGATCCTACTTTTCTTCTTTTACTTAAAGAGTATTATAGGGATGTAAATGTAGGCGAGAAATAAATATTCCAAACTTAGTTTCATAAAATTATAATGTGAAAATAGAAACATTCAAAATCACAGCAATATAAATAATACACAGTACTTACATTTCAAGCTTAGACCGAGAGGTGTGCACTGTACAAACGTCCGCGTTCGACTGAACCGTTTGCTTGTGCGACAATCGTTTAAATACGCCTACATTAGTGGCGGTAGTTATAAATCACAAAACGTGCGTTTGCAACTGCCGACGCACGTTTCGTTTCTATGAAGAGCACAAACATGCTTAGTTTTTACATTCGATTATTTTATTATTTTATATTTAATTATACACATATCGCACCCCTAGATAAAAACCCAACTAACTCAAAAAGTACGAGTTTCGAGTTAGTGGCTTTATCGAATTCCTGACTCGAATACCTATACATCAATATAACTCGCGTAACTATACCTTCAACCGAAGTTAAAAGATGGCGCTAAATGCTGCCTTACTTAAATGACCTTGCCCCGAAAGACACGAGCACTAGTCCGGCATTTTTAGTTGTGTTCTGGTTGGCGTAAGTGACTCACGGTTGAATAGTGGCAGATTTTGAGTTGCTGGAGTTACACGAAAATTTTTGAGTAAGTTTCCTTATTTATTTTGAGTTGATTGAGTTTTGCTGAAAATTCATTGTAAAAAGTAACAGTTAATTTTGACTTACGAGGGTTTTGATGATTTTATGTAGCAATATTTTTTTCTATATTTCGAGTTCCTCAGATTTACATGAAAGTAAAGGTAAATTTCGATTTACCGTAGTTTTGTTGAATCTAATTTCAACTTTGTTTATTTTTGCCTGTTCAGTGAAATATGTACTTTTTATAGAGAAAATAGGTTGTTTATGACAGGTTCAATTATTTTTTTATTTGTTATACAGTAACTAAACATAGTATGTGCTTTTGAGGGTTTTTTTTGAGTTGATTGACTTTACTTGATTCATTATTTAATTTGAACATTATTTATTTTTAGGATAATGACAGGGTAAGGAAAACTCATGGTACGAATGATTAACGAAGAAAAAGAGGATCCTGAGCAACCAGCAGCAACGGATAATTCAAGACCTAATCTATTTCCTGGTATAGAAATGCTCAATAATATAAACGAGTTAGTTCCATCACCGAGCATTTTAGAATCTTCGTTGAATCTTAATGAGCAGCCTACAAACGCTGAGGGACGACGACGACTTCCTAAACGTCAGTATGCTGCCTCGCCAGTTCATAGCGGCGACGAAAGTGATTTCGACGATTCCGATGTAGATCCGCACTATGAAAACCCTATTCCCAAAAGAAAAATAATTTTCTCTCCCTTACGTAACTCGCGTATTTCACAAATGCCACGAACTCGCTCCTTTTCATCTTCGTCTAGCAGTTCGAGTTCATCAGGCTCGAGTAGTAGCTCCAGCAGTAGCTCTAGCAGCAGCAGTAGTAGCTCAACAAATGAACATGACGATAGTGTCCCTAATTGCGAGATTCAACGCAACGAAAATAACAATGCCGACAATAACTACGAGGACCACAATCTTGATCAAAATATTAATCCAAGTGATGAGACTCTAGCGCAAGAAGGACCAAAACGGTGTAAAAAGAAACTAAGGCAACCGGAGACATGGAAGGTCAATACAGCCAAAGCCCTCAAAAATTCAGGCAAGTCTTACAAGTCGAGGGGTAAACTAAGAAATCCCTGCATATGCAATAGTGCCTAAAGAGATAAGAATACTAAAATTTATTATTGTTTATGGGAGATAAACGTTTTTGTTAACGTATTATAATTGCTGTGATTATTTAAAAACGCATAATTATTAATTATCATACGTGTACAATCTCAATTTCGTTAAAATGTCTAGTATTTAAGAAATAACTGTTATAAAAAGAACATAATATTTTATAACACTAATTATTTTATTTAGTTTTTCTTTGTTACCTATTCATTTAGTAAATAAATAACTTTCTATTTGTGTACATATTTTAGATCTATAAAAACTAAAGCTTGTGTTCCTAAAATTAGCACGTTGCAATGGGTGATTCCTAACATTAACTCAAAAACCCCGATAAAAAGTTATCTTATTTTTTGGGTGAAAAGTAATGTAGCTCAATTTTATTTCAGATGAAGTAAAGTAACTTGACTTAGTACACCAAAAATTTGTTTACTCCCGCTGCAAAACTAGAGTAACTAAAAAATCTCGTTATTTTCAAGGTTTTTAACTGACAAAATACAAATACGCTAATTAAACAGCTTTAGGAAACGTTACCTTTATGAATGTCTCATTACATCTTTGATATCTTTCTTATATACTCTAAAAACAGTTTTTTGTCATTTCTGAAAAATGAGGTTTTTTGAGTTGCCGGAGTTTTCATCTAGGGGTGCGATATATATTCCAGTAAATATACACATGTACAATTGTATAGGTTAGGCAGTTCTAACCTAATATTAAATTACACACTCTGACAGTCGGCCATCCTATGTTAAGCATGACCTCGTGCTTTAATAACATAACTGAATATTACAATCAACATTATGAATAATTATGGTACATATTAATTAAAAAAAAAAAAAAACAATTGAACCATTCCGTTCGTAACATTACATGCTATGTTTTAAAATAGGACACATTTGTCCTATTTATTTGCATAACATTACATAATGGGACTTTTCCGTCCAATATAATCAGCAATACATATAATCATGGTGGGACCCTTCCGTCCAATATAATATGACACCTTTGTCAATGGACCCTTCCGTCCAGTACAATATGACACCTTTGTCAATGGACCCTTCCGTCCAGTACAATATGACAACTTTGTCAATGGACCCTTCCGTCCAGTACAATATGACACCTTTGTCAATGGACCCTTCCGTCCAGTACAATATGACACCTTTGTCAATGGACCCTTCCGTCCAGTACAATATGACACCTTTGTCAATGGACCCTTCCGTCCAATACAATATGACACCTTTGTCACTACATTACAATACAACAACATTAACAAAAATTTTAATGGACCCTTCCGTCCAATGCATTAAGACACATTTATAAAAAAAATATAATTGACGAGACTTTTTTAGCCCATAATAATATGACACCTTTGTTACAGTGAATAATTACTCACTTAAACAGAATAAGAATAATCACATATAATAATTTAATTGACGTAAAGGCTCGTAGATCTATAAGCACGATTAAATATAAACCCTTTTTGCTCACTAATCAGACTCGTCTGATAAATCATTGTCACTGGTATGTGGTCTATTAAAATTAAGCCAGGGTTTAAGTTTATCTACCGCGACTACCGTAGAATAACCTCTACCGCCCTTTTTTGTGAGAGGTGTGTCTTCGACATGATATCGGTCGTGATCCAATACTTTCGTGATTCTATAGGGACCTTGAAATTTTGGTATTAACTTTCTACTATGCCCTGTGGAAGGAACCTGACGCTCTACACGTACTAAATCCCCGGCCTGGTATTTTATTGGGGTGCAACGTTTTTTATCAAAGTAAGACTTATCCTTTTCCTGACTAATGACTATTTGTTTACTGATTTCGTCACGAATTTCCGTTATATCTTGTTCATTAATCTCAGTAACATCGCCCTCTAGTTCGGAAATAATTTTACTTTCACTACTTCCCGTTAGCCGTTTGCCAAATAAAGCTTCCGCAGGAGTCCGATTAATCCCCTTGTTTAAAGTATTATTTATTCCCCATTGTATCTCAGGCAAGTAATCGTCCCATTTATTTTCAGCCATACCAACAGTTTTTGCCGTTAACGAATCTACAATTGTCTTATTATATCTTTCTACCTGCCCATTCGCTCTGGGGGTAGCAACAGCATTAAGTATATGCTTAATTCCCTTTTCATTAATAAATGCTTTAAAACTGTCACTAGTAAATGAGGAACCCCTGTCAGAAATTATTCTTCTAGGAACCCCAAAGATGCCAAAGTACTCCTTTAGTACTTTAATGGACGTACTGGTTTTCGTATTTCTTACTGCTTTTAAGTAAATATATTTAGTAAAAGCGTCTATTAAAACTAAAATATACATATTGCCTTTACTACTCCGTACAAAGGGACCTGTGTGGTCGATGTGTATTGTGTCAAAAGGAGCCGCTACTTTTGGTATTGGATTAAGATAACCGGGTTTTTTACCACCGGATGATTTTGCATAAGCGCACTCTAGGCATGAATCGACGTATTTTTTAATGAAACGCCGCATTTTATTAAACCAGTAAATAGATTTAACCCTATCTAAAGTTTTGTCAAACCCAAAATGACCTATATCATCATGGTTTTGCTTTACAACTTGCCAACGAACTCCCTTTGGCACAACCCATCGATCCCCGTCAGCAGTTATCCGAAACAATTTGTCATTTTTTAGCTTGAAATTGGACTTTATATCGACTATGTCATCAAATTTTGGATCTTTAAGTATGCCTATTATTCTTTGTATATCATCATCTGCATTCTGAACAGTAGCCAACCATGTAGACTCCGACACCGTGAATACTTTGGCTTGCGAACTTGTAACAGGGTTCCTACTGAGCGCATCAACGTGGGACATAGATGGACCTGGTCTATATTCAATTGAAAAATTTAATTCTTGCATCTGTTCCCACCATCGCGCGACACGGGGAAGCATGTCCTTTTTTTGAAACGTTGCTTTTAACGAGTTGCAATCTGTGACTATCTTAAATGATAACCCAACTAGGTAAACGCGAAACTTTTGAAGAGCAGATACAACCGCTAAAGTCTCCAAGTCATATGACGAATAATTCTGTTCTTCGGGCGTAGTTTGTCTACTAAAATAGGCAATTGGTCTGAGAACTGAATTTTCATCTCTTTGTAAAAGAATTCCAGCTACGCCTATTTTGCACGCATCGGTATGTAATTCCGTTAACGCTTTAGGATTGTATAATGCCAAAATGGGTTTTTGTGATAGCTCTTTTTGCAAAACTCTGAATGCCGTTTCTTGATCAGGTCCCCATTGCCATGAAATATTCTTTTTTAACAAATGGGTGAGTGGTTTTGCCAAAAGAGAAAACTTGGGGACAAATCTCCTAAAAAAACTAGCCAGTCCTAGAAAATGACGGACATTATGCTGGTTTTGTGGTACAGGGAAACGTTCGACAGCTTCAATTTTTCTTGAACCTGGTCGAATACCGTTCTCTGACACTTCAAACCCCAAGTAATCTACTGCGCGTTTAAAGAAAAAGCACTTGGATGGTTTAAGAGAAAGTCCAGCATTTTTAAATAAATCTAGCACAGACTGCAGCCTTCTCATACCTTCCGAAATTGTTTTGCTGGGTATGATTACGTCATCTAAATATGCCAAAGCTTCCCCATGTCGAGCGTTTCCCAATATCTGATTCATTAATCGCTGGAATGTTGCTGGCGCATTAGCAAGCCCAAATAGCATGCGATTAAACTCATAATGCCCATCAGGTGTAACAAAGGCAGTTTTGTATTTATCATCTTCAGCGATAGGCACTTGGTAGTATCCAGATGCCATATCTAACGTAGTAAAGAACTTATTCCCTGCTAGAATATCTAACTGATCGTCAATGAGAGGCATTGGATAATTTTCTTTAACAGTCTTTTTATTAAGCGCTCGATAGTCAATACAAAGTCGGAAATCCCCGGTTTTCTTTTTAACGAGAACTATGGGACTCGCATAAGATGAGGTAGAGTGGCGTATGATACTAGTATCTAATAGCTCTTTTATCATCCCCCTAACTACTTCCTTTTCCGCAATTGCCATTCTATAGGGCCTATAAACAACCGGTTGATCATCATTTAAGTCTACTTTCATACTACCGGCCGATGTACTACCTAATTCCGTTAAATCTAGAGCGAAACATTCTCTATAACCATTTAGTAACGACAATAGTTTTTCTTTATCTTCAGCAGATAGATCACTGGCAATATGAAATTGAGCTTCTGTTAACGTTGTAGGTACACGAGCTGTACAGTTTGATACATTTAACACGTGACTTGATTCGTCTTTGTGGGCTACTATGCCTCGCGCTATCAAAAAGTTTGCTTTGAAGCATAATCTTGAAGAGGGGGCACAAGTAACAACTACAAGTCCGAGGCCATTCCGAACATAATACATACCGGATAAAACAGAGTATCGTACTTGTTCTTTATATCGTACACTGCCTTCTACCAATATTTCCCCGTCAAAACTAGGATCATTACTGTATACCTCGACAACAGTAAGTCCTGACACTTCAGCCTCGTTTCGACAAAATAATTTAATTTTGTTGTTAGAGTTTTCGAGTATTCCCAGGCTAGATATATCTAAACAATCACTCGTTTTTTTAATTATTATGTGCGACTGTTCTGTAAACGTTTGACCAATCATAAGGGGAAAAGGCATGACGTTATCTGGGACTATAAGCAGGTCTACATTGGCAGCAGCACTATCTATAATAACGTGAGCGTTAAATTTACCGATGGCGTTAACTTTTGAATTACCGAAACCACTCAAAATAGGCAGGTTCTTTGTGTCGTACTGATTACCGATTCTTTGAAACTCTGAATCTTTAATCATAGAACATTCGCTACCGAAGTCAATGAAAGCCTGCATAGTAACCCCATTGACAATAGCCTGCTTAAAATATTTTTGATTAGGCTTTATTAAAACAGAAGCATCGGGTGATGTGCCTATTTCGTTACTAGCAACTCTTAAAATTGTTTTATCAGGGGCTTGAAATTTAGAGTAGCATTGTTCGGTATCATGGCCAACTTTACTGCATTTACCGCATTTCTTAATTGGAAGCTTACACTGTGCAACAAGATGACCTTCTTGTTTACAATTTAAACAACGGATTGGCTTGCCATTGCCTGAAGTTCGAGATTGCGTCTCATTATTTTTATTCGGGGGACCTTTAACGGTTTTGCGGTCGTTTAACGGTTTTATATTTCGCACGTTACGCAAATACGACAATAATTTATCTGGATCTGAAAACTTAACAGCTTCAGCACCCAACCTTACAGATCGGTCGTCAATACCGTGCAAGATGCATTCTACCGCGCGAGAGCCATCTATACCACATCGATTTATTAAACCTATCTTCTCATAGAAATATTCCCCTAACGAGTCATTGAATCGGGCCCTTTTGGCCAACATGTCACTGAGCATTTGGCCATAATTTTCCTCCGGAGGGAATACGGACAAAAGTTTTTGTTGCCATTCGCTCCAAGAGAAAAGGACAGACGATAGACCCTCATACCACCTCTTGGCAACGCCTCTTAACTTGGGTAACGCGAAGTGCACAATCTGTTTCTCAGTCAAATTGTAAATAAGTGCGCATTCGTTCACTTTGTGCAGCCACATGGTCATCGTCTGTTCCTTCCTGGCTGGATCGAATTCCGGTATAGTGTTTTGCATAGACCGTAATTTATCCAACGAATCAGCTTGGTTTACAGATTTCATCATTCGAAAAATCTGAGCAATATCATCAATTTTATAAGAACGTGAGGACTCACCCGAATTCCGGATTTGTTCTTCAGCAAGAAAGTGAAGCGGCTGATGAGCTCCTGAAGGCTGATCGTGTGTACTAGGAGGCCACTGGTCACGTTGACTGCAGGATTTCCTGCCGCGTAGAAGACTGCGTGACCTTTCGCGTTGGCTCCACGGTGACTGATCATCACGTCGACTGCGCCTTGGTGACTGTCCATTGCGTCGACTGCGGCTTGGTGACTGTCCATCGCGTCGACTGCGCCTTGGTGACTGTCCATCGCGTAGACTACGCGGCGGCTGTCCATCGCGTCGACTGCGCCTTGGTGACTGTCCATCGCGTCGACTGCGCCTTGGTGACTGTCCATCGCGTAGACTACGCGGCGGCTGTCCATCGCGTCGACTACGCGGCGATTGCCCATCACGTCGACTACGCGGCGACTGCCCATCACGTCGACTACGCGGCGACTGCCCATCGCGTCGACTACGCGGCGACTGCGCATCGCGTAGACTGCGCGGCGACCGCCAACTGCATCGACTGCGCGGCATCTGCGCACTGCATCGACTGCGCGGCGACTGCGCATCGCGTAGACTGCGCGGCATCTGCCCACTGCATCGACTGCGTGGTGATTGTGCATCGCGTCGACTGCGCAGCGTCTGCCCTTGGCTACGAGACAACCAATCGTCACATTGGATGTGAGAGGATTGATCATCGCATTGGCTGTGAAGTTGTAGTTCACGACTATCCCGCCGCTCAATGCGCGCCTTGCATGTCCTCATTATCAATATGGGACTTGGAGTAAAGGCACACTTCCCGGCTTCGCACAGCTGGTTTTTTTTTTTTAATATAGCCATGTTACTCAGGGATAATGTAGCATTCTAATAGTGAAACAATTTTTGAAATCGGTCCAGTAGTTTTTAAGTTTATTCATTACAAATATTCAAAAATACAAATCTTTCCTCTTATAATATTATTAATAGTGTAGGTAGATGTACTTACTTTTACCTATGTGTCACAAATAAACGTATTAGAATTTAAAGGAGATCGCCAAAAATCCATACATCGTTGGGCCAAATATGAACAGTAATCATTTATGTATTATTTAATAGATAAAACACAAACATATTCATATCAGAAAGATTTTTTTTTAAATTCTATGGGAATTAGGAAGAAAATAAGTTTTTGGGTCACAAGGTTAGGTTATGCGGCAGATGGTAAGAATTGTACCTATATAACGCCAAAATGTATTGTAAATACCATAATCAAATAAACACATTGATTTAATTGTTTGAAAACATATTTGTATGTTACTATTAGCATAATATTGCATAGCACAAAAAAGGAATTAGGTAGGTAAAATAAAAACAAGTTATTTTTTCAATATTTTATTCATCTTCATTTTCATACTCAATTAATATATCATACAGGAATGGTGCAGGAGGTGTGATGGTATTTTGGTACCTTGCCACTGTTTGACGACAGTCCTTGCCCTTATTATGGAAAGAACTGCTTCATCATGTAAAGGCACACTTCCAGTAGCGTTGTTACGATCAGTAGCGATACCACAACTCACGCAATTCACCATTATCCAGTCGATAAGGAATCGGTGTCCAAGTCCGTAAAATCAATCCAAAGTCGTCAGAAAAATAGTAGAAATCGAATAAGCACATCCGCACGAGTACGAAAACGAATGACGTGACTTGACGGGAGTGACGTGACATTGACATTTTGACAAACATCAATATTTTTTCGTTTCGAAACAGTCAACCGATACACGATTTTGAATATTGTTAAATAAATAAATAACTATTACTAAAACAACAATAATTTAATCAAATATCCTTTTTTCTTTTATAAATGATTATAATGTTCATGACCAATGCTAAAACAAAACAGATATCGTTTTTTTAGTAACTTCTTTAGAACTACTAGTTTTAGAACGAACTCGTAGTGACCTGACAGCTTGTTTACGGAGCTAGTTTTAGAACTACATTCAATTTAAAACCACATTTCAAATTATAATTTTTAGCTCATTCCGGTAGAAAGTTATTATTGTTACATGTTATTTTTAATCAGTAAAAAATCTAGTTTTTTTTAAAATACATATCGTTTCTGTACATACTTTGGCCCAAAACTGGCCATCTCCTTTGAACGCAAGCGACTTACCGAGCGGAATTGCCAAAGTTTTTTGGGCCTACGAGGTGGCGCTCGCATCGCGAGTGAGCTTTTATGCTTGTTCGCTAACATTAGACAATACATAATAATATTATACCTAGACATTCCTATCTATTCTCATCAAAAAATAACCATGACAAAAGTTTGTTCATCAATTCGGTTTAAGTCTAGTTAAAAACATGTGCCAAAATTGTCTCAATAAATAAATAATATTATTTCACTCACCTGAAACAATTTGATTTTCTTCTGAAACCAATACCGGTTTCAATCGGAAAATGAGTTCAACTGATCGTTTTACATAAGACTGGTTCTTCCCGTATATAAAATAAAAATATCGTAATTTCGATCCGTTGTGGGTTGCATTCAGTATCTTCTCATATGTTTCATGAGTGAAAGGACTTAACGGCCATTTTTGTGATTTTTCTGCTGGAGAATCATAGAATTGACCTAAAAAAGTTGATAGTAATTAGTTTCTGGAGTTGAGACATTGAGGCCCACTTTCTAAATTACACCTGCTATCGACGTGCAGGCTAACCCGACGCGTCGTCTAAACGGCTGTAAAAAATATTATATGTAAGTACTCGTAACTTAAGATATTATAGAAAAAATGGTGATCAGATGTTAAAGTGACACCGTTAAAGCTGTAACACACGCTCGAATTTGGTTCGAATAGACCACGAATTTGGTTCGCATCCAAACCAAATCTGACCGTCTGTAGAGTAGTCGTGCGAACATAATTATTATTAATTGAGTGCGCCTCGGTCAGATATTGCTACCCTGACTCACCCCCGAAAACGTGAAATAAGGCTTGGAGACGTATCCACCATATTTGACGTACTGCCGGCGATCGCCAAGGTAGTTCGCGAAGAATTGCAGAAGGTGCGGTGTGAAACCAAATGCCGCAAACTTAGCCAACAATACATCGTTGTCGACGGTGTCGAACGCCTTCTGAAAGTCGAAGTACGCAGTGTCCACCTGCCCGCCAGCGTCAACCACCGGCGCCAGGTACCTATGTCATGAAAGACATTAAGTTACTTCCCGTACTTCGACCAGTCCGGAAACCGTGTTGAGCGTCGCCGCGTCGGTCAGGCGAGAAGTTACTTGATCTGAAATGTACTTGTGCAACACTGACTCAAACACCTTAGCAAACGCCGACAGCACCGCCACCGGTCGGTACCCACTAACATCAGTTCCCGAACCTCCTTTCGGGACTGGGTTCGCTCTAGTGATTTTCCATTGGTTGGGATATCGACCTAACTTTAAAAACAAATTTAAAATGTGCAGTAATGGCTAATATAAATACCTACATTTAAATTGTATTTAAATACGCTTACTTCTTCCCCAGCAATTTTTGCTCAATGTTACTAACGAGTAGTTTGATTTACAGAATACCGTAAGGGTAGGTACAGATGACTGCTATGTGTCCTGTTACACCCTGTACCAGTAGTAGCTACGTTGTAGAAGTTATGTAATCTAACAGACATACCTTCGAATTCCCACTGAAAGACATCTGGATAATAATATACTTTATACTCGTAATTCGATACATAAGTCAGGTTAAGAGTCTCGTTCACAGAGTATTGATATTCAATAGTCCATTGATATTCATCATTTGTGTACTGGTAAAGTACGTTATTCCTAGGCAGGCCTTGTATATGAATATCTGAAAATTAATTTTTAGAAAAACCCGGTTTAACTGCTAATCCAAATGGCGAGATAAATATGCAATTTTAAATGAGGGATAGAAACACTTATTATTAACATACCGTTCTGAAGAGCTTCAGACAAAAATAGAAGCCTGGCGTTTGGTCTCAGTACATCCGTGTTGTTAAGAGCACAAACTAGAGTTTTATTGTCAAAATTGCTTGAGTATATGTTTACTGAAACAACTGCCTTGGATTTACTCCAGAATTCTGAAAATACGATTTTGTATTATTTTTCGTTACCAAAGTGCTTGGAAGATTTTCGTAGGCAGCATGACCGTCCTAACTTCCGCCATTTTATTTTATTTTAAAAATAGTGGCCAGGCATACAACCTACTACTTTGAAAAAAAAAAATGGTGGACGTTAGGGCGGCCATTTAATACAAACCCTTTCTTTCGGTTGAAAAAATTACACATTGTTTTACAACAAATCATTACGAGTATCTACTTGTTTATCCGATTTTGACTACACAGGATAAATATGAAGCCGAATAAGATTTTCTCGATTGTGGAGAAGAGCAACGTTTCTTGTGAGAATCTTTTCAATGATTGCTGTATCTGTACCTGTTACTTTATAGATGATGTTTCGGAATCCTGACATTTTTCAAGATTTCATCTTATGCCATACTTCTTTGTGAAGATGCCAGCAAAATACAGCCAGTAATATTACTCGTATAAATGCGGTCGAGCAAAATGAATGAAATATTCAAACTTTAAGACTCTAAACTTTAAGTTTCATTAAATAGGTATGGGTTATTTTTTCAAATATTGGTTTTTTGAGCATTTATTCGTCCACGAGCTATCAGAAAAGTATGAGTTCAATGTCCAGAGCAGGGTAGATTTGTCACAATCAGTTTTTGATCAGAAGCCAGACAATTTAAAATTTCAATTGACTCCAAAACAACCGAGTGTGAACTTCCAAGTTAACCCTGGGTCTTTGTTGCAAATTAGCTCTAACGAAACGGGGCAATTTCAGGAAAACACCCAATTGGCAAAGGCCTGTATTATGGGAACATAATAATTATCGTTTGTAATTAAAATAATTTTGAATTAGAGTCCTCTACTTGCGAGTTGGCCAACCTGTATATTTTTTGGGAAGTCGAGCGTGTAAACATAATTTAACTTACGTCGAAACATGTCAACATTTTCTTCACTGGAAGATAAAGATAGCGAGCCTGGTACAGTGTTATCCTTTTTTCGACACGCAACATCCAATATTTCTCCTCTTATGTGCCTAAAGATATAGTCGTCATATAACCAGTCTTTATGTAATATTGTTGTTAATTCTTGCCCATTGACGGACAATATGATTGCTTGTTGCACACTGCCTGTATAAAAAGGTTTTTAATTTAGTAAACACGTTAATAAAATTCAAATAACTTCCGGTATTTTTATAAAATCCGAAAAAACATTTCTATTTATCTAATAACTCATGGTCGATGTGGTGAAGCAGTCGACTGCCTCGGACACCATGGCCTTTTGTGAAGTATGAATCAAAGTGTTATTATTGTATCCAAGAATTTATGCAAGATAAAAAGTTAAAATAGAGTTCAATTCAAATATATTTGTATCTGTTAATTATAATATATATTATTTTTATATAAAAAGCTAACCATGCATATAAGTTTAATGAATTTTATAATTTTTATTGTGAAAGTTTCTAATCTACGTGACAATAGATACTTTTTTCAATATTATGCGTTTTATCTTGCTGCGCCCTAACAGGGTTATATACTCACTAGTTTTAAGCCTAGCGTATAACAATGATGGTGTACATTGTGCATTAAATCTATACATATAATAAATCTGTAGACGTGGCGTTTCTGTACATTTCAAATATTTAGAAAATAGTAGGGGTGTTAAAGGAGCACTAACAGAACCCATTTCTACCATTTTTAGAATTTTGGTCTGTTTGTCGGTTTGTCTGTTCGTTTGTGCGCGCATCACGTAAAAAAGGGATTTTTACGTGATGCGCGCACAATTATATTATATACACATTATATTCAAAATCGAAATATTGAAACATAAGAAACATTGTTTCGAGTAACATTTAGTCTTTATTTCATCAAAATCGACCTACAGACGCAAAAGGTATTAATGTTTAAAATTTAGTTAGTAACCTCATACGCAATTTCTGTGATAAATTTAATTATTTACGTAAATAGGTTTTAGTCGAAGTGTAGTCGGAATGGCTGAAAATGAATTTGGTTTTATTTTTCCTTTTGTGTTTACTCTTTGCATGAAAGTAAGAAGTACTACGTAAAACCCATTAAGAAAAAAAATCTCTCAAAATTAAAACAAAATTAAAATTTGATAAAATCCACGAAGTTGTGTGTGTGCGGCGCCGTAGTCAATTGCTCAGCCACTGCGCAAACCGTGCCGTCACATAACACACTGTGGTTGTGACTTCGTCGGGCATTGATGCAACTTTGCTTAAGGGTGGCCGGACTGCACATTCAATTTTCAAATTGCCGCTGAATCTAGCAAGCGACGATACCCCAACATGCAACATCACCAAAAACGGGGGAGTCCTTTTGCAGCAGTGGAAGTTAAGCCTATGGGACAAGTAAACAATGTCACAGAAGCATGCATTAAAGGCGCTGAACTGCAGCTTGCAGGACATCCGCGGCAACCAGGCGCTGATGGGTGGCGTCGTTCGGCCACTGTAGACCCTGTGGACGGTGAGTAATGGGCTAGCTCGCCGTAGTAGCATAGTACTGCCTACCCCGTTGAATTTCTCAACTCCGTGGAGATAAAAGGCGAGGCGTCCCATCAGCTGGAGCTTAAAGTTGGCGTTCCAGTTCTGGTGATGCGAAACCTTGATGCAACCAGACTGTGCAACGGCACCAGGCTGCGTATCACAGAGCTGGGCAGTAACATTATAAAAACGGAGCTGCTAAAGGACAGAGCGTTTTAATTCCCCGCATGCCCACTTTTCAAATAACTTGCCATTTGAATTTAAGAGGTTAATTTTTTTTTTATTACAAAAAAACGGTTACTATTAAAGAGGTTACTATTTCCCTTAAAATTGGTTTTTACAATGACGACAAACAGATCCCAGGGCCAAACCATAAAAGTGACCGGCATTCAATTGTGCACTCCATGCTTTTCAGACGGTCAATTATGTGTTGGTTGTTCAGTGCCCAAAATTTGCACGTGCTCGCGGAAAATAATAAGTCATTTAATGTTGTATACAAAACGGTATTAAAAAAAAAAAAAAAAAAACACCGGGTAAAATCGGTATGATAATAATGTAAGTCACAGTTTTAAGCAAAACTATTTCAAGAACGAGTCTCAGAAAATCCTAAATAGTGAATCGTATGCAGAGATTAGTGCACGAAACGGATTGTGGCATGAACCAGGCAGAGACGAGGGCTGGAAATTGGTGCAAAACAAGCGTCTTGGAAATAAATTTACAACAATTAAGGGGAAAGCATGCATGGAACAGAGCAGCAAGTTTAAGGCAGCTGACATTAAAATACCTCTCTTTTTGACTAACGTGCACAAGGATGTTACGGAGGCAGACATTGCAGAGTATATTTTTGACAAAACAAAAAAGAAAATAATGCCTATAAAGATTAAGATGGCGCGAGAACGTAATTACAGTGCCTTTAAATTATTTGTGAGCAAAACACACTTGGACGTATTCCTCGACGACAGCCTGTGGCCGGATAATGTTTCTTTCAGGCGTTTTGTTAACTGGAAGGATAAAAGTACAGTCAAACCTACTGACAAGGGTGAGAGGCATACCACTAAACCTGAAAATGGTAGGAAAGATCTATAACAAATTAATATCATATAATTGTAAATCGCTGAAGAGATCCATTGATGGTGTTAGATGTCTCTGTAAGTTAGCTGATGTCATCGCACTGCAGGAGACCTGGCTGTTACCGCATGACCTGCCGTTTCTGAATGCTATAGATGATGAGTTTGGGAGCACGGGGACCTCTGCTGTGGACACATCTGCGGGCCTACTCCGGGGGAGGCCTTTTGGAGGGGTCGCCATATTATGGCGAAAAAGTGCCTTTCAGTCGGTTAAAGTGTTAGAGTGCGATGACGTTCGCTTAGCGGCTGTGAAGATAAACTATGTAAGTGATAAATCTGTGATAATATTTAGTGTGTACATGCCTACTAACTGTTATGAAAATTTACCCGAGTTTACACTATGTTTAAGTAAAATTTGTTCAATTATTGACGATAATAGAGACACAGAAGCAATTTATATTTTAGGCGATTACAATGCGCATCCTAAAGAGCTTTTTTGTAATGAAATGCTGGCTTTTTGTAATGATCAGGACTGGACCTGTGTTGATATAAAAATGCTTGGCGCCGAATCTGATACGTTCACTTTTGTGAGTGAGGCGCATGGGTGTACCAGGTGGTTGGACCATTGTATTGTCACGAGTGCTGCACTGCCATCTATAAAGCGTGTATGGGTGGAACGGGATGTGCAGTGGTCTGACCATTTTCCACTCATTATTGAATGTGACATGGGCCAGGTTAGTAGTAAGGAGGGGGTGATCCGTACACTAGCTTCTAATAAAATTCTATGGGGCGAGCGCACAAATGAGCAGATTGAAAATTTTCATAAAAGGTGTCACCATCAACTGAGGGAAATTGATTTTCCTGGAGAGCTCTCGGCTTGCTGTGATGGTATTTGTTACAATGTAGAACACAGGACCGTACTGAGAAACATGTATATAAAGTTAGTTTCTATCCTGTCTGAGGCTGCAGCCAGTTCTAATGAGCAATCCGAGTCACGGAGGAGAGGTGGCTATGTTGCTGGTTGGAATAGGTATGTGGCAAGTTTTCACAGGGAAGCCAGGTTACATTTTTTTGGCGTGGGTACAAGCTGGGAAGCCTAATAAGGGCCAACTGTATTTATGTATGTGTGAGAGTAGAAGGGCTTTCAAAAAGCAATTAAAATGGTGTCAAGATAGACAGGATCAGATTAAAATGGATATTCTTGCGTCACACCACACTGCCAGAGATTTTAAAGCTTTTTGGAAACACACGGACAAAATGAATGGAAAGTCTGGCTTCCCTGTAAGTGTGAATGGTACTGGTGATCACACTATGGTAGCTAATCTTTTTAAAGATTATTTTAAAGTGGAGCCACTGTCTGATTCTGACACAACCCGATGTGACGATGCTGGGGCTATCGCCCAGGGGCGAGTTGTTAAATTTTCTGCTCGTGATGTGAAAAAAGTGATACTTGGTACCTATGCAGAGGGGTAAATCTCCTGGGCATGATGGCCTCAGCATTGAGCATCTAAAGTTTGCTGGTACTCACCTGCCGCGTGTGCTCTCCATGTTTTATAATTTATGTTTATGTCACGGTTACTTGCCTGAAGAGCTGACAAAAACAATTGTAGTGCCGATTGTCAAGAATAAAAATGGTGACATGTCAGATAAAGAGAACTATCGGCCCATCTCGCTGGCCACTTTAGTGGCCAAGGTGCTTGACAGCTTGCTTAACAACATTCTCCTGCAGCACATAAAGCTGAATGATGCCCAATTTGGGTTTAGGAGTGGGCTGTCAACGGAGAGCGCAATCTTGTGTCTGAAGCAAGCTGTCGGGTACTACACGGAGAGGAGGACGCCGGTATATGCGTGCTTCCTGGACCTGTCCAAGGCCTTCGATAGAGTGCTATATAATAAGCTTTGGGCCAAATTGGAAGGAGCGGGTGTGCCGGCTGAAGTTATCTCCGTGTTGCGCCAATGGTACACGTGTCAGAGAAACCAGGTGAGATGGGCTGGTGCGCTATCAGAGGCATATGGCATGGAGTGTGGTGTGCGGCAGGGGGGGATAACCTCTCCAATTTTATTCAATCTGTACATTAATGACCTCATCGGCGAGCTCAGCAGTACTCATGTGGGTTGTTTTGTAGACGGAGTTAGCTTAAATAACATCAGTTATGCGGACGACATGGTACTGCTGGGACCGTCGGTGGGGGCGGTGCGTAAGCTTGTGTCAATCTGTGAGGCGTACGCGGCGGAACATGGACTGAGGTATAACTCGAAGAAGAGCGAAGTGCTCGTGTTCAGGAGTGAAAATCGTGGTCCAGTGCATGTTCCGCCTATTATGCTAAATGGTGCGGCTCTGAGGGTGGTGAGCAGTTTTAAGTATCTGGGTCACATTGTGACAGAACAGTTGCAAGATGACGCAGATATAGAGAGGGAGCGCAGAGCATTGGCAGTCAGGGGGAATATGGTTGCACGCAGGTTTGCTCGATGCTCGAGAGCAGTAAAAATTACTCTTTTCAAGGCGTACTGCCAATCGTTGTACTCGGTCAGTCTGTGGGTAACCTTTACTCGCCGGACTGCTAGTGCTCTGCGTGTCCAATACAACAACGTCTTCAGGATGCTGATGCGGCTGCCTCGCTATTGTAGTGCGTCCGGAATGTTTGCGGAGGCAAGAACGGACGGCTTTCATGCGGTTATACGCAAGAAAGTAGCCTCCTTGTTGCAGCGAGTGCGAGGCAGTAGCAACAGTATCCTGCAGATGGTTGTATCTCGTGCGGATTGCCCTATCCAGAACAAATGGATGCGTATTGTGATGGGTTTTAACTAACGTAGTGCGTAAGGTATTACTAACACAATGTAATTGTAATAATTTAATTTAATTTATTTCTTTGTATTTCATTTTATTTATTTTGTATGGATTAATTTTTGATCTGAAATAAACTGATTAATAATAATTAGAATAAATAGTGCCCAACAAGGCGTGTGATGGTTCAGTTTGAAAATAAAGTTGTATAGCGCTAAAATAAACGGTTTTAAGCCATATCGTCGCCATTTAATTTTGTTTGGGACTTCTTTTTGTAGTCATCACCCACATTATCACATTTTGATCAGCCAGTCAGTTCTCACACATCACGCCATGTAACCCTCAAAGGTTTAGGCAGAAGTGTACCTAATCGTACACCCACATTTCGCCAGTTATGTTGAACTCCCATGTGATAGAGGCCGAGCCTATTTCCACCAACTGAGTACAAATCCAGATTCTGTGGCTGCTACTGAGAATTTCCTGATGGAATAACCCAATAACACTATTATTTATAGTATTTTTTTCAATTGCATACATTGTTTAATGTTAAGTGGAAGAGCGGAGTCACACAAACATTGCCTTGCTCAAAAGGCGATCTCTAAATCATGTGCGATATAGCTTTATTTAATCAAAATAAACATTTTTTTTAACACAGGACCTCATGCTTAGTAGTCGCACTTGCGACCACTCGACCGACTGCCTTCTCACATACATACCAAAATTTCCACGCGAACGAAGTCGCGGGCAACAGCTAGTAAATAAATAAATAGAAGAGCGTAGGTTGGATAGCACGTCCGAAGGCACTGGGTGTGTAAAACTAGAAAATACACTGCAAAAACAAAAACAAATTTTGTGCGCGGGGAGCCCCCTTCGACATCCTGCCTCACTCAAATAATCTGAGATGATGCTAAAGATGCTCTGCGTTGTTGTCCGTATAAAATATTCGTAATGGTGGCATTCGCGAATATATTTTTTTAATCAGGCGCCATTTATCGTTGTCTCCAGTCTGAATTCTAAATAGTCACGCGTGTCGAACGTACACATATTTTTCGTATAGAGAATTGTTGAGCTGATTATCCGAAGAAACGCAGTGGCTGCTTGTTTGCCTCCCGTCAAGTCCTATCGATAGGCTACTACCGAAAGGTCGTAAACAAAAACGTTGCGAATCCGAATGTGACGAAATATGCGGATATTAAAGAAGAAAGACATAAAAATAAATTAACAGTAATCAGACAACGCATAACAAATATTACAAATATTATCGCTGCGGTCTGCGGTTGCGATCAATATAATGCGAGTGTGTTAGTCTGAGTACAAAACAATTTAAATTACTTACCAGCTTGCAAATCTCCTTTCTTCTTCAAAAATGTTGTTCTGTAACGATATTCTCTACGGGGATTTTCAGTAGCGTGTATACAGTCCAAGTAATTATTGTTACTGTTCGATTTCAAGACAATACGAAATAGGTGTGTTTCCTTGTTTCGAGATTTAGTTTGAAACAGACGAGTACCTGAAATATCACTCATGTAATTTGGATTGTTAGTGAGATTGTTTTGTGAGATATATATCGATAGATAAAGTAGATATCAGTCGCTTCATTTTGTTCTTTGTTTCTTCATTCAGCTCAACGTGAACACAAATTGAATTCATCAGTGAACCAATCCAACGATTGTGGAAGCTGCAGAAGATTGTAAAAATATCCTTGCAATGTATAGATTCCATCTCCTAGAATTATATAATTGCATAACACACAATTGTGTGAGTACTATGTACTGTAAAGCTACCATTTATATTTTGTTATCTTTCATTGACTTGAATGTGTCCTGATGGCTGAGGGAATGTCATGGTCAGTCAATGTCTCGCTGATGGTGGCGGGTGTGTCGGGTCATTTAGTTCCCTTCAATATGGTTGAGTTGAACTGTATTTACTACCTATGTTACACAAATAAAATGATTTGATTTGATTTTGATTTGTTTTTTGAATGGCGCTGATCCATGTTCGTGAACGGGCGCTGTCAGTTGGGACTGGTCATCTCTTAGCTGCCACGGTTTATTTTAATTTATTTATTTTTAAATTGTGGATTTTATCTTTTACTCTGGACGCTCTTATTTTGCACGTCTTTCTACATCGTTCTCACATATATGTATAATCTCATGATGATGTTGTAACCAAGATTTTGTAACAATATTTTTGATTTAAAAGAGTGTCCATGGAGTTTCTTGCCCATTCTTCTCCATAGAGATCTACGCTTTGGAATGTGCAACTACAGTACTTTCTCAAGTTATTATGCCTTGTGACTGGAACTGTAGCTTCGCTTCTTTTAGTTTTTTTTGACATTCAAAAGTGCCGTAAGAGTCTAATTTAAATAAATGCTTTGAGTTTGAGTTTGAGGAGTACTAACCTGCTGAATTATAATATTCCAAACGCAGAGTGGAAGGTCTATCAAGGTCATCTTGTGCCATTTTGCAGGAAATTTCCAGGTCCTCGCCCTCTACATAAGTATAGCTGGCCTCTCCGTCGTAGTTAACTGACAGGTTAGTCGTTACATAAGTCAAACTGCGGCTGTTCGCAGTCAAAATTACTGCTTCTGATGAGTAAAAAATGATATTTAATAAAAATCTGGCTGTAACTAAGAAGTTAAAAATAAGATCACTTTTCAAAAAAACTGGCTCAAATCTGAGATTAAACCAAAATAAACCAGTGGCAGTTATTTTTTTTAATCTACTTAAGTAACAAAGCACTTACTTGCTCCTCTGACATGAAGATTAAAATATAAATATTTTGGAAAGTAACTTCCGTCCTCGTATGGATAATATGGATATGGTATCCCCTGAGTTTGGATGTTTTGTAAGACTGCGCACTCCCACATAGTACTCATTTCAGCCGTAACGTTTTCGACCTTAAATCAGACATAATGACGTCAAAAGAGCACGACTTATTTCTTAATTATTAATGATGTTGGAGCAATATGAAAACACTCACGGATAATTTAGCGATACTATCGATAGTAAATTCGGTCGTTTGTATGAAATCTGGCCTATTTGTTTGTCGTGAGTAGCTTGAGCGACACCTGGAAACAGATAGATGAAATTAAGATGTTCAGTTCTTTTAGGTTGAGTCATTGAGAGAGGCTAGAGCCGTAGCCTGGAAGTTGGTTCGGTGGCGTTTTACCCTGAAGAAAAAAAAACGAATCGGAGGGGTTAAACACTAAAGAAAAGCAATTTGGTTCAACCTTTTAAAAAGCTATTTCTTAACTGTTTTTTTTTATTTCATGCATCTCGACGGGACTTATTAAAGTAGAAAAAGTGCGTTGAAATAAATCTAGAGACGGTACTCTGGATTGATTTCAACGTCACTATCATGAGCGACGGCAGGATTATTTCCATGGCTGTGCATCTTCAGCTCCACGAAGACCTCCAAATATTTTCAGCACGCTCTTGTTTACCTATTACTTTGAAATCTAGTCCTTGGTATATAATAATATGCGGATGGAGAGACAAACGACTTTTCGTTTTACTTCTAAAATTATGACTTTTTTATTAGGGTTCCGTAGTCAACACGAAACTATAAGGGTTCCTCCTTATAGTTTCGCCATTTCCGTCCATCTGTCCGTCTGTCCACAGCTTAGCTCAAAGACTCTTAGTACTAGAAGCTGTAATTTGGCATGAATATATTATATCAAAAAGTATTTTTTGTAGGGTATCTCCTGTACACGTAAAGTAGGGATTTATTTTCTCGCTTAGTGGGGCATGTCGTTGGATAGGTTTTTAAAAAACGTCATTGTTCGAATAATTTTTTGATTAAGGAATTCTTTAGTGAAAAATTAAGCTTTAATCTAATTTTTTTAAGCTCAAGTGTGCCTCTACCAGCTAAACGGTTGTGTTTGGGTGCGTGAAAAATTCACGGTGGTATATATTACCAAGTTAAAAGAAAAACTATGACAGCTAAGTAGGCTTTACAAGTTTACGAGTAATAGGTGACAAACTTATAAAATGTAAGTACTTGGATAACACCTCTGTACACCATGCTTTACGCAAATAAATTATCTTATTTTATCTTATCATAACATATTTTCCTAAACATAGGAAAATATGTTATGATATAATAATAAGCACAGGGTTTTCAACTGCAAATGTAAGTTTGTGTTTTTACTATAACAATAAACCCATCGTTCGTAGGCAAATCGGATCGTAGGAAATGTCCGCATATTTTGATAGGCAACTACGGAACCATTGTGCGTGGCCCGACACCACCTTGACACGCACTCGGCCGGAGTTTTTACTAACTTACCATATGTGTCGTGTGTAAAGATCTTCTATAACTATCGTCAGTGGTTTATCTTTCCAAACTGTGTAATAGTTCTCGTTTCCATCTTTGCTATAATATAGATGTACTTCAGGATTTTCTGCAAGTACAAAATTCGTGTGTTGAAGATTACGGCAGAAGGTTAATTTCTTGTTCATTTCGGCTTTTGATTGGCGACATATTTTTTTAAAGCTCTGGGAAGGTCAACACGGCAGCAGATCAGCATTGCCTCAACTCAAGCCATTCAGGATTAAGACGAGCCAAGACGAACTAGTACCTGAACACAATCACCGAGCTTACGGCAGGGTGGATCCCTCCCCCGAAAATACAAACAGATGCGCCGCTTAGACTGCGTTATCAAATAACTATTAATACTAATTTGGTGATTAAGATACATTTGGTGGGTATATCTGACCACTCACAGACTGCTACCGGCCTTAAAATAAAATTGAAAAGTCTGATTTTGTGTCAAAATACTTATTTTTACTGCCTCGTAGGTCTAGTGGTCACAAGCGCGACTGCTGAGCATGAGGTCCTGGGTTCGATTCCCTGGTCGGATAAAGTGCTAATAGGGGTATTCAGGTTCAGGTATTTCTCAGTAGCAGTCTCGGAGTCTGAATTTGTGCCCGGTTGATGGCAATAGACTAACCCCCTATTACATGGGACTTAAATATAACTAGCTAAATGTGGGTATGCATATGTACACCTCTGCCTCACTCTTCGGGGATTACAGGTGTGATGTATGTATGTATTTTTTAAGAATAATCAGCACAAATAATAATCTCACGAAATTAATTTATTATTTATTAGTAAAGTCTCTATAATAATATTCATAATTCAATCATGATTCGAAAGACACGTGGCACCACCTATTGTCATAAGAACGTTATTGTTGTTTTCCTCGGGAACAGTACTTTTTTACTGGATGAAAGGTGCCTTATGTCCTTTTCTGTACACCTGACAACGTATATACAAAATTTCAGGATGATCGGTTCAGTGGTTTAGGTGTGAAAAGGTAACAAACAGACAAACAAACTTGCTTTCAATAATATTATATACTAGCTTTTGCTCGCGGATTCGCTCGTGGTAATTTAGAATTTGTCAATCAATTCGGGTTGTACTCAAACAAACATACTTTCGCATTTATAATATTATATATTCATAACGAACGAAGCGGTGGAATTAAAAAAGCAATAAAGGAATTGAACAGTAAAAGAGATTGGATGCTAAAAGTAAAGAACATAGATAACTATTATACAAACAAAAGTATAGAAATACTAAAGGCAGCTACAGACTACTATCGAAAGCTTTACCAAAGCAAAAACCAAAAAGAAACAACAAATAAAATAAATAACAAAGACTCAGAAGCAATCCCTAAAATATTAAATGAAGAAACAATTAGAGCAATCAATACGCAAAAGACGGACAAGACACCAGGTGCTGATCAAGTCACAAATGAACTGTTAAAATCTACTACACCAGTCATTGGTCCTATATTAACAGATATATTTAACAAAATAATAGAGACTGAAATTATTCCCGAAGACTGGACTAAATCAACAATAATATTATTACATAAAAAAGGAGATAAAGGATATATAGGTAATTACAGACCTATAAGCTTGATGTCCAACGTCTATAAAGTCTTTTCAAAAATAATTCTGTCACGAATCACTTCTACCCTCGATGAAAACCAACCAAGAGAGCAGGCGGGTTTCCGCAGTAAATATTCAACAATAGACCATATTCATGTTCTAAGGCAGGTTCTACAAAAATATAAAGAGTACAATAAAAAATACTATTTGGGATTTGTTGATTATAATAAAGCTTTCGACTCCTTGGAACATGAGTATATCTGGGAAGCACTACGTATACAGGGAATACATGAAAAGTACATACGTATACTCCGGAACGTATACTCCAAAAGCACAGCCCAAATCAGGCTTGAAACTACGGGTGAAGAATTTCCTATAGAGAGAGGCGTCCGGCAAGGAGATCCAATTTCTCCTAAGTTGTTTTCGGCGGCTCTATAGATGATATTTAGGAATCTGCAATGGGATCACGAAGGCCTGAACATAAACGGTGTAAAACTAAACCACTTGCGATTTGCAGACGACCTGATCTTATTTGCAGAATGTCCAATAAAATTAGAGTAAATGTTACAACAACTGTCAGATCAAAGTGCGAAAGCTGGACTTACAATGAACACGGCAAAGACAAAGATTATGACTAACTCTTCACAGACGCATACCATCATAGTCAATTCAGAGATGATAGAATATGTCGAAGAATACGTATACCTAGGACAACTCATAGCCGCTAAAGACACCATGCATAAAGAGATTGAAAGACGGATAGCCAATACATGGAAGAGATATTGGTCACTCAGCGAAGTCATGAAAAACAAAGACATGCCTATCAAAGAGAAAGAAAAGTGTATAATATGTGCATTTTACCATGGTTAACTTATGGTTGCCAAACATGGGCATTGACAGATAACTTACTAAACAAAATAAAGGTATGTCAAAACGTAATGGGAGGAAAGAGGAAAGATAGAATAAGATTAGAAAAAAATAAAAATACAACTAAATTTAAGGATGCAAAGAAAATATGTAAAACTTTAAAATGGCGATGGACTGGACATATGCTTAGAGATACGAATGGAAAATAGACAAAAACCATAACAGAGTGGTATCCCAGGAATGGGAAAAGAAGTAAAGGGCGTCAAACCAAAAGATGGGAATATGACCTCAAAAACGTAGCGGGTCCAGAATGGACGAGAACAGCGAGAGACCGGCAGAAATGGAAAGCTTTAGAGGAGGCCTTTGTCGGAAGACAAGCTGTGAAGTGAAACCGATCGTGTAGTCGATTAGTATTATTATTAATTAGAAAAATTAGTGTATTGTAAATTTGTAGAACAGCAATAAAGGCTTACTTTATTTTATTTTATTATATTCGTAATATAATAATATAATTATTATAAAGTAAGTATGGAAGTATGGACAGTTAAGATTAAGATTAGGATAATGGAATTATTACATAAATAAACTGGCAAGCGGCTTCGCTCGTGTATTATCTTGACTCAATCACTAACGTTTGCAGCGTCAGCTATTGATGCAATCGCACCGCGTTCTAGTCCTGCTGTTGAAGAAAACGATGATAGGGTTACTATGGTAAGTAGCCAGTGCAACAACCGATTGAGTAGCGCTCTGGAAGATGCGCTTTGCGAATATCGATCTACTCCTACCGAACTTAGGCCCCGATTACCCATGCGTAAGAAACATAGGGCGCTGGTGTGTGCCTTGGACGTGCAACTCACGAATATATTCGAGAGTAGCGAGGACCTCGTTGAAACACAATCAATCCTGTACTGTGGGGCTGTTGTGGACCACAACAGCCTTGACATAAGCTAAACGACATACCACAACTTGTGGTATGTCGTTTAGCTTATGTCAAGTTCCCAAATTGTAACGTAGCTACTCGACCAAAACCAGCCGTACCAGCCTGGCAGTGCAGGATCAAGCGCCGTATCGACGGGGCCAGGGCCTTTGGCAAACTATACTGCTTTGGCAATATACGACCCCATGTGATGCGCTTTATGAGGCGGGCATTCTCGGGGACTGAAATCAGTCTCAAGAATTCATGTCCTTTGTTACAGAGCGCATCGTCTTCCTGAAGAAGAAAGTTTATGCATGGGCGAACTGTATTCGGCAGTATAAGCGGCGGGTTGATCGGTACTCGCAGAATCGCAAGGCAAGACGTGTTCCGAGTTCTTTTTGGCGCAGCATCTGGTCTTTGCCCGTCTGTCATATTGAGGTTGACTAGATGCGACATGTCGAGCGAGTGTTTGAATCTATTCCAGATATGAAATCAATTTCAATAACACCATTAGATGTAGCCAGAGCAGTACGTTCGTTACGGAACTGGAAATCACCGGAGTCGTTCACACACTTGCCTGGCATGTCATGTCCAGGTATCCTTAGAGTCTGGGTCGCTACCGCAGTTTCTAACAACAGGTGTTACCCAACTGCTCCATAAGTTTGGAAGTCCCGCGGAACCCAAGTATCATAGACGGATCACGTGTTTGTCAACGGTCTATAAACTTCTTACATCCAGAGCGAAAATTAATACACATTGACAAAAACTCCTTTATATCTACCTCTCAAAATTTAAGTAGGAATGGGTCCCACGGTACTAAGGAGCTACTCTTAATCGACATGGTCATTTCCTTGAGTCGTGTATGGGGCAATGGAGGACGGTCCTTCGATATCCAGGATGTCGACAGATCTAGGGTAACGATGAGCCTGTATGAATTAAACGGGGTATATTTCAGGGCGACAGTCTGAGTCCGCTTTGGTTCTGTCTAGCCCTGAATCCTCTATGCAAATTGTTGGAGGATTCAGGTCTAGGCTACCGGTTGAGGAGAGGTGGTCAGGTCACATCTCACCTTCTTTACATGGATGATCTGAAACTCTTTGTCCCCAAGAAATTTGAAATGTGAGCTACTGAAAGAAACTAAAACTTTTAGTAGCGCCATCAGAATGGAATTTGGTGTGGACAAATGTGCTGTCATGTATGTCAAGCGAGAAGAGATTATGAAATCCGAGTGACTTCAGCTCTCGGATTCCATACACCTAAGATTTCTCATGCGGATGCTATAATTATTTGGGTATGACGGAAGCGTTAGGCATTAACGTAACTGACATGAAGCAATCGTTGAGGGAGCGCTTCTTCGGTCGCCTGAAGAAAGTATTAAATAGCCTTCTTTCAGGCGAGAACAAGGTCCGTGCCTTCAACGGTTGGGTCATGCTGGTTTTAATGTACTCTTTCGGCATACTCAAATGGACTCAGACTGAACTCGATGCCCTGGATAGGAGAGTTCGTACACTACTGACCGCAAACCGGATTCATCACCCACGATCATCGGTGAAGAGATTGTACATCCCGTGGAAGTGCGGCGGTCGAGGCTTTTTAAATGTGAAAACCCCCCACAACCGCGAGGTGTATAGTCTCAGAGAATATTTTCTAAAAACCGAGGTGGGTATGCACTGAGATGTGGTCGAAGTTGATAAGAGACTTACCCCGCTGTCCATGGCTAAAGAGACTACTACTGATGACGACAAGGAAGTATGGCGAGACAAGGAACGTCACGGGCGCTTCTTCTAATTCAATTGACATTTAATTCACATCTATTTGGCATTTAATTAAATTTAGTTGATGAAATAACTATACAGACTGTCAAAGATCACATTGACATACTGGCAGAACCTCTGGCACATCTTATAAACACATGTATAAATATGAATATATTCCCCGAACAACTAAAAATAGCAAGAGTCTTACCACTTTACAAAAAAGGTTGCAAATTAGATCCTAATAATTATAGACCGATTTCTTTGTTACCAATAATCTCGAAAATTTTTGAGAAAGTACTCAAAATAAGACTTCTAAGACATCTCAATCGCAATAAAAATACTTAATCACAGACAATTCGGCTATCAGAAAAATGTGGGAACAAATGACGCAATTAATACATTAATGGAGCAAGTAGTTGACAGAATTAATGACAAATTGAAAGTCGAAGGGTTATTCCTCGATCTTAGTTCCGCTTTTGACACTGTTAATCACACATTACTATTAGCAAAAATGGAACATTATGGAGTAAGAGGACCGGTCTTATCTCTATTTAGGTCTTATTTAGAAAATCGAAAGCAATATGTGGAAATTAAAGTGGATGAAGATAATACTCAAAAAGTTTTCAAATCGGGACTTAAACTAATAAAACAAGGAGTCCCACAAGGTTCAATATTAGGACCAGTCTTTTTCATTTTGTTCGTAAATGATTTAATTAGCTATATGCTGAAACTAAGTGATCCTGAACTTGTGCTTTTTGCTGATGATACGAATGCTATTATAGCCGCTAAAGATGTGATACTCTCTGTTGTAAAGTAAATAATGCTCTTGCTCTCTTTCATCATTGGTTTACTATCAATAATCTTAAATTGAATGTCAGTAAAACGAATGCAATGTTATTTAGGACGACGTCGAGAAACAAAGAAAAAATAGACATAGTATTAAATAAAAATACAATAACATTGGTAGACAGCGTAAAATTCTTAGGTATTCACATTGACGAAAGTCTAAACTGGAAAAATGAATTGTCAGCTATAGAAAGCTCAATTAGCTCAGCTTGCTATGCCCTAAGAAGTCTTCGAGATGTGATCGCTATTGAGCAATTAAAAGTGGTACTCGCTTGTAGAGTCTAAGCTTAGGTACAGTATCACTTTATGGGGAGGTAGTTATGCGTACAATATAAATACAGCTTTCAATATACAGAAAAGGGCCATAAGAACCTTGGTGAGAATTTCACAGTGGGTCTCGTGTAAAGAGTACTTTAAAAAACTTCAAATACTAACGGTCCCTTGTTTGTATATTTTAGTTCTTCTTACTGATCTCTTGAAAAAGCTGCAGAATTTCGAAACACCAGAGGAAAGAAGTAAGAGAGAAGCTACTAGGCGTAGGGATTTACAAAATATGATACAACCTCATTTAAAAGTAGTGAGTCATGCTGCAGGTTATCAGTCAGTTAAACTGTTTAATAAACTACCTGTACATTTAAAGTCATTATACAACGTAAATCAGCAGCAGCTAAAATCATTTTTGATAGAAAAGTGCTACTACACCCTTGATGAGTTTCGCTGTGACACATACAACTAGACTTTTAATTATAAACTTACTATTTTTATTGACATTAAGTATATTTATTTTTGACATTTGTATATGCAAGATTGGAAGAAGGGAAGATTGGAAGAATGGATAAAGTAAGGAACGAATATATTAGAGGAAGTTTAAAAGTTGCGCCAGTCACAGAAAAGGGAATCGACGGTCTTGGTATGGACATGTGATGAGGAGGGACGAATCGCATATGACTAAAAGAGTGATGAATATAAACGTTGATGGATGGAGAGGGAGAGGAAGACCAAAGAAACGGTGGATGGATTGTGTGACGAATGATATGAAAGATAAAGAGGTAAATGATAGCATGACGGTTGACAGAGGAGAATGGAAGAAAAAAACGTGTTGCGCCGACCCCAAATAACATGGGACAAGGGCAGGAAGATGATGTATATGCAAGATTTTATTTTATTTTTTTGACATTTGTATGGGAATTTGTTATATATGCAAATATGAGGGTGGTTGCATCCGCTCCTACTATAAGTATGGTGTTACTTGCCAAATACAGCCAGTGTGTTTCCAGCCACCCGTTGTTTCACTTATTCCTACGCTCGCATATCTATCAGTGGCGACGAGTACCCGCGTTAAAAAGAAAAAAAAGACAAAAGATGTCTCATTTCGGAATTTTAACAAGTTTTGACCACAATATCCATACGTGGCAAAATTATAAGCAACGAATTACCCAATGGTTCATTGCGAACGATATCGACGATGAAAAGGATACAACAAGTGTAAAAAGGCGGGCGATATTGCTGAGCGCACTCACTGACAGCACTTACAAGCTAGCAGCTGATTTGGCGTTGCCAAAAGAATTAACGCAAGTGCCGTATGAAGACATTTTGGCACTCCTCGACAAGCACTTTACCCCAAAAAAATCTGGGTTTGGGGAGCGGTACAACTTTTATGCAGCAACTCAAGACGCGGAAGAAACCTACCCTCAGTGGGCCGCGAGGCTCCGGGGGCTAACTACGCATTGCGGGTTCCTGAACGTGGAAGAGGCGCTTCGTGACCGGTTCGTCATGGGAATGCAACCGGGGCCGGAGAAAGACAAGCTGTTTGCGCGTGACCTGCAGGAGCTCACATTGGCGAAAACTGTGGAGCTGGCGGAGAGCGTGCGCAGCGCACGTAAGGGAGCAGCTGCATCATCGTCGTTGGCGTCGGCGCAGGGACAGCCGCCGAGCGAGGCACTGTTCAAGATCGCGCGTGGTGCTAACGGACCCAGTGCTAAAGAATCGAGTGTTAAGGAAGTGTGTGCGGTGTGCGGATATAAAAACCATAAAACGTCGCAGTGTCGGTATGCTAGTTACACGTGTAAGAAGTGCAATGTAAAAGGCCATCTGCGCCGAATGTGTAAAAAAATAAATTTCGTAGGTAACGAGTCTAACGAGAGTAATGATGACGGTAAAGTAAACAAAATATGTTCACATAAGGGTGAACCTATGACGTTATTAGTTTCACTGCAGGGCGTTAGGATAAAATTCGAAATCGATACCGGTTCGGCGGTCACAGCGATTTCGGAAAAAACGTACCGAAAATATTTTGAAAGTGTACCATTATCACTAACGAGCGACCAATTGTTCACGTACACAGGACGTGTAATACATTGTTTAGGAACGGTAAAATTACCAGTCACCTATTTAGATAAAACACATGTTATAAAGATACGTGTGATACGCGACGGTGGCCCTCCAATTTTAGGTCGTGATTTTATATGTCTGTTTAAGATGCAAATGTTACAAGTAAATTTTTTTAATCAATCAAATAACATCGCCGAACAATTAAAATCACGATACCCGAAAGTTTTCTCGGACGAGCTAGGAATGTTTACAAAATATCAAGTGAAGTTGCAATTAAAAGACGACGCGAAACCGGTTTTCTTTAAAGCGCGACCGATTGCTTTTGCTTTAAGAGATAAAATAAACAGTGAACTAGATAGGTTGATACGTATAAGAGTTCTCAAACCGGTACAACATGCGAATTACGCGTCACCTATCGTGCCAGTGTTGAAGCGCGATGGGTCTGTTAGATTGTGCGTTGACTACTCTGTTAGTGTGAATAAACAGTTGGTCGTTGAACAGTACCCTTTACCAACTGCTCAAGAACTATTCTCGAAATTACATGGGGGGCAGCAGTTCAGTAAATTAGATTTGACACAAGCCTATTCACAATTTTTACTAGATGAAGCGTCCCAAGAGATAACTTGTATCAATACCCACCGCGGATTATACTTGATTCATACTTGTTGATCTTTCTCCAACACGGACAAATAATGAACAAATGCACTGAATGTAAAACCTCGATATCAGCGGTGGAGAAGGTAACGTGCTCAAAGAAACTCTGCGGCAGTCACTATCATCTGCTGTGTGCTAACTTAACAGCTGATGCTTCTGCGACTACCCTCAAGTCCTGGAAATGCTCCAAATGCAACAAAGGACAATCTAAAAATCAGGATACACCAGCTCTAACTACTGAATCGCAAGTAACAGAATGTGGTCACACCCAGAATGTTACTATAAGAAAAGCGAATACATCATCGGGCCTACCTCTATGCAATTCCCCTGCAGGGTCAACGGAGGTGCTTGACGCTATACGCTTGGAGCTACCCATTATAATTCGCGATATGTTAACACCGGAGTTTCACAAAATGCAATCACAAATGGCTGAACTCGATAAATCGGTTAAGTTTATTAGTGCCAAATATGATGACGTTATGAAACAAATGGCATCTAATAATGCTGAATTAAAGGCGTTACGGGAAGAGAACCAGGCACTCCGTAACAGCAGTCACAACGTCGAGACACGTCTTCGTCGGCTGGAGATTGAACAGGTGCGTCAAGACCAATGGGTTCGCCTACAAAACATTGAGATCTCTGGGTTACCCGAAAATAAGGAGGAGCAAACCGTGGATATAGTATTGAAGATTGCTGAACATGTTGGAGTTCCTACTAAACGCGAGGACATCGAATTCGCCCACCGAGTTCAAACACAGCAACATAACAACTCTAATCTTCCAAGGAACATAGTTGCTAGACTCAAACAACGCAGCACTAAGGACGCGATAGTGGCTGCTGCACGGAAGCTGCGAGGAATCAATCTGCATGACCTGGGAATTCAGACGGTAACACCACAAAAGTCTAAGGTATACGTCAATGAACACCTTACCAAGTACAATAAAAATTTGTTAAGACAATGCAAGCTCAGGGCTAATGAACTTAACTATAAATATATATGGACAAAAAACTGTCGAATCTATTTAAGAAGGGTAGACGGGTCTCAGCATATCCTTGTGCTGACAGAGGAGGACCTAAAAAATATTACTTAGTGATATATTATGTTATCTCATCTTGTTATCTTCCTTTGTTTTGTACCTGTACTAGTTTATCAGGTTTTGTTTTAATTATGCTAGATACCACCTTGCATTTCTATTATTTTTGTCACCACTACAATAATACCCACTTTTATAAAACTCATTTCTATTGCATATTTATCAAATTCACAAAACATTACCCACAACAAAGTGATTCATTCATAATAACACATTTACTTCACACAACACGACACATACTTATGTACGTACATACATACCTCCAACATACCTTTACTCAAAGTTTACTGTTCATTTCATTTGGAGACCTATCTTTAATTGGTATACATAGTTATCACAATGTGCGCAGTCGTGTCTTTTACTCGGACGCAGGTGTCACTATCTTATTTTATGAATCATCGCGGCAACTATTTATTAGCGATGGCTAAGCATAATACTGATTACATACAATTTTTCTATCAAAACGTGCGGGGTTTGCGGACTAAAACTAATACTTTTTATGAGAACATACTATCGTCAAATAGTGACATCTTATTGTTTACCGAGACCTGGTTACATGACAGCATTTTGGACTCGGAGTTATGTAATGATAGTTATGATTTATTTAGACGCGATCGCGGCTCGCTAGGCGGCGGGGTAATGATTGCCTGTGCTTCGCGTTTGCAAGCGCGCGTACGGCTCGAGTGGGACCGACCTGACCTTGAATGCATTTGGGTAACTATTCCCGCACGATCGCTAGCCGTAAAGCGCAATCTGCACATCGCGACTGTTTACATACCGCCTGATCGCGCGATACCGGAACGTATTCAATTATTAACGCGGCTGATATCCGAGGTAGTTGATCAGAACCCTAACGATTATTTTCTCATATCGGGCGATTTCAACTTGCCTTGTGTTGACTGGACAAGTGGACAGCCTGTGTTGATGAAGAGGGGCGCCGTTGAAGTGCAAAACTCTGCGTCACACCTTATTAACACAATGCTGTTCTGCGGTCTGAATCAATCTAACTTTCTCACCAACTCTCATAATCATACTCTGGATTTAATCTTCGCCAATTTTCCTAATACCATTATAAAGTCGAACTGTCCGTTGGTACCGGAAGACGCGTATCACCCTGCAATTATTATTAACGCCTCAGATATTTTAATTCCTCCCCTGAAACTCAGGTTATTTCAAAAACATGTTTATAGGAAGGGAAATTATGAGGCCATTAACGGAGAATTACTTAAGTGGGATTGGGGATTAATCTGTAGTGATGATAAACAGCTTGAGCGTATAATAGAATTGTTCTATTCGGTGATTAATACAATTATTGATAAATATGTACCAAAAGTCACCATTGGGGGTACCTATAGCTACCCTGTCTGGTACAGTCGAGCATTAATTAATGTTATTAAGGAAAAGTCTAAAGCACACAAGCAATGGAAAAAATATGAAAACCCCCATGATTACGCTGCTTTTTCTTTATTAAGGGATCGACAAAAAAAGATGCAAGTGGATTGTCATAACAATTATTTATACAGATCACAAGAGAACATAAAAAATTCACCTAAATATTTTTGGACGTACGTTAAAACTAGGAAGAAGAATAAAAGTAGCTATCCTAAATACATGACGTATGGTAATAATCAATTAACCAGTGAGGCTGAAATCTGTAACGCTTTTAATGATTTTTTCTATAAAAACTTTAGCAGCAGGCTCGGGACGTACACTCCTTTCTCGACTGACTGTGAAACATATGGCGACACACTGCACAGCCTGACCATTGACAGTGCGAGGATCCTGAAACTCCTAGAGAACCTGGATACATCAAAGGGACCAGGAAGTGACACTATACCCCCTCTCTTCTTCGTTAAATGTGCCAAATCGCTCTCCTTACCAATAGCTTATATTTTCAATAGATGTTTTCGTGAAGGATACTGTCCAACTATTTGGAAGACTGCGCACATTGTGCCTATTCATAAAAAAGGTTGCAGAAACTCCATAGAAAATTATCGTCCCATATCAATTCTGAATGTAATGGGGAAAGTGATGGAGAAAATAGTACACAACTTTATCTATCCTACTATATCTAAGTTAATTCCGCAACAACAACACGGGTTTATTAAGGGGCGGTCTACTAATACCAATTTAGCAGTATTTCTCGAGGATGTGGTTCGTAATATGGATGGTGGTGGGCAGGTTGACGTGATCTACACGGATTTCGAAAAAGCCTTCGACCGCGTGGATCACGTCATCCTTCTGCGTAAGCTGCAAGAGCTTGGAATTCGCGGTAACTTGCTCAGATGGTTCGAATCATACCTTAGGAACCGGTCTCAAATTGTTACTTTGGGCGGAGTAAGGTCTGACTGCGTAACCATACCATCTGGTGTGCCCCAGGGCTCAATTTTGGCACCTCTTTTATACTCTGTCTACCTCTACGATATAGGAGCGCATGTTCTTGATGCAAGGTTCCTGATGTATGCCGACGACACCAAGATTTTTATGACTATAAGAAATAAGAATGACTGTGAGAAACTACAAAACGACTTAGATAGATTATCTAATTACTATATTATCAATAGAATCAATGTTAACGTAAGCAAATGTCAGACTATAACCTTTACTAGAAAGCGAAATTTCATCAACTACAGTTACAATCTTAGTAATGGCAATGTTGTGCGTTGCAATGTTATTAGGGATCTTGGTGTCGTCCTGGACTCAAAACTTCTGTATTCGGAGCATGTGTCCTATGTCGTCGGCAAGGCATACAAAAACCTGGGATTTATTATGCGTACATGTAAATTATTTACTGATATAAATTGCATCAAGTTACTTTATTTTGCATACATACGCAATATTTTAGAATACTGCAGTAATATCTGGAATCCGCACTACTTGTTTTATATACAGCAGATTGAATCAATACAATCTAAATTCGTTAAATACATTAACTACCGCACTGGATTCAGATCTGCAGATTATCTGCTATCATGTAAACATCATAATATACTACCACTGGAGAACAGACGTACGATTCTGGACATGCTATTTCTTTATAATATCTGTAGCGGTAATATTGACAGTACCGTTTTAAATAATTTAGTATTAAGATTAAGTGCTCCGTCTCGACGGACTAGGCACACGCAGTTATTCCAAGTACCACATAGTGGTACAAACTACGCTCAAAATTCAGTGATTGGTAGGATGCTGAGTAATTTTAACAAAAGATTCTCTCATCTTGATATATTTAATACTAAAAAAGGTATATTCAGGAAACAATTAATAACGTCAGTATGTGACGAACTGACAGATACATTTAAACTAAATAAATAGAACTGAACAGAAGGTATACAGACAATCACTACACACACCACTACACACTACTATAACATACTCACACACACATTTTTGCAACTCCTCAGGCACACTCCTACACACTCATCCACGCTGTACACTTAGCAATGTATTGTATAGCTATTAAATTGTAAATCCGTAATTGGCTGTAAGATTAGTTGTATATTTTAAGATATAATTTCAAAGAGCTGTGGATTTTGTGATTAATAAATAAATAAATAAAATTATTTAAGTATACGAGGTTAGTTTTCGGACTCGCTAGTGCTCCCGCTATATTTCAACGGGCAATGGAATGCCTACTGTCAGGGCTAGACGGAGTTATGTGTATGCTGGATGACATTTGTATTACAGGAGAAAATAAAAAGCAACACTTAGAAAGGCTAAGTGCAGTCTTACAAAGGCTACAAGATGCAGGGCTGACACTTCGTAAGGATAAATGTGCATTTTTCGAAGATCAAATTGAATACTTAGGTTATACCATCGACAAAACCGGGTTGAAAAAATCACAACAAAAAGTTAAAGCAATTGTCGAAGCACCTACCCCCACAAACGTAAACAAATTACAATCATTTCTCGGATTAGTCAATTATTACAGAAACTTCGTTCCCAATGCGTCCTCAATATTGAGTCCGCTATATTCATTAATTTTAATAAAAAAGGGTAGTAAATGGAAATGGGAGGACGAACATAACAACGCATACAATGAAATAAAAAAATGTTTGGCTTCTGATCAGGTATTAGCTCATTACAATCAGAATGCTAAAATAATATTAACAGTTGATGCGTCACCTAGTGGGTTAGGAGCGATATTGTCACAGATAGGATCTGATGGAGTGGAATGTCCCGTATCGTTTGCCTCTCGGACACTGAATGCTGCAGAAAAGAGGTATTCACAAATCCAGAAAGAGGCTACAGCAATTATATTCGGAGTGCGGCGTTTTCACCAATATTTGTACGGAAGGGCTGTCCCGTTTGTACTCCGTACAGATCATAAGCCCTTATTGTCGATTTTTGGTCCCTATCGTGGTATTCCAGAAGTATCAGCCAACAGATTGCAGCGTTATGCTATGTTTCTAAGTGGCAACAATTACAAAATAGAATACATACAGAGCGCTAACAACAGCGCTGATTATTTGTCGCGCGCTAGCCTGCCCGACGAGGAGGCGACAGAGGCGAGGGAGGAGTGTGGCCACGAGGCCGACAGCTGTGGCAGTCTTAAGCCTGTAGAAGATCGCGCCTCATATATAAACTTTGTCATAGACGGTAGTTCACCGGTAACACTCGATGAAATTCGTAATGAAACGTGTAAAGATGAAATTTTAAGCAAGGTCATATCATATATTGCAAATGGTTGGCCAAAACGTTTACCAAGTAATGCAATTAAGCCGTACTTTTTATGTAAAACGCAGTTATCGTTAGAAAGCGGTTGCATTATGCGGGGTCACAAAGTGGTTATTCCGGAAACAATAAGGTCTAAAATATTATTAGAGCTACATAAATCACATTTGGGTATAGTCAAAACCAAAGCAGAGGCTCGCAGCAGATTTTGGTTTCCCGGGGTTGATAATGCCGTAGAAAAAATGATAGCAGGTTGTGAGGTATGTTTACAACTTAAACAATCACCAGCGCGTGCGCCGCCCGCGCACTGGCCACACCCCCCGCAGGCGTTTTATCGAATCCACATTGACTTCCTCGGACCAATTTGTAATCGTTCGTACTTAGTAATAGTGGATGCGTACACTAAATGGGTGGAAGCGTATGACATGATTTATTTTAAATTTCGCATTATTATTTTGGTTGGTATTTTTGTAATGGATGATGATTCTTTATTTGACATACATTATTTTACAACATTACTATTTTCATTGATATTATATTACTCATTATTTCCTTTATTTATTTTTAGACATATTAAGTACATTTTTAAATATTAGAATATAAAATAATATAAAAAAACATTTAAAAATATACAAAATAGTAGCCCACCGGCATCGGGAACAGGGTCCGAGCTACCGGTGGTCAGGGCTCTTGAGAGAGGAACCTCCTAACAATACGCGCCGTGTCCAGAAGAACTGCCTTCTGAATCAAGCGCTTGATCCAGGTGCCCAGCGAGAGCCTCCTCAGGTGTTGGTCGAGGCTTTTGGCTATTAAGCTATTGGCTGACACGACTATCGGCACAATGACTGCTGTAGTCACGTCCCACATGTCGACAACCTCGCGAGCCAGATCGAGATATTCGAATTGTTTATCTTTCTCTGCTTTCACGAGGTTCTCGTCATGCGGGACCGTTATATCAACAATCATTGCGCGACGCTCCAATCGATCTATCACCACAATGTCAGGCTTATTGGCAACAATAGTCCTGTCAGTGACGATTGGTCGATCCCAGTACAACGTGATATTGCCATCATCGAGAACTGGGTCGGGCGCATACTTATAGTATGGCACTTCTGATTCCACAAGGTTGTACTTCAAAGCAAGTGGCTGGTGGATAATCCTGGCAACGAGGTTGTGTCTATGCAAGTATTCTCCGTTAGCCAGACGAGAACACCCAGAAATAATGTGTCGAATTGATTCTCCTGGACGGTGGCATGCCCGACATATGTCAACCGTGCCATCCTTCACAATGTATTTCCGGTAGTTATTCGTCATCATAACTTCGTCCATTATTGCACAGACAAAACCTTCGGTTTCCCCGAAGAGGTCACCGAAACGCAGCCAAGATACGGACGCTAAGAAGTCTACATCGGGCCCATCGGGTAAAGGCGCTCGTGCAGCTCCTTGCTCTGCCATACCTCCATGCGGTCATTAATGTCTAATACTCTAGGCTTGCGCCAGTTCTCGTTAGCCAGGGAGAGCGGGGTAAGGCCCTTATCCACTGAGACCACATCTCGGTGCATACCCACGTCGGCTTCTAGGAAGTATTCCCTGAGACTGCATACCTCACGGTTGTGCAGGGTCTTAGCATTTAAGAAGCCACGACCCCCGCACTTCCGCGGGATATACAGTCTCATCACCGACGACCGTGGGTGATGCATCCGATTTGCGGTCAGCAGTGAGCGGACCGTCCTATCCAGGGCATCAAGTTCCGTCTGAGTCCATTTGAGTATGCCGAAAGAATACATCAAATATTACTCATTATTATTATTATATTGACATTAATTGTAATGGTGGAATCTTTATTTGTTTTTTGTTTTTATATAATTTGTTTTTTTTTTTGTATTTTATTAATTAATTTATTTGGTTACTGTTTCATTAATGACTATGTGATTCTTTAATCTTATAATCTACTGTAAAATTTCGACATAATGTAAAAATTGTTACAGAAATAAATGAAATGAAAAAAACTTTTCTTGAAATATAAACTTATGGAATCTGACATGGACAAATTATGTGCCCGACCCAGTTCTCGAGAAAGACCATGTCACGCTGTACTAGGATTAGTCTATCATCACTAACACGACGTTGTCGCCAATAAGCCTGACATAGTGGTGATAGACCGATCAGCGCGCCGCGTAATGACAGTTGATGTTACTATCCCGCAGACGAGAACCTCGTGAAAGCTGAGAAAGAGAAACAAATAAAATATCTCAACTTGACACACGAGGTTGTCGACATGTAGAATGTGAACTCGGCTATCATTGTACCGATTGTCGTAACGGCCAATGACCTGATCAATCCAAGAGCCTCGACGAACATTTGTCCAGGCTCTCCATAGGCGGTTGAATCAAGGGCCTGATTCAGAAGACAGTACTCCTCTATACGGCCCGCGTTGTGAGGAGGTTCTTGTCTCTGGAGCCCTAACCACCGGTAGCGTGGACGATGGACCCTGCTCCCGACACCGGCGGACCACTATTTTTTTTATATTTATAAATGTTTTTTTTTTGTAGGTTTTTAAGAAATATTTATAAGGTATAAAATAAAATGAAATGAATAAAGGAAAATTGAATTATTTTATTGTTAAATAAAATAATACAGACTGACTACATTGGATAATTATAATTATAACAGGAAATCAAAACAATAAAATAAGGATCTGATATATTTTTGTTTTGTCTATCGACAGCTCTTTTTTTATTTTCCTTTGAACAATCCCGTTCCATATCTCCGAAGTCCATTATCTGATCATGACTATATTTCTATGGGACCAATTTAAGAGACTCTTTAAAAAAAAAAATTCAAAATCTATCTACAATTGACCGAGAAATCGGTGAACACGCATAAAAAATAGAAATACATACAGCCGAACATAGCACTTCCTCGTTTTTGAAGTCGGTTAAAAATGAAATCGAGGTTTCTCAAAAAAACTTTTTTCTTAAGCCAATGGTTGATGAGGTGTTAATGAAAGTACGCTCAAAAGTTGTACGTTTTTTCAGAAAAACTATTTTAACAATTTTTCCCGTTAGTAGACAACTGGGTTAGTTTTAATAATTAATCCAGTTGTCTAGGTACTGGGATAACTGGGTAACTCTATACCCCTTGGTAACACAGGTTGTCAGACTTGTGTCATGTTAAACATGTTTGAACTAGTACACAGTTCCAAATAAGGTTATATTGAATAAAAATTAACTGTCAGTAAGAAGGGTCTGTCGTTAACATCTGTCACCTCAAGCAGTGAGCACATTACTAGTTCAGTTGGTGAAGAACCGTCTAAGTGTGAGGCACGGTTTTAAGACATGTTTTAGCAGGCGAGCCGATACTTTTAAATCCCGCGATATTACTTCTTTTTTCGTATCAACAGTACGAATTATTTCATTTTCTTGGGCCCGATATGTGGCCACTGCGGTGTTTTTTAGGTCCTTTAAAGTGCAGGCACTCCAGCAACTGTAATATCCTGGACGGGAACACCGCATTCACACTATGTGTCGGAAGGATCTTAATACTACATTTTGCCACATTGTGTTCACAGCAGCCCACTTGCGAATTGGTTTAGTGCTTTCCATACGGGCCACTGCAGATCATGTTAACTTCTCGAAGGCTAATTGGGAGAATTTTTCAGTAGACGTAGATGCAAAAATACGCGAAACAGAACCTAAACCTTCCCAATAACGATCAGTTCATTGAAACTATCTGGACTGTGTCGCGTCAATGCATACCCAGAGGCTACCGCACATCTTACATGACCGGCCTCACTCCAGAGTCTTCAAAACTGAATCAACAGAGTCTTGTAACCTAAGAAGAACTGTATAAAAATTACCCTTCTCTGAGAATACACTTGCTGCTAGGGAAAAGTTGGTGGACATGATTGGCGTCAACAGAAAATAAAAATGTATCACTACTGTTACCAACACCAACGTGAGCCACAACGATAAGAAAGCCTGATCTATTATAGGTAGACTCACTAGAGACCCAACAAAATTGTCAACTAAGATGTTGACACAGCTAATCAAATTGCACTACCACTGCTATTGCTACTCAACGGAAAACCTCCACACAAACTACGAAAAGCCAAACTACCTGTAAACAACAATGCATAGTCATACTTAGCGAACTCCTGAACAACCGCTGCTTGCAGGTATACTTTCAATCTGGTTCTCGCTGGACTGATTAACACTTCGCGCGACCAGAGGGCTGGCTGTCTCTTTGGTCAAAGAATTAGCATTGCCTTTCAACGTGGCAATGCTACCAGTCTTCTGGGCACGATTCCCGATGACAGCGACGTACTTTGATGCCCACGAGTCCTATTGTTTTTTATTTAGTTACCTTATATTTCGTGAGTTAGTTTATCTATACTAATGTTACAAAGAGAAAGATTTTTCTGTTTGTTTGTACCAAATAAACTCCGAAACTACTGGATCGATTTTAACCATTTTTCACCAATAGAAAGCTAAACTATCAGGAAGCAACATAGGCTATAAATTATATTTACATCATGCAAATTAACTGATTTATTACAACTTTTGCGGACGAAGTCGCGGGTGAAGGCTAGTTTGATATAAATTAGTTCTTTTTTGTAAATTATTTAGTTTTAATATTATTGTAGCTTTCATCGTGTTTTATAAATAAAATATCTTGAATGAATAGAAATAAAAATTCTTACCATTAGCAGGATCGCTTGCTGCAGCTTTAAAAATTATAAAAACTAAAAATATAACCGTACTAAACATTATTCAGTATTGAAATTGTCAGTCAATACTAATCAAACAAAACGAATGCGTGTTTACCAGAACGAAAAAACACACTAAATACAGTGACTTTTGTTTGAAAATTTGCGGAAATAATTTTATATTACGAGTATTCTAATTATAAACAAGGAAGCTACTACGTCCACGATTTTGCATGGTTTTCCCGTAAAAATTTGAGGTACACACACAAAAATGTCACATCCTTTTTATTGATTTAAGGCTTAATCAGTTTATACATATGGCACTGAGTAAAGTCGGCCCTGTGTATGAAAGGGAGAAGTAAATTAGAAGTATTATGATGTCCCAGTTCAACTGTACTTACAAAAACTAATAGTTTTGCCAGTTACATACATAACAATATCATCTGCATATTGAGACACAGCTACTTCATGATAAACTTGTTTACAAACTTTAATTGTTGCCACATTAAATAATAATGGGGATAAGGGATTACTGATATTCAATGTATGCTGAATACGACTATATCTATTTTAGCAGAATTGGGTCTTGAAATATCCCCTACCAAAAGTAAATTATGTCTGTTTTTAAAAGGTAGTAAATATTCTAGATATCCGATTGATATTAATATTAATGGTACTCACCCATAGTTGTTTGTGTTAAGTATTTGGGTCTGTGGATGGATTGTTCTTTAAGATGGGGGAAACATTTAAATGAAATTATCGAAAAAGCCCACAAATTCCTTAATGTATTTAAAGTTTTGTCCGGATCTGGATTGCTTCGCTCGCTCCTGATGCCTATTTGTTTTTCGATAACTATTTGCGTTTCTGTAAAGATGCTAGAGCTGTTTTCATGGTACTGAAGGTGCACATCCCTGGAAAAAATCCTGCCGGCGCATAATTGATATCAATGATAATATTTACCGTGGTGCTAGGCAACTGGGCTTATCCCAGTTGTAAACGTCCCTTTGTGCCTGTTGGCCTTGTTTTGTTCTGTCTCCTGCTCATTTGAAGGCAAGTAGAAATTATGTTTTTCCTACTCCTCCGCTATTCTTTTCTGATTACTTTCGTTGCGGGCTCCAAGACAGTTAAATTGTTTCTGTGGGACTTCGTCGAGCTTCATTGTCATTAGTCTTTTTTTTTACTTTTCTAGTGGTTGCCACTGTTGATTCTGGCTTTCAGAAGTTGCAGTGGTTTGGGAATAGACTGTAGATTGTACCTTTTTTTTTAAAAAAAAGCAGTAATGTACTATGTCTGAAATAAATGAATCAATTAAAAGACAGAGTTCTGTTGTGTGGAAACGCGAAAAAGGCCTGTAAATGGTGCCTGTCATTCAAAGTCAAAGTCAAAGATTTATTTGCAGATAAATATGGTTACAAAAGTTCTTACAGTGGTAGTATAATAGTAGCTTAACATATTTAATCATAACATAATGACATGCAAATTTTTGGTAAAAGTACAATTACATCATTTGGGTTTAAGCTCAAGGAATTCTTTTATATTATAGACAAACATTACAACAAACATTATGACATTTCGATAAATGTAATTTACTCTGTAAAATCATTATGTGGTTACAGAAGATAAAAACAAACGGTTGCTAAGTCTGGCTTGGACACAAAGACACGCAATAATTGGGACAAACAGGATAACCCTATTGCAGTATTCAAATAACACGAGGTATTTTCGAGAATTATTTTGTGGCATATAATTCAAGGATAATTGCTCAACTTTCCTGAAACATTAGTGTGGCCATGAAACTGGGAATTGTTGAAAACTTAAAATTTTGTTGGTCCTTTGTCCAGCAGTGTGATGGCTGCGGCTAACAGTAACAGGCAGTGGCGAAGGTTCCATACAACTCGGTTCCTACCGGCTTCCCTTTGAAAAATGGCACAGTTGTCTATGTTGGACTTTGACATAAATAACAGTCTATAGTAGTTCTATAGACAAATAATTTAATCACATTAAAAATATGGTCTCCGGCTCCGGCTTACCTCTTACAAAAATTGACCCTTCGCTACTGGTAACAGGTTTGATTACAGAACTACTTACCCAAACTCAAAATTGTGTTAAGGTGTTTTCTTCAATGTAATTAAAAGGCATTCGAAATTCAAAACTTATGTCTATTTTGCAAATAGGTTTTTACAAGCAGTTTTACACGTCAATATGTTTTTTTAACTAGATGAGGCCGGTGTGTCTTCGTACCTGACTGCTTTGAGACAAAACGGCCGAAACAAACTCAGAGGTCAGACTCGGAGGTTCTCTTTTAAGGTCCAGATATAAACTTGGTTAATTCGCGTGAGGACTGTGCAGATTGGTGTCTGAGATGGTGACACTATTTTTCATTTTCTGCATGTGCTACATGATGTAGATGAATAGGCTAGCTCCAACAGGTTACGACCCCCGCATCGGTATGTACACTGAACACATGTTGCCAACTCGCTACTTCAAAAACCTTTGCCAAATCCGTTCCTAAAATTTTATTACCAGACGAATTAGTGAAAATTATAATTAATGTTAGTTAATAAACCAATATAAAATTTATAAATGGTATTGTATTTCGTTAATCGTTTTATGCCATATATTTTGTTTGAATTTTTTTCTGAATGCATATGTTTTATTAAATAAATAAATTAAATCTTTATCTTCAGACCAGAATATCCATAATAAACAACACTTGGCACTTACTAACTAAAACACGATAAACCATCTTCCTATAGGACATATCTGAAAGACGGTCTGTGTACGTGGCACATTATAGGCTGTTGGGGCTGTCGCACACCCGACGCATCAGTGATGCGATTCGCAGATGCAGCAGCGATCCGAAATCCGGAATGACTGCCTCTGCGAACATCCCCGACGCTCTACAGAAGCTCGGAAACCCCAGCAATACCCGGAACGCGTTATTATATTGGACTCGTAGAGCACTGTACGAGCCCTGTGTATAACTGACCCACAGGGCGCACGTGTACAGCGACTGGCAGTAGGCCTTGAACAGTGTTATTTTACCCTCTCGCGTACATCGTGCGAACCTGCGGGCCAACATGTTACACCTGACAGCCAGCGCTCTACGTTCCCTCTCTAAATCGGCGTCATACGACAGCCTATCGGTGACCCAGTGCCCCAGCTATTTAAAACGAGTGACTGTTTTCAGCTGACCTCGGCCCAAGGGAACCGATGGAACAATGTCATACATTTTGCGTCCTAAACACTTAGAGCTCGCTTTTGGTTGAGTTGAATGGCTGAGACCATGAGTCACCGCATAGTCTTCACAGATTCGGAGGAGCCTTCTTAACACACTGATTGATGCTCAGCAACACCATATCATCCACGTAACTAATATTATTGATACACTGTCAGTCAATGGAGCAACCGATTTAGGTGTTGCTGAGCTCACGTATCAGCCGGTTGACAAACAGGTTTAAGAGTTTAAGGGAACGAAAAAAAATGGGGGGTCTAAACTCACCCAGGCGGTGAGTTTAGACCCCCCATTTTTTTTTCGTTCCCTGGGTGGAAAATCCACACGGATGTCCTCCGCCCTGGGGCGGGCGAAGGGGTCTGTCGGACTCTAACCGACTAAAAAACACCCAGGTGTTCCCTTCCCATACTTGCACCGGTGATCATGGGAACTAGTGCGCCTTCCACGATCCCCGGCTAGTGCCGGGCCCGCGTCTGCGGGCCTCTTCAAGTCTGCGGGGGGAGTGAGGTGTCCTCCCCCCGTAACGCCAATAGGGGGGCTGGAAGAGGGCGTTGTCCGCCCTCCGCCGACGCCCGGTACGTCTGCTGTTGATCGGGTGGGGGGAGCTTTCTTAACACACTGATTGATTCGCTCAGCAACACCATATCATCCACGTAACTAATATTATTTATACACTGTCAGTCAATGGAGCAACCGCTCACGTATCAGCCGGTTGGCAAACAGGTTTAAGGGCCTGGGTGAGTTAAACCCTCTGCCTCAACCTGTACGCATCAGACATGGCACCTGACGTAGTTGGACTGGTTGCTGTACCAGTACTTCAGCACAGCAATCAGTCCCCCAGGAAGTTTAGTGCCATGGGAGAGTTTTCTCTAAAGGCAGTCATAGGATATTAGGTCGAATGCTTTGGAGAGGTCCAAAAACACGCTCTCTCTCATTGGTGCGATCTCTCTGCGGGTGTTCCTCAGGGTGGCGTCCTTTCTCCACTTCTTTTCTCCGTTTTTATTAACGCTGTCACCAAGGTATTAACCTCGCATTATCATCTCTATGCAGACGACCTGCAACTTTATCGTCATTTTAAACTCGACGAGCTTCCTGGAGCCATCGATGCCATCAATAATGATCTTCAAAACATCAGTCAGTGGGCTAAAAGTTTTGGACTGTTAGTTAACCCAACAAAATCACAAGCTCTCATTATTGGTGGCAGATACTTCGTAAACTTATTGAATCATCAGTCCCTCCCTCCTATCGTGTACGATGGTGTCGCTATTACTTACTCGAAGAAAGTGAACGATTTGGGTGTATTCTTGGACTGCAACCTATCTTGGCATGTTCACATTGCTGAAGTAAGCAGGAGGGTGTTTTGTTCGTATCGGTCTCTTAAGCGTCTTCAGAAGTTCCTGCCATTTGAAACTGACATTATTCTTGCTCAGTCTCTCCTTCTACCTCTTCTAGACTATGCTGATGTCTGTTTTCTTGATGCAACTGAGGAACTTCTTAATAAGCTCGAACGTCTGGAGAATTTGTGTATCCGCTTCATTTTTGGGCTTCGTAAATACGACCATGTATCAGATTTTCGAAAGCGGCTGAAGTGGCTACCTATTCGGCAGCGTCGAGACTGTCACACTCTTTCTTTTCTCTTTTCCATTCTTCACAATTCTAAAGCTCCTTCGTATCTTCGGGAACGCTTTGAGTACCTTGTTCCTCGCGGTAAGCCTTGCCGCTCATCATCATCTCTTCTGCTTCGTTTCCCTCCACACTCCTCAATTCGGTATGATGGATCATTCACTGTTCGTGCTGTGCGCCTTTGGAATTCACTTCCACACTCCTTGCGGGATAGTTCATCGTTAGAGGCGTTCAAGAAAGGAATAAGGGAACATTTCCTGTCAACATGAATGTATATATATATATATAGGATTTTATAGGTATGTATATGCGTATGTATTGTATGTATTACGTATATTATATTGTAGGTATGTAGTTTAGTTTATAAAATTAATTAATTTGTTAATGTTATTGCACCATAAGTGTACCCTCTTCTGCAAATCTCGCAGTCAAAATTTGGTTTGCTGTAAGAAAACCCAATTCTGGGTTAAGCTCGCCATTGTACATAAGCTATGTTATTGCAATTTGTATCCAAATTTATTATTTTGTGTGCAATAAAGAATAAGAATAAGAATAAACACGCATAAACGGGTGTTTTCCTTGCTGCATAGTAATAGACAGAATGGTTGAGACAGAGGATTGCTATTTCAACCGACAAAATGTGGGCTAAAACCAAATTGGGAGTAATGTAGGGTGATATATTTATCCAACTGCATGTCAATCAGACCGTCCAACACCTTCGCAACAATGGTCGCCAAGGTGATAGGCCTGCAGTTGTTCTTGTCACTCGTATCTCCAGTTTTGTTCTTTATTATAGGAACGACAATCGTTTTCATGAGGTCCTCTGGAAGATACGAGTGACATAAATTAAACAAGAGCTTAGTCACGTGGTAAGTGCTTACCTGCATAACGTAGGTGTTCCACACTTAAGCCGTCAAGTCCAGGAGACTTACCCCGCTTCAGGTCCTTTAAAACAAACCCAACCTCCCCAGCGGTGAACATGACAGGCGTTCCCTCGGACTCCTCCCTAGCATCCGACCCATCCGTCGATGGACCCAGTGGTGACTCTGTCCTCAACGAAGCCATAAATAAATTGGCAATAGCATTAGGTTGGTTTACGCCACCAACGCACACTGGCAGGCCCGACTTGGGATTCAGGCTGTTTGTGGCCTTCCAGAAACGACTAAATTTTTTAGCTTCGTGATGACTTGCAATTTCGTTCATCTTTAGTTAATCTGCGTTATTTTGGCACCACTTTAGCTTACTTTTAATTTTTTTCTACTTGCCACCATATTTTCTTATAGCGACCTCGTTCTAGGCTTACCAACTGCCGCCCAGCTCAGAAATGAAGCCGAGCCAGCCCGTGCGCATCTTTAACTTGTTTATTCCAACCTGTTTTATTATATTTTCTGCGCTGAACTTGGTAATTGTGACTATCAGTTGCAGCCTCGCGAAGAATTTCTACAATATTGTTATATAATTTGTCAACTATTATAAGATGTTCCAAGTTAGTACAAATATGTTCACTACGACTACAGTTAATAAACTCTGTCGGAAAGTCAATTTCTCTTAGCTTCTTATTACAAAGTTCGGTGTACATTTTTCGTAGGGTCCCTATATCCCCACCTTACTGTATTATACTGAGACTGGACAGAGACCGTACTATTAATAAATATGTTTAAGGGAAACCGCCCTCCCCGGTGTTTTATTTACATAAACGGAGTGCTGCGTACAGAGAATGTAATTTTACATTGAAATAAAGAAATATTAGCCGAAGAAACGGTGTAAAAAATGAAAATTTTCCGGAGAAAATTTCCGGTGGAATATGATTCAGAATAAGGAGCTGAATGCACCCTGTAAGTTTGCGGAGTCCCTTACACCCTGTATACTTAGAACAAAAAACAAAAATTTCATTTTTTGTCTGTCAGTCTGTCTGTTTGTTCCGGCTAATCTGTGAAACGACTGGACCAATTTAGTAGAGACTTTTACTGGCAGATACCTGTATGTATAAGGAGTAACCTTGGCTACGTTTTTAGTAGAAAAAGGATTAGGGTTTCGTGCAAAAAAAAATTAAAAACCCTGAAATTGTTAATAAGAACCGATTTAAATCGGTAAGCAATATTTTTATAATAATTTTATGACCAAGGTCGCGGGCACATCTAGTATACATAATTTACAAAATCTAAACAACATTAAATTTTACAAACATAGGGTGTAATAATCCGCCAAATACTATACACAACCTTAAATATAAAAAAAAACTAAGTAGGTTTCTCGGGTATAGGTACTGAAGATTTGATTCTGATATAATAGTATCTGATCTACAAATAGCTTGAAAACCGAGATACAAACTGATTAAGCCATAAATTAATAAAAAGGATGTGACATTATTAGGTGTGTGTGTGTGTCTTACGGTAAAAACCATGCGAATCCAGGACACAGTAATTTCCTTGTTTATAATTAGAATAATATAGGTAATATTATTTCCGAAAATGTTCAAACAAAAGTCTGTATTTCAGTAATTAATTACTTTAGTATGGTCTTTTGTTCTGGTAAACACGCATCGTTTTATTTGATTAATATTGACTAACAATAAAATTTAAATACGGAAAAATGTTTAGTACGCTTATATTTTTAGTTTTTATAATATTTAAAGCTGCAGCAAGCGATCCTGCTAATGGTAAGAATTTTTATTTCTATTCATACTCATTTATTGATATTTTATTTATAAACACGATTAAAGCTACAGTAATAATTAAAACTAAATAATTTACAAAAGAGAACTAATTTATATAAAACGCCCGCGACTTCGTCCGCAAAAGTTGTGATAGGTCAGTTAATTTGCATGCTATAAATATAATTTATAGCCTATGTTACTTCCTGATAATTTAGCTTTCTACTGGTGAAAAATGGTTAAAATCAGTCTAGTAGTTTCGGAGCTTATTCGGTATAAACAAACAGAAAAATCTTTCCCCTTTATAATATTATATAAACTAACTTACGAAATATAAGGTAACTACATAAAAAAACAATAGGACTCGTGGGCATTAAAGTACGTCGCTGTCATCGGGAATCGTGCCCAGAAGACTGGTAGCATTGCCACGTTGAAGGGCAATGCTAATTCTTTGGCCAAAGATACAGCCAGCCCTCTGGCCGCGCGAAGTGTCAATCAGTCGGCGAGAACCAGATTGAAAGTATACCTGTAAGCAGCGGTTGTTCAGAAAAAATTAAAAACCCTGAAATTGTTAATAAGAACCGATTTAAATCGGTAAGTAATATTTTTATAATAATTTTATGCGGACCAAGGTCGCGGGCACATCTAGTATACATAATTTACAAAATCTAAACAACATTAAATTTTACAAACATAGGGTGTAATAATCCGCCAAATACTATACACAACCTTAAATATTAAAAAAAAACTAAGTAGGTTTCTCGGGTATAGGTACTGAAGATTTGATTCTGATATAATAGTATCTGATCTACAAATAGCTTGAAAACCGAGATACAAACTGATTAAGCCATAAATTAATAAAAAGGATGTGACATTATAGGTGTGTGGGTGTCTTACGGTAAAAACCATGCGCATAGAATCCAGGACACAGTAGTTTCCTTGTTTATAATTAGAATAATATAATATTATATCCGAAAATGTTCAAACAAAAGTCTGTATTTCAGTAATTAATTACTTTAGTATGGTCTTTTGTTCTGGTAAACACGCATCGTTTTATTTGATTAATATTGACTAACAATAACATTTAAATACTGAAAAATGTTTCGTACGGTTATATTTTTAGTTTTTATGATATTTAAAGCTGCAGCAAGCGATCCTGCTAATGGTAAGAATTTTTATTTCTATTCATACTCATTTATTGATATTTTATTTATAAACACGATTAAAGCTACAGTAATAATTAAAACTAAATAATTTACAAAAGAGAACTAATTTATATAAAACGCCCGCGACTTCGTCCGCAAAAGTTGTGATAGGTCAGTTAATTTGCATGATATAAATATAATTTATAGCCTATGTTACTTCCTGATAATTTAGCTTTCTACTGGTGAAAAATGGTTAAAATCAGTCTAGTAGTTTCGGAGCTTATTCGGTACAAACAAACGGAAAAATCTTTCCCCTTTATAATATTAGTTTCAGGGTATCAGGTATCAGGACCTGGTTGGAGCAGCCTTGCCAGGCCTTAAGCCAGCCTGGTCAGGTATTAATGCTGGATCAATGGCTGCTGTGATATGGTTAATTAGTGGTCTTTCAAACAGCTTATGTGATCGTCAGAAGGTTTACCTGGTAGTGGCAGAACAACGATTAAAACTGTTCCTTCTCCAAAGTTTGGGTATGTGAGCGGTAGCCATGCATTCATAAAGATTGCTAGGAGTCATGACACCCCTAAAGGCCCCAAGTGATTGATTTGCTGTACTGTTGGGTCATCGACACCAGCCGTTTTGCTATTTTCAGTGCCTAAATAATCTCGGTGAATGTTAACGGCTTGCTTATTTCGGTGGAATTAGCAGGAGTGTTAAGGAGGAGAAGGAGATTAGGGGTGAGGAGGGGTGTGGATATATCCATGGACCGAAGTTGCCTGACAATAAATGAATGTTGTTGTGTTGTTGTTTACAGGTAGTTTGACTTTTCGTAGTTTGTGTGGAGGTTTTCCGTTGAGTAGCAGTGGTAGTGCAATTTGATTAGCTGTGACAACATCTTGGTTGACAGTTTCGATGGGTCTCCAGTGAGTCTACCTATTGTAGATCAGGCTTTCTTACCGTTGTGGCACACGTTGGTGTTGGTAACAGTAGTGATCCATTTTTTTTTCTGTTGACGCCAATCATGTCCACCAACTTTTCCCTAGCAGCAAGTGTATCCTCAGAGAAGGGTCATTTTTATACAGTTCTTCTTAGGTTTCAAGACTCTGTTGATTCAGTTTTGAAGACTCTGGAGTGAGGCCGGTTATGTAAGATGTGCGGTAGCCTATGCATTGACGCGACACAGTCCAGAGCATGCATAGTGCTCTCGCCCTCATACTTCTGGCTGAATAATTTTTGTCTTAGGGGATGTTTGGTCACTCTAATTTGTCTGACTGATTGAATATAACTTTTAAGTAAATACTTCAATAACATATTAAAAAATCAGACATGTAAAAATAAGTAAAGTTCATTTATTTTTTGGGTAGCTTAAAAGCGTCTGACAAAAGCTCTGGTCCATCAAAAGTGTCTGACACTTATGATATTACTTTAAAATAATATTCTACATGACATATATAAAAATTAGCCATGTGAATTTAAGTTAAATAATTCTTATTTTTAGTTACCTTTCTCACCTGGTACCTGCCCAGGTGTCACTCGGCAAGTTCCACAAAGCGCGTAGGTATTCAAGGCACACGAGACGCTACTGAAAACTTCAGGTTTCATCCGTGTGAAAATAAGTTATGTCTGATTGCTCTGGGATCTTGGACTATTAAGTGATTTTGAAATGCAATACAAAAAAGACTAGCTGGTAATTGGTAAAAACTCCTAAAAAAATACTCTTGGTCATAAGGGGTACATTATTACGAGTATTAACTTGATTAATATACACATAATTTAATATTGTACCTACTAATTGCTAGATAAAGCCATGAGTTACTATTGGAGATGTTATTTTAGATTGGACCTATACATTACGATGATCCCGTGCTGACCTTCCCAGAGCTTGTCAGTGTGCAATGGCATATGCTCTCATATTTTTATTTATATTAAGACGATGCTCTACAAGATAAAGATCGACAATCAAAGGCCGAAATAAATAAGAAATTAACCTTCTGGCGTAATCTTCAAAATGCCAATTTTGTTTTTGCAGAAAATCCTGTAGTACGTCTGTTTTATAGCAAAGATGGAAACGAGAGCTACACAGTTTGGAAAGAAAAACCACTGACGATAGTTATAGAAGATGTTTACCCACGATACGTAAGGTAAGTTAGTAAAAAATCCGGCCGAGTGCGTGTCGGGCGACGCACAATGTAGGGTTCCGTAGTTACCTATCAAAATATTATGCGGGCGTTTCCTACGGTCCGATTTGCCTCCGAACGATGATTTTTATTGTTATAATAAAAACAAACTTACATTTGCAGTTGAAAAACCTGTGCTCCTATGACTAGGAAAATATGTTTTCCAAGTACTTACATATTTATTATTATAAGTTGGTAAACTTGTAAACCCTACTTAGCTGAAATAGTTTTTCTTCTCTAGAGCCCCAGCGGCACAGATTTGTGCCACCAATAGAATCGATTTTAAGACTTATCTTTACTACAAATACAGTTCTAAATCGGTCGGGGTTTGGTGGCACAAATTTGTGCCGCTGGGACTCTTGAGGTTAACTTGGTAATATATACCACCGTGAATTTTTCACGCACCCAAACACAACCGTTTATCTGGTAAAGGGGAGGCTCACTTGAGTTTAACAAAAATTAAACGAATCCCTTAATCGAAAAATTATCAAAGACGTTTTAGAAAGACCTATCCAACGACATGCCCCACTAAGCGAGAAAATAAATCCCCACTTCACGTGTACAGGAGATACCCCACAAAAAATACTTTTTGATATAATATTCATGCCAAATTACAGCTTCTAGTACTAAGAGTCTTTGAGCTAAGCTACGGACAGACGGACGGAAATGGCGAAACTGTAAGGGTTCCTTGTTGACTACGGAACCCTAATAAAAACGGCAGAATTTAGAAGTAAAACGAAAACTCGCTTGTCTCTCCATCCGCATATTATTAAGGAAAGAACGTGTTTATCTTGTGAATAGATTAAATAATTATCAGATTAAATTGGAAGATAGTATAAATATTTATGAAATAGACACTCAGCGCTTACAATCTGAAATTGAGGCACTGAATAAGTCACTAAAATCATTATATAATAAGTATGATATATCTAGCAACCAAATTAAGGAGCATATTCTAGCCACTAATGAGTTAGTAGACAAAGTGGACTTGCTGACTCTCAGCAACACTCATTGTACTTGTAGGAGTGAACCCAGTCTTGATGCCCTCCAGCCTGAGGCAACGGAGGACCCGTCCCAAGCTATGAGCGCTCAGGACTGCACCATCAACCCAGATGCAATCCCTGTCATTACATTTCATGAGTCACAAGTAGTACAGCTTAAGATTAGTCATTTTGTATCACCTGATAGTAAAAATTGTTATCATTCAGTTATGTTCTCTGATGGTATAGGTAGAGGGCTAGGTAAATTAATCAGTAATAACCTTAGTTATTGTACCCAAAATTATTGCACGCCCGGGTCAACCTACAAACAGGTCATGGCTTCGGTAATAAATAATGTTTGTAATCCTAATACCACCATTACCATATGTGTTGGAAGACATCACCGACTATGTATCAGAGTTGTTAAAGTTAAGCTGTAGTAAGATCATATTGTGTGCTTTTCCATATTTTAAAAATTTAAGTAGTAGAAAAAACAATTATATACATATGTTAAATAAGCATGTACATTTCTTAGTAGGTCACTATAGTGACAGACTTATATATCTGGATATCAACACTATCTATAATATAAAAATGAATCGCAAAATGTGTTGGTAAGCGCATAACTTAACAACGCCTGGACCAATTTGGCCAATTCTTTTTTTTAAATGTTCGTTGAAGTTCAAGGATGGTTTTTACGGCGAGAAAAATTTAAAAAATTGCCTGGATAAGTCTAAAAACAACACTAGGATACTTTTTTTTTGGTAGGATTAGGGTAGGAGTAGTGTAGGAGTAGTGTAGGAGTAGGGTAGGAGTAGGGTAGGAGTAGGGTAGGAGTAGGGTAGGAGTAGAGTAGGAGTAGGGTAGGAGTAGGGTAGGAGTAGGGTAGGAGTAGGGTAGGAGTAGGGTAGGAGTAGGGTAGGAGTAGGGTAGGAGTAGGGTAGGAGTAGGGTAGGAGTAGGGTAGGAGTAGGGTAGGAGTAGGGTAGGAGTAGGGTAGGAGTAGGGTAGGAGTAGGGTAGGAGTAGGGTAGGGTAAGGGGTAGGACACCACGCGAACGAAGTTGCGCTGGGCAGCTAGTTGTTGATAAACTTAAGTCGACACGGGGTAAGGTGTATCTACCTATTAGATGTAGACACAAAATAGCTAGGCTATTAGCTTATAATATTCACACAGACATAAATAGTATGTCTAAGTTTAGTTATATTATTAACACCGCGACTATTAGTAATCATACTAATAAACATTTTTATAATAACTGTAAATCGGAGGATCCATGCGTAATTATAGATGATTCTCAAGTAGAATCCACTGGTAGTGGAGTCTCGGGGCTCACTCCAGATATTAATATTAATTTAAACTAGGTAGTGAGACAAAAGAAGGTACCTTTAACAATATTGTTAAACCTATCAACAACAAGGTATCTTCTTGCACTCAATTAGTTAGTAAAAAAGGGCCTCAGCAGAACACCTTAAAATTATTCCACCAAAATATCCAAGGCATTTCTTCCAAATTATTAGAAATTGAATTGTTTTTAGAAAAAAATATGTTTGACATTATTTGTTTTACCGAACATTGGCTAAAAGATTACCAAATGCTGATTAATTATGAAAACTATACGGTTGGTAGCTGCTTTAACCGTAAATCTATGCTGCGTGGAGGTTCCCTAATACTTTTGAAAAATTGTGTTAAATATAAACAACGTATTGACATAGTAGGTCTCTCGGTTGAACATTGCGTCGAACTGTCCTGTGTTGAGCTAGATAAGCATGTAATTGTGTGTGTGTACAGACCCCCAAACTATCAAAACTTTTCCTTATTTGAATCAATAATGGAAGATGTCCTGGCAAAACTTGCAGCCAGTAATAAATCTACAATTATTTGTGGTGATTTCAATATCAATATTTTAGAAGACAATTCAAATAGCAGTCGGTTATTAAATCTTTTTAAGTCATTTGACTTGACCAACATTTTTATAGAACCTACTAGAGTCACTCCATCTTCTGCTACTTGTATAGATAATGTTTTCTGCGATTGCGATTACTTAGATAAAGCCATAGTAAATTGCCTGCCGTCTGACCACAGCGGACAAACTGTAACTTTTAGGTGTAACACACCATTGCAAAATGTTCAGATTAAATTTAGACCTATAACTACTAGCAAATTAAATAGGTATAATATTTCCCTGCAGAACAAGTTAAGTGTTATGAGCCATCATATGGACGATATTAATATAAATCAATTGTATGATCATTTCTTTTCAATAGTTCACACTGAATACAACAAAACTTTTGAAAAGAAGACAAAAAGTATTTGCCCTAAATTTATATTTAGTGATTGGGCAACTAGAGGTATCAGAAAAAGTAGGGAAAGACTATTTGAGCTTTATGACCTTAAATCTTATATAAACACTGAAACTTTTAATAAGTATGTTGCTAAGTATTCAAACATTTTTAGAAATACATGCAAGGTTGCCAAAGCCCTGCACATTAGCAACAAGATCAAAACAGCAGAAAATAAAATAAAGACAGTTTGGAAAGTCATAAATAACGAGACTAACAGGAAGAAAATACGTAACACTAGCTACACCTTAGATACAGCATGTGGTCCTAAAAGCTCTAATCAGGAAGTAGCTCAAGAATTTGTGAATTTTTTTACCGATATACCGTTAAAAACTACGGAGTCTCTTAATTCCTCTCCTGAAGTAGCAATTGGTTTACTAAAGGTGAATGTGTCTGGCTGCCCGGCTGAATTTAAATTTAAACACATAAACCCTATGATAGTTATTAAAGCTTTCCGGCAAATAAAAGTCAAACTGACCGAAGATCTTTGGGGAATGTCTATCAAAGTTTGTACATCCATAGTTGAGACTGTAGCACCATACTTAGCTTTAATTTTTAATTTGTGTGTAGACCAAGGAGTTTTCCCTGATTTAATGAAATACAGTAAAGTCATACCTCTTTTCAAATCCGGGGATAGTAAAGATACTAATAATTATAGACCTGTATCCGTGTTGCCAGTTTTTAGCAAGGTGTTTGAAAAAGTAATGCTTAATCAAATGCTCAATCATTTTAACACCAACAGAATCTTACACGACCAACAGTTTGGTTTCACTAAGGGACGTTGTACAACTGACGCCGGTGTAACCTTATTAAAGCACATATTTTCTGCGTGGGAAGCATCCCAAGACGCAATAGGAATATTTTGTGACCTCTCCAAAGCATTTGATTGCGTAAATCACGACACATTGCTTTTGAAACTTGAGCATTACGGACTAGGTAAACTTGCACTTAGTTTGGTAAAATCTTATTTAAGTGATAGACAACAACATGTTCAAATAAATGGTGTTAATTCACAGGGTTTAAAAGTAAAAAGGCTCAATATTGGGTCCTTTCCTCTTTCTAGTATATATAAACGATCTACCCTATTTATTAAAAAACCAACCTCAAAATATGGTGTTATTTGCTGATGACACTTCTCTAATTTTTAAGATAAATAGACGGGCCCAAAATCTAGATGACGTAAATAATGCCCTACTTCAGGTCCATAATTGGTTCACAGCAAACAATTTAGTATTAAATGAAAAAAAAACGAAATGCATAAGATTTGCTTTACCAAATGTTAAAAGTAACGAGTGTGATATAGTATTGAATAAAGAGAAACTTGAATTCGTAGATAAAACCGTTTTCCTGGGGCTTACGCTTGATTCAAGGCTACAATGGGGTTCTCATTTGAAATCTCTTGCGGGGCGCCTAAGTTCAGCAGCATATGCTGTTAGAAAAATCCGTCAATTTTCTGATGTAGATACCGCTAGACTGGTCTATTTTAGTTACTTTCATAGTATAATGTCTTATGGCATTCTGTTATGGGGACGGGCTGCAGACATTGAGTCTATATTTATTCTGCAAAAAAGAGCCATCAGAGCCATATATAATCTTCGTAGGCGCGATTCTCTAAGGGAACTGTTTAAGGAAATCAAAATCATGACGGTACATTGTCAATACATCTACGAAAACATAATGTACGTTAGAAAAAATCTACATCTTTTTAATAAAAGAGGTGACAGACACAATTACAGTACGAGAACTAGAGACCAATTAGTTCAGCCGGGCTTCAGACTCGCTAAAGTAGACTCATCTTTCATGGGGTACTGTTTAAGATGCTATAATAAAATTCCACAAAGTATTCTTGAACTGAATGAGACGAAATTTAAATCATGCATTAAACGCACACTATGTAAGCAAGCATATTACAAGTTGGACGATTATATCTCTGATAAAAATGCTTGGCTCAATGCCGGTCCTGCTCCACATGGACAGGGGCGCATAAACTGATTAATGGATAGCATTAAATAGTATTGTTGGAGCTGCTGAAGATTGTACAACTATCTTTGCATTGTATAGATTCAATTTCTTTTGGTATTATATAACCGCATAGCCCATATTATGTGAGTACTATGTAATAGAAAGCTATCCTTCGTTGGAAACCTACGTCATTTTTTTTTTTTGACTTGAATTTGCCCTGGCGGTTAAGTGTATGTCATGCTCACTCAAATGTCTCGCTGATGGTGGCGCGTGTGTCGGATCAGTTAGTTCCCTTCAAAATGGTTGAGTTGAATGGTGCTGATACATGCGTCATGTTCGTGAACGGGCGCTGTCAGTTGTGACTGGTCATCTCTTGGTTGCCACGGCTTATTTGAATTAATTATTTTATTTTTTGAATTGTTCTTTTCCTTGTTTTTACTATGGACACTTTTAACGTGCACATCTTGCTACATCGCTCTCACATAATGTACCATCTAAACATGAATGATGTAACCAAGGTTTTGTAAAAATATTCTGATTTAAAAGAGTGTCCATGGAGTTTCTTGCCCGTTCTTCTCCATAGAGATCTACGTTAGGGAATGGGCAACTACAGTACTTTCATAGTTTTTATGCCTTGTGACTGGGACTGTAGCTAAATTTCATTGTTGTCTTTGTTTCGACAGTTCAAAAGTGCCTGTAACGGGCCTACTTGAAATAAATGCTTTGATTTTGATTTAATATATACCAAGGACTAGATTTCAAAGTAATAGGTAAACCAGAGCGTGCTGAAAATATTTGGAGGTCTTCGTGGAGCTGAAGATGCACAGTCATGGAAATAATCCTACCGTCTCTTGATTGATTTCAACGCACATTTTCTACTTTAATAAGTCCCGTCGAGATGCATGAAATAAAAAAAAAACAGTTAAGAAATAGCTCGTTTTTAAAAGGTTGAACCAAATTGCTTTTCTTGTTTAGTGTTTAACCCCTCCGATTCGTTTTTTTTCCTTCAGGGTATAACGCCACCGAACCAACTTCCAGGCTACGGCTCTAGCCTCTCTCAATTACTCAACCTAACAGAACTGAACATCTTAATTTCATCTATCTGTTTCCAGGTGTCGCTCAAGCTACTCACGAATAACAGATAGTCCCGATTTCATACCAATGACCGAATTTACTATCGATAGCATCGCTAAATTATCCGTGAGTGTTTTCATATTGCTCCAACATCATTAATAATTAAGAAATAAGTCGTGCTCTTTTGCCGTCATTATAATGTCTGATTTAAGGTCAAAAACGTTACGGCTGAAATGAGTACTATGTGGGCGTGCAAATTCTTCCAAAATAAACGAACTCTGGGGATACCATATATACCATACAAGGACGAAATTTACTTTCCAAAATATTTATATTTTAATCTTCATGTCAGAGGAGCAAGTAAGTGCTTTGTTACCTAAGTAGATAAAAAAAAAATAACTGCCACTGGTTTATTTTAGTTCAATGTCAGATTTGAGCCCATAGATTGCACCAGACTTTTTGAAAAGTGACCTTATTTTTAACTTCTTAGTTACAGCCAGATTTTTATTAAATATAATTTTTTACTCATCAGAAGCAGTAATTTTGACTGCGAACAGCCGCAGTTTGACTTATGTAACGACTAACCTGTCAGTTAACTACGATGGAGAGACCAGCTATACTTATGTAGAGGGCGAGGACCTGGAAATTTCCTGCAAAATGGCACAAGATGACCTTGATAGACCTTCCACTCTGCGTTTGGAATATTATAATGCAGCAGGTATAAACCCCGAAATGCTAGGCAAAATGAGAAATAAGAAGATCTACCCAATATGACACCCACATTTTGGCAGTTATATTTAGTCCCAATCTATTGCCACAAATCCAGATTTCTTGGCTGTTACTGAAAATTTTCTGATGAAAAAACCCAGTAAAATTTGCCTGACTTTAGAATCGAACTCAGGACCTCAAGCTCAGCTGTCGCGCTTGCAACCACTATTCCTACGAGGCAGCTAACAAAATAACTTTATTATTCACAGTTTTGATCATTTGGTAGATAAGTAAGTGAAACATGCTAAGTGCACAAATCCGGTATCGTTGGATTGGTTCACTGATGAATTCAATTTGTGTTCACGTTGAGCTAAATGAAGAAACAAAGAACAAAATGAAGCGACTGATATCTACTTTATCTATCGATGTATTTCACAAAACAATCTCACTAACAATCCAATTTACATGAGTGATATTTCAGGTACTCGTCTGTTTCAAACTACATCTCAAAATAATCCACACCTATTTCGTATTGTCTTGAAATCGAACAGTAACAATACTTACTTGGACTGTATACACGCTACTGAAAATCCCCCTAGAGAATATCGTTACAGAACAACATTTTTGAAGAAGAAAGGATATTTGCAAGCTGGTAAGTGATTTAAATTGTTTTGTACTCAGACTAACACACTCGCATTATATTGATCGCAACCGCAGACCTCAGCGATTTTTGTTATGCGTTGTCTGATTATTGTTAATTTATTTTTATGTCTTTCTTCTTTAATATCCGCATATTTCTTGACATTCGGATTCGCAACGGGTACGTATCAAAATCCCGAAAGTTCATAATACCTATGATTGAAATACCGACGTCCAAAACACCGAAATTCAAAATACCGAAAGTTTTAAATGCCGATAGTCGTTATATCGAAACACAAAATACCGATGTTCAAATGCCCGAAAGGACGAAATCCCGAATGGACGAAATCCCGAATGGACGAAATACCGATGGATGAAATCCCAAAGAGCAGCGACGTAGTTCCCGCGATTACTCATAGATGGCACTGCAACACATTTATGACGGTAGGCATTCTGCTTAACATGTTTTAATATTTTTTGGAATGAAGACATAACACATATTGATTTAATATGACGGAATTGAAATTTAACAGATGCTGACAGAAACCCTAACCCTAGACGGTCGACGTCAGGGGCACCCCGAGGTTCGGTTAGTTAGGTTCCTGTAAACCTTGCAGACAGAAATAGGAGCCCCGTGCAGCGGGGATCCGTCGACCTGCTGACGGAAACGCTAACCCTAGACGGTCGACGTCAGGGGCACCCCGAGGTTCGGTTAGTTAGGTTCCTGTAAACCTTGCAAGCAGAAATAGGAGATAAAGAGATAGAGCCCTAGTACTTCAGTAGGCTCCGACTAGGCTTTTTTGGCAACTTTTAAGTGTTTTGACCTAACCTGGTTTACAAAAAATCGTTTTTCTCGGAAACGGTGGCAATTTCGGGATTTTGTACTTCGGGATTTTAAACTTCGGGATTTTAAACTTTCGGGCAAATGAACTTTCGGGATTTAAAACTTTCGACCAAACAACCATTCGGCGTTTCAAGTATCGGGATTTCGTCTATCGGTATTTTAAAATTCGGTCTATTAAAATTCGGGATTTTGATACGTACCCTTCGCAACATTTGTGCGTTTTTATTTACGACCTTTCGGTAGTAGCCTATCGATAGGACTTGACGGGAGGCAAACAAGCAGCCACTGCGTTTCTTCGGATCAGCTCAACAATTCTCTATACGACAAATATGTATACGTTCGACACGCGTGACTATTTAGAATTCAGACTGGAGACAACGGTAAATGGCGCCTGATTAAAAAAATAAATTCGCGAATGCCACCATTACGAATATTTATTATTTATACGGACAACAACGCAGAGCATCTTTAGCATCATCTCAGATTATTTGAGTAGGGCAGGATGTCGAAGGGGGCTCCCCGCGCGCACAATTTGTTTTTGTTTTTGCAGTGTATTTTCCAGTTTTGCACACCCAGTGCCTTCGGACGTGCCATGCTATCCAACCTACGCTCTTCTATTTATTTACTTATTTAATGCACAATGTACACCATCGTAGTTATACGCTAGTGAGTATATAACCCTGTTAGGGCGCAGCAAGATAACTTAAAACGCATAATATTGAAAAAAGTATCTATTAATTATCACCAGAGGTCGGAATTAGGTAGAGTTATTTAAGTACTTGCATCGAAAAGTTGATATTAATATGGATATCCCCGGGATTTCAAAATCTAGTACATTTCGTTAAGCGGGGAGTGGTCCACATTTCCGCTATTGTTTTCTTTTTTTCTCACAAGCTATGTTGTGCGAACTACAAATGTGGCAACATCGCGCGTGTGCGCATTGGAATTTTGCTTCGACCATCCGAAGTCGTTGATGTAAATTGGGCAACGTCGCGCGTGCAGTGGTTTTAATGGCAGCTTACAGTTGGATCACCATCCTACTCAAAGAGGACATTCGTCTCCTCCGCTAACACATCTGGAACTTACTCTGCCTCTCTTTATAGGATCTTTGCCCTGTTACATTCGGCCGCACAAGATGTCAGGCGTGACCAGCAGTTTCATAGGCTCGGTGCAACAGGTCTTTGTGAATGGAAACCTTGTCTTTGTATGGGGCTGACACGGCAAAGTGTGCGATAGTGCAAGACGAAGATCGGCTCCCCTGTGCTACTACTGGGGTTACTAGGTATACGGGACCGCCTTGTGGGGATGGTCAGACACCGTGCAAAAACAACGGCTCCTGCATTCTTCTTCTTAACGAATACAAGTGTAGTTGTCGCGATGGGTACCAAGGTAGGAACTGCGAGATCCAGATCAACGTGGAAATGCTCAACGAGAGGACCCCGGTCAACTTCGACGGAAACAATTACTTCTCGTACCGAAGCAGGGGTAGTCGCAGGAACAGCGGCGCCCGCGGTATTAGATATGAAATAAAATTCCGAACATACAACGATTCTGGTCTACTCATGTGGAGGCGAAAAATTGGTATAAGGCCTCGAGATTTCATTGGATTAGGTCTGAGCGACGGAAAACTCCAGCTTATTTACACGGACACTGACTTAAAAGAGATGAACTTGGCAAAAGTGAAAGTGAAATTATGTAAAAGTAAATATTTTTTTTATTTAATAAATCACGGGAATTTTCTGCTCTTTAAAATTAATCCCGGGATTTGAGGCATATCCATTTTATGCTTTCGCTTTATGAAATCAGTGTAAGTACATGAATAACTCTACCTAATTCCAACCTCTGATTATCACGTACATTAGAAACTTTCACAATAAAAATTATTAAATTCATTAAACTTATATGCATGCTTAGCTTATATAAAAATAATATATATTATAATTAACAGATAAAAATATATTTGAACTTTATTTTAACTTTTTATCTTGCATAAATTCTTGGATACAATAATAACACTTTGATTCATACTTCACAAAAGGCCATGGTGTCCGAGGCAGTCGACTGCTTCACCACATCGACTATGAGTTGTTAGATAAATAGAAATGTCTTTTCGGATTTTATAAAAATACCAGATGTTATTTGAATTTTATTAACGTGTTTACTAAATTAAAAACCTTTATACAGGCAGTGTGCAACAAGCAATCATATTGTCCGTCAATGGGCAAGAATTAACAACAATATTACATAAAGACTGGTCATATGACGACTATATCTTTAGGTTCATAAAAGGAGAATTATTGGATGTTGCGTGTCGAAAAAAGGATCACACTGTACCAGGCACGCTATTTTTATCTTCTAATGAAGAAAATGTTGACATGTTTCGACGTAAGTTAAATTATGTTTACACGCTCGACTTCCAAAAAAATATACAGGGTGGCCAACTCGCAAGTAGAGGACTCTAATTCAAAATTATTATAATTATAAACGATAATAATTATGTTCCCATAATACAGGCCTTTGCCAATTGGGTGTTTTCCTGAAATTGATCCCCCATTTCGTTAGAGCTAATTTGCAACAAAGACCCAGGGTTAACTTGGAAGTTCACACTCGGTTGTTTTGGAGTCAATCGAACTTTTAAATTTTCTGGCTTCTGATCAAAAACTGATTGTGACAAATCGACCCTTTTCTGGACATTGAAATCATACGTTTCTGATGGCTCGTGAACGAATAAATGCTCAAAAAACCAATATTTGAAAAAAGAACCCGAACTTAATTAAACTTGAAGTTTAGAGTCGCAATGTTTGAATTTTTCATTCAGTCTACTCGACCGCATTTTTAATATATCAATTTTGCTGGCATCTTCACAAAGACGTATGGCATTAGATGAAATCTTGTAAAATGTCATGATTCTGAAACATTATCTATAAAGTAGCCGGTACAGATACAGCGATCATTGAAAAGATTATCACAAGAAACGTAGCTCTTCTCCACAATCGAGAAAATCTTATTCGTCTTCATATTTATCCTGTGTAGTCAAAATCGGATAAACAAGTAGATACTCGTAATGATTTGTTGTAAAACAATGTGTAATTTTTTCAACAGATTGGGAAAGCGGTTTGAACTAAATAACCGCCCTAACGTCCACCATTTTTTTTTTCAAAGTAGTAGGTTGTATACCTGGGCCGGCAGTCTCGATATAGATACCGACGCTGTCGCAAACTTTCGAACACTTAATAATAACGGAAAAAATCGGTTGCAATAACTATGCTTGCGAGAAATGCAAGTCTGAACATCCAAGATGCGTTTCTCGCAAACACCGTTGAAAATGAAGTGGCGGAAGGTAGGCCGGCCAGGCTGCCTACGAAAATCTTCCAAGCCCCTTGGTAACGAAAAATAATACAAAATCGTATTTTCAGCCTTGTGGAATACATCCAAGGCAGTTGTTTCAGTAAGCATATACTCAAGCAATTTTGACAATAAAACTCTAGTTTGTGGTCTTAACAACACGGATGTACTGAGACCAAACGCCAGGCTACTATTCTTGTCTGATGCTCTTCAGAACGGTATGTAAACAATAACAGTTTTTATCCCTCATTGAAAATTGCATATTTATCTCGCCATTTGGATTAGCAATTAAGCCGGGTTTTTCTGAAATAAATTTTCAGATATTCTTATACAAGGCCTGCCAAGGAATAACGTGCTTTACCAGTATACAAATGATGAAAATCAATGGACTATTGAATATCAATACTCTGTGAACGATACTCTTAACCTGACTTATGTATCGAATCATATGGTATATCCAAATTGGAAGAAACATCACCAGCCGGCGCATGCCGATCCAAATTTCTTTCAGTGGGAATTCGAAGGTATGCCTGTTAGATTACATAACTTCTACAACGTAGCTACTACTGGTACAGGGTGTAACAGGACACATAGCAGTCATCTGTACCTACCCTTACGATATTCTGTAAATCAAACTACTGTTTACCTAATAACATTGAGCAAAAATTGCTGCGGAAGAACGTTGTGTATTTAAATACAATTTAAATGTAGTTATTTGTTTCCCAGTCTACCTACACCTACCTACATTTAAATAAAGAGGAGCTCGGGGTTTACTAATAACAGCCGATCGAGACCATCTTTAGGTTAAGCCGCGCTTGCCTAGGTCAGTCCGTGGATGTCCCTTTTGATAACGAGTTTCCTCCGTGCCTCGAAAAGCATGATAAGCCGTCGTGTTGGTCCTGGCTGTCAATTGTAGATATTTGAAAGTCGTCACAGGTAGTCAGTGGCCGAAAGTGTGACAACCAGTTTTATATCTGGGTACAGTGGGTACACTACACAAATTCGAAAAACTTTATTCCGTCAGTCACAATTAATACGAATTTCAAAATACCGATTTTCACAATCCCGAATGGTTCCAAATTCCTAATATAACAACACAGATTTATCATTCATCCAATTTTATAATTCCAAAATTTCAATATTCCTAACGTTTATAATTATTATATTTAAAATACCGAGTTTCAATAGATCGAATAACAAAAAGTCCAACTTAATGTGTTTATACGAAACATAAAAATACGAATTCCGAATATTAAAGTAGGTACCAATTAATTAGAATTCTGAAATAAACTGTTAAAACAATTAATGTTTACTTTTGAATAAAAATATTTTCTTTCCTATAAAAATAAAAAAATTCTTCGCTGGTCGCAGTTCTAACCTAACCTAATCCAAATGATTCACCAATAGTAGAGGGTATCTGGCGCTCGGCGGCCGGTGCCGCGGCACGCTCGCTTCGCTCGCTCGCCTTCGCGCTTTAATGGTCACAGTTCTAACCTAACCTAACCCAAAGGTGTGTCGGACTCTAACCGACAAAAAACCACCCCGGTGTTCCCTTCCCACACTTGCACCGGGGATCATGGGAACTAGTGCGCCTTCCACGATCCCCTCGGCTAGTGCCTCCTCAAGTCTGTGGAGGGAGTGAGGTGTACTCCCCCCGCACCGCCAATAAGGGCGCGCGCGAAACACTACGCCCCACCGCCTTGGGTCCAGTTATACGGGGGGGCGGCGCACCACCCCAAGTCCACCGTCTCTCTGGACCGTTAAGGGGGCCTGGAAGAGGACGTTGTCCGCCCTCCGCCGACGCCCGGTGCGTCTGCTGCAGGTCGGGAGAGTGGTCTCGATCTCCCTCAACCTCTCCGCAGCCTCCTTCTGTGAGATGACCGTTTCACAGAAGGAGATGAACAAACTACTTTTAGGTGGCCTAAAGCAGGAGTAATTCCAGTGTGGGAAAGAGAGGGCGCTAGACGATCTGTATAGCTCTGTATCTTAGTAATCGCCCTGGACTTGCGTTATTCTTTTACACCTTGTATAGGTACTAGCGATAGACGGTAGATTGCCGGTAGAGTGATCATAATCTATTTGCAAAAGCCAACTGGTTGCTGTCAGTACAAGTGTAACGTGTCATACTAAGCAATTCTGTCATTTTGCTTACGGTGTCACTGCAACATCTGATCACATTTTTTCTATGATATCTTTAGTTACGAGTGCCTTATAATATTTTTTTACAACCGTTTAGACGACAAAGAAGGTTAGCCTGCACGTCGGTAGCAGGTGGAATTTAAAAAGTGGGCCTCAATGTCTCAACTCCAGAAACTAATTACTATCAACTTTTTTAGATAAATTCTATGATTCTCCAGGAGAAAATTCACGAAAAAGTCCGTTTTTAAGTCTTTGGTCACATCAAACATTTGAGAAGATTTTGGATGCAACCCACAACGGATCGAAATTACGATGTATTTATTTTCCACACGGGAAGAACCAGTCAGATGTAAAACGATCAGTTGAACTCATTTTCCGATTGAAGCCGGTATTGGTTTCAGAAGAAAATCAAATTGTTTCAGGTGAGTGAAATTATATTATTTATTTATTGAGACAATTTTGGCACATGTTTTTAACTAGACTTAAACCGAATTTATGAACAAACTTTTGGGGTACGTATCAAAATCCCGAAAGTTTATAATACCTATGATTGAAATACCAACGTCCAAAACACCGAAATTCAAAATACCGAAAGTTTTAAATGCCGATAGTCGTTATATCGAAACACAAAATACCGATGTTCAAATGCCCGAAAGGACGAAATCCCGAATGGACGAAATCCCGAATGGACGAAATACCGATGGATGAAATCCCAAAGAGCAGCGACGTAGTTCCCGCGATTACTCATAGATGGCACTGCAACACAGTTATGACGGTGGGCATTCTGCTTAACATGTTTTATTAAACATGGTCTATTAAAGTTCGGGATTTTGATACGTACCCAACTTTTGTCATGGTTATTTTTTTATGAGAATAGATAGGAATATCTAGGTATAATATTATTATGTACTGTCTAATGTTAGCGAACAAGCATAAAAGCTCACTCGCGATGCGAGCGCCACCTCGTACGCCCAAAAAACTTTGGCAATTCCGTTCGGTAAGTCCCTTGCGTTCAAATTTAAATTCTAATACGTTTGTTTGTGACACATAGGTAAAAGTAGGTACTTCTACCTACACTATTAATAATATTATAAGAGGAAAGATTTGTATTTTTGAATAAACTCAAAAACTACTGGACCGATTTCAAAAATTGTTTCACCATTAGAATGCTACATTATTCCTGAGTAACATAGGGTAATTATAATTGAAAAATAAATGTCCACCCGTGCGAAGCCGGGACGAACCGCTAGAGGTGTTATAAAAAAGTTATGTTTCACTATGTGCTTGCTGCCTTGCAAGGACTACAAATAATGCACAACCTGCACTACTTAATGTGTGTAGTGCAGGTGGTGCAGGTTGAAGTTTTTAGGAGTATAAAAACGTTAATTGAAACTTAAATAAACACTAAATGTACTGTTATTACTGTAGTTGTTTACGTAATATTAAATATTTAATAAATATACTTTAAACAAAATCAAATATTTAACAATGTCAATCACATCTTATGAATTAAAGCTTTTATCAGGGAATAAAAATATAAAATAAAACCAATTTTTATTTTTCGTCTAGATATTTATTGATGGAATAATATGCTTTTGGATTAAGAATTTTTGTGTGTTTTTTTGAACGTATTGGAATCTCTTGATGCTTTTATTGCCTTTTTATAGGATGCTTTTTGGGCCCCTTGGTGGCGTTTAGAGGATACGGTTTCGAATTGGTTAGGCTTATTTTTGATAAAAATGGCAAATTCATAAATTTAACGTGTTAATAATTTTAGATTAATAAAAACTGGTTTGCAACTGTAGTGTTTTGAATCATGGATACTGCACGGACACATTTTTTGGGCTTAAAAGGCCGCTTCCCTATCCGCAGAATTAACCCAGAATATTACTCCATAAATCGCAGTGCTGTAGAGACGTATGCGTAGTATGCGGTAAAAACGGTGCTGCGATTCGCGACTTTATTTAAATTGTGTAGGGCATAGCAATATTGATTTAGTTTTTTTACTAAATGCTCAATGTGTATTTTCCAAGTCATGTGCCGATATAATAAACTAGTACCTAGTTTAGTTTTGTCAATTTCAACAATTTTGTTGTGTTCATATTTAACATTTAGATTCATAGAATTGGTTCGCTGGTGTAAAATGCATGATAATTATGTGCTTTTCCGAAATTAATTTTAAGGTTGTTATTGCCATTTAATAATTAAACTTCAATTACTCTTTATATCATATTCATATCTTAATCATCTTATCAAATAGAGTCAAGGGGTGTTCTATAGTTAAGTGTATATCATTTATTTTATATAGCATAGGATTTATTTTATATACCTAGTATACTGCCCTGGGGCACGCTGTAGTTTAGAAATCTTTGTTTAGATAGATAGGTTTTTCAGTTTTATACTTTTGCTATTTTAGTTATTTGTGTTTTTTATTGACTAAGTACGTCTTAATTAACCCTAGGACATTGCCCTTCATTCCAAGCTTATTTAATTTTATGAGAAGGATTCTGTGATCTACAAAATCAAACGCCTCGTCATGTCCCTGAATAAAGTTAGTGTTTAAAAACTAAACCCCGAATACTGAAAAATCACGCTCTAAAAAGTATAAACAACTTACACGTTATATATTTTAATGATATATATCCATAGAATATCCATAGTGATGTTCAAAGTATATCCGTGGTCGATGGTTGTAAACTAAAAATTTGTTAAACGACTTTCGGTGGGACATTAATAAACCAATATTTGTAGGTGACGTTTAGGTCTCAGCCATCTTGTACCTACATAGTAAACTGGCTCAAGTTCACACTGGAAGCTTCTCCACTATGGCCGGCAAAGTGCTGGAACCGACTAAGGATAGTTTAGGGACCTCCTCTCCGTAGGTTAGGTTTGGTAACAACTGCAATCTGTGATCGAATATTTTCAGGAAACCAAACGCTTGTTACTGCAACAGCTTATTTTGTGTACCTCTGTTATGCCTCGTGCATGGAACAATAGGCGATTGTTCATCGGAAATGCATTTTCTTGGTTTTTGTAGTTTTGCACGAAAATAAATAATCCATGTTGTGTTTTCAGGTGAATCATCTACAAATAATAACATTCTGATATACAGTTTGTCGTCGGTTCTTGGCGTCGCTGTCTGTACAATATTAGTCATTATTATAATATTATATAAAAAAAGATCAAGCATGCAAGAATTGACTTTGCCAATGCCGAGACCTGATGTAGGTTTTACCTTTTTTGTACTTACTTCTCGAAATTATGCCTCTGTATTTTTAAACATTAGAAATAGATGATTGAATGTTTATTTTTTACTTGCAGCCTGCAAGCGTTTACTATGAAAATATGCTGTCAGTATTCGACCCTATTAATCAGCGCGAAGCCGAAGCAATGGAACATCACTATGACGAAATTCAATAGTCAAGTAATGGTCGCCGCTCACCTTAACGACTCAACTTCAGCTAACTCAATGTTAAGCACTGTTATGTGAACTATATCGTGTCACGTACAGCCACACGTGGAAAACTACTGTCACATCATCATCATCTCTCTGCCCATGCTACTTGGTGCCGGCACATTGTCTCCTGTCAGCCATCACTCTATCATTCACTCCTTTAATATTATCATCCCTTCAACACCACCTTACTGTCTGGCAAAGAACGTGGCTTGATTCAAAGTTCGCATGCCAATGTTTTACATTGAGTCGAGTTGGTGTTGAGTCGTCAAGGTGTGCGGCGACCATTACTTGACTGTTGAATTATGTCATTGCAACAGCCTTTCTTCAAACATATGACGTATTATGTATTACGTAATGGGTGTAAAAGTACCCTTAACGAAGCAAAAAGGCACTTGTTCTCCTCGTCACCTTGTAGTTACGGAGACATTGGGGGTCAAAGTTACAACTTCTTCATAAGTTTTTTGAAATCCAAGTTTATAATGTTATAATTTTACTTTATACCCCCACGACTCCCGTACTATTCAATGCATCCATCAGCGCAATGTTTTGAGTGCCTTTCTTTGAGTCCTACTGTAAAACATGATAATTCCCCTAAAAAAAAAGGCGTTTCCCAGCAGTCATTTTTGCGTAGAGTTACTTAGTTTTATGTACAGAATGCTTAGTTGCTTCGTGAAGGGTCCATTTACACGTTGTATGTTTGTGTGATTGTCTGAAGCATGATAATATAATGATTCTCCATTTCTCCTACGGCTTCTACTTGCTTTCGACGTGGAGGAGAGGAATAGGCGCGGGCAGCGAGAAGATCACGTATTCTGGGTCAGGTCTGATTTGTGTTTAGTGTTAAATCTGTAAAAAATATTTATCACAAGTGTAAAGTTTAAAGTAATAATGTAAGATTAACTTATTAAAATTGTGTTAATTACCGCTGACTCTATATTATCTTCACTCATCACACTTTGTTCAACATTCTTTCAAACCTGCATACTTTAAAGATTAACAATATTCTAGCTACACTGTAGATGGGTCATATATCAGGCACCGGGCAGGTGCACACAGAAATGTCCATGTCAACAATTTAATGTATAGTTTATTTATTGTAATTTGTTACTTATTAAAAACATGTTCAGATTGTTGTTGTTGTTTGTTTTGTTGTTGGTTTTTGGTCTATGGTCTGAAGTAAGTAAATACTGTAAATTTACTATTTGCTACCTATATACAGGAATATTTTTTAAGCAATGCGCAAAAAAAATTTAGTGGTTGAGTATCAGTAATAGAACACATAAATTTCTATTATTAATTCAACTTTTTTTTTAGTTTTTATCCGACTTTAAATCAGCAAAATATGGACACTATCAGTCTATTCGTAATTTAATATCAAAGGCGGTGTAGCAGTGGGGGTGAAACCCCCTCCCGGGCGGTAGAGTTTGGCAGTATAAAAGAAAAATTGGAATTACTCTTCTAATAACTTCAAATCACGGCCTAATCTTAAAAAGGTCTAGTTCGAACCTGATAAAATCATTGTAACCCACGTAAATACCTACCTACGCTTAGCGCCTGTTCACGAAAAACGAACGAGCGCTTCGCCACGCGCCGGCGCCGCACCGGCGGCGGCGGCTGAGAGTAGCCATAAAATCAATTTCAAGTAAACATCTTTCGTTAACGATAACTTTATTTTTTGTACTAAGACTTATCAAAATAAAAAATAAGTGTTTAATGAAACTTATTTAAGTTTCATTTGTCAAAGTTTGCGCACTGAATAAAAAATATTCCTGAATAAACAAAAATTTTAGATAGATTTATAGGTGTTTCCAGAAGTATTCTATCTCTTTAGAATTACAAAACTCATTTTCATGTACCCACAACTCAATCTTGATCAAAAAACCAACTAAGTAGGTACCTATGGCAATACTGATAAACAATAGCTTAGTTATTACTAAGAAAGTTACACCGTATCTTCTGTGTATCCGGATTTCCTCATAAACTCGGTGAAAGCCATGACGTACAACAGAATCGCCCAAAAATCGTTGAGGTGTTAGTTTGCAAATGGACCCAGTTAAGCAGAAAAGATCCAGCCAACGTTTCATTACTTTTGAGTAAATGCAGTTTAAAGTTAGGCAAAGAATTAAAAAATCGTATGATACTGTACCTATTTGAAAGTTAATAGTGTAGTAGGCCATAACATACACATTATTTTGAAAGTAGTATATTGTACATTTTCATTGAAGAATATCTGTAATTCCTGATAAACTATGCGTGGATCTTTTATGCAAAATACAATATTACAATAATAAACATTGGTTTAATGTGTGGTTCATTTTAGAAGGAAGGAAATTAAAATCTGAACTTACATAAAAAACAGTTTAATGAGAAAAAATAATTCAAATTGTTACTTTGAGATAAAAAAATATATAAAAAAATGAATCGGCAATCACTGGTTAGTTTTCCAATTTATTTAAGCAATATCGCTTTCCTCAGCTTCAAACTCTACCTGAAAATCAGGTTCGACACCAAATCCATCAATGTCGTCTTCTACATTATTGTCGCCCGTTAGATTTTTGTAGAAGGTGTGAGCATCTCGTGGAATTAAATGCATTAGGCTTTTGATATCGCTCAATTTCGCAGCTGCTATAGGTTTACCATTTTTGGCGCCGTGCTTTGAAACACTAACAAAGAGTTTACCTACCTGAAGATTATATGAACATAATGAGAACCTGCAAAAAAAATAAACCTCTTCAAGTGCACAGAATGGAAGCCAAAGATTTTCTTGGATCAGTAAATCTTGAGAATACAATCACTAATAGAAAAAATCTATTACTGGTGAAAAAATATCCTGGCTTAAAACTAAAGAAATTTTATTGAAAAAGGAAGCAATGTTTTCCTTGTTTATGCGACAAAGTTTAGAGGATGATTATGAAGAGGTGGATCTGAAAAACCGTCAACGTGGAAGACAACGCTTAATGTCCAGAGATATGATGAATATGCTTTGGCCAAATGGTAAACCTATAGCAGCTGCGAAATTGAGCGATATCAACAGCCTAATGCATTTAATTCCACGAGATACTCACACCTTCTACAAAAATCTAAAGGGCGACAATAATGTAGAAGACGACATTGATGGATTTGGTGTCGAACTTGATTATGAGGTAGAGTTTGAAGCTGAGGAAAGCGATATTGCTTAAATAAATTGGAAAACCAACCAGTGATTGCCGATTCATTTTTTTATCTCAAAGTAACAATTTGAATTATTTTTTCTCATTAAACTGTTTTTTATGTAAGTTCAGATTTTAATTTCGTTCCTTCTAAAATGAACCACACATTAAACCAATGTTTATTATTGTAATATTGTATTTTGCATAAAAGATCCACGCATAGTTTTTCAGGAATTACAGATATTCTTCATATGAAAATGTACAATATACTACTTTCAAAATAATGTGTATGTTATGGCCTACTACACTACTAACTTTCAAATAGGTACAGTATCATACGATTTTTTTATTCTTTGCCTAACTTTAAACTGCATTTACTCAAAAGTAATGAAACGTATCGATTTTTAAAATATTTAAGATTCATCAAAAGTTTACTTTGAATCTTTTATTTAACATTAGGTATAATAAAAAATATTATGAGCAGAATACATCCAAACTTCCAAGATGTGTCAAACAAAGGCAAACGTTACATTTGACATTGTGCAAATTAGATCCAAAGCATTTGGCTCCTTAAGTTTTTGAAATAAAGTGAGGTAAATATTATGCAAAAAGATCCAAACTGCGTGGTATGAAAAGTATACAACAATTATTGAGACTTTTAAAAGTTTTAAATAGATCCATGCAACATGAATCTTTTAAAAAATTTAAATCTATTAATTTCTGTGTCCAAGCAACATGGTACTTTTTGCATTTTTCAAAATTGGTGATTAGGGGATGGTATCTTTGACACAATATAACTTTTGTTAGGGGTTAATATGATCAAACTGCCTGGATCTTTTGTGCATATATGAAACTTGATGAGTACATTATGGATACGTAGATAACTCGATTTTACAAAAAATGTGGGTTGGATCTTTTCTGCTTAACTGGGTAATATTGTCAGAAAATAATTCAACTTACTCGTGACTTACGGATACAGCGAGTTACTAATTATTTTCCGAGATGTCAAATGGCAGACACCAGTGTCCATCGCGGCCTGCGAGGACGTCTAACCCTCTTTCGTTGCACGGATGCGGGCACCGCGCGGGTCAACCTGTGTCGCGCGCGTGATTCGTGCAGCGGGTTTGTTAAATTTAATTTAATTAAATTTTTGTTTCAAAAATCAAAATATTTTTATTTCACATAGGCCTACATGGGCACTTATAAAACGTCGACAAAAAGGTGCACGGTTCGGGTTGGTCGTTTCCTATGGAGAAGAACTGGCAAGAAACTCCATGGTTACTCTTTTAAAATGATTGGATTAAATAAAAAATTATATCAATAGAACGAAACGCCCATATTCTAAGTCCTTTCGATTTTTTTGGCCAGGTGGTACAGTGGGGCCGCGCGGGTCACGTTCCTTAGTAATACAGTCGATACTGTCCGTCGCCCGTCTAGAGGCTTCTGAAGTGATCGAGGGCATGCGGACGCGCGGTATCCGTCGCGGTCCCATGGACCCGATATACTGGCGGTCACAAGGTGTCCGCCGCAGCCCACGGAGCTAAACATGAATTTTAGTCTGGCGTTCAACGTGTTAAACTTTTAGTGGAACAACTGATATTGCAATAGCATTCCACAACGTATTCTAAATTGAAGCACAAGTACTATAAAAGTTTTAATTCTACAGTTTTTAAGGACTACATTTGCTTTTGCACTTTCAACCATATTATCTGTGCAGACGGGAAGAGACAAAGCTAAAATATAAATATTATACGTCTAGGAAAACACTTGTCAGCGCGTGTTTCGTAGACCTTTCCAAAGCATTTGATCTGGAGTCGTACGTCTTCCTGTGGCAGAAACTGGTGAACGATAGCACAGTGGATAGAAGAGTTAAATCAATATAGGGTACTGGTATAACAACCAGAACAATTGTGTGAGGTGCCCAGTTCGTTATCGGATATGCATACGCTGTAGCGCGGAGTTAGACAGGGCAGCCTGACCTCCCCTCATTACCTCTTCAGACAGTACATAAACTGGTTGATCGCTGAGCTCAGCAATACTTATCAAGGTTGTTATGTAGACGGAATATGGGTCAACAATTTTAGTTATGCTGATCACATAGTGTTGTTGAGCCCATCGATTGACTATATGATGAGTCTGCTCATGATATGTAAAAGGTATGCGGAGGCTCACGGGCATACAATATTAGGAAAAGTGATATAGGTACTTGTATTCAAGGCAGATACTAAAACCTACCCGATTGCACCACAGCTGAAACTGTGCGGAAGTCCCTTAAATTAGGTTACATCTTTCAAGTATCAGGGCCACTGGGTTTCCGAGGACCTAAAATGCAGTCTGGGCATTGAGTGTGAGCGCAGAGCGTTGGCTGTCCGCTGCAATAATATATCTTGGCTCGCAGATTTACGAAATGGTTGACTGAAATAAAGGCTACGCTGTTCACACTTGTCAGTCGTTCTATACATGCAATCTGTGGGTAATTACACACAGAGGGCATACAGCAATCTGCGCGTACAATGCAACAATGCATTGGGTGTTGATGGGGTTGCCGCACTACTGCAGTGCTTCTGGCAGGTTCGCAGAGGCGGGCAAAGATGGCGTTCACGCCATCATACGCAGGGTTCGCGTCAGCCCCAACAGCATCCTGAAAACTATAGCGGACAGGTGGGACAGTCCCATACTGGGGCAATGGATACGCCTATATGCGACTGTGGCGTATAAATTAATTATTGTTTTAATTTGGTTTTGTTTTGTTATTCTGGTAGATGTAGTTACTATCACTAGTTTCTAAGTTGTGTGTTATACTAACCAAATAGACTTTGTCTGAAATAAAAAGAAAAGAAATGTATTGATAAGAATGTAAATAAACGCATAGCAAATATTTGTATAGGATAACAACTAAAAATGGAAAATAAATAAACTTTTTTTGCAAAAAATGAAACGGACTTCAAAAACACAAAAAAATTGAAAAATAACTTTAGCTTCAGTATTCGGTGGCAAAATAACTTAATCAAACAAACAAAAGTCACCGTCTTCTGAAGCTAAAGTTATTTTTCCATTTTTTTTTTGTGTTTTTGAAGTCGGTTTCATTTTTTGCAAAAAAGTTTTTCCTTATTATAAGTACAAACACTAACATTACTAGCAAATAAATAATTAAGTACACAACACATTAAATATTTGTATAGGATATTACAACTAAAAATGGAAAAATAAAAAACCTTTTTTTCATAAAATGAAACCGACTTCAAAAACACAAATGAAAAATAACTTTAGCTTCAGTAGTCGGTGGCAAAAAAACTTAATCAAACAAACAAAAGTCACCGTCTTCTGAAGCTAAACTTATTTTTTCATTTTTTTTTTTGTTTTTGAAGTTGGTTTCATTTTTTGCAAAAAAGTTTTTCCTTATTATAAGTACAAACACTAACATTACTAACAAATAAATAATTAAGTACACAACACACTAAATACTAGATCCAAACGTAATGTAAGGGATAAAATAAAGCTAAATAAATAAATCAGCACAATGTTCTGAGTGGGTTACATTGAATTTTATCGTTAACACGTTCACTGTCCGCGAAGTAGACACAATAGCTAAACAATCGCCCTGAACCATATGTGGTTCATGGGACAGGAAATGGGTTAAACGTCATTTTTTACCCCAAAAAAAGCAGTTTCCCAGCATTCATTTTTGCGTAGAGTTACTTAGTTTGATGTACAGAATGCTTGGTTTGGCTTCGTGAAGGGTCCGTTTACACCTTGCTTGCCAGTGAAGAGAGGTCGACAATGTTTGCTTGATGCCTCGAATTCGATAGGTTTTTTTTTCAAAGAAGTTTGTGGGATTAGGTACTAAGTTGTTAAATAAAAATAGCATGGTTCAGAACATATCCGCCGCTGGACGCGGCATACAAACATTTACTTTGGTTGCACTTAATTAACACTAAAATATTAACACTTAAAGGAGATGGACAAACAGTGCCCCAAAGTGTACAAAAAAGAAAGTATTACAAATAATTTACAAAAAAAGTTGTAGCAGATTTTGAAAAGAACTCATAACAAAAACAATATTTATTTTTGATTTCACTCTTAAAGTCGAAAGTACCCTCAACGTTGCCAAGAGTTCACATGCCACATGTCGACCACCTCGTGTGCCAACTGCCAAGTAATATTTAATTAATATTTATTGTTATATTATTTGATTGTGATCTGATTATTGTTTGTAATAAAGCTTTATAAATAAATAATACAATATGCCTAGCTTACACTCTAATAAAACAAAACAATATAAACAAAACTAAAATGCGTGTCCATTAAAATACAGATATGGGAATAAATTTGTTAATTTAAGAAGAAAATCTTATGAAAGAAAATAATGTAGAATATGAAAAAAGCCTATCCGAGCCTCAATGCAAGTTTTCGTGCTCACTTCGCTCGCTAATGAAAACTTGCATTGCGGTTCGGATTTTTTCTCTATCAAAAATCAAATGTTTTAATCCACATGGTCATTTATAAAACTGTTCGGGTTGGTCATTTCCTATGCAGAAGAACCAGCAAGAAACTCCCTCTATAAACCTAGTACCTATACAAATCCTTTGGTGACTATTGTAATTTTAATACCCGTTATCCAAATAGCTTTCCCTTGCCAAACATAAAAACTGATCTGTTTAGAAGAAACTGTTACCCCATGTCAATTAAATTATTTAACAAATTACCCAGTGAACTGAAAGACCTACCCATTACTTTATTCCGAAAAAAATTGTATACCTGGTTATTCAATAAATGTTTCTACACGATCCAGGAATATCTTAGTTATGAAGACTATGTTCCTATTCTAGTGCAATAATAGCTAGTTAAGTTAGTATAAAATGAAAAAGAGTTCCTAAGAATAGTCATATCACCCATTTCGGTTAATTGTAATTATAAGCTTTTATTTAATGTTTCGTATACCAGAAATGGTTAATATGAGGATCCCTATTGTTATATTATGTAATGTAACATCTATGTACCATCTATCTACCCATATTATGCGAATAAATTATTTGATTTGATTTGATAAATGTGAAAGCCAGGGCGGTGCAAATACATCCGTTGCACCCTCCGTTCGGTGCTCATGATCGCGATGTACGCTCATCGAAAAAAATCGGGTGTGTTGTGCGAAAATACTGCTACTGTCTTGCCCATCTCTGTCCTATCTGCTGCATGATGTAAAGGGAAGTTATCATTGAATCGATTCTCCGGGACTTCATTGCCTTGACGTTTTTTCTGGTAATCACCACTGTGTGTTTTGGTTTTCAGGAATTGTGGTTTATAATATTATAGTGTGACAGGCTTGCCCAACGTTTGCATTCTCTCACTTACCCATCGTTATTTGGACATAAGGCTCATCATAAACGCGACTATTCCTAGTTTGTGTTTCTTCAATTTTGGGTTTACAAGTTAAGTAATCTATTTCTGCATAAAAATGGTCTTTTGGATCTATATTTTCAGCGTTCTCTGCTAATTCATAACAGGTGTTGTATTGATTTTCCCATTCGATCGTATACTGTTGCGATGCACTGTTATGGTGGGGCACATACGGAGCCATATACGGGACCTGAAAATAAAAAATCTTTTGTTTTTTGTGAATATTCCTATTATTATAAAAGGTCACATTGGTGTCGTCTCCCTCTTGGAGGTGTGATAGTTAATAGCCGCGATACAGTTTTGTAAATAATGTAGCTGTTTACGTACACAATTTGTAAAATGTGTTTTTGTTCCAATAAAGATTTATTGATTTTATTTGAATTAGGTAGGGATAGATTTCTAAAAAAAACAAAATGCGGTTACAACTTAAAAAAATGGCTGTCACGATGATGATGATGATGATGACGAGTTCTACTTAAAACATGAGCATACGTACCTTAATGAGTTTAATCCTAAGCCTCGCGTACCAGCACGCTACGCCGGCCAGACCTAAGACGACGATCATAGCTCCTATAGAGCTGCCTAGGATAAGCGGTGAAGAATGGCCGGCTTTGTCTTGATTGCTGGTTTTAACTGAAATAAAGTTGTTTTTTTTTTAATTTGAGTTTCTCAGCAGCAGCCTGGACCGATTGATGGCAAGAGCTTAGTTCCCTGTTGATCGAGATTTAAACATAACTGGCGAAGTGTGGGTGTAATTACGGGATGACACTAAGCTCGCTCGCTAGCTGGCGTGTGACCTGCGCTTTAAGAATGACAACCGATTTGGGTATTTTTTATTGTTAAGATTTGTTGGTAACGGTCGACTTGTTATTCGTAATTGTCAGGTTTGTTAAAAGAAAATTTTGAGATTTTTTTGAGCTAAGCGCACTTTGCATTTTCTTCAGAAGTAAATTGCACCCGTGCAAAGCCGTAATGGATCGCTTGTAGAAACCCTCTACTAGATTGAGGTTAAGAGTAGGCCCATTTAATATTAAAAAAATAGCCGCAACGATTGGATGCTTGCAGCGGTTTGTGGCTGCCTTCAACATTGTTCCTTACATTAGGTTTAAAGTTCCCTAGTTTCTACTTCTACTAGGGAACTACCGCTAGCTTCCTGCCGTTATGTAAATCCTACTAATATTATAAATGCGAAAGTTTGTGAGGATGGATGGATGGATGTTTGTTCCTCTTTCACGCAAAAACTGTTGAACGGATTTGGGTGTTTGGCACACAGATACTTTATAGCCTGGATTAACAAATAGGATACTTTTTATCCCGGTAGTACGATCCCGTGGTATGATAACCAAACTCGGCGCTGGCGAAGCCGCGGGCATAAGCTAGTAAACTATATAATTGATATCTTACTCTCATTCAAATGAAACAATCGTTTGCTGGTAACGAAGGTCACTCTGTACACGTATCTGTCAGCAGGCTTAGTAGTGTTGTACACACAGTCGATGTACGAGTTGTTGCTTCCCGTATCTAGTTGAATAACAAACGTCGCAGAGTCGGATGCATTGGTTACTTCTGAAATACATGAAAACAAAACACCTTTTAACCGACTTTAAAAAAAGGAGGAGGTTCCCAATCCGGTTGTATTTGTGTTTTTATGTTTGTTACCTCATGAAATTTGATGAAATTTGCTATGGTTATTTACCAATCAGAAAGTAAAAAACCCTACACCCCTTATTAACCTTTAACATAAATCGGTTCATAAAAAATATTTTTTATGAACCGATTTAAAAAATATTTTTTATGAACCGATTTAAAAAAAATATTTTTTAAATCGGTTCATAAATGACGTATATCTACGTCATTTATGAACCGATTTAAAAAATATTTTTTTTTATGTTAAAGGTTAATAAGGGGTGTAGGGTTTTTTACTTTCTGATTGGTAAATAACCATAGCAAATTTCATCAAAATCTTTCCTCCTTCCAATCCTTAATGTAACTTCTAGTTACAATTGATTGGCCTGTTGGTCTTGTGGTTAGTGACCCTGACTGCTAGGACGGAGATCGTGGGTTCGATTCCCACACAGGACAAATATTTGTGCGATGAGTACGATTATTTGTTCTGTATCTGGGTGTGTAATCTATAATATGCATGTATTTAGAAATATATAAGTATGTTTATCAGTTGTCTGGTTGCCATAGTACAGGCTCTGCCTAGTTTGGGATCAGATGGCGGTGTGTTGGTTGTCCCAAGATATATTATATATTAGATATATTATACAATGTAAAAAATTAATTCATGACAATAATTTATGTGGTATACTACACCTAAAAGAGAAAAAACTTTTTGCAAAAATAACCGACTTCCAAAAAAACACTAAAAAAGTTTAAATTAACTTTACTTTCGGAAGTAGGTGACAAGTCAATCAAACAAATTAAAGTCACCGAATTCCGAAAGGAAAGTTGTTTTAGACTTTTTTTTGTGTTTTTTTTTTGCAAAAAGTTTTTTTAATAAAAACTGTTTTTGGAAGCTTGTGCGCGCCCAAATCGTTGCAGACAAATTCAGACAATTGTCGTAATTTAAGTACTTCAAGCGCAATAGCTATCTCTTTCTATATCATACGTTCCGTATTATCTATCGCAGTCGTAACAACGCAACGATATTCGAACGCCGCTCAGTATGAAATGTAAGATCTTTCTTCATAATAACATTGCCTTTAGTCCTAAAAGTTTTCCATTCTATTTTCTGGAAACAGGCGTACTCTCTGTGAGACGAAGTAGCCTATAATCCACCTTCCGTACCCAGAGCCCGTGTGGGTTGTTGGATGTACCATGTCTTAGAATTTTTAGTTCTAGGACATGCTTCACTTCGCCTCTTAAAAACCAGTTATGAAATAATTAACACAAAATAAAGTGTGGGTAACTCATTAACTGTCACTAGGCCAAGATTTTATTAGCTATTTTTATTACCTTTCGTTAAGTATTCCAAATGTACAGTGCCTGTGCTCTGCTTGTTTCTGCAGACTATTTGGACGTGGTCGCCATCTTCATAGAAGTAGATAGTGTCTCCATCAAGGAACCGAGAGATCCGCCTCACTGAACATCAATTCTTTGCTATTCACAGTTACTGCTACAGATTCTGAAATAAAATGGTGGTAAATGTAAATGGCGAATGCTGGATCTGGATACACCTTAAGACGTCATTGAGACAAGGATCCCATTTTTTTCTATGTTTGTCTACTATCTGATGTAGTAAGAAGTAGTAGTAAATTAACTTACTTGCGCCCTTAACGTGAAGATTAAAATAAAACGTTTGATACTTCGGTCTTTTTGGTTTTTCATTATTCAATTGCTTAAAGTTAGGCCAAAATGGCATTGGCTTTTCGGAAAAGTTATTCTCCGTTACATTGCATTTCCACAAGGTACTCATTTCATGTGTAACATTTTGGCACTAAAAACAATGTTAAAACATCAGAACCTTTCTTTTATGGGCGCTATGCCACTGGTCAATGCATAATGAACGTTTTTAATCGCCGAAAAGTTAAAACGGGTGTAACTAATAATACCCTCACATTAATTGCCAGTTATATTAAAGTCCCATTTAATAGGACCTATTGCCATCAAACGGGCATAAATTTAGGCTCCGTCGCTGCTATTGAGAAATTCCTGATAGAAGAACCCAATAACTCTATTCCCGACCTGGGCATCGAACCCAGGACTAGTCCATTGACCAGTCTGTTAGCGAAATGCGGATGTGTAGGTATATATCTAATGAAGCCAGTAGTCAGCTGAATTTGGTTCAAATAGGTAGAGAGATCACGTTTTTTTTATTTCCATGTTAGGGGCTGTCTCCACGAGTGAGAGAATCGCGGCGATAATATCGTCGTGCCACGTATTTCTATACACTCTATGTACGCGTCTCCACACGGCGATGTTATCGCGGCGATGCGACGAGTGCACAACGCCTCGTCGCGGAAACACGGCGATTCCGTTACGAGTCGTCGCGGGCACTAGGCGATTCCGTTACGAGTCGCGATGATACGCTGGCGGGATAATCGCTCGTTCGTGGAGACGACCTGACGATAGAAGCGCGGATCCGTCACGATTCTCTCGCTCGTGGAGATAGCCCCTTAGCGAATCAAAGTACCACATTATATATGTGAAAGTAGTCACTAGGATCATAGCTGGTGGCTCCGCTTGGTCCAGTATTTCTTCATGTTTGTAATAATTAAAGCACCTTAAAATTAATTTGTTGAAAATAAGTATTTCAAAAATTCTTCTACTCTCGACCAGAAAATTGACATTGTCTAAAATTTCCTGATACTGATGTAAAATTTCCTGATTTTAGACTTTTTGATTTTAGATTTAAGACTTGAATTTTTTTGTTGATATTGTCTCATCATCTGCGTAGCATTTTCCCATGTTGGGGTCTGCTTCCAGTCTAACCGCATCAGTTGAATATTTACATGGAGCTGCTTATCTGACCACAACCCAGTTACTAGGTAATACGAAACCCCTTGGTAAGACTGGTTGTCAGACTTCGGAAGGGACTGATACGCCAACCCGCAAATGACAGCCGGAACCAACGGCTTAACGTGCTTTCTGAGGCACGGAGAGGTCTCGATATTATGTAATGAATGGTGCCACGAGCTCCACAATTATTCTATGCGTTGTCTGTCAGCAAATACAGGGGGGGGGGGTACACCGACGCAGAAATGGTTACCCGTTTTGAGTACATCATTCAGAATAGGTACTATACGGTGAAAATGTATTGAACAGCTGTTTTTTTTTTGCTGTGTGTTCAGAATAATGTACTGAATACGTGGTAACCGTTTGTGCATCAGTGTCCCTACCACCCCTTTTTTTTGGGATTGTAAATCATCAAATGACTCTTCCCGCTTTGGGCGGAGCGGAAGGGAGTGTCAGACTTTTACTGACTAAAACCCATCCATGTAAGGAACATGGAGTTGCCTGTTATCTCTTTCGAACAGTCCCGCAGCCCTGGCAGGCATCGGCCTTTGCGGGCCCCTCCTGTTTGCTGACATCTCTTTGAGGCGCGCGTGGAACACGAACGCGCCGTCGACACGGCATGTCGTCATGAGACGGTCCCTTCTACCCTGTATTTGATTTTTATTAAAAAGTCGGATTGCTTACCATCCCCGAGAAATGGACATGTTTTGGAAATGATAACACATTGGTTTATTCGCGAGGACAGTGTACTGTACATTTACATCCAGTGGCTGCTTGCTTGAGGATAATTTTGTAAAAATTATACGAGGATTAGCTGAAAATAAATATTAGGTATTTATAAGTTTAGAATGTGTTGGTGACCGTATTTCGGTCATGTCGGCCAACCAACCGATGCAAATGCGCACAAACACAGGAGCACTTTCTCTTCTCTATGTCTCTCTCATAATCACACAAACAATTACTACGTATTCAGTAGGTACCTACCTACATCATAACATAACATCACGCCTGTAATCCCCGAAGAGTTAGGCAGAGTTGTACTTAATGTTTAAGTGCCATGTAATATGCGAGCTTGCCATCAACCGGGCACAAATCCAGACTCCGTGGCTGCTATTGAGAAATTCCTGATGGGAAAACCCAATAACAATTTGTTTTTTTTTAACAAAATTTAATAAATTGTGCTGTTTCATAGATTTTGACCGTGTGGGTAATCTGGGTATGTAGGAAACAGCTGATTTTTTTTTTGGCAAAAAATTTGTATGTCCGAGTTCTGAATGATGTACTGAATACGTGGTAATCGTTTTCAGTCTGTATAAAAGTACTTTCTCTGACTAGAACATTACTAAAATAATAATAATAATACATTTTTTATATTTTTAAATGTTTTATATATATATTTTTTTAAATTAATATTTATAAATGTTAAAAAATTGTGAAAAAATGAATAAAGGAAATAATAATAAAGATTTTAATGTCGAACTAGAACTATATTACATAGCAAAGTTGTATAAAATAAAGCAAAAGCAAATAGTTTCTTAATCTAGTTAGTGGGTGCGGTACTGCTCCCCTATATAGGTTACAAAATAACCTGTGTTTAGGAGAAACAGTTCCGATCCCCATCATAACTGGTTGACTCACGACAGCACGTGTTAACTATGATGCTATATTGTAATCATTCAAAAGCTAAACAAGTGCGAGTCGGACTCGCGCACGAAGGGTTCCGTACCATTATCTATAAAAACGGCAAAAAAATCATATATGTTGTATGGGAGCCCCCCTTAATATATTTTATTTTTAGTATTTGTTGTTATAGCGGCAATAGTAATACATCATTTGTGAAAATTTCGGCTTTCTAGCTATCACGGTTTATGAGATACAGCCTGGAGACAGACAGACAGACAGACAGCGAAGTCTTAGTAATAGGGTCCCGTTTTACCCTTTGGGTACGGAACCCTAAAAATGTGTAAAAAAATTAGGTTCTTAAACAAAGACAAAATAGAAAAACTTATAATCTAGAAACATAAATTTTATAAAAGCCAGCTTTATAAAATGTTTAAACAAAAAAAAACAAAATAAAAATAAATTGTTCAGTATTTTGGTGTGGTGTGTATATTGTTAATAAATCCTCACCTGTAGTGCTCAACTCCCTGGGTTCACAATTAGTTATTAAAACAATTAAAATTAATATAAAGTAATCCATTGCAAGTTACTCATACATGGAACGGATAATAAATAAATTAAATCATATTCAGGCAAGAGTTTGTCAATAATAATAGGTTAATAGGATAATTCGTTTTAGTTTACATACAATTATTGTGTAACCATCATTTTCATATTTTTACGGACAATTCCTAAAATAAAGTATGAGTATATTCGGTTATAAATAAAGGATTTATAACCGAATATATACTATAGGACCAAACTTGAAATCACGAAAAATAAAACAGCCGTTCCCTACATTTTGACGAGTTAATCGATCATAAATATAGGGAACAGCTGTTTTTTTTTTTGCGATTTCATGTTTGGTCCTATAGTAAAAGTTGTTCATAATGATGAATACAATGACCTCTTAAGAGGTTACTGGTGTTTTACAAATAACCCTGTATATAGAGAACTTCGGAGGAGTCTGAGGACTTCCGCATTTTCTGAGATACAGGGTCCGGAAGTGACCCATAAGTTTGACAACCAGTCTCACCAAGGATATAAACCAGTTACTGAGTTGTGGAGGTCAGATAGGCAATATGCATATATATGTAAAGAAAATATATTTCCTTTAATTAAAATTAGGCACTACTAGCGCCATTAACACGGCAGACCGAAATGTCGACAGCCATTACTTAATCTGTGGTCGAACTAACCATGAAAACTAATAAAATTAAGAACTGGTTTGCTAAGAATTGATATCGTAATTAATAGCATTAAATGTCGTTTCTTTTATTACAGGTAAGGTTCTTTTTGTTAATTGAGAGTTAAAGGACATGGCTAAATTGAAGTATGGACGACTGCCCCCGCAATGAAAACGCATGTATAAACATGGTACCTAGCAATATGTAATGCTAAATAGCTGAAATTAGTATTTTGTAATTTAAAAAGGTTCAGGAACTTTTAATATTTGCACAATCCTAAAAACAAAATCGCGCAACTCCTACGACAAAGGTACAAAAACTTCAAACAATGACATTGCTATAAACTTTTATCTAGGCGTTTTAATGTGTCTGCGACGATTTTTATTGATAATTGTGTTTTTGACTGGCGATTTTGCACTAAGGTACTTGAAGTAAATATCTACATAGGGGTAATTGCAGCAAAAAAAAACTTGATACATTTTGGTAATGCAATATGTCTCTTCCCTAGCTGTCAGTATTCCTTGACCTTGTCATGTCAAACCAAAACAAAGCATAAAAATACAATTAAGAAACTTTTTTATGTTTATTAGTTCACGAAAGTTATAAGAAATTATTAAACACTAAACAATTCATGAATTAATATTTAAATATTACTGGTTAGTGTGAGGTTCCTATTTGTGCTAGTCATGTTGGGGGCAGTCGTTTAGCCATCTCTTTTTGTATTTAGTGTATAACAAACATGTAAAATAACAAACATAAATCTTTTATTACAGAAACTCAATTGTGTTTGATTGACGGTATCACCTCACTTAGCTACTGAAGAAATACTCTTATAAAACGTCATTTCTTGTAACTATCAAGAAAATGGAGAAGCTTAAATTTGTATTCAAGTCAAAAGGTTCAAAAGACGGAAAATCAACCTATATTGCCATAACCTCAATTAGTACACAAGAAAATAAAGTTTTCCTGATCCCAGAGGAGTATGAAGCAGCATCACTTCACACACATATTCTCACCTCAAAGGCTTACAATACAGTTCGAAATACACTAAAGAAAAGACACCAAACTAGAAGTGTTTGGATTACATTGACAGCAGATATGGAAAAAACATACTTTGATGAAGACAAAAACATGATATTTGAGAACCAATACCTAGAGGAAGTTACACAAGAACAATTGGCTGTTGTCAATAAAAGTAATTCAGAAGATTACATGGTGAAAATTTTGGAAAAATTAGTTGAAAGTCAACAAAGAAAGGAAAAACAAAGCATAAAAAAATTAGCAGGTAGATTTGTATTAGAAAAATTTGATGGCAAGAATGTTAGTGCATGTCAATGGATACAAGTTTTTGAAAAGGAATGTACAAGATTTGATATAGTAGAAGATGAGGAGAAGATTGAAATCTTCAGATTATTTCTAGAAAAATCATGCACTGATTGGTATGCATCCATGATGATTAAACATAGTTTGCAATCGGAATGGTCAGAATGGAAATCAAACTTTGTAGAAACCTATGCAAACAAGGGTTGGGCTAGTAGCAAATATGCTTTAGCTTTTAGATATCAATCAGGATCATTATTGGAATATTCCATTAAAAAGGAAAAACTTCTACTAGAAGTAAGAAAGACAATAGATCAAGGGACCTTGATTGATTTAATTGCTGCGGGTTTGCCAGACTTCATAACAGATAGGATCAACAAAGAAGAAATTTTAGAAACAAAAGATTTGTTTAATGAAGTGGGTAAATTAGAACATTTGATTATCAAGAAAAAGTTTATGAAAAAGAAAGATGATACTAAACCATTCAAAGAAAAGATGCAAAAATGTAGCATTTGCGAAAAGCTGAAGAAAGGAATACGCTATCACTCAGAAGATTCATGCTGGTTTAAAGCAAAAGATAATAAAGAAAATGAAAAGAGACAAATCAAACTAATTAATAATTCCGAATTAGAAGGTGAACTGCAGTGTGAAGAACCAAAAAACTAGTAGTGCCGCCATTGATTAAAGTAAGGTTAGTATTGAATAAAAACCTTGAAGTATTTGGTATCTATGATTCAGGCTCTAATGTGTCTCTGATAAATTCAAGATTACTGAAATTTAAGCAAAAAACAACAGATAAATACAACAATACTAATTTAAAAACAATTAATGGCGTTAAAAAAGCAAGCGGTATAATAAAACTAGATGTAAACATTTTTAATGTAGAGAAAAAAGTTGATGTCTTCATAATAGATCAAGAAAACTTTGATTACGATTTTTTAATAGGACTTGACTGTATAAAAAAATTCTATTTAAATCAAAATGAAAATTTAGAAATCAGTCAAAAAGTTCCAAAACAAATAAACGAAATTAAAAATTCAGAGACAAACAACATTTCTAAGGAAATGGAAAGTATAAAGTCAATGAAAAGTAAAAAAGGTTCTAAGGAAACAAAAAATGAAAATTTAAAAAATGAAGACTCAATAATAAAAACAGAAAATTCTCAAAATGACAGAATAAACCTAATAAACTTTAACGAACACTTCAGCAAAGAAAATTTCAATATTTGCATAAACCATTTAGACAATGATAAACAGGCCATAATTAATGACTTAATAAGAAACAATGAATCAGTTTTTGCAAAAGATAAATATGACATCGGCACGGTAAAGGATTATGAAGCACACATTGATCTAATAGTAGAAAAATATTGCAGTAAAAGACCATATCGTTGCACAATCGAAGATAAAAAAGAAATTGAACAACAGATTACACAACTATTAAAAAAAAAATTGATTGAAGAATCATATAGTCCATTTGCGGCCCCAGTAACATTAGCTTTCAAAAAAGATGAAAACAAAAGATCAAGATTATGCATAGATTTTCGAGACCTAAACAAAATTGTTGTGCCACAATCACAACCGTTTCCACTTATTGAGGATCTAATGATAAAAACACGAGATTGCAAATATTTCTCCACACTCGACATCAACTCAGCATTTTGGTCAATACCTCTACGTATAACAGATAGACACAAAACTGCATTTGTCACACAAGAAGGTCATTACCAGTGGACTTGTTTGCCATTTGGTCTGAAAACCTCGCCAGCAATATTTCAGAGAATAATGTGTAACATAATAAGAAAACACAAACTTACAGAATTCACAGTAAATTTTATCGATGACATTTTAATTTTCTCCAAAAGTTTCTCAGATCATTTAAGGCATCTAACACAGCTGTTTCAAGCAATTAAAAAAGAAGGATTAAGACTAAAATTTTCAAAATGCACATTTGCAGCACACTCAGTAAAATATCTGGGTCACATAATACAACATAACACAGTTAGACCACTAAAAGACAACTTGATATCAATCAAAAATTTTCCAACACCAAAAACACAAAAAAATGTGAGACAATTCTTAGGAAAGATAAATTTTTATCATAAATATGTACCAAAAATAGCAATAAAATTAGATCCATTACATAACCTATTGAGGAAAGGACAAGCTTTTGATTGGACCAAAGCATGCCAAGAATATAATAATAATAATAATAAAACAAATATTATGTTCACAACCAATATTAACTATTTTTGATCCAAAATTGCCTATACATATATACACAGACGCTAGTATACTAGGAGTAGGGGCTGTCCTAAAACAGCTGCAAGAAAACAAGGAAGAAAAACCAGTAGCATACTTCTCAAAAAAATTGAATGAAGTGCAAAAAAGGAAGAAGGCCATATACCTGGAATGCCTCGCAATAAAAGAATGTGTAAAATATTGGCAACACCTGCTGATAGGTAGAAAATTCATTGTTATCACAGATCACAAACCGTTGGAAAATATGAACATAAAATCAAGAACCGATGAAGAACTAGGAGACCTTACATACTACTTATCACAATATAATTTTGAAATAAAATATTCTCCAGGAAGATACAACTTGGAAGCTGACTGCCTAAGCAGGAATCCGGTTTTAGATGCCAATCAAAATCAGGAGGAACAATTAAAAGTGGTAAACTTAATAAAACTAAAAGATATCTTAGAAGATCAAAAAAAAAATGAATATATACAGACCAGAAAAGAAAAATTAAAAATGGACCACAATGTTTATTATAAAAAAGTTAAGAAAAAAGATAAGATAATTCTCTCGGAAAAATTTAGTATAGAATTCATAAAAAAAATACATACGGATCAAGGTCACTTAGGAATAAATCAAATGCAAAAAACAATAAGTACTCTGTATACAGCAGAAAACTTAACAAAGAATATTAAAAAAACCTGTAAAGATTGTACAGTATGTATAAAAAATAAATCAAGAAGACAGCACAAATTTGGAATGATGTCACAGTTGGGCCCGGCCACGAAACCTTTTGAAATATGTTCTATTGATACAATTGGAGGCTTTGGAGGATCTCGGTCCACAAAAAAGTACTTGCACCTGCTATCAGATCATTTCACGAGATATGCATTTATTTTGACATCAAAAACACAAAAAGCAAACGATTTTATTAAACTAGTGAAGAACACCGCGGAAAGTGCAGAAATTGGCATGATACTCTCGGATCAATATCCAGGTATTAATTCTAAGGAATTCAAAAAATATTTAAAAGATAACAATATTACACTAATTTTTACTGCAGCGGATTCACCCTTTTCGAATGGTTTAAATGAAAGATTAAACCAAACATTGGTTAATAAAATTAGATGCAAAATTAACGAAAAAGATACCAAAGTAGCCTGGACAACCATAGCACAAAATTGTGTAAAAATATATAATGAAACGGAGCATACTGTCACTGGATACGCACCTACGTATCTACTAAATGGCAGTGATGTTACGATTTTACCAAATGAGCTAAAACGAAACAAGACAGAGACCGATTGGATTGAAGACAGGAAAAAAGCTCTAGCAAATACACTCCAGTCTCATAATTATAACAAGACACTTTACGATAAAAATCGTAAAGACTTCAACTTCAAAGTGGGAGATATGGTATTTGTGGACAATGGAAACAAGCTGAACAGGAAAAAGCTTGATGAATTAAGAATCGGACCTTACAGAATCGTGGAAAAATTGTCAAACACGATTTACAGGATCAACACTGGCCATAAAAAACCAGAATCAAACTTTTACCACATCTCGAAACTGGCTCCAGCCCCAACGCTTGACGAAGGAGACCTATGAATAATATAGAAATAATAGAATAAGTTAAATTTAGTTTTTGTATTCAGTTTCTTGATATTTTGTAAACGTTATCTTTCCCAGGGGGGGTGATGTAAAGAAAATATATTTCCTTTAATTAAAATTAGGCACTACTAGCGCCATTAACACGGCAGACCGAAATGTCGACAGCCGTTACTTAATCTGTGGTCGAACTAACCATGAAAACTAATAAAATTAAGAACTGGTTTGCTAAGAATTGATATCGTAATTAATAGCATTAAATGTCGTTTCTTTTATTACAGGTAAGGTTCTTTTTGTTAATTGAGAGTTAAATTTTGTATTTAGTGTATAACAAATATGTAAAATAACAAACATAAATCTTTTATTACAGAAACTCAATTGTGTTTGATTGACGGTATCACCTCACTTAGCTACTGAAGAAATACTCTTATAAAACGACATTTCTTGTAACTATCAAGAAAATGGAGAAGCTTAAATTTGTATTCAAGTCAAAAGGTTCAAAAGACGGAAAATCAACCTATATTGCCATAACCTCAATTAGTACACAAGAAAATAAAGTTTTCCTGATCCCAGAGGAGTATGAAGCAGCATCACTTCACACACATATTCTCACCTCAAAGGCTTACAATACAGTTCGAAATACACTAAAGAAAAGACACCAAACTAGAAGTGTTTGGATTACATTGACAGCAGATATGGAAAAAACATACTTTGATGAAGACAAAAACATGATATTTGAGAACCAATACCTAGAGGAAGTTACACAAGAACAATTGGCTGTTGTCAATAAAAGTAATTCAGAAGATTACATGGTGAAAATTTTGGAAAAATTAGTTGAAAGTCAACAAAGAAAGGAAAAACAAAGCATAAAAAAATTAGCAGGTAGATTTGTATTAGAAAAATTTGATGGCAAGAATGTTAGTGCATGTCAATGGATACAAGTTTTTGAAAAGGAATGTACAAGATTTGATATAGTAGAAGATGAGGAGAAGATTGAAATCTTCAGATTATTTCTAGAAATATCATGCACTGATTGGTATGCATCCATGATGATTAAACATAGTTTGCAATCGGAATGGTCAGAATGGAAATCAAACTTTGTAGAAACCTATGCAAACAAGGATTGGGCTAGTAGCAAATATGCCTTAGCTTTTAGATATCAATCAGGATCATTATTGGAATATTCCATTAAAAAGGAAAAACTTCTACTAGAAGTAAGAAAGACAATAGATCAAGGGACCTTGATTGATTTAATTGCTGCGGGTTTGCCAGACTTCATAACAGATAGGATCAACAAAGAAGAAATTTTAGAAACAAAAGATTTGTTTAATGAAGTGGGTAAATTAGAACATTTGATTATCAAGAAAAAGTTTATGAAAAAGAAAGATGATACTAAACCATTCAAAGAAAAGATGCAAAAATGTAGCATTTGCGAAAAGCTGAAGAAAGGAATACGCTATCACTCAGAAGATTCATGCTGGTTTAAAGCAAAAGATAATAAAGAAAATGAAAAGAGACAAATCAAACTAATTAATAATTCCGAATTAGAAGGTGAACTGCAGTGTGAAGAACCAAAAAACTAGTAGTGCCGCCATTGATTAAAGTAAGGTTAGTATTGAATAAAAACCTTGAAGTATTTGGTATCTATGATTCAGGCTCTAATGTGTCTCTGATAAATTCAAGATTACTGAAATTTAAGCAAAAAACAACAGATAAATACAACAATACTAATTTAAAAACAATTAATGGCGTTAAAAAAGCAAGCGGTATAATAAAACTAGATGTAAACATTTTTAATGTAGAGAAAAAAGTTGATGTCTTCATAATAGATCAAGAAAACTTTGATTACGATTTTTTAATAGGACTTGACTGTATAAAAAAATTCTATTTAAATCAAAATGAAAATTTAGAAATCAGTCAAAAAGTTCCAAAACAAATAAACGAAATTAAAAATTCAGAGACAAACAACATTTCTAAGGAAATGGAAAGTATAAAGTCAATGAAAAGTAAAAAAGGTTCTAAGGAAACAAAAAATGAAAATTTAAAAAATGAAGACTCAATAATAAAAACAGAAAATTCTCAAAATGACAGAATAAACCTAATAAACTTTAACGAACACTTCAGCAAAGAAAATTTCAATATTTGCATAAACCATTTAGACAATGATAAACAGGCCATAATTAATGACTTAATAAGAAACAATGAATCAGTTTTTGCAAAAGATAAATATGACATCGGCACGGTAAAGGATTATGAAGCACACATTGATCTAATAGTAGAAAAATATTGCAGTAAAAGACCATATCGTTGCACAATCGAAGATAAAAAAGAAATTGAACAACAGATTACACAACTATTAAAAAAAAAATTGATTGAAGAATCATATAGTCCATTTGCGGCCCCAGTAACATTAGCTTTCAAAAAAGATGAAAACAAAAGATCAAGATTATGCATAGATTTTCGAGACCTAAACAAAATTGTTGTGCCACAATCACAACCGTTTCCACTTATTGAGGATCTAATGATAAAAACACGAGATTGCAAATATTTCTCCACACTCGACATCAACTCAGCATTTTGGTCAATACCTCTACGTATAACAGATAGACACAAAACTGCATTTGTCACACAAGAAGGTCATTACCAGTGGACTTGTTTGCCATTTGGTCTGAAAACCTCGCCAGCAATATTTCAGAGAATAATGTGTAACATAATAAGAAAACACAAACTTACAGAATTCACAGTAAAGGACAATGACCAAAGTTGGTACCAAAAAGTCTCGCGCCTCAAAACCAAAATATTATAGTAATTAGTTTCATATTTTTTTACGGCATTATGCGTCGGGGATTTGATTTTTGAACTGGAAATATACTTTTCGAGTTTAAAAGTACGAATATTGTTTTACTCCCTTTATATGACGTTCCGTTTCAACTGAATATAAATGACGTTCCGTTTCAATTGAACAAACCCTTGTCTGTCGAGCGGACTCTAAAATTAATTACAATTAAGTAAGATCAGTACACCAAATCGATTTAGTTTGGTTTATTGCTATTTGCAACAAAATAGATTTTCTCAGCCTAAAGATTTTGATTTATCGATTACATCCCTAAATCCCGACTAGTTTATAGCACTTACTATACTCAATGGTTTATAGTTATCTTATCTGTGGCATCTGACATTTGTACTGTACTGACTCTGACTGACTATTGGCAATGTAAAGGTCTAAAATAAAATCGAGTTTCAGTCAAGCATACTGTGGATGTTACTTTAACTCGTAATTCTTACTAATATTAGTGTATTACGCTGTTTTTAGAGCAATAATGTAATGTATGTGTGTTAAAATAGAAATACGTCGTTGGTAGCGTCGAAAAAATAGACCTACTTTTTAGGTTAGTTTCGATTTTATAAAATAACTCTGAAACGCGGGTTTTTTTTTCAAAAATAATTTTTGTAGGAGTTAATACGATCAGTGTAGTCTATAAAAAACAAGGTTTGATTTTGATGCAGCATGGTACGGGATTCCATACTTCCATGAGCATTCTCTTTTTATCGATGACATTTTAATTTTCTCCAAAAGTTTCTCAGATCATTTAAGAAATGGGGGCAATCACCATCAGCCCCCAAGACGTAGCTCGTGCAGTCCGTCCGTTGCCTAACTGGAAATCTCCAGGGCCGGATGGACTGCACAACTTCTGGATCAAATGGTTTCAGAGATCGCACGTTCGCTTGGCGTCCCAGTTTCAATCAGCCTTAGAGTCAGGGTCGCTGCCCCAGTTCTTGACGACAGGAATTACCCACCTGCTCCATAAATCAGGTAGTACTGCGGAGCCCAAAAATTATAGACCAATCACTTGTCTACCGACAGTCTATAAAGTTCTTACATCCATTTTGAGAGCTAAAATCAACCAACATATAGACAGTAATTGTATCATGTCTGCCTCTCAGAATGGATGTAGGAACGGGTCCCGCGGTACTAAGGAGCTGCTCCTCATAGATATGGCCATTAGCCAGCAGGTTCGCCGCTCCCGAAGGGATCTGTCTACATGTTGGATAGATTATAAGAAGGCCTATGATTCTGTGCCTCATACATGGCTCATGAGGGTGCTGGAGTTGTATAAAGTTGATGCAACTCTGCGTACCTTCCTGATGTCATGTATGGGGCACTGGAGAACGGTCCTTCGCTATCCAGGATGTCGACAGATCCAGGGGAACAGCGAACCGATAAGGATAGAGCGCGGTATTTTCCAGGGTGATAGTCTGAGTCCATTGTGGTTTTGTCTAGCCTTGAACCCTCTCAGTACACTGCTGGAAGGTTCAGGCCTAGGCTATCGGTTGAGGAGAGGTGGTCAGGTCATATCTCACCTTCTTTACATGGATGATCTGAAACTCTTTGCCCCCAACAATTTGCAACTGATGAAGCTACTGAAGGTAACAGAAACTTTCAGTAGCGCCATCAGGATGGAATTTGGTGTGGACAAATGTGCAGTCATGCATGTGAAGCGAGGGGAGATTATGGAATCCGTGGGAACTCAACTCTCGGATTCCATACACCTTAGATCCCTCTCCTCAACAGAAACCTACAAGTATTTGGGTATGTCGGAAGCATTAGGTATCAACACTGCCGACATGAAACAATCGTTGAGGGAGCGCTTTTTTGGTCGCCTGAATAAGGTTCTAAACAGTCTTTTGTCAGGTGGAAACAAGGTGCGCGCCTTCAACGGTTGGGTCATGCCGGTTTTGATGTATTCTTTCGGCATACTCAAATGGACTCAGACGGAACTTGATGCCCTGGATAGGAGGGTCCGCTCACTGCTGACCGCAAATCGGATGCATCACCCACGGTCGTCGGTGATGAGACTGTATATCCCGCGGAAGTGCGGGGGTCGTGGCTTCTTAAATGCTAAGACCCTGCACAACCGTGAGGTATGCAGTCTCAGGGAATACTTCCTAGAAGCCGACGTGGGTATGCACCGAGATGTGGTCTCAGTGGATAAGGGCCTTACCCCGCTCTCCCTGGCTAACGAGAACTGGCGCAAGCCTAGAGTATTAGACACTAATGACCGCAAGGAGGAATGGCAGAGCAAGGAGCTGCACGGGCGCTTTTACCGGGCCCTACATGGGCCCGATGTAGACTTCTTAGCGTCCGTATCTTGGCTGCGTTTCGGTGACCTCTTCGGGGAAACCGAAGGTTTTGTCTGTGCAATAATGGACGAAGTTATGATGACGAATAACTACCGGAAATACATTGTGAAGGATGGTACGGTTGACATATGTCGGGCATGCCACCGTCCAGGAGAATCGATTCGACACATTATTTCTGGGTGTTCTAGTCTAGCTAACGGAGAGTACTTGCATAGACACAACCTCGTTGCCAGGATTATCCACCAGCAACTTGCTTTGAAGTACAACCTTGTGGAATCAGAAGTGCCATACTATAAGTATGCGCCCGACCCAGTTCTCGATGATGGTAATATCACGTTGTACTGGGATCGACCTATCGTCACTGACAGGACTATTGTTGCCAATAAGCCTGACATTGTGGTGATAGATCGATTGGAGCGTCGCGCAATGATTGTTGATATAACGGTCCCGCATGACGAGAACCTCGTGAAAGCAGAGAAAGATAAACAATTCAAATATCAGGATCTGGCTCGCGAGGTTGTCGACATGTGGGACGTGACTACAGCAGTCATTGTGCCGATAGTCGTGTCAGCCAATGGCTTAATAGCCAATAGCCTCGACCAACACCTGAGGAGGCTCTCGCTGGGCAGCTGGATCAAGCGCTTGATTCAGAAGGCAGTTCTTCTGGACACGGCGCGTATTGTTAGGAGGTTCCTCTCTCAAGAGCCCTGACCACCGGTAGTTCGGACCCTGTTCCCGATACCGGTGGGCTACTATTTTTTATATTTTTAAATGTTTTTATATTATTTTATATTCCAATATTTAAAAATGTAATTAATGTGTAAAAAAAAATGAATAAAGAGATAATAAAACAAATATTATGTTCACAACCAATATTAACTATTTTTGATCCAAAATTGCCTATACATATATACACAGACGCTAGTATACTAGGAGTAGGGGCTGTCCTAAAACAGCTGCAAGAAAACAAGGAAGAAAAACCAGTAGCATACTTCTCAAAAAAATTGAATGAAGTGCAAAAAAGGAAGAAGGCCATATACCTGGAATGCCTCGCAATAAAAGAATGTGTAAAATATTGGCAACACCTGCTGATAGGTAGAAAATTCATTGTTATCACAGATCACAAACCGTTGGAAAATATGAACATAAAATCAAGAACCGATGAAGAACTAGGAGACCTTACATACTACTTATCACAATATAATTTTGAAATAAAATATTCTCCAGGAAGATACAACTTGGAAGCTGACTGCCTAAGCAGGAATCCGGTTTTAGATGCCAATCAAAATCAGGAGGAACAATTAAAAGTGGTAAACTTAATAAAACTAAAAGATATCTTAGAAGATCAAAAAAAAAATGAATATATACAGACCAGAAAAGAAAAATTAAAAATGGACCACAATGTTTATTATAAAAAAGTTAAGAAAAAAGATAAGATAATTCTCTCGGAAAAATTTAGTATAGAATTCATAAAAAAAATACATACGGATCAAGGTCACTTAGGAATAAATCAAATGCAAAAAACAATAAGTACTCTGTATACAGCAGAAAACTTAACAAAGAATATTAAAAAAACCTGTAAAGATTGTACAGTATGTATAAAAAATAAATCAAGAAGACAGCACAAATTTGGAATGATGTCACAGTTGGGCCCGGCCACGAAACCTTTTGAAATATGTTCTATTGATACAATTGGAGGCTTTGGAGGATCTCGGTCCACAAAAAAGTACTTGCACCTGCTATCAGATCATTTCACGAGATATGCATTTATTTTGACATCAAAAACACAAAAAGCAAACGATTTTATTAAACTAGTGAAGAACACCGCGGAAAGTGCAGAAATTGGCATGATACTCTCGGATCAATATCCAGGTATTAATTCTAAGGAATTCAAAAAATATTTAAAAGATAACAATATTACACTAATTTTTACTGCAGCGGATTCACCCTTTTCGAATGGTTTAAATGAAAGATTAAACCAAACATTGGTTAATAAAATTAGATGCAAAATTAACGAAAAAGATACCAAAGTAGCCTGGACAACCATAGCACAAAATTGTGTAAAAATATATAATGAAACGGAGCATACTGTCACTGGATACGCACCTACGTATCTACTAAATGGCAGTGATGTTACGATTTTACCAAATGAGCTAAAACGAAACAAGACAGAGACCGATTGGATTGAAGACAGGAAAAAAGCTCTAGCAAATACACTCCAGTCTCATAATTATAACAAGACACTTTACGATAAAAATCGTAAAGACTTCAACTTCAAAGTGGGAGATATGGTATTTGTGGACAATGGAAACAAGCTGAACAGGAAAAAGCTTGATGAATTAAGAATCGGACCTTACAGAATCGTGGAAAAATTGTCAAACACGATTTACAGGATCAACACTGGCCATAAAAAACCAGAATCAAACTTTTACCACATCTCGAAACTGGCTCCAGCCCCAACGCTTGACGAAGGAGACCTATGAATAATATAGAAATAATAGAATAAGTTAAATTTAGTTTTTGTATTCAGTTTCTTGATATTTTGTAAACGTTATCTTTCCCAGGGGGGGTGATGTAAAGAAAATATATTTCCTTTAATTAAAATTAGGCACTACTAGCGCCATTAACACGGCAGACCGAAATGTCGACAGCCGTTACTTAATCTGTGGTCGAACTAACCATGAAAACTAATAAAATTAAGAACTGGTTTGCTAAGAATTGATATCGTAATTAATAGCATTAAATGTCGTTTCTTTTATTACAGGTAAGGTTCTTTTTGTTAATTGAGAGTTAAATTTTGTATTTAGTGTATAACAAACATGTAAAATAACAAACATAAATCTTTTATTACAGAAACTCAATTGTGTTTGATTGACGGTATCACCTCACTTAGCTACTGAAGAAATACTCTTATAAAACGACATTTCTTGTAACTATCAAGAAAATGGAGAAGCTTAAATTTGTATTCAAGTCAAAAGGTTCAAAAGACGGAAAATCAACCTATATTGCCATAACCTCAATTAGTACACAAGAAAATAAAGTTTTCCTGATCCCAGAGGAGTATGAAGCAGCATCACTTCACACACATATTCTCACCTCAAAGGCTTACAATACAGTTCGAAATACACTAAAGAAAAGACACCAAACTAGAAGTGTTTGGATTACATTGACAGCAGATATGGAAAAAACATACTTTGATGAAGACAAAAACATGATATTTGAGAACCAATACCTAGAGGAAGTTACACAAGAACAATTGGCTGTTGTCAATAAAAGTAATTCAGAAGATTACATGGTGAAAATTTTGGAAAAATTAGTTGAAAGTCAACAAAGAAAGGAAAAACAAAGCATAAAAAAATTAGCAGGTAGATTTGTATTAGAAAAATTTGATGGCAAGAATGTTAGTGCATGTCAATGGATACAAGTTTTTGAAAAGGAATGTACAAGATTTGATATAGTAGAAGATGAGGAGAAGATTGAAATCTTCAGATTATTTCTAGAAATATCATGCACTGATTGGTATGCATCCATGATGATTAAACATAGTTTGCAATCGGAATGGTCAGAATGGAAATCAAACTTTGTAGAAACCTATGCAAACAAGGATTGGGCTAGTAGCAAATATGCCTTAGCTTTTAGATATCAATCAGGATCATTATTGGAATATTCCATTAAAAAGGAAAAACTTCTACTAGAAGTAAGAAAGACAATAGATCAAGGGACCTTGATTGATTTAATTGCTGCGGGTTTGCCAGACTTCATAACAGATAGGATCAACAAAGAAGAAATTTTAGAAACAAAAGATTTGTTTAATGAAGTGGGTAAATTAGAACATTTGATTATCAAGAAAAAGTTTATGAAAAAGAAAGATGATACTAAACCATTCAAAGAAAAGATGCAAAAATGTAGCATTTGCGAAAAGCTGAAGAAAGGAATACGCTATCACTCAGAAGATTCATGCTGGTTTAAAGCAAAAGATAATAAAGAAAATGAAAAGAGACAAATCAAACTAATTAATAATTCCGAATTAGAAGGTGAACTGCAGTGTGAAGAACCAAAAAACTAGTAGTGCCGCCATTGATTAAAGTAAGGTTAGTATTGAATAAAAACCTTGAAGTATTTGGTATCTATGATTCAGGCTCTAATGTGTCTCTGATAAATTCAAGATTACTGAAATTTAAGCAAAAAACAACAGATAAATACAACAATACTAATTTAAAAACAATTAATGGCGTTAAAAAAGCAAGCGGTATAATAAAACTAGATGTAAACATTTTTAATGTAGAGAAAAAAGTTGATGTCTTCATAATAGATCAAGAAAACTTTGATTACGATTTTTAATAGGACTTGACTGTATAAAAAAATTCTATTTAAATCAAAATGAAAATTTAGAAATCAGTCAAAAAGTTCCAAAACAAATAAACGAAATTAAAAATTCAGAGACAAACAACATTTCTAAGGAAATGGAAAGTATAAAGTCAATGAAAAGTAAAAAAGGTTCTAAGGAAACAAAAAATGAAAATTTAAAAAATGAAGACTCAATAATAAAAACAGAAAATTCTCAAAATGACAGAATAAACCTAATAAACTTTAACGAACACTTCAGCAAAGAAAATTTCAATATTTGCATAAACCATTTAGACAATGATAAACAGGCCATAATTAATGACTTAATAAGAAACAATGAATCAGTTTTTGCAAAAGATAAATATGACATCGGCACGGTAAAGGATTATGAAGCACACATTGATCTAATAGTAGAAAAATATTGCAGTAAAAGACCATATCGTTGCACAATCGAAGATAAAAAAGAAATTGAACAACAGATTACACAACTATTAAAAAAAAAATTGATTGAAGAATCATATAGTCCATTTGCGGCCCCAGTAACATTAGCTTTCAAAAAAGATGAAAACAAAAGATCAAGATTATGCATAGATTTTCGAGACCTAAACAAAATTGTTGTGCCACAATCACAACCGTTTCCACTTATTGAGGATCTAATGATAAAAACACGAGATTGCAAATATTTCTCCACACTCGACATCAACTCAGCATTTTGGTCAATACCTCTACGTATAACAGATAGACACAAAACTGCATTTGTCACACAAGAAGGTCATTACCAGTGGACTTGTTTGCCATTTGGTCTGAAAACCTCGCCAGCAATATTTCAGAGAATAATGTGTAACATAATAAGAAAACACAAACTTACAGAATTCACAGTAAATTTTATCGATGACATTTTAATTTTCTCCAAAAGTTTCTCAGATCATTTAAGGCATCTAACACAGCTGTTTCAAGCAATTAAAAAAGAAGGAATAATGATATTCAGGATGACATTAAATCCAAAATTGTAAAGGCTAAAATTAATTTTAAAAAATGTCCAAAAGATCGACTTACAGTCTCATACATAGAAACACGGTTGGAAAGTTTGGAACAACATTGGAATATGTTTTACACTACGCACTTAAAAATAATTAGTGAAATTAAACGATCAGATTTGTATAGTTCAAACTATCACAAAAATTGTGTGTATGATGAGGTAGAAGAAACGTATTTGCAACACAAAAGTGATCTAAAAGAATTGTTATGTGAGGGTAAGACAGTACAATATAGCGATACGCATAGTAGTTCAGGAAATTGTAAGGAAGTTTCTAATTTTAAATTACCTGAAATAAAAATTCCTGTGTTCTCTGGTAAATACCTCGAGTGGCAGACCTTTCGGGACTTATTTGTCGGATTAATTCATGATAATAAAAGGCTGGATGATGCACAAAAAATGTATTATCTCAAGGGGTATTTGACAGGAGACGCGGAACAATTGTTGAGAAATGTAAATGTTACTTCCGATAATTATAAGGCAAGCTGGAAAAAGTTAGAATCGATGTATAATAACAAAAGATTTATGGCAAATGGTATTTTAAAACGTCTATTTGCTCAAAGGGTTTTAACGGTAGAATCGGCTACGGATATTAAAAGGTTACTCAGTACTACATCTGACTGTTTGGGGTCATTACAAAATTTAGGTATTGATGTGTCGTCCTGGGATATTATGATAATTCATATAGTTAGTACAAAATTAGATAAAGATACCAGAAAAGCCTGGGAATTGCATGCAGCTTCCGATACCACAGATGATTTGTCTACGTTTAAACAGTTTAGTGAATTTTTAACAAGTCGCTTCCGCGGTTTGGAAAATCTGGATAGCAAAATAGATAAAAACCCTAAAAGCACACAGTCATTTCATGTGTCAAAAGAAACAAAAAGTGTTACTTGTGCATATTGTTCAGCTGATCATCGAATTTCATCTTGCCCAAAGTTTTCTAAAGAATCTATTGATAGTCGTCGAAATATTGTAAAAGAAAAGAACTTATGCTTTATTTGCCTAAATAGTAACCACTCTGCTAGGGTCTGCAAAAACACTCAAAGGTGCCAGGTGTGTAAACGCCGCCACCATTCTTTGTTACATCCCACGGGTGGGTCTGCATCGGTTATTGGTGAGGGTAGATCGGCTGCTCGCGAGGGAACCTCATCGATGGCTAATGAGGAAAACGATGTTGCCGCGCAAGCGGAGGAGAAACCACTAGTCTCATGTTTTTCGACAGGAAACATCAAACAAACGGTGTTATTAAGCACAGCCTTATTAAAGGCTGAGTCAAAAAATGAGACTTACCGGGTGGTTAGGGCGTTACTGGATCAGGGATCACAGGGATCCTTTGTAACGGAATCCATGGTCCAGTATTTGGGTTTGAAGAAAATATCTTCAAAAAATACGGTGGTGGGTGTGGGTGGAGATAAAAGTACTACGTCGACTACCAAAGTAGTTGTCACGATTGGCTCAAGAATCGATCCAACGTTCAAACTGCAGGTAAACGCCTACGTTCTGAAATCGGTCACGGCTTTTCTCCCGTCTACCAAGGTATCCAGGGTAGAATGGGTAGACTTAATCGATACCGAGTTGGCAGATCCGGAATATTTCAGGCCTAATAAAATTGACATTTTATTGGGTGCTGATATATATAGCCAGCTTATTCGGGACGGGGTAAAGAAGAACTCAAGCGGGACGCTCTTAGCGCAGGGCACCGCTTTAGGCTGGATATTGTCGGGGGCAGTCGAAGTGGACAACGGTCCTAATATCCACTCACATATTACAGTGATGCATTCCAGTGTCCAAGATGATGACATGTTAAGAAAATTTTGGGAGTTAGAGGCGGAACCATCCGCAAAAAGGATGCTCACGGAGGATGAAGTCAAATGTGAACAACTGTTTACGACTTCTACAGTGCGGAATAAAGATGGCAGATATGTCGTAAGATTGCCGTTGCGAGATGAAAGGCTGGTTGGCAAGTTTGGCGAGTCAAAGAGTATAGCTGAAAAAAGATTTAAAAGCTTAGAATTAAAATTAGGAAGGAATAATGAATTAAAACAAGATTACAAAAAAGTTATACATGAATATTTAGAATTGCAACATATGGAAAAGGTATCACAAGATAAAGTAAAAATTAAAGAAGCCATATACTTACCACACCACGCCGTCGTCCGCGCGGATAAGGATACTACAAAGGTGCGAGTAGTATTCGATGCCTCCTGTAAGGGTTCAAATGGAATGTCACTTAACGACAATTTGTTGATTGGACCCACCTTGCAGGCAGAACTTCGGCATATTATAATGCGTTGGAGATCCTACCAGATATGTTTAGTTGCCGATATCATTAAGATGTATCGACAAGTTTTGGTTGACCGCAAAGACACGATATTCCAACGCATACTTTGGAGGGATACTCCTGAAAGGAAATAGAAGAGTACGAACTGAAGACGGTGACATTCGGTACTGCATCAGCACCATATTTGGCAGTTCGGGCTCTTCACCAAGTCGCATATGACGAGTGTGAAGATTCTCCTGTAATAAAGAAAATAATTTTAAATGACTTTTACATGGACGATTTGATGACTGGAGCTGAAAACATAGAAAAAGGCATCAAAATCTTCACAGAAATGAATGATACTTTGAGTAAAGGCGGTTTTAAGTTGCAAAAGTGGATGAGCAATAGTAAAGAATTATTGAATAGGATAAAAGATAAGAAAGGATCTACTGATGAAGAGTTAAAAATAAAAATTGATGAGATAGCAAAAATATTGGGACTTACCTGGAATTCAAGCGAAGACTTCTTCCAATACTCTCTGGAACTCCCGACGATTACTGGACCTGTAACAAAAAGAAAAATTATTTCGGAAATATCGCGTTTGTTTGACCCTCTGGGATGGTTAACACCTAGCATAATATTAGCTAAAATATATATACAGAAATTGTGGTTGGCAGGTTTAGATTGGGATCAAGAAATTCCAAGCAATTTAGAACAAGAATGGAGTACTTACCATCACAGCTTGGCTTCTCTGGTTCAGATTAAAATTCCTCGATGGTTATACACTGGTCCTAATAACACGAAGTCAGAGTTACACGGGTTTTCAGACGCATCAAAGTCAGCATATGCAGCAGTCGTTTACCTTAGGGTGGTGGATAATTTGGGAAATGTTCATACGTCGCTAATAACATCCAAAACGAAAGTAGCACCTATTAAACAAGTGTCTATCCCAAGACTGGAACTCTGTGGAGCAGTTCTAGTTACTAAATTAATAGCGGAAGTAGGTGAAGTTATGGGTATACCAAAGGCTGATTGGCATGCATGGACTGACAGTGAAGTAGTTTTGGCATGGTTAAACTGTCATCCATCTCGCTGGAAAACCTTTGTAGCCAATCGGGTTTCTGATATTTTAACCACATTGGATACGTATCACTGGGCGCATGTGCCAACTAAGCAAAATCCAGCAGATTGTGCGTCGCGAGGTGTTTCTCCTTCAGAACTTGTAGGTACTTCTATATGGTGGGAAGGGCCGAGCTTCCTGAAGAATCCTGATGTCGAATACAAAAGGCCCAAACATCTTGTAACGCGTTTCGAAGAAATTAAGGTACACACATCTACGTTGGATGTAACCTTTTGGAACAGATTTTCGACACTGCCAAGAATGATCCGAGTTATAGCTTATTGTCGCCGGTTTTTAAGACTACAAAGGCAAAGAATCGGGCCGAAACCTTTGACTAAGCAAGAACTGGAAGAGGCAACAGAGATAGGTGTAAAGAAGTGTCAAGAAGAAGGGTTCGCCAATGAATTGGAAGAATTGAGGAATCAGAAATACGAGGGAAAGGGGAGTCTAAAATCATTAAATATATTTTTGGATTCAAAGGGAATCATAAGAGTTGGAGGGCGGCTTGAGATGTCCCAATTAAATTATGATAGAGTTCACCCCATTCTGATACCGAAAGAGTCCTTTCTCACAAGTCTCCTTATTGCCGATGCACATCAGAAAACCATGCATGGTGGTCCGCAATTTCTGATAACCTATTTGCGGTCCAAATATTGGATTATGGGAGTCAAGCTTTCAGTTAAAAAGCACGTAAGGCAATGTGTTAAATGCCTGAGACATGCATCTAAGGTTAGGACACAATTAATGGGACAACTACCTTCGGCACGGGTTACACCCAACAAGCCATTTCTGTGTAGTGGAGTGGATTACGCGGGCCCCATTAATATAAGGGTTTCAAAAGGTCGAGGAAACAAATCCTACAAGGGCTACATAGCATTGTTCATATGCATGTCTACGAGAGCAGTGCATTTAGAAGCGGTCAGTGAACTGAGTACAAGGGGTTTTCTGGCTGCGTTCAAGAGATTTGTAGCAAGGCGTGGTCGATGTGCGGAGTTGCACAGCGACAATGGCACCAATTTCGTGGGAGCAGCACGAGAGTTACGGCATTTATTTACGGAAGAAAAATCCAATTTCAATTTAGAATTAGCAGAGGAGCTGGCCACCAATGGTACTGAGTGGCACTTTATCCCTCCTCACTCGCCAAACTTTGGGGGCCTTTGGGAGGCAGGGATAAGGTCCACAAAGTATCACCTTAAGAGGGTGGCGGGAGACTCCACGCTGACCTATGAAGAAATTGCGACGGTGTTGGCTCAAATAGAAGCATGCCTTAATTCGAGACCTTTATCTTATGTCGAGGATCAAGATAAGTTAATAATTTTAACTCCAGGTCATTTTCTGGTGGGGGAACCACTCGTTGTACCTCCAGACTCAAATTATGAAGGATCTAATACAAGTAGTTTACAGCGATGGCAACTCCACCAGAGAATGATGCAGGATTTCTGGCGTCGATGGTCGCACGACTACCTTCACCAATTCTTGCAGAGGCATAAGTGGGCTTACAAAACTCCTGAACCATCCATTGGTGAAGTGGTCTTAGTGAAGGAAGATAATTTGCCCCCTGGCAAGTGGTTACTAGGTAGGATTACAGCGAAACATCCGGGATCGGATGGTGTTACCCGGGTTGTTACGCTACGTACACAGTCGTCTACTATAAAAAGACCGACGTCCAAATTATGTGTACTCCCTGTAACTGATTGAACTTGTAACTTTAGTCTTAAGCAATATATTTTAGGTTATATTTTTTTGTTAATTGCTAGTATAGTTAAGGCTTAGATGTAAGGATTTGTTGTTAAATTGGTTAAGCTTCTCACCAATGACATTGGTACACCCTATGTTCAACCGATCTAAATTACTTTGGCACGGTGGGCGGTGTTGAAGGACATTGGGCAGTATGTCCTTGGTGGGCGGTATGTCTGAGCAGGAAGCGAAATCATAGCGAGATCAATTAAATAATATGGTTCGATAATTAGTACCGCATCGCTCGATAGATGGCAGCACAGGAAAAATTAAAAGTCGCTATGGTTTCGTTACATGCATTTAGTTGGGTCCGGTGGATTATTTTATTTTGTGAGCAGCGCACCTATCGGAGTTACATATTACTAATACTTATATATTATACGGGTAGTGACGTAATTCAGTTGGTGTTATTTCGAAATCCCTCTCCAAGTTGACCCTCGGATATACAGGATATGATTTGTTTACATTGAGACGCGTAGTTTAGGTATAGGTTTTGACTAGAAAATACTAGAAATTTTGTCGACACGATGTTGTTATTAAATTGTATTTCAAACATTGTTTGAAGAGTGATAACTATTTGTTGCGTACTGAGTTAGGCTATAATTAAGGTTCAAAAAAATATAGGGTCACCGCTTTAGATTGTGAAATAATCCAAGTTCTATTTTTACCGGCTTATAAAAACAAAACGAAGTCACCCACAGTTATCAAAACACTTGTAAGAAATAGCGTGGCGTCTGTTCTTCAAACAACCGTCATTAGTTACAATCACTTCATAGAATTTTTTTGTTTACGTTTCGAGTGCGCGCGACCCGACACCCCGCCGCTCGGCAAAAAAGGTGACGTCAGTGCCACCCCGCGGCGCGGGGGGGCCCCGGTCGTGTGAGTGGGTACAGAACAATCTTGAGATCCTGCAGCTAGACATCAAAACTGCATTTCTATATGGGGAGCTTGAAGAAACCATATACATGACACCACCTGAAGGCCTGCCTTGTGAGGAAAATCAGGTATGTAAGCTAAACAAATCACTTAAAACAAGCACCCAGGTGCTGGAATTCAAAATTTGATTCAGTTTTAAAGAAGTTTGGCCTTGTTAACAGCAGTGCTGATCAATGTGTTTATTTTGGAAATATCAATGGTGCAAAATGTTTTCTTTGTTTATATGTGGACGATGGATTATTGATATCTAAAGAAAAATCAACCTTAGAGAGATTGATTAATGACTTGAAAGCCATTTTTGAGATTAAAATATGTCATATAAACAATTTTGTGGGTATGCAAATTGAAAAACAAAATGATAGTATTTTTGTTCATCAGAAAAAGTATATAGAACAATTATTGGATAAATTTAATATGAATACTGCAAATTCCAACAGTATACCAGTAGATCCTCACGTGAAACTGCAGAAGTCCGAAGAGGAACCAGACAAGAATATACCATACCGAGAGGCAGTGGGATCTCTGATGCATCTGGCCATAGTAAGTCGACCCGACATCATGTTTGCTGTAAGTCTGGTGAGTCGCTTTCTTAATACTTATAACAATACCCACTGGATGGCTGTTAAAAAGATCCTTAAGTATCTGAAGGAAACAAAGGCCTATGGACTACGTTATGTACCTGTGAAAGGACCTAAGGTCATCGGCTATAGCGATGCAGATTATGCCAATGATCCACAATCAAGGAGATCAGTCACTGGCTATGTATTTATAAAGAATGGCGCTGCAGTTACATGGGCTAGCCAACGGCAGCAGGTTGTAGCCTTGTCAACAACAGAGGCGGAATTCATGGCCGCATGTGCAGCTACAAAAGAGGCCATATGGATAAGACATTTATTGACTGATATTGGAGAATTCAATCAACAATCTGTGTGCCTCAATATAGACAATCAGAGTGCTATAAGTGTAATTAAAAATGTGAACTTTCACAAAAGATGTAAACATATAGAAGTTAAATACTATTTTGTAAAAGAAAAATATCATCAAAAGATAATTGATCTTAACTTTGTTAATAGTAAAAATCAATTTGCAGACAGTTTTACTAAAGCTTTATCAAAAGACCAATTTCATTTCCTCAGAAAAAATTTAGGAATGTCAGTGAACTGATTGTGTTTATGTATGTCTTGAAATGTGATACACTGTATTAGCTAGGAGTGCATTTGCAATGTTATTTTTTTGTTAATTATCATGTAAGTAAGGAAGGCTTGAATTTGGCAGGACTGTTAAAATGTTAATTCATATTTCGCGCCTTTTACACATTTCTACATTTATTATGTATAGTCTGTGGTTCTGCTCTCTGCTCCGTTGACATTCGCAATACGTGTACCGGTGTTCTGATTTATTGTAGATTTTACTTAAAATACAGTAAATATCCAACACACAAGTGTTTAATTTATCAAACAGTTTTTGCATAGCCGCAATTTTGCAACTGTGCTGATTCGTTGCTTTGTATCAAAGTCAATAAACTGCTGGCATCGCATTAAAACATGATTGTTTTTGCAAAGAGGGCACTGCCCGTATGAAGTGTGATAAGTTTTTGGAACCCACTTCTTATGATCGAAGTTTTTTCGAGGTGCATGTTTTTCAGTTCCAGCTGACTTTTCTGAACTCTGTATGTCCTTCTTTGAAGTCTTCATGGTTTCAAACGCCATAAACTGGTTTTCTAAGTATATCATAAATTCCTGTAGTGTTGGCACCTCTCTGTTATCGTGCAAGCTTTTTATGTATTCGTTGTAGCTCCCACAGTCCAGTTTCTGTGACATCAAATGCACAATCATCGGATCCCAACTAGTTATATCAAGACCAATGTTTGTTAAACCATTTATACATTCCGTTGTTACGTCATGCAGCTTCTTTAAGTTGTAAGCGTCTGGCTTCTGTATGACAGGCAACTGCAGCATAGTGTTCATGAACGACGAGAATTGTAATCGACGGTTGTCGTACCGTTGAGTCAGTATCTCCCAACACGAAGTGTAGTTGTCGGCGCTGATGCTCAAGTGTTACACCAGTCTTTCTGCTTCACCTTTGAGCCTGGTCTTCAGATGCTGCATTTTTTGAGCTTTATTCAATGTCGGATTTTTGTGTATGGTTTCCAGGAACAGATCTTTGAAAGATATCCATTTGCTGTAGTGTCCTGAAAATTCTGGGATCTCGATTCTCGGTGCTGAATGTTGGTGATGAGCGGTGGACCACATCTTGCTTTTCAGTCTGTACGGGTAAGGTACATTTAAATGATAGACTGATAAATGATTAAACTTGTGTATTGTAAGAACACCCAATAACTGATCGACTCGCGGCGAATGAGACCTTTGTTGTTAGCTCAAACGGTGCTATGCAACTACTGATCGTTGACTTGAAATTGTATTATTTTATGCATTCGCTGCGCGTCGATGTCAGCATAAAATTGACATGTATGATATTGTACGGGTTTGCTCGTACATGCTCCCCGAGGAAAAGATATAAAGATACAACTGATTAAATGAGAAACAAAATAATTATAATACATGATTTGATGTTAATCTAATTTCTTAGTGTCTCTATACTTAACACACTGTTCACAAATTAGATATGCTTGTATAAGAACCTAACATAGGGGAGGTGGCTTTATCTAACACTCGCGCACTTGTAACCACCTTCGCCCTTTCACTTTCACACTGATACACTACACTGTTCCCGACACACGCACGTTGCGTGGCCGGGCACGCGCAGCTGCCGGGCGCGCCGCTTGCTGCGGGCGTCGGCGTCGCCGCCGCCGGTGAGAGCGCGGGGGCGCAGCGCGAGCGCGCGCGCCTCCACGCGAACACTCCGAGACCTGCTGCTACCACGCCGATCATACAGTAGATCGCGGTGTAATGATGAATGTCATGGGGTGATAGACTGTCAATTAACAATCCGTTTTCTTTCATGATCTTGATTTTGTCCTCAATTATTTTAAGCTCTCGATCGCTCTCTATGCTGGAGTCATTCAAGACAATATCTTGAGGAATAGACACGTTTATTACGTGATTTATGGATGCAATGACTGGTGAGTATAGGTTGGCGCTGACACTAACATCGCTCGTTCTTTGTTGATGAGCAATTACTTCAAAATTATCTGCCAACAGAGGAGAGACCATCAACACCGCTTCTAAAGCCTGCTACTCCTCTAGCAACCTCAAGCACCGTACAGCAACTTTCAGGACAATCTTTAAAGAGTCAGGGATCAAACAGCAAGACGGATGAGATGATGAGGAAACAGATAAGTAACTTCAAGGCCTTTGAACATACTGTCTCAAGCATCAACATGGATGCGGTAACGGAGAAATGGGAATTCGATCATCTGTTGAGTACGGTAAGGTCTCGCTGGACTAAAATTGACGCCCAGCATTGGGAATTAGACAGTGAGCTTGGAGACCGAAATCAAGAATACCATCATATGTACCTCAAATATGAAAGCACATACAACGATGCTATCAAAGCAATCAATAAGAAGATGTCATCGGTTTCACATAGAGAGCATACTACGCCAAAAATAGAAATACCTACATTCAGTGGTAGTTACCATCAGTGGACATCCTTTAAGGATTTCTTCACAGAAGCCGTACATGGCAACCCATCATTATCCGGCTCGAAGGACCAAAAATGTACGGGTAAGGTACATTTAAATGATAGACTGATAAATGATTAAACTTGTGTATTGTAAGAACACCCAATAACTGATCGACTCGCGGCGAATGAGACCTTTGTTGTTAGCTCAAACGGTGCTATGCAACTACTGATCGTTGACTTGAAATTGTATTATTTTATGCATTCGCTGCGCGTCGATGTCAGCATAAAATTGACATGTATGATATTGTACGGGTTTGCTCGTACACAGTCGTTTCCTTGTTTCGTCATATTTGTCTTCCATGCTGTTGAACATGTCGTAGTACGTATGTTTCGAACCTTTCAGTAAGGCTTCCAGTTCCCAATTAGTATTGTCAATAGCTTCCCACTTTGACTTCAAGATTGACAAGTGATCGTCAAGTTCCCATTTTTCAGCTAAGGCATCAAAATCAATTTTTGCCATAGCCCGATCGATGGCCTTGAAGTTGCATTCCTGTTTAGTCAGCAAAGTCTTGGTCTTCTCATCAGGTTCTCCTCTTGACAAGTCTGTCAGGTCGAATTTTATATTTTCTTCAGTAGTTTGCAACATTTTTAAAATGTCTGATTTAGTTGCTTCGTACATGGTCTTTGTCTTACCGTAGACATCTTCCACAAAATAGTTTATGTTCCTGTCTTCAATTTCTTGCAACAGCAATGTATGCCGTTCATTGAAATCTATCCACTGAGCTTCTAACGAGGACAGCCGCTTGTTCAAGTATTCCTTTGTTTTTCTAGTTTTGCTATCCTTGTTATAGTTGGCGCATAACGTTTTCATATTTTCAAAACATGTTGATTGCAGCGATAGTTTATTCATCTTGATTATAGATGATAGCTTTCATATAGTTGAAAAAATACCTTTTCGAAAAGTAGTTGTAGTTAGTTCCAGTAGTTGAAGGCTCTTCCAGTAGTCGAAGGCTCTTCCAGTAGTTGTAGTTAGTTCCAGTAGTTGAAGGCTCTGTCAGTAGTCGAAGGCTCTTCCAGTAGTTGTAGTTAGTTCCAGTAGTTGAAGGCTCTTCCAGTAGTCGAAGGCTCTTCCAGTAGTCGAAGGCTCTTCCAGTAGTTGTAGTTAGTTCAAGTAGTTGAAGGCTCTTCCAGTAGTCGAAGGCTCTTCCAGTAGTCGAAGGCTCTTCCAGTAGTTGTAGTTAGTTCAAGTAGTTGAAGGCTCTTCCAGTAGTCGAAGGCTCTTCCAGTAGTTGTAGTTAGTTCAAGTAGTTGAAGGCTCTTCCAGTAGTCGAAGGCTCTTCCAGTAGTTGTAGTTAGTTCAAGTAGTTGAAGGCTCTTCCAGTAGTCGAAGGCTCTTCCAGTAGTTGTAGTTAGTTCAAGTAGTTGAAGGCTCTTCCAGTAGTCGAAGGCTCTTCCAGTAGTTGTAGTTAGTTCAAGTAGTTGAAGGCTCTTCCAGTAGTCGAAGGCTCTTCCAGTAGTTGTAGTTAGTTCAAGTAGTTGAAGGCTCTTCCAGTAGTCGAAGGCTCTTCCAGTAGTTGTAGTTAGTTCCAGTAGTTGAAGGCTCTTCCAGTAGTTGTAGTTAGTTCAAGTAGTTGAAGGCTCTTCCAGTAGTCGAAGGCTCTTCCAGTAGTTGTAGTTAGTTCCAGTAGTTGAAGGCTCTTCCAGTAGTCGAAGGCTCTTCCAGTAGTTGTAGTTAGTTCAAGTAGTTGAAGGCTCTTCCAGTAGTCGAAGGCTCTTCCAGTAGTTGTAGTTAGTTCCAGTAGTTGAAGGCTCTTCCAGTAGTTGTAGTTAGTTCAAGTAGTTGAAGGCTCTTCCAGTAGTCGAAGGCTCTTCCAGTAGTTGTAGTTAGTTCCAGTAGTTGAAGGCTCTTCCAGTAGTCGAAGGCTCTTCCAGTAGTTGTAGTTAGTTCCAGTAGTTGGTTCCGGTACTCAATGTGCCTGTACTCTGGCTAGGTATTTGCGCCTTCTCAATCCAACTGGGGCGACCCTCTTCCGGGAGACCAGTTGAACCGATTCGCTACCGTAACGAGAGACACAAACACACTAAGATACACGAAGGCTCGAAGGACCATAAATGTACGGGCTATAGTAGTTAACTCCGTACACCGATTTGTCGTGAAGGTGAAGTTTAGTTAGATAGAGAGTTTAATAGAGAAACACGTTCCACTGAGATGCACTAAGTAGTTAAGTTTATTTAAGTTAAGAGTAAGTTACAGTACTAAAGTAGAAGGCGATTATTTCTCTCAGTTGTTGATAGCTACCCAGTTATAAGTTTACTATATTTAAATTCGTTAGTCATGTCGTTTTATTATGCTTAATTATGACGCGCATCGTTGGCCTAAAGTAGGTTACCGAGTAAGCAGAAAAATGTACGGCGATGAGACCGTACAGTACCACCTGGCCACTTGGCTCAAAAAAATCGAAAGGACTTAGAATATGGGCGTTTCGTTCTATTGATATATATTTTTATTTAATCCAATCATTTTAAAAGAGTAACCATGGAGTTTCTTGCCAGTTCTTCTCCATAGGAAACGACCAACCCGAACCGTGCACCTTTTTGTCGACGTTTTATAAGTGCCCATGCAGGCCTATGTGAAATATAAATATTTTGATTTTGATTTTTGAAACAAAAATTTAATTAAATTAAATTTTAACAAACCCGCTGCACGAATCACGCACGCGACACAGGTTGACCCGCGTGGTGCCCGCATCCGTGCAACGAAAGAGGGTTAGACGTCCTCGCAGGCCGCGATGGACACTGGTGTCTGCCATTTGACATCTCGGAAAATAATTATTAACTCGCTGTATCCGTAAGTCACGAGTAAGTTGAATTATTTTCTGACAATATTTAATTTTGCAAACTAACACCTCAACGATTTTTGGGCGATTCTGTTGTACGTAAAAAAAAATCCGGATTCACAGAAGATACGGTGTAACTTTCTTATTAATAACTTAGCTTTTGTTTATCAGTATTGCCATAGCTAGGGTCGGCAAACTAAAGCACATAAGTCAGAAAGACAAACTTTTCAGGAACAATAAAAAACGTTTTAAAAATACAAAAATATGTGTTTTAATTAGATTAAAGTAAAAAAGGATAGTTTATAAACATAGATTGTTTGTGCCAAAGAGTAATTTAGTGCAAATATCATAATTTCCTATTTTAAGTGACTTAAGTTATTCGGAACATAATATTAGTATGACTTATGTGTAAAGGTTTACTTAGTGAAATAATTTTGTTAGTATATAACAACTAATAAAAAAAAACATAATTACAAATGATATCAAGCCCATTAGATTATACATCGATAGCTTCTTCTTCCTCTTCTAAAATATCAGGATCGGTGTTCCGTAAATTATCTAATGTAGGTAAATTTACATAAAATTCATGAAAGATATCTGGTATTAACGGTAAAAGATCCATTAGGTCTTTCTTTTTTTCTTTGGATATTGGCAATGGTTGCATAGATATAATAGGAATATTATCTGGAATGCTTGATCCTCTTCTTTTGAAATTAAAAATGAAAAATGGCGAATTTATACATAATGTATCCTTATAAGAAATAACCCCAAATTCTTTTTCATAACGCAGCCACCTTTTTTCCAACCACTTAAACTGGCGACCATCAGTGTCTTTATTTCTTGAAACCAAAGCACTTTTCAAGAGAGTAGAAAATTCATAAAAATCTTTATTTTTCATTTCTATAACCTTAAACTTTTTGCTGCTAGATCGAATTAATTGTATCCAGTCATGCGGGTGAAATATCTGTAATTCCGTTTTCTTTTTTTTCTTTTCTATAATGCCGTGATCAGTATCTACTTCTAGATGGCTGTGACCGGGAACCATAAATTTGTGATCGATAGTCTCGATTTCAAGAGATTTTTGCAAAAACCATGTAAACATAGAACTAACATGGGAGTTCCTATTCTGTCCACCACAGGTGTCTGAATAAAAAGTAACGTATTTGGTGTTAGCAGGAACGTGGTTTTCTAAATGTTTATAAATACAGGAAGCTATTTGGTTTGCCCCACGACCTGTAATGGCTTCGTGCCACACATAGCACACAGCTTGACCTGTTTTGTTGTCATGGACAGTAAGATTAAACGTCCATAGCTGCCGCTTATAAAAGGCTACAGACGAACTTAATGCAGGTGTAGGCAAACACTGCTGCAAATCAAAAGTGTACACCTGAAATTTGTCGTCATTTTTGCACAGTTGTGTATCAGTTCTTTTCATTTCATATGCTTCATCAGCAATCGCTTTATGGTGTTCATGTTGTGCTAAAAGATTACTTTTTTCTAGATCTACTTGACATAATTGTATTTGCATCTGAAATTTGTCACATGTGTAACACGTGTCGACACGAGGTTTTTTAAACGACAGTCCTAACTTATGAAATTCCTGGCTGTAGATTTTGATGGATGGTGGATTTTCTCTATTTTCGCAAAATAGTTCGTACATTTTCTGCATAGTCAAGTGAGATGGCAAATACTTTTTTGATGTACTCTTTCTAGTATAGTGGCTTTCATATGCTGGAAAAGACAAAATGTGTGACTTTATTTCTTGTCGTTTTTCGTCTGAAATTTTATGTTTTGGTACAGTTTTGCCACGTAAATCATCTGTTAGCGTTCCACCTGTAGAAGTTCTTTTTTTTAAAGCCACTGTTTTAATAAAATTTTCACTTTCATTTAAAGTTTTTAATAAGCAACCTCGGCAAACAGGTTCACGTTTCCCATTTATACTAAAGGAATATTTGTATGTTTTCATACGATGTTTTTGTTTCAAAGGGTCAGTGGCACGTCTTCTCTGTGTAGATTTATCTTCAATTTCTATCAAAGATGACATGTATGCAGATCTCTTACTATACGTCCCCATTTGCCAATATTCGGTAAATATCGCATGTCTATCGGCAAATGCTATGCGATCCATACACTTCATTCTGCATGGAGTTAGCTCTTTCATTGCTCGGTCGGGTATAACTTTTCCTTTCAGAGTTTTGTATCTTTGCCCTAAGTTACGTTTCATTTTCTTCTCCCTTTTCAAAATACGCACACTCTTTTTTGGTGACACTGTATGTTGCATTGCACTTTCTTCACTATCTGATGAAGGCGTCATTCTTGGTAGTTGGTAATGTGGATCTTGCACAGAATCATCACTTGAAAAGTCGATCTCTGCTCTGGACATTACATTAATAACATGACCCGATGATGTCGAAGGCACAGGATCGTCTACAATACTTGCATTCTCTAAAGTATTGATTTGATTTTCAGTTCCTAAAAATGAAAAATGAGATACATATTCTCAATATTAGGTACAGTAGGCAGCGCATCAACCTACCCCAAACTATCAAATTATTACAATCGTAAATAAACCTAACTGTATTGCTTTAAAATTGAAAATCTATCACAGATATTTGACAGTTTCGGGTTGGTTGATGTGCACTGATGAACATTGATGTGCAATGTACACACAAATTGCAAAAAATGCATTCACATAATAAAATCATAGACTCTTAAGTTAAACTTAATATTGTACCTTCATCTTCCTGCGGTTGCCTCGCTAACGCCATTTCAACTAATTTCTTTCCTCTTTGGATATCCATCACAATTAATAACACTTGAACACTCGCGACGAACTTCTTATGGCATAAGCAGTATGCGACTGATTGTGCATCTAAAGTTACCCCACATCCAGACTTAGTTTACATCATAAATATTTTTGAAGTACCCTACTTAAGCATATAATAAATTCTTGATAAATCGCACCTTATCACATAAGTCAAGTTGGTGCTCCAAATCATTAAGCACAATATTGTGTTCCTTTGAACATAAGTCAAGTTATGTTTTTTGTTCCGTCATTGAATGTTTAAAGAGTGTAAGGTTGATAAAGTACGCCACTTGACACGCCATGAATTATTCGTTATCGACTTATGTGCTTTAGTCAGTTTGCGTATTGAATTATTTGAAGCTCAGAGACCCAATAAAAATAATATCGAATTTTTTGACTTATGTTCTTTAGTCCGCCGACCCTAAGGTACCTACTTAGTTGGTTTTTTGATCAAGATTGAGTTGTGGGTACATGAAAATGAGTTTTGTAATTCTTAAAAGATAGAATAGTTCTGGAAACATCCTATAAATCTATCTAAAATTATTGTTTATTCAGGAATATTTTTTATTTAGTGGGCAAACTTTGACAAATTAAACTTAAATAAGTTTCATTAAACACTTATTTTTTTATTTTGATAAGTCTTAGTACAAAAAATAAAGTTATCGTTAACGAAAGATGTTTACTTGAAATTGATTTTATGGCTACTCTCAGCCGCCGCCGCCAGGTACGGCGCCGGCGGCGCGTGGCGAAGCGCTCGTTCGTTTTTCGTGCACAGGCGCTAAGCGTAGGTAGGTATTTACGTGGGTTACAATGATTTTATCAGGTTCGAACTAGACTTTTCTAAGATTAGGCCGTGATTTGAAGTTATTAGAAGAGTAATTCCAATTTTTCTTTCATACTTTCATACTGCCAAACTCTACCGCCCGGGAGGGGGTTTCACCCCCGCTGCTACACCGCCTTTGATATTATTACGAATAGATAGTGTCCATATTTTGCTGATTTAAAGTCAGCTAAAAATTAAAAAAAAAGTTGAATTAATAATAGAAATGTGTTCTATTACTGATACTCAACCACCAAAATTTGTTTGCGCATTACTTAAAAAATATTCCTGTATATAGGTAGCAAATAGTAAAACAGTATTTACTTAGTTCAGACCATAGACCAAAAACCAACAACAAAACAAACAACAACAATCTTAACATGTTTTTAATAAGTAACAAATTACAATAAATAAACTATACCTACATTAAATTGGTGACATGGACATCTGTGTGCTATGTCTACCTGCCCGGTGCCCGATATATGACCCATCTACAGTGTAGCTAAAATATTGTTAATCTTTAACGTACTATGCAGGTTTGAAAGAATGTTGAACAAAGTGTGATAAGTGAAGTTAATATAGAGTCAGCGGTAATTAACACAATTTTAACAAGTTAATCTTACATTATACACACTTACATATTACACTTTACACTTGTGATAAATATTTTTTACAGATTTAACACTAAACACAAATCAGACCTGACCCAGATTACGTGATCTTCTCGCTGCCCGCGCCTATTCCTCTCCTCCACGTCGAAAGCAAGTAGAAGCCGTAGGAGAAATGGAGAATCATTATATTATCATGCTTCAGACAATCACACAAACATACAACGTGTAAATGGACCCTTCACGAAGCAACTAAGCATTCTGTACATAAAACTAAGTAACTCTACGCAAAAATGACTGCTGGGAAACGACTTTTTTTTTAGGGGAATTATCATGTTTTACAGTAGGACTCAAAGAAAGGCACTCAAAATTGTGCTGATGGATGCATTGAATAATATGGGGGTCGTGGAGGTATAAAGTAAAATTATAACATTATAAACTTGGATTTCAAAAAACTTATGAAGAAGTTGTAACTTTGACCCCCAATGTCTCCGTAACTACAAGGTGACGAGGAGAACAAGTGCCTTTTTGCTTCGTTAAGGGTACTTTTACACCCATTACGTAATACATAATACGTCATAATATGTTTGAAGAAAGGCTGTTGCAATGACATAATTCAACAGTCAAGTAATGGTCGCCGCACACCTTGACGACTCAACACCAACTCGACTCAATGTAAAACATTGGCATGCGAACTTTGAATCAAGCCACGTTCTTTGCCAGACAGTAAGGTGGTCTTGAAGGGATGATAATATTAAAGGAGTGAATGATAGAGTGATGGCTGACAGAGACAATGTGCCGGCACCAAGTAGCATGGGCAGAGAGATGATGAGGATGTGACAGTAGTTGTCCACGTGTGGCTGTACGTGACACGATATAGTTCTCATAACAGTGCTTAACTTTGAGTTAGCTGACGTTGAGTCGTTAAGGTGAGCGGCGACCATTACTTGACTATTGAATTTCGTCATAGTGATGTTCCATTGCTTCGGCTTCGCGCTGATTAATAGGGTCGAATACTGACAGCATATTTTCATAGAAAACGCTTGCTGGCTGCAAGTGAAAAATAAACATTCAATCAACTGTTTGTAATGTTTAAAAATACAGAGGCATAATTTCGAGAAATAAGTACAAAAAAAGAAAAAAACCTACATCAGGTCTCGACATTGGCGAAGTCAATTCTTGTGTGCTCGACCTTTTTATATATAATATTATAATAATGACTAATATTGTACACACAGCGACGCCAAGAACCGACGACAAACTGTATATCAGAATGTTATTATTTGTAGATGATTCACCTGAAAACACAACATGGATTATTTATTTTCGTGCAAAACTACAAAAGCCAAGAAGATGTATTTCCGATGAACAATCGGCTATTGTTCCATGCTCGAGGCATAACAGAGGTACACAAAATAAGCTGTTGCAGTAACAAGCGTTTGGTTTCCTGAAAATGTTCGATCACAGTCTACTGCAGTTGTTACCAAACCTAACCTATGGAGAAGAATTCCCTAAACTATCCTAAGTCGGTGCCAGCACTTTGCCGGCCACAGTGGAGAAGCTTCCAGTGTGAACTTGAGCCAGTTTACTATGTAGGTACAAGATGGCTGAGACCTAAACGTCACCTACAAATATTGGTTTATTAATGTCCCACCAAAAGTCGTTTAACAAATTTTTAGTTTACAACCATCGACCACGGATATACTTTGAACATCACTATGGATATTTATGAATTTTACATTAAAATATTTAACGTGTAAGTTGTTTACTGAATGGTTCGTAAGTACATATCAATTTCAGACGAGAACATTTGTTTGTATCATACTTTTTAGCGCGTTATTCTTCAGTATTCGGGGTTTAGTTTTTAAACACTAACTTAATTCAGGGACATGACTAGGCGTTTGATTTTGTAGATCACAGAATCCTACTCATAAAATTAAATAAGCTTGGAATTAAGGGCAATGTCCCAGAGTTAATTAATACGTACTTAGTCAATAAAAAACACAAATAACTAAAATAGCAAAACTGAAAAGCCTATCTATCTAAACAAAGATTTATAAACTGCAGCGTGCCCCAGGGCAGTATACTAGGTCTGTTGTTATTCCTATGCTATAATAATTGATATTTACTTAACTATAGAACACCCCTTGACTCTATTTGCTTATGACTGTACCACAACATTTATAGGAAGAAACTTAGAAAGATATGAATATGATTTAAAAATAATTGAAGTTTAATTATTAAATGGCAGTAACAACCTTAAAATTAATTTCGGAAAAACACATTTTACACCAGCGAACCAATTCTATGAATCTAAATGTTAAATATGAACACAAAAAATGGCACATGACTTGGATATTACACATTGAGCATTTAGTAAAAAAACTAAATCAATATTGCTATGCCCTACACAATTTAAATAAAGTCGCGAATCGCAGCACCGTTCTTACCGCATACCACGCATACGTCTCTACAGCACTGCGATATAATTATGGAGTAATATTCTGGGTTAATTCTGCAGATAGGGAAGCGGCCTTTAAAGCCCAAAAAAATGTGTCCGTGCAGTATCCATGATTCAAAACACTGACAGTTGCAAACCAGTTTTTAATAATCTAAAATTATTAACACGTTATATTTAGGACATGTAGTCACAGAGGATCTATCTGATGATGCTGATATAGAGAGGGAACGTAGGACATTGGCAGTTCGTTGTAATATGTTGGCTCGCAGGTTTTCACGTTGTAGTAGGGAAGTTAAAATTACCCTCTTCAAGGCATACTGCCAAAACTTCTACACGTGCAGCCTGTGGGTGAACTATACGCAGAGAGCCTACAATGTCCTGCGTATACAATATAATAATGGTTTTAGGATGCTGATGGGGCTTCCGCGCTTCTGCAGTGCATCTCAAATGTTCGCAGAGGCCCACGTTGATGATTTCTACGGTGTCATCAGGAAAAGAGTTGGGTCAATGCTAGGCAGATTGCGTGGGAGCACTAATGGCATCCTTAAAATATTAGTGGACAAATTTGAGAATCCATTTGTTAGACACTGGGTAGGATTACACATGTCGACCCGTTGCCTAAAGCCGGCGAAGTATGCCAAATAAAATGTACAAAAAAACTAACATAGTTTTTAAGTTGTCCATTTATATCAAAAATAAGCCTAACCAATCCGAAACCGTATCCTCTAAACGCCACCAAGGGGCCCAACATACCTATCATTGGGACTTTCGATGATTCCGACATGTTTCTACGTAAACAATGGAGAAAGTCTCAAGCGTTAGCGGATATTTTTTGGCGTAGATGGGTGAAAGAGGTGCTGCCTGACTTACTGCCTCGAAGAAAATGGAACGAGGAGGTGAAGCCTTTGCAGGTAGGTGACGTAGTGCTAGTAGCTGATCCTAACAGTCCTCGTAGAACCTGGCCGAGGGGTGTTATTCAAAAGACATGCCCAGGAAAGGATGGACGAATCAGACTGGTCGAAGTGAAGAGTGCTGAGCCAGCACTGGGGGTGGGAATGTTAGTGACGCGCTCATGTCTTTTTAGATTCATAGTTAGTAGTAGTCATATATGTACATGTTTATCTTAAGTATAGATGTATGGGCCACTGGACCCCCACCCAAGACGCTGGCAGTTGAGTCCGTGCGAGCATGACAAGCGGGTGCGCTTGTACGTGTTTACCTAGTTTGTTAATTTATTAACAACAACTATGTTCGTACCAACATGAAATTTCAATCAGAACAGTAGGAGAAAAACTCTTATAAAAGTAATTGTTAAGTGTGTACATATTGGCGCTCGTGACTGTACTTCACCGCCTATCTCGCCTGGGGTTTACGTATTTCTTTAAGAGGCAATAATGTATCATGTTGTTGTTCTATGTTAGGGATTTTGGTTTCCGCACTTAGTCCTTAAAGTGGACCATTGTGCGTGAGCCATGGTGGCCGTTACTCCAACCAGCCCACCTCCCTCCAGAAGCAGATCAGACTTCCCGGTCTTCTCAGGGCATCCTCAAGAGATCTTGGCGTTCCAAGAGTCTCCTCGCGTATCTGGGTGACGCCAGTACACTCAAGGAGTACGTGCGTTATCGTTTCCTCCGCCTCCATGCACGCCCTGCACAGGGGACTGTCAGTGATACCTAGGGTGTGAAAGTGTTTGTTTAGTGAGCAGTGTCCAGTGATGGTCCCCGCCACCAGTCGCAGGCTATCTCTATCCAGGCGCAGAAGGCGCTTGGTCAGCTTTTTGTCCAGAGATGGCATAGCCTCCTTGGATTGCCTGCACCCTGGTGTCGAGGTCCACCACTTCTCCGCTTGTGTTTGAGTGTGATCCTTTAGCCAACTTCTGAGCTGCTTGAAGGGTATGGGGACAATGGGTTCGGGTCCGAAAGCGTTTGTGCTGGATCCTCTTCTGGCGAGTTCATCAGCTGCATCGTTTCCAAGCGATCCACTGTGTCCTTTGATCCATTGTAGTGTCACCGTGTTGCGGTTTAGTACCGTAACTCGTTCTAGGGCATTATGGCATTCTAGTATTAGTCTCGACGTGATCTGGTTTCTCTTTAAGGATTGGAGAACTGAGGCGCTGTCGGAAAGTATACGGATGTGAGTATCCGTAACTTCCCTGGCCTCTATGGCGTGTGCCGCTTGGATAATACCTACGCACTCTGCCTGATATACAGAGTTGAGCATTCCCAGGGGTCTGGATATTTTGATGTTTAGGTCGTCGGAGAAAACTCCGACACCTGTTCCATCGTCGGTTTTCGATCCATCAGTGTAGATTCTTAGCTCTTTTGGACCTGAGTAGTCACACATCTCCGCTGTGAGCTCTATATTGTAGTGCTTTTGGAAGCAGTGGGTCTTCAGGGTTCTGTCACAGGGTGATGCCATCATGGGCTGTTGTTTGATTGCGTCGTCTTTTATGCGCGTATGTTTGATTCTGGAGTCCTTACTTAGGGTGCCGGATACTTCGAGCCTGAAGGTCGCTAGGGCCGCCTCCTCTCTTACGACGAGGTGTAGAGGTGGTAACCCCAGCATTACCTGTAACGCGGCAGTGGGTGATGTTCTCATGCTGCCGGTGATTGCTACACAGGCAAATCTTTGTACCTTCTCGAGGTCCTTCTGGGCTGTGCTCAGATTGGTCCTGGGCCACCAAACTATGGAGCCGTATGTAATGATTGGTCGGATGACGGTGGTGTATAGCCAGTAGGTGATTTTGGGGCTTAGGCCCCAATTTCTGCCGAGCAATCTTTTGCATTGCCATAGGGCTATGCTGGCTTTTGTGGTGATGTAATCAGTATGTTTTGCCCAATTCAGCTGTTTGTCCAAATAAATACCCAGGTATTTGGTTTCAGTCGATAGGCTTAGGGTGGTCTCAAAGAAACGCGGCAATTGTAGGTTTGCCAACTTCCTTTTCTTTGTGAAAAGGACGAGTTCGGTTTTGGTGGGGTTCACTGCTAGTTTGTACTCCTTGCACCAGTCTTCCACCACCTTCAAGGCTTGGCGCATAAGGTTACATAGTGTGTTTTCATGTGTGCCATTTATTATTATGGTTATGTCATCTGCATAGCCCACCGTGTAGTAGCCTCTGTCATTCAGACGTTTGATAAGGCTATCCACCACGAGGTTCCATAGGAGTGGTGAGAGGACGCCCCCTTGAGGGCAGCCTTTCGCCACGATGGCTCTAGTCGTATCGTTCACCGTAACCTGTACGGCCCTGAGTCTTAGCATGTTTGTGATCCATCCTCGCAGGGTCGAGTCCACACCGTGATTCTCGAGGGCTGCGTTGATGCTATGGAAAATGGTTTTGTCAAAAGCCCCTTCTATGTCAATAAAAACAGCTAGTGAGGAGCACTTGTGGTCTACTGCACATTCGATCTTAGAGATCACACTGTGTAGTGCGGATTCTGTTGATTTTCCTGTGGAGTAGGCGTGTTGGTTCTTGTTTAGTGGTAGCTCCCGAAGAGGTCCATCCCGGATGTGTCGGTCACAGAGTCTCTCGAGGGTTTTCAGGAGAAATGATGTCAGGCTTATCGGTCTGTAAGCTTTGGGTTGTGTGTAGTCTGGTTTGCCTGGTTTGGGGATGAAAATAACTTTCACCTCTCGCCATTCAAGTGGTACATAATTGTGTGCCAGGCAGGCTTGATAGATGATAGCCAGCCACGGTGTAAGGACGTCTACACCCCATTGTAGCAGGGCTGGGAAAATTTCGTCTAAGCCTGCGGCTTTGTATGGTTTGAAGGTCTTGATTGCCCATTTTATTTTGTCTTCAGTTACTATGGTACGGGCTCTGGACCAGTCCCGGTCGTTTGGTGTGTGCATTGGCTCACTTGCCCATGTTTTGTCCTCAGAGAGGTTGCAGTCTGGGAAGTGGGTTTCCAAAAGAATTTTACTTGTTTCGTGGTCCGACTTAGTGTAGGTATTGTCTGGGTTTTTCAGCGACCCGAGGGTACGATCCTGATCGGTGGATAGGATCTTTCTTACTCGCGCGGCTTCACTGTTCGATTCGATGTCCTCACAAAATTTTCGCCAGGCTGCTCTGCTGGCATGCCTGACTTGTTTTTTGAAGGTGTATTGTGTTTTCTTGTATGAGTCCCAGTCTTCTGGGAGTCTGGAGTTTTTGGCTCTGTTGAATTCTTTGCGCATGGTTTGCCTGAGCTTACTGAGTTCTGCATTCCACCAGGAGTTTCCCTTGCTCTTGGTGTTTGGATCTGTTAGTTTGCAACAGGCGTGATACGCATCAATGATATATTCTGAGAGTTTTGTTACAGTATCTTCAATTTGTTTGGGATCTGTTAGAGTTAAGGGTATTTGGTGCTGCGCTACTAGAGATGCCAAAAGCCTTTTGTAGCCGGGTACGTTGGTACGGCGTGGGTTGCGCCTAGGTTCGGGTTTTTTTGTGTTAGCTACCAGTGAGAAACGAATCCTTCTATGATCAGAGCAAGAAGGCTCGTTGGATACGTGCCAGTTAGAGATAAGTTTTGTCGCGCTTTCCGAAGCCAGCGTTAGGTCAATGATTGTTTGACCTCTAGCCGTGACCCAAGTGGGTTCCGACCCGCGGTTTACGATGTTAAGGTTAGTGGAAAATAGATATGTGCATAATACCTCGCCTCTAGTGTTGGCTTTGTTGCAACCCCAAAGCGGGTGGTGGGCATTCGAATCCGTGCAGATGACCAGATCCAGGTTGTCGTCTTCACAGTATCTTACCAGGTCGGCCATCTCTTTTGGTGGGCAGTCTTCACCTTCGCCTGGCATGTACACCGAGGCTAGGACGATATCGGGTACATTGTCTTCGGTTTTAAGCCTGACAGCTGTCAGGTCTCTGGAACATAGTTGCGTGAGTGTTGTGGTAGGTACATCTTTGGGTATATAGGCGCAGGTTCGTGGTTTGTCTGTGCCCTGTGTGTCGAGGATTAACTTACCTCCAATATTGCCGAGTCCGCATATTCTATTATTTCGGATCCACGGCTCTTGGATCAGTGCAATGGTTCGGGGCTTCGTCTCCAGTGCCCTGCGTAGGCAAGCCGTAGCAGTCTGGCTATGCTGGAGGTTGGTTTGGATGATGTTCAGGGGACTGGATGTGGGCGGCGGCGGCGGTGGGATGGAGTTAGGAGGAGACTGATCCATCGGATAGATCCCCCCCCTCCCCCAATCCGTGCCGGTCGTCGCTCAGTGACGGTGACGAGGAGAGCAACTGTTCTGTCCACCCTGGTGGTGAGGTTGGCATGCTCACAGCGTCGGCATCAGCCATCGCCGTTCGCGCCAGCTCCTCTTCCAGTTGCGTCATGGTCAGGTCATCTGTCGGTGTCGATTGGGTCTGTGCGGTCGTGGTCGTAGTCTGGGTGTCGGAGGGCTGGGTTTTGGGGAAAAAGCGCACGTATATCGACCCCAGAAGGTACGATATCCGCCGCTCCCTCCCCAAGACCTTCTCGACTTCCTCCGGTGGGATACCCAGGGTCAGATAGGTCCCGTGGTTATCACCACCGACTGATGTCGCCCTGTACAGCGACCACCTCCCTATGTCATACCAAGTATTCTGACGAGTCAGAATACTCTGGAGCCGCGCTATGTCCCCATTGTACCTGGGTACGAAGAGCGCTGCTCGGACACGGGTCGGCACGTCGGACTGCTTCATCACCTTCAGTGTCGCGTCTGTGTTAGGCAATCTTATTTTGGGCACATTTTCAGTCAGCCAGGTCAGGGCACTGTCGTCCTCACACCACATCTGAACCGTGCCATCCGCTACCCGTGGGTAACCGCGGAAGGCCGGGAGTGGTTTGGAGGGGTCGGCGTCCATGACGAGGTTTTCGAGGCTGACCTTGATGTGCTCGGTCTCGTCTGTGGTCATGTCACGGGATGGAGGCGAAAGGCAGATCGCTACGGCGAGCCGCGCAGGAATATCCTTTGTGGCCCGTGCGTAGGTTCTCTGCTCCCCCTGAGCAGTCTGGATTCTGACACGCTTGGCGTCCCCCTGGAGCATGCTCGGCGAAGCCGTGTCGTCCGGGCGCACCCTCTTTGCCGCTCCCTGACCACTTGGTCCAGGTTGCGGTTCCGAGGGGCTTGGCACGGTGTTTTGTGCCAGGGACTCCACGTGCGAGAATCCAGATCGCTTGCCCCGCTTTTTTGTGGGTTGTCGCTTGGTCATTTCGGTGCGGTTCCGGTTGTTTCCTCCGGATGGTTCTGGTGCGGGCATTGACGTTTCGCGCTGGGTTTCCCCTTCGCGGACTAGTCCTTGCCCGCATGTTTCCGCGTCCGGCTGCTTTTCGCGCTGGGTTTCCCCTTCGCGGACTTGCGGCTGGTCGCGTACTCCCTTACAAGCAACCGTTTGTGCTTCGCGCTGGCTATTGCCTTCGCGGATTTTGCGCAAACGGTTGTTGAGATCTCTTACCCTGTTACCGATTTTTCCGCGCTTACGTTTCAGCATACGTACTTCATCCACAGAGATGAAACCAGAGCCACCAGATTCGGCTTCCTTTCCCGTCCCGTGGTCTTCAGAGTCAATTTCTCTCAACCTTGCTTCGATCTTCTCGCGCTGGAGTGCCAGCGCGCGGAGTTCGTCGTCAAGGCTGGAGAGTCGTGCTTTGTCAGTGTCATTGTCAGGGTTGTTCGTTACACTTTTCCGAACGATGCTCTGTTGCCAGGCCCTCGTGGAAGGTGTAACGTGCGTCAGGGTCGTAGGCGCGGTGGTCGCTGCCGTTAGGGTGTCGATAGGCGCAGAAATCGCAGCCATTTGTGTGTCGGGTGGCGCGTAAGCCGCAGCCGGTGCTATTGGCGCTAAAGCAGCCTGCCGCGCAGAAGGCGCGGCACATGTAGGCAGATTGGTGCCCCCCCCCAGATTACGGTGGGAGCTGGCCGACGGATCGGCGTGGGATTCCCCGGCATTGCCGGGACCCACCTGGGGAATATTTTTTCCTTTCTGCGACATTTTGGGTTTTGTGGGCTTTTTTGGAGTTGAGGTTACCCCTCCTCATGGACCGAAAGGAGAATAGGGAAAAGGAAGGAGGGATTGGGAGTTGGATCACGGGAAAAGGGGTTTGGGTTTCCCTAGGCCTGGGATTTTGGCTTTCGGGAAAGCGGAAAAAGCGCCTGGTGGTTTTTGTTGCGTCTATTTCTTATGGAATTAGACCAAGAACAGGGCGGCAACCTCGTGAAGGTGAATCCCCCAGACTTGCCTTGAGGATCTACACGACTGTAGCGCTCCCCCTCAAGACCCCGCCACCTTTCCACCTCTGAGGGAGGCAGTAAGGTAGGCCTGCATCTATACTACCAAGCAAAGCGTAAGCAAAAGCGTGTCGTTGTGCAACCGTAAAAGCATAAGTACAGGCCCTCCCCATATAATGTATCATTGAATAAGGTTATTATTTAAGAATTTGCCGTCATTGTAAAAGTTATTCAATAAACTTTTAGGCGACCTATGGTTCGAATTTCGATTCGTTACATAATTATTACCTAAATAAAATATTAACCATTATACGGACATGACAAAAGGAAGTGGCTCGATTTATTTGCTCCCAAGTGTATATAATCGCCCTCACTTTCCGCCTGACGCAGGTCCTCACCGGACACGGATGTTTCGGGAGGTACCTGCACCGAATCGGGCGGGAGGAAACGCCCGGGTGCTATCATTGTGAGAATCGCCCGGAGGACACGGTGGACACCGCCGTGTCCTCGTAGCGGCGATTGGCGGCGTCGACGTCTCGCGTCCGGCCCTGGTTCAAGCCATGGTCCGGGGCGAGAGGGAATGGGAAGCCGTCACCTCCTTCTGCGAAGCAGTCATGCTAGCGAAGGAGGTGGCGGAGCGTGAGAGGGAGAGAACCTCATGTCCCAGCCGCCGCGGGAGAAGCACCGGGCGTCGGGGGCCACGTCGTGATGGCACTCTTCCACCGTAGGCGCGGGCCTGTGGACGGTGAGTAATGGGCTAGCAGCTCACCGTCCGTCCGTCGTATGACGACAGGCCGTGTCGACGGCGCGTTCGTGTTCCACGCGCGCTTCAAATAGATGTCAGCAATCATGAGGGGCCCGCAAGGGCCGATGCCTGCCAGGGCTGCAGGACTGTTCGAAAGAGATCCATGCGTCATGTTCGTGAACGGGCGCTGTCAGTTGGGACTGGTCATCTCTTAGCTGTCACGGTTTATTTTAATTACTTTATTTTTAAATTGTTAGTTTAATCTTTTACTCTGGACGCTCTTAATGTGCACGTCTTTGTACATCATTCTCACATATATGTATAATCTCAACATGAATGATGTAACCAAGATTTTGTAACAATATTTTGATTAAAAAGAGTGTCCATGGAGTTTCTTGCCCATTCTTCTCCATAGAGATCTACAATTTGGAATGTGCAACTACAGTACTTTCGCAAGTTATTATGCCTTGTGACTGTGACTGTAGCTTAGCTTTTTTGTTTTTGACTTTCAAAAGTGCCTGTAATGGTCTAATTGAAATAAATGCTTTGAGTTTGAGTTTTGAGTTTAACTGTCCTACTAGATCGAACTACCGGGATAAAATGTATCCATTGTGTTAATCCAAATTTCATCCAAATCCGTTCAGTAGTTTTTGCGTGAAAGAGTAACAAAAATCCATCCTCACAAACTTTCGCATTTATAATAAGAGTAAGATAATAAGATTTTTCTTTTTGCATTTAATAACACAATTGTTAAGGAATCTAATAGATAAACTTATTTAAAATGTCACGCTACGAACCTTAGGAGCCGAGCTAAAAGATAAAGACAGAAAGAACGCTAGACAAAAGCGAATTAAGAGCGCTAGGCGAAAGCGATGCGACGCGGTGCTCACGGGGGGTGAAGCAGTAAGGTACAGCAAACTAGAAAAAAAAAGGCCATCACTCACCTGAAGTAGTAGTTTCATACTTGTCTGCTTCTGCTACCGATTCCGGCTTTAATCGGAAAATGAGCTCAACTGAGCTATTTACATAAAACTGGCTTTTCCCGTATTTAAAAAAAATACATCGTAATTTCTTTGCGTTGTGGGTTGCATCCAGAATCTTCTTAAATGTTCTTTTTGCACACTTCTTTGATTGATATATTGGCGACTTTTCTGCTGGAGAATCATAGCTTTTGCCTAAAAAATGTTAATAGTAATCAGTTTTAAGAGTGGAGTCATTGTGGCCTTTTCCTATAAGCGGCACAGAAGAGGCTAGCGAAAACCTTTTTTTTAATAATACCTACTACCGACGCGCGGGCTAATCTAATTAGAACGTGAGAGAAGAAATAAGTGTAAATAGATTTGTATAAATATTATAGAAAAAATGTGATCCGATGTTGCAGTGACGCCGTAATAAAAATGACTTTGACTGGCTCATCGTAGTTGCAAGCTTGTAATACATTTCTCGCAAGTGTTCTTTTTGTTTCATAGAAATACTGTGAGATGTTGGGTGAAGAGATTCGAGGAAGAAGATGAGGTTTAAGATCATTAATTCTCATAAGAATTACACTATTCACTTACATGAGAATATTAAAACTAAACACATATAATAAAAAGAACAAAAGTTGGGGGTATTACAAAAATTAGACATCTATATATAAAAACATCTATATATATATATACATATAATAAAACTGTAGAAAAGTCGTTTTTGTACATAAAAAAAAATCCAAAAAAATAGCCAGGGTGTGAAAGGACAACCAATAGAACCCATTTCCAGCATTTTTCGAATTTTTTTCTGTTTGTCTGTTTATTTGTTCGGGCATCACGTAAAATCTACAAAAGCAATGTAGATAACTTTCATACACAACGATTGAGCGTAACTTGAAGTAACATTTAGTTTTTGTTTCATTGCAATCGGTCCAGTCTATCAAAAGATATTTGAATTTAAAGTGTTACAGAAGTAAAATTACAATAGGGTTATGTGCACTTGGTCTCACAACTTCCCGTAACTTTTATACACAACAATATGTGCGTAAATTGAAGTAACGTTAAGTTTTTTGTTTCATCGTAATCAGTTCACACCTTATAAATGAAAAGAAAGAAAAATGTAAATTAATAAAATTATAATAGTGTTTCCGAAGTAAAATATTAAAACAGCGCCATCTGTCGAACTCAGACTGGACTATATCTAGAGATCAACTGCGTGCAGCATTGAATATAGATATTCGATAGATGGCATTGTGCGTGTGACGTCATTTTCTGATTGAGGCATGTTCAACTAAATACTGATGGAGAAATTCCTGACGTGAAATTTGTCACAACAGGTCCTTATTGGCTATTAAAGAGATAGTTATAAGTATACCAGGGAACGCGATCAGTCAATACGGTTTGCCCACACCGACAGTCGATAAACAGAGAGTACGTATCAGAAATTAGTTAAAATCCCGTGGAACTCGCAGAAATTTTACAAAATGGCTGCGCAAAGACAGAGGAACAGCGCCAGACATTTGATAGGGTATCATATGCTGCAGTGTAGAAAACGCCTCGGGTGAAATCCTGTTTTTAGACGCACCGGGCGGAACAGGTAAAACTTTCCTAACCAAAGTTATTTTGGCTCGTATAAGGAACTTTGGGAGTATGAAGAACAGGGTGTAAAGCTCTTCAACCCCCATTGAAAAGGAAGGATCCTCCGACCAGATGGGTGTTATGTCTGGTGGGCTACTGCCCTACAGTTTTTGTCGGGTTCTTCTATATAGTCTTAAGTCGCGAATAACTTTACTTGCGCGATGCAGAATTTAGATATATTTCGATTTTTAGTTTATCCTCTGCGTCATAAATGGCGCTGTAGTACTTTTTGTTGCTGAAGTAATTTTTGTAGTGCTGCTACAGAACCAAAATAAAATTTCCCTTGCTGTCGCCTCTTCAGGGATAGCAGCCACATTATTGCCTGGAGGAAAAACGGCACACACAACATTTATAATTCCTATCGACTTAGACCGCACGGAAAGCCCGGTTTGCAACATATCGCGAAATAGCGATAAAGCAAGGGTTTTACGCGATTGTGTTTTAATTTTTTGGGACGAGTGCACTATGGCAAACCGAAAAGCTGTAGAAGCAGTGAATAGAACTTTACAGGACATAAGGCAAAATGACCGGCCGATGGGAGGCATTATGGTGCTGTTCTGCGGTGATTTTCGGCAGACACTCCCAAAAGTACCTCGAGGAATGAGAGCCGATAAAATTGCTGCATGTCTGAAGAGTTCTGTTTTATGGCGCAATATATCATCATCTACACACCTGAGTGTAAATATGCGTGCACAGTTGCGAGGCTGCGAAAATGCAAAGGAGTTTCCCAATTAATTGTTACAAATAGGCGATGGCACATACCCCGTACAAGAAAATGGAAAAGTTATTTTGGTTGATAATCTCTGTTCTTGCGTTACATCTCAACAGAAGCTAATTTCTTCTGTGTACGGAGATTCCACAAACATGGGAAATCAAGCCGGTTCTTGGCTATGTCAGCGAGCTATTTTGACTCCTCGCAATGTCCAAGCTGCGGCAATTAATTTAAAAATATTGATTCATGTGTCCGGGAATAGTAGAGAATACACCTCTATAAATACAGTTATGGAAGAAGATGATGCCACGCACTACCCGGTAGAATTTTTGGATTACCTCAACACACCCGGACTTCCAGCCCACAAAATAGTTTTAAAAATCGGTGTACCAATAATTCTCCTCAGAAATTTATGTCTTCCAAACTTTCAACTTTCGGCTCAAAGTCACAAACCTGCAGCAAAACATAATCGAAGCTGAAATATTAACCGGTTGCGGCGCTGGTGTTATTGTTTTCATTGTTTTTATTCCAAGAATACCTATAATTCCTAACAACTTTCCTTTCTCTTTCAAACGAGTGCAATTCCCAGTTAGTCTCTGTTATGCCATGACGATTAATAAAGCTCAGGGCCAGACATTATCTGTTGCGGGGGTGGACCTGAGTATTGGATGCTTTTCCCATGGTCAACTATACGTAGCTGTGCCCGCAACTTTGTTCGCGTGGATGTCGGAACGTAATAATGTATTTTTTAGTGCGAAGCGCTGTTGGAGGAAACCGATACAATATTTTTTTTTTTTTTAATAACGACATTAGCTGTGGAACCATCTGGATCGTACACAAAAAGATTATTGGGGGTTGTTTACGCCTGAAAGAGCTACGTATAGTTGACCATGGGAAAAGCATCCAATACTTAGGTCCACCCCCGCAACGGATAATGTCTGGCCCTGAGCTTTATTAATCGTCATGGCATAACAGAGACTGACTGGGAATTGCACTCGTTTGAAAGGGAAAGGAAAGTTGTTAGGAATTATAGGTATTCTTGGAATAAAAAACAATATCACCGGCGCCGTAACCGGTTAATATTTCAGCTTCGATTATGTTTTGCTGCAGATTTGTGACTTTGAGCCGAGTGCCGTTACAAAGTTTGGGATGACATAAATTTCTGAGGAGAATTATATTGATATACCGATTTTTAAAACTATTTTAGGGTCTGGAAGTCCGGGTGTGTTGAGGGAATCCAAAAATTCTACCGGGTAGTGCGTGGCGTCATCTTCTTCCATAACTGTATTTATAGAGGTGTATTCTCTACTATTCCCGGACACATGAATCAATATTTTTAAATTAATTGCCGCAGCTTGGTCATTGCGGGGAGTCAAAATAGCTCGCTGACATAGCCAAGAACCGGCTTGATTTCCCATGTTTGTGGAATCACCGTACACAGAAGAAATTAGCTCCTGTTGTGATGTAACGCAAGAACAGAGATTATCAACCAAAATAACTTTTCCATCTTCTTGTACGGGGTACCTATGTGCCATCGCCTTTTTGTAACAAAAAATTGGAAAACTCCTGTGCATTTTCGCAGCCTCTTAACTGTGTACGCATATTTACACTCAGGTGTGTAGATTATATATTGCACCATAGAACAGAACTCTTCAGACAGGCAGCAATTTCATCGGCTCTCGTACCTCGGGGTACTATCGGGAGTGTCTGCCGAAAATCATCGCAGAACAGCACCGTAATACCTCCCATCGGCCGGTCATTTTTCCTTATGTCCTGTAAAGTGTTATTCACTGCTTCTACAGCTTTACGGTTGGCCATTGTGCACTCGTCCCAAATAATTAAAACACAATTGCGTAAAACCCTTGCTTTATCGCTATTTCGCGATAATAATTTATGTTGCAAACCGGGCTTTCTGTACGGTCTAGGTCGATAGGAATTTTAAATGTTGTGTGTGCTGTTTTTCCTCCAGGCAATAATGTGGCTGCTATCCCTGAAGAGGCGACAGCAAGGGCAATTTTATTTTGGTTCCTTATTCGAGCCAAAATATTTTGGTTAGGAAAGTTTTATCTGTTACGCCCGGTGCGTCTAAAAACAGGATTTCACCCGAGGTGTTATCTACACTGCAGCATACCCTATCAAACGTCTGGCGCTGTTCCTCTGTCAAATATAAGCAGCCATTTTGTAAAATTTCTGCGAGTTCCACGGAATTATAACTAATTTCTGATACGTACTCTCTGTTTATACGTTTCCTATCGACTGTCGGTGTGGGCAAACTGTATTGACTGATCTGAGCCAATAAGGACCTGTTGTGACAATTACGATGTGGACAATCGCTGACGCTTGCTTCAGCTAGAGCGTCATCCCAATGCTGATCTCCATCTAATAAATGTCTGTTTCGCAAAGGCGAAAAAATCATTTGCCTCGGGTTGTCTAACCTTTATGTTATATTTTCACACTGAAAATATACTCGTTGCCCGCCTTCAAGGTGCACATCAAGATGGATTTCTGGTGGATGTCGTTCATGTATTGGATACTTAAAATACGCCAAACTGCTTCCGAAGAACTAAAAATACTGCACGCAGTTGATCTCTAGTTATAGTCCAGTCTAAGTTCGATAGATGGCGCTGTTTTAATATTTTACTTGGGAAACACTATTATAATTTTATTAATTTACATTTTTTTATAAGGTGTGAACTGATTACGATGAAACCAAAAACTTAATGTTACTTCAATTTACACACATAGTGTTGTGTATAAAAGTTACGTCAATTTGTGAGACCAAATGCACATAACCCTAATTTTACTTCTGGGACACTTTATATTTCAAATATCTATTGATAGACTGAACTGATTGCAATGAAACAAAAACTAAATGTTACTTTAAGCTACGCTCAATCGTTGTGTATAAAAGTTAGCTATATTGCTTTCGTACATTTTACGTGATGCCCGAACAAATAAACAGACAAACAGACAAAAATTCGAAAAATGCTGGAAATGGGTTCCTTTAACAGCCTGGCTATTTTTTTTGGATTTTTTTTTATATACAAAAACGACTTTTCTACAGTTTTATTATATGTATATAGATTTTGTATTAGGTTCGTATGTGATTTAGCAGCGGTACCCCATATTTCCACTAGGTAGTCAATATGCGGCTTAGCAAGGGAGAAGTAGATTATTTAAATAGCGAACTTGGCGTGGTAAGCAACGGGCGATACCTCGTAGTGTACCCATGAGTGATTGTATTTTTGATTTTATTTTTTAGAAGATAGCCTGTAAAGTCGTGTAAGAAGAAGGGAATTAGAGAACCGTGCGGGCGAATATGAACATTGAGATGCTTCTGGACTATGGCTTTGACTGTACGTAGATGACAGTTATGTAATCAATCTCATAAAGTTATGTAAAAGAGGCATACCATCAAATTTCCACTGGAATAAATCTGCATCCACCGGCACGTTACGCCGCGGAATTTGAAATTCAGTATTTGATTCACAAGTCAGGGTAAGATTCTCGTTCACAGAGTATTGATATTCAATAGTCCATCGGTTTTCCTCATTTGTATACTGGTACATGATATTATTCCTTGTCAGGCCTTGTAGGCGAACACCTGAAAATTAAGTATTTAGCGATTCAGTAACTTGCATCCGCCAAGGACCGAGCCTACCCGTAATACTAAACAACTTTGATCTTGTAACTCATGTCACGTTTACTACAAAAACGGCCAAAGCGAGTCGGACTCACACACGAAGGGTTTCGTTAAAAAACACCCTTTAATTTTTTACTTTGTTTAATTTTAATTACATGTTGTAGCAGCAGTAATCACATCCGTGATCCGTGAACGACACAGACGTGGGCAAAAATGCTGCCAGGCTCATAATTCTCTGGGGAACAGCAAGCAACAGCAATATCGACATCCTGGAAAGGTTTCAGACTAAAGCTTTGAGATTCATGTTCAACATACCTAAATGCATCCACAATAAATACATCCTGCAAGATCTGAAGCTCAAAACTGTAAAGCAAGAGATCGCTGCCCGTAGCACAAACTACCAGGAAAAGCTCACCAAACACGTCAACTCACTGGCTGCTGATCTGTCGGGGTCCGGAAGTATTGTTTACACAAGACTGAAGAGGAACAGTGTTCCAAGTTTAATAAAAAGATTCTCAGCAGAATGAGTGAGAATGGTCAATGGACAATTTCTCACTGCTACAAGGACTAAATGCAGAAGAAATTCAAACAAAGGAGCAGCTAAATGTCCATGACAGATTGCTGTGATGAGCAGGATAAATAAAAAAAAAAAAGGCTCATAATTATGGGATTGGGCGGGTTACGTGAGCCGCATGCATTACGACCGCTGGGCAAAGGTCTCAACACGATGGGTCCCTGAGGATGGACGGCGCCACCGAAGCTGGCCTAGAAAGGGGCGGCGAGATGATTTAGTCACACATCACAAAAGCTGGTTCGAGGTGGCGCAGGAGAAGAGTACCTGGAAGTATATGGAGCAGGCCTTTGCCCAGCAGTGGGACATACAAGGCCATTAAAAAAAGCAGCAGTAATATAATAATACACACTATGTGAAAATTGCCACACTTCCACCACTGAAGTATTATGGTTCAAAATACACAGCCTTGTGACAGAATATAATATGACTGATAGGGCGAGACCCTAGGTTGACACCCTTTGAGTTCGAAACCCTAAAAACAACAACAATAACACACTGCAATAATCTTATCGTTTTTTAGGGTTCCGTAGGCAAATGACAAAAACGGAACCTTTAGAATACCGTCACGTCCATGTCTCTGGATTGCACACAGCCATTTTACTCGGAGACTGTTGGCACTAGATAGATGAAAATTGGCTCGAAAGTTAACTGTGCACCGCTCAATAATCAATCAAATTAACATCACGCCTGTAATGCCTGAAGGGTTAGGCAGAGGTGTACCTAATAGTATCCACAACACTAACTAATGCACTACTAGCTGGCCTACCACGACTTCTTATTTATACAGTATTGTTTTAATCTTACTTCAGTGTTAGAAAGAGATGGAGCTAGACGTCGTGTATAGCTCCATCCCTTTCTCACAGAAATGACATTAAATTCAGTTGGTGGCCCACCTAGTTTGCGATCGGTGACCACTGCTCGACTGCAGAGTTCGTCAATACCAGTCATTTCACTGCGGTCTGTCGTAGCAATTGGGGCGGCTTTACCGCTGCGGCTGCGGTCGCGATCCATGTAAGGGTGTTCATACAATTTAAAAATTACTTACCAACTTGCAAATCTTCTTTCTTCTTCAAAAATGTTCTGTAACGATATTCTCTATGGGGATTTTCGGTAGCGCGTATACAGTCTAAGTAATTATTGTTACTGTTCGATTTCAAGACAATACGAAATAGGTGTGTTTTTTTGTTTCGAGATTTAGTTTGAAATAAAGGAATAATATCTGAAATGTGATATGCATTTATTAGATTGTCAGTGCGATTGTTATTGGCCTCTTGATGCTTTTCGGCAGCGTCTGTTAGTCACATATATTTATTTTTCATCGTTATCGCGAGTAGTCCGTAGTCGTAGATGGATTCTCCTCTGCCAGCAGCGCAGCGGTAGCATATTATTATTCATGGTTGTCGCTCGCTGCCTGTGTCTGTAGGAATAGCGACAACGGGTGGGGTAGAACCCATCATCATCCAACAGCAGTTCACAGCTGGATATAGGCCTCTCCAATTGCATGCCACTTAGCTCGATTCTTGGCATCTCTCATCCCACCGCACAGTAGGTATGTGTTTGAACTCAAAAAGCGGTCACCTCGATTTTCTTCCGTCATTCTATACTGTAAGCTCTCATATTTGACACATGGGTGTTTTACATTTTTTAAATGTAAAACACCCATGTGTCAAATGTGAATGATTCAGAATAATGGTAGTTTTAAAATTATTATATTACTTGCTTATGCCCGCGGGTTCACCCGCGTGAAGTTCAATAAATTGTCCCACGGGATCATACTACCGAGATGAAAAGTATCCTATGTGATAATCCAGGTTATAAACTATCTGTACGGTTTACGTACAGGCTAATAATTTGCCGACGCCGCGCCCTACTTTCGTAAATACATTTTATATACTTTCATTATACTAAAAGTTAGTTGACCATTAGCTACCTTAGCGCCACCACGGATTAGCATCCAACATAACGTTGTAACTGTACAATAAACTACTTGGGATCGTGAAGTCTGTGGTTTTCGTCAACTCACCTCACTGCAACTTGACCACTCTGACCGTACATAAAATTGGTCCTTCGAGCCGGATATAAAGTGTGCAGAGTGTCTCTATTAGCGTTAGCGAATCGGTCTAGCTGGTCTCCCACAAGCGGGTCGCCCCAGTTGGATTGAGAAGGCGCAGATAGCGTTAGTAGAGTGCGAAACACACTTATCCACAACAACTACCTGTGAACTAGTACCATTGGTGACACAACTTTACGCTACCAACGGTCAAAACTACAACTCGCAACAATGGTTCAGAGTGTTGCAGAACTGATAAGCCGTCAAGAAGCTATCTTCAGAGACTTGAAGCTTATTTGCACCAACTACAAGAAGGACAGTCCCACCAGGAAGAACTTGGCGTACCTGGAGGAGCGTCTTTCTCGGTTGAACAATAACTGGGAGAAGTTTGTTTACAACCACCAACTACTGGAAGAGTCTGGAGCAACAGACCTTCAATACTTCAGCGACGACATTTTCAACAGTACGAAGAAGATGTATGAAGAAGTACTGCAAGACATGTTGAAACGTAAATCAGAATTGCCGTCTGCATCTACTAGCAAGACGGAGCAACCACCTGCGACGACTACGCAAGGTAAGGGACAATCGAGATTTACTTTCGACGATATCACATTCCACGTGCCACCTCGCAAAACGAACGAGACGACGGAAAGGCAACAAGATCTTTTGCGTCAGCAATACTGCAACTTTAAAGTATTTGAACGCACTGTGGAAAAGATAAACTTCGCACTGGCGGAGTCAATGGAAAAATGGGAATTAGACCACAGTCTAAACACCCTGACAACTAAATGGGAGTGTAAAAAGTAGTGCTTGGCGCTATGGTGGCCTAACACTCCTTTCTCGTATTGATAGGATATGGTTTATGGTAGAAGTTAAAGTCTCAAATTGTAAGGGAAATAGCTATATATTAAATCACTATAACACTTAATTACAAGACAATGGTAATGGTAATGGTTTTGAGTACGCGGTGTCTCTAATGAGATCTGAACACGAACTGGCCCACATTTTGGTGAACGAGCGAATGTGCATACTTGCTTTCAATGCAATTATGTATTTTCGCTTAGAGTTCGATTTAAACTCGAACAGGGAGCATGTCGAAAAGGCAAACTGGGAACTTGACTACATCCTACAAGACGAAGACTCGGTTTACAGACAAAAATATAATTCTGCGGAAAACATTTATGATGACTTGAGAAAGAAACTACAAAACAAGATCTGGAACAACGCGCACTATGAGAAATCAACACCAAAAATAGCAATACCAGAATTTCATGGCAACTACAACCAATGGCTGACTTTCAGAGACCTCTTCCTCGAAAGTGTACACAATAATCCGGTCCTTTCGAAAGCTCAGAAAATGCAACACCTGAAAACAAAACTGAAGGGTGAAGCTGAGAAACTGGTTCAGCATCTCGGTATCAGTGCTGAAAACTATGCATCCACCTGGGATATTCTAACTCATCGCTACGATAACAAACGGTTGTTATTCACTTCGTACATGAATACGCTCTTGAATCAACCTAATATTCAAGAAGCAAACGCAGCAAACTTACGGAAGCTACATGACGTCATGATGGAGTGCTTAAACGGGCTCAAGAACATCAGTCTAGACACTACGAATTGGGATCCAATCATAGTCCACCTTTTGATGCAAAAGCTAGATAGTATTACGTACAACGAATACATAAAGGACATTAAACATCCTAGAGAATTTCCTGATTTGGAAGAATTCACCGAGTTTTTGGAATCAAAGTTCATGGCGTTGGAAGCTCTACAGGGGAATAATCAAAACTCATCTTCGTCAAAGAAACCTTGGAAGTCGGAGAAACAGTCAAACAACGGATTGGAAAGCCGAAACAATTACAAAAATAATAAACCGAGGTCATCGTACTTTAACAAGTCGCAAAACTCGTCAAACGCCTTCTTCACGACAGCTAAAACATGCCCAATCTGCAAAACTAAACACGTTTTGATGAATTGCGAAAAGTTCTTGGCTATGAACGCAAGCCAACGCGGTGACGCAGTTCGTAATTTGCAAATTTGCAGAAACTGTCTTTACTGCCACGAAAAAAAACAATGCACTTCAAAGAAGACTTGCAAATTGTGTCATAAGTCGCACCATACACTTATGCACGAAGCTGAAGCTGAACCAGCCAGCACAATGAGGACGACAAACTCACAATCAACTCCTTGTTCTACCTATGGGGTTAACAACGTAACAAACGAAGCAAAGGAAGTTCTGTTGACAACTGTACTCCTAAAAGTCAAAACAATAGATGGAAACTACATCAACATGAGAGGTCTGCTTGATCAAGGTTCACAAATAAGTCTCATCACGGAGAACGCAGCGCAGCGCCTCAGATTACAGAGACGGAAAATGAGTGCTGTTGTATCGGGTGTCGGATCGCTAAACGGAAATTGCAAAGGAGCGATGACCTTAGAATGCCAGTCAATTCACTCAGACTACAAAGTCCACTTAGAAGCACTAATTATGAAGAAACTCATAAACAACCTACCTACTGCATCCTTTACAATTAACCATTGGGACTATTTAGAGAACCTAAAACTAGCAGATCCAGAGTTCAATGTCTCCGGCCCGATTGATCTACTACTGGGAGCTGACATTTATTCAGAGCTCATACTAAATGGTATCATGAGGAGTGACGACAGATATCCTGTAGCACAACAAACTAAAGTTGGCTGGATTTTATGCGGCAATGTAAAAACATTCAACTGCTTCGTGACCTTAAACGATTTCGAGAACATGGCAAGGTTCTGGGAAACTGAGGAAGTTACTGACTCTCCCACATTGACTAGTGAGGATCAGTACTGCGAAGAATACTACAACGCGACCACCATGAGATTGGCGAACGGACAATATGTGGTACAAATGCCCATGAAACCGAAACTCGACTCTAACATAAAAATTACAAGGAATCAGGCACTGGCTCAGTTCCTTCAACTAGAAAGGAAAATGCTGAAGAACAAGGAACTCAATAACGAGTACAAGCGCTTCATGAATGAATATATCACTATGGGTCACATGAAACCTGTTACTGGAAACAAAACGGATTCAGTTTACTTACCTCATCATGGAGTGCTGAGAGCAGAGTCTACGACAACAAAACTAAGAGTAGTTTTTAACGCTTCTTACAAGACAAAAGAAAACAGCAGTCTCAACGATCGCATGTACTGCGGTCCAAACTTACAAAAAGATATGCTGACACTGCTCATCAATTGGAGGGCATATAGATATGTCTTTACAGCAGATGTTGAGAAACTTTACCGATTTATCTGGCTGAACGAGAAACAACAACATCTGCAAACGATAATTTGGAGATCTTCTCCGCACGAGCCTCTACAAGAGTGGCAGTTGTGCACTGTAACTTACGGAAAGAAAAGTGCACCCTATCTGGCAATGCGTACTCTACATCAACTCGCAGCAGATGAAAAGGACAGTTATCCGGAAGCTGTAACCATCTTAAAAAACTACTTCTACATGGATGATTTGGTTTACGGGCAATCGACTCATCCAAAAAACTGGTTATACAGTCAATTGAGTTGCTAAAAAAAGGAGGGTTCAACTTAAGAAAATGGAAAGCTAACGAACCGGTTATCTTGGAAGACTTACGAGATGATCAAAAAAGCAGCAATACAAACATCGACTTCAATCCGGAACAAACAACTGACACAAAAATGTTGGGCATGAGGTGGAATCAAGCAAGCGATAGCTTTACTTACCACTGGGATCTACCTCTAAGAAAAAATCTCACGAAACGCACAGTACTGAGTGAGATAAGTAAACTGTACGACCCTTTAGGATTTTTATCGCCATTCATAATCAAAACTAAACTTCTATTCCAAAAGATTTGGATTAGTAAAATCGACTGGGATGAACGTTTACCAGATGATTTAATTGCTGAGTGGGAAACACTGAGACAAAGTATCCCCTTGTTGAACAAACTTTCCATACCACGATGGTTGCAAAGTCAGGAAATAGATCTAGAAATTCACGGGTTCTGTGACGCAAGCGAAAAGCTTACGCGTGCGTTATTTACAGCCGAGTGAGAAATCAAGTTGGTGATTACGTGACTGCACTAATTACTGCTAAAACAAAGGTGGCACCGCTCAGCAAAAAGATAACATTACCAAGGATGGAACTCTGTGGGGCCTCATTACTCGCCAAACTCATAGAAAAGGTCAAGCACACTCTCAACAGCAAAAATCTACAGATAAGTTGTTGGAGCGACTCTAAGGTCGTATTAGCCTGGATACAAGGAGATATTAACCGATGGGAGAGATATGTTGCAAACAGAGTGCAACAAATAAACGGGAGCGTCTTTGCAAACTGCTGGAGTTATGTGAAGTCGGAAGATAACCCCGCTGACTGTGCAACTCGAGGGCTCTCACCAGCTCAACTTCTTAATTTCAAACTTTGGTGGGAAGGTCCTAGCTGGTTAAAAACTCAGATGGCTAATAATAGTCTACAAAATTGCTTGACCTACACTACAAACAATGGACTTAAACCAACAAAATGCTGCGTAGCCACATACAGAAAAGGTGAAATCATCGAAACACTAATAAATAAATACAGTAATTACAAACGTGTAATCCGAGTGCTTGGGTGGATTTTACGAATAAGCAACATTCTAAAGAAGAGACGGGCAACAACCTTTATTAATAACATAGCCAACTGCGACGAAAGAAAGGAAGTTCTGTGTTTGACACCACAAGACATGATGATGGCTACAGAGCTAATTATCAAAAACGTTCAAAATGAATACTTTGGCGAGGACATTGAATATTTGAAAAAGAATCAACAGATACCAACCCGAAGCAAGCTGTTGAAATTAACTCCATTTCTCGACGACAGTGGTTTGCTGCGTGTGAAGGGGCGACTGGTCCACTCAACTCTATCCCCTGAAGCTAAACACCCTATTATACTTCCCGCAACTGGAAGATTAACGGAGCTTGTTATCCAAGAAGCTCATCAGGAGACGCTTCACGGAGGCGCTCGGCTCACTTTGGCCCATTTACGTCTGAAATTTTGGATAATTGGGGGTAGCAGAACGGTGAAAAAGGAACTACGGCAATGCATCCGATGTCATCGTTTCAAAACTAATAAGAACGTGCAACTGATGGCGGACTTACCGAAGGAGCGTGTAACTCCAGCAAGACCGTTTACGAACACGGGTGTTGACTACACTGGACATGTTGATGTAAAAATCAACAAAGGGAGAGGAGTAAAAATTTGTAAGGCTTACATAGCAATTTTCATTTGTATGGTTACAAAAGCTGTGCACTTGGAATTGGTTTCGGATCTGACCACACAAACCTTTCTTGCCGCCTTCAAAAGGATGTGCGCACGCAGGGGTACGCCCAAACACGTATTTTCGGACAACGGAACGAATTTTGTGGGCGCTGCAAAACTGCTGCAAAAGGATTTTAAACATCACGAAACTTTTAAGAGCACTGAATTCTTCGACGAGATGACAAACTTACAGATTGAATGGCATTTTAATGCTCCTCTTTGGCCAACAGCAGGAGGCCTATGGGAAGCTGCCGTCAAATCTATGAAATATCACCTACATCGGGTATTGGGGGAACAAAAGCTCACTTTTGAACAATTCACTACTTTATTGACTCAAATCGAAGCCTGTTTAAACTCTCGACCGCTATGCCCATTAACAGAAGATGTAGAAGACCTGGAATATCTGACTCCCGGCCATTTTCTCATTGGTGGTCCGCTACTGTCGCTACCACAAGAAGAAGAAGATTTTGCTCAACATGACCTCAGAAACAGATGGAGACTTGTAGAACAAATGAACGTGCATATCTGGAAGCGTTGGTCGAATGAATATCTGCATCAGCTGCAAGTCCGAAGAAAATGGCAGCATCCGAAAGACAACTTGAAACAAGGAAGCTTAGTGTTAGTAAAAGACGAACACCTACCGCCGGGCCGCTGGGCTCTTGGAAGAGTACAGGAGCTTCATCCCGGCACTGATGGTCAAGTTCGAGTGGTAACTTTGAAAACTAAGAGAGGCCTACTCAAACGACCTATTACTAAACTTTCGCCATTACCGCTGAAACTAAACCAATAATGTGGCTATTTACACTTTCCGGAAAACAGCTGATGCGCGTCATATGGAACGATCAAGTTACGCCAGCGGTCATTGACGGGACTGGAGTGATTTCCTTGAAATCAAAGTGCTTACTGCAGAAAAAAGACGCCACAATATTTACACACAATCAGCTGGGAAGTAGCTTTAACATTGAACCAGAGATCGAAATACCAACCTTAAATTCAACAATAAACAACATCTTCGACTTCGGTTACTTCTTTGTTGTTGGGAGGAATCGCTGTCCTTGCCCTCTATATTATTATGAAACGATAGTGCAAAACAAAGAAAGGCGTCAAAAAACTCTCTGCCAAAACAGGAGTGACACATAGAGGAAAGGGTAACTTTGGAGGGGACATCGAGCTACAAGAAATACATTCAACAGCAGCGGAGCCCGTCTACAGCGAAGCAAGACAGCCGAAGAAAGCATTTCATTTTGAGGAATTAAATTGACTATTATACTTATACTTTTACACATTTACTATTGTTTACTGTTTAACTTTAATTATTTACTTTATATGAATTGTTTACTTTTACACTTATTTTTTAACTACTGTTTGTAATGGATGCTCATCCCACTTTTCCCTCGGGAGCATGTACGGTTTACGTACAGGCTAATAATTTGCCGACGCCGCGCCCTACTTTCGTAAATACATTTTATATACTTTCATTATACTAAAAGTTAGTTGACCATTAGCTACCTTAGCGCCACCACGGATTAGCATCCAACATAACGTTGTAACTGTACAATAAACTACTTGGGATCGTGAAGTCTGTGGTTTTCGTCAACTCACCTCACTGCAACTTGACCACTCTGACCGTACACTATCTGTGTGCCAAATTTCATCCAAATCCGGTTAGTAGTTTTCGCGTGAAAGAGTAACAAACATCCATCCATTCATCCATCCTTACAAACTTTCGCATTTTTTCGGTTAACTGGCGTGATGTGCCTGTATATGGATGTGCAGTACTAACCTGCTGCATTAAAATATTCCAAACGCAGAGCGGATGGTTCATCAAGGTCTTGTGCCTTCTTGCAGGAAATTTCCAGGTCCTCGCCCTCTATATAAGCATAGCTCGCCTCACCATCGTAGTTAACTGACAGGTTAGTCGTTACATAATTCAAATTGCGGTTGTTCGCACTTAAAATAACTGCTACTGGTGAGAAAAAAAATTACATCAAATAAAAATCCGGCTGTAATAAAAAAATCAGAAAAAGGTCACTTTTCAAAAAGTCTGATGCAATTGGTGGCCTCAAATCTTTTTTTTTTTTTTTTTTTGGGGTTGGGAAATCATCGGAGCGGAAGGGAGTGTCAGACTCTTACTGACTAAAAACCACCCATGTTCCATCATTGGCCCTTTATGTTCCAGGGCCGCGGTATCTCTTTCGAACAGTCCCGCAGCCTTGGCAGGCACCGGCCCTTGCGGGCCCCTCCCGTTTGCTGACATCTATTTGAGGCGCACGTGGAACACGAACGCGCCGTCGACACGGCCTGTCCGTCGTCATACGACGGACGGACGTCGAGCTAGCCCATTACTCGCCGTCCACAGGCCCGCGGTGGCCTCAAATCTGAGATTGAATCAAAATGAACCGTCGTCGTCTGCCTAGCCTGTCCCAACTATGTTAAGGGTCGGCTTCCAGTCTAACCGGATGCTGCTAAATACTAGTATTTTACATGGACCGATTACCTATCTGATCTGACCGGATAATATTTCTTCATGTTAAAAACTTTTGGAGTTTGTCACTAATCATGGCGGTAAAAAGAAAATGATAGGGACGTCTACCAGTAGACCTTGATTTTATGAAAAAAAAAGATAGTTCTAGCGTCATTTTTCAGCAAAGACATTCAAATATTTACGAGCGATAGACGGTACAATACGAAGGAAATCATAATCCAATATTTGTTACTACTTAGTAACAAATCGTTCTGTCTAGTGTCACACGCCCGCTTGTCAGGTAGCATTCATGTGTCAAAATCGAAAATGTTTGGGATCAAAATTTTTATATGAAAATATTCCCAATGTCCGATCTTTCCCAATGTCCGCTCTATAAGTCTTTTAAATCTCTTTGTTATTCAGGAAGGAAAATGTGGAATACGAAACGTCGTTTTCGTCAAAATTTGAAATCAAAAATCTCCCCTCTAAAATCATCATCCTGCCCTTGTCCCATGTTATTTGGGGTCGGTGCAACACGTTCTTTTCTTCCATTCTCCTCTGTCAACCGTCACGCTATCATTTACTTCTTTATCTTTCACATCGTTCCTCACACAATCCATTCATCGTTTCTTTGGTCCCTCTAAAGTAAGGTCCTATACTGTTACTGAGCCGAGCGATATTATTGTCCTTTTGTATGATAAAGACTTTAATTTTAAAAATGAATTATGTACTTTTATAGTGAAGTTGACATTGAATAATTTTATTGTATTATTTTTTTTGATCATGATAATTAATGTTAAACCAACTCAGTAATGCAAGCCTTGAGGTTGGACTAGCGATGAACATGTCGAAGACCAAACTGATGTCAAACACCACTAAGCATTAGAATCAGAGTTTTTTTTTAAATGTTTAATGGGCCTACTCTTGACCTCAATCTAGTCCTGAGGACAGAGATGAGGTCGACGATGGAACGAGCTAACCCAAAAGAAGCCTATTAACTCGCGACTTAAATAGATTGGGGTCATATGAACTTGGGAACACCGACAAAGGCAGGGAATTCCACTTCTTGGCTGTGCGCATAATAAACGATGTAGCAAAGCGCTTCGTGCGAATGTGTGGAACATCGACAAGGAATGGGTGATAACCCGCAGTACGTCTGGACTCCCGATGGAAGAAGCGAGATGGTGGAATGATCTCGTGGAACTCTTGGGCACACTCACCGAAGTACAGCCTGTTAAAGACCGACAGACATGCAACCTTGCGCCGGTGGGCCAGGCTATGAAGCTTGGTAGCCACCAGCTTATCGTCACCAATGAGCCTCTTGGCTCTGCGCTCAACAGAGTCGAGAGTGAATGGTGAAGAATTGCAATATGTCTATGAACACATCTACTTGGGCCAGTTAGTCTCTTTCCAGTGCAGGCAAGACAAGGAAGTCACAAGACGACCCGAAAATGCCTGGAAGAGCTACTGGTCCATGATGAAAAATCATAGACAGGTGCATTCTTCCCATTTTGACCTATGGATCCCAGACTTGGTCTTTGACAAACATTCAAAAGTCCAAGCTCAAGGTCGTTCAAACTAACCGACCATATTCGCAACACCACACTGTGCTCCAAAACACAAATTACCGACGTTACTCAAGACGACGCTAAGCTGAAGTGGGACTGGACTAGCCACATCTGCCGCATGTCCAATGACCTGTGGGCTAAAATAACTACATTCTGCTGCCAGAAGGCGTCGCGGCAGACCTCATAGAAGTTGGCGGGACGAGCTGGACAAAACCAACAACCAGTGGCCCACATTAGCCCTGGATAGAAACAACTGGAAGTCATGGGGAGAAGCCTTTGCCCAGCAGTGGGATGACACAGGCTAACAGTATCAGTATCATGATAATTACTAGTTTGGATTTGATGTGAGATAATAATTACGTTGTTTAATATATTTATTAAGAGAAGTTAAATATTTACAAACTACAAAACTATAATAGAAATAAATATGTACAAGTATAAAAGGGTTACAGGGCATCCAAAAATTCGTCCGCATCGCTGTCAACAGGAAAAGTGCCCAGAAGGCTGGCAGCATTACCACGTTGGATGGCAATGCTGATTCTTTGGCCAAAAAATAGGCCCGCCCTCTGGTCACGTGAAGAGTCGACCAACCGCTTGGCGATTTCCCGAAAAACTAGGTGGGCACTCGGACCCCATGGCCCTAGTGTTTCAACCCCAAACGGCTCAAACACATAACTACCAATTAAATTATTGTATTTGCGCCGTTTGAGGTTTTCAGCACCTGCAGCAGCCGCCCCAGCGCAGCCCACTGTGCTAGGAAGATGGGATGGCGCAAGGGTGTCGACGCAAGTTGCGTCCCACACCAAAGGCCTACCCAACTTCCACGGCATTATGGTCATACCATCTGGTCTCTTCCCATCGACGCGTGCCAAGCCATTGGGTTCTAAGACAGCTGGCACCCCGGCGGTGGCAAGAGCACGACGGATGAGATCATTAATGCTAGCGTGCCGCGCAATCCGACCTGCACTCTTACTGCATGAAAGGCCATGGTGTCCGAGGCAGTCGACTGCTTCACCACATTGACAGCGATGTGGAGCCCCACAAGGAGCGCCCAATCGCAAACACGTAGCGAGCCAATAATTACGTTGTTAATTTTTAATTATCGAAGTGTTGGTCATTCGGCGGTAAAATGGGCAGATGGCATTGTTCCCATTGCATTGCATTGCCAAGCTGGCTGGTACAAGAACGTTGAGCTTGGCACAAGCAAACAGAGGCCTATACTCAGCAGTGGGTGAAGTCGGGCTGTGAATGATGATGATGATAGTGAATACGATAGCCCTTGGAAAGAATGGTCGTCAGACTTTCGGGTCACTGACTACGTGTAAAGTCTGTCAAAGATCTACAAATGACAGCCGGGACGAGCTTTTGTGTTTCGCTTAACGTGCTTTCCAAGGTACGGAAGAAACACGGTATGTAATGAAATGAAATGAAAATGAAAAAGCGTTTATTCGTGGTGACATCCGAAATATTACAAAACATGTTACTTCTGCCAAACTCTAAAGCAGTTTGTTGGCAGATGCAGCTCCCATATACATTATTACCTATATTTTATACACGTAGGTACTTTTCCATCAATAACGAGGATATAACCATTAACTATACCTAAACACTATTTTACTGTAGAACAAAGGCTTACCAGTAGTGAATTGAAACGCCACTACGCAATTCAAAATGCTATTAGCATTAGCCAATAACATCCTAAACCGCGCAATGGCATTTCAATTCACACAGGCGAAGCCACAAACATAAGCTAGTATGACATATTCTATGCGTCTCCATTTATTAGGCTTTGACAAAAAGTGTTAAAGAGAAACTTAACCACTTTATTTTTAAAAGACGTTTTTGTGGTACAACTACTTTCTAAATCGACTGGTATGTCATTAAAAATGGTTGGGACTAAGCATTTTCTACATCTTTGTCCATATTAGTAAACATACGACCTCAAAGGAATAAAGTCATTAGAAGATTTGTACGTCTTGATTTTAAACTCATCCTTGCAATAATTTTCTACAGCCAACAACAACACCACCTTACGATGGACCGACAACATCTTACATTCTAAGAATAATTCTTAGTAATCACTACTTTTGCATCGTTTTTTTTGTGTTTTTATCAACTAATAGTTTCATAAATCTGATTTGTAATTATTTTATTTTATCTAAATATGTTTTAAATGTATTACCATAGCATGCCAGTCCATACGAAAGTAGCGAGTCCACCAGCGCATAGTAGACCGTGAACAAAGTGCCCCTCGGACGTTCACAGTTTTTAAGATAAGGAGACCGTATTCGCATACACTCATTTTTACCTATATTTATTATGATCCCATTATCATGAGCCCATTTAACTATATTAGTGAAATCCTCCTGGATATTCCTTTCAATTACATCAAATTTTTTATCTGCTTACACTAAACAAGTATCATCAGCATACATATATGCGACAGTTTAGAACCACATTGCACATGCTGTTGACATGCATGACGGGACCAAACACGGAACCGGTTGGCACACCGCATGTCACATATCTGGGCTCTCCAACGATGCCATCAATGACAGTTTGCAGCGCTGTAAGGTAGACACGGAACCACCTGTTAAGTGGTCCCGCGACGCCACACTCCTCCAGCTGGTGGTGTTCCAGGGTATCAAATGCTTTTTTGAAATCAATGTAGACCACCACCACCTGCTTCCTTTGATCCAAACACTCATTTACGTCGTCCGCAAACTGTGCCAAAGCCGTCGCCGTGCTCCGTTCACGTCGGAAACCATTGTGCATTTGACAATATATTGTTGTTCTCCAGGAAAACACTAACCTGGTTCATAATACCTGGTACTAAGCTGCGTTCCACTTATCCCAAGTAATTCAAGCTTCTACTCTTTTGCAGAAGCTTGAATCACTTGGGATAAGAGGAACGCACCTTTTACTATTACGACACGAACGACGACAATGACACAAACAACAATCGACAGCAATGTGTAAAAATTGATCCGACTACAAGTTCTGATCTATCTAATACTTGTTTTGGAATTCCACAAGGCAGTATACTGGGTCCTACATTATTTTTAGTCAATATTAATGACCTTTGCAGCCAGACACTCAAAAATGGCGTTGTAATGTCATATGCGGATGATACTGCTCTGTTATTTGCAGCTAAATCAAGGACTGAGGCCTATGAACATGCTCAGAATGGTTTCAACATTGTATCTAATAGGCTCCAGAATAATCTTCTAACACTGAAGGCTGATAAAACAAAATACATTTCATTTACAATGAGAAATACTGACATACCGCTTACTAACCAAATCATTTACGCGCATACCTGACACTGCATGTTCTTGCTTTACTTTAGGAAAAGCTGACCATGTGAAAAATTCGATTCTTCTCCCTCTAGAACATGCTCAAAGAGCAATTCTAAAGGTGCTACCTTTCGTCCGTTTAGATTTCCTACACACCAGCTCTACAAAGTACAGTACGGCAATTATTTATTCTTCACATTATACTACAGCAGCACTCTACCCACCTCCAGCACCACCACCACCAGCACCACCACCACCACCACCTCCACCTCTTTACCCTTCCCTAAGACCCAGTTCCTTCCGATAGGAGAAGAAAAGACCTGGTTTGCACAAAGCCTCAAACTAGACATGCTTTTGCTAGTCGATTTTATGTGTTTTTAGGACCTTTTCTGTATCATAGACTCAACAAGAAACTAAACTTCTATAGTCTAAGTTATAGGAAATGTAATATTGTAATGTCGGATTATTTAGCGATACTTAATTACACGGACACAGAAAAACTTCTAGAAGTTCTGGTTTGATTTGATATTATGTCATCCCCTCGTATTTAGTTGTACATATTGTAATTAAGTTAAGTAGAGTATCTAGTAGTTGAGTTAGTAGTTTAGTGGTAGTTAGTTGTTGTGGTAATGTTCAAAAATGCCCATAGCGTAATATCCTACCCCAAAGTACGCTATCTTAGAAATGCAGATAAGCCTCGATGGCAGATGCCTAGATGTAGACTCGGTTTCGGTAACAGATGTTTTCATTATATGGGACCTTTTATTTACAGTAAGCTTAATAGTGAAACGGATGTGCTGTCGATGACTAGAAATAAATGCAAAACTCACCTCTTAAAATTTCTGGAATGGACTATGAAAGCACGGAGAAGTTCCTTAACTCATGACCACAACACATACATACACAACCACACAAACGATGAGACGGACCAAACGTACGAATTCTCTTTCTGTCCCCAGTCTTCTGATTTATGTTTTTTTTATTAATTTGTTTTTTTTTTTATTCGCTTGGTCCACCTCAACTCAGACATTCATCACACACCAATACCTTACTTACACACCACTCACATGCACACAACACGACACATTTATAATCTATACCTTTACTTTAACTTATACTATTGCTCTAAAACTGCATACTTTTTACTGGAGCCTAAAAAATCTTACCTGTACGATGCTATTGTATAGAATGTCTTACTTCTATTTATTTTTTGTAAGACGAAGGAGACTAGTCTCCACGACACAGGGAATCCTAGTGTGGAGGCTAGTGATATTTTTAGCTTGTGTAATGCTCTTTTTTTCCGTTCTTCCCAGATATTTTAAAATAACAGAATCGAAACTATTTTTGTCTCTTCCTATCCATGAGTTGATTTTAGCCCAACTTTTTCTAATATTTTTGTTAGACTTTTTTATTTCTTCTTGACGGTATTTATTTTTTGCTTTATTAATACATTTATTTACCCTATTTCTGTGTCTAGTATATTGAATCCGCAAGTTCATATCTTTCGGTTTACCTTAATAGGTCACCCGTCCACGATCCACCCTATGTATGCGCGGCTTAACCTGAAGTTCGACCCGAGTGCCTGTTATTGTTTAGCCACGAGCTAACAAAATAAACCAGTTTTTTTTTTATCTTCTTAGGTGACAAAGCACTTACTTGCTCCTCTGACATGAAGATTAAAGAATAAATCTTTTGCAAAGTATTGTTCTTGTTTGTATTCATAATAATATGGTACCCCCAGAGTTTGGTTGTTCTGTAAGACTGTGCACGCCCACATAGTACTCATTTCAGCCGTAACGTTCTTGACCTGTAACCACACGTATAATGAAGTCAAAAGAGCACGACTTATTTCTTATGATGTTGGAGCAATACTCACAGATAATTTAGCGGTGCTATCGTTAATAAATTCTGTCATTGGTATGAAATCGGACGAATCTGTTTGTTGTTTGTAGCGTGAGCGACACCTGGAAACAGATAAATGAAATTAAGATCTTCAATTCTGTTAGGTTGAGTCATTTAGAGAGGTCTGAGCCGTAGCCTGGAAGTTGGTTCGGTGGCGTTTTAACGAAAAAAAAAAAAATGAATTGGGGAGGGGTTAAATACTAAAAAGGAAAAGCAATTTGGTTCAACCTTTTAAAAACGAGCTATTTCGTATCTGTTTTTTTCATTTAGTCCATCTCGACGGGACTTAGAAAAGATGAAAAAGTGCTGGACTACCGTCTCTGGATTAATTTCAACGTCACTATCATGAGCGACGGTGGGATTATTTCCAAGGCTGGGCATCTTCAGCTCCATGAAAAGCTCCAACTATTTTCAGCACCCTTTTATTTACTAATACCTTATTATTTTGAAATTTAATTCTTGGCATATATGCGAATAGAAAGACAAACGCATATTATGCCGTTTTTTTACTAACTTACCATACGTATCGTGGGTGAAAATCTTCTATAACTATCGTCAGTGGTTTATCTTTCCAAACTGTGTAGCTCTCGTTTCCATCTTTGCTATAAAACAGACGTACTACAGGATTTTCTGCAAGTACAAAATTGGTATTTTGAAGATTATGATTTATTATTTGTTGTTAAAGCGGCAACAGAAATATACATTCTGTGAAAATTATGACTGTCAACCTATTACGGATCATGAGATATCTACAGCCCGCTGACAGACAGACGGACGGACGAATAGACAGCGGAGGCTTAGTGTTAAGTCTATGAGTAGCGGAGACAAGTGAAACAAACGACTGCTGAATTCACACTGATTTATTCGTAGGTGAGGCGAGTACTTTAAACATGGACGCAGCCACGCACACATATACAACAACTCCTCCCCCATACTATAGGTAACAGTTTCAAGTAATTAGTCCTTGTAATCTACTCTAGGGATTTTGCGTAACAACGTCCGGGATAAAGGGTTATACCTCTGTATCTGTTGTTCCTTAATTTGTGGTGGGTGGTTACTTTCCGACAGAGCCTCATGAAACTCTTCAGCGTCTTCGTTTCGAGATGTGGACTGTTTGGCTGTTTCCATAACTGGAGATGATGAAGGTTGCGGAAGGCTATTTGTATTTTGAGTGGTTGTCACTGTTTGCTCAGATTCTGTCACTGTATCTCTTTCCCCCACCACTGGTATACTGGTGGGCCCCATCGATTCCGGTGACGTACTGTTGTTATCTTGTTGTACCGGTACTTGTATATCACTGTCGCAATCCCAGAATGTTTCTACGTCTACATTGATCCCTTTATATAATACTAATTGATTTTTATGTTTTCTATGCTCTATAAGTGAGTGAAAGTCTTTAACAAGATACATGACTTTACCTATTCGCTTTACAATAGTTCCCCTTTTCCAAACACAATTTTTGTTCATAACATTGTTCTTATACAATACGTTGTCACCTATATTATAGGTTTCTCTGTTTTTACCACCGTATGACTCAATCTGCGAACACTGTTTGTATGTCTGTTATTTTTTTAGGCCATCCATTTAATACGTATTTAATTACGGCCTTTAAAATTGCATCCTTACTCGTTTGCTCGCGTAATTCTGTAAGTGTCACAGGTAAACTCCCGTCCACTACAAAATTAATATAAGCCGCGCGCTCGAGGGACGGCGGTAACTCGTATGAGTCATCTTGTAACGTACCGATGGCGGCGCCCCCACCACCGCCGGCGCTCGCAATCAGCTGCTTACTATTTGTGCTATCACTCTGTTGAACCTCCGGTAGGCTCGCCCGTGATAAATAATCCGCACAATTGTTATTACTACGTACATACTCTATTGTGTAGTTGTACCCGCTGAGAAATAAAGCGTATCTCTGAAGCCTATTTGCAGATACTTCTGGAATACCTTTATACGGCCCAAAAATTGATATCAACGGCTTGTGATCCGTTCTTAATACAAATGGATCGGACCTGGCGTATAAATATTGGTGGAACCGACGTATTCCAAAAATAATTGCAGTGGCTTCCTTCTGAATTTGAGCGTAATTTTTTTCGGCCGCGTTTAGAGTACGGGATGCGAACGATATTGGACGTTCTGACCCATCACTTTCTAGTTGTGATAACACGGCTCCCAAACCTGTTGGCGATGCATCTACCGTGAGAATTAGTTTTGCATTATGATTAAAATGCGTTAGGACTTGGTCAGACGCTAAAATTTCTTTTATTTTGCTGAAAGATTTATTATTGTTCAAGTATGTGGCGAAATCACGGCGAGTTCTAATATCGATCCATTAAATGTCCAGAGTTGACCTATGCGCTCGATAGATGGCGTTGACGTCGAGTTAGATCGCGCTATGGTTACGTTACCACTGTTATTATAAGTAGTCTAAGACATATTTTTTTGTGTGAACTTTCTCATAGAATATACGCTAAGGAGTACTAGTTGTACTAAAGTCGTATTATTTTCTCGCCTAACGGAGCCCTAGATTTGTTCATGGTCCTTCGAGACGGATTTGGCTGGCCGTGTTTTTGGTAATCATCGGTGGTGGTAGTGATTACCACCCGTTTCGTCGCTACTGGCAGTGGATTGCTGTCCAGATCATCCCTACAGCAAGGCGGCTGAAAAGGCGTCAAGGCAGTGGTGGAGCCGGGTGGCTACATCCGGAGGAGCGGTGAACTCGGGAGGAGGTGATAAGCAGGTTGCGGAGCGCCAGAGGGCGCCACTTTCAGTAGGCGCGTGAAGTCGCGTCGAAGAAAATCAGTGACAGTGAGTGCGGTGTTCAATTGTGAGTACATTTTCGCTCTTAATTACTAGAAGAAATAAAGTTGAAAATTTGAGAAGTACATGCAAATTTGAACTTTAAAGTAAAGACTAGTGGAACTTGAAAAATTCAAGAATCTTTCAAGATAGCAAGATTTAACTTAGAAAAATTTAGTTAGTTTGGACTTGTAATAGTTTTAAGTTATAGTTAGTTGGTTGAGACGGGGAATCCATGCCCGATTTTTACCAGAATTACTTGCAAAAAGACTTGTAAAATTTTGCGCAACTTGTGTTTTAACTTTGTGTATATTTGTTGGAAGTACGGGCAAAAAGACTTGTGCTCATTTTTCTGATTAGCTTTGTTTACATTTTAGTTTGTGATATTGTGAGACGAATTTGTTTGAGTGTTTTTAAGTCAATTGCAGAGTTATTGATAAACAAACAAAATGGAAGCGTTTAACGATTTACAGGAGGATATTAGAGCAAAAATGCTGAAAGTTAAAACTAATTTCAAAAAGTCTCCTAAAGAGCGTTTAACTGTTCCATATATTGAAACTAGACTAGATAACCTAGAGCAACAGTGGAGTTTATTTACAAGCACTCATACTAAGATTATTAGTCAAGTTAAGCGAAGTGATTTGTATAGTTCGGATTATCATAAAAATAGTATCTATGATGATGTTGAAGAATTGTATGTACAATTTAAGACTGATTTAAAAGAAATGTTATATAATTTAAAAACACCAGAGACAGAGTTAAATTCAAGTTCTAATAGTCAATGTGAAGGTTTAGCTAGACGTTTCAAGTTGCCAGAAATTAAAATACCAACGTTTTCCGGGAAATACACTGAGTGGCAGACGTTCAGAGATTTGTTTTTAGGGCTTGTACATGAAAACAGGTCTCTGGATGATGCTCAAAGGTTTTACTAGCTCAGGGGACATTTAACTGGTGAAGCGGAACAGCTGTTGCGAAACATTAAAGTGACATCTGATAGCTATCAAGTTGCATGGGAAAAATTGGATAGTATGTACAACAATAAGCGGTTTTTGGCTAATGGCATTTTGAATCGGCTGCTAAATCAAAAAAGTTTGACGTCTGAATCTGCCTCTGAAATTAAGAAGTTAATTAGTACAACATCAGATTGTTTAGAGTCTATAAGAAATCTAGGTGTAAATGTTTCATCTTGGGATCTTTTAATTATCCATCTAATTAGCGCTAAATTGGACAGAGATACCCGAAAAGCATGGGAATTAAAAGTGTCCTCAGATCCTACTGACGACTTTCCAACGTTTGGGCAATTTTCCGATTTTTTGATAGGGCGTTTTAGAGGGTTAGAAAATTTGGATATAAAATCTAATAAAGTAGAGAGCAAAAGTACTAAATCTTTTCACATTGTGAAAGAGGATAAAATTGCGTCGTGTGCGTATTGTGCTGCAGATCATAAAATAACTGCTTGCAAAAAATTCACCAAAGAATCTAACGACAAACGACGTGATATTGCAATGGAGAAAAATTTATGTTTTGTGTGTTTGAACAGCAACCACTCTGCCAAATTTTGTAAAAACATGGTCCGATGCCAGGTGTGTAAACGCCGCCACCATTCATTATTGCACCCTAGTGGTGATTCTGGTTCTGTAAGCGCAGAAATTGAGACGGTTCACGAGGGAGCTTCATCGACGAGGAAAAAGTTGATTGAGGAAAATGCTGCATCAGACAGCAATAAGTTTTCCGCGCAAGCGGAGGGGTCTAGTAAGCCACTTGTGTCTTGTCTTTCGACAGGGAACTGTTGTAAAACGGTTTTATTAACTACAGCTGTGGTGCAAGCTGAGTCGAAAGACGGGACTTACCTTCCGGTTAGGGCATTATTAGACCAAGGGTCGCAAGGATCTTTTATTACTGAAGCTATGGCTCAGTACTTAGGATTAAAAGAGATTGACACAGACCTAATAAGATCGATATCTTATTAGGTGCTGAGATATACAGTCAAATCATTCAAGAAGGCATTCAAAGAAATTTGGGTGGTGCTCTCTTGGCGCAGGATACTGCGTTTGGATGGATAATATCAGGGGTCTGTGAGATAGATAATTCATCCAATATACATTCTCACATCCATGTGATGCATTCAAGTTTTGATGCTGACAACACGCTGAAAAAGTTCTGGGAACTGGAGGCTGAAACATCAGGAACAAAACAAATGCTCACGGAGGATGAAATTAAATGCGAAAAACTATTTACAGCATCCACGATGATAAATAAGGAGGGCAGGTATATTGTGAAATTACCGCTACGTGACGCTGACCCGGTCAGCAGGCTTGGTGAGTCCAGGAACATTGCTGAAAACATATTAAAAGGTAAAAATTCAAAGTTAAAGGCAGATTACACAAAGGTCATGCAAGAATATTTCGAATTAAATCACATGGTCAAGGTGACCAATAAGATATGGAATGAAAAAGGTGGCAAGGATGAGGGTTTAAGTATCAAAGTTGATGACATAACAAAGATTTTAGGACTTACCTGGAATCCAAGTGGTGACTTCTTTCAGTACTCCGTCGAACTCACGCCGCTAGTTGAACCTGCAACAAAAAGAAAAATTATTTCTGACATTTCACGTTTATTCGACCCACTCGGATGGTTAGCGCCCAGTATTATTGTAGCTAAAATATTAATACAAAAGCTGTGGCTAGCTGGAATTGGGTGGGATCAAGAAGTTCCAAACAATTTATTAAGTGAATGGCTTACTTACCGTCGAAACTTGGCTGCTTTAGTTGAGATAAAAATCCCGCGTTGGTTAAACACGTGTAATAAGAATAAACGCGAATTATACGGGTTTTCGGATGCCTCAAAAGTGGCATATGCTGCTGTCGTATACCTCAGAGTAGTGGATGACCAGGGAAAAATCCACGTGTCTTTATTGACATCCAAAACGAAGGTCGCGCCTATAAAGCAAGTGTCGATTCCCAGGCTCGAACTTTGTGGGGCTGTACTGTTGGCTAAGCTCATTGTGGAAGTAGCTGAAGTTATGGGAATAGCCAAAGATCAGTTGCATGCTTTCACCGACAGTGAGGTAGTTCTAGCCTGGTTAAATAATCATCCGAGCCGCTGGAAAACCTTCGTGGCGAATCGAGTTTCAGAAATTTTATTAACTCTAGATACCCAGCACTGGTCTCACGTACCGACCAAGAAAAACCCAGCGGACTGTGCATCGCGAGGTATATCTCCTGCAGAGCTTTCAACAACTTCCATATGGTTTGAAGGTCCGGACTTTTTAAGACAGGACTCAAATTAGTTTTAAAAGGCCTAAGCACCTCGTAACAAATCTCGAAGAAGTTAAAGTACAAACGGCTGTCTTTGACATTGCTTTCTGGCAAAGGTTTTCCTCGTTCTCTAGGCTTGTTAGAGTGATTGCCTACTGTCGACGATGGTTGAATGTTAGAAGAAAGGTAAATAGCAGGCACGGCACTAAATTCTTGTCCAGACAAGAAATTGAGGACGCCATAGAAGTTTGTGTTAGGAGATGTCAGGAAGAAGGATTTTCTGAAGAGTTGGAAGAACTGAAAAGAAAGGGAAGTTTAGATAAGAAAAAGAAGAAGCTAAGGTCCTTAAACGTATTTTTAGATTCAAAAGGTATAATAAGAGTTGGTGGCAGATTGGAAATGTCTTCTTTAACGTTTAATGAGAAACATCCGATTCTTATACCAAAGGAATCAGTTATAACAGGTCTTTTGATTGCAGAAGCGCATCAAAAAACTATGCACGGGGTCCGCAACTTATGATCACGTACTTGCGGTCAAGGTACTGGATTGTAGGGATCAAGGGTTTGGTTAAAAAGTGTTACAGAGGCTGCGTCACTTGTATTAGGTACTCAACTAAGGCCACGTCCCAGCTCATGGGACAAGGACCTTTATCACGTGTGACCCCAAATAAGCCCTTTTTCATTAGTGGCGTAGATTACGCAGGGCCTATCAATATAAGAGTGTCAAAGGGTAGAGGCAATAAGTCTTATAAGGGTTACGTGGCATTGTTCGTATGCATGTCGACAAGAGCTGTGCACCTCGAGGCTGTCAGCGAATTAAGCACCCAAGGGTTTTTGGCTGCCTTTCGAAGGTTTGTCGCAAGACGGGGCAGATGTGCTGAGTTGTACAGTGACAACGGCACAAATTTTGTAGGAGCTGCTCGCGAGTTATTGTGCCTGTTTAATGAAGAAAAATCAAACTTCAAACCGGAACTGGCAGAATATCTCGCGAACAACGGGACTCATTGGAACTTTATTCCTCCTCGCGCGCCCAATTTTGGGGGACTTTGGGAGGCAGGCATAAAGTCCATGAAGTTCCATCTTAAGCGAGTCATAGGGAACTCTACGTTGACTTATGAGGAGATGGCCACAGTGTTAACTCAAATTGAGGCATGTCTAAATTCGAGGCCAATGTCACATGTAGAGGATCAAAACGAGCTTTTTGTATTGACTCCTGGTCATTTCCTGGTGGGAGAACCACTCGTCGTAGTACCAGATTCAAATTATGAAACTTCGAACATCCATACACTGCGGCGATGGCAACTCCACCAGCGAATGATGCAGGACTTTTGGCGCAGATGGTCGCAGGATTATCTTCATCAATTTCTGCAAAGGAATAAATGGGAATACCAGAACCCGGAACCATCACTAGGCGATGTAGTTTTAGTTAAGGAGGACGATTTACCTCCTGGAAAGTGGTTGTTGGGCAAAGTGGAGCACAAACACCCTGGTCCGGATAACATTACACGGGTAGTTACCATCCGTACCAAAAATTCTTTAATTAAAAGACCTACATCAAAATTATCGATATTGCCCATAGCAAAATAAGATTTTCTGTTTAATATTAAGTACTTACTGTAAATTTTGGCATGGTGGGCGGTTTGAAGGACATTCTGCATTATGTCCTTGGTGGGCGGTATGTTCAAGTATGTCGATACCTCCCACGTAAGTTGTTGTATCCCCAAAACTGCAATTTTACAACAGAGCATTTTAAAGATTCAAATTGGACTAAAAACTGTATTTATTATTGTATTTTTTTGAAATTTGGTATATGAATGTAATTTATAGTATTCTTGACTATGTTGAAAGATAAATTAAAAATATATGTATATTTTCTGAGATATTGTTCATACAACATTTTACTGCGGAGTACAGGCTGCGCTAGTTGTCGTATCTCATACTTACAACATTACACTGCGGAGTTTTCATTTCGCCAGTTGTTGTATATAATAGTTACAACAATATACATTGAAAAATATAAGTCGCATTCCACTGTATGTGGCAATAACAATTTACATTGGTTAAAAAATAGGTTTGTATTATTGTATATAACCAAGTACTAGGTTAAAAAATAAAAAGACATAATATTATCAAGGATAAATTTATTAAATTTCTTAATAGGAACAACACATACCTACTTACCATTTATTTTTAGGAACATTTTTATGAATATTGAAACAAAAATACTTAATATTTATAAATTGCCATTAAAATCTTAAGGAACATCTTTAAAAAATATAATGAACATTTATACTTAAAAAAAACATAATATCAATCTTAGTAAGTTTATTTAGGAACAAAATAAAAAGGACATAAATGAAAACATAGCCCACTCTCTCTACGATATTTTAGTACCTAACATAACAAATTCTTCTAAGCATTGTTAATATAGAATCATAAAAAATCAACAATAAGGAACATAAAGTAAAAAAATATGATTAAATATGAGTTTTGAATAATTTATATGAGATCAACTTAAAATCAAGATAACTAGAAATCAGGTAACCATTTATAATTATTGGCATTGTAACTATCCTTTGTTTTATATGAATTAAAACAAAATACAATTTTATAAACTATACCTAATAAAAACAGTTGAGTTACTTTCAATTATACAAACCTAATTTTTGGTTTCATTGGAGCCATAAGTCAGTGAAAACTATTATTATTCTTGAAAAACAATAATAAAACGAAGATGAATAATTAAAAGAAATAAAAATAAAGAATAATTTATGTACTATTCTGAATCAGAAAATTCAACATTTTGAGAGCCAGCAACAAAAGATAGATTCTTGAAAAAGTCATGATATGTGGCTGGAATAATTCCATTGTGACAGAGACTTATTAAGTCATCATATTTTGCCTTTGTTAAGGGAAGATGGTTGGAATAGAGATGGCATAGCTCAGCCATACTATTTCTTTGGCGTCTTCGGGTATTGGTATTAATGGCAATCGTCATAACATTACTGTTTGCCAAATCGTACCGATATTCAATTTTAAAAGGATCTTCTGCACATACCCGCACTTCTTTTATTTTGTTCCATTTAACTACGTCTCCACTTATATTTTTTGACCAATTACGCCCGTCCAAAAGTTGTTTAAAGTTATAAAAATCGGTATGCTTCATTTCTATGACGTTATATGGTTTTCCATCTTGTTTAGCCCATCTAACCAAGCTAAACCATTCCAGAGGTGTATAAATCAGTTTATTTTTAGATGAACGTTCTATTAAAGCGTGAACGCTGTCACCCTCTGCTTGGGTATGACCTTTTTCGAGAAAGGTATGTTTTATAGTAATGTTAAGTTTATGAGCAATATACACATAAAACGCAAACACAATGCGATTACGGTTCTGACCGGCACAATTGTCAGACCAGAATCTAAATTCTTTTGCACCCTGTTCATGCATTTTTTGTATAAAATGAGAAAGACAGCTTGATACCTCATTAGAACCACGCTTAGCTTCTGCTTCGTGCCACATATAACAATGCCCCTCTTTATTTGCTAGATCAAACAAAGTAAAATTAAAAACCGACAACTTGCGCTTGTAATATAAAATACTCAATTGGCCATGAGGTGCATTAAGAATCTTTTGAAAATCAAAAGTAGCTGCGACGATTTTACCTTGGGAAGATTTACTGTCATTTTTGTCAGACTTCATGATTTGTCGAGATAACTTCTTGTTTGAGACATGATTTTCATGGTCTGTGATTTGTTGTTCAGTAGGACTGTCAAGATTTCTAAAAATGTGACATTGATCACACTGATCTTTCTTAGGCACGTAAAAACTGAGCTTAAAATTTTCATTTACAATATCTCGATATTGACGTTCAGTTTCAGCTTTCTCTTCATATGTGTTAGACGGAAGCCACTCATTGTACATTTCAAATAATTTAAGAAAATTTAAATCTCCATCCAAATATAATTTGTTTGACCTTTGCCTCGTGTAGTGTGACTCAACTGGCTGCAAGCTCTTGATGTGATCACACACACTGGCTATAACAGAATCTGTTTTTTTTACGGGATGGTTTGAATGCCTTCCTCTTTGATCTGGGACTAGTACTCCCGTTGTCGTATCCATCTTTTCCAGAGCCTTATAAATAACCTGATCACTGACAGACAAAGTGCTTAAAAAATGTTTTTTGCACACATCCACATAATTAATATTATCTTTGCCATGACTTACTGGTATTGAGTATTTTAACGTGTACTTACGTCTTGAAACTGTATCTGTATAGACTCTACGTTTATTTTGCTTTTTTACTAAGTTAGCCACATACATCCATTGCTTTTCTCGATCGCCTAAACTCCAAAAACTCTCAAAAATCTTCTTCCTTTGTTCTTCGCATAATTTGTCAAAGCACTTCTTGCGGCAGCGACATGGTGGGCCCATCTTTCTACTTGCTTGTATTTTACCTTTTCTGGACATATATTCTTTTCCCAAATTACGTAAACACTTTCTCTTATTATCTATCCATTCTTTAAAATGTCTTTTTCTTACATTACCTTTATCTTTCCTTGATGGACGACGGCGGTCGCTCGTGGTGGGACTATTATTCGAAATATCCGATAAAGGACTATTGTTCATGGTTGTGTACGTCGAGCAGCTAGAAATACATGCTGGTGAGGGTTGAGGTGAAATATTGAACGTTGATAAATTTTCTTTTTGTATATAATATGGGCAGAAATCATTATCACAGTCGTAGTCCAAGTGATTGATACTACAAGAAGGAGAAGGGTGCGGTGTCTCAAGATTTGCAGTATCAGAATCTGTTGCTACTTCTAATTTATTGTCAAAAATGTTTCCATCTATTATATTTGCCAACTCATTCATTTCCGATTCATTAAAACTTATGGGGAATGGTGACTCTGAAACAGTAATAACGTTTTAATTTGATTGCAACCCGCGTCTTGATCGCGTGGGAATTTCGGGAAATTCTTTCTTATCGGATGCCTACATCGTATAAGGAGCACTTACACCTTTTACCTCTCCAGCACTGCTATTCTCTAAGAATACAGCCTTGTGTGCAGTGCTGCCCCAGCGTCGAAACTATAGTTTGGTATTCACTAAGCTACTGACAGCGACGTGTCGCGTTGCGACATTGTCTCAAGACTCTGTCTCGACGACGAGCACCTCGTACCGTACAGCCTAGAAATTTTCTTTTAGAGAATAGCATAGCTGACCAGCTGTTTAGGCTTTGCGTTGATAGATCATTAAGTCAGTCAGCAAGGGCAAAGCACTTTATATATTTATTACTTATGAGACCCAATTTTAGAAAAGACTTTTGCCATACATAATTGAATTTAAGTAAAAAAAAAGTAATAGCAAAGTAAAATATAGCATCTCACGTAAAAAAAAAAAGTAATAGCAAAGTAAAATATAGCATGTCACCATACAACAAAGTTTTGAACAACAACTCCCGAAGTAAAATGTTGTATCTATTACATACAACATTATTTTAATTTTAATGTAAACGTAAAATGTTATATGTATTACATACAGCATTTTTAATGAACATTTAGCGACGTATACTGTTGCAAGTAATCTATACAACATTTAAGGTTGGTATCACCACAAAAAAGTAACACTAACCGTATTAATGCTAATAAAATATTACAAAAAGAAACATACCTGTGATATTTCGGAGACTTGAATCACAAAAACTGTTTAGTTGTATTTCATCTAATGATATATTATTATTTTCAATGGGTGTCTCGGAGTTGCTATTTTGTGTACTCGTATTATTGACCAAATCACATAGTCTACGTCCTCTTGTTATTATACCTGTACGATTCATTGTTATATATTTAAAGTAATTCAATTACGTAAGTTACTTTTGAGAAAAATTAAACACTTCCTACATACGTGCGGCCGGTTGAAAGTCCGGTGTGGTCTGTTGTATGTGACCAATACGAGACGCGAGCGCGTGATTCTCGCCGCCCCGCACCCCGCGTAAGTCATTGCAAAGGTCTATACAATGTTGTAATCCGTTCTCGTTCGAAAGTTACAACATTATACGTCTGGTAAATCCTTAAAAAATCGTATTTTGGTTATTTTTTAACTTTGAATGCATTAAATATTGCAAATAAGGATAGTTTTTAGTAAAAACGCCAAACGCCATTTTTGTGGCATACAACAACTTACGTGGGAGGTATCGATGTGGCGAAATCACGGCGAGTTCTAATATCGATCCAATAAATGTCCAGAGTTGACCTATGCGCTCGATAGATGGCGTTGACGTCGAGTTAGATCGCGCTATGGTTACGTTACCACTGTTATTATAAGTAGTCTAAGACATATTTTTTTGTGTGAACTTTCTCATAGAATATACGCTAAGGAGTACTAGTTGTACTAAAGTCGTATTATTTTCTCGCCTAACGGAGCCCTAGATTTGTTCAATTATGTAACTCGCTCCAATTCCACTTTATCCCTTTCTTTAGCAGGTCATATAATGGACTTAAAATACCCGAAGCATTTTTTACAAAATTTCTATAGTAATTCACCAGTCCCAAGAACGATTGCAATTTACCTACATTTGTGGGCACCGGTGCTTCAACTATAGCTTTAACTTTTTCGGGAGACTTCTTAAGGCCGTGTTTGTTTATTTTATATCCTAGGTAATCTATCTCATTTTTAAAAAACTCACATTTTTCCTTTTGTAAGACCAATCCCGCATCTTGTAATCTTTCGAGCACCGCTTTAAGTCTTTGCAGGTGAACGTCCCTTGTTGGACCTGTGATGAGGACGTCGTCAAGAAGACAAAGAACCCCATCCATATCAGATAGGACACATTCCATCGCTCTCTGAAATATGGACGGTGCGCTAGATAAACCGAACACCATACGAGTATATTTATACAATCCACGATGTGTATTAATACAAGTTAATTTTTGGGAATCCTCATCTAATAAAAACTGATTGTACGCCATTGACAAATCAAGTTTTGAAAACTGTAGTCCTCCATGTAATCTACTAAACAGTTCGTGGACCGTCGGCAGAGGGTACTGCTCCACAATCAACTGTTTATTGATACTAACTGAGTAGTCTACACACAGCCTAACTGTACCGTTGCGCTTCAACACAGGGACAATAGGTGACGCATACTCGGCATGCTCAACCGGTTTTAATACTCCCAATTGTACTAAACGATCGATCTCATTATTAATTTTGTCTTTTAATGCGAAAGCGATAGGGCGCGCTTTAAAAAATACTGGTTGAGAGCCGGGCTTAATTTTCAGTTTTACTTTGTACTTATTAAAGGCTCCTAATTTGTCAGAAAAAACCCTTGGGAACTGTGATTGTAGTTGTTTAAACATGTCATCCGTCTTGTCTAAAAACATACAAGGTAGCAGCTTTAATTTAAAACTCGCAATGAAATCTCGACCGAGGAGCGGCGGACCAGTGCCATTATTAACAACGTAAATATTAAGCTCTTGTGTTTGTCCCGAGTATGTAACAGGTAACCGAGTTACTCCAGCACATGTTATTTTATTACCAACATATGTATACAACTGTTTCTTAGTCGGCGACAATGGCACAGTTGAAAAATACTTATTATACACTGTACGAGATATTACAGTGATCGCTGATCCGCAGCAAAACGACACTTTGCCGACGTATGATTTGAACGACCGCACACAGAACACTTATCCACCGATACCGCACTTTTCTTTGTCGCCGGGTCGATCTTGTACAGCTGCTGCTCCTGCTGCCCCGCGAGATGCACGGTGGCTGCCGCTTCGGCGCGTGCGCTTCTTAGCGTTTCTGCTAACTCGATCGCCTTAGCCAGCGTCAGTTCTGTCAAGTCTTGAGCAAATAGTTTGTCCCGCTCGCGTCCCGGCAACATTGCCATTACGAATCGGTCACGCAAGGCTTCTTCCACATTGCTGAAGCCGCAGTGAGCGGTCAGCCCTCGAAGTCTCGCTGCCCATTGTGTCGGTGTTTCACCAGCTTGCTGCGATGCCGCATAAAACTTGCATCGCTCGCCGAACCCGCTGCGTTTCGGTGTAAAATGACTGTCCAACAGCAACAATATGTCCTCGTATGGAACTTCTTGGAGCTCCTTCGGTAGGGCGAGGTCCGAAGCAAGTTTATAGGTGCCATCTGTGAGTGCGCTAAGCAGTATAGCACGTCTTTTCGATCCTGTCACGTCGCTGGCTGCAGTCACATCGTTTGCTATAAACCACTGAGCTAAACGACTCTTGTACGTCTTCCAAGAGTGGACTGTGTGGTCAAACGTAGACAAAATTCCAAATTGATGAGCCGCCATCGCGATTTTTTCTTTTTGTGGGTACTCGTCGCCAATGTTAAGTCTATGAGTAGCGGAGACAAGTGAAACAAACGACTGCTGAATTCACACTGATTTATTCGTAGGTGAGGCGAGTACTTTAAACATGGACGCAGCCACGCACACATATACAACACTTAGTGATAGGGTCCCGTTGGTTACCCTTCGAGTACGGAATCTTGTCTCTTGTCCTTGTTTCAGATTGGATGACGAGACTCGTCACTGCATCGTCTACATCAGACTATTCACTCTCATTGGACCATTAGAAATGCATAGGGGCTGTCTCCACGAGCGAGAGAATCGCGACGATATTATCGTCGTTGCCACGTATTTCTTTACACTCTCTTAGAGGCCGTCTCCACGAGCGAGAGAATCGCGGCGATATTATCCCATACAAATACGTAATATCGCCGCGATCCTCTCGCTCGTCGAGACGGCCCCTTAGATAGAGCTCTTTCTTACCTACTCAAGCGGATTCCACGTCATTAAGTGTAATCACTGTGTTAGAGTGATACTAGGTTAGTGACGTCATAAAACAATATGGCGGGCGCTAACAAAATAAGCACTCAACTACTTGGTTGAGGACAAATACATTCAAATATTTTGGTCGAGGATAAAATAATGATTTAACAAAAAATAAACCCGACTACTGAAGGGCAGGCAGGCAATTAACTAAATTGGAAATAAACAGAAAGAGTTTAACCTTTTTTGGTACTTTTAATTTTTAAATGTTTTTTTTTTCAATCTGCTACGTCGCTGGGTTTTTTTTTGTAACATGTTTTTGTTTGTACATTACCGGTTGAGATACGAGTAACAGTCGATTTTTTAATATCATCATCATGATAATATTATTATTTAAATTTCAATAATTTACACTTTGTGAGGTCAGCACAAATTAGTAGGACTCACCCGCTGCAATCTCGTTTACTTTCACGTTTATTATTATGAAAACTACACACACAACTAAATTTCACATTTTAAACTATTTTAATTTACAGCCAATACTAATCAACTGTAATTAATCCAATTTTATAATTCCAAAATTTAAATATTCCTAACATTTATAATTACTATATTTAAAATACCGAGTTTCAATAGATCGAATAACAAAAAGTCGGACTTAATGTGTTAATACGAAACATAAAATTTATTTCGGCCTTTGATTGTCGATCTTTTACTTGTAGAGCATCGTCTGAATATAAATAAAAATATGAGAGCATATGCCATTGCACACTGACAAGCTCTGGGAAGGTCAGCACGGGATCATCGTAATGTATAGGTCCAATCTAAAATAACATCTCCAATAGTAACTCATGGCTATATCTAGCAATCAGTAGGTACAATATTAAATTATGTGTATATTAATCATGTTAATACTCGTAATAATGTACCCCTTATGACCAAGAGTACGAGGGCTGCACTGAAATTTTTTTCCTTGAGGAAGTGACACAACATTACTATTTAAAAATGTATTTATTGCTTTTCGAAGTATTCTCCGCGAAATTTGACACATTTTTCCATACGGTGGAACCAATCATTGAAGCAACCATTCCATTCGGAAGTTGGGGTCTCCAAAATGACCGTTTTGGAGGCGTCCACAGCTTTTTCAGGTGATGAAAATCTCTGACCACGCAATTTATTTTTTATTTTAGGGAAAGTATAGAAATCATTAGGGCTTAGGTCGGGGCTGTACGGCGGATGGTCTAATAATTCTATGTTTTCTTGCTCTAAAAACTCTTTTGTTCTGTGCGCGGTGTGAGAACTCGCATCGTCGTGATGGAGGATGATGCGGCGGTTGCAGTTCTCTTCACGAAGTTCAGAAACGACCTGTGGCAAACAAATGCTAGCATACCATTCTGCATTAACCGTCCCTTGTCCCTCAAGAGGAATAGTCGCAACATGGCCGGTTTTGGAGACAAACGTGGCCACCATTTTTTTTGCAACACTCCGTGAACGAACAATTTTTGTTGGCTTTAACTCATTTTCGAACACCCAAACTCGTGACTGGTTTTTTGTTTCGGGTTCGTACGCGTATATCCAGGATTCGTCACCTGATACGATGTTATATACAGCATTTGAGGATCCTGCGTGGAATCTTTCGAGAGTTCTGGCGCACCAAGTAACGCGAGCCGCTTTTTGCTCTTCACAGAGCGAATGCGGTATCCATCGGGAAAACAACTTTTTTACACCTAATTGTTCATGCAAGATTATTTGTATTTGACTCATGCCAATGTCTAAAGTTGCCTGAATATCGCGGTTTTTTTAAATAAATAAATGGTATTCGATTTTTAAAACCAAGAAGTTTTCAATTAAAAAGATTTTAATATGACAGGAACAGTGGAAATATTCCATTCCCGATACTTTCAGTGCAGCCTGTGTATTTTTTAGGAGTTTTTACCAATTACCAGCTAAGTAGTCTTTTTGTATTGCATTTCAAAATCACTTAAACCTTACCCCATTATAATTAATTACCTTTCTTTTTTCATATTATTGCTAACCTTAAAATTATTAGTGAGGGACACATATGGAAACAATGTTTCCTTGACTTTGTCTGCCTGTTACCAAATTATTTATTTTTTATTTATTTAATTAAGGTTCACCAACAGTGGCGGCGGCGACCTCTCGCGTCGGGCCCTGGTTCAAGCCATGGTCTGGGGCGAGAGGGAATGGGAAGCCGTCACCTCCTTCTGCGAAGCAGTCATGCTAGCGAAGGAGGTGGTGGAACGTGAGAGGGAGAGAACCTCACGTCCCAGCCGCCGTGGGAGAAGCACCGGGCGTCTGGGGCCACGTCGTGATGGCTCTCGGCCACCGTAGGCGCGGGCCTGTGGACGGTGAGTAATGAGCTAGCTCGCCGTCCGTCCGTCGTATGACGACGGGCCGTGTCGACGGCGCGTTCGTGTTCCACGCGCGCCTCAAAGAGATGTCAGCAATCATGAGGGGCCTGCAAGGGCCAATGCCTGCCAGGGCTGCGGGACTATTCGAAAGAGATACCGCGGCCCTGGAATATAAAGGGCAAAGGAAGGAACATGGATGGTTTTTAGTCAGTAATAGTCTGACACTCCCTTCCGCTCCGCCCAGAGCGGGAGGAGCGGGATGGCTTGAAACAGGGCCGGACGCGAGAGGTCGCCGCCGCCAATCGCCGCTACGAAGACACAGCGGCGCTCCGCCCAAGCGGAGCAGACCTCCAAGGTGTGCTCCACCGTGTCCTCCGGGCGATTCTCACAATGATAGCACCCGGGCGTTCCCTCCCACCCGATTCGGTGCAGGATACCTCCCGAAACAACCGTGTCCGGTGAGGACCTGCGTCAGGCGGAAGGTAAGGGCGCCGTGGCGCCTCTCTAGCCACTCCTCAAAGAGGGGACTTATTGCCACTATTGTGACGTGCCCTGCACGGGGTTGCGACAGTCGCTCTCTCCATGTCGCCATGAGATCGCGCCGGAGGTCTGTCCGCTGAGATACAATTTGCCGCGGCAGCGGAGTTTCCCCCGGCGTAGTGCCTCCGCGCGCCACTCGTGCAGGCACGCGAGGGATTATTGTACCCTCGGATGTGGTTTAACAGAATAAGCGCGAGGCAACATAATTCAGTAACATCATCTGCCTAGCCTTTTCCCAACTTTGTTGGGATCAGCTTCCAGCCCAACTGTATGCAGCTGAATACCAGTATTTTACATGAAGCGTCTGCCTATCTGACGACCCAGTTGTCTATTGGGTAACACTATACCCCTTGGTAACACAGGTTGTCATACTATCATACGCAACAAGTGTCTGTCGTTAACATCTGTCACCTCGAGCAGTGGGCACGTTACTAGTTCAGTTGGTGAAGAACCGTCTTAGTGTGAGGCACGGTTTTAAGACATGCTTTAGCAGGCGAGCCGATACAAGAAATTCCACGATATTACTTCTTCTTTCGTATCAATGGTACGAATTATTTCATTTTCTTGGGCCCCATAATGTGGCCGATATGCTACATAATATATTAGAACGAAATGCTACAATTTTCGCAGTATGGGATGTAATGATCAGGGCATATCTATATCTGACAAGCATTGTAAGTGTGGCTAGTTTTCTTATCATTTTCTGAAAGACACACTTGACATCTCCTACGAGCTCCAGGAACCTTCCGGGGAGGTTCTTCAAAGGGTGCGTCCGTGAAGTCTGGGATTATTACCCAGTCATATTTACCAATTTTTGGTTGACGCACGTGTATCTCCCTGCGCAGGCGGCGTTGCACTGAGTTCACTAACGGTGAGGATGGAGGGATACTGTATCTACAGCTACTAGAACGTTCAAAACCACAAAGCACGTAAAATACAAAATATGGCCGTTTGAAATCACCTCGAGTCAATATGACCCAGCGTCATTGGTACCGGGTTAACAACGTTTTAACTTTTTGAAGGCTAAATGAGTGAATTTCTCAGTAGACGTTGATGCAAAAATACGCGAACTAGAACCTAAACCTTCCCAATAACTATCAGTTCATTGAAACTATCTGGACTGTGTCGCGTCAATGCATAGGCTACCGCACATCTTACATAACCGGCCTCACTCCAGAGTCTTCAAAACTGAATCAACAGAGTCTTGAAACCTAAGAAGAACTGTATAAAAATGACCCTTCTCTGAGGATACACTTGCTGCTAGGGAAAAGTTGGTGGACATGATTGGCGTCAACAGAAAAAAAAATGGATCACTACTGTTACCAACACCAACGTGAGCCACAACGGTAAGAAAGCCTGATCTACAATAGGTAGACTCACTGGAGACCCATCGAAACTGTCAACCAAGATGTTGTCTCAGCTAATCAAATTGCACTACCACTGCTACTCAACGGAAAACCTCCACACAAACTACGAAAAGTCAAACTACCTGTAAACAGCAACACAACAACATTCATTTATTGTCAGGCAACTTCGGTCCATGGATATATCCACACCCCTCCTCACTCCTAATCTCCTTCTCCTCCTTAACACTCCTGCTAATTCCACCGAAATAAGCCAGCCGTTAACATTCACCGAGATTATTTAGGCACTGAAAATAGCAAAACGGCTGGTGTCGATGACCCAACAGTACAGCAAATCAATCACTTGGGGCCTTTATGGGTGTCGTGGCTCCTAGCAATCTTTATGAATGCATTGCTACCGCTCACATACCCAAACTTTGGAGAAGGAACAAAATCGTTGTTCTACCACTACCAGGTAAACCTTCTGACGAGTGGCAAGTCTGCTCCAACCAGGTCCTCACAAGGCTGATAAAGTCACTGTTGGCGTATTTGTTGATTTTACGGCAGCTTACGAAACCATAAATGGGTGAATTTCAACAAATGCCATTTTTTTTATCATATCGGTGAACTTTTTCATTTATACTTTTTTTGTATATTTTTCAGATTTTATGTAATCTTTAGGATATCAAATATCCCCAAATTAAATATCATCAACGTATCATTTAAGACTAAGGAGAAAATTCAGTTTGAATTCTGGTTTCCACCGATATGACAAACTGGCACCGATTATTTTTTCTGTACATCGATATGATAAGTTTATCCACCGAAATGATGTAAATATCCAGTGATATGATAATCTATCCACCTTGGCCAAAAAACCGGCCAAGTGCGAGTCGGACTCCGTACCATTTTATCTATAAAAACGGCAAAAAAATCATATCTGTTGTATGGGAGCCCCCCTTAATATTTTTTTTTTAATTTTTAGTATTTGTTGTTATAGCGGCAATAGTAATACATCATTTGTGAAAATTTCAGCTTTCTAGCTATCACGATTTATGAGATACAGCCTGGAGACAGACAGACAGACAGACAGACAGACAGACAGACAGACCGACAGACAGACAGACAGACAGACCGACAGACAGACAGACAGACAGACCGACAGACAGACAGACAGACAGACAGCGAAGTCTTAGTAATAGGGTCCCGTTTTACCCTTTGGGTACGGAACCCTAAAAAAGAAAGACTTAATAAATTTTTATTTATTTATAACGTTGAATGGCAATGCTAATTCTTTGCCCAAGGAAAGAGCCAGCTCTCTGGTCACGCGAAGTGTCGACCAGTCGGTGAGAGATTTCCTTGAAAAGGATACGTGCACTCGGGCCCCATGACCCGAGCGTTTCGACCCCAAACGGCTCAAAAGTGTAGTTACCAATAAGGTTACAGTATTTGCGCCGCTTGAGGATCTCAGCAGCCGCAGCAGCAGCGCCCGCACAGCCCGCCGTGCTTGAAACGTGAGATGGCGCAAGGGTGTCGACACAAGTTGCGTCCCACACCAAAGGCCTACCCACCTTCCAAGGCACCAACGTCATGCCGTCTGGTCTCTTCCCATCGTCACGTACTAAGCCGTTTGGTTCTAAAACCGCTGGTACGCCGGCGCTGGCAAGAGCTCGACGAATCATGTCGTTAATGCTGGCGTGCCGTGCAATGCGACCTGCGCTCCTGTAGCAGGACAGGCCATGGTGTCCGAGGCTGTCGACAGCTTCACCGCAATGACACCGATGCGGAGCAACACAAGGTGCGCCTAAGCGTAGACTCGTAGCGACCCGGAACGATGCGTCATCCATCATAGTGCCAATAGTGAAAGATGGAAGTGCCTGAAGCCACAAGCCCGACTCCCATTCCCCTACGGCCAGCAGACGGGCACGCTCCACAGTATTGATTGACGTGTTCAAAAGGTAATTCCGTACAATACTGCAGAGCGGCACGTCCCACTGTCTCTGGGAGGACAGGTTGTCGGGCACATCCGTATTGGGACAAGCCATTTTCCAGGCGTTCAACGCATCAGTCAAATACGGCACCTCAAAATCTACCAGTGAGGAAGTCAGAATATCCCTGGTTAATTTTTCGGTACCGTATACCGAGGAGAGGAAAGCTGGTAAACTTATACTTGAAATTTTGCGGACGCCGAGACTACCCAAACGAATGGGAAGTGCGGCTTGCTGCCAAGCTCGGTCGTCCAGGGCCACATTAAGTATTGAAGTTAGAGTTTTTCTAATCATTAGGTCTACTTTTTCTAAAAGCTGTGGATGCTTCCAATGATAATAAAAAAAAAAATGTTTGTTTTTATTATCATTGTCTTTATTAATGCGTTCAATTGCTCCACTTCACCATCATCATCTCAGCCTATAGACGTACATTACCGAATACAGACCTCCCCTAATGATACATTTATACATCTTCTACTACCCAGTGGTATCGTGGTAATGATTTTGGCAGTCTATATAGGTAAGTATGTATGTATGAATGTTTGTATGTATGTATATAATGTATGTGTTTGTATGTTCCATTGTTTCACTAAGCGAAATGACATGGGATCTACCAATATGGTAAAACGACTCACCGAGATGATAAAATGATCTACCGATATGATAAAGCAATCCACCGATGTGACAAAATTGTGCGATGATCATGAATCAAAACACCGATATTAGAAATAAGACACCGATTGATTTTTTCTTATCATTTCGGTGTAAATTATCACATCGGTGGTAATAAAGACCACCGATTACAGCGATATGAGAACAGCGACGTGAGAAATAACACACTTTTTAGAAAATTAGAAAAAATGCATAATATCTAGGATAAATTCAATAACAGTCAATGAAGCTAATTCACTTACTACCTCTGTTAGAACCAAACAACAATAATAAAACTACTCATTACACTAGAAAAATGCAACCACCGATCATCATCTGCCTAGCCTTTTCCCAACTATGTTGGGGTCGGCTTCCAGTCTAACCGGATGCAGCTGAGTACCAGTATTTTACATGGAGCGACTGCCTGTCGGACCTCCACAACCCAGTTAGTGCTAGGTAATACGATACCCCTTGGTAAGACTGGTTGTCAGACTTTCGGGCCACTGACTACCTGTAACGACTGTCAAAGATCTACAAATGACAGCCGGGACCAACGGCTTAACGTGCTTTCCGAGGCACGGAGGAAACTCGGTATGTAATGGGTGGTCACCCATCCACGGACCAACCTAGGTAAGCACGGCTTAACCTAAAGATCGATCCGAGCGGCTGTTCTTATTTAGCCACGAGCTCATCAAAAAAAAAAAAAAAAAAATGCAACCACCGATAATATAAAATAATTGTCCGGGAGCAACTGAAATGGCGTACTAACGTTATTGGCGGGAATATGAAGCGATTTGACACACTTCCGTCCTGACTGCGCACTAGCAGACACTAACGAGGGAAATAAAATTGGGGTGGGGACACTTTCGGACTCGTCGATGTAAAGTTAGGTTTAAATTACTTTTGTCCAGCGATATGAGAACATTTTGCAGGACAAGTACGTTTGTGCCTCTCGGTAATAATAATCGTTAATTATGTAATAAAATATGCTATATAATAATAACAAAACTAATATTCTATGAAATAAAATAAGTTATATACTTAACTTACTTATTTTTATTAGTTTTTAAGCTTTTTTGTTTGTAAAAAAAGTAGAGGGACAGCACCGATTTGAAAAAAATAGAGGTTTATGTATTTATTTCTACCTTTAATAATAGACCTAGGCAAATTATTTTTTTGCCACGACCCAATAACTACCTATTGAATACTAAAAAAAATAATTCAGAACAATATTCCTTTTTTCAAATACTAATTTCACCGAAGACAAAAAAAAAGTCATTTGGGAAATTCACCCAAATATCAAAAAACAACGACTAAGGGTTTGCGCGCATGCTTAGCGAACTCCTGAACAACCGCTGCTTACAGGTATACTTTCAATCTGGTTCTCACCGACTGATTGACACTTCGCGCGACCCGAGGGCTGGCTGTCTCTTTGGTCAAAGAATTAGCATTGCCTTTCAACGTGGCAATGCTACCAGTCTTCTGGGCACGATTCCCGATGACAGCGACGTACTTTGATGCCCACGAGTCCTATTGTTTTTTATTTAGTTACCTTATATTTCGTGAGTTAGTTTATCTATACTAATGTTACAAAGAGAAAGATTTTTCTGTTTGTTTGTACCAAATAAACTCCGAAACTACTGGATCGATTTTAACCATTTTTCACCAATAGGAAGCTAAATTATCAGGAAGCAACATACGCTATAAATTATATTTACATCATGCAAATTAACTGATCTACCACAACTTTTGCGGACGAAGTCGAGGGCGAAGGCTAGTTTGATATAAATTAGTTCTTTTTTGTAAATTATTTAGTTTTAATATTATTGTAGTTTTCATCGTGTTTTATAAATAAAATATCTTCAATGAATAGAAATAAAAATTCTTACCACTAGCAGGATCGCTTGATGCAGCTTTAAAAATTATAAAAACTAAAAATATAACCGTACTAAACATTATTCAGTATTTAAATTGTCAGTCAATACTAATCAAATAAAACGAATGCGTGTTTACCAGAACGATAAATCACACTAAATACAGTGACTTTTGTTTGAAAATTTGCGGAAATAATTTTATATTACGAGTATTCTAATTATAAACAAGGAAGCTACTGCGTCCACAATTTTGCATAGTTTTTCCCGTAAAAATTTGAGGTACACACACAAAAATGTGATGTGTGTCCTTTTTGTAATTAAAACAACGGTTGACGTGACGAACAGAACTTTTTATTTATAGAATAACCAGCAGGTGGCGCTGTACACTAACTGATTTTGTTACCATTACAAAATAATAACACCTCCGCTTAACAAAATCAATCAATAAACTTATATTTATACAACAGGCAAAATACCTAACTTTTTCATGAAATAGAAATGTTTCACAGAACCCAAACTTTTTGTTAGAATGTCAGCTGGCATTTCAGCAGTTTGCAAATAAGAAAACTTTACATAATTATTACTCACAGCTTCTCTAACAAAATGATATCGTATAACTATGTGCTTGGATCTTCTATGATACATAGAATTCAAAACTAATTTTTGGGCACTTTGACAATCGTTATACAAAACTATAGGATCGGACTTTCCAACAATTTCACCCAACAAATTCTTTAAATAGATAGCTTCTTTGCTAGCCTCAGACATAGAAATATATTCCGCTTCTGTACTGGACAAAGCTACATTTCTTTGTTTTTTACATTCAAAAGATATAACAGTGTTTGATAATTTAAAACAGTAGCCGGAATAAGACTTTCTATCTACTGAATCTGAACCCCAATCTGCATCTACAAAGCCTTCAATATAAGAATTATCCTTTCTAAAAACTAGACCATAATTCTTCGTATTTTTTAAATACCTTAGTACTCTTTTTGCATGTTTCCAGTGAGTCTCATTGTATGAATTGTTGAATTGACTGAGATAACTAATACTAAACGCTATATCTGGTCTAGTCAAGACCGCTAGATACATTAGTCCTCCAATAAGTTGCTGATAAGGATACATATGACAAACATTATCAGATTTTTCTAATCTTAAGTTCATCTCCATTGGAGTTTCTGCAGTTTTACAGTGTGACATATTGAATCTCTTTAACAAATTCTCTACATACTGTTCCTGATCAAGAGTTATTTCATTTTCAGTTATTTTAACCCTTACACCTAAACACTGTTTTACCTGACCTAGGTTTTTAATTTTAAATTTATTACTCAATTCCTGAACAATCTGTTCTGTAGCCTTGGTACAATTTGAGAATACAAAAAAATCATCTACAAACAATGCTATTATTATTTTAACATTATCTTTGAACTTTGTAAATAAACACGGCTCATAATCTGACTTTTTATAGCCTAAATTAATTAAATAATCATTGACTCTTTGATACCATGCCCTGGAAGACTGCTTGAGACCATATATGGCTCTCTTAAGTTTTAACACTTTCTTATCACTACCATCTTTACACTCAAACATAATAGGTTTTTTCATGTATACAGTTTCAGTTAAAAACCCATTCAGAAAAGCAGTGGTTACATCCAAATGACTTATATCTAAGTTTAACTTAACTGCCAAAGCAAATAATAGTCTTAATGTGGAATACCGAAGCACAGGGGAGAATGTCTCGTGAAAGTCAACACCTGGTTTCTGCGAGAAACCTTTCGCCACTAATCTCGCTCGATAACGCACATTACTTGCACTGTCATATTTATTTTTAAATACCCACTTGCACTGAATCACTGAACTGTCCTGAGGATGGTCTACAAGCTCCCAGGCCTCATTTTCTTCAAAAGATCCCAACTCCTCCTTCATTGCTGCTCTCCAGAATTTACCTTCTGGTCCATTTAGAGCTTCTGCGAGTGTTATTTCTCTGTCATTGTAGTTTTCACACTCTGCAATACAAAAATTATTATATCCATAACGGTCTGGTGGACGTGCTACTCTCTTTGGCTTGGATTGTTGTTGATTTAGATCTACCAATGTGATCTCTGAGTCTGCAGTTGTATCGAAGAAACTTTCACAAGAATCACTTTCCGAAGAAGCTTCTATATCTGGCACATATGTCTTATCTTTTCTATTTTCTTCTTCATCTTCCTCTGAGATGTAACTTTCTTCCTCAGACTCATTGTCCTCCGCTGTAGCCTTGCATTCTATAGGTATTTGAACTATTTCTGGATCACTGGTAGCCTCCATGATGATAATGTCTCTGCTAGTCGTTACAGAATTAGTACTAGGATCGTACACCCTGTATCCCTTCACATTCTCTGCATATCCTACTAAAATCAGCTGCTTAGACTTCTTGTCCCATTTTGAACGTCTCTGTTTCGGGATGTGCACCATCACCATACTACCAAATATACGTAGATGGCTTATATCGGGTTTCTGGCCTGTCCACACTTGATATGGAGTTTTGTTATTCAGTCCCTTGACAACAGATCGATTCCTTAAATATACTGAAGTATTAACGGCTTCTGCCCAAAACTTTTTTTTCCAAATTGGCATCAAAGATCAAACACTTGGCCTTTTCTTCTACTGACCTGTTCAACCTTTCACAGAGACCATTCTGTTCGGGCGTGTACGGATTTGTTTTCTGGTGAACAATTCCTCTCTCCTTCAAATACTTCTCAAAATCTAGACTACAGAATTCGCCTCCGTTATCTGTCCTTATAATTTTGATCTTTTTACCTTTCTGTTTTTCTGTCATAGTCTGGAACTCTTTAAAATATTTGAGAACTTCACTTTTCTCTTTCATAAAATACACAAATGCCATCTTGCTGTAATCATCCACAAACAAAACATAATATCTGGATCCTCCGATGGATGGCTTTTCCATAGGACCTCCCACATCTGTGTGAATCACCTCCAGTAAATCTTCAGTTTTTGATGTACTATGCTGGAATGGTAATCTGGCTTGCTTGCCTTCACAACAAATAGTGCATGAAGATTTACTTATGTTTGCTTTTTCTGGGAATGATATACCTTCTACAGCACCGTTCTTCATTTTGTTTAAACTTTCACTATTTATATGTCCCAATCGTCGATGCCATATACCACTTGATGCTACTGCTGTGGCTGCCAATGTTTGTTCTGTCTGTGACTGTAATGTTCTTAACTTATACACCCCATCAACTAATTCTGCTTGCCCAACGAGTTCCTTCTGTTGATTAGATATGTAGCAAACATTTTCCTTGAAAATTACACTGTTGCCATGGTCAATCAACTGACTCACAGATAGCAAGTTGGTGGTCAACTCTGGTATATACAAAACATCTCTCACTACGACGTCATATTCCACTTCATTAACTACTGTAACGATGTTTACGTCGCCAGAACACTGCACGGGAACTTTCGTCTGGTTTGCGATAATAATTTCTTTGGTTTCAAGTATTTCCGAAACATTTACGAGGTTATGTTTACATGCTGTCATGTGTTTACTTGCTCCGCTATCAATGTACCAGCTATCTCGATTGAATTTTCCAGTAAGAAAAATTGCATTAAACGCATTCGTCTGTTTTCTTTTCACAGGTTCAGCCTGCGGACACTGATTTTTATAATGTCCGCTTTGTTTACAACGAAAACATTTTATCGCCTTCTTTGACACTGATGACATTTCTGATGAGTAATTTTGTCTATGGCCGCTTCTATTGTTGCCATTTTTCGATCGATGCGTTCCTTTCGCAACAAATGCACTCTCGGAGCCGGAAGTAGTACCAACCTCCAAACACATGTCCATCAATTTTGTTTTTATGACGTCTGCACTAACCTCAATGCCGGAATGTTCAATGGCCATGATCATAGGTGCATATTTCTCGGGTAATCCTGCTAACATCAGAGCACCAATCCATTCATCGGTTATTTTAAATCCTGTGCCTTGTAGCCGCTGACCCGTTTCGACGATCTGAGTCACATATTGTGTCATCGACTCGCAGTTTTCCAGCCTTATATTGATGAGATTTCGTAGTAAACTTATCTTCCTTGTGTAGCCTGAATCATCGAACATTGTTCTCAAAGTATTCCACAATTCATACGCTGTTACTGCCCGCTTGATGTGCACGTAAAGTGATGGATCGATGGTCAATACAAGCTTCGCTTTAGCCTTCGCATCGTTAGCCAATTCTGCTGCCGAAGCCGTTGCCGAAAGCTCTTTTTGTATGCACGCCGCCATGCCTTCTAACACCAACACATTTTGCGCCGCAAAACACCAGTCATCGTAATTCTCGCGCCCTTTCAATTTTGGCACGTTAGCCAGGTAGTTCGTCGACATTATTATCGCAAAAACAATAGTGAAACTTTACTTTTTACTAACTAAAACTTAATTTGGTTTGAGCTGGGCCCATAACCTGTAATTAAAACAACGGTTGACGTGACGAACAGAACTTTTTATTTATAGAATAACCAGCAGGTGGCGCTGTACACTAACTGATTTTGTTACCATTACAAAATAATAACACTTTTTATTGATTTAAGGCTTAATCAGTTTGTACCTCCGTTTTCAAGTTTTATTTGTAGAGCAGATACTATTGTATCAGAATCAAATCTTCAGTACCTATACTCGAGAAACCTACTTAGTTTTAGTCTTTATATTATAACGCGGCTTACTTATAATCGCACTTTATAATCTTAAAAAAAAAGTTAATATCAAAACAGTATTACTAGCATATCACAGTCTTGTCGTTTCCATTTTAAGGTTTGGTATTATATATTGGGGCAACTGTACCGAAAGAGAGAGTATTTTTAAAGCCCAAAAACGCTGCTTACGAGCTATATTTGGTTTAAAAGTTACTGACAGCTGTGTTCCAATTTTCAAGAGTCGTAATTTATTGACATTTCCGTGTCTTTACATTTTAGAAATTTCCCTTTTTGTTAAATGTAATAGACATCTATTTTTAAATTTATCAGAAAGCAGATACCGAGATGTAACTTTGCGATCTCAATACCGAAACTTGTTACGCACGGGTGGATATAGGACTGCTTTGTTGAGGAAAAGTGTCTTTGGTATGGCACCGGCTATTTTTAATCACATTCCTAATTATATAAAAGAGGAACCAGTAACAACTTTCAAAAAGAAACTAACTGTACTTTTATTAAATAAATGTTATTACTCTGTATCCGATTTTTTAGCTGATATATTTTAGCTGTGTTAATGTTTGATGATGAACTGCATCAATGTTTGCATGCCAAAATGGTAGAATGTACAAGGATTCTTTAATATTGTAACCACCTTATTGTAATACCTACATTCCGAGCAAATAAATGACTATTCTATTCTATTCTATTCTTAGTGAGGTCAAACTCTGTTCATTTTTAACTTTATTTGTTCGACGCTTCTTTTCGCTGTTAATGAACCTTTCTACCTTATTTTTGCTCACACAATTTGTATTTTATCATAGTACGTATGTTAGTCTGTACGGTATATATCTATGGGCCAAAGTAGCCTGAAAATAAATAGATATTGTTCAGTGTTTGTTCGTCCAACGGTCGAGATTGACGTGCATAATATCTAATTTTAATTACTAGTCAGATAAACAATTCTTTGTGACACCACCTGCACCGCACATGCGCATCGCGATAACAGCCGATACGCCGGCCGGCCACCTGTGTGGTCTCGCAGCGTAAACAATGTTAAGTACCAACACATTAGCGAATAATATTACCTCAACTATAATGCAGACGAATACGCAAGAAACAGAAGACAATATACAATTAGACGAGATGGAGACGAACATTGAAGACCAACCAACAAATAATGTACATACAAACACGAACAAAACGACCAATAGAAATAGACGGAGATGAAGACTGGACCGAGGTCAAATAAACAGGAAAGCGATATAAGAACTTAAGTAATCATGCTACACGAGCATCAGAGGACAAAATAGAAGTAACAATAATGTGTAAAGAAACCCTACCTAAACAGTAGAAATCAGCCAAACTATTACAAACCAACAACATCAATCGTATCTCACGCATTAAGTATTATAATCCTTTTAAAGTGATGTTTAAACAATTTGAGAGCGAGTTAGAATTACAGAAGTTAATTAATTGCGCAGAATTTAAGGAAAAGCAATGGATTATCTCAAAAACTATGGAGGTGGAGAGAACTTACGGAGTAATTAAAAACATAGAACTTGATTGTGATGATGAAAATGATGGAAAGTGTTTCGTCTGTCACAGAAATAATAGCTGTAAAACGGCTAAGTCGCAAAAATCCAGATGCTTCTGGATGGATTCAGAGTGAAACCTTACGAATATGTTTCAAGGGTTCCTCCACTACCAGCTTATATTCATATGTATGTTGTCTGAATAAACGTGTAGCCGTATGTTTATCCGGTTACACAATGCTCCAATTGTTGGAAATTCGGCCACTTCAAAAAGATTTGCCCTCTCAAGAAAATTGTATGCCCCAAATGCAGTGAAAATCACGAATGGTGTGAAACGACTTCATATATATGTGCGTTAATTGTAAAGGTGAACATATGGCACTGAGTAAAGTCTGCCCTGTGTATGAAAGGGAGAAGTAAATTAGAAGTATTATGATGTCCCAGTTCAACTGTACTTACAAAAACTAATAGTTTTGCCAGTTACATACATAATAATATCATCTGCATATTGAGACACAGCTACTTCATGATAAGGGTCATATTCAAAATAATTGTATATTTACTACTGTCTTAATGTCCAACCCAATTATTTTTATAACGAGATACAACTGACTAGAATTTCATAAACAAACAGATTAAATGTTTATTTGAGCTTAATAAAAAACAACGAAACATTTGCTACAGCTAAACAATTCATTAAAAAAAAGAAACCAAACATTGCGTAGATTCCGTTTCATACAAGTATTCAATGTCCACGTCTTTGACGGTAAACTAAAAAAATTATTTAACAAATAACCATTACACAAAAGTTAAAAAAAAACTATATTCAGAGAATACTATTTAAACTTTCAACACTTCACTAAACAAAATATAAAATACTATTTATTGTTCTTCAAATTTAATTTATTAATGAGTCTCCTGATTTTACACATATCTGTTATTCTTCTCTGTTATGCTATTTTAATATTATTTCCATGGTAATAAATAAATTTGATATACTGGCAACATTAGTCTACTACCTGTCACTACACGACGTAAGAATAAATGATCGGCCATTTTGTTCAACATAGTTTCTCAGGTTGTTTCGTTGTCGAAGAAAATTAGACTTTTAAAAGTAAATATTCAATGTGAGACTTTTAAAGTAGCGGTAAGTAAGTTTACTGTTTTATTACTCATACTAGGAAATGTCTGTATTGTGCTAATTGTTTTAAATATAAAATATTCGTATAACATTTAAATTAGTGTAGAAATAAATAGATTTGTAGGTTAGACACGTGCAATTAATTCATATACGTTATTTTATCCGTCACTTCTTTCTGTTACGTAACAGATATGAATGATTAGGCGTTATTCACATGGTGTTACATATGCATTAATGATAATTGATTGACTAATTAAGGATATTTGTTATTAATTTGAAAATTTTGGATATTTGTTTTTTTGTTTTGTTATTAATTTTTCATTGTAAGAAATTAAACTTTTCTTGCATGAAAATTGTATTTTTTGAGAGTATTTTTTAAATTATTTTTTCATTAAAAAACTCAATTGTTAATACCTACTGTAAGTGCTTAGTAGTCAGCTAACAAAAAAGTAGTATCCACACAGAACTCTAATTTTAAAATCATGCAGTTTCATATAGATATCCGTGTGCAGTTTAAACTGCTTTACGAATTGTTCATTGATTTATAGCAATTATACCTACTAAAATACGATCACCAAAATGTTGTTTCATTATGTACCCACCTAGCGACCCGCCCCGGCTTCGCACTCGTTATCCTGTTATACCTAATTTAAGTAGGTGGACTGTAATAGGTATGTATAGGTAGTGATAGTGATGATGGTATTCTACTATCCCAGGTGTTTTAATTAGCTCAATGTTAATTAATTATTTTACAAATGTGTGCTATTTAAACTTGCCCTAATAATTCCTTTCTGTTATTTTTCTGTTACAATCAAATAATATTCATATTTGTTTCCTATCCGTTACTTACAATTATTTTGAATATGACCCATAAACTTGTTTACAAACTTTAATTGTTGCCACATAAAATAATATTGGGGATAAGGGATTACTGATATTCAATGTATGCTGAATACGACTATATCTATTTTAGCAGAATTGGGTCTTGAAATATCCCCTACCAAAAGTAAATTATGTCTGTTTTCAAAAGGTAGTAAATATTCTAGATATCCGATTGATATTAATGTTATTGGTACTTACCCACAGTTGTTTGTGTTAAGTATTTGGGTCTGTAGATGGATTGTTCTTTAAGATGGGGGAAACATTTAAATGAAATTATCGAAAAAGCCCACAAATTCCTTAATGTATTTAAAGTTTTGTCCGGATCTGGATTGCTTCGGTCACTCCTGAATCCCATTTGTTTTTCGATAACTATTTGCGTTTCTGTAAAGATGTTAGAGCTGTTTTCATGGTACTGAAGGTGCACATCCCTGGAAAAAATCCTGCCGGCGCATAATTGATATCAATGATAATATTTACCGTGGTGCTAGGCAACTGGGCTTATCCCAGTTTTAAACGTCCCTTTGTGCCTATTGGCCTTGTTTTGTTCTGTCTCCTGCTCATTTGAAGGCAAGTGGAAATTATGCTTTTCGTACTCCTCAGCTATTCTTTTCTGATTACTTTCGTTGCGGGCTCCAAGACAGTTAAATTGTTTCTGTGGGACTTCGTCGAGCTTCATTGTCATTAGTCTTTTTTTGCTTTTCTAGTGGTTGCCACTGTTGATTATGGCTTTCAGAAGTTGCAGTGGTTTGGGAATAGACTGTAGATTGTACCTTTTTTTTTAAAAAAAAAACCAGTAATGTTGTCTGAAATAAATGAATCAATTAAAAGACAGAGTTGTGTGGAAACGCGAAAAAGGCCTGTAAATGGTGCCTGTCATTCAAAGTCAAAGTCAAAGTCAAAGATTTATTTGCAGATAAATATGGTTACAAAAGTTCTTACAGTGGTAGTATAATAGTAGCTTAACATTTAATCATAACATAATGACATGCAAATTTTTGGTATAAGTACAATTACATCATTTGGGTTTAAGCTCAAGGAATTTTTTTATATTATAGACAAACATTACAACAAACATTATGACATTTCGATAAATGTAATTTACTCTGTAAAATCATTATGTGGTTACAGAAGATAAAAACAATCGGTTGCTAAGTCTGGCTTGGACACAAAGACACGCAATAATTGGGACAAACAGGATAACCCTATTGCAGTATTCAAATAACACGAGGTATTTTCGAGAATTATTTTGTGGCATATAATTCAAGGATAATTGCTCAACTTTCCTGAAAACATTAGTGTGGCCATGAAACTGGGAATTGTTGAAAACTTAAAATTTTGTTGATCCTTTGTCCAGCAGTGTGATTGACTGCGGCTAACAGTAACAGGTTTGATTACAGAACTACTTACTCAAACTCAAAATTTTGTTAAGGTGTTTTCTTCAATGTAATTAAAAGGCATTCGAAATTCAAAACTTATGTCTATTTTGCAAATAGGTTTATACAAGCAGTTTTACACGTCAATATGTTTTTTTAACTAGATGAGCCCGGTGTGTCTTCGTACCTGACTGCTTTGAGACAAAACGGCCGAAACAAACTCAGAGGTCAGACTCGGAGGTTCTCTTTTAAGGTCCAGACATAAACTTGGTTAATTCGCGTGAGGACTGTGCAGATTGGTGTCTGAGATGGTGACACTATTTTTCATTTTCTGCATGTGCTACATGATGTAGATGAATAGGCTAGCTCCAACAGGTTACGACCCCCGCATCGGTATGTACACTGAACACATGTTGCCAACTCGCTACTTCAAAAACCTTTGCCAAATTCGTTCCTAAAATTTTATTACCAGACGAATTAGTGAAAATTATAATTAATGTTAGTTAATAAACCAATATAAAATTTATAAATGGTATTGTATTTCGTTAATCGTTTTATGCCATATATTTTGTTTGAATTTTTTTCTGAATGCATATGTTTTATTAAATAAATAAATTAAATCTTTATCTTCAGACCAGAAAATCCATAATAAACAATCACTTGGCACTTACTAACTAAAACACGATAAACAATCTTCCTATACAACATATCTGAAAGACGGTCTGTGTACGTGGCACATTATAGGCTGTTGGGGCTGTCGCACACCCGACGCATCAGTGATGCGATTCGCAGATGCAGCAGCGATCCGAAATCCGGAATGACTGCCTCTGCGAACATCCCCGACGCTCTACAGAAGCTCGGAAACCCCAGCAATACCCGGAACGCGTTATTATATTGGACTCGTAGAGCACTGTACGAGCCCTGTGTATAACTGACCCACAGGGCGCACGTGTACAGCGACTGGCAGTAGGCCTTGAACAGTGTTATTTTACCCTCTCGCGTACATCGTGCGAACCTGCGGGCCAACATGTTACACCTGACAGCCAGCGCTCTACGTTCCCTCTCTAAATCGGCGTCATACGACAGCCTATCGGTGACCCAGTGCCCCAGCTATTTAAAACGAGTGACTGTTTTCAGCTGACCTCGGCCCAAGGGAACCGATGGAACAATGTCATACATTTTGCGTCCTAAACACTTAGAGCTCGCTTTTGGTTGAGTTGAATGGCTGAGACCATGAGTCACCGCATAGTCTTCACAGATTCGGAGGAGCCTTCTTAACACACTGATTGATGCTCAGCAACACCATATCATCCACGTAACTAATATTATTGATACACTGTCAGTCAATGGAGCAACCGATTTAGGTGTTGCTGAGCTCACGTATCAGCCGGTTGACAAACAGGTTTAAGAGTTTAAGGGAACGAAAAAAAATGGGGGGTCTAAACTCACCCAGGCGGTGAGTTTAGACCCCCCATTTTTTTTTCGTTCCCTGGGTGGAAAATCCACACGGATGTCCTCCGCCCTGGGGCGGGCGAAGGGGTCTGTCGGACTCTAACCGACTAAAAAACACCCAGGTGTTCCCTTCCCATACTTGCACCGGTGATCATGGGAACTAGTGCGCCTTCCACGATCCCCGGCTAGTGCCGGGCCCGCGTCTGCGGGCCTCTTCAAGTCTGCGGGGGGAGTGAGGTGTCCTCCCCCCGTAACGCCAATAGGGGGGCTGGAAGAGGGCGTTGTCCGCCCTCCGCCGACGCCCGGTACGTCTGCTGTTGATCGGGTGGGGGGAGCTTTCTTAACACACTGATTGATTCGCTCAGCAACACCATATCATCCACGTAACTAATATTATTTATACACTGTCAGTCAATGGAGCAACCGCTCACGTATCAGCCGGTTGGCAAACAGGTTTAAGGGCCTGGGTGAGTTAAACCCTCTGCCTCAACCTGTACGCATCAGACATGGCACCTGACGTAGTTGGACTGGTTGCTGTACCAGTACTTCAGCACAGCAATCAGTCCCCCAGGAAGTTTAGTGCCATGGGAGAGTTTCCTCTAAAGGCAGTCATAGGATATTAGGTCGAATGCTTTGGAGAGGTCCAAAAACACGCTCTCTCTCATTGGTGCGATCTCTCTGCGGGTGTTCCTCAGGGTGGCGTCCTTTCTCCACTTCTTTTCTCCGTTTTTATTAACGCTGTCACCAAGGTATTAACCTCGCATTATCATCTCTATGCAGACGACCTGCAACTTTATCGTCATTTTAAACTCGACGAGCTTCCTGGAGCCATCGATGCCATCAATAATGATCTTCAAAACATCAGTCAGTGGGCTAAAAGTTTTGGACTGTTAGTTAACCCAACAAAATCACAAGCTCTCATTATTGGTGGCAGATACTTCGTAAACTTATTGAATCATCAGTCCCTCCCTCCTATCGTGTACGATGGTGTCGCTATTACTTACTCGAAGAAAGTGAACGATTTGGGTGTATTCTTGGACTGCAACCTATCTTGGCATGTTCACATTGCTGAAGTAAGCAGGAGGGTGTTTTGTTCGTATCGGTCTCTTAAGCGTCTTCAGAAGTTCCTGCCATTTGAAACTGAAATTATTCTTGCTCAGTCTCTCCTTCTACCTCTTCTAGACTATGCTGATGTCTGTTTTCTTGATGCAACTGAGGAACTTCTTAATAAGCTCGAACGTCTGGAGAATTTGTGTATCCGCTTCATTTTTGGGCTTCGTAAATACGACCATGTATCAGATTTTCGAAAGCGGCTGAAGTGGCTACCTATTCGGCAGCGTCGAGACTGTCACACTCTTTCTTTTCTCTTTTCCATTCTTCACAATTCTAAAGCTCCTTCGTATCTTCGGGAACGCTTTGAGTACCTTGTTCCTCGCGGTAAGCCTTGCCGCTCATCATCATCTCTTCTGCTTCGTTTCCCTCCACACTCCTCAATTCGGTATGATGGATCATTCACTGTTCGTGCTGTGCGCCTTTGGAATTCACTTCCACACTCCTTGCGGGATAGTTCATCGTTAGAGGCGTTCAAGAAAGGAATAAGGGAACATTTCCTGTCAACATGAATGTATATATATATATAGGATTTTATAGGTATGTATATGCGTATGTATTGTATGTATTACGTATATTATATTGTAGGTATGTAGTTTAGTTTATAAAATTAATTAATTTGTTAATGTTATTGCACCATAAGTGTACCCTCTTCTGCAAATCTCGCAGTCAAAATTTGGTTTGCTGTAAGAAAACCCAATTCTGGGTTAAGCTCGCCATTGTACATAAGCTATGTTATTGCAATTTGTATCCAAATTTATTATTTTGTGTGCAATAAAGAATAAGAATAAGAATAAACACGCATAAACGGGTGTTTTCCTTGCTGCATAGTAATAGACAGAATGGTTGAGACAGAGGATTGCCATTTCAACCGACAAAATGTGGGCTAAAACCAAATTGGGAGTAATGTAGGGTGATATATTTATCCAACTGCATGTCAATCAGACCGTCCAACACCTTCGCAACAATGGTCGCCAAGGTGATAGGCCTGTAGTTGTTCTTGTCACTCGTATCTCCAGTTTTGTTCTTTATTATAGGAACGACAATCGTTTTCATGAGGTCCTCTGGAAGATACGAGTGACATAAATTAAACAAGAGCTTAGTCACGTGGTAAGTGCTTACCTGCATAACGTAGGTGTTCCACACTTAAGCCGTCAAGTCCAGGAGACTTACCCCGCTTCAGGTCCTTTAAAACAAACCCAACCTCCCCAGCGGTGAACATGACAGGCGTTCCCTCGGACTCCTCCCTAGCATCCGACCCACCCGTCGATGGACCCAGTGGTGACTCTGTCCTCAAAGAAGCATTAGGTTGGTTTACGCCACCAACGCACAGGCCCGACTTGGGATTCAGGCTGTTTGTGGCCTTCCAGAAACGACTAAATTTTTTAGCTTCGTGATGACTTGCAATTTCGTTCATCTTTAGTTAATCTACGTTATTTTGGCACCACTTTAGCTTGCTTTTATTTTTTTTTCTACTTGCCACCATATTTTCTTATAGCGACCTCGTTCTAGGCTTACCAACTGCCGCCCAGCTCAGAAATGAAGCCGAGCCAGCCCGTGCGCATCTTCAACTTGTTTATTCCAACCTGTTTTATTATATTTTCTGCGCTGAACTTGGTAATTGTGACTATCAGTTGCAGCCTCGCGAAGAATTTCTACAATATTGTTATATAATTTGTCAACTATTATAAGATGTTCCAAGTTAGTACAAATATTTTCACTACGACTACAGTTAATAAACTCTGTCGGAAAGTCAATTTCTTTTAGCTTCTTATTACAAAGTTCGGTGTACATTTTTCGTAGGGTCCCTTTATCCCCACCTTACTGTATTATACTGAGACTGGACAGAGGTACTATTAATAAATACTGTTTAAGGGAAACCGCCCTCCCCGGTGTTTTATTTACATAAACGGAGTGCTATGTTCTATGTTCTATGTTAGGGATTTTGGTTTCCGCACTTAGTCCTTAAAGTAAACGGAGTGCTGCGTACAGAGAATGTAATTTTACATTGAAATAAAGAAATATTAGCCGAAGAAACGGTGTAAAAAATGAAAATTTTCCGGAGAAAATTTCCGGTGGAATATGATTCAGAATAAGGAGCTGAATGCACCCTGTAAGTTTGCGGAGTCCCTTACACCCTGTATACTTAGAACAAAAAACAAAAATTTAATTTTTTGTCTGTCAGTCTGTCTGTTTGTTCCGGCTAATCTGTGAAACGACTGGACCAATTTAGTAGAGACTTTTACTGGCAGATACCTGATGTATAAGGAGTAACCTTGGCTACGTTTTTAGTAGAAAAAGGATTAGGGTTTCGTGCAAAAAAAATTAAAACCCTGAAATTGTTAATAAGAACCGATTTAAATCGGTAAGTAATATTTTTATAATAATTTTATGCGGACTAAGGTCGCGGGCACATCTAGTATACATAATTTACAAAATCTAAACAACATTAAATTTTACAAACATAGGGTGTAATAATCCGCTAAATACTTTACAACCTTAAATATAAAAAAAAACTAAATAGGTTTTTCGGGTATAGGTACTGAAGATTTGATTCTGATATATAATAGTATCTGATCTACAAATAGCTTGAAAACCGAGATACAAACTGATTAAGCCATAAATTAATAAAAAGGATGTGACATTATAGGTGTGTGGGTGTCTTACGGTAAAAACCATGCGCATAGAATCCAGGACACAGTAGTTTCCTTGTTTATAATTAGAATAATATAATATTATATCCGAAAATGTTCAAACAAAAGTCTGTATTTCAGTAATTAATTACTTTAGTATGGTCTTTTGTTCTGGTAAACACGCATCGTTTTATTTGATTAATATTGACTAACAATAACATTTAAATACTGAAAAATGTTTCGTACGGTTATATTTTTAGTTTTTATGATATTTAAAGCTGCAGCAAGTGATCCTGCTAATGGTAAGAATTTTTATTTCTATTCATACTCATTTATTGATATTTTATTTATAAACACGATTAAAGCTACAGTAATAATTAAAACTAAATAATTTACAAAAGAGAACTAATTTATATAAAACGCCCGCGACTTCGTCCGCAAAAGTTGTGATAGGTCAGTTAATTTGCATGATATAAATATAATTTATAGCCTATGTTACTTCCTGATAATTTAGCTTTCTACTGGTGAAAAATGGTTAAAATCAGTCTAGTAGTTTCGGAGCTTATTCGGTACAAACAAACGGAAAAATCTTTCCCCTTTATAATATTAGTTTCAGGGTATCAGGTATCAGGACCTGGTTGGAGCAGCCTTGCCAGGCCTTAAGCCAGCCTGGTCAGGTATTAATGCTGGATCAATGGCTGCTGTGATATGGTTAATTAGTGGTCTTTCAAACAGCTTATGTGATCGTCAGAAGGTTTACCTGGTAGTGGCAGAACAACGATTAAAACTGTTCCTTCTCCAAAGTTTGGGTATGTGAGCGGTAGCCATGCATTCATAAAGATTGCTAGGAGTCATGACACCCCTAAAGGCCCCAAGTGATTGATTTGCTGTACTGTTGGGTCATCGACACCAGCCGTTTTGCTATTTTCAGTGCCTAAATAATCTCGGTGAATGTTAACGGCTTGCTTATTTCGGTGGAATTAGCAGGAGTGTTAAGGAGGAGAAGGAGATTAGGGGTGAGGAGGGGTGTGGATATATCCATGGACCGAAGTTGCCTGACAATAAATGAATGTTGTTGTGTTGTTGTTTACAGGTAGTTTGACTTTTCGTAGTTTGTGTGGAGGTTTTCCGTTGAGTAGCAGTGGTAGTGCAATTTGTTTAGCTGTGACAACATCTTGGTTGACAGTTTCGATGGGTCTCCAGTGAGTCTACCTATTGTAGATCAGGCTTTCTTACCGTTGTGGCTCACGTTGGTGTTGGTAACAGTAGTGATACATTTTTTTTTCTGTTGACGCCAATCATGTCCACCAACTTTTCCCTAGCAGCAAGTGTATCCTCAGAGAAGGGTCATTTTTATACAGTTCTTCTTAGGTTTAAGACTCTGTTGATTCAGTTTTGAAGACTCTGGAGTGAGGCCGGTTATGTAAGATGTGCGGTAGCCTATGCATTGACGCGACACAGTCCAGATAGTTTCAATGAACTGATAGTTATTAAATATAAATAAATATAAATATCCCTGGACATTTCACACAGCACCATCTAGTCCCAAGCTAAGCAACCTAATGCTTGTGTTATGGTAGCTAGATGGCTGATAAACTACATATATACATTTTTTTTTGTAAATACATACATATTATGATAGAAAAACACCCAGACCCGGAACAACTACTTGTAGGTCATACAAATATTTGTTCCGTACGGGAATCGAACCCGCGACATGCAGCGCAGCAGTCAATTGCTTGACCACTGCGCCAACCGTGCCGTCACAAGTTATTATTAGTTATTGGGAAGGTTTAGGTTCTAGTTCGCGTATTTTTGCATCAACCTCTACTGAGAAATTCTCCCATTTAGCCTTCAAAAAGTTAAAACGTTGTAAACCCGGTGCCAATGACGCTGGGTCATATTGACTCGAGGTGATTTCAAACGCCCATATTTTATATTTTACGTGCTTTGTGGTTTTGAACGTTCTAGTAGCTGTAGATACAGTATCCCTCTACCCTCACCGTTAGTGAACTCAGTGCAACGCCGCGTGCGCAGGGAGATACACGTGCGTCAACCTAAAATGGGTAAATATGACCCAACGTCATCAATGACGTAAAGTTATTGTGACATATTTTTATTTGTTTTTATTGATAATTTTTAATTTTAGGAATTTGTCAAGTATATCTTTCATAAACCGCTCTGAAAGAATATTAGAGATCTTAGAGGACTTAGCCTCATTCAGGACCATTTGCAGGAAGGAAGAACCCGTGTGAAAGAATCCCAGACTTCACGGAGGCACCCTTTGAAGAACCTCCCCGGAAGGTTCTTGGAGCTCGTAGGAGATGTCAAGTGTGTCTTTCAAAAAAGGATAAGAAAACTAGCCACACTTACAATGCTTGTCAGATATAGATTAGATATGCCCTGATCATTACATCCCATACTGCAAAAATTGTAGCATGTCGTTCTAATATATATGTAGCATATCGGCCACATTTCGGGCCCAAGAAAATGAAATAATTCATACGATTGATACGTAAGAAGAAGTAATATCGCGGGATTTCTATGTATCGGCATGTCTTAAAACCGTGCCTCACACTTAGACGGTTCTTCACCAACTGAACTAGTAATGTGCCCACTGCTCGAGGTGACAGATGTTAACGACAGACACTTGTTGCGTATGATAGTATGACAACCTGTGTTACCAAGGGGTATAGTGTTACCCAATAGACAACTGGGTCGTGGAGGTCAGATAGGCAAACGCTTCATGTAAAATACTGGTATTCAGCTGCATACAGTTGGGCTGGAAGCTGATCCCAACAAAGTTGTGAAAAGGCTAGGCAGATGATGTTACTGAATTATGTTGCCTCGCGCTTATTCTGTTAAACCACATCCGAGGGTACAATAATTCCCTCGCGCGCCTGCACGAGTGGCGCGCGGAGGCACTACGCCGGGGGTAACTCCGCTGCCGCGGCAAATTGTAGCTCAGCGGTCAAACCTCCGGCGCGATCTCATGGCGACATGGAGAGAGCGACTGTCGCAACCCCGTGCAGGGCACGCCACAATAGTGGCAATAAGTCCCCTCTTTGAGGAGTGGCTAGAGAGGCGCCACGGCGCCCTTACCTTCCGCCTGACGCAGGTCCTCACCGGACACGGTTGTGACGGGAGGTACCTGCACCAAATCGGGCGGGAAGAAACGCCCGGGTGCTATCGTTGTGAGGATCGCCCGGAGGACACGGTGAAGCACACCGTGGAGGTCTGCTCCGCTTGGGCGGAGCGCCGCTGTGTCCTCGTAGCGGTGATTGGCGGCGGCGACCTCTCGCGTCCAGCCCTGTTTCAAGCCATGGTCTAGGGCGACAGGGAATGGGAAGCCGTCACCTCCTTCTGCGAAGCAGTCATGCCAGCGAAGGAGGTGGCGGAACGTGAGAGGGATAACCTCACGTCCCAGCCACCGCGGGAGACGCCGCGGGCGTCGGGGGCCACGTGGTGGCTCTCGGCCACCGTAGGCGCGGGCCTGTGGACGGTGAGTAATGGGCTAGTTCGCCGTCCGTCCGTCTTATGACGACAGGCCGTGTCGACGGCGCGTTCGTATTCCACGTGCGCCTCAAAGAGATGTCAGCATACAGGAGGGGCCCGCAAGGGCCGATGGCTGCCAGGGCTGCGGGACTATTCGAAAGAGATACCGCGGCCCTGAAACACAAAGGGCAAAAGAAGGAACATGGATGGGTTTTAGTCAGTAAAAGTCTGACACTCCCTCCGCTACGCCCAGAGCGGGAGGAGTCATTTGATGATTTAAAATCACAAAAAAAAGACTCAATGTCGTCGTTCGTCAGACAAGTTCGTAATTACAAAGAGCACTATGCATATGATATTTGCCTGTAATTGGTTGTGCAGTTAGATTTAAGACACAATTACTTATATGTTCCTATCTGTATTATCTGTAATAACTGTTGATGAACCTTTCTGTTTTTTTTCGGATGAGAAATCATCAAATGACTCCTCCCGCTCTGGGCGGAGCGGAAGGGAGTGTCAGACTATTACTGACTAAAAACCATCCATGTTCCTTCTTTTGCCCTTTATGTTCCAGGGCAGGTATCTCTTTCGAACAGTCCCGCAGCCCTGGCAGGCATTGGCCCTTGCGGGCCCCTCATGATCGCTGACATCTCTTTGAGGCGCGCGTGGAACGCGAACGCGCCGTCGACACGGCCCGTCGTCGTACGACGGACGGACGGCGAGCTAGCTCATTACTCACCGTCCACAGGCCCGCGCCTACGGTGGCCGAGAGCCATCACGACGTGGCCCCAGACGCCCGGTGCTTCTCCCGCGGCGGCTGGGACGTGAGTTTCTCTCCCTCTCACGTTCCGCCACCTCCTTCGCTAGCATGACTGCTTCGCAGAAGGAGGTGACGGCTTCCCATTCCCTCTCGCCCCAGACCATGGCTTGAACCAGTGCCCGACGCGAGAGGTCGCCGCCGCCACTGTTGGTGAACCTTAATTAAATAAATAATTTAGTAACAGGCAGTCAAAGTCAAGGTCACATTGTTTCCATATGTGTCCCTCACTAATAATTTTAAGGTCGGCAATAATATGAAAAAAAAAGGTATGTAATTATAATAGGTTAAGGTTTAAGTGATTTTGAAATGCAATACAAAAAAGACTAGCTGGTAATTGGTAAAAACTCCTAAAAAAATACTCTTGGTCATAAGGGGTACATTATTACGAGTATTAGCATGATTAATATACCCACAATTTAATATTGTACCTACTAATTGCTAGATAAAGCCATGAGTTACTTTTGGAGATGTTATTTTAGATTGGACCTATACATTACGATGATCCCGTGCTGACCTTCCCAGAGCTTGTCAGTGTGCAATGGCATATGCTCTCATATTTTTATTTATATTCAGACGATGCTCTACAAGTAAAAGATCGACAATCAAAGGCCAAAATAAATCTGGCGTAATCTTCAAAATACCAATTTTGTTTTTGCAGAAAATCCTGTAGTACGTCTGTTTTATAGCAAAGATGGAATCAAGAGCTACACAGTTTGGAAAGATAAACCACTGACGATAGTTATAAAAGATGTTTACTCACGATACGTATGGTAAGTTAGTAAAAAATCCGGCCGAGTGCGTGTCGGGCCACGCACAATGTAGGGTTCCGTAGTTACCTATCAAAATATTATACGGACATTTCCTACGGTCCGATTTGCCTCCGAACGATGATTTTTTATCTATACATATAATAAATCTGTAGACGTGGCGTTTCTGTACATTGAAAATATTTAGAAAAAAGTAGTAAGGGTGTTAAAGGAGCACTAACAGAACCCATTTCTACCATTTTTAGAATTTTTGTCTGTTTGTCTGTTTGTCTGTTTGTCTGTTTGTCGGTTTGTCGGTTTGTCTGTATGTTTGTGCGCGCATCACGTAAAAACCCCTCATTATATTCAAAATCGAATATTGAAACACAAGAAGCATTGTTCCGAGTAACATTTAGTGTTTATTTCATCAAAATCGACCAACAGACGCAAAAGATATTAATGTTTAAAATTTAGTTACTAAACTCATACGCGATTTCTATGATAAATTTAATTATTTTTGTAAATAGGTTTTAGTCGAAGTGTAGTCGGAATGGCTGATAATGAATTTGGTTTTATTTTTCCTTTTGTGTTTACTCTTTGCATGGAAGTAATAAGTACTACGTACAATCCATTACGAAAAAAAATCTCTAAAAATTAAAAGAATTAAAACGAAATTAAAATTTGATAAAATCCACGACGTTGTGTGTGTGCAGCGCCGCAGTCAACTGCTCAGTCACTGCGCAAACCGTGCCGTCACATAACTGTGGTGGTGACTTCGTCGGGCATTGATGCAACTTTGCTTAAGGGTGGCCGGACTGCACATTCAATTTTCAAATTGCCGCTGAATCTTGCAAGCGAAGATACCCCAACATGCAACATCACCAAAAACGGGGGAGTCCTTTTGCAGCAGTGGAAACTAAGCCTATGAGACGAGTGCACAATGTCGCAGAAGCATGCATTAGAGTCGTTGAACCGCAGCTTGCAGGACATCCGCGGCAACCAGGCGCTGATGGGTGGCGTCGTTCGGCCGCTTTAGACCCTGTGGACGGTGAGTAATGGGCTAGCTCGCCGTCCGACCGTCTTATGACGACAGAACACTGACACACTAGACACTGTGATGGCTAACGACGATAGTACTGCCTACCCCGTTGAATTTCTCAACTCCGTGGAGTTAAAAGGCGAGGTGCCCCATCAGCTGGAGCTTAAAGTTGGTGTTCCAGTTCTGGTGATGCGAAACCTTGATGCAACCAGACTGTGCAACGGCACCAGGCTTCGTATCACAGAGCTGGGCAGTAACATTATAAAAACGGAGCTGCTAAAGGACAGAGCGTTTTAATTCCCCGCATGCTCACATTTCAAATAACTTGCCATTTCAATTTAAGAGGTTACAATTTTCCTTAAAATTGGTTTTTACAATGACGATCAACAGATCCCAGGGCCAAACCATAAAAGTGACCGGCATTCAATTTTGCACTCCATGCTTTTCAGACGGTCAATTATGTGATGGTTGTTCAGTGCCCAAAATTTGCACGTGCTTGCGGAAAATAATAAGTCATTTAATGTTGCATACAAAACAGTATTAGAATAAATAGTGCCCAACAAGGCGTGTGAAGGTTCACTTTGAAAGTGAGAAAGAGAAGTTGTATAGCGCTAAAATAAACAGTTTTTAATTTTGTTTGGGACTTCTTTTTGTAGTCATCACCCACATTATCACATTTTGATCAGCCAGTCAGTTCTCACACATCACGCCATGTAATCCCCAAAAGTTTAGGCAGAAGTGTACCTAATCGCACACCCACATTTCGCCAGTTATGTTGAACTCCCATGTGATAGGGGCCGAACCTATTTCCACCAACTGGGTACAAATCCAGATTCCGTGGCTGCAATTGCGAAATTCCTGATGGAATAACCCAATAACACTATTATTTATAGTATTTTTTTCAATTGCATACATTGTTTGTTGCAGAGTCACACAAGCATCGCCTTGCTCAAAAGGTGATTTCTAAATCATGTGCGATTTAGCTTTATGTAATTAAAATAAATATTTTTTTTAACACAGGACCTCATGCTAAGTAGTCGCACTTGCGACCACTCGACCAACGAGGCAGTCTCTCACATTCCACGCGAACGAAGTCGCGGGCAACAGCTAGTTGTTATAATAAAAAACAAACTTACATTTACAGTTGAAAAACCTGTGCTCCTATGATTAGGAAAATATGTTTTCCAAGTACTTACATTTTATAAGTTGGTAAACTTGTAAACCCTACTTAGCTGAAATAGTTTTTCTTTTAACTTGGTAATATATACCACCGTGAATTTTTCACGTACCCAAACACAACCGTTTAGCTGGTAAAGGGGAGGCTCACTTGAGTTTAACAAAAATTAAACGAATCCCTTAATCGAAAAATTATCAAAGACGTTTTAGAAAGACCTATCCAACGACATGCCCCACTAAGCGAGAAAATAAATCCCCACTTTACGTGTACAGGAGATACCCTACAAAAAATACTTTTTGATATAATATTCATGCCAAATTACAGCTTCTAGTACTAAGAGTCTTTGAGCTAAGCTACGGACAGACGGACGGAAATGGCGAAACTGTAAGGGTTTCTTGTTGACTACGGAACCCTAATAAAAACGGCATAATTTAGAAGTAAAACGAAAATTCGTTCGTCTCTCCATCCGCATATTATTATGTACTAAGGACTAGATTCCAAAGTAATAGGTAAACAAGAGAGTGCTGAAAATATTTGGAGGTCTTCGTGGAGCTGAAGATGCACAGTCATGGAAATAATCCTGCCGTCTCTTGATTGATTTCAACGCACATTTTCTACTTTAATAAGTCCCGTCGAGATGCATGAAATAAAAGAAAAACAGTTAAGAAATAGCTCGTTTTTAAAAGGTTGAACCAAATTGCTTTTCTTGTTTAGTGTTTAACCCCTCCGATTCGTTTTTTCCTTCAGGGTATAACGCCACCGAACCAACTTCCAGGCTACGACTCTAGCCTCTCTCAATAAGTCAACCTAACAGAACTGAACATCTTAATTTCATCTATCTGTTTACAGGTGTCGCTCACGCTACCAACCAAATAGGACCGATTTCATACCAAGGACCGAATTTACTATCGATGGCATCGCTAAATTATCCGTGAGTGTTTTCATATTGCTCCAACATCATTAATAATTAAGAAATAAGTCGTGCTCTTTTGACGTCATTATGTCTGATTTAAGGTCGAAAACGTTACGGCTGAAATGAGTACTATGTGGGAGTGCGCAGTCTTACAAAACTTCCAAACTCGGGAGATACCATATCCAAACAAGGCCGGAAGTTACTTTGCAAAAGATTATTATTATTATTATTTTAATCTTCATGTCAGAGGAGGAAGTAAGTGTTTTTTTACTTATGTAGAGTAAAAAAAAATAACTGCCACTTGTTTATTTTGGTTTAATCTCAGATTTGAGTCAGACTTTTTGAAAAGTGATCTTATTTTTAACTTCTTAGTTACAGCCAGATTTTTATTTTATATAATTTTTTACTCCTCAGAAACAGTCATTTTGACTGCGAACAGCCGCAATTTGACTTATGTAACGACTAACCTGTCAGTTAACTACGATGGAGAGACCAGCTATACTTATGTAGAGGGCGAGGACCTGGAAATTTCCTGCAAAATGGCACAAGATGACCTTGATAGACCTTCCACTCTGCGTTTGGAATATTATAATGCAGCAGGTATAAACCCCGAAATGCTAGGCAAAATGAGAAATAAGAAGATCTACCCAATATATTACCCTGAACACAGATAAAACTATGTATATGCCATTCTACATCAGAACAGTGGCGGAACTATCATACAAGCCGAAAAGCCCGGCTTGCCTTACAATCAAACTAAATACAACAAATAAAAAATAAATCTAACACAAACTAAAATGTACGTCAAACAATAATATAATAAGTTAATTCATCTGATTTTGCGCGAAACGAGCGCGCGAAACTAATCGTACCTACGGCCTACAGTCAGTGCTATTGCTATCTTTTTCACACGTACTGGCTCAGAAGCCAGATACATCTGGCTTCTGACCTCTCGCTTACTCCTAGCAAGTTGTGTCTGTTTTCGTCACTTTTCGTAGGTACTTATTTGGACAATTTGTATTGAATTTAAAGCGGGGCTTTTTTTTGAATGTGTGCGTGTAAGTCAGTGTAGTTTGAGAGAGAATGTGTGTTCGCGGTTCGATGTTCGTTGTGTTTTGAGTGATTAGTGAATACTAGTGCATTTTCTTTTTATTATTATAGTTTTTTAACACTAAAATGAATTCGGATACGCATGCAACTGTTCCTTGTGAAGGATTAGTGTGTGAAATTGATACTGGGCAAGGTAAATACTTTGAGTTTTACAGAAAAATATAATCTCGTTCGTAATTGTGACAATTCTCGCGACAAGTTATATATATTCATAACTTACGACAATAATATTGCTATAGAAGAACAGCTGTTGGTAGAATTAAAACCTTCACCAACATTTTATGCTGATGTAATAAAATTATTTTTACAGAAAGATAGTGTTTTTGATTTAGAATACAGAAACTAATTAAAGTAATTTTATTATACATTTAAGTGTCATTTACTCAAACGAATTGTCATTGTTGATATTAATAAGTATGTAAGTATCTGTAAATCTATCTAGTAGGTAATACCATGCATTACTGTGTGCTTTGCTCTTTGTCATCTGTCCGTGGTAAAGAAGCGAAGATTGAAAAGTTATGGGTGTTCACACTGTGAGTAATAAGAATAACACATTCATACATTTTCAACAATTTGCAGTCGTAGAAATCAATTTTTTATTTGAGCGCCATCTCTCGCGAAAATAATTACGAATCGATTTGAAGAGTTCTGTTGTTACGTTTATGTCAGTAGATGGCTCTTATATCATTTACTTCTTTTGTGAAGGGATATAAAATACGACTATTTGTATTTTTATATTTAGGAATATTTAAATAATAGGAAAAATAAAACCGGCGTTATTAAAAACCAATGTCAGAACTCAGAACAGAGAGTGAAACTTTATTTTTTCCCCAAATGTCGTCAGTTGGTTAATTGGGCTTTGCCTCTCTTTCATTGCGGGCACGCCACTGCATCAGAAATCCTAATACACCACCCACACAACTAACATTAAAATCACACTCTCCTGATATTCATCCAACAAACGGTAGTACCTGTAATTGTCCTTTTCTGATCAGGAAATCTGAGGTGAAATACTTGGGCATTATTCTGGACTCATCTCTGAACTTTAACGCACATATAGCATTGCTTCAGTCTAGACTGAGAAAATTAATATATGTCTTTAAAAACTTACGTCATGTGGCCGACATTGGAATACTAAAAAAAGTTTATAAGGCACTATGCCAATCGGTACTAACGTATTGTATTACATGTTGGGGTGGAGCTTCGAAAACCTCTCTTATTTCGCTAGAAATAGCACAACGGGCAATCCTTAAAGTTAGCTCCTTTCGACCCATCTATTATCCTACATATCTATTATATCAATCCTGGAAATTACCTACCGTCCGCCAACACTTCATTATAACTACGATCCTCAAACAACACACTCTCACACCCTTAGACAAGAGCATTTTGCTTAAACGACGTCGCAACGCCGTAGTCCCAAGATCCAATCAATTTAAACATATATTTACACATAGGTTTTTCTGTTTATGCGGTCCTTTCCTTTACAACAAACTTAATTCCATACTCAACATCTACACACTAAACAAACAAGAATGCAAAACCAAAGTATTAGATTATCTGCTTACTTGCGATTACCAAACCACTGAGGATCTTCTTAAAACTTTAAGATAAAATAAAAACTTAACTCCCACCCATACAAACACAACACACACAACACACACACCCACACTTACAACACAACACTCACAATCACCTCAAAATACACACAAATCAACTTTTTGAAAATTTACTTTTTTTTTAATAAAATTATTTGATTTTGATCTATTATTTCTGTAAGTATACAAAAAGCGATAACTGATAATGTCCAACCATTGTTAATACCGCTCATAACTCTGGGAAGAGAACTGTGACCTGAAATACAGGCTCGGCCTAGCTCGGGCGCAGTTGCTCACATTCATTCTTTGTGCTTAATTCTAACTGCATTTAAATACTGTTCAACATGTTATACTTATTTTTAAGGAACAATAAATAAATTATTATGTCGTTTATTTATTTTCCTTACATACTAGTTACATTTTTAAATATTTTTATTAACAAAAATTATATAAAAAACATTTAAAAATAAAAAAAATAGTAGTCCGCCGGTGTCGGGAGCAGGGTCCAAGCTACCGGTGGTTAGGGCTCCAGAGACAGGAACCTCCTCACAATGCGAGCCGTATCAAGGAGTACTGCCTTCTGAATCAGGCCCTTGATCCAACCGCCTAAGGAGAGCCTCGATAGATGGTCATCGAGGCTCTTGGCCATAAGGCCATTGGCCGTCACGACAATCGGCACAATGATAGCCGAGTTCACATTCCACATGTCGACCACCTCGTGTGCCAAGTCGAGATATTTTATTTGTTTCTCTTTCTCAGCTTTCACGAGGTTCTCGTCGTGCGGGATGGTAACATCGACTATCATTACGCGGCGCGCTGATCGGTCTATCACCACTAAATTATTATTATTATTAAGTATATTATTATTATATGACACCCACATTTTGGCAGTTATATTTAGTCCCAATCTATTGCCACAAATCCAGATTTCTTGGCAGTTACTGAAAATTTCCTGATGAAAAAACCCAGTAAAATTTGCCTGACTTTAGAATCGAACCCAGGACCTCAAGCTCAGCTGTCGCGCTTGCAACCACTATTCCTACGAGGCAGCTAACAAAATAACTTTATTATTCACAGGTTTGATCATTTGGTAGGTAGGCAAGTGAAACATGCTAAGTGCACAAATCCGGTTTCGTTGGATTGGTTCACTGATGAATTCAATTTGTGTTCACGTTGAGCTAAATGAAGAAACAAAGAACGAAATGAAGCGACTGATATCTACTTTATCTATCGATGTATTTCACAAAACAATCTCACTAACAATCCAATTTACATGAGTGATATTTCAGGTACTCTTCTGTTTCAAACTACATCTCGACAAAATAATCCACACCTATTTCGTATTGTCTTGAAATCGAACAGTAACAATAATTACTTGGACTGTATACGCGCTACCGAAAATCCCCGTAGAGAATATCGTTACAGAACAACATTTTTGAAGAAGAAAGGAGATTTGCAAGTTGGTAAGTGATTTAAATTGTTTTGTACTCAGACTAACACACTCGCATTATATTGATCTCAAGCGCAGACCGCAGCGATATATTTGTAATATTTGTTATGCGTTGTCTGATTACTGTTAATTTATTTTTATGTCTTTCTTCTTCAATATCCGCATATTTCGTCACATTTGGATTCGCAACGTTTTTGTTTACGACCTTTCGGTAGTACCCTATCGATAGGACTTGACGGGAGGCAAACAAGCAGCCACTGTGTTTCTTCGGATCAGCTCAACAATTCTATATAGGACAAATATGTATACGTTCGACACGCGTGACTATTTAGAATTCAGACTGGAGACAACGATAAATGGCGCCTGATTAAAAAAATATATTCGCGAATGCCACCATTACGAATATTTTATACGGACAACAACGCAGAGCATTGTTGTCCGTATAAAATATCTCTCTTTAGAATCATCTCAGATTATTTGAGTGAGGCAGGATGTCGAAGGGGGCTCCCCGCGCACAAAATTTGTTTTTGTTTTTGCAGTGTATTTTCTGGTTTTGCATACTTAGGACGTGCTATGCTATCCAACCTACGCTCTTCTATTTATTTACTTATTTAATGCACAATGTACACACACCATCATAGTTATACGCTAGGCTTAAAACTAGTGAGTGTATAACCCAAAAGATAACTTAAAACGCATAATATTGAAAAAAGTATCTATTAATTATCACCAGAGGTCGGAATTAGGTAGAGTTATTTAAGGACTTGCATCGAAAAGTTGATATTAATATGGATATCCCCGGGATTTCCCGGGATTTCAAAATCTAGTACATTTCGTTAAGCGGGGAGTGGTCCACATTTCCGCTATTGTTTTCTTTTTTTCTCACAAGCTATGTTGTGCGAACTACAAATGTGGCAACATCGCGCGTACATGTGCGCATTGGAATTTTGCAACTTCGGCCATCAGTTGTTTAAATTGTGTAAAAGTAAATAACTTTTGTATTTAATAAATCACGGGAATTTTCTGCCCTTTAAAATTAATCCCGGGATTTGAGGCATATCCACTTTATTCTTTCGCTGTATGAAATCAGTGTAAGTACATGAATAACTCTACCTAATTCCGATCTCTGATTATCACGTACATTAGAAACTTTCACAATAAAAATTATTAAATTCATTAAACTTATATGCATGCTTAGCTTATATAAAAATAATATATATTATAATTAACAGATACAAATATATTTGAACTTTATTTTAACTTTTTATCTTGCATAAATTCTTGGATACAATAATAACACTTTGATTCATACTTCACAAAAGGCCATGGTGTCCGAGGCAGTCGACTGCTTCACCACATCGACCATGAGTTATTAGATAAATAGAAATGTCTTTTCGGATTTTATAAAAATACCGGAAGTTATTTGAATTTTATTAACGTGTTTACTAAATTAAAAACCTTTTTATACAGGCAGTGTGCAACAAGCAATCATATTGTCCGCCAATGGGCAAGAATTAACAACAATATTACATAAAGACTGGTCATATGACGACTATATCTTTAGGTTCATAAAAGGAGAAGTATTGGATGTTACGTGTCGAAAAAAGGATCACACTGTACCAGGCACGCTATTTTTATCTTCTAATGAAGAAAATGTTGACATGTTTCGACGTAAGTTAAATTATGTTTACACGCTCGACTTCCAAAAAAATATACAGGGTGGCCAACTCGCAAGTAGAGGACTCTAATTCAAAATTATTTTAATTATAAACGATAATAATTATGTTCCCATAATACAGGCCTTTGCCAATTGGGTGTTTTCCTGAAATTGATCCCCCGTTTCGTTAGACCTAATTTGCAACAAAGACCCAGGGTTAACTTGGAAGTTCACACTCGGTTGTTTTGGAGTCAATCGAACTTTTAAATTTTCTGGCTTCTGATCAAAAACTGATTGTGACAAATCGACCCTTTTCTGGACATTGAAATCATACTTTTCTGATGGCTCGTGAACGAATAAATGCTCAAAAAACCAATATTTGAAAAAAGAACCCATACTTAATTAAACTTGAAGTTTAGAGTCGCAATGTTTGAATTTTTCATTCAGTCTACTCGACCGCATTTTTAATATATCAATTATGCTGGCATCTTCACAAAGAAGTATGGCATGAGATGAAATCTCGTATAATGTCATGATTCCGAAACATCATCTATAAAGTAACAGGTACAGATACAGCGATCATTGAAAAGATTCTCACAAGAAACGTAGCTCTTCTCCACAATCGAGAAAATCTTATTCGGCTTCATATTTATCCTGTGTAGTCAAAATCGGATAAACAAGTAGATACTCGTAATGATTTGTTGTAAAACAATGTGTAATTTTTTCAACAGATTGGGAAAGCGGTTTGAACTAAATAACCGCCCTAACGTCCACCATTTTTTTTTTTCAAAGTAGTAGGTTGTATACCTGGGCCGGCAGTCTCGATATAGATACCGACGCTGTCGCAAACTTTCGATCGCTTAATAATAACGGAAAAAATCGGTTGCAATAACGATGCTTGCGAGAAATGCAAGTCTGAACATCCAAGATGCGTTTCTCGCAAACACCGTTGATAATGAAGTGGCGGAAGGTAGGCCGGCCAGGCTACCTACGAAAATCTTCCAAGCCCCTTGGTAACGAAAAATAATACGAAATCGTATTTTCAGCCTTGTGGAATACATCCGAGGCAGTTGTTTCAGTATGCATATACTCAAGCAATTTCGACAATAAAACTCTAGTTTGTGGTCTTAACAACACGGATGTACTGAGACCAAACGCCAGGCTACTATTCTTGTCTGATGCTCTTCAGAACGGTATGTAAACAATAACAGTTTTTATCCCTCATTGAAAATTGCATATTTATCTCGCCATTTGGATTAGCAATTAAGCCGGGTTTTTCTGACATAAATTTTCAGATATTCGTATACAAGGCCTGCCTAGGAATAACGTGCTTTACCAGTATACAAATGATGAAAATCAATGGACTATTGAATATCAATACTCTGTGAACGATACTCTTAACCTGACTTATGTATCGAATCATATGGTATATCCAAATTGGAAGAAACATCACCAGCCGCCGCATGCCGATCCAGATTTCTTTCAGTGGGGATTCGAAGGTATGCCTGTTAGACTACATAACTTCTACAACGTAGCTACTACTGGTACAGGGTGTAACAGGACACATTGCAGTCATCTGTACCTACCCTTACGGTATTCTGTAAATCAAGTTGCTGGGGAAGAACTTTGTGTATTTAAATACAATTTAAATGTAGGTATTTGTTTCCCAGTCTACCTACACCTACCTACATTTAAATAAAGAGGAGCTCGGGGTTTACTAATAACAGCCGATCGAGACCATCTTTAGGTTAAGCCGCGCTTGCCTAGGTCAGTCCGTGGATGGGTGGCCACCCCTTTTGATACCGAGTTTCCTCCGTGCCTCGAAAAGCATGATAAGCCGTCGTGTTGATCCTGGCTGTCAATTGTAGATATTTGAAAGTCGTCACAGGTAGTCAGTGGCCGAAAGTGTGACAACCAGTTTTATATCTGGGTACAGTGGGTACACTACACAAATTCGAAATACTTTATTCCGTCAGTCACAATTAATAAAATTTCAAAATACCGATTTTCACAATCCCGAATGGTTCCAAATTCCTAATATAACAACACAGATTTTTATCATTCATCCAATTTTATAACTCCAAAATTTCAATATTCCTAACGTTTATAATTAAGTACTATATTTAAAATACCGAGTTTCAATAGGTCGAATAACAAAAAGTCCGACTTAATGTGTTAATACGAAACATAAAAATACGAATTCCGAATATTAAAGTAGGTACCGATTAATTAGAATTCTGAAATAAACCGTTAAAACAATGATTGTTTACTTTTGAATAAAAATATTTTCTTTCCTATAAAAATAAAAAAATTCTTCGCTGGTCGCAGTTCTAACCTAACCTACTCCAAATGATTCACCAATAATAGAGGGTATCTGGCGCTCGGCGGCCGGTGCCGCGGCACGCTCGCTTCGCTCGCTCGCCTTCGCGCTTTAATGGTCACAGTTCTAACCTAACCTAACCCAAAGGTGTGTCGGACTCTAACCGACAAAAACCACCCCGGTGTTCCCTTCCCACACTTGCACCGGGGATCATGGGAACTAGTGCGCCTTCCACGATCCCCTCGGCTAGTGCTTCCTCAAGTCTGTGGAGGGAGTGAGGTGTACTCCCCCCGCAACGCCAATAAGGTTGCGCGCGAAACACTACGCCCCACCGCCTTGGGTCCAGTTATACGGGGGGGCGGCGCACCACCCCAAGTCTACCGTCTCTCTGGACCGTTAAGGGGGGCTGGAAGAGGACGTTGTCCGCCCTCCGCCGACGCCCGGTGCGTCTGCTGCGGGTCGGGAGAGTGGTCTCGATCTCCCTCAACCTCTCCGCAGCCTCCTTCTGTGAGATGACCGTTTCACAGAAGGAGATGAACAAACTACTTTCAGGTGGCCTAAAGCAGGAGTAATTCCAGTGTGGGAAAGAGAGGGCGCTAGACGATCTGTATAGCTCTGTCTCTTAGTAATCGCCCTGGACTTGCGTTATACCTTGTATAGGTACTAGCGATAGACGGTAGATTGTCTGTAGAGTGATCATAATATATTTGCAAAAGCCAACTGGTTGCTGTCAGTACAAGTGTAACGTGTCATACTAAGCAATTCTGTCATTTTGCTTACGGTGTCACTGCAACATCTGATCACATTTTTTCTATGATATCTTTAGTTACGAGTGCCTTGTAATATTTTTTTACAACCGTTTAGACGACAAAGAAGGTTAGCCTGCACGTCGGTAGCAGGTGGAATTTAAAAAGTGGGCCTCAATGTCTCAACTCCAGAAACCAATTACTATCAACTTTTTTAGATAAATTCTATGATTCTCCAGGAGAAAATTCACGAAAAAGTCCGTTAAGTCTTTGGTCTCATCAAACATTTGAGAAGATTCTGGATGCAACCCACAACGGATCGATATTACGATGTATTTATTTTCCATACGGGAAGAACCAGTCCTAAGTACAACGATCAGTTGAACTCATTTTCCGATTGAAGCCGATATTGGTTTCAGAAGAAAACAAAGAAGGTTAGCCTGCACGTCGGTAGCAGGTAGAATTTAAAAAGTGGGCCTCAATGTCTCAACTCCAGAAACTAATTACTATCAACTTTTTTAGATAAATTCTATGATTCTCCAGGAGAAAATTCACGAAAAAGTCCGTTAAGTCTTTGGTCTCATCAAACATTTAAGAAGATTCTGGATGCAACCCACAACGGATCGATATTACGATGTATTTATTTTCCATACGGGAAGAACCAGTCTTATGTACAACGATCAGTTGAACTCATTTTCCGATTGAAGCCGGTATTGGTTTCAGAAGAAAATCAAATTGTTTCAGGTGAGCGAAATAATATTATTTATTTATTGAGACAATTTTGGCACATGTTTTTAACTAGACTTAAACCGAATTTATAAACAAACTTTTGTCATGGTTATTTTTTGATGAGAATATATAGGAATGTCTAGGTATAATATTATTATATATTGTCTAATGTTAGCGAACAAGCATAAAAGCTCACTCGCGATGTGAGCGCCACCTCGTAGGCCCAAAAAACTTTGGCAATTCCGCTCGGTAAGTCCCTTGCGTTCGAATTTTAATTTTAATACGTTTATTTGTGACACATAGGTAAAAGTAAAAAGCACATCTACCTACACTATTAACAATATTATAAGAGGAAAGATTTGTATTTTTGAAAAAACTCAAAAACTACTGGACCGATTTCAAAAATTGTTTCACCATTAGAATGCTACATTATCCCTGAGTAACATAGGATAATTATATGTATTTAAAAAAGATATGTCCACCCGTGCGAAGCCGGGACGAACCGCTAGTGGTGTTATAAAAAAGTTATGTTTCACTATGTGCTTGCTGCCTTGCAAGGACTACAAATAATGCACAACCTACACTACTTAATGTGTGTAGTGCAGGTGGTGCAGGTTGAAGTTTTTATGAGTATAAAAACGTTAATTGAAACTTAAATAAACACTAAATTTACTGTTATTACTGTAGTTGTTTACGTAATATTAATTATTTAATAAATATACTTTAAACAAAATCAAATTTTGAACAATGTCAATCACATCTTATGAATTAAGGCTTTTATCAGGGAATAAAAATATTAAAAATATAAAATAAAACCAATTTTCATTTTTCGTCTAGATATTTATTGATGGAATAATATGCTTTTGGATTAAGAATTTTTGTGTGTTTTTTTGAACGTATTGGAATCTCTTGATGCTTTTATTGCCTTTTTATAGGATGCTTTTTGGGCCCCTTGGTGGCGTTTAGAGGATACGGCTTCGAATTGGTTAGGCTTATTTTTGATAAAAATGGCAAATTCATAAATTTAACGTGTTTATAATTTTAGATTAATAAAAACTGGTTTGCAACTGTAGTGTTTTGAATCATGGATACTGCACGGACACATTTTTTGGGCTTAAAAGGCCGCTTCCCTATCCGCAGAATTAACCCAGAATATTACTCCATAAATCGCAGTGCTGTAGAGACGTATGCGTAGTATGCGGTAAAAACGGTGCTGCGATTCGCGACTTTATTTAAATTGTGTAGGGCATAGCAATATTGATTTAGTTTTTTTACTAAATGCTCAATGTGTATTTTCCAAGTCATGTGCCGATATAATAAACTAGTACCTAGTTTAGTTTTGTTAATTTCAACAATTTTGTTGTGTTCATATTTAACATTTAGATTCATAGAATTGGTTCGCTGGTGTAAAATGCATGATAATTATGTGCTTTTCCGAAATTAATTTTAAGGTTGTTATTGCCATTTAATAATTAAACTTCAATTACTCTTTATATTATATTCATATCTTAATCATCTTATCAAATAGAGTCAAGGGGTGTTCTATAGTTAAGTGTATATCATTTATTTTATATAGCATAGGAATAACAACGGACCTAGTATACTGCCCTGGGGCACGCTGTAGTTTAGAAATCTTTGTTTAGATAGATAGGTTTTTCAGTTTTATACTTTTGCTATTTTAGTTATTTGTGTTTTTTATTGACTAAGTACGTCTTAATTAACCCTAGGACATTGCCCTTCATTCCAAGCTTATTTAATTTTATGAGAAGGATTCTGTGATCTACAAAATCAAACGCCTCGTCATGTCCCTGAATAAAGTTAGTGTTTAAAAACTAAACCCCGAATACTGAAAAATCACGCTCTAAAAAGTATAAACAACTTACACGTTATATATTTTAATGATATATATCCATAGAATATCCATAGTGATGTTCAAAGTATATCCGTGGTCGATGGTCGTAAACTAAAAATTTGTTAAACGACTTTCGGTGGGACATTAATAAACCAATATTTGTAGGTGACGTTTAGGTCTCAGCCATCTTGTACCTACATCGTAAACTGGCTCAAGTTCACACTGGAAGCTTCTCCACTATGGCCGGCAAAGTGCTGGCACCAACTAAGGATAGTTTAGGGACCTCCTCTCCGTAGGTTAGGTTTGGTAACAACTGCAATCTGTGATCGAATATTTTCAGGAAACCAAACGCTTGTTACTGCAACAGCTTATTTTGTGTACCTCTGTTATGCCTCGTGCATGGAACAATAGGCGATTGTTCATCGGAAATGCATTTTCTTGGTTTTTGTAGTTTTGCACGAAAATAAATAATCCATGTTGTGTTTTCAGGTGAATCATCTACAAATAATAACATTCTGATATACAGTTTGTCGTCGGTTCTTGGCGTCGCTGTCTGTACAATATTAGTCATTATTATAATATTATATAAAAAAAGATCAAGCATGCAAGAATTGACTTTGCCATTGCCGAGACCTGATGTAGGTTTTACCTTTTTTGTACTTACTTCTCGAAATTATGCCTCTGTATTTTTAAACATTAGAAATAGATGATTGAATGTTTATTTTTTACTTGCAGCCAGCAAGCGTTTTCTATGAAAATATGCTGTCAGTATTCGACCCTATTAATCAGCGCGAAGCCGAAGCAATGGAACATCACTATGACGAAATTCAATAGTCAAGTAATGGTCGCCGCTCACCTTAACGACTCAACTTCAGCTAACTCAAAGTTAAGCACTGTTATGTGAACTATATCGTGTCACGTACAGCCACACGTAGAAAACTACTGTCACATCATCATCATCTCTCTGCCCATGCTACTTGGTGCCGGCACATTGTCTCCTGTCAGCCATCACTCTATCATTCACTCCTTTAATATTATCATCCCTTCAACGCCACTTTACTATCTGGCAAAGAACGTGGCTTGATTCAAAGTTCGCATGCCAATGTTTTACATTGAGTCGAGTTGGTGTTGAGTCGTCAAGGTGTGCGACGACCATTACTTGACTGTTGAATTATGTCATTGCAACGGCCTTTCTTCAAACATATGACGTATTATGTATTACGTAATGGGTGTAAAAGTACCCTTAACGAAGCAAAAAGGCACTTGTTCTCCTCGTCACCTTGTAGTTACGGAGACATTGGGGGTCAAAGTTACAACTTCTTCATAAGTATTTTTAAATCCAAGTTTATAATGTTATAATTTTACTTTATACCTCCACGACCCCCGTATTATTCAATGCATCCATCAGCGCAATGTTTTGAGTGCCTTTCTTTGAGTCCTACTGTAAAACATGATAATTCCCCACAAAAAAAAAAAATGCGTAGAGTTACTTAGTTTGATGTACAGAATGCTTAGTTGCCGGCATCGTGAAGGGTCCATTTACACGTTGTATGTTTGTGTGATTGTCTGAAGCATGATAATATAATGATTCTCCATTTCTCCTACGGCTTCTACTTGCTTTCGACGTGGAGGAGAGGAATAGGCGCGGGCAGCGAGAAGATCACGTATTCTGGGTCAGGTCTGATTTGTGTTTTGTGATAAATCTGTAAAAAATATTTATCACAAGTGTAAAGTTTAAAGTAATAATGTAAGATTAACTTGTTAAAATTGTGTTAATTGCCGCTGACTCTATAATATCTTCACTTTGTTCAACATTCTTTCAAACCTGCATACTTTAAAGATTAACAATATTCTAGCTACACTGTAGATGGGTCATATATCAGGCACCGGGCAGGTGCACACAGATGTCCATGTCACCAATTTAATGTATAGTTTATTTATTGTAATTTATTACTTATTAAAAATATGTTAAGATTGTTGTTGTTTGTTTTGTTGTTGGTTTTTGGTCTATGGTCTGAATTAAGTAAATACTGTAAATTGACTATTTGCTACCTATATGTAAACAATAATTTTAGATAGCTTTATAGGATGTTTCCAGAAGTATTCTATCTCTTTAGAATTACAAAACACATTTTCATGTACTCAATTTTGATCAAAAAACTAACTAAGTAGGTAGGTACCTATGGCAATACTGATAAACAAAAGCTAAGTTATTACTAAGAAAGTTACACCGTATCTTCTGTGAATCCGGACTTCCTCAATAACTCGTTGAACGCCATGAATACATGTTAGATATGTTACGGCTAAAGATGGGTGTCAACATAAACTTAAGATTAGCCGGCTAAGCGGCACCCCGAGGTTCGGTTAGTTAGGTTCCTGTAAACCCTGCAGCCAGAAATAGGAGCCCCGCGCAGCGGGGCTCCGTCAACCTGCTGACGGAAACCCTAACCCTAGACGGTTGACGTCAGGGGCACCCCGAGGTTCGGTAAGTTAGGCTGAGTTTAGCCGGCTAATCTTAAGTTTATGTTCACACCCATCTTTAGCCGTAACAGATACATCTCATAAACGGTGGCTCTTAGGAAAAAAGTATTTAGATATTTTTATAGATAATTAATTATCTGATCTACAATTTTTGTCTGAACTAATTTTATGTTAAAACTTAGCGTTTTGCTGAAAATCGCGAAAAACCCGTTTTTGTGACCTTTGACCCGAGTGATTTTTTTTCCAGGTATCGGATCGGATGATGACTTTTTAGATTTCATTTATGATAGTGTTTTTAAAAATCCTATCAACTTTGAGCTGGGTGCGAATTATTGTACCTTCGGATGTCTAAATTGACCGGACTATACTGGTTATTCAAGGCAGAGACTAAAACCTACCCGATTGCACCACAGCTGAAACTTTGCGGAAGTCCCTTAAATCAGGTCACATCTTTCAAGTATCAGGGCCACATGGTTTTCCGAGGACCTAAAATACAGTCTGGGCATTAAGCGTGAGCGCAGAGCGTTGGCTGTCCGCTGCAATAATATATCTTGGCTCGCAGATTTCCGAAATAATCGACTGAAATAAAGGCTACGCTGTTCACACCCAGCCAGTCGTTCTATACATGCAATCTGTGGGTCAACTACACACAGAGGGCATACAGCAGCCTCTGCGCGTACAATGCAACAATGCATTGGGCGTTGATGGGGTTGCCGCACTACTGCAGTGCTTCTGGCAGGTTCGCAGAGGCGGGCAAAGATGGCGTTCACGCCATCATGCGCAGGGTTCGCGTCAGCCCCAACAGCATCCTGAAAACTATAGTGGATAGGTGGGACAGTCCCATACTGGGGCAATGGATACGCCTACATGCCACTGTGGCGTATAAATTAATTATTATTTTAATTTTGTTTTGTTTTGTTTTTCTGGTAGACGTAAGTACTATCACTAGTTTCTAAGTTGTGTGTTGTACTAACCAAATTGTCTGAAATAAAAGAATTCTATTTATTATTTAATATACCTACCAACCAGTAGGTAATAAGGGAAAAATTCTGTACATTTTACCTACCTTATTTATGAACATAAATGTTTGTTTTTTTTACCTAAGTATCGATGTATATTTTCTTGACAAGCCTCGCCACTTTGAACTGCACACTTGAAAGTGGTTATACTATAGGAGGGTAGCAGCAGTAGATAAGATGTGCTTATACTAGCCAAGTAGTTAAGCAAGGACACAGAATTATGACATCCTGCAGACATTGCACCTACTTACAAATATGTACGTTCACCAAGGGCACCAATGCCAGCTTCACTGGTCTGTTCATCTAGCCACACCCCACCGTCTTCCACATGACAGCCCTGTAACCCAATGTTCATAATAAAATTGAAGGATCCTCCGTTGATTCTTTTACTTTACTAACCAGTTATCTTTTTATCTCATTCAGCTTAGTTATCTTATTTAGCGTTCATATTTGACGGATGAAGAGGATTTCTATCATGAACTCAACCTGCAGCCAGGATCGTCTTCTCACTAAACGAAAAAAGTGTTGAGATAATTATGCGTTATTAGAAATGATTACGTCAAAACTAAAAATTTGAAAATAAAATTATTAATTAAAAACTTTTTTTAAAACAAGCTTTTATTTAAATGCGCTAAAAATAATAAAATAACCGCCTGCCGTCCAGGCGGGACCCGGCTTGAAAAAATCTGATTTTATGATGCAATTTGCAATAATTTTCAATTTCTTATACCAATTTTACCACATAATGATATATTAAGAATTAGTTATAAAAGATATCGAAATTATTGCAATCAATTAATTAAAAAACTGAAGCGCAGGTACGAGAGGGAACGATTAGCAAATTCTACCACAAATAGTAAGAGACTTTGGTCAAATATTAAAAACATAACTCATATGAAGCAATCAAACGCAGATAGTACTAAGCTTTTAGAAGTAATGACGTCGCCAATTGAAGCAGTAAATCATGTTAATGAGTATTTTGCAGGAGTTGGTAAGCAACTTGCAGAGACCATATTACCGGATACTAGATCTGATGCTACGGTTGACTTACTAGCAGATAATACTCATTTGACATCATTTGTTCTCTTGGATACAGACTTAGACGAGGTACACTATTTGCTCATGAATTTAAAATCGAGTAGTGCTCCTGGCTGGGACAATATTCCAACAAGTTTTCTCAAAGTAGCTAAGTACGAAGTTCTTCCAATTATTCTTCATCTAGCGAACTTGTGCTTTAAAACAGGTATCTTCCCTAAACTCTTAAAAAAATCTATTATTACGCCTGTGTACAAGAATGGGCCCAGAGATGATGTTAGTAACTACAGGCCTATATCAGTTTTACCTGCTTTATCAAAAATATTGGAGAAACTACTCAATAAACGATTACTAGACTTCCTCGATAAATATAAAATATTATCTGATGCACAGTATGGTTTTAGGCAGGGCAAATCAACTGAAGATACAGTAACGGCTATAACATCTCTCATTACGGAAAACCTAGATCGTGGAAAGAAATGCCTTACAGTTTTTCTCGACCTAAAGAAGGCTTTTGACACAGTCTCTGTTCCCATTCTCGTACGTAAGCTAGAATACATAGGAACAAGGGGCACACCTCTGGAATTACTCAAAAGTTATTTAACACATCGAACTCAAAAAGTTAGAATTAATTTACACACATGCAGAGACACTAACATCACATTCGGTGTACCACAGGGGAACGTTCTCGGGCCCACCTTGTTTCTGGTTTACATTAATGGCCTATGTAGTTTAGAGGCAGGTGGGGCTCGGGTCTTCTCTTATGCCGATGACACTGCGTTGGTCTTTATAGATGAAAATTGGGATTGCGTGCGGAAGAACACGGAAGTTGGATTATCTAAAGTTGATTCCTGGCTAAGAACAAACTTACTTACGATGAATAGCCATAAGACGATCATATGTGTTTCTCTTTAAGTAATAGAACCCAGCCTGATACTAATTTCGGTATAAGGATACACCAGTGTCACAATATCCAATGCACAAATTGCGCTTGCCCCACGATCGACAAGGTAGAGAAAACAAAATACCTGGGTATAATACTTGATCAGCGACTCTCTTGGCATAATCACGTTCAATTGGTTAGTGACCGAATTAGAAAATTTGTCTGGATTTTCAAGGTGTTAAGACATGTTGCATCAGTAAATTTAATTAAACAAAGTATATATTGCTCTGGCGCAATCTATTCTAACATATTGTATTTCTATCTGGGGAGGTGCCTCTAAAACAAAATTCCTAGATGTGGAAAGACCACAGCGTGCCCTTCTCAAAACTATTTATTTTAAACCATATTTTCTACACACGAGCTTTATAAACTATCTGACCTCTTAACTGCCAGAAAGTTATGTTGAATGTGAATTTGTCTATACTTTCAAACTTCCTCTAATATACTCATTCCTTACTTTATCCATTCGTGTCACTCCACACATCCATCTCAACATTCTCTTCTCCGCTACATGCAATCGTTTTTTATCCATCTTTTTTACAGTCCAGCATTCTGATCCCTATACAGTACGACAGGTCTAATCACGGACTTGTAAATGTATTTGTATTTTCCCCTTTAGCTTGAGGGGCATCCGTGGGTCGCAAGTCGTTCCAGTGACCTGTCACCATTTCATCCATCCCGAGTTGATCCGGTGCGTTACGTCCCGGTCTACTTCGCCATCTCCTAGTATTTTTATGTGATAGCCTGTTTCGTCTCACTATACTCTTAAATTCGTGTTTCGGTTCTTTTACGAAGTTTGTAAGAGCATAGTTACATAGGTGCTTACGATGGCGACGTGCCATAGTGCCACCGTGTCCGTCTACAAACTACAATACATAGATTTTACAAGAAAATCAACTGTACATTGTTAAAGCTGTAGCAGCACTACGAAAAGTACTACAGCAACATAAAACAAAAAACACTACAGTGCCATCTATGACATAAAAGTAGAACTAAAATGAGATTCCTACATCGTGTAGTTAAAGTTATCCGTTATTTAAGACTCTAATATACAAGAACAACAACTGTCGGGCAGTAGCCTACCAGTCACAACACCCGTCTGGTTGGGGGATCCTCCCTTTTTTATTTAGAGAGTATTGAGGCACTTTAAACCCTGTCAGTTCCTCATATTCCAAAAAGCAATAAAACGTGTGTGTTGAAAATGCTTTAAAATATGTCAATGAGCTCCAGCGTGATTCTTTTGGCGAATAACCATAATAGGAAACAAGGCCTTCTTGTTTTTTCCAAAACAGTTTACGCGGAAAATTTCACAAATATTTACCAACAGCACCCCCTTGACAAATCTTTCCTCCCTTGACCTCTTGATGCTAAAAGATACTTGCAGCACTGTATGACATTTTTTTAGAAAAACGACATCCATGCACAGATTGTACGTAATGCTTCAATAATTCATATACCTCTCACTAACGATAAGCTAGCAGGCCCGAAGGCACCTAAGAAGCCGATTCCTGCCGGCTTCCCGGAACATGCAGTCAAATAATATATTACATACACATCTATGGAGAAACCACAGTACAGACATTTAATACATCGTAGGATTGAAAACATTATAAAAATGCCAACGTTTTTCATGTCGACAAAGAAAGCAACAGGTAGCGCCAAATAAGCCGGTGCTCGGTCGATGTCAGAATTCAGAAATAAAATCACGCCAAAGTCGACCAAAAGTCACACTCATGTTGACCGTTTTCTTTGACTATCGCGGTGTTGAGCACTCGGAATTTTTTCCGAAAGGTCGAACAGTAAATAAAAAATATTATTTGAACGTATGCGGCGTTTAAGAAAGCAAATTCGACGAAAAAGCCCAGATATGTGGAAAGAAAGTTTTGGATTTTGCACTACGATAATGCTCCTTCGCACAAGGCCATCATAGTGAACGAAATGTTGACAAAAAACTCAACAAATAACATCGAGCAACCACCTTATTCGCCATATATGGCTCCAACCGACTTCTTTCTTTTTCCTAAACTCAAATAACCACTTCGTGGCACCCGTTATCATTCGGCTAAAGACATAAAGGAGAATTCGCGGCGAGAACTGACGTCAATTTCGGAGAAAGCGTTTAAAAAGTTTTAATGACGTAAGTGTATCGTTTCTGAAGGCGCATACTTTGAAGGCGATAAAACAACTTTGGATGAATAACTAACATTTTGTGTATTATTGATCGTTTCCCGGTACTTTGTTGACAGAGTAGTACTTGACAAAATCACTTTTATTTTTTATAGCTCCTTTGCATTTTATTCTTTTCTTTTTTTTCGGTTTTTTCCCCATGGGTGTCATTTTCTTGGTTTTCTGGGTCACTGATAACGTAAATGAGGTCAAAATTAAATAAAATAAAACAAACTAAAACAATTCAATTCTCATTTTTTTTTCTTCGGCTTCTGCCACAATTTTGACCCTAGGTATGTGTAAATCAATTATTCAAAACATGTTGTAAATACAAAATTCGGCACTGGCTTCAAAGCTAAAAATAAAACCTTATATTTTAGAGCAACCTCCAAGATATTAATATTTATCCAATTTTTAGCATTAGATTCCTAAATAAGTAGGTAGCTTTTAAAACCCCGCGCGAAAAAAATGCTCTGGCACCGGCAATAATGTAGCATTCCACCAGTGTTTCTTTTTATTGGAATAATAGTTTCTATAGACGAATAGTAACCAATAAAGGCAATCCTCATTACTCACAAGATGGCGTTGAAATTGAAACAAACAGGAAAAAACTTGAAGAGTTTATTCAACAGTATTTGTATTGTTGGACTATTAATAAATTTACTCTGAAACTCAAGGATAATTACAAAGTTTTCCTTCAAAGGGCTGCGTTATTGCAGCGATATCGCTAGTGTGACCATAAAATAGGACTGTTCCAGTATAATAAACCAAAATAAAGATGATATTGACTATTTTGAAAAGTTATGTAAAACTGGTCGCATGCGCTATGGCAAGGTCTTGCTAAGCTTGCTAAGGTTTTGGGTTCGATTCTCGGGCAGTTTTATTGGTGTTTTCCAAAAGCACTAGCAGCGCTTAGTTTAGATTTATGTCACTGGAATTCTTCAGTAGCAGTCAACGAGGCTGGATTTGTGTCCGGTTGATGGCTATAGGTTCGCCCCCTATTAAATGGGCCTTAAACATAACTGGTGTTTGGGTGTACTATTAGGTACACGTCTGCCTTATCGTGCAGGGATACAAGTATGATGTTATGTTATGTTTATGAAAGAAACAGTAAACAAACAGTTACATAATAAGAGTTGTCAACTACATAGTTTCAGAAAATCATGTTTTATAAGCAAACTTGGTAAGGGTAAGTAAATGTTCAGAAAGAGACACAATCATGTGAGTTTAATCATAATATTGCTAACTGGAAAGTTGAAGATGTCAATATTTTCAAAAAAGATTTGGTGAGTAAATAGTATAGGGTAGGAGTCAACCATAAGGCGGACAAACAGTTGAATTTCGGTCCAAGCAATAAGTATTTGAACTTTTTTCACAACTTTATTATTTGCCATTTATACACTATCAGCATCTGCCTAGCCTTTTCCCAACAATTTTTGGGGTCGGCTTCCAATCTAACCGGATACAGCTGAACCAGTATTTTACGTGGAGCGACTGCCTATCTGACCTCCACAACCCAGTTAGTACTATGTAGATAATACAATATCCTTGGTAAGACTGGCTGTCAGATTTTCGGGCCACTGACTACCTGTAACGACTGTCAAAGATCTACAAATGACAGCCGGGACCAACGGCTTAACGAGCTTTCCGGGACACGGAGGAAACTCGGTATGTAATGGGTACATGGGTAGTCACCCATCCACAAACCAACCTGAGCTGGCTGGCTGTTATTATTTAACCACGAGCGCTTCCATTGATACACTATGAAGAATAAAATTCAACTCTGTTAGAAATCAGAAATAAGATAGGACTTTTCTGACAGAAATGGTACATGTACTTACCTATGTAAAATGCCCGATGTTTACTGTACTAATATAGCAAGGTAGTAACTGGCACTGTTAGTAAATAATCCACCAAACATGCTATCCATCGATTCAAAAGTGTCGCTTTTCTAGTGTTTTTACAATAAAACAGTTGTAAAAGTATTGAAATCTCTCAGGCTATGAGGCACGAAATGAATGCCTACATAAAGTTTCCCTAACCTAAAGAAAGGGTGATTAAAAGTTTAAATGGATATACGGAAATACAAATTTAATGTCACTCGGACAGAGTCGGGGCTCAGTGAATGATACAGCTAAACAGTTTGTCCTTAAAATATTGAAGTGATTGTCACAGTATTTCAGTAACAGATCACTCCTGTGATGAGTTTTGTAATTGTAATATACGTCCAATTACAGTTGATTAGTATTGGATGTAAATTAAAATAGTTTAAAATGTTAAGTTTAGTTGTGTGTGTAGTTTTCACAATAATAAACGTGAAAGTAAACGAGATTGCAGCGGGTGAGTCCTACTAATTTGTGCTGAACTCACAAAGTGTAAATTATTGAAATTTAAATAATAATATTATCATGATGATGATATTAAAAAATCGACTGTTACTCGTATCTCAACCGGTAATGTGCAAACAAAAACATCTTACAAAAAAAAACCCAGCGACGTAGCAGATTGAAAAAAAACATTTAAAAATTAAAAGTACGAAAAAAGGTTAAACTCTTTCTGTTTATTTCCAATTCAGTTAAATGCCTGCCTGCCCTTCAGTAGTCGGGTTTATTTTTTGTTAAATCATTATTTTATCCTCGACCAAAATATTTGAATGTATTTGTCCTCAACCAAGTAGTTGAGTGTTTATTTTGTTAGCGCCCGCCATATTGTTTTATGACGTCACTAACCTAGTATCACTCTAACACAGTGATTACACTTAATGACGTGGAATCCGCTTGAGTAGGTAAGAAAGAGCTCTATCTAAGGGGCCGTCTCCACGAGCGAGAGAATCGCGGCGATATTACGTATTTGTATGGGATAATATCGCCGCGATTCTCTCGCTCGTGGAGACGGCCTCTAAGAGAGTGTAAAGAAATACGTGGCAACGACGATAATATCGCCGCGATTCTCTCGCTCGTGAAGACGGCCTCTAAGAGATTGTAAAGAAATACGTGGCAACGACGATAATATCGTCGCGATTCTCTCGCTCGTGGAGACAACCCCTATGCATTTCTAATGGTCCAATGAGAGTGAATAGTCCGATGTAGACGATGCAGTGACGAGTCTCGTCATCCAATCTGAAACAAGGACAAGAGACAAGTTTCCGTACTCGAAGGGTAACCAACGGGACCCTATCACTAAGCCTCCGTTGTCTATTCGTCCGTCCGTCTGTCTGTCAGCGGGCTGTAGATATCTCATGATCCGTAATAGGTTGACAGTCATAATTTTCACAGAATGTATATTTCTGTTGCCGCTTTAACAACAAATAATAAATCATAATCCAATTTTGTACTTGCAGAGAATCCTGTAGTACGTCTGTTTTATAGCAAACATGGAAACGAGAGCTACACAGTTTGGAAATATAAACCACTGACGATAGTTATAGAAGATCTTCACCCACGATACGTATGGTAAGTTAGTAAAAAAACGGCATAATATTTAAGTAAAACGAAAACGCGTTTGTCTTTCCATTCGCATATATGCCAAGGATTAAATTTCAAAGTAATAAGGTATTAGTAAATAAAAGGGTGCTGAAAATATTTGGAGCTTTTCATGGAGCTGAAGATGCCCAGCCTTGGAAATAATCCCACCGTCGCTCATGATAGTGACGTTGAAATTAATCCAGAGACGGTAGTCCGGCACTTTTTCATCTTTTATAAGTCCCGTCGAGATGGATTAAATGAAAAAAACAGTTAAGAAATAGCACGTTTTTAAAAGGTTGAAGCAAATTGCTTTTCCTGTTTAGTGTTTAACCCCTCCCCAATTCGTCATTTTTAGGGTTCCGTACCCAAAGGGTAAAACGGGACCCTATTACTAAGACTTCGCTGTCTGTCTGTCTGTCTCCAGGCTGTATCTCATAAACCGTGATAGCTAGAAAGCTGAAATTTTCACAAATGATGTATTACTATTGCCGCTATAACAACAAATACTAAAAATTCAAAAAAAACTAAATATTAAAGGGGGCTCCCATACAACAGATATGATTTTTTTGCCGTTTTTATAGATAATGGTACGGAACCCTTCGTGCGCGAGTCCGACTCGCACTTGGCCGGTTTTTTTTTCGTTAAAACGACAGCGAACCAACTTCCAGGCTACGGCTCTGACATCTCTAAATGACTCAACCTAACACAACTGAACATCTTAATTTAATTTATCTGTTTCCAGGTGTCGCTCACGCTACAAACAACAAACAGATTCGCCCGATTTCATACCAATGACAGAATTTATTAACGATAGCACCGCTAAATTATCTGTGAGTATTGCTCCAACATCATTAATAATTAAGAAATAAGTCGTTCTCTTTTGACTTCATTAAGCGTCTGGTTTCAGGTCAAGAACGTTACGGCTGAAATGAGTACTATGTGGGCGTGCACAGTCTTACAGAACAACCAAACTCTGGGGGTACCATATTATTATGAATACAAAAAAGAACAATGCTTTGCAAAAGATTTTTTCTTTAATCTTCATGTCAGAGGAGCAAGTAAGTGCTTTGTCACCTAAGAAGATAAAAAAAATAACTGCCACTGGTTTATTTTTATAGCTCGTGGCTAAACAATAACAGGCACTCGGGTCGATCTTCAGGTTAAGCCGCGCATACATAGGGTGAATCGTGGACGGGTGACCTATTAAAGTAAACCGAAAGATATGAACTTGCGGATTCAATATACTAGACGCAGAAATAGGGTAAATAAATGTATTAATAAAGCAAAAAAATAAATACCGTCAAGAAGAAATAAAAAAGTCTAACAAAAATATTAGGAAAAGTTGGGCTAAAATCAACTCATGGATAGGAAGAGACAAAAATAGTTTAGATTCTGTTATTTTAAAATATCTGGGAAGAACGGAAAAAAAGAGCATTACACAAGCTAAAAATATCACTAGCCTCCACACTAGGATTCCCTGTGTCGTGGAGACTAGTCTCCTTCGTCTTACAAAAAATAAATAGAAGTAAGACATTCTGGACAATAGCATCGTACAGGTAAGGTTTTTTAGGCTCCAGTAAAAAGTATAGTAAGGTGGGAAGAGTGCTGCTGTAGTATAATGTGAAGAATAAATAATTGCCGTACTGTGAGCACATTACATGCTTTGTAGAGCAGGTGTGTAGGAAATCTAAACGGACGAAAGGTAGCAACCTTTAGAATTGCTCTTTGAGCATTTTCTAGAGGGAGAGGAATCGAATTTCCCGCCCCCCCCCAGCCCCCGATTTTATGCAATAGGTGAGAATAGACTGACACAACGCTAAATAAACCTGTTTTATTAATTTATAGTCGGCTATATTACGTAAACACTTAAACATAAATTAGTTTGCGCACCCTAGCACATAGTAATTTGATATGTTTATGGAAATTTAGATTGGAGTCAATAGTGACACCAAGATATTTCACATGGTCAGCTTTTCCTAAAGTAAAGCAAGAACATGCAGTGTCAGGTATGCGCGTAAATGATTTGGTTAGTAAGCGGTATGTTAGTATTTCTCATTGTAAATGAAATGTATTTTGTTTTATCAGCCTTCAGTGTTAGAAGATTATTCTGGAGCCTTTTAGATACAATGTTGAAACCATTCTGAGCATGTTCATAGGCCTCAGTCCTTGATTTAGCTGCAAACAACAGAGCAGTATCATCCGCATATGACATTACAACGCCATTTTTGAGTGTCTGGCTGCAAAGGTCATTAATGTTGACTAAAAATAATGTAGGACCCAGTATACTGCCTTGTGGAATTCCAAAACAAGTATTAGATAGATCAGAACTTGTAGTCGGACCAATTTTTACACATTGCTGTCGATCGTTGTTTGTGTCATTGTTGTCGTTCGTGTCGTAATAGTAAAAGGTGCGTTCCTCTTATCCCAAGTAATTCAAGCTTCTGCAAAAGAGTAGAAGCTTGAATGACTTGGGATAAGTGGAACGCAGCTTAGTACCAGGTATTATGAACCAGGTTAGTGTTTTCCTGGAGAACAACAATATATTGTCAAATGCACAATGGTTTCCGACGTGAACGGAGCACGGCGACGGCTTTGGCACAGTAACTGAATGTTGTGCGGACGACGTAAATGAATGTTTGGATCAAAGGAAGCAGGTGGTGGTGGTCTACATTGATTTCAAAAAAGCATTTGATACCCTGGAACACCACCAGCTGCTTCAAGCCATCGAGGAGTGTGGCGTCGCGGGACCACTTAACAGGTAGTTCCGTGCCTACCTTACAGGCAGCGCTGCAAACTGTCATTGACGGCATCGTTGGAGAGCCCAGATATGTGACATGCGGTGTGCCAACCGGTTCCTTGTTTGGTCCCATCGGATACATCATGTATGTCAACAGCATGTGCAATGTGGTTCTAAACTGTCCCATATAATGTATGCTGATGATACTTGTTTAGTGTATGCAGATAAAGAATTAGATGTAATTGAAAGGAATATCCAGGATGATTTCACTAATATAGTTAAATGGGCTCATGATAATGGGATCATAATAAATATAGGTAAAACTAAGTGTATGCGAATACGGTCTCCTTATCTTAAAAACTGTGAACGTCCGCCACGCGTGGTGGGGCACAGCTATGAGTGCCTGCACGATGACGATGCAACGAATTGTGCGTGTGCATATATTGAGGTGGTGGAGGAATACAAGTACTTGGATTTAGTTATAGATAACAGCTTCTCGTGGAAAACACACAACACATCTTTGTGACAAACTCAGATTAGTGCTTGTGAAGTTCCACCACCTTAGTTTTGTACTGGAGAGGGGCACTTTGTCACGGTCTACTATGCGCTGGTGGACTCGCTACTTTCGTATGGACTGGCATGCTATGGTAATACATTTAAAACATATTTAGATAAAATAAAATTATTACAAATCAGATTTATGAAACTATTAGTTGATAAAAACACAAAAAAATACGATGCAAAAGTAGTGATTACGAAGAATTATTCTTAGAATGTAAGATGTTGCCGGTCCATCGTAAGGTGGTGTTGTTGTTGGCTGTAGAAAATTATTGCAAGGATGAGTTTAAAATCAAGACGTACAAATCTTCTAATGACTTTATTCCTTTGAGGTCTTATGTTTACTAATATGGACAAAGATGTAGAAAATGCTTAGTCCCAACCATTTTTAATGACATTCCAGTCGATTTAGAAAGTAGTTGTACCACAAAAACGTCTTTTAAAAATAAAATGGTTAAGTTTCTCTTTAACACTTTTTGTCAAAGCCTAATAAATGGAGACGCATAGAATATGTCATACTAGCTTATGTTTGTGGCTTCGCCTGTGTGAATTGAAATGCCATTGCGCGGTTTAGGATGTTATTGGCTAATGCTAATAGCATTTTGAATTGCGTAGTGGCGTTTCAATTCACTACTGGTAGGCCTTTGTCCTACAGTAAAATAGTGTTTAGGTATAGTTAATGGTTATTAAATATCCTCGTTATTGATGGAGATGACAGATGTAGGTACTTTACCCACGAGTATAAAATATAGGTAATAATGTATATGGGAGCTGCATCTGCCAACAAACTGCTTTAGAGTTTGGCAGAAGTAACATGTTTTATAATATTTCGGATGTCACCACGAATAAACGCTTTTTCATTTTCATTTCATTTCAGTTGGAGCGCAGTGTGGTGTTGCGTATATGGTCGGTTAGTTTGAACGACCTTGACCTTGGACTTTTGAATGTTTGTCAAAGACCAAGTCTGGAATCCATAGGTCAAAATGGGAAGAATGCACATGTCCATGATTTTTCACTTTAGTGACAAAGGAAGGTTTCCCTTTATAAGCTCCTTCATGGACCAGTAGCTCTCCCAGGCATTTTCGGGTCGTCTTGTGACTTCCTTGTCTTGCCTGCACTGGAAAGAGACTAACTGGCCCAAGTAGATGTGTTCATGGACATATTGCAATTCTTCACCATTCACTCTCGACTCTGTTGAGCGCAGAGCCAAGAGGCTCATTGGTGACGATAAGCTGGTGGGTACCAAGCTTCATAGCCTGGCCCACCGGCGCAAGGTTGCATGTCTGTCGGTCTTTTACAGGCTGTACTTCGGTGAGAGTGCCCAAGAGCCCCACGAGATCATTCCACCATCTCGCTTCTTCCATCGGGAGTCCAGACGTACTGCGGGTTATCACCCATTCCTTGTCGATGTTCCAAACATTCGCACGAAGCGCTTTGCTACATCGTTTATTATGCGCACAGCCAAGAAGTGGAATTCCCTGCCTTCGTCGGTGTTCCCAAGTTCATATGACCCCAATCTATTTAAGTCGCCAGTTAATAGGCTTCTTTTGGGTTAGCTCGTTCCATCGTCGACCTCATCTCTGTCCTCAGGACTAGATTGAGGTCAAGAGTAGGCCCATCAAACATTAAAAAAAAAACTCTGATTCTAATGCTTAGTGGTGTTTGAAATCAGTTTGGTCTTCGACATGTTCATCGCCAGTCCAACCTCAAAGCTTGCATTACTGAGTTGGTTTAACATTAATTATCATGATCAAAAAAAATAATACAATAAAGTTATTCAATGTCAACTTCGCTATAAAAGTACATAATTCATTTTTAAAATTAAAGTCTTCATCATACAAAAGGACAATAATATCGCTCGGCTCGGACCTTATTTTAGAGGGACCAAAGAAACGATGAATGGATTGTGTGAGGAACGATGTGAAAGATAAAGAAGTAAATGATAGCGTGACGGTTGACAGAGGAGAATGGAAGAAAAAACGTGTTGCACCGACCCCAAATAACATGGGACAAGGGCTGGAAGATGATTTTAGAGGGGCGTTTTTGATTTCAAATTTTGACGAAAACGACGTTTCGTATTCCACATTTTCCTTCCTGAATAACAAAGAGATTTAAAAGACTTATAAAGCGGACATTGGGAATATTTTCATAATTATAAAAATTTTGATCCCAAACATTTTCGATTTTGACACACGAATGCTACCTGACAAGCGGGTGTGTGACACTAGACAGAACGATTTGTTACTAAGTAGTAACAAATATTGGATTATGATTTCCTTCGTATTGTCCCGTCTATCGCTCGTAAATATTTGAATGTCTTTGCTGAATAATGACGCTAGAACTATCTTTTTTTTTCATAAAATCAAGGTGTACTGTAGACGTCCCTGTCATTTTCTTTTTACCGCCATGATTAGTGACAAATTCCAAAAGTTTTTAACATGAAGGAATATTATCCGGTCAGATCAGATAGGTAATCGCTCCATGTGAAATACTAGTATTTAGCAGCATCCGGTTACCCGGTTGTCCGGTATACTGGAACCCGACTCTAACATAGTTGGGACAGGCTAGGCAGACGACGACGATTCATTTTGATTCAATCTCAGATTTGAGGCCACCAACTGCATCAGACTTTTTGAAAAGTGACCTTTTTCTGATTTTTTAATTACAGCCGGATTTTTATTTGATGTAATTTTTTTTCTCACCAGAAGCAGTTATTTTAAGTGCGAACAACCGCAGTTTGAATTATGTAACGACTAACCTGTCAGTTAACTACGATGGTGAGGCGAGCTATGCTTATATAGAGGGCGAGGAGCTGGAAATTTCCTGCAAGAAGGCTCAAGACCTTGATGAACCTTCCGCTCTGCGTTTGGAATATTATAATGCAGCAGGTTAGTACTCCTCAAACTCAAACTCAAAAGCATTTATTTCAATTAGACCATTACGGCACTTTTGAATGTCAAACTCCAAATCCATATACAGACACATCACGCCAGTTAACCGAAAAAATGCGAAAGTTTGTAAGGATGGATGGATGGATGGATGTTTGTTACTCTTTCACGCGAAAACTACTGACCGGATTTGGATGAAATTTGACACACAGATAGTTTATAACCTGGATTATTACATAGAATACTTTTCATCTCGGTAGTATGATCCCGTAGGACAATTTATTGAACTTCACGCGGGCGAAGCCGCGGGCATAAGCTAGTAATATAATAATTTTAAAACTACCATTATTCTGAATCATTCACATTTGTCAAATACTCTGCTGGCAGAGAATCCATCTACGACTACGGACTACTAGCGATAACGATGAAAAATAAATATATGTGACTAACAGACGCTGCCGAAAAGCAACAAGAGGCCAATAACAATCGCACTGACAATCTAATAAATGCATATCACATTTCAGATATTATTCCTTTATTTCAAACTAAATCTCGAAACAAGGAAACACACCTATTTCGTATTGTCTTGAAATCGAACAGTAACAATACTTACTTGGACTGTATACGCGCTACCGAAAATCCCCGTAGAGAATATCGTTACAGAACAACATTTTTGAAGAAGAAAGAAGATTTGCAAGCTGGTAAGTAATTTTTAAATTGTATGAACACACATGGACCGCAACCGCAGACCGCAGCGGTAAACCCCCAATTGCTACGACAGACCGCAGTGAAATGACAGGTATCGACGAACTCTGCAGTCGCAAACTATGTAGGTGGTCCACCAACTGAATTTAATGTCATTTCTGTGAGAAAGAGACGGAGCTATACAGGACGTCTAGCTCCATCTCTTTCTAACACTGAAGTAAGATTAAAACAATAGGTACTGTATAAATAAGAGGTCGTGGTAGGCCAGCTAGTAGTGCATTTTTTTCTTTGTTTGACAAACGACTGTTACGAAGCTGAAAAAGAGGAGTGCTGCTGCCGTCGAAGTTGTGTCATCGCGTTAGCAATTAAAATAGCAGTACACCCAGGTTTTGACAGCTATGTACGTATGGTTAAGTAAAAGTTCCACTTTATTGGGGACTAGCTGTGAAATTATTATAAACAATTTCAAGGGTTTTAATATTTTTTGCACGGAACCCTAATTATTTTTCTAAAATAAAAATAGCTTAAGTTAGACCTTATAATATCAGCTATGTGCCAGTAAAAGTCCCGCCTAAATCGTTTCGGAGATTAGCCGGAATAAACAACACAAAGACCAGAAAAACCGACAGACAGATAGACCAAAATAAAAAAAATAGTTTTTGTTATAAGAACCGTATATATTTTCATATGCATTCAGTAAAAAGCTGTTATTTTGGTATTACAAACAGATACTTCAATTTAATTTATTTGTATAGATAATAAAATTCTATTGCCTTGAAATGTATTGATATGAATGTAAAATAAATGCATAGCAATTATTTGTACAGGATATTACAACTAAAAATGGAAAAATAAAACTGACTTCAAAAAAACGTGAAAAATAACTTTAGCTTCAGAAGTCGGTGGCAAAAAAACAAAATTAAACAAATGAAAGTCACCGACTTCTGAAGCTAGTTATTTTTCTGTTTTATTCCTTGCAATAAAGTTTTTTTATTTAATTTTATAAACCACCCACAAAATACCGAGTTTCTTCCATGCCTCGGAAAGCACGTTAAGCCGTTGGTCCCGGCTGTCATTTGTAGATCTTTGACAGTCGTTACAGGTAGTCAATGGCCCGAAAGTCTGACAACCAGTCGTACCTATGGGTACCTACTTTAATACCCAGTACTAAAAGAGTTATGGAGGTCAGATAGGCAGTCTCTCCATACAAAATACTAGTATTCAGCCGCATCCAGTTAGACTGGAAGACCTTAACATAACCATGAATCAATGAATCAAGTTAATAAAATTCAACTCTCTTTTTTTACAGGTGCTGATCAACATACGATATTGTCCGTCAATGGACAAGAATTAACAAGAATATTTAATAATGACTCGTTAAATGACGACTATATCTTTAGGTATAATATGGGAAATATGTTGAATGTTACGTGTCGAACAATGGATCATATTAAACAAGGCTTCCTAACTTTCTATTCTGATATAGAATCTATTCGAGAAAAGATACCGAGGAGTAAGTTAAACTATGTTTACGTGACAAAATAACACGCCTGACGTCCCAAAACATATACAGGATGGCCAATTTGAATTGAACCTGACAACACTGGGCCAGAGTATCTACATATTTATCCATCTAGATATCGACAAAAACCGGCTACAACTTTGCTATGAAATGAAATATTGTAATGAAATATTAATTAATTGATGATTTTCTGTTTTTCCCTTTACATACTTTCATTCCTAATATATTAAACGATATATTTTACTGACTGTTCATCAGGGCTTCAAAGTTATTTACTTCGTAAACAACCAGTCTAGGTACGTCTACAGAACTTACCTAGACTGCTAGATCAGCGACTAAAATAACTAAGATATCTGTACTAATATTATAAAGCTGAAGAGTTTGTTTGTTTGTTTGCGTGAACGCGCTAATCTCAGGAACTGCTGGTTCGAATTGAAAAAATATGTTTGTGTTCGATAGTTCATTTATCGAGGAAGGCATAGCATTACGCTACGACCCTTCGGAGCCGCGCAACGTGTGACACCGCGGGGAACAGCTAGTTTATGATAAACTTTATACGGTTTACTCAGAATGGTCCCTGCTTAAAACTTATTCTATTCTGTACAATATTGTGTTTTTTCAGCTGTCAAGATTCAATCGGGGGTTATATCAGTAAATATATCCACATCGAATTTAAATAATAAAACTATAATCTGTGAAATCAAAAACACAGATGTGACAAAGCCAAATGCCAGGATATTATTCTTGCTTGATGAACTACGACGTGGTATGTAAATAACATTTACAAGTATTATTCAATTCATGGCGAATTCCTCTAGAATCAACGAGAAGAAGCACAATATTGAGAGATTTGGGAGGAATGGGGGAGGCTTTTGCCCAGGAGTGAGACAATACGGGCTAGTTAGAAAACCGGCCAAGTGCGAGTCGGAATCGCGCACGAAGGGTTCCGTACCATTATCTATAAAAACGTGTATGGGAGCCCCCCTTAATTTTTTTTTTTAATTTTTTGTATTTGTTGTTATAGCGGCAATAGTAATACATCATTTGTGAAAATTTCAGCTTTCTAGCTATCACGGTTTATGAAATACAGATACCCTAAAAAGTGTTTTCTTTACTTATTTTACACATTTTTCTGAGGGACAATATGGGTTAGCAATATAAGGGCTTTACCAGCTTCAAATGTACAATTATTGTACATCTAACATGTCCATGTTCTATTTTTACCCGACTACCAAGGAATGGTTATGTTGTTCGCGCGTATCTTGTATGCATGTAATATTGTTTATTACCTCATATCTTCCAAACCGCTGCACGGATATATTTAATTAAGATATCGTTAGATTCGTCTTGGTAACCCAAGTGTTCATAGATAGGTGACGCGAAAAACAAACCAACATGACGAACGTGAGAGGCCATAGATTAAAGTTTTTTTTTTTTTTTTGTTTACTGCAATATGGGTATCAAATTAAAGGGCTCATCAAGAGGATTTTTAAACGGTATATGACCATATTTTAATTTAAAAAAAATATGTTATTTATTTATCTATGCAAGATACGCACGGATGACTAGGTGTAAATGTACACCTAAATAAAAAAAATAGAGTAAATAAATATAGATATTATATTATATTAATAATCATAACTAAAAAGTGTAAAATAAAAAAATAAAAATTAAAAACCCGACTACGTAATTAATAACTAATAAGAACTAAAAACTTGAAAAAAATCTGAAAATAAAAAGGTTTTTTTTCACGAAACCCTTCGTGTGTGAGTCCGACTCGCTTTGGCCGTTTTTATAGTAAACGTGACATGAGTTACAAGATCAAACTTGTTTAGTATTACGGGTAGAATCAGTCCTTGGCGGATGCAAGTTACTGAATCGCTAAATACTTAATTTTCAGGTGTTCGCCTACAAGGCCTGAAAAGGAATAATATCATGTACCAGTATACAAATGAGGAAAACCGATGGACTATTGAATATCAATACTCTGTGAACGAGAATCTTAGCCTGACTTGTGTATCAAATTCTGAATTTCAAAGTCCGCAGGGTAACCTGCCGATGGATGCAGATTTATTCCAGTGGACATTCGATGGTATGCCTGTTAGTTTACATAACTCTATGAAATTGATTACATAGCTGTCATCTAGGTACAGTCAAAGGCCATAGTCCAGAAGCATCTCAATGTTCATATTCGCCCACACGGTTCTGCTAGTTCCTTTCTTCTTACACGGCTTTACATCCTCGAATCTCTTCACCCAACTCACAGTATTTCTGTGAAACCAAAATAAAACTTAGAAGAACAAGCAAGCGTGTAATTTATCAAGCTTGCAACTACTGATTTGCTATCAAGAAAATCAATCCTAGTTAGGCCTCAGAAATCTAAGTCACTACATATCTATAAAAATAATATGTAAGGCGATTTACTTTCGCATTATAATTATTAGCGCGATATTGTTTTCCTGAAAAATAAATCAATCTTTCGTGGCATGTTATTCATAAGTAAAAATACCGGTATATAACAAAAGGTATGAAAGAAAAAAAAACACGCCTGCCATGTCAAAAAGTGAACAAAAAAATGAAAAAACAAGGTAGGTACCTATTGGATAGTTTAGTTAATGTTCAATTAAACCGTGATTGGGTCCAAAAATGAAAAACTGAAATCCAACATTATTATTGCAGTTCCGGAAAGTTCTGTGGAACATTAAAATTTTCTTTATGGGTATTCCCAAAATCATTCAACTTGTTTTTCATTTTTTAACGTGCAAAGTTAAAAAATTAAAACATCTAATTTATTTGGGCTCGGCGCAGCACGTCTTCGTCTATACTTTCCTATTACTTTTTGAAGAAATATTTAAACAAAAAAAAAAGGAATATTACTAACGACGTCAATCTAAAAAAAATGGAAATCTCAAAGCATCAAAAAAATATTAAAACAAATCACAAAAAGTGAAAATAATACCGGGGTATGAGACTCATGTTAACAGAGCGACCATAAAACCGCCGCTATTTACTCCGTTAACTTAAGTTTAAAATAGCTGTTCTGATGCACGTCATGGCTGAAACGTCAAACAATTGAAGAATACGGACATAATGCAATATTGGTCACACCCTTAATCAAGTAGCGTGATAATATATATATAGCCTAACATTTGAAGAAGCCCCTATGGAATATTTATGCAAAATTTGAACAGGACCTATGCAGTAGTTTTTGCGCCATCCCGGAACATCGATTTGAATTTTTACGATTTTATTATATGTATAAACTAGCTAGTGCACGCGACCTTCGTTCGCGTGAAATTATTATAAAAAAATCCCCATTATTATAGGCCCATTTTGAATCGAATTTTGTTACCAATTTCAAAGGTTTTAATTTTTTTGCACGGAACCCTAATTATTTTTCTAAAATAAAAATAGTCTATGTTAGGCCTTATAACATCAGTTATCTGCCAGTAAAAGTCACGTCGGAGATTAGCCGGAAAAAACAGGCAGACAGACAGACAAAAATTCGTTCACTATGATGGCCTGCCTTGTGGCGAAGGCGCATTATCGTGCTGCAAAATCCAAGAATTTTCTTTCCACAAATCTGGCCTTTTCGTCGAATGCGTTTCATGATGTTGGGTCGGAATTGACTCGTTCTATCATGTCCACAGTGACTCTTATACGATTGAGTTTTTGGAGAAAATGCAGGTATTTTGGGACCAGCCGAGCGGCAACATGTTTCATACCCAAGTGATTATTTAAAATGGTACGGATTGACTCGTGACATACAGAAAGTTCGGTGGCTATCTGTCTCAAACTTGAATGATAATTTCAGTGACTATTTTCTTCATTTTTTCGATGCTAACTTCAGTTGAAGACGTTGATGGCCTACCAGAGCGACGCAATTCTACTATCAAATCTCGACCACTTTTCAACGCTTTGTACCACTCATAATCACGTGTTTTTGGTAAAGTCGATTCACCGTAAGCCTTCTGTGACATTTTCAGGGACTCCGAACACAAAATTCAATAGGCGATGCAAAATTTAAGATAAACTCTTTGTTTGATGTTTTGTTCATTATGAAATTCGCAATACACACTAGATATGATCTAAATAAAAACATTACTGTATTAATTAATCTAAATAACAGATACAACTCAATATCCGCGCAAAACTGGAAAACAGTTGTGTCAATCTAACAACAAAAACAAAAAACAAAAATTGAATTTGGAACCATAAACAAATCATCCATTCCCGATACTTTTTGACTGAATGTATATTTTCATATGCATTCAGTAAAAAGCTGTTATGTTGATATTACAAACAGACACTTCAATTTTATTTTTTTGAATTGTAGACAGGGTTATTTGTAAAACACCAGAAACCTCTTAAGAGGTCATTGTACTCATCATTATGAACAACTTTTACTATGGGACCAAACCTGAAATCGCGAAAAAAAAATCAGCTTTTCCCTACATTTTGACGAGTTAATCGATCATAAATGTAGGGGAACAGCTGATTTTTTCATAGTGATGAGTACAATGACCTCTTAAGAGGTTTCTGGTGTTTTACAAATAACCCTGTATAGATTTTATAAACATACCTATGAACTAGTATTACCAGTGTTTTCATTTATTGTCATATTATTGGCGCCACTATGCCTGCGCTCTTTCCGATTGGCTCATTATGAAAGAGTGCGATATAGGGGTGTAAGTTGTGTGTGGAAATGTATAATGCAACTAGTTTTGATGCTAAAGCTTTGTGAGATTGCTACTGGACTTCTGACCGCAACAGTACTTACAGTATTCTGTAAATCAAACTAAATAACATGAACAAAACTCATTATAACGAACGAGGAACTAAACGATAGAGGGGACAACAACACGAGCCAATCATAATCGATTTGCAAGAGCCAACTGGTTGCTGTCAGTACAAGTGTAACATGCCATCCCAAGCAATAAATTCTGTCTAACATCGGATCACATTTTTTCTATGATATCTTTACAAATCTTTTTACACTTATGGGTACCTAAGTTCTAAGTAGATATGCCCGCCCGTAGGTATTTAAAAAAAAAGTTTTGGCTACCCTTTTATATGCCGCTTATAGGAAAAGGTCACAATGACTCCACTCTAAAACCTGATTACTATTAACTTTTTTTAGGTAGGTCCTATAAATCTTCAGCAGAAAGGTCGCCATTATATCCGTCAAAGAAGTGGTCAAGAAAAACATTTAAGAAGATTCTGGATGCAACCCACAACGCAAAGAAATTACGATGTTTTTTTTTTAAATACGGGAAAAGCCAGTTTTATGTAAATAGCTCAGTTGAGCTCATTTTCCGATTAAAGCCGGAAGCAGACAAGTATGAAACTACTACTTCAGGTGAGTGATGGCCTTTTTTTTCTAAATTTGCTGTACCTTACTGCTTCACCCCCCGTGAGCACCGCGTCGCATCGCTTTCCCCTAGCGCTCTTAATTCGCTTTTGTCTAGCGTTCTTTCTGTCTTTTTCTTTTAGCTCGGCTCCTAAGGTTCGTAGCGTGATATTAAATAAGTTTAGCTATTAGATTCCTTAACAATTGCGTTATTAAATGCAAAAAGAAAAATCTTACTACTATTATAAATGCGAAAGTTAAAGCTCTTTCACGCAAAAACTACTGAACGGATTTGGATGAAATTTGGATTAACACATTGGATACTTTTTATCCCGGTAGTTCGATCTCTTAGGACAGTTACCAAATTCCACGCGGGCGAAACCGCGGGCATAAGCTTTTATAAATTCGACTGGTAGTTCCAGTGATTAGCGCATTCAAACAAAAAAGCAAACAAGCTCGCCTTATTATACACTAGGGAGCAAATAAATCGAGCCACTTCCTTTTGTCATGTCCGTATAATGGTTAATATTTTATTTAGGTAATAATTATGTAACGAATCGATTCGAACCATAGGTCGCCTAAAAGTTTATTGAATAACTTTTACAATGACGGCAAATTCTTAAATAATAGCCTTATTCAATGATAAATTATTGCCTCTGAAAGAAATATGTAAACCCCAGGCGAGATCGGCGGTGAGGTACAGTCACGAGCGCCAATATGTACACACTTAACAATTACTTTTAAAAGAGTTTTTCTCCTACTTCGTTCTAATTAAAATTTCATTTTGTTACGAACATAGTATTTTGGAACTCATATTTTTATAAAAAAGGTCTTATCTCCAAGTTACAATCGTTATTTCTCGCGAAAATTGCTTTTAAATTTAGGAAAGTGTGTACATATTGGTGCTCGAGACTGTACAGTTAATTTTGGGCCAGTTGCCGGTTTGTGTGATGTTAAATTTCGTTCCTGAGTCTTCGTCTCACTGTCCACCTAATGATTTCGACACCCGAATGTCACGTAACGCTTGCTGTAGCTGAACAGCATTAAGACCACGGTCGCGCATCGAACTGTTCACGTTCTGTGGTTGCCTGTGGTCTGCCGGTCCCAGGCCGCCGAACAAAAACACCAGTCTCCAGATATCTTATTTATTTTTTTATATTTTTTGGGATGGGAAATCATCAAATGACTCCTCCCGCTCTGGGCGGAGCGGAAGGGAGTGTCAGACTTTTACTGACTAAAACCCATCCATGTTCCTTCTTTTGTCTTTTGCCAGGGCCGCGGTATCTCTTTCGAACAGTCCCGCAGCCCAGTCTCCAGATACCTGCGGTATACCCACTGTGCCTTTGAACGACTCAAATGACGTTTGTGTGCCACTTCACGTTGTCCGTGTCCAGCATCAAGTAAAGCTACAACTTGGGCAGCTTCCGTCGGTGTTGTTTCCATTTTATCATGCTATTAATTACACAGACACAAATAAAGAAAACATTAATACGCCAATATGGGTTTAATTAACAAAACCTTCAATTTAACCTTTTCTTAATGAATTACAATCAAAATGTCTTAAGCGTATTAAATGCGATACTTAATTTGATTCTACCCTTTAAACTTTAACTAAAAATATAAATTTGTCAACTAACTAACCTCATTGTAAAGCCTATTAAAAAACTTTTTAGGCGATATATGATTCGAATAAATTCACTAATACTCAAAATACCTAATAACCATAATGCGTGAAAAAAGTGGCTCGATTTATTTGCTCCCAAGTGTAATAGAATAAATGCCAGATGCAAAAAAGGAATAAGGTTGCTCCACAATCGCACTAACACACGATGATTTTTGCCTACTTATTATGACCACGTTGGTATTAAAGCGATCACCGTGGCATGGTTCCGTTATCTGAGTGACATACCATCCGGAATCCAAACCCGCGGAGCTGAAGAATCGGGCCTTTATGGTACAGCTGTTGATGTAGGGACAGACAAGTCACACCGACTGGCCTAAGCAATTGGCAAATGTCGGTTGTCTATTAACAGGTTACTTGCATCGCTTTCCCACACCGAAGATTAGACAATACTGCTCTAAGACGTTGCCACACCCGCCTCGCCCCGTGGTCTCGTGGTCGCAAGCGCGACTGCTGAGCGTCAGGTCCTGTGTTTGATTCTCGGGTCAGGCAAAAAGTGCTCTTGGGTTTTTCCACTTGAAATTTCTCAGTAGTAGCCCGGAGTTTGGCAGTTGGCAGTATGATACGGATAACACGTTAAGCCATTAGTCCTGCGCCCTATCTTTCTCCGGTCGTGTCAACTTGAGAGAGATCATCGGATTGCCGTCCCAGCAGACTATGAGAGTAAAGGAACAGAGTGCACTTTTGCACTATAATATCTCCCGCGCCGATGGTTAATCTCCGCTAAGATGGGCCGCCGTGATCTAAAACGGTCAAGAGGACTATGAGGCCGCTGCCTCGAATTTTGCGGGCAACGGGGCGGCGGCGGCGGCGCTCGTTGACTGGAGTGCACCGCTCGTTGCCCGCTCCCGCGCCGCTGTTTTCGAGAACCGGTTCATTTGATTTTACGCATAAGATCCTGCCGCTCCCGCGCCGCCGCCGCCGCCGCCTCGCTGCCCGCAAAATTCGAGGCTGAGGCCTAATGACGTTGCTACAACACCCCAACGAAGTGTTCCCATAATGAATGTTCCTCACAGTTTTAATAAACCTCGTCTTTCCAGGTCCGTATCCGAATCAGTATCCGGAAGTGCCGATACTTCCTATAGCTGCATCTGTGGGGGCCGTTATAGGCATCATAACGTTGATATGCCTTGTCCTCTGGCGTAAAAGGATAAAACGAACACATCTTATTGAGGTGAGTTTTTTTATCATCAAAAGACTACCTTTTTTCTCCTGAAATGTTTAAATCCGATCGTTTTAGGGGCTGAGCCTATTGCTTTTATCCAACTTTTCAACTGGAAAAGTGCACGTTTAAAGATCAAACATAGTAAGATTTGGTCATTTGGTCAGCAGACACGCTGTTGACGGCGAGACCAAAAAGCTATCCATAATTAAAGGCCCAAAAAATACGAAATTTTAATACAATTTTATCCCATTTCAGAGCGAGTATGATAATCTCTCAAACCACAACGATAGCCCAATACCAGCGTTCCCAAGTCAATGGGAAACTAACTGCGATGATTCACATTATGCTAAAATTGATGAGGGAATAATGGAAGAAAACGACACCTATAATACAACAGACACCGACAAGTTGTACAGAATGCCATATAAAAGACAGAGTAACATTAGTGAGAATCATTATACAGAAATAGACGATTACTTCAGACCTAAACCTGCTGGACTAGCAGTCAATTGGAACAGTGCTCACCCTTCTAATTTCAACAAAGAAAAATATACACATAAAGGAACACCATCCCACAAATCTAATAATACAACTCAAGACAATTTCTGTGATTCAAAACAAGGTATTTACGACAAATTGAGACACGGCAATTCACCTATTAATAAAAGCAATGAAAATTATGGCAATGTACGAAAAACGGGTAAAAGTAAAACTGTCACTTTTGGACAAATGAGCAACGATTTAAGACCGGGACGTAATTATAGCGAAGGAACCTCTCGGCAGCATTGTGAGAACAACGATCGAAGACTTAAACAAAATAGTGATGGTCATTACGCTAATGTGAGCCAAGATATATACATGCAACCCGGGGATTTGCAAAAGAAACCAAACTATGAAAATCATTTTCCTCAAAACGACAGTTCAGAAAATAGTGACTATGCTAAACCGTATGAAAACCTTGAAAAAAATTGCAAAAAAGACTTTTACGGATAAATTAGAGCTACATAAATGAGGATGTTTTCTGTAGGTTAACAGCGCAAACACAGCGTTAGTAAATAAAAAGTTGAGAGAAAAAAACTCAAAAATAAAATGTTAAGGTGGCGATTTAATCGCACTGCCTCCTTCAAAGATGGGTAGACTCACCAGTCTACCCATCATGAAAAATGTGTCTGTGCATATTAATGTTCATTGCATCGAAATAGTGTTTCTACTATCGTATGGGTTTTTGTTCAAGAATCGGAAATAAGCTTTTTTAGGAGAGTTATGATATGACGGGTGTACGAGCACGCTCGACCACTTTATGTTGACGCCCGCGATCACATATATTTCCGTTTGAACCTTATTGCATGCGCATTACTTTATTTAAGTTAGTTTAATAAAGCTGTTTGGTGAACACACATGTCGGGGTTTTCTTCCACATTACCTACACATAAGAATTCTCGGCACTCAGCGGTAGGACTCCATATATTTTTGGTCTTTCGAGGCTACAAGTGAAATGTGACAAAAGGTGTCTTTATCAATAGCGAATCGGCTTGGCTGGCTTCCTACAAGCGGGTCTCACCAGTCAAGTTGAGAAGGTGCACATAACAAGAACCAGTGGACACACAAGTCCACAACATGCTCGACTATCAGTGATAGTGATTACAGCAGACAACTAGTTTCTTCAACACATCTACTACAATGGAAGGGCTACTACAACGTCAACAAATCATTGCTGAAACTGTACCTACAGAAGATTTCTACAAACATCAAGAAAGATTCTGCAATTCGGATAAGTGCCGAGTATACAAGAAAACGGCTAGTGACTCTTGAAGAATTGTGGGGTGACTTCGGCAACAATCACATAAAACTAACAGTGCTTTGTGAAAACAAACACGATTACATTCAGTCTGGTGCTTACCTGTCCGGTAAAAAGCTCTACACAGCTACATGTGCTCTGCTGATAGACATAACACAGACCGAAGACATGGCTAAACAAGGTAGAAACAGTCAAGGTGACGAACAACACAATATCAGCACGGAAGAGAAAGGTATGTTGTCCAAAACTGATGAGTATCGTCAGCAAAATTAGTCTACTTCGACAAAATTTCTGAGATGCAAAAACGACAAGACGACTGGAAAATGGTTGTGTATTACAATATGACAACGTACTGGCGAAATTTACAAAACGTGGCAGACTACGTCACACATTTGAACAATCTGACTAAGGAAGAGTCAGCCTTGGTATCCATCGCCTCTAAACTAGAACACAAATCAAAGAAATACAGCACTATAACGATGTTTTGCGATCGGAACATGGAACGCGCTAGAAAAGGGGTCTGATAAATGGAATTGGCTATGCAGCAAATTATCTATTTGAATCCTTGACGAAGACTTTGCCAAAAAATACGATAGTGATGTCAACCTCTTACATACAAACGAAAACCATATACTCAACCTCTACAAGGAACAAACATCGATTGTGGAAGGCGAGTACAATATTGTGAAGAGATACGAGGATATCATGAACAAGCAATTTACGCTAATAAACAAACGGTTCCAAGAAATCTCTGACGAATCGATTTAGCTGCCAACTTAATAATCTCCAACATAGAAGAGTTCAACAATTACTGCTCGACTTAGTGACTGATGTAAAGGGCGGACGCGTCGATGCACATTTACTGAAGCCAGATCAGTTACAAGAACAATTAATCATAATATCTGGACAACTGTCCAGATATTATGTTTAAGTGGCCTGTCGCTACCCTGCACAAACAGCCATCAGGGCATTCGACAGATGTATAAATTATCCCGATTACACGTCAAGCTAACGACAGACTTCTTCCTTTTTGATATTCAGTGATAAGTGGATACAGTTACACAATGATGGCGTGTGGCTCAGTACTTGTTGTAAATAATGCTTGACTCGCATTGTCTGTCCATCTGGCACATTATCGAAACAATTAAGTGCTACTGGTAATATCTCACTTGATGGATTATAATTCGCTCACATAACAACTATCACAGTCAAATAAGCGGACAACAACAATACTTTTGAAGCTGAGCATCATGAAATGATGATGAAGACTTTGAAAGTCAGGATTGAACAGGTGAAGATGCATCAAGAGACTCTAAACGAGGTGGCAACTTCCCACGACACACATCTCTATATCATGTATAGCTTTATGCTCATCGTTGTTGTTGGGGCTTGTCTATGGATCAGTTTCAAACTAAGGAAACGCTATGGTGCAGGTCTTTGAGTTACCTACAGAGCTGATAACCCGGACCAGGAGCAAGCCATCAGCGAACCGCAACCACGGATGAGCCAGAACACCAGCTGCGCGCTGAAGGTCGACAGGGCTACCTTGCCAGCAAGCTGTTGATAAACTTCGGACTTAATATCTAATTTTATTAATTTTATATTTTAATGAATGTAATTTTTGTTTTTTTTATGATAATGATTGATAAAACTTGCTTGTAAAAAAACCCACTATTAATTATTAATTATTTGAGGGGATTGGCGCTGATAGCGGAAATACAGGCTCTTGCCTAGCTAGCTACAGATGTTAAACTCTTTTGCATAGTGAAAAATATTTCCTAAGATATGTATATTCGATAATGTACATAATTCTGTAAAATTTATTGAACAAACTTATATTATTATTATTAAGCTTCGGACATAATATCCTTTATTTACATTGTTTTACTGTTTACTTCTACGTTTCTTTTACTGTGTTTACATTATTTATACATTTTGTGATTTGGGAGCATGTACGAGCACGCTCGACAACTTTATGCTGACGCCCGCAATCACATACGTACTTACGTTTGAACCTTATTTCATGCGCATTACTTTATTCAAGTTAGTTCAATAAAGCTGCTTGGTGAACACACATGTCGGGGTTTTCTTCCTTTACCATACCCATAAGAATTCTCGACACACATTGCACCTCAGCGGTAGGACTCCACAACGGGTAAACTCACCTCCTTGAAGGACCATAATCATCTGAGGCTATATAGCCGCGGGTGAGCCTTAGCTTGGTCGTGTATACTTATTTTGAAGAATGCAGCTGGCTAAAGCGCCAACTTGTATAGTAATAAACAAGAGAAGGGAAAGACCAACTTTAAAAGATAAGGAAATAATAATTTTATGCATAAAACCGTTTATGATCTATGTGCCTTTGATTTGGTTTGTCATAAAAGCCGCTTTTATTAAATAATTATTAAATAAATGATATCGTTACAATAAATAAAAATACGTTAGTTTAGTTAAATGCTTCATAGCCTGGCCCACAGGCGCGAGGCGCAAGGTTGCATGTCTGTCGGTCTTTTACAGGCTGTACCTACTTCGGTGAGTGTGCCCAAGAGCTGCACGAGATCATTCCACCATCTCCCTTCTTCCATCGGGACGTACTGCGAGTTATCACCCATTCCTTGTCGATGTTCCACGCTACATCGTTTATTATGCGCACAGCCAAGGAGTGGAATTCCCTGCCTTCGTCGGTGTTCCCAAATTCATATGACCCCAATCTATTTAAGTCGCGAGTTAATAGGCTTCTCTTGGGTAAGCTCGTTCCATCGTCGACCTCATCTCTGTCCTCAGGACTAGATTGAGGTCAAGAGTAGACCCATTTCATATTTAAAAATTTAAAAAAAAAATGCTGTGACTTAAGAAAAATTGTTAACTGTGCTCGCAGGAATGGGGAGTAGAATCCTAAATTAGTGGGTAAGGTTTGAATTGAATCTTTTTTGTTTTTACTATGGACACTTTTAACGTGCACATCTTGCTACATCGTTTTCACATAATCTACCATCTCAACATGAATGATGTAACCAAGATTTTGTAAAAATATTCTGATTTAAAAGAGTGTCCATGGAGTTTCTTGCCCGTTCTTCTCCATAGAGATCTACGTTAGGGAATGGGCAACTACAGTACTTTCACAGTTTTTATGCCTTGTGACTGGGACTGTAGCTACATTTCATTGTTGTCTTTATTTGGACAGTTCAAAAGTGCCTGTAACTGGCCTACTTGAAATAAATATTTTGATTTTGAATGCAACTACCATCGTATCATCTCAAGGACTAAATAATATTGCCCTGTTGGGATGTCAACTCTAAGCGTAGAACCAAGCGTTGAAAATCGTAGAAAGGCTTCATAACGGAATTAATCTAGGTCTATCTTAGTTTTAGTGAAATCGGACATAGGATACCTACTATTGAGAATTAATTAATATAAAATTCATCAACATGTGCATTCATTTACAATATTCGTGGCAAATACAATACTACTACTAATACTTAAGGAATTTGAATTAAAACAAATATTTTTATCAGAGTTTTATAATTAACACAATTTTTTGATTATTGTTTTTTTTTTCATACAATGTTAACATTAGTTAGGTAATAATGCATAGCATAATCAGCCTATGATGTTCCCACTGCTGGGGCACACGGCCTCCTCTCTATGAGAGGGAATGGGCTATAATCAACCACGCGGGCCCAGTGCGGGTTGGTAGATGTCACATGTCTTCGAATTTTTGGTTCTAGGACATGACGGTTTCCTCACGATGTTTTCCTTCACCGTTTTTGAGAGCAGTGGTCATGAAATAAATTACACAAAGTAATGCGCCTGCCTGGGTTCGAACGTACGACTTACTGTTCGTAAGTCGGGGCCACCACTACTGGGCCACCGCTGCTCTTGGTAATAATGTATTTTTTATAATTATTATTAATTAAAAATACACTTAATACAAAAATATGTAAATACCTATCATTTAAATTAATATATCACTTCGTTATTGTTTAAAAATATTAAAACTAAATAACTGCTATAATATCTAGGTTTTTGTTTCTATACTTATAAAAATTTACTTTGGCTAGATTAACATTTTATTTTGTTTGTACCTAAATTTTCTTATTTATACACGTAAAGCTGTGTAGGACGGTTTTTTTCATATAAATATCAAATAATTATGAACATAAGATTAAAAAAATATTGTGTACTTTTTATACCATTAATTTTATAGCTACTTACTGCCTCGTCAATCTCAAGGCCGCCAGCGCGACTGCCGAGAACCTGGGTTCGATTCCAGGATTGCGCAGTATTTAAAGGTTTTTAAAAAAATGTTTTTTTAAGTAGCAACCCGGAGTGAACCTGGTTTATGGCAATGGATCTGTCTGTATTTCCCCGAGGAGTTAAGCGGAGGAGAGCCATTGTTCAACATCATTTATTTTTATTCCTAAGTAATAGAAGGAGAGGCTTCATAACCTCGCCTGGTTGATGGTAATCCATCGACATGCAAAGCAACACGTTTTAAGTCTAATGCCACGTGAAGACACAATGGCACACGAGTAGGTACCCAGTAGCCACAACTAAATGCCCGATCATGACAGGGAACCCTATTTTAAAGAACTGCATGAAGCTGATCTTATAACCGTGCTGCTCAGCCAAGCCGACGCACACTACGTTGGAGCTGGCTCCAATGAGCGTGCCGTTACCTGAAGATTTAATAAAAATAAATTATATTCATCAATACCATAAATAATTAAATTAAAAACGTAATGTATATTAATGTTGATAGATAGAGAGGGAGAGGAAGGCCAAAGAAAAGATGGATGGATTGTGTGTGGAATGATATGAAAAAGAAAGGAGTAAATGATGCCGTAACGTCTGACAGGGGAGAATGGAAGAAGATAACGTGTTGCCGACCCAAGTAGAATGGGACAAGGGCAGGAAGATGATGATGAACACCATAAAGAATAAAGGTAGCCGGGGAGACAGCACTCTGTACCCAGAGGGTCTTGCTAGACCAAGAGTCAATCTACCAGCAATAACGAGGTCGGACAATTCTTTAAAGATACAATATAATGGACTGAAATGATAGGAGATGATCGTTTGTAACGATAATTTCATATCATATTGGCATTTCTTTTGACAACCTACACGCCATTTTGAATTTTGGAGATTACAAACTTCTGGCTCAATAGTATGTTGCCATAATGACCAATCATTGAAAATAGTAGACCCCCTGATCTCTTGTAGGTATCGAGTCGCACTGAAGACTGTACAGAACTGAAAACTGTCTTGGGAACTATTACTTAATTCTTTTATTTACATAGTTAGATTAAATGGTTCTAAAGATAGTTTTCTCGTCCTATGTATGTAGTTTGCCCTCTAATGTCCCAGGAAAAATGTACAAGAATAGCCAAGATGAAAATCATATAACATGTTTACAAAAAAAAGCTTTTTAGACATCCCAGGTTTAATAATAAATCCTTCCACTTTTACCTCCCAAGCATACTCCGAATGATAAGGCCCATATCAGCGGAGCCATCGGCAGGTTGAGCGTAGGATGGGTGCCCAGTGACGTCACCACTCGCACCATCATGGTCGTCAGAGGTACGTTGTCTACGAAGGCTGATGTTATACCTGACACCTGCCAAGAGAGGTTTTCTTTTCATAAAAAAATAATACCAGCCCAAGATTGTCCCACTGCAAGGCAAACAAAAATGTTAAATTGCGGCATTAAAATTAATACTCAATTGCGGCAGTACAGAGGTTTTCTTTGACCACACGAGTCTCCTCACGATGTTTTTCTTTACGGATAGCTGTGATGTCCAAGATTAACTGAGAAAGCATTAATTGAAAACGTCCCGAGTTTTTTATTTGAACCGATAACTTCGTGCTTTGAGAGGCAATAAATTATTATGCAAAAAATAACAAGTTCTTCAGGTGTTAATAATACGAGTAATTATGACACGTTGAATTTTTAACAGAGACTGTCACAAGATTACCTTTGTGCTCATCTTTCTTTATGGATTAAATGTTTGGTGTGTACATTTAAAATAAACAGGTAAGTGTGACAGAGAGGACGTTCTACAAAGGTGAACTTTATCCTAAACTACTAACTCTTGGGGCATATTACTTTCAAATGCACAGGTAAAAACAAACTATCTACATACTACTTACCCACACCATAAGTATTAAAGCCACAGCCAGACGATCGCTCTCATCAACCCTCAGAATAAGAGCCTCCGTCCAGCCTCCGATGTAGCCGATGAGACCTAGCTTCGACAGAGCCTAAAACAAATAATAAGAAAAGGTAAAGTAAATGAACGTAAAGTAAAAAATATTAAAAATCTTTGGAACTGCCTGTAATGAATAAAGGACATAAATTCTATTCTACTGCTTCACTAACTTTTGCCTGTGGCTTCTCCAACGTAGTAGCAAACACATACTAGGGACTATACCACTACCGACCGAGACGGAACTATGAATCCCGAATAGCTCTCTATCTATATCACAAATAGAGGTAAGGTACAATATAATAACATTCCTTTATGAGGTAGATATCTCATCCAGGAAAAAAATATCATAAGGTTCTAATCCAGCCGCTTGACGGTTCTTTTTTGCGTGATCGATAAAAAACATCCCAACTCACAAATAAACGGACTTTCAACTTTATTATTATTTATGAAGTGGGATAATAAAAGCCGTACGGGTTGATCTTCAAGGCAACACTTGCCAAGGTCGGTCTGTAAATGGGTGGTCAATTTCATATCGAGTTCCCCTATGCCTCGAAAAGTACATTAAGCCATTGTTCCAAGCTGTCACAAACGATTTTCAAACATCGTTTCATTTTATTTCGATTCTAACAAAGTTATGAACAGGCTAGACAGTAGATGACGAAGAAAAAGGTTGAATCGTAAAACTATTTACCTCCATAAGCACGAAGAGCGCGGCGAAAAAGAGCAGCGTGGACCACTCGATCCTGTGCAGCACCGGCTCTAGGTCCTCGCGGTCTGCCAGCGTCAGGAGCAGCAGCGCGCCCAGCAGAGCCGTCCAACCAAGCGACACGCGGTCTAAGAGAAAAGGTAGAGCTCTAGCAACCGAAATATGGGTTACTGTCATACCAACATCACATTTTTACCACCAAGCAACGTTGCGTTGAGTTATCTGTATATCAGCATAACTGTGTCGTTGGTCTAGTGGTAGCAAGAGCTACTGCTGAGCAAGAGGTCCTAGATTCGATTCCCGGAACGTACAAAGTATTATTGAGAGGAAGTTTTATTGTTGTTTTAAGTTTTGTTGAGTTTTTCAGCATACTTAAAAACAGTTAGTCCTATTAGATTGCCCTGAGGGACACCTTAATAAAAGTTTCTAATTGCAGATAAAAACTACTGGTTGTAAAACAAATTAAAATAATACTTAACAAAAAATCCTTTATCTTAATTAGACTCAAATAAACACGTTGGATTCGTTAACAAAATTGACGTCTACATTATATTACTAGACGATCAACCAATTCAAACGCTTTAGATAGAGGAAGTTTAACTTTTCTTAGTGTTTTTTTAGATTAAAATAAATGTTATGCAAAATATTCAGGGTTCGCAAGAGATTTCGGCTCGGATCCAGGATGCAGCACCATCGTGCATCTGCATCGGAGCGCGGAGTAACGTAAAGTAACGCCTGATTAGACTCATTGTTTTAGGTATTTTATAATGACTTACTGAACTCGGGAATGGAATGTAGGAAGAACACAATGACCACGAAGAAAATGGCGACGGTACACTTGATCAGTAACACCTTGTCTCTTATCTTGTACTGTAAACAAAAACGGTTAAAATAAACTTTCACTCTCGTCCTTTTTTATTTTATCGTAAAAATAAGTTCACAGTACAACACTGATCATCACCTAGCCCGGTGGTTTTCTTCCTTACGCCAGTGGATGGGTGATCATTCTTTATAATATATACAGAGACCCCTCCTTGTCTTGAACAGCAAGATAAGTCGCTGTTCCCCGCTGCCATTCACAAATCCTGCTTGTTATCCAGTAACTGGGTAGTCAGATAGACATTTCATGTAAACTACTGGTATTCAACTGCATCTGATTAGTTTGAAAGTTGACTGAAATAGTTGTAAATAGGCTCGGCAGATGGTGAATCAGCTAAAACTCATATCCTATCTCTTGGGAAAAGCCCGCCACACTATTCTCAACAACTGCAACTCCTGAAACCCAGAATCAAACAGTGGTGACCGACAGAATCAATATCTATTTAGCATTTTCCCAATATGTCGACTTCTAATCTAAGGGATACAGCTGAATATTAGTATACGACAGCCATTGGCAAGAGTAGTTGTCAGACTTTCGGACACTACACGTAACATTAAATTTGTCAAAGATCTAAAAATGACAGCAGAGATCAACGGCTTAACGTGCTTTCCGAAACAAGGAGGTAACTCGGTATGTAATGGATGTTCAACTATCCACGGACCAACCTTGACAAGGATTGCTTAAACTTGAAGATCGACCCGTGCGGCTGTTATTATATAGTCACGAGGTCCTCAGTTAAGTCTAAGATTTCTCATATTTACCTTCTCTCTCATATCAGCAAGTGTGGCTTCAAAGCTTTCTTTAGAACAAGTCTTGACTCTTTCCTCCTTCACCAAGCCATCGAGCTTGACCGTCAGCTTGCTAATCTTTCTCTCTAGCCGTTGTCTGACTATTAGCTGGTCCCCGCTCAGGTGAGGGAGTGAGTCGGCCGCGCGCCTCCATATTGCAATTTGACGACGGAGATCTGACCGCATTGAAGATTGTTAGTGGTGTTAACTTACTGAATGACTGGGTTGAATCTTTACTAATAATCTTGGATTAAAAGAAACTTTTCTGCATTTCTTTGCCTAATTCTTCAGGAAAAAAACGCAAAAAACAGAAACAGGCAGAAATGGCAGTTGAAACCGTGGGGCACAGCTAGTGTTAAATATAATCGATGTTTAAACTCAAAAGGTAACTCTGCGCATGAGCAGCGCAACGCGAGTTGCGGTACCTACTCACGCAAATGGAACAGTACTCGAGCGCGCGTCGCTTGATGCAAGGGGTATTGTCCGAAATCGTGAATCGGTCTTATTTGGACAAATGCTATCGTAAAGGAAGTGGAGTGCCTTAGGTCACCAATAAAATCTTTACTATATAATATTATAAATGCGAAAGTAACTCTGTCTGTCTGTGAGTTACGCAATCACGCCTAAACTACTCAACCGATTTAAATGAAATTTGGTATAGAAAAAGACTTCTCTATACCAAATTTCATTTAAAGAGCCTGAGAAAGGTCATAGGCTTTTTAACGCGAAAAAAATGCGGGCTGTAAGGGGTAGATGTAGGGGATGAAAGTTTGTATGGAAATCACGTAATTTTTAAAGCTTGAATCGGTTTTTTTAGGCTTTTGATTAGATATAAATAAATGCGGCATTCAAAGTTTGTAAAAAATTTACTGTAAGTTTTTGTGTGATGAAAAAGCTTACAGCCCAGAAAATAAAAAGTTAAAAGAAATACAGACAATTACGGAGCCATCTTCTTCTTCCATTTAAATAAAATGGCAAACTGACTGACTGGGTGAAATTGTTTTAATGAAAATGAACACGTTTATATCATGTAGATTTTCAGCTTAAAGACTGTTGTAGTTCTTATAAGGCGATATCGATACAATTCTTTCGTAATCTTACCTTGAACGTCTTTGGACTCATGCAGCTTAAGCTTGTTAATGTCCCGGAAGATAAACCTCAGCTGGAAGTAAGTCTGGACTGCCACCAGCAGGATACCGAAGGTCATATGGAGAGTGAAGGTCGGGAAATTGATACCCTGGTGAATGGAGTAGGCGTAAGTACAATACAAGGGGTAAAGTAACGGAGCTTTCAGGAAGCCGTCAATCAAGCATTCTGGACATTCAAATAAGGAACCCTGCACAAATGATTCCTGCTGAGAAACGACAATTCCAATCATTTGTAACTTAATTAATATAATTAATGAATAATAATGAATAAAGGAAATAATAATAATATCTTGGGACAACCAACACACCGCCATCTGATCCCAAACTAGGCAGAACCTGTACTATGGCAACCAGACAACTGATAAACATACTTATATATTTCTAAATACATACATATTATAGATAAATTACACCCAGATACAGAACAAATAATCGTACTCATCGCACAAAGATTTGTCCTGTGTGGGAATCGAACCCACGACCTCCGTTCTAGCAGTCAGGGTCATTAACCACTAGACCAACAGGCCTATCTAATTAATTATCTGTAGGTACCATGATATTATTATATTACCTATACAGTATGCAATCAAACTGCTGCTATGTGACTTGTAACTGGAACCTTGTGGGAATCTGTTGTTCTAAGGTTGAGGAAGGCTATCCGCTCATGTCACAGTTTTATACTAGTACGAGAGGATAGGGCGAATCAGTCTAAAGACAGCCAAACCATTTTACCTTTACATTGTACCAGTCCACATCCAACGATCTGTCTATTTTGTGTTTATTATTAAGTTACTCTGTATGGTTGTCTTAAATTTGTGAATAAATATGATTATGATTATTTATGGTGACATACATCACCGTTTGAATGTAACGTAATTACAACATTGTACTGATGGATGCATTGAATCGTACAGGGGTTTTTGTATTTAAAGTAAAGTTATAACAATACATGTTAAACAAGTATTACTTTGACTTTATCTTCAGTCAATATCTCCATAACTAGAAGGTTCCCAGGTACGGTCCAGAACAAAAATATCGCAACATAATGACGAGTAGAACAAATGCATCCCGGCTTCGTTAAGGGTATTTTTACGACCTTTATAAAGAAGAGGTGTTGGAAATGAAACCCCTAAAATAATTAAAAAGGGGAGATAAATGGGACTATTGATTAAAACCCGCGCAAATTAGCAAAAATCTATACTACAGTCTGCGTCTATCAACAAAAAAGCTAACAAGCAAGCAACAAGCAAGCAAGCATTTCTAACCGATATGGACTTGGTTGTTCGAAATAAAGTATTTGAATTTGAAAGACCGACCTGGGAATCGAACCCAAGACTTCAAGCCTTGCAGTAGCGCTTGCGGCTAAATACACAACGAGAAAACAATACACAAAAAAGACTAAATCACTTACAGCTTGAACGACTTGCTTATTGGAAGCTATAATGACATTCGGGGGATCACCAACGGGTGTCGCAGTGCCCCCAAGGTTGCAGAATAACACCATCGATAGCAGAACTGGTATGGGGTCCAGTTCCATCACCTCACAAAGCCTGGGGGAAATAAAGATTTTTCTTAAATGAAAAACAGATGATGGCTCCATCTGAAATTAAGTGGCCTCCGCGATCTTCAAATAGCTTTACAACAGACAAAGCCATGCATATAAATTAACAGATTTTTAGAATTCGAGTGTCCATCGAACATACATATAACATATACACAACACAACACAGACACAACATATCACATATATGTATAATTAACTGACACCTTTTTCTCATGGGGGTCGGTAGAAATTACATCACCTCCTACTAGGATCGGCTGATACTACAGAAACTCTCTAATATAGTTACACACTCGTTTTGCACGTGCGAGGTGCGAGTACTACGCACCAAACCTCTCTGAAGTAATCTATGTCAGCTTATAATAACACTGGTACTCATATTAAGCCCCCTCTGTCTAGACAGGCAATAATTACAAAAATAGTTTTTTTGTTATAAGTGCCATACTTATATACTTTCATATGCATTCAGTTAAAAGTTGTTATTTTGAAATTACAAACAGACACTTCAATCATCAATTTATTTGCATAGATCGTATTCTCGAAAGTTGCAATGTAGTGGTTTACGGGGACGTAACATTGATCTAGTTAGTTCTCATACCTGGGAAAATTCGTTTTCTCTAGTTTACCCCGAGCAGAGCTCGGTCGCTCAAGTACTTATCGTATACGTGACTTATAAAAGTCACTGCGCGAACGCATCATTCATTATTCCCCTGCCCTTACCCAATTTATTTGGGGTCGGCGCAATATGGCGAGAGGCAGAGTGATAGAGAAGTATTAAAGAAGACATAAGTGATTCTCGAGGGAGCAGTGGTGGCCGAGAGGTGGCGGCCCCGACTTACGAACAGCGTTGTGGGTTCGAACGCACGCAGGCGCATTACTTTGTGTGATTAATTTCATCACCACTGCTCTCACGGTGAAGGAATACATCGTGAGGAAACCGGCATGTACTAGAACCAAAAATTCGAAGACATGTGGCATCTACCAACCCGCACTGGGCCCGCGTGGTGGATTATAGCCCATTCCCACTAATAGAGAGGAGGCCGTGTGTACCAGCAGTGGGAACATTTAGGCTGATTGTGCTAAGCGATTCTCAGATGACACCGTCCGCGCGGTAGCGCGGGATCACACGACGGATTCGATGAAATCCGTCGCCGGAGCGGTGTCGCTGCGTCGTCTTACATAGAAATATCTGTGGCATGTCACACGATGCGCTCCGGCACCGCACCGGACTTGCAACCACCAAGACGAGGTGGGGAGGGGTGAATGCGTTGCGACGTCGGAGCGGCAGCGCTCAGTTCTTTATCACAAGGAACGACTACTACTAAGGAAGGACTGCTACGGCGCTCCATACGCCCCAACCTTGCGGCGCCGCACCGCAAAGATTTCACCGTATCAGCGGGCACATGAGCGGAGCGGCGCCGCAACGTTGTTATGTCGCAGCGGCACCGTAGCAGCGTTGGACAGTCTGTTAATAAAAATGGATCGTCCTTCCTTGTGACGCATAAACAACTGAGCGGTGCAACCGCCCGACCGCGCGGACGAGCAGTGTCGTGTGAGTATCGCTATTCTTTAATCCTTCGCTTACTCGTCATCTCTGAATCTTTACCAGCCATGTTATTTTTCATACAGTCCATCCATCGTTTCTTTGGACTTCCTCTACTTTCTATACTCCAAACTTGCCTCACGACATTCTGCGCGGCACGGTTTGCGCATGAGGAACTGAAGATGTCTTACCGTATAGTCACTGGAGTCATCAGCAGTACTGTCGTCACATTATCGAGTAATAACGATACCACAGCGGTGATCGCGCACAGCAAACTTATCAACGGCCATATCTTGCCTTTTGCCAACTGGAACGATATGGAAAAAAGGAAAATTTATTATGTTTAGAATTTAGACCTAATTGGGGCACGCGTAGATCAGGGGAGAATGACACAAAGGGGAGGTTATGCTCAGCAGTGATTGGAAGAATGCTGCTAATGACGATGATTTAGTATTTAAAACGTAGTAGTGCAGCAACAGCTTCTTCAGTCTTCAAGTCTGGAGTGAATAGGTTATGTTAGAACGACAGTCAACTGCCGAATGTGGTGCGGAGACTCCTGGGCCTACTGCTTTGCCTTTTCCCAACTAGTTGGGAGGTTGTGGTCCACTTCAAGTCCATCAAGATGCAGCTCAATAAATGTTTTCCATGGTAGACTGTGCCTGACTTCACAAACCAGTTACTTGGTAATATAATATTCCTATAAAAGACTGGTTGTCAGCCTTGCGGGTTTCTAACTACCCGAAACGATTGACATAGATCTACAAATGCCAGCTGGTACCAACGTGTTTTTAAGGTGTGTCGATCGGTGCGGTTGCAGTGCTGTTTTTATTTAGCCACGAGCCCCTTGATGTTAGGTCAGTCTAAAATCGATTTAGCATCACGACCATCTGCAAAATATACCTCGAAGCCGTAGGCAGCAATATTCGCCAGTAATCCACATTTTGCTTGGCCTAAAATATAATTGACAATCGATTCTAAACCGTTTCGTATTTCCACAACGACTTCGAACAGGATTGACATAAGTTTATCGGTAGAATAAGTTACCAAACACATTTTCATGGCATTTCCAACATTTCTGATAGAATAACACTCTGTTTGCACAAAGCTTGCGACAATTAGACTGGAGAATCAGACTGTTGTGCAGAATCGTGTGAATGTGGGCGAAGGTACACAACCAGCGACAGCATCGCGATTGCATCGCAGCCGATTTGTGTTTGCATCGCTGCAAAAACTCGCGGTGGGCAAAGGCCCTAAACGATTTAAATGTTTTTGTTTAAACACAACATCTTGACTTGTAACTGTCTTATCCTTGACTTGCCCGTCTGTCTGTCTTTAAATACATCAGCGAATAGATTAGCTGTAGTACATTATCTTATCTTGACGTTCACGAGTGAATCGTGCGTCTTCACATGTGCGAATCTCACGTGCAATGTCAATGGGTATTTTATGTATCCATCTGGTTAACATTCTATGTGAGTTACAATAATAATTATAAAGTCGTTATGTTTACTGCGGAAGCAACAGTTAATGGCTATATCTCCTCGTTTGTGCATTGTAACTACCTTTTGCACGTCATGTCCTATTACATTCCAGAATCATCTATGATAAAAAAGCAGCCACTGAACTCGCACAGTGAAGAGTTCCGTAGTCGGGTTGAAAAAATAAAATATTGTATCCCAAGAACAAACTTACATTTGCAGTTGAAAAACATGTACTCCTAGCCCTATGCGGATATAGGTACGGGAAAACAGGTTTTTTAACTATAATGTAAATTAGGGCACATAATTTTAGGAACGAACGATTTCCTTTCTATATTTGTATTGTCAGTCCTTACATTTTGCCAAAATTCACGATTCTATGTCAATGGGAAGTACCCTAGTAACATAATTGGCATAAATAGAAAAAATCCCTTGTATCTTTTAATTGTGTTGACTTATGAAATTGTTTTTAACGGCACCACGGGACCATAGAGATAGACCTCAGTATTTGATATGCATTCCTGAAAAAAAAGGTCTTGACACACAGAAAGATAGACGGACAACGAAGTGACCCTAGGAGTGTTCCGTTTCTCCCTTTTGAAGTACGGAACACAACTGACGTGTAAATCCAATACAGGGTTGGAATCAGGCTCTCAAAAAATTATTGTCTATGGACGTCAAAAATATTGTATTTTGCTAAAAAAGATTTTTTTAGGTGTAGATTTAAATAAAAAACATGTTTGGACGTTGGATTTTTAATAAATAAATCGACAAAAGGCATAATAATAACGTTACTATGAAGGTAAAATAACCTCAATGTTGGCCAATTCTTCAATATTGGGTACATCGTCCTTAGCAACGATGCGACGTAACATGTCGTCAGACGGTGCAAAATCTGTGCAATTTTTCGATTTGCTTTCTTTTACGGCATCACAAGTAAGTAGTAGGGCATCGATAGACTGGGTTGCTAATTTGTTGCGTATTCTGGTCTTTGTTAAATTCACTTTGCTGAAAACTCGTTCGCAATCGGCGTTTGCGTGAGGCAAGACAAGGCAGTCAAGCGCAAATCTGCTGATCGCTTTAAACGGCTGGCTTGCAGAAATGTCAGACCATTTACTGAGTTTTGCCCAGAATACGTCTGGTCTTTTTTCCGCCTTTAAGTCTTCGTCAATGTCAGCCAGTGGCAGCATGCGCCACTGATCATCCAAAACTTGTAGTGTTTGTAAATCTTGTAAGTCTATTACTCTGGGGAAGTTGGAGGCGATTGGAAGAATACTCGGTGTTCTTTCTCGCACACGTTGACTAAGGGCATTTTTGGGACTTAACAAGGAAATGCAAATTAACGCTTCATTACCGAAATCCCATCTTTTTTTAATTTGCAAAGTAGATTCTACTAGAAAATCTTTACATCTACTCAGAAATTCTTTTCGCCTGTTCATGTCTGCTTTTATTTCAGGTGTGTTGATTTTTGTAGCTACGCTTATTCTTAGATAAAGGAGTTCAACATCCAAGTGTTTCGTTTTGTCTTCTGGATTGATTTTCGATAGATCAGTTTGGTTGACATGCCCTCGATCCATAAAACAAAATAAAAAGTCTTTGTACATTTCTTTTACTTTAGCATCCAGCTCTGTAACCACAACCTCAGAGGACTGAAAGTATTTGTTAAATATTGTAAATTTTGGTAGCACCCAGGTCAGAAATTCATAATATAATTTGATATATGGATCCGAAAGCAACTCGAGTATAGACTGCCCCGAGAGAGATCGTTCAGACAATGCCATATCAGTAAAATACAATTTCAAAGCATCCCAATTGCTTAAAACGCGTGCCACTACTTGCTGTAGTGACAACCATCTTGTTTGCGATGGATGTAACATTTTTTGTGGCTTCAGATCTAAGAATTCTTGAAATTGTTTTAGCGCCGCTGATCGTTTCGAGCTGTTGTGAATGAAACTAAATATGTTTCGTGCCAGCTGTTCACACCTATTCGGTAGTTTTTGACAAGCTGCACTAGCACATAGATGGGCAGAATGGCAAGTGCACTTCATAATAATAATTCCAGGGCAATCTTCTTTGAATCTGCTGGCAATTGAATTTCCGCTTCCCATCATTACATTACAGCCGTCAGAACCAAAACCGATGACATTTTTTAAAGGAATTCCATAATCCATTATGGATTTCTTTAATTTCTTATAAATGGTTTCGGCCGTCGCTCCTTCATTTACGGCGCTAGGGTCATCGTCACTGAAAATTTCGTGAAGGTTCCAAAATTTGCTTTCTATCCGGCCGGAGATATCGTTGAAAAATCTCACTACGACACATGATGCTTTAGAGGTAGATATATCGGTGGATTCGTCAGTCATTATACTGAACTTTGATGTTTTCAATTTTTCAGCCAACTCTGCTTTATGTCCTGGACCAACGCCTTTGTAAATAATCTTTGCAGTCTTTTTTCGAGTAATGTTTGTTTCTTTTAAGATTTTGGAATCAGGAAAGCATTCTTTTAAAAGTTTACCGAGGTGATCAGCAGAATTAAAAGCTATGTTATGTTCAGCAAAATAGGCAGCCATCTTAACTTCAGCAATTTTTGCCAATTTGATCGTGTTATTTTCCTGAGATGTTGAAGAAGACGGAAAAAAGGAAGTGACTGGTTTTGCAGCACGGATCGATGTCAAATTTTTTAAATATTTTTGTCCTTCAGAATGTTTTGATAAAACATGCTTTTCAGCAATCATAGAAGTATTACATACCTTGCATCGTGCTTTAAAATCATCTTGAGGATCATTAGTTAGCCATTTACTGAACTTTGGTTCTTTTTCCCAGTCAGCTCTATATTTCTGTTGCCTATGTTTTTCTTTCACCACCAAATCGCCCCTAACGATTCGCTTCTTTTTTGGCGTGGAAGGGCCAGCATTTGTATCGTCGTCGCTTTCACTCATGTTTTTATTATTATGAAAAAGAATTGCAACTAACAAAGGAAGAAAACACTTTACGTCAGATTAGTTGAAACTCTGAGATACAGTGTTTTGGATAACCAAACAAAATGGAGACGTAGGTCGCAGGACACATGTCCCTACGCGTAGTAGGTGCAAGATGCGCGGGGGGTAGCAAGGCGAGAGCTCAACGGTTAGTGGTCGCGAATCATTGCTCATGCTTTGACGTGTTTTGTTGATCGGCAGTTTTTATTAGTGATCGATGATCGACAGCGGTGCGTTTTGTTTAAATTCATTTTGATAAGTTTGTGAAACTGTTTAATAACAATAACAATGAGTGGATACCGTAATAGACTATTAGTGAAATTGTCACAAAGCAATATACAACATCACAACAACTCGTCATGTACCACAATGGCTTCAGAGCTTAACAGTGTGTTAAATGAAAAAGAGAATATCAACGGCAGTAATATGGAGCGTCCTGGTATCAATCCATCATACGATTGTGATAACATTGAATTTGATTGTTCCACGTATGTATTCAATTCACGTAATATCAGTCCCTTGGTGCCCCTTAGTGAATCTCAAATAAATGAATGTATTGCTGAAAATCTCGGCGACGATGTCAACTACGCTGATTTATTACCAATGCCTGCTTCTAGTACCATTCAAGAGTTATCTAATTTAAGTAGCCAAATCTGCCAGGATAGCCCATCATTGCAAGGGAAAAAATCTGATAATGTGGACTCGGTTTCCTCTTCTACTTCTAACGCAGAGTGCCCTGATACGTCGAGTGCTGTATTGCCGTCTGAAACGCCAGAAGAATCTTGTTCTCTACCAGCCAAAAGAAGTCGAGATCCTAAAGTTATTTTGGCAAATCAAAAAAAAAAGCATCCCATGAGACCTCCCTGCCGAAACTGCAAAAGAAATTGTTCCCTTAAAATCTCGGAAACGGATAGAGAGATCATTGACAGTCAATTCTGGAGTATGGATAGACAGAGACGACGGGATTTCTTGTCAAGGCAGGTACACAAAATGCCCACGGCAAGTAAAACTGCTGGCTCCAATTCAAGGAGATACAATACCTTAACATGGACTCTTAATGAGTTCCAAATTTGCAAAATATTTTTTTTAAATACCTTAGGATTCAGTAACGATGAAGCAGTTCAGGCTGTTCTAAAGCAAAACCACTTGACTCTAAAAAAAAAACCGAAGATTTGTGCTGCTCCTGATCCCAGAGGTCGTCACACACCTTATAATGCATTTCCTGCAGAGTACGAAGACGAAATGAAAAATTTTATATTAAAATATAACCCTATGCCATCACACTATAATATAAATCATGCGCCAAACAGAAGATATCTTCCAGTAGGTGTGAATTTTACAGGCATTTACAAAGAATTTCAACAGTACTGCTTAGAGAAAAATTTGAAAGTTTGTAGTTGGGCACATTTTCACCATATGGTCAAACATCTTAATCTTTCTACAACAGAACCAGCACAAGATATTTGCACAAAATGTAGAAACCATGAGTTAAAACATAAAATATTACCTCTACCGTGCAATTGTGATGACTGTATAGACTTAGGCAAACATTTAGAAAACAAAAGAGATTCAAGAAGAGATTTAAAAATAATAGAAGAAAAATGTGAAAATTCTGAAGGACGAGACATGCTATATACTGCAGATATGCAAAAAGCTATTTGTATGCCACTGTTGACTACAAAAGAATACTTTTTTTCAAGAAAACTCGTACTTTTCAACGAATCTTTTGTACCCCCAGGAAAAAACAAACAAGCTGTCTGCGCAGTTTGGCATGAAGGAGAAAGTGGTAGAAAAGCTCATAATATTGCTTCTACATACACTCATTTTCTCAGAAAATATTGCAGAGACCTAAAGTCTGTAACATTTTTCTTAGATAACTGTAATGCGCAAAACAAAAACAAAGTACTTTTGTCTGCTTTGGTAAGAGTAATTAACGATAAAATGACAAATTTAGACAAAATTACTCTGGAATACTTTGAGCCAGGACACACTTTTATGGCTGCAGATGCTGTACATGCTGCAATTAAAAAAAAATTGAAGTCCAAGGGCCAAGTTTACGATGTAGATGATTTTATATTCAATATCAAAAGTTCACGGAAAAATATGCAAGTCGATTTATTAAGTCACACAGATATGATCATATTCAGTAATGATTCTAAAGCAGCATTCCCCAAAGGGTATAATATACATAAACTAAAAGTCATCGAATTCAGAAGAAATGAATTAACAATATTTGTCAAGAATGACTATAACGCAGATTTTAAGGAGACATCTTTTTTGAAGAAGAAAATAGAAATTGAATTGCGGAAGAAACTTACAAAGGGTGAAACTGATCTTTTGGAAGAGATACTTAAAGAGACTGAACCTAGAGGTATTAGTGAGACAAAAAAAAAAGAGTTATTGGAATTGTGTAAATCAATGCCCCAAACAAGAACAATTTTTTATGAAAATCTTGTTGTGTCGGAATCACCAGATCTTGACGAACACATTGATACTGATTTAGTATAGGTAAACATAAGATCTCAAAGTAATAGACTGATTTTTAACATAACGTTGATCTCATTATTAAATTGTTACATATTTTATTTGCGTTGTTAGTTTTATAATGACTAATAAGTGTTCAGTTTATTATTGATTGCTTTAATTTTGTTAACTAAAATTTGATTGCAAGAGAAACGATGATAAGTTTGAAAAGAATTAATTCCTGAGTTGAGCTTTTGTTAATTTCCTATGTTTCATTTCATTGTTCTCATTTCACGAAATATTTGATTATTTTAACATTTCGTGACTTGATTAATATTTTTTAAATTGTTTTATTGATTCATTTTAAGATTTAATTCAAAGAGATAATTATTTGATTTGAAAAGATTTGAATGCTTAATTGAGCTTTTAATTTTGTTTCTTTTTAAATATAAAAAAAAAATTAAAACAAATTGAGTTTTATTGTCTTTGACGTAAACAAAATTGAACACACAAAATACAATAATACCTATAAGTATGTTATTTCAAACTGTGGTTAGTATTGTAAATATTCTTTGAACGCCTTATTAATAACTATTATTGTTAAAGTAATACACTGCATTTGAAAATACAGTATTTTTGTATAATCCATTAGCTGTATTCTCATAAAACCAATCCACTGTAACTAAACATACAGTGTTTTGCTTAAACAATCTGTAGCATTTCTTCAAGTTTCATAGAGACAATACACGTTTACTTAGTTAATTCTTAATATATGGATATTATGCTTGTAAAATGTACATGGCTAGATAAAACGTAAAAATACCTTTAATTTGGTACCTGACACATAATATAATGTTATAATAATATTACTAAAACCGACCAAAAACCAAAAAAAGTTTTAAAAGTCCTTTTCTCGAAATAGGTATTTCTCAGATACAGTGTTTTGGATTCACACGTCAGACAAGCAATACAAGAAAACCGTTCGCGATTTGTGGGTTTTTGGGCTTCTTTCTGGGACCAGATACAAATGTCTAAGATATCCAAGCATTACCACATTAATAGATCTGAACATGTGTCCACGTATTAATTATAGGATCTTTTTCTTCCTTTTCTCACACACTATTGTCTACATTACTTTTTCAGAAATGAAAAAGTAATGTTACACATATCTGCTTAAACTTTCTCAAAAAATAAGCAAGGGCGTACCTTTGTATTTAAATCTTATAATATTGTTTACCTATGTAGTAGTCTACTGAGTGTACAGTAAATAAACAATTGCACGATTCCCCTTAATCGATTCTAAGATCGAAAAAAAAACTGTACCTACTTACTTGAAACGTCAACACAGCGAAATAATCGAAGACTCCGGTCTCCGCCAGGATAGAGACGAGAACCATCATGCTGAACAGCAGCAGCAGCGTCTCCACGTCCAGCCAGGAGATCAGCTCCGGCAGTGAGGGTCTCTCGCCAGCCACGGCTAGTGCTGCCAGAGATGCAGTGGATAGGAGAAGTGATGCCATGGTTCTGTTTATTACCTGGAGAATGAAAGCAGAAAGAATCCGAAGTGGATCTGTCTAATGGCTAGCCTCGTTGATCTAGTGGTCGCAAAGGCGACTGCTTAACATGCAGTTCTGAGTTCGATCCCCAGGTCGGACAGTATTATTATAGTTTTCGTTTAGGAATTTCTCGGTCGATCAGTTCAAGATCTGGATGTTTGTCACGTACTATGTTTTGTTTGTTAGTTTGAACTTTCCCACTCCTGGGCAAAGGCCTTGCCCATTCGACCAAACTCAAGGTTTGCCAACGGGCAATGAAGCGCAGCATCCTTAATATTACATTTACCGATCAAATACGGAGCCACACTGCGTTTAAGAGCTCAAATTGCTGACGTAGCTCATAAAGCTGCCAAACTGAAATGGGACTGCGCAGGCCATGTCTGCCGCATGCCTGCAAAGCTATGGGCCCGCATATCACAAAACTGGAGCCCTGAGACAGCTAGACGGGGTCGTGGCAGACCGAGTAGAAGATGGCGGGACGCCTTGGATGGCTTTCTCGTTATTTGGCGAGAAGAGGCAACATCGAGAAAAGTGGACGGAATGTTCAGGATTAAGATTTAAAAAACTTTTATGCAAAGTGGGCTGACGATCAGAACAGAGATACAAAGTGCAGTCTAGCCATTACAAGGAAATGACTTCCAAGTAATTGAATTGGAAAAAAAACACCTTTTAAACCAACAAGCAAGCACAACATTTTCGAAATCTTACCTCAAAAACGATCAAGGCATACAGCGCACAAAGCAGTATGCAAGCGTAAATAATCCCTGTAGTGCCATCCAAAGGGTCCAAGGTGTAATTCAAGGTGAAAGGAGTGGTCACATCAGACGTGGTACTCATCCGAACGGATAACACGCTGTGATTGGTAGACAGAGCTGGTAGCTGCAGCACGGAGGAGCGGGTCTCACTTTCGTGAAAATCTTCAGCTTGGTTTTCAAGGATTATTGTCCAGTGATCTGAGGTCTGTAGAATAATTGGATGTATTTAACATTTTGCTATCTAACTGGAGTAGTGGTTGGATATCAACTGAACACTCACTTCGTGCATCGGTATCGTGGTTTGGATTCTAGGGTTATATTTATCAACACAATCAGTGTGTCTCACTGCTGCGACACATGAATATTTTCCTTGAGAGGGAGCGGCCTATAATCCACCAGGCGATCCCAATGCGAGTTCGTAGATGTCACATGTCTTCGACTCACGATATTTTTCGCCACCATTTTGAGAGCAGCGTAACGAAATAAATTCCAGAAAGTAACGCACGGGCAAAAAGTCGCGGACGTGTGACATCCTAAAACCCGCACTGAGTCCACGTCGGAAGGAGGGGTCTGTATCCCAGCAAGGGTAAGAATATTTTACGCTGATTGTGCATGATGCTGCCATCAACTAAAACCTGTACCAACATCATCATCTTTCTGCCATTTTTTTTGGGATGGGAAATCATCAAATGACCCCTCGCGCTCTGGGCGGAGCGGAAGGGAGTGTTAGACTTTTACTAACTAAAACCCATCCATGTTCCTTCTTTACCCTTTGTGTTCCAGGGCCGCGGTATCTCTTTCGAACAGTCCCACAGCCCTGGCAGGTATCGGCCCTTGCGGGCCCCTCCGGTTTGCTGACATCTCTTTGAGGCGCGCGTGGAACACGAACGCGCCGTCGACACCGCCTCTCGTCATAAGACGGACGGACGGCGAGCTAGCCCATTACTCACCGTCAACAGGCCCGCGATCATCTTTATGCCCTTGTCCCATATTATTTGAGGTTGGCGCAACTCGTTTTTTTTCTTCCACTGTCCCTTGCCATCGTCACGGTACCATTTGCGCCTTTGCCTTTCATTTCATGCCTCACACAATCCATTCATTTTTTCGTTGTCCCTCTTCTCCTCGTCCTTCCATCAACAGTCATATTCTTAACTTACCTGTACAGCTTCATAATTTAAAATATCATCAGTTTCTTTGAAGTCTCTCTTCGCAATCCATTCCTCAAGCCAGATCTCCATCCTGGTCATGTTCAACTTTTCACTGGAGTTCAACTTCTTCTCATATTGTTCTGATAAGAATGGTCCTGTCAGCTTCAATAGCACTGAAAGCTTATTGTCATCATTCTGGATTATGTAATCTTGAAAAGAGAAATCCAATGTTTAATGCTAGAACGGCTGAAGAATAGTACAGTCGTAGTTTTTAAGAAAAAGAACTTGTGTACTAGATTGCTGACTACTAGGGGTTTTTTGTTGGTGGTGCCTAAAAGAGTTTTTTTACAAACACATGGCGGAACGACATAGATCTTAGGTTTACTCAGTTATGGGAAGGATCAAATACTTCAGTCTGGATAAGGGATACGGATTATCTAGATATAGGTTTGTATTATAGCCTGTCCCTTCTTACTAATATAATACTTGACAATCTTTTCTATTATTGTTTAAATGGCTGCTGTCACTCAATTTTAATTAAATATCCACCAATCAATTCGCAACAACTACCCACTACAGGATTATTACCAAATATTGGTCAGGCTTTACGACTTACCCTTGATTTGTCCAGGAGCTACTGAAGAATGTCTGGTCACTTCTTCTTTCTCGCTGTGCATTAAAAAGGCAAGTGTGAAGAATATCCACACCACCACCAGGAGACTTATTTTGACCGTTTGTCGAACTTGCGCCATCTGTACGTGGAAATAGTACTTTCGAATTAATCATCATCATGCACGTGCAGCATGTCTTGCCTTTTCCCAACTATGTTGGGGTCGACTTCCAGTCTAACTGGATGTTGTTTTAAACAAATATAAAAGACTACATCACTACGTAGGAGGACAAAGTAAAATATTAATTTAGGTTGCTCGACCAACTAGAATAGTATCATTACCTTCGACTTTTTCTTAGATACAGGCATTTCATCAGTTCTGCAAATAACATAATTTTAACAATTACTCTCAAATAATAATGCAGCCTTCGGCTAAGCTTCACGTGTGCTTAGATTTGCTTTGTATGAGAACATAGGTGGGTTCGTCCACCACTACCCACGGCAAAGCTACGCGAAGATGCGTGGCTGCTAAAAAATGAACCGCACAGCTAAAGTGGCAACCCTCTCCGTGCAAATCCTACGTAACATTGAACTGTCGACTGAAGATGAAGAAGAATAATGTCGAAGACCAAAAGTTATGTTCAACGAAACACCAAAAGAATAAAAGTAGACGGGGAGACAAGATATAACACGTACAGGAATGCTCTTACTGGGGCCATGTAGTTTCTTTCCGGGCGAGCCAAGACAAAAACATCGGAATACGGACGGAAAATGCTTGGAAAACCTATTGGTACATGCACAGTTTAAGGGTGAGTTGCTTATGGCATTGAAACACAAGCTCATGCATGGAAATGTGTATTCTCTCTGTCTTAATCTATGGTGGTATTAGACATTAGTTAAAAAAAAAACCGGCCAAGTGCGTGTCGGGACACGCACAATGTAGGGTACCGTAGTCTTACAACGTTAATTTCATCCAATTCCTACGGTCCGATAGGCCTCCAAACGATGATTTTTATTTATATAAATAAAAAAACAAACTTATATTTGCAGTTGAAAAACCTGTGCTCCTATACGTTATGTTTATGAAAATATGTTATCCAACTTTATAAGTTGATCGACTAACTCGTAAATTTGTAAGGCCTACTTAGCTGTGATAGTTTTCCTTTTAACTTCGTTATAAAAACTGTCACCGTGAATTTTTTCACGCACCCAAACACAACCGTTTAGCTGGGAGGGGGACAATTGAATCTAACAGAAATTTGCATTTTAAAGCTTATTATCTCACAAACGAATCCCTTAATCGAAAAATAATTGTAACAAACTCGCAATATTGTTTAAAGACCTATCCAACGACATTCCACACTATGGGATAAGCGAGAGAAAAAATCCTCACTTTACGTGTAGGTAGGTACTGGAAAATATTTTACCACTTTGTCGGCGTAACTAATCTGTATATTCATGCTAAATTACAGCTTTCTAGTACTAAGAGTCTTTGGGCTAAGCTGCGGACAGACAGAAAGACGGACATGGCGAAACTATAAGGGCCCCTTGTTTGTTGACTACGGAACCCTAAAAAACTGTATTTTTTCGTATTGATCTTCACATACGTGATGATGAGTATCGATGTATAAGTTACGTGCGTTCTCTTTAGTGGAGCCTATTAGAGTTGACTAGCTTTTGCCTCTGGCTGCGCTCGCGTTATGTTCGGAAGTTATCCCATGAGAACATCTTGTAAATATCCTGATAACACTTGTGGAATACATAGGTTCCCATTAGTGAACGAATTTGAAGAATTGAATTTTTAGTTTCGAAGGTTAAACCCTACATCCAAAGTTTGTCTTTATAATTTTAGTAGTTATAGCTATTGGTACTCACACTTTCTCCTGTCTCGTCTCTCTGACGGGACTCTTGCCAGCTCCGTTGAAGAAGGTAACTTCTCCTTGACTTCCACTGTTATCAAGCAGGTGAGGAGCCGAACTCACCGACGGTAGCCGCTTGGTTGCACCATTCTTTGATGGTGGTTGAGGGAGTTCTATTGTTCCTGTCAATTTAAAACGGATATCAAATACTGACCGAGGCCCGACGAAGCCCGAAGAATTGCCAAACTTAAGTGGCAATGGGCAAGGCACATTCCTCGCAGAACGAATGGTCGATGGGGCCGAAAATTTCTGGAGTAGCGACCGCGAACCAGAAGACGTTGCATTTGAAGGCCTCCCACTAGGTGTTCCGACCTGGTGAAGGTTGCGGGAATCCGCTGGATGCGAGACGCACAGGACCGGTCAATGTGGCGACACTTGGGGGAGGCCTATGTCCAGCAGTGGACGTCTTCCGGCTGACATGATGATGATGATCACTTACTGTGTGTCTGTATCCTACTGCATGCGATTTTAACATAACTCGAGCAATCGGGTGTGCTGCAAGTTACACCTCTGCCTTACCCTTCGGGGTTAACAGGCGTGATGTTATAAAATACTGTCACAAATGCTGACTACTAGGAAATTCCTGATGGAAAAACCCAATATCACTACCCGACCTCTGCCTCTGCCCTTCGAGTAGGGGTACAGGCGTGATGCTTATGTTATATCTAGCTAAGTCTACATAGATTCCTATTATGTCACTATCTCAGTGTCATACAAATTACGTAAACTAAACTCCATTTATGTAGTTACTATTTACATATTATATTTTATTATTTACTCGTTAAAATGAAGCTGACATAAATGGTGTGTCAAAAACCTTGTTGGCAAAGACATTTTTTTCTGATTAGGACTGTTTTTGTTTAACGATTTAGTAGGTAAACTAAATCGTGCTACAACATTTGACGTCAAAAGCCCTCAAAAGGCGGAGGGCCTCTTGTTGTTGCGCGCGGTTCGTAAACGCGGTACTGCATCACTGATTTGCTTTGATCGCATTTGCAACGCGCATCAGTAACGATACAAGCGCGCAACAGCATCGTTATCGCTATCGTATCGGGAAACGGTGGGACTATTTGTGATGACATCAATCTTGCAATTGAAATTTTCACAGGCATTTCTGTTTGCGTTTTCGAAGGAAGCGCGACGGCACCGCATATGTAAGTATACAAAATCGTGGTAACGTGTGCGAAGTTGGGTACACGGCCATTTTGCGTTTGCATTGCTGTAAGAAGTCGCGGTGGATGAGGGCTTTTGTATACCGTTATGAGTACCTACCTAACTTTTATTCCAAGAGTAGGTACATACATAATAAATCAAGTACTAGCCACCTCCGACCGGCGGCGGCGGGCGACTAGGCCCCTGCTTCACACAATCCAATGTATTGAAGTAGCGACATGACAACACGTTGACAGTTACGTGCTTAATCGATCGTTAAATATAAAAGCAATAAAACATAACCTAAATGCTCTAAATTAGGGCGACAATCCTATAAATACTCGGTGTAGGTACTCATTTTAGATATCTCAGTAGATATAGCATGTTAAGTCCGGACTCCACCAAAGCGGAGATGTGCGAAGCGGAGAGGGAAGGAGACGCGTAAGAGCTAGTCTAAAGTGTATCCATCGCAGCTGTGCGGAAATGTGCAAACCGGAGAGGAGAGTCTATGTGTCAACACAGTGTCATAATACACCGCTGACCGCACGCCGCTCACAGCACGCCGTTCACAGCATGCCGCACACCACACGCCGCTGCTCACGTCTCCTATCGTCTCCGCTGGGCCGGAAGAAGAAGAACGGAAATATTCGGTTGCCATAACACTGCTTGCAAGAAACGCATCTTGGATGTTCAGACTTGCATTTCTCGCAAGCAACGTTATTGCAACCGTTTTTTTCCGTTATTATTAAGCGATCGAAAGTTTGCGACATTGTCGGTATCTATGTCGAGACTGCCGGCCCTGGTCTAAACAATAACGAGACATCTCTCGTCTCTGCTCAACCGTTTCCACTAAAGCTAAGCGGAGACGAGAATAGTAAATAACGAAATTCTATTGGTGGTTTACAACAAATCTCCTCTCTCGTCTCGACTTCGCTTCGGTGGAGTCCGGCCCTTAGTGTGTGGTCATATCTGCGGGACTGTTCGAAAGAGATACCGCGGCCCTGGAACATAAAGGGCCTAAGAAGGAACATGGGTGGTTTTTAGTCAGTAAGAGTACGACACTCCTTTCCGCTCCGCCCAGAGCGGGAGGAGTCATTTGATGATTTCCCACCCTCCAAAAAAAAAAAAATACGTGTGTGGTCATATCAAAGGTATATAAGTTTCAATGTGAAGTCTAAACCAGGTCCTTAATATGACCACACAATTCTGATACATGCTGTAGGTACAGATTGCTATGCGTTTGGTTATTCTATGGTTATTCACATTATTGGGTCACGAACAAGCAGCATGCAGATGATAAGTACTGTAATGATAGGTCGTATTATAATTAACCATTATATGTATAGTATAAATATTAGTCTGTATGTATCAAGAAGCAATACACTTGTGAGCAATGCACTTTATTAGGTTTAAATATTTTTAATGATTTATTAATTAAATCTGTGTAATTAATTGTGTAATATTAAATTATTAGTGATTTAAGTTTGTAAATGTATTTAAAATGATTAATTCATTATTTGTTGGTCAGTTTTAAACCAACGGTTCTCCACTGCGAGTGGTGGGGCAAATTGCTATAAGAATCGCTTCGTCCGCCATCATCGCCATCTTCGTTCCTGGTGCGAATTAATAATAATAATAATAATAATAATAATAATGCACGCCTACCAACCCCGGACTCGTCGCTCAGCTCCGCCTCGCCACCGCCGGAATCCAGCCCCGTCGTGAGTGCTGTGACACCGGCCGTGGCAGTTGCGTCGAGCTCGAGTGATGAGTATTTCTCGCCGCCGACGTCGCCAACACCTGTGCGTCGGCAGGGGAGAGGCCGGCCACCGAGGAGCTTGGGACTTAGGGGCCATCCGGCCCCGAGCCGGGTCCCCGCTGCCGGTGGTTGTGTGCAGCGCATGAGATGGACTCAGTCCATAAACGAGAACGTCATGCGCGCATATTACGGGTCTACAGAGGGGGGAACTAACCTCACTGCGTACCGTGTTAGGATGCTGTCTCTGTTCCAGGAACTTGAACCAACCGTCAACGTCTCGGCCCAACGACTGTCGGATCAGGTGCGGGTCATCCAACGCAATCACATGTTGGACGACGCCGCACTTGATAGGCTGCGCTCAGAGGTACTGAGCAACCTTATCGTCTTGACTCCGTCACAAACCGCGATGCGAGCGTCAGCTATTGGCGCAACCCCGCCGCGGTCCAACCCTGCTGTTGTAGAGGAAGATGATAGGGTTGTCACGGTAAGTAGCCAGTGCAACGACCGATTGAGGAGCGCACTGGAGGATGCGCTTCGTGAGTATCGATCCACTCCTACCGAACTTAGGCCCCGATTACCACGGTTACCCATGCATAAGAAAAATAGAGCGCTGGTGTGTGCCTTGGACTCGCAACTCAAGAATATATTCGAGAGTAGCGAGGACCTCGTTGATACGCACTCGATCCTGTACTGTGGAGCTGTTGCGGCATGTCGTCTAGCTAATGTAAAATTCCCAAATTGTGACTTAGCTAGTCGACCAAAACCAGCCGTACCAGTCTGGCAGCGCAGGATCGAACATCGTATCGACGGGGCCAGGGTACTCATCGGCAAACTATACTGCTTCAGGGAGGGCAATACACGACCACGTGTGATGCGCTTTGTGAGGCGGGCCTTCTCGGGGACCGAAATCAGTCCTCAAGAATATATGTCCCGTGTCACAGAGCGCATCGACTTCCTGAAGCAGAAAGTTTATGCATGGGCGAACCGTATTCGGCGGTATAAGCGGCGGGTTGATCGATACTCACAGAATCGTATGTTCCAGAGCGATGAGAGGTGGGTATACAGAGCTTGGGAGCGACCCAAGCAAAATATGACAGACGTTTGCCACCCAGATGATGCCGCTACGAGTTCTTTCTGGCGCAGCATCTGGTCAGTGCCCGTCTGCCATACTGAGGCTGACTGGATGCGTGATGTCGAGCGAGTGTGTGAACCTATCCCAGAAATGGAGCCAGTTTCAATAACACCAATAGATGTAGCCAGAGCAGTTCGTCCGTTACCAAATTGGAAGTCACCAGGACCGGACGGACTGCACAACTTCTGGCTCAAATGGCTTAGTAGTTCACACACTTGCCTGGCATCCCAATTCCAGTCATCCTTAGAGTCTAGGTCGCTACCGCAGTTTTTAACTACAGGCGTAACCCACCTGCTCCATAAGTCAGGTAGTCCCGCGGAGCCCAAGAATTATAGACCGATCACATGTTTGTCGACGGTCTATAAGCTTCTTACATCCATTTTGAGAGTGAAAATTAATACACACATTGACAAAAACTCCATTATGTCTGCCTCTCAAAATGGATGTAAGAACGGGTCCCGCGGTACTAAGGAGCTACTCCTCATCGACATGGCCATTAGCCAACAGGTTCGTCGATCCCGCAAGGATCTTTCGACATGTTGGATAGATTATAAGAAGGCCTACGACTCAGTGCCACATACATGGCTCATGAGGGTGCTGGAGTTGTACAAGATAGATGCAACTCTACGCGCCTTCCTTGAGTCGTGTATGGGGCAATGGAGGACGGTCCTTCGATATCCAGGATGTCGACAGATCCAGGGGAACGATGAGCCTGTATGGATTAAACGGGGAATATTCCAGGGCGACAGTCTGAGTCCACTTTGGTTCTGTCTAGCCCTGAATCCTCTAAGCACATTGTTAGAGGATTCAGGTCTAGGTTACCGGTTGAGGAGAGGTGGTCAGGTCATATCTCACCTTCTTTACATGGATGATCTGAAACTCTTTGCCCCCAACAAATTGCAACTGATGGAGCTACTGAAAGTAACTGAAACTTTTAGTAGCGCCATCAGGATGGAATTTGGTGTGGACAAATGTGCAGTCATGCATGTAAAGCGAGGGGAGATTATGGAATCCGAGAGAATTCAGCTCTCGGATTCCATACACCTCAGATCCCTCTCCTCATCCGAAAGTTATAAGTATTTGGGTATGTCGGAAGCGTTAGGCATTAACGTAACTGACATGAAGCAATCGTTGAGGGAGCGCTTCTTTGGACGCCTGAAAAAGGTATTAAATAGCCTTCTTTCAGGCGGAAACAAGGTGCGTGCCTTCAACGGTTGGGTCATGCCGGTTTTAATGTACTCTTTCGGCATACTCAAATGGACTCAGACCGAACTCGATGCCCTGGATAGGAGAGTTCGTACACTGCTGACCGCAAACCGGATGCATCACCCACGATCATCGGTGATGAGGCTGTACATCTCGCGGAAGTGTGGGGGTCGTGGCTTTTTAAACGCGAAGACCCTCCACAACCGCGAGGTGTGCAGTCTCAGAGAATATTTTTTAAAAGCCGAAGTGGGTATGCACCGAGATGTGGTCGCAGTGGACAAGGGACTCACCCCGCTGTCCATGGCTAAAGAGAACTGGCGCAAACCTGTGGTACTTACTAATGATGACCGCAAGGAAGTATGGCAAGGCAAGGAGCTTCACGGGCGCTTCTACCGGGCTCTTCATGGGCCGGATGTAGATTTCCCAGCGTCCGTGTCCTGGCTACGTTTCGGCGACCTCTTTGGGGAAACTGAGGGTTTTGTCTGTGCGATTATGGATGAAGTTATGTTAAAGAACAACTACCGGAAACATATTATGAAGGACGGCACGGTTGACGTGTGTCGGGCATGCCACCGTCCGGGTGAGTCCATCAGACATATTATTTCTGGTTGTTCTCGTCTAGCTAACGGCGAGTACTTGCACAGGCACAACCAAGTAGCCAGGATCATTCACCAGCAACTTGCCTTGAAATATAAACTTGTGGAATCTGAGGTACCGTACTACAAGTATGTGCCCGACCCAGTTCTCGAGAAAGACCATGTCACGCTGTACTGGGATCAGTCTATCATTACTGACAGGACTATTGTGGCCAATAAGCCTGACATTGTGGTGATAGACCGATCAGCGCGCCGCGTAATGATAGTCGATGTTACCATCCCGCATGACGAGAACCTTGTGAAAGCTGAGAAAGAGAAACAAATAAAATATCTCGACTTGGCACACGAGGTTGTCGACATGTGGAATGTGAACTCGGCTATCATTGTGCCGATTGTCGTGACGGCCAATGGCCTTATGGCCAAGAGCCTCGATGACCATCTTTCGAGGCTCTCCTTAGGCGGTTGGATCAAGGGCCTGATTCAGAAGGCAGTACTCCTCGATACGGCTCGCATTGTGAGGAGGTTCCTGTCTCTGGAGCCCTAACCACCGGTAGCTTGGACCCTGCTCCCGACACCGGCGGACTACTATTTTTTATATTTTTAAATGTTTTTTATATAATTTTTGTTAATAAAAATATTTAAAAATGTAATTAGTATGTAAGGAAAATAAATAAAGGAAATAATAATAATATTCTTTATTGACATAATAGGTTACAGAAACTTATCTGAAGCCTCTGACTCCTGAACTAGGTGTACCTGTATGTCAGGAGTCAGCGCCCTCTCCCATTTTATTTGGCTTAGATACTAATGTCAACATCGGAATAGACAAACTTAAGTGCTACAAAATAAAATTTTAGATGAGGTAATAACAGAATAAAACAAAATACATTAACAGAAATGAGAATTATGAAAAAATATGAAAAAAGCATAATTTAAAAAATTCTCACAATTCAACAAACTTAATTTAAAAATAATAATAATAATAATTTATTGTTAAGTTAATATATCGTGCTATGTGTGTGTGTGTGTGGGAAGTGTGTATGTGTGCGTGTGGGTGGGTTACCGTTCGTGTTTTTGTATGAGTAGGTGTATGAAAGAAAAGTATGTTCTATGTATGTGTTACTTTAGAATTAGATTAATTATTTATTATTTTCTCTACATCCTCATAATCAAGAGTAAAGAGCCAGTTCTTTACTATAAGTTTACATTCGTGTAATTTTAGTGGATAAAAATTCAGGATTCTATTAATTTTGTTGTATAAATAAACAGAAAGAAAAGCGTTCTGTCGTCTTGCAAAAGCCGTGCGACACTTAACAGATTCAATTACGTTTGGAGTTGTTCGCCTATTTTCAAGTTTACCTGGATCATATGGGGTAGATACGTGTTTTTTGGTAATTATCTGGAAAATAAAAAGTTGTCTTACTGTAAATACCTGGCACAACTCGTATAGTGTCTTCGTGGGAAATCTGTATGGTTTGAATGACATTGTTTTAAGCAGGGACCGTTGCGCTCTTTCCAGGCGTAAAAGATGCGTTTTACATGCACCACCCCAAACCCCAATACAGTAACCAATAACCGATTGTGCCAATGCAAAATAAACTGAACGTAGGAGGTCACTGTCAGCTACATGCCTCAGTTTTTTAAATACCCATGTAAGTTTCCTGACTCGTGACGAAACCATCTCGATATGTGGTTGCCAGGATATTTTCTCGTCTAAGAGAACCCCAAGGTATCTGACCGTCTTAGACTTGCTCAGAGTGGTACACGAGCACTGCTGAGCGAAAGGTGATTTGCATGAGTGAATCCGGATAGCCACATTGGGCTGTTTTATGCGAGCGTTAGTGAACTGTACAAATGAGGTTTTTGATACGTTAAGCGTTAACAGGTTATGCTTCAACCACACGCAGACTCTATGGAGCCCCATCTCCGCATTTTGCTGAACTGCATCCCAAGTCTCTTCCTGAAACACCAAGGCTGTGTCATCGGCATAGGTAAATATTTTGCCTTTATTCAATGTCATTTGACACAAGTCGTTAATATAAATCAGGAAGAGACTGGGACCTAGAATGCTACCCTGTGGAACCCCATAAACGACTGCGACATCCGAGCTAATAGCACTACCCACTTTAACCTTCTGCAGACGGCCTGTAAGAAAGTCTTTGTAAATTTTGAGTACCGTTCCCCTTATTCCACACCTTTCCAGCTTGTCAACAAGAGCAGAAATCGAGACAGTGTCAAAAGCCTTGGCCAGATCAATAAACACTCCGACACACTTTTGTTTATTATCTAGACAAGCTGTAACATAATCCACTAACGAGCCCACGGCTGCATCTGTACTTTTACCTACCCTAAAACCAAATTGGGAGTCGGATAATATATTATTTTTCTCTAAGAAGTTTATGAGTTGGTTATTCAGTACTTTTTCTAGTAATTTAGAGAGCGCTGGCAGCACAGAAATCGGTCTGTAGTTTGTCACGCTGTCTCGAGCTCCACTCTTGTAGACAGGAGTGATGAGCGCCCTTTTAAATACACTAGGAAAAACGCCCTGCTCTATGCATAGCCCAACGATTGTGGTAAAGTGCGGGACGATAATATGTTTTGACATTTTTAAAAATCTGCTTGAAATAGAGTCACAGCCCGTTGCAGAGTCATTTTTAAGATTCACGATAAGTGATTCAATTTCTGATTCGTTTGGTGGGAGCAGTACCATAGAATTCTGAACGCGAGGTCTACTGAAATCATTTAAAGTAGGCAGGGTGATTTCGGGACTGTCAGAGCACTTTATCTTGTCGGCAAGTAGCTTTCCGGCTTCCGCAAAAAAATTGTTCACGGTTTCAACGGCATCGAGGGGGCCATAACTGTTCTTTAGCAAATCATCAGCAGAAGATTTTCGCTTAGCAGTACCAGTGATTGATTTTATAGCTGACCATGTTTCCTTACTACTTCTTGCATTTTGTAAAAGAGATTTTTCATAATTTCTTTTAAGCTTGCGCAATAGAGCGTTACAGAAATTTCTGTAGCGCTTGTAAGTGACTTCAAGAATCGAGTTATTGGGATTTTTCCTAGCCTTAACATGTAGCCTATCACGGTGTCGGATACACCGAATCAAGCCAGGTGTAATCCATGGTTTTATGTTTCTTTTACGACCAGAAACAATACTAGAAGTCGTGTTTGATTTGATTGCAGAAGTCAAGTTTTCAGTAAAAAGAGTTGCAGCTTCTTCAGCATTAGCTGTAGAAGAGACAAAAGAGAAATCCATAGATTCTAATTGTTTTATTGTCGCACTAAAATCTGTCCTAACAATTATATTTGATTTCGTTATTAGTTCACGCCTACACGATAAACTAACAAGAACCGAATCGTGATCTGTAACTGTGGACTCTATGACAGTGACTGTGGCTGATCTATTTGTTTTGATCATGATGTGATCCAAACAATTGCCTAATCTGGTTGGCAATGTATGCCCTGGGAGAAGACCCAGCTCTGCAGTGAGATTTAAATAAGGTGAACTATTTCTATCACAATTATCGGGCTTAATGTCTATATTTACATCTCCAATAATAATAATATTATTGCAATTAATAGGACGTAGTGTGCTTTCAATTGAATTCAAAAAGTTGTCGATGGAATAAATTGACGGCGATCTGTACGTAGCCAAAATGGTAGTGTCATTGTTAATTGTAAGTAACAAAAAATTTGCACCAATAAATAAATAAATAAATAAATAAATCAAGGATCAGGTTCCTCTACAGTACACCTGATATCACTGGCGACATAAATGACAATTCCATCATTTTGATTAAGACTTTTCTTGGAAAAGTAGCATGAGTAATTGTCTAAAAGTGGTGGCGATTTGTGCTCACTCAACCAGCATTCAGTTAAAATGATTATGTCAGGTTTAAATGTGAGCCTGGCCAAATGAACTATAAAATCATCCATATTTTTATAGATACTGCGAATATTTTGTGAGATTACAGTCAATGCTTTAGAAGTAGACTTGATTAAATTGCCACATGTTTCTGGGTCACACCTGTACGCTTTAGCCACCGACACATCATCAATGTCCTTAATTATATTATTTATGGAAGCCATTGGTGAAGTGTAAGCAAATAAGACACAGTTTTAGGCACGAGATTTCTTTTATACATTAATGTTACGGTACTTGATTTAGCTGAGGTGTAAAGAGCAAGGATATATTTATTTATATGGTGAAGAATATGATGTTTTGTAGTCAATATTTCGTTTGTGTAAAATTGAGTGTGTGACTGCGTATGAGAGTGTAATAAACATTTGATAAAGGTCGTCGTGAGTTTTTGATGTTTGTTTATATAGAGTATTTTATGTATTGTGATGTATGTATTATGTAATGTTATAAGCGCGAGATTTACATTCATGCAAAATAGACAAAAACAATGATTATAGGGTTTAGTAAACATACAATAAATCTTCCATGAGAGGAGCATTAGTCAAATAGCAGGTCTTAGCCTTTGAAAATCCTCCTCTGAGTTTATACGGATCTGGGGGTCGCCAGCTTTCCTGCGTATATAGATTACGCCATATGAGGTCCAACAAAAATCATACCCATAGTTTTTGTGCTGTGTTCTGGCTAGGTAATACAATTTCTGCATATTAAACGTAAGTCTTTCTGACACATAAATTGGTTGTTTGTTCTTGAACTTCAGGTGGGTGGTATTGAGCTTTTCTCCTTTGTCTTTTGTCTTATTGAACATCTTGACTCCTTTCATCACTTTATCTTTAGTTATGATGGAGTTGAAATTCACAATTATTGGGTTCGAGCTGTCCTTTGATTTCACTCTGTGTATATCTTTCAGGTTAGTTTGACTAATATTTAGGTTTAAGGTTTGTCCCAAATTAACAACCAAATCACAGAGGTCATCTTTTGTCTCACCTTCGGACTTCGGCACGTTTCGAATTTCTATTTCAGTAGCCCTCATGTTGCGCTCAAAAAGTTCAATCTTATCCTCAAGTTGTCGAATCCGCCTTTTATCCTCTTTTTTCTCGGCTTCTAAGGACGATATACGGCTTAAAAACTCGTCGTACTTGGCTGACATTACCTCAACACTCAATTTCAAATCAATATTTTGTTCAATGATATTATTAATCTTGAGCATCATACCCTCGAGCTGAGTTTCCTGTTTACTGGAGAAGGTAGCAAGCATGGTCCTAGTAAGCTCCGCGGATGCAGTGTCACCCACCATCACGAACTTTTTCGTTTTACGATCCGTGACGTAAGAATCGAGCGACAGGTCGGGCGCCGAAGCACATTGGTGCAGCGATGAGTCACGTGAAGTAGATCGTACGGATGTAGAGGTAATGTTGTCTGCCCCGGTAACAGATATCTCTGGCAGAGGGGGTGCACAGACAGGAGAAGAGCGGTTCACGGGCATAATTATTCACCACACTAGCAAAACGAGGTACCAGGCAAGCAGAAACTGTTTGTGGTTAAGCAATATCTTATCGCAAGTGTCCAGACTTACATCGATTGAGTTATAATGGTTCTCCTTTGTTTGCTGCGTTAGGTAGTAGTGCACACTCTTTGATTGTGTCAGCGCAGATTATGAATGGGTGAATAATTAATTAATTACTACTCACCGAGGTCACCGATGATGCTTCTTTCCACGTCCGGAACTACGATAAACTTTCCAAATTTACACCACGAGCACTAGGCGCGCAGGTACTGAGTGGAGGTAACAGTTGTCAGTCGTTACTGAAGCGTCGGAGTAACGTAGACAGGCGTGACACGACAGTCCGCAGCAGCGAGTACCAGGAGCGCAGGTAGCAAGCGGTGGTCGGCGCACACGTAGAAGCGGCGCGCGGCGCTTGCGGCGTTCACGACGGGAACAGCAATATAACTCGGGGCTGCTCACACGCAGAGGGCTTCCGTGTACAGCGTGCGTACAGAGTTAGCAACTGCCCGTAGATTAATACTCCTTTGAGTTATGCACTCCTATTTTTGTGAGCAGAATAAACTTGGATTTTTATTGTTAATTAAAATTAAAATAATAACTGTGTCGGGTCTATTGCACGTCTGCTCGTGTCCGAGGTCCAGGGGGAAGGGGAATTAAGAACTTCCTCAAGGAAGAGTTTTGGCCAAAGGGTGTCATGTATCGGCGTTTCCGCGGAAGGCTACGCGACACTGCGCAACGCAACACGACGCCGACACTTTGTGTACAATAGTTAGTTTCTGGTTTTTATAAATATGTAATATATTATATTATTATTTTATTATTATTACCGGCAGTCGCTGTGGAACATTGAGGGAAGTAACAACTGTGAAATTTGTGTTGTAATGAAATTAATAAACCGTTATTCTGTGATTACGTTACGTGTTTTATTTCTGGCCAAAAGTAAGCTTGTACCTACTCCAGAGACAAAGTTGAAACTCCACTGCATTTTAAACTGGAACACACCAATAGTGTTTGCCGGCATAAATACATATAGGTATTATTAGTGGTCCCTCGGACGAGCTCTTTCATTAATTGTTTTACTACTATCATCATCTGCCTAGCCTTTTCCCAAGTATTTTGGGGTCGGCTTCCAGTCTAACCGGATGCAGCTGAATACTAGTATTCTACGTGGAGCGACTGCCTATCAGACTTCCACAACACAGTTATAACTGGGTAATACGATACCCTTTGGTAAGACTGGTTGTCAGACTCGGGCCACTGACTACCTGTAACGACTGTCAAAGTTCTACAAATGACAGCCGGGACCAACGGCTTAACGTGCTTTCCGAGGCATGGAGGAAACTGTTTTACTACTATAAAATATAATAAAACATCACGTCTGTAATCCTTAGAGGGTTAAGCAGAGGTGTATCCTATTGGACATCAATATTTCGCCAGTTACGTTTTTAAGTCCCATATAATACAGGGTGAGCCTATTACCATCAACCGGACACAATATATCCATATTCCGAGCTACTATTGAGAAATTCCTGGTGGAAAAACACAATAACATGTTGGCCAACTCTGGAATCGAACAGACAGTATAATGAATGAAGACTTCATTATACTGTCACTTACGGGATATCTTCCGTGATTGAGATATTTTGAAATCGGGTGAACAGTTTCAGAGATTAACTCCTATATCCAAACTAAACCTCTTTGAAATGTTACATACAAATTGCCCACATCTTGAAAAAGTACAATTGTTTAGGATACGATGGGACTGACTAAAAGACCCACTAAACAAAAAAAGAAAAATAAAATGTTACATAGCTTTCAACCGCGGTTTCGCTCGCGTTATAGTCGGAAATTATCCAATGACACTCGTGGATAATGTAACTTCCCATTGGTGAAAGTATTTCGAAATCGAAGCAGTAGTTACAAAGATTACCTCCTACAGACAAACTTACAAACATTACTAGAAAATATATGTATTCATCAAGTATAAAAGATGTAACAATACCAATAACGAAGCCGAAAGGCATTCCCCGTCCGACCATTATCTACCCAATATACCCAATATCTCCGTAACCAGAACCTTCTAGTTACGGAGATATTGGGGGTCAAAGTTCCAACTTTTTCTCAAGCTTTTTTTTAAATACAAGTTTTTAATGTACGATTTATACTTTTAACACCTCCACAACCCCTGTACTATTCAATCCATCCATCAGGACAATGTTTTGAGTGCGTTACATTGAGTCCTATCGTAAAACGTGATTTTTCACCCCAAAAAAGAAAAAAACCGGCCAAGTGCGAGTCGGACTCGCGCACGAAGGGTTCCGTACCATTATCTATAAAAATGGCAAAAAAAAAACATATCTGTTGTATGGGAGCCCCCCTTAATATATATATTTTTAATTTTTAGTATTTGTTGTTAAACCGGCAATACGGCGGTAATACATCATTTGTGAAAATTTCAGCTTTCTAGCTATCACGGTTTATGAGATACATCCTGGAGACAGACAGACAGACAGACAGCGAAGTCTTAGTAATAGGGTCCCGTTTTACCCTTTGGGTACGGAACCCTAAAAAGAAAGTAGTTTCCCAGCAATATTTTTTGCCTAGAGTTACCGGCATCGTGAAGGGTCCGTTTACACCCAGGTATTTAAAAACTCTAGGTATCCTCACCGTGCTCTTTCTCATAGTGCTGTCTAAACTTCTCCCATGCGGCATCATACTTCACTTCATGAGGTAAGTCCATCCAGACGCGGACAGCATCCTCAGTGAGGTCGGTGGAGACCAGGGAGTACTGGCTACGAGACAGTTCCGCATCCGGTGCAGAACGCTTGCATGTCCTTAGTATTTTATCCATGGTTTTAGTTGAACATGACCGGACCGTTGAGCAGTTCCCGGGGCTGTTGGAAGAGAATTGTGGTAAGTTACACATCATCATCTGATTGTATCTGCCTAGCCAACTATGTTGGGGTCGGCTTCCAGTTTAACCGGATGCAGCTGATTACCAGTATTTTACATTCGCGGGCTACCCTGGTGCTTTCATTTATCACTAATGTGTCTTGATGGCGATGCGAAATCAGAGGTAAATATATATATATATATATAAATGTGAGAGGACTGTTCTGAGCATTTGGCGTCATAATAATTATATAGCATAGGTAAAGACTATAGTAGACGCTCATCATCATCTGTCTAGCCTTTTTTCAACATTTTGGAGTCGGCTTCCAGTCTAACTAGATGCAGCTGAATACCAGTATTTTACATGGAGCGACTTCATAACTGACCTCCACAACCTAGTTAATTCTAGATCATTTCGCGATTCCCTTTGGTAAGATTGGTTGTCAGACTTTCAGGCCACTGACTACCTGTAGCGACTAGCAAAGATGTACAAATGACAGCCGGGACCAACAGCTTTACGTGCTTACCGCGGTACAGAGGGAATTCGGTATGAAATGGATTGTAACCCATCCACGGACCGACTAACCTTCAGGACAGGATCAGCCCTTATTATTTTTTAACCGCAAGCTCCCCCTCCTATAATATAATATTTTATTATAATATATTTCATGAAATTTAAACATAGCATATTATTTTATTTTTAGTTTTGTCAATATCATTTAATACTGTATGCATTCCATTAATGAAATTGTTTTATCAATTTTAATGTCAATGCTCTATAAATATTTCTAGCGCGCTTGTAATTTTTTATAACAACTATTTATTGTACACACAGCGGCACATCAAGCTCTACATAACCAGTATAACGACCTATCTTCGCTTTGTATGAGCTTCCCGTACGATGAGAGATCAGCTTAATTTGAGTGGCCTACATGCGTACCTGTGTTAACACATGAATAAATGAAATGAAATAGTTACGTGGTTTGCATTTAATCAAGGATCAAAGGTGACACCAAGTAAATACTTACCTACGACTTGGAACATGGCAATTATAGACGTGAACTGCAGCAGAAAATAGCTATAAATAAAATGTTATCAGCCTCTGTTGTTTGCTGCTGTATTTATTTAAATAGAGGCATAATTGTATGGGCAGATGCGAGTGGAAACGCTGAGACCGACCAAGGAAGAATTATTTGTAGGTAGCGGTGAAAACATTTTTTTTTTTAAAGAAGCAAAAAAAAGTAAATCAAAGAAACAAGTCACGAATTTCCGAAACTAATTTTATTATTTTAATTTTTTAAAGTCGTACGCTTGCACAAAAAGTTTTTTTTTGTATGTCATAGATTAAAAAAGAAGATTTCTATGGTTTATAATTAACCAAACCTAACCAAATTAAACCTTTACTGTCGGGAATTTACCAAACTTTTTTAGCGAAACTCATAATAATCACGAAAGAGTTACAACCTTTCGCTGTGAATGAGTCTCAAAATCAAATCAAATAATTTATTCACTTAATATGGGTAGACAGATGGTACATAAATGTTACATTACATAATATAACAATAGGGATCCTTTTTTTTCCGGATGGGAAATCATCAAATGACTCCTCCCGCTCTGAGCGGAGCGGAAGGGAGTGTCAGACTTTTACTGACTAAAAACCATCCAAGTTCCTTCTTTTGCCCTTTATGTTCCAGGGCCGCGGTATCTCTTTCGAACAGTCCCGCAGCCCCGGCAGGCATCGGCCCTTGCGGGCCCCTCATGTTTGCTGACATCTCTTTGAGGCGCGTGTGGAACACGGACGCGCCGTCGACACGGCCTGTCGTCATGAGACGGACGAACGGCGAGCTAGCGCATTACTCACCGTCCACAGGCCCGTACAATAGGGATCCTCATATCGTCGACCGTAGGTTCAATTGGGGTAAGGGACAAAACACCTAAAATGAGTTGAGTATACAGTTTTGTTTAGAATTTTTCGCTCTTTCGAATGGTGTACACGGGGCAAAGTAGATCGGTTTGCAGGGCACACCACAAAGATGTTGGTGTGCGTAAAATCAACGGCCGTCTGACTTCGCCTATTTATTAGTGTTTGCTTCACAATAACCCGTTGTCCACGCACACACAATAAAATTTCTTGTCACTAATGTTGCAGGGAATATGACGCATAAATTTAGCTTATCATACAATCGTCTCCGTGGCGCATTAGTCGAGCGTGCGATAAATAATTACTTACTGCGCCGGCGCCGTAGGATCGAATCCGACTGCCAACAGCTTAATGTTTTTGTATGTTTTAATAAAATATTTTACATTTGTTTGTTCAATTCATTGCTTAACTATTAGCAAGTCTCTTTATATTTGGGTTAGAATGTATTAGTTGTCTACCCTCTAAAAATGACAAATCATGTTTAAGTTAGTAGTTTAAGTTCATCGTCATAATGCTATTGACTATCGGGCTTTCGTTACGTTTTTAGACATTATACCCTGCGTTTTTTGAGAAGTGCTTTTATTTGTGAATCAATATGAATCATTGAACCACACTTTTATGAGCTGAAATAATTCTTGTGCATGAGCAAAATGTTTCAATTAGTGAAATTGCGAGACGTTTAAAGATATCGGTGAGTAACAAAATGTTATTATGATGTTTAGAAGTTTAATATGTTTAAATAATCCACATGTTATTGATTGTTGTTTTTTGTAACAATATTTTATTATTGTTCACAGAGAAGGACTGTGCAATTGTGGGTCCATCGTTATGCAGATTCGGGAAGCATTGATCCTTGCCGACCGGGACCAAAGGCTGGATTTGCATTCACAGATTGGCATCTGATATAGTTGCTACGCATACCGCTGAGCCCTTCCTCACTACTCGTTCCACGGCAACTAAACATGACGTGACATTACAAACTGTACGAAACCACTTGCGAGCAGCTGGTGTGAAATGTTGTAGGCCAGCCAAGAAAATTTGAATGTCAGATATTCACAGGCAAAACCGGGTACGCTTCGCAAGAGAATATTTGGATTTTAATTGGTGCAATAATATAGTTATATTTAGAGATGAAAAATGTTTTAAATCAGACAAGGACGGTCGCAAAATATTGTGGCGAAAAGATGGTGAGCGCTATCATAAAAAAAAAAATTCTTCCATGCAGGTCTAGTGGAGACATTTACTTCGTGCATGAATAAGTCATAGATAGCGAAGGCGCACCAATAGGATATTAATAAAAATATCAGGGGGTAATTCGATTTGTTTTATGTGAGTGATGTTATTGTTAGTGAGATAACAATTTAGGATACCTGTATCTTAATATCTATCTTATTAACATGTTTATTCATTTCACTAATAAATAAATTACCCACTTGAATAAGAAAAGTAACGTTATTTCTTGTCCGACTTAGAATATTTGTCATGCACAAAACTTTTTAATTTGTAATTATAATATAAAAAAAAACCTAGTCAATAAATGTTGTTGATTTCTTAATACAAATTGTTTAATTTTTACTTCCATATTTTTTTTCGAATAATTGTCTTATTATCAGGTAAATTACAATAAAAATTCAACAAAATGAAAATAAAAGTTTTTTAATAATGCAAAAAGTTGACGCCAGCGGCGCAGATTCGATCCTACGACACTTGATTTACCAGCCGAATGATTACACATCTATGCCACGACACCGGTTAGTCATAGGGTTAAATTGATGCTTCATATTCTTTACCTCATATTATACATATACTATAGTGAAGCAAACACTAACAAATAGGCGAAGTAATACACCAGTTGATTTTACGCACACCAACATCTTTGTGGTGTGCCCTGCAAACCGATCTACTTTGCCCCGTGTACATGAAAAAATTCTAGCTTAAGAAAAATGTCCCTTACCCTACTGATTTTTTGGTTAAAAATTTCGAAACAGCACCATAATAACCATGTATCTGAAAAACTTTGCAATATAGCAACTTGAAATGGTGTAATTACCGCCGCCAATCCACTTCGAATAACGTAAGGGTCTTCCCAATCAACGAATTACTATTACATGGTTTATTTTTGAAGAAACCATAATAAAAGTGGCCTTACACTAATGCCTTTGTTATCTCAAAAAATAAATATCTCCCATACTTTAAATGGATTGCACGAATTTTGAAATAGTTGTCCCTTACCCCAATTTGCATTATCATGCTTTAAGTAGTGATAGCGCTACACCTATTTGAATCAAATTATATTTAGGTTCAGTGTCCGTTACATCAATTTGCTCGTGAGAAGTAATGAATTTTTATCCCTGTTACCTTTATTTACACACACCTCTAACTTCACAACACAAGCAAGCACGTGTTTGCACTGTTGTCATCCTTTTCTATCCTACAACGTCTTTCTGTGTGCAAAAGAGAGGATGATACCAGTGCGAAAGCAGCGCGCGGGCATAAAAAAACAGTTGCTATCACTGCTATCAGTACGAGTTCACCTGTCGTTTAGTCGGGATTGTGCACGGTTTTTGACAAAAAGAATGTGGTAATAATACAAAAACAAAACCATTTCAACCGGTTGCTTAGTCGCAAACAGAAATGACTACAATATAGTAAATAAGATAACACAGTAAGTATACGCAGTTACTGTAGGCATTCAAGTAGTAGACTGTATTTACCACAAGAATACAATACGTTGACTAACTTATACCGCCTATACCGAAAATCATGCAAACAGAAAAAGATAAATTACCAGGGGGTCTAAAATGGCCGCTTTAGCAGAATCATAATAGGATAATAATATGAATTACGTTTAAATTCGTAATATAGTCACAAGGTGACAATTCAATGTAGGTACGTCTATGACCATTTTAAGAATTTAAACGTAATTCATATTATTATCCTATTATGATTCTGCTAAAGCGGCCATTTTAGACCCCCTGAGCGAACGTGTTTTTATTAATCTGCTCCATAGGGATACAGCAAAATAACTATTCACATTTCGAAGAAGGATAAGTCCAATATTTGCGCTTCTAAAGCATGAAAACAATTCAAAGGAGACAGAAAAGGACAAAGAAAAGATTAAAGCTCACATGGAAGAGATAGATGCTACTTATGAAAGATTCGCTAGTCATCAAAACTATTCTATAATTATGGACACTGTAGTTGCAAGCCTTGATTTACAAAAGATTTTAAATCCGCCTCATGGTGACAATATTTTGTTATTCTTTATCAGAAAATACACTGTGCATAACTTTACTATTAATAAAAGCTCTACTCAAAACGGGTTTTGGTATGTTTGGGGTGAATATGACGGAAAACGAGAGTCAAAAGAGATAGGGTCCTGCCTTTTCGAGTATCTGAAAGATGTCGACGATAGACAAATAAGAAAAGTTATCCTGTATTGCGATGCTTGCACTGGACAAAATCGTAATAGGAGGATGCTGGCAATATTGCATTATTTTTTTGTCAAATTCCAAAATTGTCGAAATAATTCAGTTTAACTTCTTGTTGACCGGTCATAGTTACATGCCAATTGACAGCATGCACTCGGCTATTGCAGGAGAAGTGCGAAAATTGACTGCAATGGCCTAGTTACATGGAATGTACTCGAAAGAATCCTCGTCCCTACGTCGTAACCGTTATGGAGCACAAGGATTTCATTGACTGGGACCCCTTATCAGAATAATTGTTTCCACAAAAGACGAATGGCTTGCTAGTTGCGAAAATTATAATAGCTACGATAAAGAAAAAAGACCTCAAAACCATTTAGACTAAACACTCTATGAAGGAGGAAGCAATTATTTATGTCATCAAAATAAATGAAAAATTGGCAGCCAAAAAGATAATAGGAAGTAATACAGAACGTATAACGAAAAGTGGGAAGGGAAAAGGAAAAGGGACAGGGCCGGTAGTCTCGACATAGATACCGACGTTGTCGCAAACTTTCAATCGCTTAATAATAACAGAAAAAAATCGGTTGCAATAACGTTGCTTGCAAGAAATGCAAGTCTGAAAATCCAAGATGCGTTTCTCGCAAGCATCGTTATTCCAACCGATTTTTTTCTGTTATTATAACGTCGGTATCTACGATAAATCTATTTTTAGCTACCTAACTATTAATACACATCAACAAAACCACTAAAATATCCTAAAATAATTAACCTAAGAAAAACGAAATATTATATTATATATATAATATTTCGTTTTTCTTAGGTTAATTATTTATGACATTAAAATCCTAAAATTATATCACATCGCTGTCAACTGGTAATATTACTCAGGAGACTAGGGGCTGTGCCACGCTTTCTATGGCAATAACGTACCTACATACTTACAACGCAAATTGATTTGTTTAGCAACGATGTGGTTTCGCGGGCGTCTATTTCCCCGCGATCCCGCCTCGTCACTGACGGGGATTCGTGTATGAATCGTGAACGCAGAATACACTGTATGGAGGGGGTAGATTTTACTAGACATAGCTACTACTATAGAATGAATTTTGCCTCGTTGGCGCAAGCGCTCTACTGAGCATGACGTTTTGATTCTCAAGTTGAGCAAGGGTGGATTGATGTCCGGTCAATAGGCTCTATTACATGAGACTTACCTTATCGGTTTAAAGAAATTTATTTCTCATAAGAACATAGTACAGGGCCGTTAGTCTCGACATAGACACCGACACTTTCGCAAACTTTCGATCGCTTTATAATAACAGAAAAAATTCGGTTGCAATAACGTTGCTTGCGAGAAACGCATCTTGGGTGTTGAGACTTGCATTTCTCGCAAGCAACGTTATGTTCGTTGTTTTTTTCTGTTATTATTAAGCGATCGAAAGTTTGCGACATTGTCGGTATCTATGTCGAGACTGCCGGCCCAGGAAAGGGTAAGGTTAAGGGTATAGCATTTGTTAGTGTGCCGTCACCACCAGCAGACTCGCCTGATATAACAGTGGAAAATAATTGCATAGAACTAAGAGTTTTATATAAATCGTGAATGCTATGCCTAAAGTGGACGAAAAAATTAATGTTTATGAAAACAACCGCAAATTCTGAAAAAAACGTGTCAGAATTAGAGGTTGTTTTGATTAATCTCAATTTTATTAATTTATTTTTAAATGACTATAATGATTAAACATTGATCTCATTGATATTGAAGGCTGATTAAGCAGTAGAAGTAAGATTGTTTAATTTCATTTCATTAACAATGCCTTATAGGCTCTATTATGATTATTTGCAACTTCTCTTTTATTTGAATAAGAATTCAAAGTAAGTATGTGTAACCATTTTTTTTATAATTTGATTATAATAAACAAATTAAATAGTATAAAAAATGTTTTATTGCAACTAATAGAAATTAGCTATTACCAACATTGCATGTAACCGACACACAAAAAAACACACACACCCGGTTCTAATACATTTTCATGTCTCTTAAATGATTTTTTATAACGATTTCCAAATTTACGATATCCGTACGTCAAAAGTGTGTACTTCATTTTCTGTCAACAATATCTCTACACTGTATTTCTTTTCATACATTTTTTCAACAAGTCCTTTGCACTATTTTTTCATTAATAGGTTGGATCCAACGTAGAGGTCACTTTAATGTAAGGGACGGGACTATAAGATACTTGGTCAGTAAGGGACATTACTAGCAAAATACATTGGTGTAAGGGACGTCTATTTTCTTAAATAGCTAATTTAGTTAAATAAATATTATACAGGTAGACAGAGCACTAAAATATAAGATTATGAGTAAAATCAGTTAATAACAACAAAAGTTACGATCGATTTAGTCCGAAAAAAAACTCTGTCGGCCTCTCCTGAAAAATCGTATTTTGTCCCTTACCCTAATTGAACCTACGGTCGACGATATTAACCATTTCTGGTATACAAAACATTAAATAAAAGCTTTTAATAGCAATGTAACGAAATGGGTGATATAATTATAAGTACCTACATAGGTACTCTTTATCATTTTGATTACAGTAACTGAAGTAGCTATTATTGCAATAAAATAGGAACATAGTCCTCACTATTTTACAATAATTTTCTGTTCTTATAACTAAGGTAGTAGCCTAATAAGTAATGACAAAGTTTATCAGATGGTACGGTCTTCACAAGTTTAATCGATGTTAATTTTGGTATTACACCTATATTGAAATACAGTCCACTAGTTTCCTTATAAAGTCTCAACCGAGTCTATTCATAAATAATGTTTTCTAATAAATTGCAGTAATGTTTACATTTACACAATAATAATTATTAGTAATAGCAGATAACATTGGTAGGTAGGTACCTACTTACAACCGTCGGTACAACAGTAAGTAGTTACTTACTTGATATGAATGGGGTTGATGACTACATAATTAATGTTGTTGTTTTTTGTTTCTACAAGACGTATTTTTCCTGTATAACGTTCTCATGTTGTGTTCACTGGAATTAATTCATTTTTTTTTTTTTTGATAAAAGCAATGGACTTGTGAAAAATCTAAGGGCCTACACAAAGTTATATTCTATCAGCTATGTTCGATGATGGCAAAGACTAAAATGTAGGTACCTAGGTATAATTGTTTTAGAGTCACGGTGGGCGAGGGCTCTGGCTGAGATCTAAACAGCATCATCACAGAACATATATACTCTAGGGAGGATCATCATCTTCCTGCCCTTTCCCATGTTATTTGGGGTCGGCGCAACACGTTTTTTTCTTCCATTCTCCTCTGTCAACCGTCACGCTATCATTTACTTCACTTTCACTGCCGACAAACTGTATTGCAGTTTGGCAGAAGATTTGTGAAATACTCACCTATGTAGCTTTTGTTGGAATAAAATTTTAAAAAAAACCTCTTTATCTTTCACATCATTCCTCACACAATCCATCCATCGTTTCTTTGGTCTTCCTCTCCCTCTCCATCCATCTACGTTTATATTCATCACTCTTTTAGTCACATGCGATTCGTCCCTTCTCATCACATGTCCATACCAAGACAGTCGATTCGCTTTCAACTTTCGTACCAGAAAGGTGGTGTGCATTAATCCAGCGGGAAATTGACGATTTTTTTATTTGAGTGTAATAGATTTTTTAGTACCTATGGCATATCCTGTAAATGGGCATGATATTTACTTAGGACGTCCAACGGTTTTTGGGATATTCAATACGAACGGTTACCGCTGCGGTAGCATTACATTGTTGGTCTTTTTTCCAGTGGACTTAGCCATTATGTAAAGAACTACATAGACGTATATCAAACACTGTTTTAAGCTTTCAAGGTTTAAACAGATAGACATTATTACATTTACAGCGTGTAACGGAAGGGGGGTATCAACCCTGAAGGAGGTGAATAAAGAAGGAGAGGTGAAGAAAAAAATTTGGCCCTCCCTTACAAAACTGACTACCAGCTGATTGATTTACTATGGGAGGGCCAAATTTTTTTTTCATATTTCGACCTATGTTCTTTGGGGAAAGTTGTTGAGTTTCATGAGCACATTCACCTCCTTCAGGGTTGATACCCCCCTTCCGTTACACGCTGTATACATTATAACTGGGGCTAAATGGACATCGATAATCAATATTTACACGTCTGAAGGTGAAAGCACCAGGGTGACTTTTGATGGCTTTTTCATCAAATAGTCATTCAGTGGAATTAAATGAACTCAAGAGGGTTGAATTCCTGATTGTAATGATTATAAGTCTGTAAATATATACCTAATAGGACCGCAAATCATATTTTGTTCAATATAGGGACACCTGACCTGACACTGGTCAGTAAATTCTAAAAAACGTAAGAAAATTTGAATTTCGCGGGCTACGATAGATATTGAAGATTCCGCTACAGTAAATAACGTTTGACTGATTGCTGGATCTCTTAGTTGGTTAAGCGTCCAAATGTCTCTTTTTCAACAAACGATGTTACAAATTACTGCTTCATTTGGACAAAAACAGATTTCGTAAAACAAAAAAACCCGTTCTAAAGCTGACAACAAAAGCAAATCCAATTAAAAAGGTCCTAGTGCTTTAAAGAGGCGTTTGTTTGTACCTTACAACTGCCTTTATCGCCTCTAAAATTTCATTAATAAAGGGTGAATATATCCATAACGAAGTCGAAAGGCACTAATTGTTTCCCCCATCATTGTGATATTTTTTTTTGTTCTGGACCATCCCTGGGAACCTTCTAGTTACGGAGATATTGGAGGTCAAAGTTCCAACTTGCTCACAAGTTTTTTTTTTATATTTGTTTTTAAGGTTATAATTTTACTTAGGATACCACCATGACCCGTTTACAATACAATGGATCCGCCAGCATGTTTTGAGTGCGTTACATTGAGTTGTACCACAAAACGTTCTTTTTCACCGCAAAAAAAGCGGCCAAGTGCGAGTCGGACTTGCCCATGAAGGGTTCCGTAGCAGCAAGTAACATAGTATAAAAGTTCTTGTAGTTCGTTGTAACTTTGATCGATGTTTGGTAGTGTATTTTTTTTAATATTTGAGTTGATTGAATGAAAGGTAAATTGCGGTGTACGATCTATGACGTATTAAAAAAAAAACTACTTACTAGATCTCGTTCAAACCAATTTTCGGTGGAAGTTTGCATGGTAATGTACATCATGTTTTTTTCACATTTATTCATCACATTTTACCACTTTGGAAGTGTCTCTCGCGCAAACTATTCATTTTAGAAAAAAATGATATTAGAAACCTCAATATCACACGTATGGGTTTGATGAAAAAATTTTTTGAGTTTTCGTTCTAAGTTTGGGGGTTCTAAGTATGGGGTAACCCCCAAAATTGATTGTTTTTTTTTCTATTTTTGTGTGAAAATCTTAATACGGTTCACAGAATACATCTACTTACCAAGTTTCAACAGTATAGTTCTTATAGTTTCGGAAAAAAGTGGCTGTGACATACGGACAGACAGACAGACAGACAGACATGACAAATCCATAATGGTTTTTTGCCATTTGGCTACGGAACCCTAAAAAGAAAGTCGTTTCCCAACAATAGGTAATTAATCATTTTAAAATTAGTTAGTTTGATGTACAGAATGCTTGGTTGACGGCTTTGTGAAGGGTCCGTTTACACCTTGTATAAGTATTGCAGTTCAGCCATGAATTAGGTACAATACAGTTTAAGTTTCACCGGGAACGACGTTATTTGATCGTTGATTATAATATGAGTGGTTTCGCAAATTTTTAATCAAATCAATTTTTAAGACGTTAGGTAGGTACCTACTTTTTCATTACTCATACTCTGAAAGTAGGTCTGAAGTTGCCTGAGGAGCGGGATGAAAGTAATACTTTTCATCCCTAGGGAGAATCGCTTTCAACTGACAGCTGTCAAATTATTAAAAAAACTAGTTCTATTTTCACATTTATATTGAACCATGTTCCAACTTTCTATACAGCCACGATGTAAATTTAAATAAAATAAAGTATTGATTAAATAATATATATTTTTTAAATAACTTTATTATAATTTAGTTTCAACAATTTCTTTAAAATAACATAGATTTGGGCAAAATATTTACCAATTTTTTCAATGTTGAAAATGAAAAATGGCTGAATAGCTGGCAAGCCACAGAAAAAAAAAAACAAAATAGGCGGGAAACGGGAAAGCGGCAATCCGATCTTCATTTGTTTTTTCGAGTTTTAGAGTTTTGTTGATACTTCCGTATAGCAGAGATTTGTATAAAATGAGTTCAACTGATTCGGATATGAATTTAACGCCTGATTTTATAAGAGAAGAGGCTAAAGCGGTAGTGGAAATAAAATTATCTCACCAAATCACCAAAGTTGTTGATTTATTTAAAATAAAATTTACTCATTTTTTCTTTAGCTAATTCATGTTTTTATTTTTACTTACCTTGTATTCGTAATGAAAAGCACAGTGTTTACCTCGGGTTAAAGACTTATTTAGTCCCTCGAACTATTAAACCCCGTCTCGGGACTAAATAAGTTACTTTCACCCCTAGTAACAATGTACTATTAAAATCCACAAATATTATTAAAAAACATTATACCTACAGTGAAAAAACATTATTTATTTTATTTAAAGTAAAGTACTTTCCTGGGTTCGAAACTGCGAACTGACGACCAGCAGCTTGTAAGTCGGGGCCGACGCCACTGGGCCACCACAGCTCCATTAAATTATCATAAAAGTGAAATACCTACATGCTTAATCACTGAGAACAACGAATGACATAATGCTTTGTCTGTTATGTTCTATATAACCTCTAAATGTGGGTTCTTTGTTTTGTTTAATCATTCTAGATAATATACAACTCGAAAAATGAAAGATGTCTATAAAATACCTACGACCGTAATAATATACCTACTAGGTACCTACCTAGTTAACTCATGAATAATTCGTGATTGTTGTAGTAAAATTGTTTTTATTTCTTAATTACAATTGACTAAATAAACTGAAGGTATACAAACTTGAAGATGTCAGACGGAAATTGGCAATCCAAACGGCAGGCAACTCTTATAACACCAATTAATTTACTCAAACATAAGATTTTAGAAAAATCGTGACATTCACAACGAAACTGGCGGGAATTCGCTATGGTAGTTCTATTTTTGCGTCGCCCAATGGACGTGCGTATTCAACCGCGCGCGGTTTCTAACTGGCCTTCAGTACATACACATACATAATGTATTTTTATCAGTGGCATATTACTATCGTTCGAACCAGTTGCTTGTTTGTTTATAATAATATGGTAGTGTTATTGACCTTTTCATTAATACTTCGGTAACCGGCCTCGGCCTAGCGCGATTTTTTTTTTTACTAGGTCGTCCATGGTCAGTCTTAACACTGACCTTGAGTTGGCCTAGTGTAATACGGAGTTTAAATAGAATACGAGACAAATTTATATTAGTTTTGTTACCATTGACGTGCGACTAGGGTGGCTAAACTGTGACGATTTAGCTCAAGTGCTGTAAAATCATTGCAGTGGAGTAGCGTTGTATTAAAGCGCGGACAAACCGAGGGGACCCAACTCCGGACTCCGGACTTTGACAGAAAATGTACAAAAATAGGTATCTGTCCAATGTACGTAGCTTCCTACCTTCGCTGTCTGGTCCGCTTGGGTTTACTGCACCTTTACAATCTTCTACTACTTTCAGTAATTTTACTGATACTTCGCATCATTGTAAAGAAGTGAATTTAGCTTTTGTAGCAATTATATTATTATCTGTGGTAGTAACGCCCATCATAATCTTCTTCCAATCTTTATCCAAGTTTCAATAGGATTGCTATTCGACAACTCCTGTCAAAGGTAAATTATCTGTGTAAGGACTGGCAGTCGAGTCTGAAGTCTTAACCCGCGCGAACATAAAGACGTCGCGTTCATTTTATTCGGCAAACCCGAAACCCACGCCAACAGAGTGCGCGTTTTTTGTAGTAAATAAATAATAAAGATTTTTTTATTGTCGAACTAGAACTAGATTACATGGCAAAGTTGTATAAAATAAAGCACAAGCAAATACACTCGAGAGCAATGAATCCGGGTCACTTAAAGAATGTTAAAAATCTCGGAAACTAAAAATGATAGGTTAATGCAATAAATTGTATTTAATAGACAATGTAATACTCCTTAAATGACAGTAAAAAAAATATGAGTCGCCATACATTTTATTAACACAAAATTACATAAAGAAAAAAACTGCTGATCTCTCCTTAAAACAAAAATAGGAAACATGAAATTTTTGAACTTTATTACGATTTTCTTGAATTTTAATACTTCGTATTGCCTCCTCGTGCTTCCATTACTGCGTTTACGCGGTTTGGCATGCTGTACACCAAGTTCCTTATACGATTTTGGGGAATATTCTCCCATTCCTCTGTGAGAGCAAATTTTGAGCTCACGAAGCGTGATTGGGGGAGGGTTTCGTTGTTTTACGCATCTGCCTAGCTCGTCCCAAGCATGCTCGATCGGGTTGATATCCGGGCTGCGCGCTGGCCACTCCATACGAGTAATGTTCATCTCTTGAAGGTAGTCATTCACAATCCTACCTGTATGAGGTCGGGCATTGTCATGCATAAATATAGCATCCTCACCTAAATTGACCATAAATGGACCAACGTGATCATTGAGGATTTCTTCCACATATCTTACGCTAGTTAAAGAGCCGTTTTCTATGATCACCAGCTCTGTGCGACTTTCAGAAGAAATTCCGGCCCACACAAGTACAGACCCACCACCGTAGGCTACTTTTTCTTCGATGCATGCTTGCTTGAATCTTTCCCCTGGTCTTCGATACACTCTGTGTCTTCCATCGTGCTTGTAGAGCATAAATTTTGATTCGTCGGAGAACATAACTTTTGACCAATCTTCAATACTCCAATTTACGTGGCTCTGGGCATATCTTAGTCTTGAAATACGATGCCCACGCTCCAGTTTAGGGCCGTTTGCAGGTCTAAGGGGTTTTAAGTTAGATTCAGCAAGCCGACGTCTTACTGTCCATGCACTTGGGTTACTTCCTCCGAGGCGTCGAAACTGATTTGTGAGTTCAGTTCCTGTGAGAAAGCGATTTCGAAGCATGGTGTTCACCAAGTATCGGTCTTCTCGTGCTGTGGTACACCTGGTTCTGCCCGTTCCTGGTCTGCGTAGGTTAGAACCAGTTTCTTCGTAACGTCGGAGAACTCTTTGTACTGTTGACAGCGACACACCGACAGTCCTGGCTGTATCGCGCTGACTCCGGCCGGTTTCCAGCATTGTAAGTATTCTGGTGCATTCTTCAGGCGTAAGCGACATAATTTCAGCTTGAATAATGAATATAGAGCACTATCAACATGGTTTATGTACCCACATAAATGACAAATTACAAACAAAAGCAAAACCAAATGCTGTAATTTCGTAGTTCCATCTTCGAAAGTGGCCCTTTTTCAAATTTGATTTTTTTATGATATAACTTTACAATAACTAAGAAGTTTTAATACCTTCATTTAAGGAGTATTACATTGTCTATTAAATACAATTTATTGCATGAACCTAGCATTTTTAGTTTCCGAGATTTTTAGGATTCTTTAAGTGCCCCGGATTCATTGCTCTCGAGTGTAGTTTCTTAGTCTAGTTAGTGGGTGCCGTACTGCTCTCCTAGGTATGAGTAGGTTACAAAATAACCTGTGTTTAGGAGAAACAGTTCCGATCCCCATCATAAATGGTTGACTCACGACAGCACGTGTTACTATGATGGTATATTGTAATCTTTCGAAAGCTAAAAAATGTGTAAAAAATAAGTCTGTGTTTGGCTGCAACTCGCTTGATATGAAGCGATGACGCGGCCTAGGGTGGAGCACGCATGCTTAAAAGAAACCGATCCACTCGAACTCTCAATAAATCCTGGTTATAATGATCAGGGAACAGATAAGCCGGCAGTGACTTCCACAGACTGCAAATGTGGAAGCATAGCGCTCTCTTCGGGCCCGTAGAACTTCAACCTTAAGTGTAACGGTGACGCTTCGCCGTCCGTCCGTCGCTCGTCCAACGATAGAATGGGGATGGGGGAATTAGATGAGTGTACGACTCACGCCGACAGACACTACGCCGAATGACTGAACACCGACAAGACTTAACTTCGACGGGACTCTTCGCCCACAGGACACTTCGCCGACCTGACAGGACACTTCGCCGACAGGACTCTTCGCCGACAGGGCTCATCAGCGACGCAATTTATCTCCGACTAGTTTTCCGCCCGCGGCTTCGCCCGCGTCAAGTTCGGTTATATCGCGTTTCCAAGAGAATGAATTGATGCCGACTCTTGACCAATAGATGGCGCTGTATGTCCGGAATAAATTTTATTTTTTATTTTATTTTTTGTAATAAAAACTATCCTATGTCCTTTCTCAAGTTCCAAACTATGTCTGTACCAAATTTCACACAAATCGGTTCAGTAGTTTAGGCGTGAAGCAAAGACAGACAGACAGAGTTACTTTCGCATTTATAATATTAGTTAGGATGACAGAAACTTACTTTGGAAATCGATTATGCTTTTCTTGTAATTATACAATTCATATAAAATAAATATCTTGCATTGGTTATTAGTATAGGTACGGTACATCTTTCTTATATGTATATCAAATTCTCGTATCACAATGTTAGTTACCATACTCCTCCGAAACGGCTTGACCGATTTTTATGTTTTTTTTTTTTATTATCGGTCAAGTCGTTAAATATATTATAATAAAAGAAAAAAAAAACACAAAAATCGGTCAAGCCGTTTACACTCGAATTAGATTGTGTAATCTCAAAGGACGGCTATCCAGAACCAATAAATTCAAAGACTTGTGATATCTACCAACCAGCACTGGGGCCGCGTGGTGGATTATACCGTTGCAGACCCTCCTGGGGAGTCCTGTGTCCCAGCCGGCAGTGGGAACAGTTTATGCAGGTCTGGCAGTTTATGCTGAGGTATAGAATATAGTATACCTACTGATTTTGTTTCCTCAGACGAGCAGTCGACTGTAGAGTATGTTTTGTATAATATTATTAATCTAACACGACTTTAATTTAACGTAAGTGTGATCTTGTGATCGCATCCAAGGCCAGTTTTGTTCTTATTTTAGATGCATAGCAAATAATTACTGATCATATCTACATCTGTTTGTCAGCAGGATGAGTTGCATTTCTTACCCAGAGTAATTAAAACAAAGACTCCGTGATGCAAAAAACAACATTTAAAATTGTGGCAGCAAGTTTTAGGGCACAATTTTTTTTTTATAGCTGCCTAGTTTGTTTGTCTCAGTCTCCTACTAAGATCTACATTTAATTCTACTGTCTCATCTATGTCAAAGGCGAGTTCTTTTTTTTTGATTGATTTTTTGTTTTGATATTGGTTTTTTTTTCCTTTTTTAGAATCCTAATCCCCCGCTGTCAAATAAAAATAAATTAAATTAAAGGGCGATTTTCGAAATTCATGCGAGTCCGACTCGCACTTGGCCGGTTTTTTTACGTCTAACATTGCGGCCACGTCTGCGACCACATTCGTCAGCATTCGTCAGTCGAATTCACATCATGCTCCAAAATGGACGTCGAAGAAGAAATTATTTTTGCGCTAGTTTGTTCATTATTACAAAAGCGAAAGAAAAAAAGGACCAGGATTTTTGGATTAATCCATGCTTACGGGAGAGGCTTACAAAAGGAATATATCACACATACTTTCCAGACGTACTGCAATATGAAGATACATTTTTTAACTATGAGAATGTCTAAAAAAACTTTTTACGAGATCTACTGGATACAGCTGTTTTCGGGAGTGCATTTCTGCTGAAGAAAAATTTGGTTATAACTCTAAGGGGCCGTCTCCACGAGCGAGAGAATCGCGGCGATATTACGTATTTGTATGGGATAATATCGCCGCGATTCTCTCGCTCGTGGAGACGGCCTCTAAGAGAGTGTATAGAAATACGTGGCAACGACGATAATATCGTCGCGATTCTCTCGCTCGTGGAGACAGCCCCTAAGGTAAGATGTCACTGCTTACTTAATTATTAGTGTGATGTGCATTGCATGGGTTTTAGTTATTTCTTATAAATATTGTAGTTGTTTGGTTGAGTTGACAAGACACCCAGTTCTCGAGAGGTCAGCAAAGAATAATATTAAACATTAATATCTTTTGCGTCTGTTGTTCGATTTTGATGAAATAAACGCTAAATGTTACTCGGAACAATGCTTCTTATGTTTCAATATTTTTATTTTGAATACAATGAGGGCTTTTTGGTATCCTACCTTTTCGCCGAAAATTGTTTGGCAGATTTATTTATTTAACACTTCACAGTACAGAGTACAGAGGTGGACTTAATGCCATAGGCATTTTCTACCAGTCAACCTTTGGGTGATGCAGAGACAAGCAGTGGTAGGTGTATTCTGAAAATAATTTTAAAAATAAATACTACGATAAAATACTATAAATACAAGGACATGTAAAATACTATAAATAAATATATTTAAAAAAAAACTAGAGAGGTGTCAAGGGACACCCGGATGGAACGAAGTTCCTTTTAATGAAGTAGTGAAGAAATTGTAAAAAAAAAGTTGGCACAAAAAAACCACCATCACCACCACCACCACCACCACCACCATCACCCATCCACAGACAGACCTCGGCAACCGTTGCTTAACTTGGATCACCCATCCACAGGCAGACCTGGGCAGTCGTTGCTTACCCATCCACAGACCAAAGACGAAACGAAAATATCTGACTTGCTTTCTATAACATGCGCACGCCGCACGGCTTACAATAGCTTACATGGCAAAAACACATTACCCTCCCTTGCGTCGCGCAGTCGGGTAAAAAGTGTCGTTACAACTTTTCGTCTGATTTTTTTCCGTCTAGCCCCCTTTCGCAACGCGCGATAAGGAACTTCGTTCCAAAAAGTTTTGTCTGTGGAAAGAAAAAGGGTTGGCCGAAAAGACAGTTTTTTAGGGTTCCGTAGTCAAGAATGAATCCTTATAGTTTCGCCATGTCCGTCCGTTTGTCTGTCTGCAGCTTAGTTCAAAGACTCTTAGTACTAGAAAGCAGTAATTTGGCATGAATATACAGATTGGTTAGGTACGGCGACAAAGTGGTACTTAAATTAAAATCATTAAAAGTATTTTTTTTTTAGGGTAAGTATCTCCTGTACACGTAGTGGGGATTCTTTTTCTCGCGTACTCCATAGTGTGGGCTGTCGTTGGTTAGGTCTTTTAACAATATTGGGAGTTTGTTGAAGGGATTCGAAATAATTATTAAGCTTTAAAGTTTAAAGTATAAGTAAGTATTTGATAGACTCACGTGTACCCTTTACTGGCTAAACGGTTATGTTGGCTATATGAAAAAAATTACAGTGGTAGCTAACGAAGTTAAAAGAAAAACCATTGCAGCCAATTAGTAGTCAAGTCTTTACAAGTTTACGAGTAATAGTCGACCAACTTATAAAATGTACTCGGATAACATATTTTCCTAAACATAATGTGTGGGAGCACAGGTTCTTCAACTGCAAATTAAAGTTTGTTTTTATTATTACAATAAAAATCTTCGTTCGGAGGCAAATCGGACCGTAGGAAGTGTCCGCATATTTTAATGTGCAACTATGGAACCATACATTGTGCGAGGTCCAACACGCAAATGGCTGGTTTTAAAAATGTTGTCTGTGTGTTTATACGTAGGTATATTCAGCGTGAACAGTGTAGGAACTCAACCTCAACTTAGAAATTAAACGACGATAGTAAATATTCTTCTATTTAATCTTCAAAGCAAAATATCAACGTTCGTTCGACGGTTCAAAATCAAGTGAGTGACAAGCAAAACGAACCAAAGTCAAACTATCACCCTTCAAAAAATGATCGTGGCAAAAGTCTCAACTCTATACAGCCAAAAACAATGTTATTCTAAATTAGTCGGTTACTACGTATAAGTGATGGGTATCTGTCCATTTTACATTTTACTAGACGAAAAATATAAGACTGTTTACGTGTCTATGACAGCTGACAGATACCTGTCACTTTTACAAATAATAACAATTGGACAACACAAATCGTGAATATAATAAATAAAGCTGTTAGTCTTACAACAGTATATTAAAAGTTGGACGAAAAGACGAACTCGTCGCACAAAATACACACTGAGTTGAATAAAGTGCTTTACACCTTCGTAAAAAAATCTATCCTTTACGTACCTAAGTCACATGTTGGTCCTAAGAATCAAAACATTACGTATGATTAAAAGTCCACCAGGAACGCCTAGGGTTAGATCTAGACATGACAATCTTCTCAAAAGGCTTATTTTTTCAAGAAATGTTTTTACAAAAACATTCCTCTATGACATTCACGTAGTAGGATCAGACTTGCCATGTTTAAAAATTTGACAGTGGCGTCGACAAAGCATGGGCAACACATAAAGTCAGACCGTCAGCCATTTTTTTTTTTTCAAGTTGGTGGGAATTTAAAAAAAGTTAAAATAAATAAATAGTACCTAGGTACATAGAATTAAAGCCATACAACTATTATATAATTTATCTAATGTATTCCTACAGGTCATTGCAACAATGTAAATAGAAAGTGTGAAGTGGTGACGCTCATGATTTTGTCTCATACATTGTTTTTCAGTTTTTCTTTTCAGAAATTAGGGATGTCGGAAATGCAATAAAGTATCGATACATATCGATATCGATATTTTAGAAAATATCAATATCGATGTCGTTTTTTTTATTTAAAAATATCGATATATCGATATATCGGTACGATATGAAAAAAAAGTCTAACCTACTTCAGTCATCCTGTTTTTAATAAATCAACTTAAATCAAGAACAAAATATTATTTATTTATTAATTAAACCAATATTTATCTGATACAGACATTAGAAAAACTCTTTGATTTATGTGCTCGGCTGTAAGCCGACTTCTGTTATTGGGTACTGCGAGATTTACAGCAGATGCCACTCTCTCTGAGGAAACTGAACTGAACTGACAGAGTTGCCAACTTAAAAACCAACTTAAGTACCAAATTAAATATCGTTTTTTATATAATTTCGATATTGAATATTTGACATCGATATATCGATATATCGTTACAAAATATATCGCCCAAAAATATCGATTTATCAAATTGAAAATATCGATATATCGATGTATCGATATTTATTCGACAAGCCTATCAGAAATTCAAAAATGTTTTAGTTTTACACTTTGTAAATGTTGATACCAAATATGCAGCATTTATCCTTATTGTGATAGTGTAAGAAAGTGCTAATCTGTATGTGATATTTATGCAGGTAATAACTTCAAGGAGATTTTGGTGATGAACGTGAGTATTCAGTAATTTTGTTCTTGCATCCCTTGCAATGTTGATCGGCTCGATTCGGGCTGGTGTCAAATTTCTCGTATCAGTTCTGTTGATCGGTCCGAATCGGTCCGCTTAGTAACTGTCATGGGTTTACTAGGGTACCTACTACATCGGGTACTGTATCTATCTTGCTCAAACTTGTTAAAGTCTAGGAGACAGAACAAGAAAGATATTGTCTCTGTCCAAGTACTTATTTAAAATGAACGAATGACGCGTAATGAACCGAACAAAACTGGTTTGAGAGGATGTTTTTTTTATTTTGTCTGTTGTATTGTAACCAATAACTTTAACATAATAATGGAATCCTCATCATCATTTCCTTGCCCTTATCCCAATTCATTTGGGGTTGGCATAAGGACACTAATTTATAAAAATATTGTGTTAAAAAAATAAATTATGTGGGTGAAACCGCTAGATGAAGCTAGTATAAAAATAAATATTTAGTGCTTTGCGTACACCTGCCTGTCCTAGAAGGACATACATTGATGTAATTGGTGAGGTTCTTATTCTTGGGCAAAGTGTTATTGGGTTTTTCCATCAGGAACATCTTGGTAGCAGTCATGGAGTCTGCAGTTGTGACAAAAGGCTCGCCCCCTATTATATGGGACTCAAACGTAACTGGCGAAATGTGGGTGTACTATTACATACACCTCAGCCCAACCCTTCAGGGCTAACAGGCGTCATGTTATGTTATTAATAAGTTATTGGAATCCTTAATTGTAAGTTTTATGACCATCACATTTTCTTGATATTTTCGGCAGATGTACTGTATCTTGATCGCTGGTGTTTTTATTGTATGTTGGTGATAAAATGTCAATTTTACTTCCAATAGCCGCTTTAAATTTAAGATTATCAAAACTGCACCCTATTCTTTCAATTGGTTTATTTTGACTACTTAAAATAAACAACAACAAATAATTACAACTGTTGTCCATTTATCAATTTTAAAATATTATTCAATAATATCTACAATGTTACTGGTTATTTTTGTCTTAGTGTCAGGTTGATAAAGCAAAACAATTTTTTTTAACAGAACAACAATGTATACATAGTAAGAACACGCACAATGGTCCACTTTAAGGACTAAGTGCGGAAACCAAAATCCCTAACATAGAACATAGTAAGAAACTACATTACATTGAATTCAAAAATTTTGATATCATTAAGTAAACAATCTTGAAACCATACACCATACATAACAAACAGCAAATGCCTTATTAATATATTGCAGTGGTGTAGGACGTAGGTCCTATATAAAAAGCAATTTATTATTTAATACCTTCGTATTAGGTACTACCGAGTTTACTGACGGTCAACCACTTTTCAACCATATTACATAAGGCATAAAGGTGAAAAGTGGTAGACCGTCAGTGAACTTAGAAGTACATGCTTTTAATAATTCTAAATAATAGTCAGAGATAATTTAGAATATAAATGAAATCATCTGACTACATACCACTTCACTAGGCCTAAGTGGTTCAAATGGAATACTTATAGTTTGAAAGGTGAACAAAATTTAATTTAAAGGAGATGGCAGGCGCAGAGAGATTTAGGATATTTTACAGCAAACCTCATCATTCTCCTGCCTTTATCCCAATTTATTTGTGGTCAGCGCAGCATGTCTTCCATTCATGACAGTCTAACTATGAAACTAAAACATGCCGTAAAGGGGTGACAAGTGTAAAAGTGAAACAGAAAATACCCGCATAGCTGTGACCAGTGAAATAGTGAAACTGAAACATACCGTGTAGCGGTGATTAGTGTAACTATGAAACTGAAACAACCCGTATAGCGGTGATCAGTGAAATAGTAAAACTGAAATATGTAGCGGTGATTAGTGTAAGTAACTATGAAACTAAAATATCCCATGTAGCGGTGATCAGTGTAATAGTGGGACTGAAAATACCCGTGTAGCGGTGATCAGTGAAATAGTGAAGCTGAAACATACCGTGTAGCGGTGATCAGTGAAATAGTGAAACTGAAACATCCCGTATATCGGTGATCAGTGTAATAGTGGGACTGAAAATACCCGTGTAGCGGTGATTAGTGAAATAGTGAAGCTGAAACATACCGTGTAGCGGTGATCAGTGAAATAGTGAAACTGAAACATCCCGTATAGCGATGATCAGTGAAATAGTGAAACTGAAACATACCGTGTAGCGGTGATTAGTGTAACTATGAAACTGAAATATCCCGTATAGCGGTGGTCAGTGAAATAGTGAAACTGAAACATTCCGTATTGTGGGGATCAGTGTAATAGTGAAACTGAAACATCCCATGTAGCGGTGATCAGTGTAATAGTGGAACTGAAAATACCCGTATAGCGGTGATCAGTGAAATAGTGAAACTGAAACATGCCGTGTAGCGGTGATTAGTGTAACTATGAAACTGAAACATCCCGTATAGCGGTGATCCGTGAAACTATGAAACTGAAACATTCGTCTAGTGGTGATCAGTGTAACTATGGAACTGAAGCATCCCGCAAAGCGGTGATCAGTGAAACTATGGAACTGAAATATCCCGTATAGCGGTGATCAGTGAAACTATGGAACTGAAATATCCCGTATAGCGGTGATCAGTGAAACTATGGAACTGAAATATCCCGTATAGCGGTGATCAGTGAAACTATGGAACTGAAATATCCCGTATAGCGGTGATCAGTGAAACTATGGAACTGAAATATCCCGTATAGCGGTGATTAGTGAAACTATGAAACTGAAACTTCCCGAATAGCGGTGGTCAGTGTACCTATGTATCTGAAATATTCCATACAGCAGCAATCAGTGTAATATTGATACTGAAACATTCAATTTCCCATACTAAGTTCAAACTCGTTCTAGTCGATCCAAATGTATGGGGTGGGCAGCTGAATTGTTTTCGCGATAACGATGTCGATCACGTAAGGAAATATGTTTAGTTTGATGGTGTATGTATACCACAACTTTAAATATGACCACACCTACGTACTGTATTGTTATCGTGCCATTAGTACAAATTAACCGAGAGGCCATAGTCGGGAGTTCGGGACTGACACCGTCATCTAGAATTTTAATACAATTTCCCCGGACAATTTCACAAATGTTTACCGATAGCGCCCCCGTGTTAAGGTGGAGGCGCCAGGGTAAATTCACATTTTCTTCCTTTTTTTTTGCAATTTGCTGGTCAGTGTCAGGTATCTTGATGAAAATATGATTAGCGTCCGTTACACGTATGTATTACAGCTCGCAGCAGGAGCTCGTGGCTAAATAAGAACAGCCGCAAGGGTCGATCTTTAGGTTAAGCCGTGCTTACCTAGGTTGGTCCGTGGATGGGTGACCACCCATTACATACCGAGTTTCCTGGTCCCAGCTGTCATTTGTAGATCT